>CM060906.1:266230031-268680864 GCA_030737815.1 Allium fistulosum | reverse complement strand
ACTTGTATAAAAATTCCTTTACAAAGATATACCCACAAATTCCTATATTTTCAATACTTGAAAAATATCCATATACTTATCTCAACGGTATAAGTATATTCACAAAACCGAGAAAGATTTCTTTGTTTACAATTCTAAAATCATTTAGAAATCCCTTTATAAATCTCTAAAACCCATTTATAAACTATTTTATAAATATCTGAAACCATTTCTAAAAGAATTTATAGCCCCTTTATAAATCCATAAAACTAATTATAAAACTTCTTTTATAAATCTATAAACCCATTTCCAAGATTCTTTTATAAATATCTAAAATCATTTATAAAACTTTTTATCTTGTAAAAAAACTCCCTTTAATTCTCCAAATCATTCTATAAAACTCCTCTTATAAAACCCAAATCTGTTTATAAAACTCTATTCGTAAATCTCAAAAACATTTATAAACAAATTCCAATCATTTACTTAAAAACGCTATTATATAATAATAACTAATAGTTTTTAAAATGTTATTAATAAACGATAATAATTAATCTTCACCATTATTATAAATAGTAATAATTTATTTCCAAAACATTATTAATAATCATTATTATTAATTTCAAAACATATTAATTATTTAAATAATTAACTTTATAAAATTTTAAAATATTTATATATAACCTTAAAACAACATTGAGTACAAATAAATTACTTTAAACAATATTAAAATAATAAATAATCTTTTAAACCATATTAAATATAAATAAATAATCTTTTAAAAACCATTTCTAAATGACTTAGAAAAGATATATGATAAGGTTGGAGTAAAGTAGAAATTTAATCCTTTAAAACAAAATATTTCGAACTCAATTCCAGATTTAAAATTATTTCCTGTCTCAAAAACCAACTCCAACTCAAATGGTAATTTATGGTATTTCAAAATACTAAATTAAGGCCAATAGCTACCAAATATTTAACCAATATCGATATTGATTCCCTATCACTAAAGGATTTAAGCTTTGAACATATAATAATGTCATAACCAAAAGTGTCAAACAATAAGGTTTGATATTCAATGATTTATATAATAGAAGTATTATTGAAAACAATTCAAAAATTACGTGGAATCCTATTGGATCCCTCCAACCTGTCCCCTTACATCACAACTCATATATACCGGTATATATATAACTCAATGGTGATGGGGAATCCTATTGGATCCCTCCAACCTGTTCCCCTGCATCACAAAACAATATATACTTATATAATATAGGTCATTTGCTACTAGGCGGGTATATATATAAGGTCATCCGCTCTAGGAGCGGGAATAAATCCAAACCAACTAATAAAACAGTAAATCATCCAAACATCCTATCAATAAATTTTTATCAGCTATATAACATTATAATATCATACTAATTAACCAAAAGGTGATTTTAACTCACCTAATTTGCAGTTGGCGCTTCTGTGTTCTGGTTTCGTCTAAATCAAACGACGTTCGACTTAGTGCGAAATTCAACTAGCTCCAATCGTCACCAAATCAATTTCTTATTGTAGTTCACATTACCACGATCCTAACTCGACTGACCGCGTTCAATTCCAACCTAAAACGAACAAGTTATCGCTAACATAAGATTTACAATTTTAAAATATAATATAACTTCTAAATTACAATCATCAATTTTAATTAACCTTGTTTAAATTAAATAACCCGCCCCTTAATCTTTCTCGCTCTCATTCATAATGCGAACCTAGGCCACGCAACTTCATGACCATCTCCATGCTGCCTCAGGCCATCAACCTCCATCCCGACCCCACCTAACATCGCCCTAACCTCGACTAACCCGAAGCCACCCACCACGGTACCCCAGACCGCCACCATCGCCCCAAAACCTTAAAACGTCATGCCTGTTCATTCCCAATTTTCCACCACCATAGGCCACGCCGCGCCACCAAACTCTGGCCGAGCCTAGCCCCCCACGTCCCCTACACTTTTCCTTTGGAGTCCATCGTCAATCGATCACCCAAATCACTACAAATTGCCAAAATACCCAACGACGTTCAACTACGAACTGCAACCACCTCACGACGATTAATGACGATCCAATCATCGAAAGAGTCGAGCTCGTTACCGTGAACAAGTCTCTAGTTGAAGACTTCGCTTGAAATTGCTTGTAATGGCTCCAATGAATACGAGCCATAGAATGAGAGCATTTGAATTTGCGGGGAAAACGAACCATTTTCTGATAGGCGTGATGTTTAAATAGAAGGGGATGGTATGGGTTAAGTGCATGGGAATAGGCATAGGTATGGGTATGGCCATGGATGAAATGATAGGGTATGGTATTATAGAATGGAGTGTTCATATTATTCTATTCAAAAATCTCTAGTTTTACGCACTCAAAAATCTCGAACTCCAATCGAGGCGTGCCACCTGACATTCTATACTAAATACCCCTTTTTTGAACATATTGGACCTAGTCTCAAGACCTAATTCGATCATATACAGAAGATAGCTTTTCAAACACACTTAGATTATATTAATCTCTATAATTGGTTTCTAAGCGTTTCGAGCTTGCACGACCAAACGATACGTCTGATTGCCACGAAATTCGTTAGCATACAATAATTCACTATTACGGTCGCGACAACAATAGTTTCGTCAAAATCCAAGACAGTACCCTGGAAGGCTATTTTACACGTTAATTAAATTGAATTTTTATTTAAAACCAAATAAATCACTTTTAATCTAAATTTTAAAAGTTTATTATTCCATTCTTATTTTATTCTGAATTTAAATAAGATTTTGAAACCTTTACTTTATTCATATAAAATTCAAGATTTAATCATTTTAACAATTTCAAATATTCAGATAACCATTATATTTGAAATTCAAGTTATTTAACTTCTAAAATTAACTTTTCAATATTAAAAAGCAATTAAATATTCCAAATTTGAATGACTGAAATTCTGGGTCATTACACTTAGCCTGACCCAAGGCATAGTCATATACATAATAAATCTGGAGTAAGGATAGAAATCTAGCTATGAGTAAAACTTTATTTTATATATAGTTAATAAGTATATTTTTCTTTGAAACACTGTTATGTATGTATGTATGTATGTATGTATGTGTGTATATATTTCTGCCTCTTACATTAAAAGAATCACTGCTCTGTTTGCGCCAAAAATGGTCACAAACCCCAAAAGTAGTGAAAGCACCAGTGTTTACACACAAATCCTCAATATCCAGTCACAGATCACAGATCTAGATAATGTAGAGTGCATAAATGAAGAAATAACAAAATTGAAATGAAAGAAAGTAAGAGAAGACATAAGATTTATAGTGGTTTGGCTATCTCCGGCCTGCGTCCACTTTGAATTGATCCTTTTATTCCTTTTATACTGTGATTACAGTTACAATCCATTGAATATCAATAGCCTAAAATGGCAGAGTCTAGCCAAAAGAGAAGAATATAACGAGGAGCCAAGAGAAAAGAGCCCCTTCTAGTTGCAATGGAGGTGCTATTTATAGGTGTGGAGCTAGAAATATTTTCCTTGAATCTCAGAATACTCCTTCTCAAGTCCAGATGGGCCCACATGATCGATCTGGAGTCATTTGGGATCGATCCATAGTGAGTTTGTATCGATCAAAAACTGCTCCAATTGAGCTGCCATCGATCATGGATGTTCCTTATGTATTGTGTAACTCGCTGTGAAAATCTCACTGCATTTGGAGTTGTAGATTGTGAGATATGATCGGCCAAGATCGAGTTTCCAAGTGTAGGCTGTTGATTTCGTATCCATCCTCTCGTATCCATCAGATTACCATCCATCCGAGTCTTGCGTTGTGATCCATACTTTACGCTCCATCTTGACCACTTCTTTCATATCGATCGATATGAACATGATCGATAAGAAATATGCCTCTGAATCCATCCAGTGCCCTTGTCTTTGCATCGATCTGATGTGCCCTGGTGAAGTATCCTTTTCGTATTGATCTAACACCGCCCTCAATCGATACGAATTGGATCGATACGAATTGTATCGATACGAGTCATGATTGATCCGAAACAAGATGTAAAGTGCGCTATCAATACCCGTATCCATCCTGATGTTGTTTGATCGATACGAATTATATCGATCCGAAGTAAACAGCCGGGTCTATCTCGATCGATACGAAAGTATCGATATGAACTTGTTTCCCATGGATATTGATCCATCCATAACTTGGGCGTATGAACTTCATTTGACCTGAAATTCGAAGTGTAGTCTCACCGGACCTTGTGTATCATTCCTTATCGATCTCGCCTCAATTGGATCTCGGTCCAAATTTGACAATATCGATCATAGCTTGGTTTTTTGATCGATCTCCGATCCGGATAACCATCAATTTGTTGATATCCTGGCTTTGACCAAAATGTGGGATAACATGCTAAACCATCGTTGCTTAACCAATTTTGATGTAAACATAGAGAAAAATGTAAGAAGTCAAGCTTGTTCAAAGTTCCCCTAAAGTCTCACCACTAATCACCATCAAACGGCAGTCGGGATAGATGAGGTTCTGGGAAATACTACCATAACATCATTGTGATTGGTTGATCATCTAGATAATCGGCAATCGATCGGCAAAGCCAATGTTCAAGGCAGTAATGCCCTGAATCTATGCTAGATTATGTTTTTTCTTTCCTCTTCCTTGCTTCCTCCTTCCTTCTTCCTATGCTAGATAATCGGTAGATAAGAATTAGGTTTCCAAACTAGAAATATATGGATTTGAAGTAATTTTCCATTCACTGAGTGTGTTTTTTAGTCTAGATTTTGGCCAAAGTTTATAATTTTGAATTCTTCCTTTCATGGATTGTTTTGCATTGTTATGATGATCTGAAACTTGATAAACACTTCAACAACACACAAGACATAGGATCTGTAGCACTTATATGATGTAGGAAGAAATTTTTGAGTTTACTGTAACTTGGTTCAAAAGAATAGTATAACTAGAAAATATACAGTAAATTGGAAAATTCATTTAAAAATTAAAAGGATTTTTAGATTAAAATATACAATAAATTGGAAAATTCATTTAAAAATTAAAAGGATTTTTAGATTTCTTAAACATTTTAAAATAATTTGGACTTGTATACGATATTGTGAAACCTTAAAATTTAGAAATTTCAAAACATTTTAGCTTGTTTGAATTTAAATTCAAAAGGGGGATTTCAAATAACCAAATTTTTTAAATAAGGAAAATATTGATATGAATACTTGTTTATTGTTCTGAAAATTTAAGAAATTATACTTGAAATATCTTGAGAAAAAATACTTATTTTTAAAGATTAAATTCAAATTATTTAACTATATTTTGGATTTAAATTTGAATTAAAGGATAAAATCCTATCTAAATAATTCAAAATAACTCTAGATTGAATTGGATGAATATTTTTATATGGAATTTCAAGTAGTAAAGCTTTTACGAAATGAAGTTAATTTATTTTAGAAATGATTTGAATTCGAGTTTAAACCACAAGAGATGAATGGTTTAATTATATAAACTTTTTATAAAAAGGAATTTTAGAGAATTATTCTAAATAATATCGAAAGTATTTTTATAAATGAATTTCAAATTCATTTAATATACAAAGGAAAGTATATGAATACCAAATGGTATTGAATAATACTTGGTTAACTTTTAAAGAATTATAGTATGATTTTAAAGAAAGAATAACCAAGTGTGTGTGTGTGTGTGTGTTGGAAAACATGAGTATATTTTATAAATTATGAAGTATGGATTTGAGTTTGATTTAAGCTATTGATTATTTAATTCAACCATTCCATGCTAGTATACTCATGATAAACTATAAAGATTTGCTTGATCTGAATTGCAATGGATGGATTATATGCTTCGATTGAATTTGTGTGATTTTAATTAATTGTTTCATTTTAGAAATACAAGTATAAGATTATGTTATGTACCTCAACTTGCGATAACTTTACTACCTCAACTTGTTATAGCTTCCATACCTTCAACATGTGATAGCTCTAACATCTTCAATATATGATAGCTCCCACTTCTCCATCGTACTATAGCTTTAACTTGCGATAGCTTTACTTCTTTAACTCACAATCGCTTCACTTCTTCAACATGTGATATTTTCATCTATTTCAACATGTGATAGCCATAACCTATGATAGCTTTATTACTTCATCATGCGATAGCATGGTGTCCTCAACATGCAATAGTTTCATCTATTTCAGGATGTAGTAGCCCTAACTTATGTTAACTTTAACTTGCGATCGCTTTATTACTTTATCATGTGATAGATTTATGTCTTTATCATGCGATAGTTTTATCTATTTCAACATGCGATATCTCTAACTAGTGATAGCTTTTATATATCTCAACCTTCAATGGCCCGGTTCCTCGCAGCCATCAATGGTTTTGGTTCATCTCAACCTTCAATAGCTTTTGCATGTCTCAACCTTCGGTAGCTTTGTACAAGTTCTCACTTGAAAATTGTGTGTAATAGAGCCATTCAATCTGAATATCAACTGTTATAAATATAGTTTTGTGTGATCTTGTACAAGGATCGAATTTTCATTTCTTACATATAAGGTTGTCTATTATAATCAACCTCTTGTAACCGAATCAAAGCAATAAAACCAACTACCATAAAGGACGTAGATCATCTTGAACAAACCACTCTAAATCATGAGTCTCTTTACTTTACTTGCATTGTTGCTCATTATCTCTTCGTTTTCCATTTATTAAGCAAAGTATTAGCAAGCTACCTTTTACAATATCTATTTCAACCCATAATTCCAAGGTTGGCTAAAAATTTAGTCAACATAAAGAAAACAAGAAAGTATGATTGTATTCTAGTTCTTAATGCTACTTTTGAATATTATTACCTAAATATCGTATTTCACTTCTTAATACAAAATGGCATGGTCACCAGTGAAGATTTATTGTTGACTGATGACTTTTTGCTGTTTAAGTCAAAATATGTAGTAGTTAACCCTGAACTATGTTTTTGTTTAACCGCCAACAATAAATTCTTACATTGATTTGCTACTAAATGGTGGTTTTCAACTAAGTGAAATAATAGAACACATGGTATTATTAAGTAATATATTACATTTATCATCATTAGATTTTTCATGGTATTTGTACTAGCAAAATTCCCTTAGCAACACACTTAAGTAATTACATAGAATTAATTAAATAAATATTTTGGTCGGTATATTTATTAATTCAATTAATTATAAGGCTGACTATAAATAATTAAAAGCTAGAAAAAATTTAATACAACATTTGTACTAATTTTCACTATTAATTTATTATGCTTATAAATTAATTTAAACGAGTGGAACTCGGAAAATTGTTAACAACACTACTATGTTGACTCCTGGGCGTGAACTCGTTCCTCGTTTGGTCAATGGTTAAAAACTCCAATAATATATATATTTAAATGCATAGTTCAGCTTTAAAACCCTTGGTTCAATCCTATGATACTTATCGATTAACGTATTTACTCTATTCATATATTTTGACTTTAAGTTGGCTATCAATTACGATGGTACTAAACTTCTACGATGAAGAAAATAAATCATCTCTTGAGTAGTGTTTCACTTCAAGTAATTCAACACGTACTCGACTATGGACATAACGTGATCGCGATGTCTTATGATTGACCATAGTCAAAGTACAGTCTAAACACTTAAGATCAATAGTGCTTTGAAGTGTGAAGACTACTGCACATCAGTATAGGAGATCTTCTATTTTGACTTAGTTTTTTTAATCACTAGAAGACTCTTATTCAGTCGTTATGTGATTGTTCCAACCGACCACATGTACGTAATTCCTTGGTGTTCCTAATGGTCACGAGTAATTCACTAGTTATTGAATGGAGAACATTACGTACACTAGTCTTAATGAATGTATTAATGTCCTTTTCTCGATACATCTTGACTAGGAACAATTTTAGGATGAGTATTTTAAATATTTGATTCAAAACTCATGGTTACAAACACATTTATAATCGGTTATATAGTTCTTCTAAGGTTTTTTTACTTGTATACATTTAATGCATCCAAGTCGTTACTTGTTTACTTATATCACAGTATAAAAATACATACAACAGAAAACAAAACCAAAAGTATACTTTATCTCAAACAAGATTCGCATACAAGTGTTAAGTTATATAATAAAATATATAATTTCCCCTCGGGCACACTCTTAATTCTTAACTATATCAAAGGAGAGCACATCATTACTTAGCAAAAGTTATTAACTAACTGAACACAAGAAAATAATAGTTTTACATCAACTATATCCTATTATAGAAATAAGTTAATACTGTAGTCGCATTACTTGTACTTCTATAGAATGATACCATCAATAACATATAGTGAACCAATATTATTATATACAGTAGATTCGATAGCTTTCTAGTTAAATTTCATAACCTTTACTATTAAAGATTCATGTGGATTCATCAAAGTTGTACCAATTGTTCCTAAAAGGATTCATTTATCACAATTGAAAGCAGAGTTTAGTTGAACAAAGGTAAAAATAATAAATATAGGGGAAAAAATTAAAAATACTTAACAAATTCAAACAAGCCCAAACAAACCAAAATCCCAAACATTAACAGCAATAATGTGGTTACTTCGATTAAGCCTCAAATTGCGAATTGGAGAAAAAAAGAGTCATAAAATAAAGAAGAAAACTAGAGTGCGTTAAACTGGAAAAAAGAGGGAAGATGATCGAGTACATTAGAGGCAGTCAAAGAAGTGGTTAGATGATGGCGTACCGGAGCATCACTAGATGTCAACATCATGTAAAGCAAATGGAGAGGAGATTGGAGTTTCCTTTTATTTGCTATTGATTTGGATCTCCACTTAAGGTAGGCGATATTTTCCCTTTGTCAAAGGCTATGTTTTTAGGTTGTTTCTTATTGTTAATAATATGCTGGAGAAATGCCTAACTTTTTAATTTTCTTGGTTCGGACTATCAGTTAGAAATAAGGAGAAAGCTTAAAACAATTCAAATTCAATAAAGATAAGAGATAAAATGTGCAAATGCAAGGAAAACATGAACTTAATGTTAGCGAAGATATATTATCTTCTAATTTTTGATACTACTTTTGAATAATACTACCAAAATATCATCTTTCACTTCATAGTACCAAAATAGCAGGGTCGCCACTTTGCGATATTAGTGGAGATTTATTATCGATTGATGACTTCTTATTGTTTAGGTAAAACCTATAGTTATTAATTATTCGAGGTGTTTTTGTGTAATCCCAACAATAAATTCGCATGGTTATTTGGTATCGCATGTTATTTTTCAATTGAGTAAAATAATAGAACATAAGGTATTAGTAAAAAAATACTTATCATCATTAAAAATTTCATGATATTTGTACTAACAAAATTCCCTTAGCTACACACTTGAGTTGGTTGATGTAGGGACTTCTCACAAGGATACATTCTTTGTTGTGGAATGTCTTTGATTACCTCAATGAGCACTCCACGTCATTTATTCAAGACAGAAACCCATAGATAATGAAAAATCATATTATTTGGAAAAAAGGAAGAAAGTGGATGATGATGATATTACTTATCTCGTACTGAGCTTCAATAGAATTGTCTTGTCTTAGCTTCATGCGAGATTACTTTACTTAAAATAGAAATGAGTCGTATGTTTTGGATTTTAAGTTCAAAAGTTCATAACAAAAGCATGTTAACATGTGGGCTATTTATATAGTCAAGGGAATAAATTCTTTCGATATTTCGAAAGCTCATGTAGTCTATTTCTTTATATGATAACAGAGCACATCATTACTTACTAAATAAATGCAAGAAACCAATTGTTTTACATCAGCCATAGCCTATTATAGTAGAATTAAAACAATAGCTTTAAATAATTTAACACTGTAGGACATAAATGTTCACATTACTTGTAATTCTATGAAATGGTATCATTAGGAATATACAATGAGCCAATATTATAATATACAATAGATTTAATAGTTTTGTAGTTAAATTTTACAATTCCTATTATTAAAGGTTCACGAGGATTCCTCAAAGTTTTACCAATCTCATTTAAAAAGAATTTTTCATCATAACAAAAGTAGAGTATAGTTGAACAAAGGTAAAAACAATAAATGTAGGGGGAAATTAAAATAATGAACAAATTCAAATAACCCCAAATTAACTAAAAACTCAAATATTAACATCGATATTATGGTTACTTCAATTAAACCCTTTATTTCAAATTAGGTGAATATTAAATAACGATTCACAAAAAGAAAAAAATAGAAAGTAGGATTAGGTACCATTAGAAGTGATTGGAGAAGAGGTTGGATGATGGCGAAGATAAGCTATATTGGATGTCAACAACATGTAAAGAAAATGTAGCGGAGATTAAAGATTCTTTTTATTTGTTATCTGTCTGTATCTCCACTTAAGATGTACAAATTTTTTCCTTTGCCAAAGACTATATTTTTAGGTTGTTTCTTATTATTAATGACGTGCTATATATAGAAATGTCCAACTTTTCAGTTTTCTATTTGGATTATCTGTTGGAAATGAGGAGAAAGCTTAAAATAATTCAAGTTCAATAAAGTAAAGAGAAATAAGTGGCATCAATTCAGCTTATATATATATATATTCTTGAATATAGAAAGTTAAGAAGAGAATAGGAGAAAAAATGCACAAAAAATACGAAAACATAAATCTAATGTTAGTGAGGACTTATTGTCTTCTTATTCTTAATACTACTTTTGATAATACTATCAATATACCATCATTCACTTCTTAGTACCAAAATGGTAGGGCCGTCGTGAGCATAGATTTATTGTTGATTGATGACTTTCTGTTGTTTAGATAAAAACCTACAGTCTTTAATCCTCTAGGGTGTTTTCGGCGTGTCTTTGTGTAATTGCCAACAAAAATTCCCATGGTTATTTGGTAAGCATGGTGTTTTTAAACCGAGCAAAATAATAGAACACATGGTATTAGTAAACAAAAAAATTATTTATCATCATTGTAATTTTCATGATATTGGTACTAACAAAACTCGCTTAGCTACACACTTAAGTCAGTTACTCTAGGGATTTCTCATAGTGATTCTTGTTGTAAATTTTTGAAATGGGGTTGATTTGGGCATTGTTTTATAAGAAGAAAGAAGAGGAGGGAAGAGACTTTAGTCCTACATCACAGAATAAACAAAAATAACTTTGTTCATATAGTTGTTTCTCAAGAGAGGTTGGGCCCTTCGGGCACCCAAATGTTTTCTTTAAGGTTGAAGAGAGAGGTCATGCATCATGACACATAAGCACGAGTTGTCGCCGTCGTCCGATTAAACGAATTGGGTCAGGTTTGGGTCCAGATTATATTTTTAGATAGTTTTTTGACGGAATTTTTTGCTCGTATACATACCTTAAAGTTTAAATTCAAACTGTTAAAAAGGTGGGAAACCAAGAGGAGCAACTATTTGAAAATTAGAGGGAGATGGACTATTACAGTCAACATAAACTATTTTATTTAGATGGGAAATGTAGTGGTTATAGCCAATGGACGTAACCGTTGGAAGCGTCCGTTGAAGAATGGATGCACCTCTTTACTGCCTATATAAAGGTAGTATGAATTCATTTCTCACAATTAGTTTTTTTTCTTCTTATTCTTCATTTTTGATCTCCACTTATTGCATTATCAGACTGAAAATATAAAGTGCTCTTGGCTAAATCATGGGCATACAAACCTTTAATTTGGTTACACTATTAAAAAGCTTCACTAAATTCTAAAAGTTAGTAATTCAATAACTCATAATTTGTACCTGGTTAATTGAATTATTGTCTAAAAGAATCAACTATGTAGATCCTTAAAGTCAGAAGTATAGTAACAGCTTCATTATTAATCTCAAACCACTGAAGATATACATCAATTTTTAGATATAGTCTGAACTATGGAAGATTTGAGAAATATCAACACCATGCAAGTGATGAATCAGCATTTACACATTTGGAGTGGTTTAACGGAGATAACTTTACCCGATGGTAAGAGACGATGAAGTTCTTCCTAATCACCACTAAACTATTCTATAATCTAGAAGATAGCTTGGAGGTAATAGCCAAAGAAACTCCTACAGATAATGAGGCGCTAAGGATGAAACATGCAAAGCACAATGAGGACAATTTTCCGTATAGAGGAAACTTCCTGAATGTACTTTCAACTTATGTATACAGTGCATACCAAAGCCTGGAAAGAATAAAAACACTCTGGACTACACTGGAAATTAAATATCGAATATTGGAGGCAAGTAAAAAGAAAAACCTAGTATGCAATATTATAGATTTTAGAATGATTGATAATTAATCCATTACTGGACAAGAACTTAAAGATGCCAAGATCAATCTCCTTAAATCACTTATGGTGGGAGTAATAATTTCTAGACTCGCTCATTCTTGGGATGACTATGAGAAAAAACTAAAGCATGCATAAAAGAATTATGATTTAGAGAGTTTACAGTGTCATCTTCGAATAGAAGAATGTTCTCGTAAATGGGAACTAAATGATACTCCACAAACTAAATTTCATTCCAAGGCCAATAACGTTGAAATATCAAATTCATTGAAGCCTAAGAGTGAGACACAATTTAAGAAACATGGTCACTGTCAGAAGGATAAAAAAGGGTGCTTGTTATTTTTATAACAAGCCCAACTGCTATGCACGCAACTGCCATCCATGACATAAATAATTAAAGTCTAATGTGGTCGAAGATACACTTGTGGTTATAGTGTAAGAAGCAAATTATGTTAATGACATGAACAACGATTGGTGAGTTGATGCTGGAGTAATCATTCACATATGTAAAAACCGTAGTCTTTACTAGACTTATGAAGAAGTTATTAAAGAAGGAAATGAAGTTATTGGCTAATAATATTAGAAGCAAAGTAACTAGGAAAGGCACAATAGAAATCTTATTCGCTTCGGGAAAGGTTCGTACATTGGTCAATGTGTTTCATGTACTTGATATATATTCCAATTTGGTCTTTGGATACCTTCTGAATATAGGAGGATTCGAGATAGTGTACGAGTCTGACAAGTTGGTATTTTCCAAGAATGGAAGGTTCATTGGACAGGAATACTCTTGTAATGGAATGATAAAGTTGAATTTAATAAAGAATAATTCTGTTTATATTGTTTATTCTGTTGACTTGTGGCATCCTAGATATGTTAGTTATGGTTCTTTTAAGAATATAAATAAGTTAGGATTGATTTCTAATTGCAATTTTGATTCTATATCCAAATGTGAAGTTTATGATCAAGCAAAAATACATAGGAAATCTTTTAAATCTATAGAAAGGGAAATTAATTTTCTTGAATTAGTATATAGCGATGTTGGTGATTTAATAGGTCATATAACTTATGGTGGTAATAAGTATTATGTCGCAATTATTGATGATTATTCTAGATATGCATATGTTTATGTAATGAAAACTGAAGATGAAGTTTTTGATAAAATTTAAAATTGATAAGGCTGAAGTGGAAATGCAGTTAGGACTTAAAATTAAATTTTTGCATTCCGATCATGGTGGTGAATATTTATCAAATGGTTTCACATTATTTTGTAAACAACATGGTTTAATACATCAATGTACTGCTCCCTATAACTTCAACAAAATAGAGTCGATGAAAGGAAAAATAGGATGTTGGTAGAAATGGTAAACGTTATACTAACTAGTTCTAACTTACCAAACACTTTATTGGGTGATGTTATTTTATCTGCATACTACATTTTGAATATAATTCCATTAAAAAAGAAGGATATATCCCCTTATGAATTATGGTTTTAAAAAAACCTAATTTTTCAAGACACAAAGTTAGGGGTTATTTGACTTATGTAAGAAAAACAGACCAAAATTAGGAAAGCATTAAAGTGTGCTTTTATTAGTTATCCACCATATAGTATAACCTATCGGTTCATAATAATTGACACCTTTGAAATAATAGATTCTGTAGATGTAGAATTTTTTTGAAATATGTGTGTGTGTGTGTCTATATCTGAAAATCAAACTGTTGAGGATCCATTGATATCATCTAGTCCAGACCATATGGAAACTAATGATAACAATGATCAAGATTATATCTCTTCTAAGAACAACGATAAAATCTCAGTACCCGAAGAAAATACTGAACTTAGGAAAAGTAAAAGAGTGAGAATAAGATAGAACTATGTCCTGATTATATTGCATATATATTTAAAGGAATTAAGGACGGCGTCCTTAATATAACTAGATACATGATGAATGTTGACAATGCCCTAAAACTTATTATGATGCAATGAGTTGTAGAGACGCTATTTTCTAGAAAGAAACTATCAATAATGAAATGAATTCAATTTTAGCAAACCAAACTTGGATTCTGACAGATTTACCTCCTAGGGCTAAACCAATAAGATGTAAATGGATATTCAAGAAAAAATTGAACACGGATGGATCCATTAATAAGTTTAAAGCCATATTAGTTGCTATGGTTTATAAGCAAAGACATGTAGTAGATTATTTTGATTCACATGCTCATGTTGCTCGCATCTCTTTGATTCATTGTTTGATAGCACTTGCATCCATTTACAAACTGGTAAAGCATTAGATGGAAGTGAAAATTTCCTTTTTAAATGATGATATAAAGGAAGAAATATATATATGGAACAGCCAAAAGGTTTCATAAATCCAGACCACTAAAATAAAGTTCGTAAATTGGTAAAATCTATTTATGGTATGAAACAAGCACACATGCAATGGCATGAGAAGTTTGATAAAGTAGCACTGTCAAATGACTTTATTGTTAATGATTCTGATAAATGCATTTACACCAAGTCAAATGAAAATGGTTATGTTATAATGTGTTTATGTGTTGATGACATGCTAATATTTAGCTCTGGTATATCTTGCGTGAAAGAAACAAAAAGGTTTATGTTCTCTAATTTTGATATGAAAGAACTGGGAGAGGCTGATGTATCTTAGGGATCAAAATCATAAAGAAGGGGGAAGAGATGATACTAACCCAATATCACTACATAGAGAAGTTTCTTAAGAAGTCTGGTCATTACAATGACAAACCAGCTCTAGCCCCATTAGATCCTAGTATTAAATCAGTGAAGAATACTGGACGAACTATTTCTCAATTTGAATATTCCAATATTATTGCAAGTGTTACTTACGTTATACATTGCACTAGACCGGACATAACACAAGTTATAAGTTTGTTATGTCGAATTATGAGTAATCTAGGTTATGAACATTAGAAAGCTATTTCTACAGTTCTAGCTTATTTGAAAGGAATTGTATACTATGGTTTATATTATAAAGGGTATACTGCTGTATTAGAAGGATATAGTGATGCAACCAAGAACAATATAAAATCCAAATCGAAGTCTATGAATGGATGTATCCTTACATTAAGGGGTGCCGCTCTATCTTGGGGTTTCAAGAAGAAGACTTGTATTTTTGATTCAACAATGTTGTTAGAATTAATATATTTAGCAAATGCACATGAAGAGGTTTAATGGCTTAGGAATTTTCTAATATAAATCCCTTTACAGAAAAAGCCATACCCAACAGTCATGATTAATTGTTATAATCATGTTATGATTTATAACGTTTATAACGAAACATATAATGGGAAGTTCCACCTAAGGCTCAGACATCAAATGATAAACTAGTTACTCAAAAGATGAGTAATCTTAGTCGATTATATAAAAATAAAGAAAACTTGGCCGACCCACCGACCATGTTCTCCCAAGGGCAATGCTTTCCATAAAATCAAAAGAGATGTGACTAAGGTCTATGATTGAAGGTTGACCATCCTTAACAAAAACCTAACCTATGTATTGGAAAGGACAAACAAGGTTCAATAGGCACCAACAAGTTAAGAGAATGGTTATGAAACACTAAAGTTATTTCCTATAAATTAGTATTGGATTCTGCTTGAACCAAGATGGATGAAGATCCTTAATAAATCTAAATATCTAACAAGGTGTATCGCAGAATCTTGAGAGACTTACCTATATGAGTATAGAAATCAGGTCGTTTCCTATGAAAGTAAGACCGCTTTCTAAAGTAGACTCATGAACTCGGGATTAAAAACATATAGCCATTAATGTACCAGACATATAGAACACTCTACTTATGGAGATCAATATGCGTGACCATTCTGATTTTATTATAGGGGTACTTGGTTCAAGACTAGTTCACCAATGACCTCGATAGGACTTTAAAGGGTTTACACTAAGTGAAGGTGTAAATCCGAAAGATACCACTCATTTAGGTATTGGTTTCCATGATGATGCAAACTCTTGATCATTGAACTGCGTTGGCTTGATCCCACTTGGGTATATAGGCAGTCACCTAAGTAATTCAATTATTCCTTAATTTTATTTTAAAAATGGGGGAAAATGTTGTAAATTTTCAAGTTGGGGTTGATTTGGGCATTGTTTTATAAGAAGAAAAATGAGGAGGGAAGAAACTATAGTCCCATATTATAAAATAAACAAAGATAACTTTGTTTATATAGTGGTTTCTTAAGAGAGGGTTGGGCCCTTTGGGCATCCAGATGTTTTCTCTTGGGTTGAAGAGGGAGACCATGCGTCTTGACACATGCACGCATGTCGCCGCCATTGGATTGACCAGTCGGGCTGGGTCGAGATTGAGTTTGGATCCAAATTATATTTTTGGATAGATTTTTTGATGGGCTTTTTAACCTGTATGCAAACTTAGAAGTTCAAATTCGAACTGTTAGAAAGGCAGAAAACCAAGAGGCGCAACTATTTGAAAATTAGAAGGAGATGAGACTTGTTGTAGGCCAACAGAAATAGTTATGAATTCAAGCTGAAAGTGTGGCAGTCGTAGCCAATGGACATGACCATTGGAATTGTCTACTGGTGAACAGATGCACCACTTCATTGTCTATACAAAAAGGCGGTACGAATTCATTTCTCACAATCAGTTTTTTCTTCTTCTTATTTATTTCTACACTCCACTTGTTGCATATCAGACTTTGGAAATATATAGTGTTCTTAGCCGAATTAAGGATGTACAATCCTCGAATTCGGTTACACTATTAAAAGGCTTCATTGAATCCTAAAAGTCAATAGTTTAAGAGTCCGTTTGTACCTGCTGGACGGAATTATTGTCTGAAATAATCTACTATGTAGATCCTTGAAATCAGAAGTACAGCAACCACTTCATGATCACGCTTGAACCGCCAAATATATACATCAATGTGTTCTTTGTTGTAAACGGCCTCTGATTGCTTCTACTGGAACTCCACATCATTTATTCAAGACAAAAGGCAATAGATAATGAAAATTTATGTTATTTGGAAAAAGGAAAATATGGATGATGATGATATTAGTTGTCTCATTTTAGAGCTTCAATAGAAGTTTTTGTCTTGGTTTCATATGAGATTAATCTGCATTTAATAGAAATAAGGCGTACATTTTCAATTTTAAGTTCAAAAGTTCATAAGAAAAGCACTTAAAGATGTGGGCTACATATATAGCCGAGAGAATAAATTCTTTTGATATTTTGGAAACTTTTATACTCTACTTCTTTACATAATAACTAGAGCACATCATTACTTACTAAACAAATGCAAGAAAATAATAGTTTTACATCAACTGTAGCTTATTATAGTAGAATTAAAAATTATAGCTTTAAATAAGTTAATATTGTAGGACATGAAAGTTCATGTTACTTATAATTCTAAAAATGATATCATTCGGAAAATATAATGAGGCAATATTATAATATACACTAGATTTAATAGTTTTGTAGTTAAATTTCATGACACTTATTATTAAATATTCATGAGGATTCCTCAAAGTTATACCAGTTTTGTTTAAAAGGAATTATTCGTCATAATTGAAAGTAGAGTATAGTTGAATAAAGGTAAAAGCAATAAATGTAGGGAAAAAAATTAAAATAGCCAACAATGTCAAGTTGCCCTAATTAACCAATATCCTAAACATTAAAATTGATAGTATGGCTACTTCAACTAACTGCCAGATTGAAAATTGGGTAAAAGCTAAAAAATGATTCACAAAGAAAAAAATTAGAATGCATTAGACTAGATAAAAGAGAAAAAAGGATCGAGTACCATTAGAGGCAGTCAAAAAAGATGTTGGATGACGAGGAAGAGGAGCTTCATTGGATGTCTAGAACATGCAAAGCAAATGAAAAGGAGATTGAAGCTTCTTTTTATTTGTTATCAGTTTGGATATTCATTAAACCCAAGCAATGTTTTTCCTTTGTCGAAGACTGTATTTTAAGTTGTTTCTTATTTTTAATCACACACTGGAGAAACTGTCTAACTTTTCAGTTTTCCAAGTTTGGAATATTAGTTGGAAACAACGAGAAAGCTTAAAATAATTCAAATTGTATATAAAAAAGGAGAAATAAGGGGTTTTGATTCAACTTTATATTTGTATATGTATATGTTTGTATAATATACTACTAGAAAATGCAACATTTACCTAACTGATTTTATTGATGTCATTCCAACACCCATAGCTATGATGTCGTAGGGTTCATGTCAAGACCCGCAAATCCGTACTCCTTGAATAAACACTAATCTCCATTGATTAACTCAAGAGGCATGGAAATACGAACCCTGAGGGTTTAAGAAAGAAGAAAAAGGTACAAAAAGAAGAAGATAGAAGAAAAGAGAAAGAAAAATAACAGAACAACATCAGAAACAGAAACAATATCAGAATCTCACATTCGCAGCGGAACAACATATAATAGATAAATGGATAATCTTTAAATCAAAGGACTATATCATTTTATACATTACATCATCATCAGAGTTTACAACAACAATACAACAATGGACAGTTATATAACTTGTCCTCATACAGAATACACAGCGGAATAAAAAAATATCATATACAAGTGGTACATCTCGCCATCCAGCTCGTCACTAAGCTCCACAGCATCCCGAATCCAGAATGACCTGATAACCTAACTCTAGACTGCCCGTGTGGAAATTGGTGGTCACCCAGAGTTTAGGAAGGAAACAATAAACTCCAGGTCAGTCATGGTGACTGGTGTGAGAACTTAAAACAGTTTATCTTATATTTAAAAACAAACAATAGGAAATTTTAAAGTCAATTTCGCAATGCTTTTGGAAAATGAGACTACCATAAGGCCTCCTGCCACACACACAATGCAAACGCAGAATTGGAGAAGATTTCTCCTTATGATGATCAAAGATGCTTACTACGCAAAAAATCAAATCCTTTTTTATATTATTATTAGTGCATAGTGTAGAAAACATTTCGAAAGTAGAATATAAATCTTAGCCGACATAGGTACCATTATAGTATGCCTATTATAGCTACCATATTAGATGGCAGGTTCTACAACTAAAACCGTACAAGTCACGTATTGTTTCTTTGGATTTCCAACAAATGGTCACGCCAAGGAACTTCCCATTGCCACATGGAAACGCCTCTGGAATGACGTCCCGAGAACCTAACCGAATCTCTGCCAACACAAGGCCGGGTTACCTCTGCAAAAATAGGTAACTACTGACACGCGTATGCAATCCCCCGATCATAATCGATCTTCCCGAGGATCCTCGATTTCCAACAACCACAAAGTAATAAACTCGCAGTAACAACATAGGTTAAATATCTGGGCTCCATACCATGATACCACCTCTATCCAGAAGGAATGACATACACTAAGGGGCGCTACTCCCTAGAACCTTGCTGCATCCTTCCTGTTTTGACCATTTCCGAGGTGTGAGGTCCGACGAAGTCTCGTCCACAAATCTATGCTTTGTCACCAAAGCCATGCCCTGGGTCCAACAAATGATCAACCTATGATCACAAAGATAAATGATCAAACAAATGATCATATCACAAATGATCAAACATTGATCATCACACAGCAACACTCAGCATGTCACATTAACAAATTGGGAATATATTGCTGATAAATTTCAACTACATAACCTCTGAGCTCGTACGTCTCAGAGAAGGGTGTTAAGCTAAGAATAAATTCTCCGCCACCAACAGAAATGTATTTGAAAGAAATCAGCTTTATATCTCAATTTGTAACGTCAGACACACAATCCATACAAGTCTATTCCGGGATCGAACAGAACCAAAGGCACTTCTCACGAAGCCCTTGCAAATCCAGATAATTTTCAATCACGTCCGGACTTCCTGTCACTAAGGGTGATAAAACCTCTAAATCGGAGATCAGCCGATGTAGAGTAACTCGACGGTAATCCTTCCATTTTCAAAAATATCTGGTCTTCAACACCGGTCATCAAATGCAATTCATAACGACGTATCACATATTCGGAATGGGTTATACGACCCCATGGTCCTTTCCCGGCTAACCCGAATAGTGAGCGCTTATTCAAAAATAAGTGTGGCATTCAAATTCAAGCAAATCACAACAAATACCCATTCAAGGGTAAATATTGATAGTCGGTTATTTAACTATCAATAAAGATGCGCAACATCATCAGATTCCAAATAATTTTCCAAATTATTTAATTTCCAAAAATATCTTTACAAGATATAAAATTTTCCACACTTAACCATTTGAAACAATTTCAAATCAATTTCCACATTTCAATTTATCTTTGAAGATAAAATCTCAAAAACAGTTCATTTCATATTGGAAAAGCATTTCCATACTTATTTAAAAATAAGTAATTCACAACTCATTTATTTTCAACACTTGGAAAATATTCGATATACTTAAATCATAATTAAGTATATATTTCATTCTTTTAAGGAAATCATTTTCTTTCACAAATTTTATTGAGTCAAAACGAATGTTACGTAAAACATCGTTACGACAACTCAAAATCACTAGTATAGGGATTCGAAATTAAGATAGATGTATAAATCCCAATACTACACAAAATATTTCCTTTCGGAAACCATTTACTATAACAACAGTGTTATAGTCCACCATTTCCTTATTTCTCGAAACGTCTATTTCAACAATAAATGTTGAAATCTATGTATTCGATACTTAACACGTTTTAAAACATCTTTTAAAATAATTACTTCATTTCGTAATATCACTTCTCCAAAACATATCCATTTTATATAATAATATATTCACTGTCCAAAATCGTGAATATACTTCGTTATCCAAATTCAACATTTCTACACATTTTATTTAAAAGATTATCCACTGTCCAAAATCGTGGATAAAATTCCCAACAAACTCTTATTATTACAACATTTAACTTAAAGGATAATTCGCTGTCCAAAATCACGAATATATTTCCTTTATTAAATTTCTATGTTTAATTTATTAAATTCAATTTGTTTCAGATTTATAAAACAACGTTCATAAATTCCATTTATATTTTATAACAACTTCAATTATAAAATCACTTTATTAACAAATTTTGTCCATATCCCATTTTAAGTGCCAAAATCCGATTTATAAGATAATTACTTATAAATCTTTTATTTTACAAAATCTATTCATTTAATAACTTCACAATTTATACATCTATAAATTCCATTCACTTATGAAATCCATTTTTCCATTTTAACACTTATAAAAACTCGTTTTATAATCCTAGTATTCTTAATTTATAAAATATCAAATTTTATACATCTTTTATATAAACCGTTCATAATAATTCAAAAATCCCTATTTAAACCATTTTATAAATCAATCAACTATTTATTTCAAAAATTAGTTTAAAATTCTTTTAATTAAAAATCGTTATTTTCAAAATTCAAAAATGGATCCAATGATGCAACAGCACCCAATAATCAATCACGGCATCCAAACATCATATATCGATATGACAACAGAATATACAATCATATCTGTAAATAAATCAATACAGTTGAGGAATCTAGTTGGATCCCTCCAACCTGTCCCCCTGCATCCAAAGACGTTAGCACAATACCAATTCCGCTCCAGTACGGAATATCGCGGTATATGGGTTTTATAAATATTATCCGCTATTATGCGGCGCAATAGGGTCTCATCCGCTATACAATGCGGGAAATCAATCAATCCAATATATACATATGCCAATATGTATATATTGCTATATATATATATAATACCAATTCCACACAAAGGTGAAATATTCGCGGTATATGTTTTTAATAAATAACCTCCGCTTAATAACGGCGTATAATGTCTATTTCAATCAATCACAGATAAAATTATCATCCAAACATACAATCAACAATTTTAAATCTAACTATTTAAAATTAACATCGAAACAAATTCGATTGAGTGAGAAGTTCTCACCTTGAATTCAATTCCGTTCCAGCGTTTATTTCGAATAAAATTAAACACGCGTTTAATTTTACTCAAAATTTTCACTAACTCCAAACGACTCCAATCCAGTTCCATCGCGTAGTGCTCAACCATACGATTCCAACGCTTCCTGTTTCGTCGAATTTCAACAACGTATGACGAAGTTATAGCATTACAAAGTTTTATACGAATTTAATTATAATAATTTACAATATTTATTTTATTTTATACCCCTAAACATCATGGCCGTGCATTTTGAAGCATCAGATCTTGGCCGTTGTTTGTGTTCTTCCCACTCTAGGCTATCACGAACGTGAGAAACCCACCGGCCGCCGATGCCCCCCCCCCCCCCATTATCGCGATCACTACGTTGATCGAAACGACGATCGAATGCTTCCAAATCGAAGCCCAACTCGAGAGCCTCCTTCAGCCGCCACCACGTCACACTCGGTCCCCTATTTTCATCGTTTTTCATGCACGAACCGGCCCTAAACGCGGCAAAATTTGAAGCCCCTACACTTCACCATTTCAGATCTTAACCGTATAGATTCGAAGCTCGTTGCGTGCTCTTCAACTTTGATGTTGAACATTCTTCGAATTGATGAATGGATTAGAAGAATTTGAGGGAGGAAGATTGATAAATTTCAGCCATTCATGTTAGAACTGGCGGCCACAAACCCTAGGGTTTCCTTTGTTGCAAATTGTGAATAAGTCGTCCTTTTATAGAAAATTTACGCAAACACTATTCATCGCGGATTTTCCGAACTCCAAATCAAACATGCCGGCTGACGTTTCTAAGGTTTACCCTACGTTCCGGACACAATGGAACAGGTTTCGAAAGCTAATTCGATCATATGTGTGAGATATGGCAATAAACGATTAATTTAAATTAAACCGATTTAAATTGATTTCGAGGCGTTTCGGCTTGCCCCAGACAAACGATACATCCAATTGACACGAAATTTGAAACCATGCAATAATATCACATTACGGATCCGATGAAACTGGTTTCGTCGAAATCCGAGACCGTTTGAAAAATGACTATTTTAACTCGCCGAATTAAAATTAAAACGATTTCAAAGCGTTTCGAGCTACCACGGTCAAACGACAACTCCGATTGCTACGAAAATTGAAATCCGATAATAACAAACTATTACGGATCCAATGGGACTAGTTTCGTCCAGTTCTGAGACTGTTCGAAAATTGGCTAATATTCAGTCGATAATTAAATATTAAAATATTCAATTTTCACAGATTAACTTTAAATTTAATTTTAAAAGTTCTAAAACATCTCTATAACTTCAATATGATTTAATATAACTTTATAAATCATTTTCATTCACATTTAATCCAGATTTTAATTATTTCTGGAATTTCACTATTAAATTATCGATTTAATTATCCGAATTAAATCCAATATTCGAATTTTTAAATTATTCGACTTATTAATTTCACTTATTAATATCTAAAATCAATTAAATATTTAAATTTTAATTAATATAAATTCTGGGTCGTTACAGTTCAGAATGGCGCCAGTGGAGCGTCTCTTTGGCATCAGCCCCAACTATAATACCCAGTCGACGTCCTCTCCTTTACCACTTTCTGGAAAAAAAACAAAAAAGATTTCGAACACCAAAGAAAGTAATTCCCAGTGAAGTGAAAATTGTCATGTTCGAAGAATTTATGGTAAAATAATTTTATTACACAACACGCTATATAAATATGTATATCAATTTGTTCATAATATATTCAATTTGCATTTACAGAGGAAATTCTTTTGTAAAGAGAGCATTCACGAAGAGCTAATGAGATGGGCTTGGTCGACCATAGCTTCCAAAAAAATCGTAAGTGAACATATGGGATGCGTGGTCATAACAAGAAGCATCCAACCCTTGCCCGATTATATACGAGCAGTTCTTGCAGCATTGGAAGACAAAGGAATTAAATAAAATATCAAAAAAGAAGCCGAAAGCAGGAATAGAAATCCTATATTGCATACCGTCGGCTCCAGATCATACGCAGATCATTATAACAATCTAATACGTATTCATTTATTAAATTTATTTAGCATTTTTAATAAATTAAAATAGACTTATATGATAGTGTAATTAATTCAAATTTCAGTACGAAGAGTAGCATAGTGAGCCTACATCTTAGCAACTCTGTTGCGGGACTCGCAAGATTGAGTTATGGATGGGTCCATCGTCAATAGCTAGATAAATGATGCTTCCATGGAGTTTGCAGTATGTTATCCATAAAACTTCATTCACATAATATTTACATATATATGCATGTATAAAATTCTAATGAATACGTAAAATGCAAAATAGGAGAAATATCGGGCTAGGATCGAGGAGCTTCAGAGTTAAGGTTTGGAGATTACAAGAGTAGAGGATGAAGATGTATTCCACACACTCACTTGAGCTGCTGCAAAAAAGACGGATCGTAAGCTGAACTACGGCAATATTCCTAGGGTACCTAATAGCTTAAACATTCATTATATACGTATGATATTAAGTATATATGTATACAAAACCATATACATATAGTATACTATATGTATGTATACATTGGTTTTAAATCCTAAGAACCACATGTGTATATATATACGTGTATATATATATATATATCCCTGTATTTGTGTTTTATACGAATGCTTGGTATTATAATTTAACTTAATCCTCATATTGTAGTAAATGCTAGAAATCATCGTTTTAAAAATAAATTGAGTTTGGGTTAAAATATATAAGTTAAATCACACAACTACAACAATGTCTTGCAATCACCACCCTACGATGTTAAAGTAATGGTCAATTACCTTCAAGTTTACTCCGGTCAACGCGTCGGGTCACAAAAAAATTCAAAATAGCAAGAAAATCATGCCACATTAAATATTACACTACGTTGGCCTATTTATAAATGCTCCATTTCCATATTCACTATTGCGCTAATGTTGAAAAAAAATCAATGGCTCATGAATATATAATTAAGTTAAATTATAAATTTTGTTTCAATAAATTAAACTAAAATTTATTCGAGTTTAAAATATAATTTTTTTAATCGCACAATAAATCAAACTAATATATAAGTTAAATCACTTAATAAATTATATATATATATAATTGAGTTAAATTATAAATTTTGTTTCAATAAACTAAACAAGAGTATGTTTGAATAAGTTAAATCACTTAATAAATTATATATATATATATATATATATGATTAAGTGAAATTTTAATTTTTGTTTCAATATATTATGCAATATTTTATTTGAGCTAAAATATATATTTTCTAAATAATCCAACAAATTAAACAAATATAAGTTAAATCACTCAACTAATTAAACAAATATATGACTAACGCAAATTTAAAATTTTTATTTCAATAAACACAGTAGTTGAAATAAAAAAATTACTTGTTAGTAACAAACAAATTTGGTTAAAATATAGAGATCGTCATTAGATAGAGCTGCAACATTTAGCACTGGTGTAAAACAAGAAAACTGAGATTGAATTCACATATCGGTAAGCTAGGGAAGAAGCTGAATTGCTTATGGATGCAATTTTATGACGCTTTCTAAATGAGGTCATTTCTGTTAGTGGTGGTGATGGTGATGGTGATGGTGATGGAGATGGAGATGATGATGGTGGGTAGGGTTCGAGCGAGTGGGCAGTATTTCTATTGGTATTGTTTGTATATTTGGTTTGTATTATGATGATATTATTTGGATGTTTGCTTTGTATTGTGATGGTGATGGAGTGTAATTCATTTAGTTTGGTTTGTATTGTGATTGTGATAGTATTTGTGTTGGTATTGTTTGGATATTTGGTTTGTATTGTGATATTAATGGTGATGGTATTATTTGGTTAGGATGTTTATTTAGATATTTGTGTCGATAGTATTTAGTTAAGAAAAACCGTATAATTAAACAACTTTCAAGTTTAAAAATTGACCGAAATAAGTTGATCTCTGTGTACACATGCTCAACCAAACGATTAAGAAAAATCATTTGAGTGACAAAACCTGTTTTTTAATAAATTAATCATACACATAGACAAATTAAGCACATATTTCATTTTTTAACCAACTAAAATTTACATCATACCATACATAGGTTACCGTGTAAACTTGCATGGTCTATATAATCGAATATAATTCAAATATAACTCAATATTTCTGGTTAAGCTAAAACCATCCATATGTTCTTTAAACATTTATGCTAGTATTGGAATGTTTAGATTTAATATATTTATCGACTTTCAAGTTAGCCAATGCATCTCATGGTAAGTAAACATAACTTTTTCTATCATAAATACTATTAACTTGACTATAAATGTTAGAAAACAGACGTTGTATGTAATCTTGATTGTTGCATATGCAAACAAGGGCATTCTCAAGCATGCTTGATTTTTCTTATAAATGATATATTTGAATAAAATATCAATTCTACTAACCTTTCATAAATTAGTCCCCCATATAGTTAATAAGCTTTTAGAAAGTAATCCCCTATATAGCTAGCTCCACTAGTAATATTTCAAACACAAGTATATAAAACAATTAGACATGTATGATTATTTTAAATAACAAGCAAAGCAAGGAACTCGGCTAAACGACATAATACATCAAGAAAAGCTAATTATGCTATTACAAGCAAGCAACAAAGGTCAACTAAAGATAATGCATTGTATGATATTTTGAATAATTTACATTGCAAATATAATTCAAACTCGACCACATAGTTTACAGTTTCGAATCAACTATAATTCAACAAGCAAGACAGTTCACACCTCAATAGCACCATAATTTAGAAATAGTTTTCCATACATTCAAAATGTACAGTCAACCAAAATACAACCATACATTCATCCAAAATACCACCATACATACATAAGTTAAAATCAAAACACATAAACGATTTACTTTTTGGTTCTCCCCTTGGTAGCAACTACTTTATGATGTGGTCTAGGTGGAGTTTCGTTCACAGCAAGTAAAGCATTATCTAATATCTCTTTAGCTTCTTAACGCGATTCTCCTTTGTCTTTTGCGGAAACACCAACTATACTGGCATATAATAGTAGTAGAGCTTGTTTTGTAGCTTCAACCTAATAAAACATCCAATAGCATTAGTATCAATAACTAAAACATTAACAGTGTTGCATCCACTGACTCAAATAAAATACTGCTCAAATAACTACAAAATCAAGATAAGTCACCTCTAATTAAGCTAGTACAGTGCAGACAATTAACTCACAACGAATTTACAAATATTTGTCTAAGGAAGGTGTAAGTAAATTCACCTAAAACTTTGTATAATTTGTATAATTTATCTCATAGTGCTATACAACATAGTAATACATTACTGACGGCTAAATATATTACGGAACTACAGCTAATAAACTTACAAGTTTGGTTGCCTTCAACTCTATTGTAATCACTAACAGTCAACCGTAAATGTGCACAAGGATTTTGCATAGTAGGATGAGAAACACTTTCATACCATAGCAAGTAGTTCCCTTCACGGTCCCACGGGTTAGTCACATGAGTAGACCTTAAATTTGCAGACAAAACTTAATCATCCCAACTTTGGCCCAACCAATAAGCAATATCATATCGGACTTTGTATTAATTGTAGTTTTAACATCTACGACATGCTATAGGAGCTATTGGAGGTCTGGGGATTGGTAGTTTAATACCAAATTGTCTAAACACATGATTTGGGTAGTACGACTCCACAACATCAAAACAAAGTAATATCCCACTGTAAAAAGAATATTTTTCCAACGGATATCTACCACGAGTACCCAAGTATGGGTTCCACACCACCTATATACCAAATTAGAATTAAAATATTGGTCCATTTACAAATGCGCTTAGTGGTATACGTAAATAAAATAAACTTACATCGCACCCAAAGTTCTTTTTGTATCACTTGACTTGCCCTTTTTTGATCGATTTCTTTTTCTTTCTTTGTTTTAAGTTTCTGGTAAGATACTTATTAAGTTGGGTCCTAGGTCTTGTAGAAATTGAAAAATATTTTTCCTGTTCAAACACTTCCTAAAAAGAAAGTAAAAATTCGATCGTGCGAAACCGAAGGACCGGAAGGAATAAAGCGAGCAAATCCACTAATTCGTCATCCTCAAATCTGTCTTTCCTGGGGTATTGTTCCAACAAATACATACTTGTAGAAGTAAAGTAGTGATATAATTCATAGAAGCAAACCGCAACGAATTAATAAAATAAGAAAAAGTGTGTAATGCATTTTTTTACATTTTCATTTTAGGATGATCTTAAACAAAAGGATTTGCAAATAAAAGTGCTAATGCCACAACGAGCCCATAAATGGTTAAAGCCTCCATAAAAGCTAGACTAAGCAATAAGGTCCCTCTTATTTTTCCTTCTGCTTCCGGTTGTCTCGTAATACCTTCTACGGCTTGGCCTGCAACAGTACCTTGACCAACTCCAGGTTCAATAGAAGCAAGTCCTACGGCCAATCCAGCAGCAATAACGAAAGCGGCATAAATCAGTGGATTCATGATGATAGGTTCCTCGTACAAAAAAAAAGGTTGATGATACAGTCAAACAAGAAATTCTTACTTATTTGATCACTAAAAAATATCAAATCGAAGTAACTAAAACTTCGAAAAAATAGATAGAGATAAACCCTATATATTACTAATATATATCTACTATCACATATACATTTGTTTCTTTCATAACGAAAATCGCCCGCATTTTTTATTGAATCAGATTCTAGAATAATTCGTCGAAAAATATACAGGAACTTTAGCTGGACTTATAGACATTACATATAGACATATATCTAGTGTGATCTTCCTACCTCATTCTTCGTAATATCGTCTATCTTTCCTCTTAGAACTCTAGTCATATATACATATGGATTTCTTATTTCTATCTATATATGTATATGTTACCGAACCAAGTATATTTTCTTGGACCATGCATAGCCTCAATCGGGGTAAGCTTAAAAAAAGAAGACTCTTTTGAAAACTAATCAATGATGACTCTCCATGGATTCCCCTGTATAAGCCGCGGCTAAAGTTGCAAAAATGAGAGCTTAAATACTGCTTGTAAATAATCCAAAAAATATTACAGGGATAGGACTACTGAAGGTACTAAAGAAACAAGAAGAACAATTGCTAATTCATCCGCCAATATATTTCCAAAAAGTCAAAAACTCAAAGATAAAGGTTTTGTGAAATCTTCTAGGATGTTAACTGGTAAAAGGATTGGAGTTGGTTGAATGATCAACATGTCTAGTTGCTCTCAGAGCCTTATCAGTGCATATGCTTGATCACCACCTAGTTGTGTATTTTTCCACTTACAAATACGTGATTGAGATTCATCGTACGAAGGATTGGGATAGCACTTGGAATCATTAGGAAGTGATCATTTATCCAAGCCTAATATAATGTGAAACAAGGATAAATTTTAAACATAATGTCATTCAACTGTTTATTTGAATGATTACAAATTTAAGTAGTTTGAAGAATTCATTGCCATTAGCAGAGACAAATATTCACTAATCTGCTTCACATCTCTCCGAGAAGTAAGTCCAAGCTGCCTATTAGAGTATGCTAATATTGTCGCTCCCCAAACTTTCTATTTTACCTCTTCCAGCAGTCCTTTTAGTGCATTCAAATAGTAAGCTGACATCTTCATATCGGATTTGTCAAGAAACAGACAACATCCAATAGGATGTAACAAATAACCATGGGCAACTATATCAAATTCCTCCTCACTACTTATTATAGCTTAACCCTTTATTTGTTGCTTCAACCAATCCAACCTAGCGGCATAGGTTCCTATCATCTTTGCCTCAACAACTTCATCATCTATGCCAAGTTGTTCTTTCATAAGCTCTAGAAGACCTTTATTGCTTGTATCCCGTCCCCCTCCTTTATATGACAGCATTGTACCCACCATAGGAATTCGTAGTATTTGCGACATGTCATCGAGTGTGATGGCCATCTCCCCAAATGGAATGCGAAACGAGTTTGTCTCTGATTGCCATCTCTCCACAAATGCTGATATAGATGTAGTATCTATCCACCCATACGAATGCTGAATAATATTCATATAATATTCATCAAACCAGAACCTTTTATTCTTTCTGTCGCTTCCCCTCACTCTTCCTCCAACTTCAACCCCATAATTTTCTTGAATGTGAAATACAACTAAGGGGCCCACGCTCTTATAAAGTTATACTCAAAAACTATTAAGTATCGCGCAACTACGATATGTCCAATTTCAAGTTCCAATCTATTATTGTTATATTCTAAAAAAAACTACTATGTTCAACTATATTTTACTTGCTTTAAATCCCAAATACTTATCGCAATATGACAATTAAAGGTAGAAAGCACTGTCTTATCTTCCGAGCCTCCAATACCAATATTTTTTTATCCTTCGTCAATGCTCGTATTGGTAACAGAAGAAGATGCACATGAGTGAGTAGACATACATGTTATTTCCACTTTAAAATCTTCATCATCCTTGACATCCTATGACTCTTCGTCATGCTTATCCATCTCTTCATTACTACCCATAATAGAATACGCCCCAACATCTCTTTAATTCCCTTCAGTTTACCTTTATTTTTTCCACCTTTTCTGCACTCTATTAGAAAATAACATAATATATAAGTACAAAAAACAAACATATACATAAATATATACATGAAACCTATACACAATAGGTAAGTAATGTTTTTGTTTCTGACCAGAGTTCAATTCATGACTCCTATATTTCACCAGTTAAAAGTAAACTGTCACTAATTTTTTTTTCCTATGCACGTTACTATTATACACCAAGCAAAGAGGTAATACTGAGGTTTAAAATTAACGACATCGACTTCATTATTTTCCCAAAGTACAATAGACATTTGTTGACAATGTAGTATTATAGCAAGTTCCCAACATTTGCTCCATATTCAAAGAAACATGAATTGACAGAATACAAATAATTTATACTTCATTCGGTAATTTTCCTTAGAAGCTCCTACTATTTAGACTTCGGTAATGATAAACCGAATAAAAACCAATAAAAACTGTTTTACATAACTATATGGTTTGTTTATAGTAAAAAAATCATCCAAATCCCAGTCTTCATCACTCAATTTGATTTACAAACTTTGAGAACTGTAAAAAAGGTGAAATCAAGCGGAATAAAAACCTTAATTTTAGCAGCTTCTTTACCAACGATGTTCTTGCCATTCGTCTTCACCATGGCCGCAACGTCGATTACCCTCCTCGACTTTGATTTGAAAACGACACGATTGTATAGGATATCGAGCGATCGAATTGGGGTTTTGAAACAATGGAAACGATTTTGGGTTCATTGGTTGTTGAGAAGTGGGAACGATAGGGGAAATGAAAATTGAAAAAAAAGAAAAAAAAGTAAATGGTGGGTATGAGTGGACGTGCACGGTATTTGATATGGTGGTTGAATAAATGGATGAGTTGTGATAATATGGTGCGTGCAAATAGTAATCCCCATTTTTTTAGCTATCACAATCTCTTGAAAACAACCATCTAAAAATTCTAATAGAAAAACAAAAAAGAAATGAAGAGATGCTTGAATCATTAAAAGGGTCTTTTAACAAATATTTTTCCAAAAAGACAAATTTAGTTAATTACTCGGATCAATCTTGTGATTTTGAAAAAGGATTTAGTTTTGATGTTATAGTAGAAAATAAGACTGCAGTGAATGAACAAATTAATGATATAGAGAAAAATGCACATGATACAGAGATTTCACCATAACGAATAGTATATAAAAGTAATGTCCAATGTTTAGATCATTTGAACGAAACAAAGGTCGTGTGTGTGGAACATGTTTTGAATATATAAGATCAATGAGTTTGGGATAATATTGGTGGGAATAAGACAGGTTTACTTGTTGAGAAAGTTCCTATTAGAGAATTTAATTTAAATTACCCTTAAGATGAAAATTTTAAACATTTCTCTAAGTTATTACAAGAGACAAATGAATAATGGTGAGTATCATGATGGAAATGGCTTGTTTATTCTAAATTGAAGGACATAGTATTTTGTTTCTGTTGTAAGTTGTTTAATGTAATGACTTCAAAAGGCCAATTAACAAAATATAGAATTAGAAATTTAATGCATCTTAATGAGAAACTTACACAATATGAAAGAAGTTAGGAACATAATCTTAACTATTCTGCTTAGGTTGAGTTGAAAAAAAGATTACAATGTAATCAAACAATTGACAAAAATATGCAATATCTTATTCAAAAAGATAAAGAACATTGAAAACAAGTTATGCTTAGAATAATTACTGTTGTCAAATGTCTTGATGTTAACAATTTAGCATTTTGTGGATCAAATGAAAAAAATTATGAGAACTCTAAGGATAATTTTTTAGACTTGGTTGAAATGATTGCAAAATTTGGTCTAGTAATGCAACATCGTTTTCATCTCATTCAAGATAAACAAATTTTATTATCATTATCTTAGACATGGAATACAAAATGAATTGATTGAGATTATAGGATCTAAAGTAAGAAATGCAATCGTTTCAAAAATAAAAGAAGCAAAATATTTTTCTATTATACTTAACTGCACTTCTGATGCAAGTAATAAGAAGCAAATGACTTTGACATACAAAGCGTAGATGTGACAAATAGTGCAATTAAAGTCGAAGTGTTTTTTCTAGAGTTTTTGAATGTTCAAGAAACAGCTGGGTTAAGACATTTGACTTTGATCCTAGAGCTTTTTACATGCCTTATGGTTGTTATTTTCTTAATTTAATTATCGTGATATGGTAAGCTCTTTTGTTGGAGCAAAATCTTTTTATGGAGCATGCGTATGCATATACATAGTATTTTCTAATTCTTTTAGCGATGAGCTATTTTACTAGATTATGTTGACAGCTTTACTTTGAAATCTTTGTTGATAACATGTTGAGAAAGTCATGTAAAAAGCGCCAAAGCATATTAATCAAGTTTCCTAAATTAGGGATGTATTGTTTAAATTAGCAACGACAAGCAATGATGCAAAATTATATCGAAATGCTAAAATTTTAGCAAGTCAAGAGCTATCTAGTTTCGAGTTCATCTTAGATTAGTTATTTGGAATGAAGTTCTAGTAAAAGTTAACAAGGTCGGTAAAAAATTACAGTTTGAAGATATAAACATCGACGTCACGGTAATTTTTTTGCAAGGTCTTGTTTTTTTAAAGCTATAGAAAAAATGGATTTTATTCTTCTAAGAGTGTGGCAAGGGAAATTTATTTTAAAATGAATATTGATCCAAATTTTCCTTTGAAATGTCAAGTTCATAGAAAACATGAATTTGATAAAACTGCGAATTCTGAAAGGGAGCAACAATCTGCTGAAGAATCATTCAGAACCGATTATTTATTGTGATAGTGGATATTGCTCTTTCAAAATTAAGAGAAAATTTAAGCAATTGCATTCGTTTCAGTTAATTTTCGGTTTTTGTTCGATGCTTTGAAATTAAAATAATTAGATGATGATGAATAAAAGATTGTTATGAAAAACATGATGGCTTTGAAAAATGGAAGTGTCTCCGATGTTGATGTAAAAGATTTACTTTCAAAGCTATCAGTACTACAACTTACATTGTCTAGTGAATCATATAATGTAGACAAGCCATGGACGACTATCAAAGTTTTGAAATTTTTGAAAAGTATGGATATGTTTCCAAATGTGATTATTGTATATAAGATTTTGTTTACTTTTCCCTTGATAGCCACATCTGCAGAACAAAGTTTTTCGAAATTGATGTTATTAAAGTCGTATTTGTGAACAACAATGAGCTAAGATAGACTTAATGGATTAGCAATCATATGAATTGAAAAGGATATCTTAAAAACTATTGAATATAAAGACATTGTTGATGATTTTGCTTCTAAAAATGCAAGTAGAAAACATTTTGAACTTCTCATTGTACAAAGAAGATTAAAAGGAATATCATACACTTCACATGCTATTTACTAGTATTATTTATTATAAAAACAATGATACTTTACGTCTTTTATTTTATAGTTACATTTTCCACAAGTACCCATATTATCCATATCTTAATTTGCAAGTATATAAAGTACTAAGTATATGTAATGATACAAAGGAAGCAAGTGATGATGTTTAGTAGTTGGAACACTTCAAGTCTTGTATGCAGAATTTCTTTATATTAGGATTAATTATTGATTATTTTTTTAATATAAAAACCCTACTTTCATTGGCTAGGGATGTAAGAAGGTCCGCCACCGCCCCCACCCCCTTTTAACTTAGGCTCTCACAGAGGTATTTTTTGATCTCAAGATTATCTACTCATTTAAGGGATTATTACATGCCTCTTCAAATAACAAGCCGCTAAAGAGCCGCTTCCAAGAATCGGACCCTCTTACTCTACTGGGGAGCTAGGAGCCTTTGCCAACCGCACTAGAGCCGCGGACAATTATTGTTAATTTTTTGCATCATAAATGTGTTGTTTTCATTTGTCTTGTTTGCAATGTTTGTTCATAATAGTAGTATTGAGTTTTCAAAAAATAATTATGATTCCTTACAAATAAGAATTTTATTCAATGCCATTGTGCAATTTTTTTTGCAATATGGGGCATTATTTAACAAATTGCACTGGTAAACCTTAGAACCGGCTCTTCTCGTCTTCCACTTTTTAATACCAAAATGGTAAGTCATCATGTTACAATGTTAATAAAAATTGGTTGTCCTTTGATGACTTTTCATTGTTTAGGTAAAAACCTACATTTGTTAATTGTCTATGGTGTTTTTCTTTATATGTCCGAGTGAAATAACAAAACACATGATATCTGTAAGAAAAAGAAAATTTATGTTCATCATTATCAAATTTTTTATGGTATTTATACTATCAAAACCCTTAGCAACACACTTAAAGTTAGTTGCTCCGAAGACTCGTGGGATTGTTCTTTGCTACGGAGGTTCCCTGGCTTCTTGAGAGCACTCCACATCATTTATTCAAGAAAGAAACCCAGATACAATGAAAATTCATGTAATCTAGAGAAGAAAAAAGGAAGAACTATATATAAGATCAAATACATAGATCCCTAGGTGATCTAAATAGTAATCCCTTGATTCCCCTTGCTAATCACCCCTTAATGACGCTTAACTAGTTAAGGTAAGGAAAAATACTGCTTTTTAGTTAAATTCTTATTAATGGAGGTTTGGTTCAGTATAGGGAATTTGGAAAGTGATGAGAACCTATCCCCACATCCCAAATTATGCACAATTCTCGAAATGGGTTAGTGGGCCTAATCCGGACCTAATTAATTACACCCTAATCTAGTCAGAAACTGTCCAAACTTCAAATTGCATATCTCCTAAATGGAAAGCCCAAGATGTTATTATAACCACTCTAACCATTATATCTTTTCAATGAAAGTGGTTTTAACTTTTAATTCGGCTTCTATCAAAAGTTATAGGCCTTATAAGACTTCCAGGGTCGAAATCATCTAATAAAAAATTAATGTTGAAAAATGTCACTAGTTAACATTTTCCAAATTTATAGAGTCGTACGACCTCATATGAATTAAAAAATATATATTTTATGATCCTTTGATACGTAAAATACGGGTCTTTAAATTAAATTACCAATTAACTCTTCTGCTTTCATTGTACTAATACCATTGCCTTCTTTGATTACAAAAGTTTTTTGATCTCATTCACTAGAAAGTGAGTTTAAGATTTTACAAACTTGGTCCTCTTTAGTGAAATTCTTCCTTAACGATATTAATGCATGTAATATGTCTTGAAATCTAGAATACATGTCAGAAATAGATTCACTTTATTTCATGTTAAATAGTTGAAACTGATTAGTTAACATAGAAATTTTGGTTTGTTTTGCTTTACTAGTGCCTTCGTGTGTGACTTGTAATGTCCTTCAAAATTCGTATGCGCTTTTACAAACAAACACTCTATTGAATTCATTTTTATCTAAAGCATATAACAAAATATTTATTATCTTTGAATTATTGAGTGCTTATGCCATTTGCTCATTTTTCCATTATGCATAATTAGTCTAGGGCTTAGTGTACTCTGTTTGTGTGATGTTCCATATTAGATTATAAATAAATTTTTATTCTGCATGACTAATAAGCATAATTACCGCTATTAACAAGTGGTGATCTAGCGGTTTTTGGTTCCACTAGTGGGTGCGGCGCAGTGGAAAGGAGGCTTGGGTTTTGGTAAAAAGACTCAGGTTCGATTCCTACCATGCGTTTCCCCATCCTATATAAATTTACCAGGGGGTATAAGGGCTTGGATCAGCGGACGGCTTTACTATACCCTCCTCAGGGGTTTATTGGCCCGCCGGATTCTCCTGGGTTTTCAAAAAAGAAAGTGGTGATCTAGCGGTGGATTAATCTTCTACACATGTGTTAATGAGAGTGCTACCGTGTTACTAGCCATTTAAACTTTTCAAAACTCAAATGATGAATTTTTTGAAAGCCTAATGTTCCGAACCGAATGTGAGTTATGTGAGATACCCTAATACTTGTGCAAAATGGATCTTAATACACTAGAGGAGCATGAATAGTTTATTTAAACTTGTTAGTACTTTAACTTGTGTTTTTCAAACTTATTAATTCAAAAGCATAATCACATACAGATAATAATATAAATGCAGGATAAAAAAGCAGTAAAGTAAAAAGAGTGACACCGAGAATTTCTATATTGATTCGGATTCTCAATCCTACATCTAATCATATACCCCATACAAAATTTCCATTATAACAAAATCTTGAAATTTCGTGGGTGGCAAATACACATATAACACTTGGCTTTGAATCAAGTGGAAAGCACCCATATCCTAACTTTTCATCGGTGGTAGAAAACACATAGCCTTTTGACTTTCTATAAATGGTTAAGAACACCTATACAATCTTGACTTTCCACGGGTGATAAGATGCACCTTTACAATTCAATGGTAGATGATAATTCTACAAGAAATCATATCTATAGAACACAAAATCGTGCATTCTTCAATACAATGATCCTAAAGACATCGGTAGTAGTTTTTAATTGACATCTTTGAGGAATAGGATGAGTTCGGAGATAGAATGACAGAGAATTCAACTAAAAACTCCTTAACCTTTCGTAGTTTGTGAATTCATGAAGAATGAGAGTGAAAGAATATGAATTTACAAAGTATATTCATATAGTAGTAAGAGAACTTGTTTGCAAAGTAGTAGAGAAAAATGAGTGAGAGAAAAAAATAGAGTTTGTCAAAAATTTGTTTCCCTCTAGCCTTTATATAGGGAATGAAGAGAAATTTTTTTTTGCGAAAAGGTGAAAGATGTGTCTTTTCATTCAAATTCAAAGGCTACAGCCAATGGCTAGTATGTCAATATATCTCCAAATAATATGTCAACATATACTTACTGATTTTTGAAAAAAAACTTGTAAACATCAACATACACTTTCAAGGTATCTCGACATATACTGGTTAATTTTAAAAATGCTTTATAAAAATGTTTTTAAACTTTATAATATTTAAAATCAATATTATACTTTTGTAAACATGTTCTAAGAAGAAAATAAAGACTTTTTAAAGAGGGGTTCAATGATTTGCTACAGGGTCTTTAACAAATAGTTCTAAAACTCTTTACACACAGTTTTAACTAATAAATATCTCGTTCTCTTTGTCTTTGTTTCTTGTGAATTTTGTATCTCCTTATTGTCATCCTTGAATCTTCTATGTTCTCCCAGTCTTGTTTTTGTTCTTCAGACCTTGATTCCTCTTGGTCTCCTTGATTTGTTTGATTCATCTTATTCACCTTAATCTGCCTGATTCCTCTTATATCGATCCATCTTGAAGTATAGTTCATTTATACTTGTATATTCCTAGAATATATCCGAGTAGTGTACCTGTATTTTCTATACTATAGTCTTTATAACTTGAAAAGTCATTAGTAATAATATTTATAAAATTATTGTCATGAAAATCAAAACATGTAGTGCTAACAAGGTAAACATGAATTTAATGTGGTTCGGTTTGATTACCTACATCCCTAGATAAAGAAATGCTTTTATTTTTCTTATGGATGGAGAGGAAAGAACATACTTTTTATAAATTATCACATTCTATTCATATACAAGTCAACTTATAGTTCTATACGCCTTTAGATCCTAAATTAAACTACTAACTTTTCTTGATTCTAAATAAGGGATACTTTAGAACACCAAAAGTATTTAACTTGGTTTTATCTAGAATGTGTTATTTTAAGTCGATGTGCAGTTAAAGATCACATCATCATTACCCTGTCCTAATACTACTTTTAAATAATACTATGAAAATCTCATCTTTAAAGTCGGCTTTAGCCTAGTGCTAACTGGGTTGTTGCATAAGGCAACAAATTGTGATAGGGTATCATAATGCGTTAGGGCATCAGGAAAAAAAGTAAAATCTTTCTTCATATTACATGTCATACAGGAAAAAAAATTGCGTTCATTTAAGGAGGTAGCCAAGCGCCAGCGAATTTCTTTAGAGGAGGAAGAAGGGAAGCGAAAAGATATTGCTATCTTGTGAAGAAGAAGGTGCGATTTGATTTTAAGGCTTCAAGCAAGGAACCATAATTCATAAATAGTAAGTTGTTATCTTTTACACCAGTTAATTTTTTTTATTAAGAATTTTGAAAAGGAAGAAAAAATTGATTTGAATTATGGAACCATGATCGCTAAATTGTTCTCTGCTTGATTTCAAATAAGAAAAGAGAGGGAAAAATTGGTTTTCTTCTTATTAGAACTTGGAGAAGAAAATGAATTTAGCTATAAATATTAGGATTCCTAAATGCCAATCATTTTAAAATTTTACATTTTTATTAATAATTTCATAATAATTTTGATGAACAAAGTATTTAATATATCGTATGATTTTATCTTATAGAAACATTTTTTTTCCACGGGAATTGTGTTTTCAAATTAAAGAAAATAAAAGCTATACAATTTTGGAAATTATGGAATATATAGTCTCTTTTTGTTTTAATTACCAAATTATTTTAGATATCACAATGTTTTCATGAAAACAACCATATGGAAGTTCTAACTGGAAAAAAAATGAAATGAAGAGATGGTCGAATCATTAAAAGGGTCTCTTAACAAATATTTTTTGCAAAAAGAAAAAATTAGTTGATAATTCAAATCAATCTTGTGATTTTGAACAAGGAATTGGTTTTGATGATATAGTAGAAAATGATATTGCATGAATGAACAAATTAATGATATAGAAGAAAATGCATATGAGACTGAGATTTCACTGCAACAAATAGTAAATGAAAGTAATGTCTAATATTTAGATCATTTGAACCAAGCAATGGTCATGTCTTCAGAACATGTTTTGAATATATATAATCCAGAAGTTAGGATAATATTAATGGGAATAAGAGAGATTTACTTGTTGAGAAGGGTCCTATTAGAGAATTTAATTTAACTTACCCTCAAGATGAAAATTTTAAAAATTTCTCTATAAGTTATTACAAGAGACAAATGAATAATGGAGAGTATCATGATAGGAAATGGCTTGTTTATTCTAAATTAACAGACAAAGTATTTTGTTTCTGTTGTAAGCTGTTTAATGTAACGACTTTAAAAAGCCAATTAGCAAAAGATGGAATTAGAGATTGAAGGCATCTTAGTGAGAAACTTACACAACATGAAAGAAGTAAAGAACACAATCTTAACTATTATGATTGAGTTGAGTTGAAAAAAAGATTACAATGAAATCAAACAATTGACAAAAATATGTAAGAACTTATTCAAAAAACTAAAGGACATTGAAAACAAATTATGCTTAAAATACTTGTTATTGTCTAATGTCTTGTTATTAACAATTTAGCATTTCGTGGATCAAATGAAAAAAATTATGAGAACTCTAATGCTAATTTTTTAGGCTTGGTTGAAATGATTGCTGAATTTGATCTAGTACTGTAACATAATTTTGTCTCATTCAAGATAAACAAATTCATTACTATTATCTTAGCCATGGAATACAAACTGAATTAATAGAGATTATAAGATCTAAAGTGAGAAATGCAATCGTTTTAAAAATAAAAGAAATAAAATATTTTTCTGTTATACTTGAGTGCACTCTTGATGGAAGTAATAAGGAGCAAATGACTTTGATCATACGATACATAGATGTGACATATAGTCCAATTAAAGTCTAAGAGTTTTTATAGAGTTTTTGAATGTTCAAGAAACAATTGGATTAGGACTTTTACAAAACTGAAAAACGCATTAAACTCACTTGATCTTGACATTGATAATGTGAGAAGGGGTATGATAATGGTTCTAATATGAAAGAAAAAAAATCTTGATGTGCAAAAAAGATTACTTGACATTAATCTTAGAGATTTTTACATGCTTTGTGATTGTCATTTTCTTAATTTAATTATTGGTGATATGGTAAGCTCTTAAGTTTGAGCAAAATATTTTTTTTGGAGCATTCCAATGCATATACATAGTATTTGCTAATTCTTCTAAGCAATGAGCTATTTAACTAGATTATTGAGGGTTTTACTTTGAAATCTTTATCAACAACACGTTTGGAAAGTCACGTAGAAAGTCTCAAAGCTGTGCTATATCAAGTTTCCTAAATTAGGGATGCGTTATTTAAATTAGCAGAGATAAGTGACGATGCAAAATTATGTCGAGATGCTAAAATTTTAGAGAATCAAGAGCTATCTAGTTTTGAGTTCATCTTTTATTTAGTTATTTGGTATGAAATCCTAGTAAAAGTTAACATGGTCAATAAAAAATTACAATCTGAAGATATAAGCATCGATGTCGTGGTAAAATCTTTGCAAGGTCTTGTTTCTTTTTTTAAAAGCTATAGGGAAAATGGATTTGATTCTGCTAAGAGTGAGGCAAAAGAAACTGCTTCTAAAACGAATATTGATTCAAATTTTCTTTAGAAATGACAAGTTCATAGCAAACTTCAATTTGATGAAACTGCAAACTTCAAATGGAGTGACAATCTACTGAAGAATCATTTAGGGTCAATTATTTTATTATTATAGTGGATATTATTCTTTTAGAATTAAGAGAGGGATTTGAGCAATTGCATTCATGTCAGTCAATTTTTATGTTTTTTGTTCGATGCCTTGAAATTAAAATAATTAGATGATGATGAATTAAAAGATTGTTGTGAAAAATAATGAAAATTAATTATAATTTCTTACAAATACGAATTTTTTTCAATATCGTTGTACAAATTTTTTACAACATAGGGCATCATTTAATAAATCATACCAGACATTATAAACCTCAGAATTGGCTCTGCTCATCTTCCACTTTTTAATACCCAAATGGTAAGTAATCACGTTACAATGTTAATAAAGATTTATTGTCCTTTGATGACTTTTCGTTGTTTAGGTAAAAACCTACATTTGTTAATCATCCATGGTTTTTTTTAGCATAAAGAATGTACGATTCGAGGATCATACAGTCGTACTAAGCATATATATATATATATATAATAAAAGTACAAGGCAAGAAGCCCACAAATTGCAAACATGCTTGGCCAACTAACAGAAATCAGCAAATAAGCACAACAAAATAACCGAGCACAAATACAACCGATAATAACAATGGCAATATAATAGAATAATCACATAAAAATTGTAACGACCCAGAATTTTGAACAAATTAAATTGAGAATATTTAATTAATTTTAAATATTTGAACAATGATTTAATTTGAATCCCCAATATAATATTGAATTTAACGATTAAATTATAAAATTTAATCTATTGTAAGTTGAATAAAAATTTGAATCTTCAGTTTTAAGTTGAAGAAAAATATTTCTAAGGCTTTTAAAATTTATATTGATAATACTGAAGGTAATAGAAGCTTCAAAATCAAATTTTACAGTAATTTGTTTAGTTTTGAAATTTTATCGATTGGATCGATATTTAAAAATAGCCGTCCGAGGCACAGTCTCGGAATTCGACGAAACCAGTTCCATTGGGTCCGGAATATTGTATTATTGCCGGGTTTCAAATTTCGTATTTTTCGGAGTTGATATGTGACCGTACGGTGAGTAAACGTGCTGGATTTTAATTCGAATTCAATTTAAAATTTAAATTTTAAAAGTTAGTTAACACACACACGTTCTCCCCTCAACCACGCCTAAAAACACGCCCCTTTGTTTCAGCCGAGCATCACGAAATTCATCGTGCAAACACGTTCTCCTGTCTCCCTCCATCTCTTTTAAAATCATCACGCGATTTCATTTCATATTCCTCTCGTTCAAAAATCAAGTAAATAATGGCCGAACTCAAGAAAATTTGTTTCCTTCCCAGTCTTATTTCACGAAATCATATCCTCATCTTATTTCTTCCTTTCCCATTTTAAAATTTGCTATCGAGCCGTGTTCGTTCAAACGAGAAAAGAAAAAAAAAGTGGGCAAGGAATAGGGCAACTCGCGATTTCTGTTGGAGGCGATAAGCTAAGGGCGTTCGAACTGATTGAGGCCTTCGCCATCGACGATGGAGGGGTACGACGTGGGCCGCGATGGTGGGATCGTCGCTGGTGAACGAAAACAAGGGAAAGAGGCGTTCGTGGCTAGGGCAGAGGAAGGAGGCACTGGCGATTTCGACTTGTTCGATCCATGGTGGCCGCGACATCAAATCGGAAGGGGGCACTCGCGTTCAGGCGGCAACCCGGTGGTGTCGTTCGCAAGTAGGCGGCAGCCTTGAGGTGAAGTCAGGCGACATCGGCAGGATCGACGATGATGGTGGTCGAGCCTAGGTATAAACAGTAAGGTATGAAGAAGAAAAAAAAAACAATTTACATTCTTCAATTTGAAATTTAAAATATTGATATATAATTTGTTTTAAATTAGCAGTTTGATTATTATTTCACTTATTAGGGATTAACAGTGAGGTTTAAAACAGTTTTGTTTTAAAAAAATAAAATAAAATAAAATCAGATATATATATATATATATATATGTATGTATATAATAGTAAGGTAAGTTTTGAAATTAATTTATATATATATATACAGTCTGAAAATTTTATATACAAGTTAGAGGATTTTATAGTAAAAGTTATTTACGGTGGTAAAATAAAATAAATGTTTGAAAGATTTTATAAAAAATTAGATTTTTAAATCGACTAGTTTAATTTTAAAATAATAACGGGTTGGAGATTTAATTGTTCCAATCAACTTATTAAATTATTTAGTTGCTAAAAATATTTTGTTAGAAAGAAAATAGTTTAAAATTTAAAATTATTAGTTTAAATAAAATCATTGGTTAATGAAAATTATCAAAATGAAAATTGGTTATTCGATTATTTCGAATATTAATAAAGTGTATAAATTATTTATGCAAGGTTAAAAATGGAGAAAACAAACTGGAATGGAAATGGGATTGCAAATTAAAGCTAAGGTGAGATTTTTCTCACTCGAATGAAATGGATTTCTACAGTTATTGATTTGATTGATTGCTATTGGATGTGATATTAGATATAGTAGGATATATCTATATATATATAGCAATATATACATATTGGCATATGTATATATTGGATTGATTGATTTCCCGCCTCGTATAGCGGATGAGATCCTATTGCGCCGTTAGTAAGCGGATGATTTTTATAAAACCCATATACCGCGATATTCCACCTCGAAGTGGAATTGGTATTGTGCTAACATCTTTGGATGTAGGGAAACAGGTTGGAGGGATCCAATTGGACCCCTCATATTGATTGAATTTATTTATACTGTGATATGAATCTGTGAATGATTATATTGATGTTATTGATCATATTGATGTCTGGAAATTGTTTGAAAGCTAAAATTTAGCTGAATGGATGTTTGATATCATTGGATTCCAAAATAAACTAAATTGAATTTTTGAAATTCAAGTAGAAGTTTTTAAGTGAATTGATTTTTAGAAATTGAATAAATTTTGAAGAAAAGAATTTTAAAAGTATAAAAAGTTAATTTTTTATAATCTTATCGAATTAATTCCAGTATAAAGTGAAAATGTTAAAAAAATGGATTTCGTAAAATAGCGATTTTAAATTGAAGAATTTAGTTAAAATTTGGATTTCTAAATAGATTGAAAGAGAAAAAGAAATTTATTTTCTTTAAAAAGGAATTTATTTAAAAAGAAATAAGTTGGAAGTCCAATTATAAATTTAATTGGCAAATTGAAACAAGTTGGAAAATCAATATAAAATGATTTGGGATGGGAAATAAATTTAGAAATCAATTTGTAATTGATTTGGTATTGAAGTAAAATTAGAAATCAATTTGGGATTTGATTTTGGGTTTAAAAGTGAATATTTGGGAATGTGGATTTAAAAATGGAAATGACGTTAAAATGGATTTATGAAAAGGGTAAACTTTACAGTTGTAAAGTTTTAAAAGAATGATTTTTGTAAATAAATGAATCCTAAGTATTTAACTTATAATATGGATTGGTAGTATAAAAATTGAGTTATGAATTGAATTGGTAAATAAAGAAGATTTATAAATTGAAGTTTTTATAAATAGAATTGAAATTTATAAAAGTTGTTTATAAATCCGAAATCACTTATTTTGATAAGTAAAATATAGAAGTTAAATAAAAGAAATTTATAAGTCGAAGTTGTTATTAAAATAGAAATAGGATTTATAAACGTTGTTTTATAAATTCGAAATCAATTTAATTTGATAAATTAAATATAGAGGATTATTAAAGAAAATATATTCGCGATTTTGGATAGCGAATTTTTATTGAAATAAAATGTGTAGATATGATTGAAATTTGGTTAAGTGAATTTTTTTCACGATTTTGGATAGTGAATATACTATTGAATAAAATGGATATGTTTTGGGAAAGTAATATTTGAAATGAAGTTAATTGTTTTAAAAGATGTTTTTAAAATGTGGGAAATATCGAAACCATAGATTTCAACATTTTATTGTTGAAATAGACGTTTTCGAAAAATAAGGAAATGGTGGACTATAACACTGTTGTTATAGTAAATGATTTCCGAAAGGAAATGTTTTTATGTAATATTGGGATTTATACATCTATCTTAAAATCCGAATCCCTATACTAATGATTTTGAGTCGTCGTAACGATGTTTTACGTAACATTCGTTTTGACTCAAATAGATGTTGATTTCCTTAAAAGAATGAATATATACTTAATTTTTTATTTAAGTATATCGAATATTTTCTAAGTGTTGAAAATTAAAATGATTTGTGAATTACTTATTATTGAATAAGTATGGAAATGTTTTTCCAATATGAAATGAAATGTTTTTGATAATTTATCTTCTTAAAGATAAATTGAAATTGAATATTTTGAAATCAATTGAAAATCGAATATCAGTGGATATTCGAAAATATAAATTCACTATGGAATTTATAAAAGAAATGGAAATTCGTTTTGAAAATAAACGTTGATTTATTTTTGAAGTGTGGAAATTTTATATCTAGTAAAGATATTTTGGAAAATAAATAATTTGGAAAATTATTTTCTAATGATGTTGCGCATCTCTATTGATAGTTAAATAACCGACTATCAATAATTACCTTGAATGGGTATTTGTTGTGAATTGGATGAATTTGAATGCCACACTTATTTTTGAATAAGCGCTCACTATTCGGGTTAGCCGGGAAAGGACCATGGGGTCGTATAACCCATTCTGAATATGTGATACGTCGTTATGAATTGCATTTGATGACCGGTGTTGAAGACCGGATATTTTTGAAAACGAAAGGATTACCGTCGAGTTACTCTACATCGGCTGATCTCCGATTTAGAGGTTTTATCACCCTTAGTGATGGGAAGTCCGAACGTGATTGAAAATTATCCGGAATTGCAAGGGCTTCGTGAGAAGTGCCTTCGGTTCTGTTCGATCCCGGAACAGACTTGTATGGATAGTGTGTCTGACGTTACAGATTGAGATATAAAGCCGATTTCTTTCAAATACATATCTGTTGGTGGCGGAGAATTTATTCTCTTAGCTTAACACCCTTCTCTGAGACGTACGAGCTCAGAGGTTATGTAGTTGAAATTTATCAGCGATATATTCCCAATTTGGTAATGTGACATGCTGAGTGTTGCTGTGAGATGATCAGTGTTTGATCATTTGTGATATGATCATTTGTTTGATCATTTATCTTTGTGATCATAGGTTGATCATTTGTTGACCCAAGACATGGCTTTGTGAACAAAGCGTAGCTTTATGGACGAGACTTCATCGAGCCTCACACCCCGAAAATGGTCAAAACAGGAAGGATGCAGCAAGGTTCTAGGGAGTAGCGCCCCTTAGTGTATGTCATTCCTTCTGGATAAAGGTGGTATCATGGTATGGAGCCCAGATACTTAACCTATGTAGATGCTGCGAGTTTATTACTTTGTGGTAGTTGGAAATCGAGGATCCTCGAGAAGATCGGTGACGATCGGGGGATGGCATACGCGTGTCAGTAGTTACCTATTTTTGCAGAGGTAACCCGGCCTTGTGTTGGCAGAGATCTAACCGTAATGTTAGGTTATTTCTCGGGACGTCATTCCAGAGGCGTTCTGTTCGTGGAATAGGAAGTTCCTTAGCCTGACCATTTGTTGGAAATCCAAACTCCAATACGAACTTTGTACGGTATTAGTTGTAGAACCTGCCATTTACGTACGGTGGTCACCACTGTTTAGATGGTAGCTATAGTAGGCATACGATACTGGTCGTATGTTGGCTAAGATTAATATTATACTTTCGAAATGTTTTCTACACTATGCACTAATAATAATATCAAAAATGATTTGATTTTGCGTATCAAGCATCTTTGACTATCATAAGGAGAAATCTCCTCCGATTCTGCGTTTGCATTGTGTGTGTGTGCGGGAGGCCTTATGGTAGTCCCATTTTCCAAAAGCATTGCGAATCTATTTTAAAATATTCCTTTGTTGTTTTAAAGATAAACTGTTTTACGATCTCACACCAGTCACCATGACTGACTCGGAGTTTATTATTTCCCTTCTAAACTCTAGGTGCCTACCAATTTCCACACGGGCAGTCTAGAGTTAGGTTATCAGGATATTCTGGATATTCTGGAGCTTTGGAAGCAAGCTGAATGACGAGACGTAGTATTTGTATCTGATATTATTTATTCCGCTGTGTATTCTGTATGAGGACAAGTGATATAAATGTCCATTGTTGTATTGAGTTGTATATTGACTCTATTGATGTATGTATAAACTGATAAAATTCTTTGTTTATAAAAGACTAGTGATTATTTATTATATATTGTTCCGCTGCGATATGTGAGATTCTGATATTGTTCTGTTTCTGTGTTATTCTATTGTTCTTCTTTTCTTCTCTTCTCTTTTCTTCTATCTTTTCTTCTACCTCTTCTTTCTTAAACCCTAAGAATTCGGTTTTTCGGCATTCGGTTGCTCGGCAGTTGATACAGTGGACGTATCGATGTCGATTTTTGGAAGTCGAAGAATCGGGTCCTTACAAAAATGGCCAGAGAAATGACATGACTAAATTCCAGCACAACAATGGAACCAGCCAAGGAGCTCGGGGCAATAACCGTTGGTGTGTGGCGAGAAAATAAATTTTTGGTCCCAATCCGGTGCAACCAAGATCTCTTCGTTGTTGGCACCAAATTCATCATCATACAAAGGACAAGCTCATCATCCATAAGCCTATAATAGAGTTCCTGCTCATCATTCTCATCATCTGAGACCCACTTCAAGAAAATTCTCCAATTTGAATGGAAGCACAACCCACTATCCTTGTGAGAACAAGTCTCAGTCTTATTATTTTAAATCAACTGCATACCTTCAGCCAATTCTTTAGATAATTCCAAAGTAATCCAATCTGCACTTAGAGGATCAGAGATGATAGCATGGAAAAATTTCTTCTTAAGGGAAGTAACAGAAGAATCACAGGGCGAAAAAATGTTGGCACATGGGGCGCTTCCAGGAGGGTCAGGAGGGAGGAGGCTGGGCACTCGGGAGAGGGGAAGCTGGGCTCTCGGGAAGGGCATGAGTGGAGGAAACCTGATTGGGAGGGTCCACAGATATAGACTATGTGGGAAGTTGAACTCTGACCTTCCAATGCCTAGATGGAGGCCTTGAGAGGGGTTTCTTAAGGGGAGGATTGTCTAGGAGGACGGAAGAATGCGTGCAAGTCAAATTAACATGGCCAAAGGAGTGGCAGAGGTCGCAAATAGGAGGTTTCCATCGGTAAGTGACATTAATATATGAAACTCTATTCTCGACAAGGGAACGGGAATGCGAGTAGGCAACTGCATAGAAGGGGATCTCAATAAGAGCCTTGCATAACGAAGGATTTGTCTACGCTCAGCAGAAATATCAAAGCATATCAACTTACCAATATGATTTGCTTACCAGTTTACCCTCTCTAGAGATTGAAAAACCAATGGGATTTTCGAAAGATGCGCACTGACGGGAATGGAGAGGACTTGCTCACAAGCGAAGTCAATGGAAGGGCCCCACTCGGTAATAACAAACACTTTTCCTTCAACAATAATCGGATTAGATTCTAAAATACGAGCTCTTTCTTAGGGCAGAAGGACTTAAAGAAATATAGAATCATCACATCTAATATTGACCGAGCCCTTTAAACGTCACACTACAAGAACATGATTTTTCACAACTGAAAAAACCTCATCAAAAAAGAATCCAACTAAGTAGTCTTTCCAAAGCACAATACTTGCTTCAATGATTTCCTTCGATAGGGGGGCAGGCTTGTGAGAAAAATCGACAATATATTGCTTGGGCGAGAAATGGTCATCATTACCGGGTCTATTCTTAAACAGGGATAACTAACTACTAACAGGGCCGGAATTATCACCACCAAGCTTAGAAATAGGCAAAGAAGGAGGATTTACCTTAGAGCTTTAAGCAACAGAAGTGGAGATCTTCTCTGCAATTTCCTGACCACCATTAGCACTTGGTAAAGAGGCAGCCACCATCATCGATGGAGCACTGGAATAAAGGGCAGCAGTAGCACAACCATCGCCAGCCTCTTGAACAATCCCTAAATCGACCCGATGTGACTCCAAGCTTGGCCTACAAGATGGAAACGTCAGGAAGTTTGAAGAGTCCAGCAGCGGCGCCATGGAGATTGGCATCGGAGAGATGATCTGACAATTTTAGGAACAAATGCAAAAAATGAACAAAATAAAGCGTCACGATCGAAGAACGAAGTCGGGAACAGAGGAAGAGAGAGAATCCCGATTTGAGGGGCGAAACAAAAGTTGCGAGGAGGTCATAAAGCAGACGTGATTAGAAACGGAGGAAAAAGTCGCGATTGAAGGGCTTAAACCCTAGTGCTGGAGTCGCCATTTTTGAAATATAAAAGTAGTTACCATCCCTAATGGTGTTTTATTTATGTGTCCGAGTGAAATAACAAAACATATATATGATATTTGTAAGAAAAGGGAAAAGTGTGGTGTTACTATTGGCATGCAGTTTTTTTTCTATCCACCATTATAATTTTATTATACATTAATATTTTTTATGTAACTTTGGCTACTATATTATATTCTTTCACTCATCCTACGCAGTCGTACTTTTCATCTCTTCTTAATAAATCTTACGTACTTCTCAAAAATTCTAGATCCTAAACCATAAAAAAAATATCTTTTGCCTAATGGATAATGAAAACTAAAGATTTAGCAGATACTTCCAATTGTGACGATCACAAAGAGATTGATTTCCTTTTCATGTGTTAAAGTCTATTTTTCTTCAACAAATCAATCATAAATATAGTTGTTTAGAGTTTTTTTATTCTTCAGCAAATCAATCAACCAAGACCAATTCAACCACTATTTGAAAATCTATGGTTTCTCACAAAAAAAATGGAGAATGAATGTTTACCCGATGATTGCATAGGTTGTTGAGAGGCGGTGAGCTTCTGATTTTCTGACTAACAGCTTGACTTATTTATTTTCTTCCGACGGTAGCGTTTTGTTCCGAAAGAAAGAGAGAAATAGACATTTTAAATTTTGGTTGAATGTTCACGGTAAGAAAATAGTAGTTATTATTAGGAAGAGGGAAATGAAATTGTTTAAGGTGGCTTTTAGTTTTGGTGGCCAGAAAAGGAAATTGTGTGCCAATATCAAATTTCAAGGAAAATTATGTTCATCGTTATTAAATTTTTTATGGTATCTGTGCTGTCAAAACTAGGGGTGAGAAATATTCGGTTAGAACCGAATTAACCGACCAAACCGGTTCATTTCAATCGGTTCGGTTCGGTTCTGTTGTGAAATTATGTCGGTTTGAATTTGGTTAGTAAAATAATTTTATTTTGGTTATCGGTTTAACCGAATTAACCGAACTTTTATTATATTTGGTATTGTAATACTTTTAACAATTGGTTTAGTAATAAAAAACAAACCTTATCTATTAAAAATAGGTTAATTTTTCTTATAAATTTAAAATAAACACTCAAAATAGTTTATATAAACATACATATATGTTTTCCATTGACTAAATCAATCATTTGAATAATAACATATGGTAGATTCTCTTACTTGCTTTCTTAGTTCGGTTAAATCGATTACCGACAAATTAACCGAAATTAATTCGGTTTGGTTCGGTTTGACATTTTTTAGCTCAAAACCGATCAAACCGACCGAACGCTCACTTCTAGTCAAAACCCTTAACAACAGAGTGTTATTCCTCTGTGCTCAAATTCCTGACCACCATTAGCACTTGGTAAAGAGGCATCCACCATCATCGATGGAGCACTGGAATAAAGGGCAGCAGTAGCACAACCATCGCCAGCCTCTTGAACAATCCCTAAATCGACCCGATGTGACTCCAAGCTTGGCCTACAAGATGACAACGGCAGGAAGTTTGAAGAGTCCAGCAGCGATGCTATGGAGATTGGCGTCGGAGAGATGATCTGACTATTTTAGGAACAAACGCAAAAAATGAACAAAACAAAGCGTCACGATCGAAGAACGAAGTCGGGAACAGAGGAAGAGAGAGAATCACGATTTGAGGGGCGAAACAAAAGTTACGAGGAGGTCATAAAGTAGACGTGATTAGAAACGGAGGAAAAAGTCGTGATTGAAGGGCTTAAACCCTTGTGCTGGAGTCGTCATTTTTGAAATATAAAAGTAGTCACCATCCCTAATGGTGTTTTATTTATGCGTCCGAGTGAAATAACAAAATATATGATATTTGTAAGAAAAAGGAAAAGTGTGTTATTATTGGCATGCAGTTTTTTTCCGGTCACCATTATAATTTTATTATACGTTAATATTTTTTATGTACCTTTGGCCATCATATTATATTCTTTCACCAGTCCTACGCAATCGTACTTTTCATCTCTTCTTAATAAACCTTACGTACTTCTCAAAAATTCTAGATCCTAAACCATAAAAATAATATCTTTTTGCCTAATGGATAATGAAAACTAAAGATTTAATTGTGACGATCACAAAGAGATTAATTTCCTTTTCATGTGTTAAAGTCTATTTTTCTTCAACAAATCAATCATAAATATACGTTGTTTAGAGTTTTTGATTCTTCAACAAATCAATCAATCAAGACCAATTTAACCATTATTTGAAAATCTAGGGTTTCGCGCACAAAAAACGAAGAATGAATGTTTACTCGACGATTGCATAGGTTGTTGAGAGGCAACGAGCTTCTGATTTTTTGACAAACGGCTTGACTTCTTTATTTTTTCTCCGGCAGCGGCGTTTGTTCTGAAAGAAAAAAAGAAATAAACGTTTTAAATTTTGATTGACCGTTCACGGTAAGAAAATAGTAGTTAGTATTATGAAGAGGGAAATGAAATTATTTAAGGTGGCCTTTAGTTTTGATGGTCAGAAAAAAGAAAAAAAATTGTATGCCAATTTCAAATTTCAAGGAAAATTATGTTCATCATTATTAATTTTTTTATGGTATTTATACCGTCAAAACCATTAGCGATAGAGTGTTATTCCTCTGTGCTCAAATTCATGTGTCCTCCTGTCTTCAATTAATTCATTCTATTTTTTCTGAGGTGGATTCCATAAATTATTAATTTTTTATAAATAATGAATGAACTCGATCTGAGTGGGTACATGGAATAAATTCTTAGTTGCTTCGAGGACTCGGGTGGGAATGGCATGTTTCTCTCTACGGCACTCCACATCATTTATTCAAGAGAGAAACCAGACACAATGAAAATTCATGTAATCTAGAGAAGGAGGAAAGTGTACATAAGATCAAATGATGCCAAATGTTATTTAGCTTCAAAATCCCATTCAAGACACATTAACAAGATATTAATCACTTTATTACTGACACGACCCCCAACTGCATGCAACCATCAAATCTTCTACCAAACACACCACAACCTCTCAAGGCACACCTTTGAAAACCCTATCATAATACTTCCGACACCATTCCTCCAGGCTCCCACAAGCAGGATCGCTGAACCCTTTAGGGATGCACCACGCACCCTGCCCTTCTTCCTCAGCGCACTTGTTGTAGTTCTTCACAAACTCCTTCAGGCATGCACCGTACTCCTCTAATGGCCTGTCCATGCTCTCGTACGCTCTCTTCACCCAGTTCCATGCAGGCGTCTCTGTTTGATCAGCGTTTGCTGAGCATACGTTTAGGAGCATGGTGGTAAGAAGAATGAAGGTGGAGAAAGCGATCGTCGACGACTTCATGACGTTTCTGTTTGATGTGTATGTTTGTTATGTATTTATGGGACTTTATTGTACCATTAACTGTACTGCTGTTTATTTTGAATTTTAGATTATTATATCTCTTTTATTGTTGTAGTAAATGGTTGTGTAACTGACTAACTTCTGCGTTTATTTTACCATCCTACTAGTAATTTCCAACCTAAAGTAAAGATTGCAATTTGGGCCCCTGGTAAACTTGAGTAATATTTTCTTCTATTGTCTGTTTTTTTTCATTTTCTTTTATTTCTAGAAAGATGTTTCATGCTTTGATTGGAGAAATAATCAAGAACAGTGAAACCAGCTAAACTTGATTTATATTTTTAATTCCTTCCCCAAGTACTTTATATTCATGAATGATAAATCACTGAATAATATCTGTTAGAAACTTGAAAATAGAAAACAATTAAAGTATTCTATCAGTGAAAATAAATCTTGTTTGAATAAACAATGAAATAACTTTGTTAAATGATATGAAAATGCCATAAATAATCAAGCAGTATTTCAGTACTATATTGTAAAATCAGCATAATAATTATTTTAGTCATCAAATTGAACAAAATTAAGTAACCATATTGACTTGGAATTCGGTAATTCAATATATAGACCTAAGAAACAAAAATACTGCAAAAAAGACAACCCCAAGTTTACTAATTCAGATATTGAATAGCAATTTTATCTCCAATTCCACTAATGTTTAATAATAATTCATAACTGAAAAATAAGTGGAAATCAATGTTTGAATGGCATAGAAATTCGGGATTAAATAAGTACCTAACTGGTAGTGTATGAATGCATTAGAGGATCATTCGGCTAGCTAATTCATGAAGAGGCAAACATTTTTTTTTTTTTTTAGAAAAATAATTTAATACATAAAGCGGAGAAAAAACGCCTTTCTCCGATGGCTCACAAAAAATAGAAAACAAGAAGGGACGAAATCCTCCAAAAAGAAAATACCGCAAAACAACAGCGGAAAATAAAACCAAGACACTGGATAAAAGACCACCATAGCCAGCAACAAATCCACACCAAGATAGTGGAGGAGAATGAACATACGATCCACCAACAATCACAAACCCGCCTTTACCCTAATGAAAAGGCCAGACCACCAAGCCGAACCAAAAAAAGTGCCAACTAGTAATCGCATATCCAGCAAATATAAGGAACGCACGGAAGATGACAATCAGAGTAAAGCAGACGCCACCAACGCCAATCCAGTGGCATAAAAGGAGATCAAGACCAATCGAAGCAGCCGAACAACCACAGTGATACCACCAAATAACCAGCGAACAACTGGAGGCCGGATCCCGAAACCAGACAACCAAATCACAACCGAGCCAAAGAAGAACCAAAGAGAAAAGAACCTGGAAAACTAACAACAACATTAAACACAAAAGGGGGGAGGGGAAGTGAGCGCTGGGTGAAGGTCAGCGCTCGCTCGCGATGATCAGCCTACTCCCAGTCTAGCGTGAGACAAAGCACACGAGATAGAGAGAAGACCGACCAGATGCTCCGCACGAGAGTTCAAACGACCCCTGAAAGGTCTACCACGGAAAGCAAGGAAGACGTCTTTCCTCACACAACGAATAATAGATGTTGGATCCATACGAGAGTTTTCGAAGGTTGTCTTGTTCCGCGTGCACCAGAGGTGCCAGCAGATGAGGCAGGGGATCAAGCGAAAAACAATAGAGCGAAGAGACTTACCAACATTCCCAGACCACCATGAGTTAAGGAGATCAGAAGGGGAGCTGGCTAAACGACGATAATCAAGAAGGTTTCCGAAGTAATTCCAGCACGATCTGGTCGAAAAACCACCAAAGAACAAATGATTCAGGGATTCTGATTTCCCATTGCCGCAGCATCTACAACGAGACACGAGAGGGATACCGATTTGTTGAAGGTTCTCGTCCAGTGGCAATCCATCATGGAGAATCCGCCACATCAAAATAGAGACCTTGGGGGGAATACGAGAGTCCCAGATGAAAGAAAAAATCAGACGAATGGGGTCTTGGATTCTAATCGAAGACCAAGCTTTAAGGATGGAAAAAGGAGATCCATCCCAACCAGAAGAACCACCATGAGTGTCGGAAAAAGGCTTCTGATCTAAAAGTTAATAATCTATTTATAATTGAGAGGGTCTATTAACACTCCAGGTTTTGCTTTTCACCTCGGTAAATTTTAATAAATTATTTAGACAAATTTACTCTTGATATTGTGGCGACATATTATAAATTATGTGAAACAAATTCACGCTCATGAGAACAGTGAATCCATAAAAAACCAAGTTAGGAGAGGGGATCCGCAATACTTGACATGTTGAGTGACAATATTGATGTTGTTGTTCTTGCCTTTTTCGAGATATCCTCTTAGGATACTCAGTTGTTGATATACTTTGAGATTTGGGTTTGCCAACACTTAGCGTTTATTTTGAGATTTCTAATCTCCTTTTTGGAGATATATGTGTTTTCCATTTTTGGCGTATCTTGAGTTTTGGGACTTCTCTATTTTGAGAATATTTTGTAAATTATGTCTGAAAGTTGAACCTGAAGAAGATTTCAGATCTGGGTATTGTTTTGCTTGTGCACTTTTTTTTGTTCTGCCTTGTTTTCCTATTCGATTTCCGACTTCTTCATCTTGTATTTGTGACACAAGCGTGCGCCGATGCCGTCATCCTTTCGAGCCAATTTGGATTTAGGTCTCGGGATGGGGCGTCGCAGTTTGGTATCAAATTGGTATGCACATAGTAGAACACTTTAACTTTTAAATAAAAAAAAGAATCGATGAATTCTGACAAGAAATGAAAGAGATACGTTGTCTCAAATATGGATTCGGGCCATGTTTGCAGCAGCTCAGAAAACGGGAATGTGCACAGGCCTGAAAACCATCTCGGGTTCAACTTACAGGCATGAAACAGATGGCCTAACGACCTCTGATTGAACTGAAAATTTACACACATGGACAACAATATGCAGGCTATTAACAGATTTCAGTAATAATATTTGGAAAATCTGTGCTCGAAATCAAAGAAAAATCATCGAAAAACACCAAAACCGGCATTCGAAATTGAATGAGAAAATATAAGAAATTAAGCTCTGTTTGAATGAGAAAACACAAAAACCAAGCTTAGAGAAAGTGAGAAAACATAACAAACCAAGCTTGTAGCGAGTGAGAAAAACTAACAAACCACGCTTACTAAAAGCATAGCTAACATGGATTTTCCACTAGTACGTGGTTTCTTTCAAAACATCGCTTGTTTCTAGCAAGATTTTATGCAAAATATCATTCGTTCCTAGCGAGGTTCCATACAATACCTTACTCAGTCTGAACAAGGTTTTATACAAGATCATGTTGAACCCGAACGTGATTTCGTATTATAGAAATGTATTAGAAATATCAGAAAACGGGGTTATTTAAGAAATAAAATGGAGGTTGAAAGAAAATGTGTGCAATTTTTTTACAAATAAAAGAGGTGTGTAAAGAAAATCGCGGGGTGTTAGTAGAGCTGGCCTTTATAATTTTACTCATTAAATGAAGAGAAAAGGTAACATCGATATGTGAAGAAGAAGACGGGATATTTAAAGAGTGTAGGGAAGACGAGGAGTTTTGAAGATATAAAAAGATAGATGGTTAAAAAGAATGTGGCATCTTCTATAAGCTCATTTGTGAAAGGGTACTGTGAAATGAGCTTAATTGATTTATTCAAATGCTAATGTAAAATATAAATGTAGGCCCCTTGGATACTGGGCCCTAGGCTATCACCCAGTATGCCCAACCTAAGGGTCACCCAGGATGCAAGCATGCACAATTTTGCATTTGAAATAGGGAATTTTTGTCTTGGTGCTTGATAAACTGTTGGTTATTTTATATCTACCATGTTATTTATACACACAATATCATTTTTTACTTAAATTTTATTTTTATATCGTATATACACAATATAATTTTAGGAAAATTGGCACAAGGACAAACTTAAAAAAAAAATTAGGCTGAAGGACAGTAAGTTTTATTTTTAGACTAAAGGACAATGCTAGTTATAACTAGCATTTGTATAGTGTAAAACTGAATATAATACTAGTTGTAATTGGCATTTTCTATAGTATAAAAGTTGAATATAATGCTAATTATAACTAGCATTTGTCTTTCAGCCTAAAAATAAAACCTGATGTCCTTTAACTTATTTTTTTTTCAAAGTTTGTCTTTTTTCCTAATTTCCCCATTTAATTTTTTACTTATATTTTGTTTTTTCTTGTAAAATCATTTATTTTATTAGCTCAAATATTTGCAATGCACACTCAATTAATAGTTTTTTAGTGGAAATATTTTTTTCCATTTTTAATAATAATAATTACTATATAAATGAAGTTAAGACATTTCAAATGCTAAGATACATGGACTAACATTAGAAAGTATAAAACTCAAACTAGTATTCCTCGACATAGGAGGTATCATCGAAGTCATCGATTGAAAAGAATATTTTAACATTTAATACAAAAATAAATACCTTGATTTTAAATCTATAAAATACTATATTACAACGTCTTTTTACAACGGTCTTTAAATGTCTGTTGTAATAGAAACATGTTACAACGGTTTTTTAAGGCCTGTTGTAATAGATACCACTTTTCAACAACTCTTTTACTTTGCACATTGTAATAGACACCTATTACAGCGTTTTTAATTTGACCGTTGTAATATATGCCTATTACAATGGTTTTTTACCTGTTGTAATAGATACCGATTTTCATCCCCATTTGCCAATTGTAATAGATGCCTATTACAACTATTTTCTTTTGCCCGTTGTAATATATGTCGATTTTACAATGGCCAAAAAATGTCTGTTGTAATAAATGTCTGTTGCCGATTTTTGATAATCAATAATTAACAATTACAATGCTTTCTTCAAAAGTATTAATTATTAATATTTAATAATTAATTACTAATAATATTAATATTAATCATCATTATCTTCGATTATTTATACATACTTACTTAATAATTTATAAATGGTAATTTATAATTAATAATTATAAATGATAACGTATGTAGGTCATTATTTATAATTTATCATAATTAGTGATTACTAATAAATAATTTATAATTACTAATTATTATCTGTAATCAATATTTATTTTTTATATTAATAATTTATTACATTTAATTATTAATAATTAGTAAATTATAGCTAATATTTATGACTTATAATTAATAAATATTATTAATACTTAGTAAAATAATTAATATTAAATAATTAATAATTAATATTAAATAATTAATAATTAACTTTTAATAATTGATATTTTGTAATTAATGTTTAATATTTAATATTTAACTAATTTACAATTTTAATAATTAATATTAAATTATTTACTATAGTTTAATAATCTAGAAATAATTTTTTCTAAAATTTAAAAGTTCCATAAAATTTAGAAATAATTAATATTAAATAATTAATGTTAAATAAGTAATAAGTAATAATTAATATTAGATAACTAATATTCAGTTATAATTAAGAAGTAATAATTAATAATTAATAACTAATAAATAAGAAGTAATATTTAATACTTAATAATTACTGATTAATATTCAATTATAATTAATATTAAATAATTAAACTATTAAATAATTAATATTCAATTATAATTAAGAAGTAATAATTAATAACTAATAAATAAGAAGTAATATTTAATAATTAATTATTTCTATAAAATAATAAATTACTATTTAATAATTAATAATCAATAAGTAATATTTAATGATTAATAAGTAATATTTATTATCTAGTATTTAATATTTAATGATAATCACATTTCACTACAACAAAAAGACCATAAAAACAGTAATTTTACAGTGGCCACAAAATGCCAATTTTAATAAATGTCTTTTACAACATTTTTTTTGGAAGTTGTAATAAACTTATTTTCAACAGCTCTTTTATTTTGCCAGTTGTAACAAATGCCTTGGTATTCACAAAATAATTAATAATTAACAAATAAGAATTAATTTTTAATAATTAATAAATAAGAAGTAATAATTAACATTTAATAATTAATATTAAATATATAATAGTTAGCCATTGATAATTCTATTAATATTTAATAATTAATAATTAATAAAATATACATAATAAGTAACCCTTAATAATCAATATTCAATTATAATTTAGAAGTAATAAGTAAGAATTAATAATTAGTAATTAATAATTAACAACCAAGACTTGTTGAAAGTTTTTCATAAAATTGTTTAAATTGATTGCCACTACGAAGGGGGGGTCCAGGGCGGTGGCAACCCCCCTAGGTGGGGGTGCGGGGGCAACGACCCCACTGACTTCGTTTTCGAAAATAATATAACTTTTTTGTTTTTTGAAATCAACAAATCTATTAGCATCATCTGATCAAATATTTAATGTTTCAAAAAAAAGTAAAAATTTTAAATTTTCTAAAATAAACTTAGAAATACTTATAAAATTTAATTATTTTTTGGGATTTTCTTAAAATTCAAAAGTAAAAGTTAATGATAATATTTTTTTTGCACTTATTTTGGTTAAGAAACTATTTTCGCTCCGTTGCCTCCAAAATTTTCATTTCCCGCTCCTCCCTTTCCTTCTTTTTCTTAACCCTAAATTCCACTTTCCACCAACGATATGCCGAAACAAAAAATCGATCCGTATTCCTACACACATCTTCACTGCCTCCTTCATCAAGTTCCTCCTCTTCACCATCCTAAAAGGCCTCAACGAATCCACCATCAGAACCATCTCCAAACTCAAATCTGAACCCGCTTTATACCCACTTCTCAACTTTCGCCTCAAATCCAAACTCAAACTCAAAGGCGGGGAGATATGGGAGGAATGGATGAGGATGGCCCTGCTTATTTTGGAGGCGGCGCAGTTCCTAAGATCGAAGAAGTTGACTAAGTTTCAGGTTTTATCCTCTATCTAGTTTGCGTTGTGGTTTATTTATTTGCATATTTTTGAATTTCAATTGAACTTTATTTAGGATTATTGTTGTTTGGTACCATAGTCATTTTAGTATTGGCTATGTATGTGATGAAAGTCTACGGGGTGGATCGTGTAGTGTATATGCAAGTATATGTGACAAAATATATGATGCAACTAAAGTAATATTACTAAGTAAATATAGAATAAGCACACCAGAATTTTATACTGGTTCGGACCTCCCGTCCTACGTCCAGTCCCGAAGCTCCCCTCCGGAATTCGACTATCAAAAACCCTCGCTTCGCCCGGAGGAATAGGCTTGGTTACAATGAGTTGTTCTTGCCAAATGTGTGTTCTAGTATAACATGGATGTTGACTAATTAGTACAATTGCTTCCAATGTATCTCTCAAGAATATTTTCTATGAAGAACTGAGTATATGGAAGAGTGAATACAAGTAAAGATTGCTAGAGTGCAGAGATCAAGAATATAGTATAGAATTAGAAGACGTAAGTAAGTAAGGTAAATTCTTTCTTTTGATTCTTGATGCTATATAAAGTTGTAGATAGGTATCTTGAGTAGTTATGTCCATTAACCAGTGCTCTACAGTTGCTTCTGTTGATGATGAAGAGTTGCAGCGAAGAGAAGCGAAGATGTCCATTCGAATGTGGTAGTTGAAGTTCTTATTTGAAATCCGAGTTTGAATTCAGACGTCTGGTATATGTCTCAAACGTCTGATACCATATATATTTTTTGAATATGTAGATTTTTAGACGTCTGAGTGTTAATACCAGACGTCTGGTTTTGACTATCTGTTGTTCCAGAGAACTGATTCAGACGTCTGGCTTTTGCACCCAGACGTCTGATATTGTGCATATCAGTTTTAGTTCTCTTGTTCCTGTGCTTCTTTGTTCCTATCGACTTGTAGTCTCTTATAGTGTCCTTTGGGCCTCTTTCTTATCTTTCTAGTGATGTTGTTCTAGCAAGTACCTGTATATATAAATATATATGTATATTTGATTTCCGTTGTATAGTTGTTGTCATCGAAACCGTAGATTGGATTTCCTAACATGTGACACTGAGTATTTGATTTGTTATCGTTAAGCTGTATGCCTTTTAAGTTTGATGGGAAAACTGAGTTATTTATTAGTTTCGTTTGGAGTATTTGGTTGTCTTTTTATTCTATTTCTGTTGTTTTCTGCTTGTTGGGTACGATGACCAAGTTTTTACTTGGTTATTAACTTGTGTTTTTTGTCCATTTAATGATGTGCTTTGATTCAATTTCGCTGTAGTTTAATTATTTTCTTAATCCGTCGTCTTTGATTGAGAAGCTTCCGTATTAAAATGATTCTTACGTTCCACTTAAAATATTTTCTCAATCAAGGTTTGTTTTAATTCATTTCATATTGTTTAGCTACGTTGAACGCAGATGTTTTTTGTCAGGATTAACAAGAATGTATTCGTAGCTCTGTTTTACACATGTCTGTTTCAATTATCCCAAGCAACAGAGCGTGCGTGTGAATAAATGGAATGATCTGGCATTATTCAATTTCAAATCCGTGAAGAAGAACTTGCTGCTTTTTTTAAAGACTTGTAAAGGTTAATTCGATTGTGATTGCTTTATATAGCAAAAGCAAACAATGCTTTTAATACAAAACGAGTTATCTAAAAAAGAAATCTGAATTAATGAATCCCATACTTCACCATCCCAAAAGGCTTTTAACCAAAAACTGAGCAAATTTAAAGTTTTTTCATTGTTGCTTTTTTATGGGGCAGCTTGCAATAAATTAACGAAAGCAAAACTCTACTGCTCAAAAACCTTGCATTTCATTTTTCTATTACATGATATATAGGTTATGAAAATTTATTGCTTTGTTTAATTTTTGAAAATGTTAGCTGACTGCAAAAGGAGGTTCTGAAGCAAATTAGTAAAATAACAATAGAAGGCCAATTTGGTGAAATATTATTTTTTCTGAAAAATGATGGGAATCTGATGATTACATTCTATAATCTCTACATTTTTCTAGAGTCAATTCCTTACAGCAATTGTAAATTCCTTTTGAAGTTAATTTTACTCTTGCTTTCTGTAACCGGGCATCTAATTTAAATATTTTATCAACTGATTCACAGCATGATATGGCTGTAGTATAAATGAAGTATAATGTCTGCTCTGATTCTTGATCTACTTAATAATGGTATCTTTCATGAGAGAACTGTTTCTATTGTTTCCCTTTTGATTGAACAAAAGGTTAGGAGATCTTGTTTTGTATATTTATTATGTCTTCTTACTGACATGAATTACTGAGTATATCACTTTTCTTCTGTTTTTAAATATGGCAGCAAGAAGCAGCTGGAAGAAGGGGGCTGTGGCCGGGCAGGTTGGAATTAAATAATTGGTTAGTTATGGTTTGGAATGACCAAGTTCACTCTAAAGCAGGAAACAAAATTTGTTTATTCTGTTATTGCATCCTTTTATCCTTGCTTCTACTTAGGAACTAGTTATTCAAATTCTTAATTTTATTTTAATATAACAATTATTGGGTACTAGGTAAAGTCGGTCAATTGATTTGGTATAAGCTGAATGAATTCTACCCATTTGAATTTAAAAAATGAAATAAAATTAAAAAAAATCATTTTTCTATTCACTGGCTAAAAAATGAAAATGAAAATCTGAAAGAGTTGGTTTTTCTTTAATGGTTTCTCTTCCATGGGTTTTCACTTTATTTTTAGCACATCATATTCTCCAGCATATGTAGCAGGATGTATTACAAGAAAAGGTTGTTTTTGCATGTAAGCAACATACGCAAAACCTTATTTTGCAAGTAATTTCTTGTTAGTTCGGTCACTTTCTAATATTTTTGTCTTTTCTAGTGAGGAATATTAAGCTATTAGCAAGTGCTACTATTTCACTTGTTAGTTATATTCAGTATAAGTTAAACTAATTTTTTCACTTAAACTAATTTTTCTACAAATTCTACTGCTAAATTTTTAAGTGATGCATATATATAAGTTTAGTCTATATAGCTATAAAATCACTATGAGTTTTACCTTGTTACCATGAATTTTCCTAATTAGTTTATTTTCCACTCATTGTCATAAATACCAATGATAAAAAGTATTTTACTTGCTAACATTTCGGTATGCGTATGTTCTTTTTTAATTATTTGTGTATTCCAATGGATTGAAAATTCATGATCTGTATGAATATGTTGTTGCTAAAAGAGCTGATGCGGGGGTTCAAGCAGCTAAAATTCAAGGGCCAAGGCATACACAGTTAGATGAATAATATATTCATTATATTTCCATTTTTTTGGTAGATATATATATATATATTTCTTCTATAGGACATGTATTATAAAAGACTAAGAATACATGAATCATTTTGGCATTTAGAAATATAAATCGTTTTGTTATTTTAAAAGATATGAATGAATGTTTGTTATTGGTACGATATTTTGGTTTCAATGGCAAATTAATTTTAAATTTGCGAATGTAATGTAACAGTATATACATATTTTTTTCTTATTTGAATTCTTTTAACAACGGGCAAAAACAATTGTAAAAGAGCCTATTGCAACGGGTAAAAACACTTGTAAATGATGCTATTGCAACGGGTAAAAAAAGTTGTAAATGATGCTATTGCAACGGCTACTGACCGTTGTAAAAGAGTTTACTACAACGGGCTTTTACAATGGGCAATACCCGTTGTAAAATCTTTTGGATCTATTACAACATTGCCTAATAAGACAGATGCTTGCCCGTTGCGAAACCCCTATTACAACGGGCATTGACCGTTGTAAAAGAGGTATTTTGTTGTAGTGGAAACAAAAATACTGAAAAAAAGACAACCCCAAGTTTACTAATTCAGATATTGAATAGCAATTTTATTTCCAATTCCACTAAAGTTTAATAATAATTCATAATTGAAAAATAAGTGGAAATCAATGTTTGAATGGCATAGAAATTTGGAGTTAAATAAGTACCTAACTGGTAGTGTATGAATGTTTTAGAGGATCATTCAACTAGCTAATTCATGAAGAGGCAAACATATTTTAGAATAATACGCTATTTTGATACTATACAATAATTTAGCTAACATGGATTTACCACTGGTACGTGGTTTCTTTCAACACATCGCTTGTTCCTAACGAGGTTTTATGCAAAATATCGTTCGTTCCTAGCGAGGTTTCATACAATATCTACTCGGTCTAAACGAGGTTAACAAAATCATGTTGAACCCGAACATGATTTATATTATAGAAAACATCATAGAAATATCAGAAAACAGAGTTATTTATGGAATAAAATGTTGGTTAAAAGAAAATAGTGGGGCATGCAATTTTTTTTACAAATAAACGGCGCGTGTAAAGAAAATCGCGGGATATTAGTAGAGCTAGCCTTTATAATTTTACTCATTAAATGAATAGAAAAGGTAATATCGACATGTGGAGAAGAGACGAGATTTTTAAAGAGTGTAGGAAAGATGAGGAGTATTGAAGATATGAAAAGGAAGATGGTTAAAAGAATGTGGCTGCTTGTATGAGCTCATTTGTGGAAAGGCTTTTAATTGTTTTATTCAAATGCTAATGTATAATATAAATGTAGGCCCCTTGGATATTGGGCCCTGGGATATCACCTAATACGCCCAACCCAAGGGTTGGCCCGGGATGCAAGCATGCACTACTTTGGATTTGAAATAGGAAACTTTTGTCTCGGTACTTAATAAACTATAGGACATTTTATATCTACCATAATCTTTATACGCACAATATCATTTTTTACTTAAATTTTGTTTTAATCGTATACACACGGTATAAGTTTTACTTAGATTTTGTTTTTTATCGTAAAATCATTTATTTTATTAGCCCAAATATTTACATTTGCACATTCAATTAAACAATATGAATAATAGTTTTTTAGTGGAAATAGTTTTTTCCATTTTTATAAATAATAATAATAACAATAATCACTACAAAAATGAAGTTAAGACATTTCAAATGCAAAGAACAAGGACCAACATAAGAAAGTATAAAACTCAAACTAGCATTCCTCGACATAGGTGGTGTCATCGAAATCATCGGTTGAAGATAATATTTTAACATCAAATACAAATATAAATACCTTGATTTTAAATCTATAAAATATCAATACATATGTTATTAAAAATTTAGGAGAAACTAAAATTACAACTGTCCTAAAAACAAAATAGTGATTGAAGATTTTAAGGGGAGAACTTCTAAGAAATAGCATTTTGCTTACTATGTGAGACATATGCACTCAGGGTCGGCTCTAAGATGTAACATCCACCATTCCGAAACCCAAAACTAACTACTACAGATACTATAGTAATTTATGATTATTAATTCTCGACAACAAAATGCGGCGATGTTAACCAGATCAATAATCAGAAGCACATAAATATGGAAAATTTTCAACACGGTTTAATAACAAATTTTCATATCTCATTTCACAGATGATATTTCATATTCATTACATAATCCCATTCATAAACCCTCATTCGGAGAAATTATAATTATTACAAAATACTCCAAGAGCAACATATGAAGATACCCTCTTGGTTGATCAGAGTTAAATACCAGGCAATATTACAACATTGCTCTTACATACTTTCAAACAAGATCAAACACACAGCGGATCAGATAAGAACTCCTAATTAGTTAAAATGCCTCATGCACATCTTCGGAAGCTTATTCGGCTAAATGGAAACCTTAAAACCCTTATTCTTGATCTACTCAAATGGCACCCGAGAGTTTAAGGGGAAAGCAAAAATTTTGGGTCAGACAAAAAGTCTAATGTGAATAATAACCTACCATCTCGAACCGAAAAGTTATCTAGTAAGACCATGCCACTAGGAGAAATAAGTTTTCCCCTCACTAGTATCTTAACCGAAATACATTAACCATATACTGTGCTCCTGCATCCACGATATTTAAAACATAACAATATATGATGATATGCAAGAATGCAATATACTCTAGATTACCCATCCCAATTTATCAGACTATCTGTCCAACTTTATAGTTTTTCTAGGGTCATTATGAAACTATTAACTTTCATGAGCTGACTAATAACCTGTCTCAAATCTTAGGGAAAATCTATCCAACTTCATAGTTTTCATGGGATCAGTAAGAACCCATTGGTTTCTACCAATAACCTTCCAATCATAGTTTCCATGGGTTTACTATAAACCTACTGGATTCTCCAATAACATCTCTCAAATCATAGTTTCATGAGATCACTATGAACCTATTAATCTCTATCAATAACATCATCCAAACATAGTTTTCATGGGATCACTAGGAACCTATTGGACTCTTCCAATAACATTTCTCATGTCATAGTTTTATGGAATGACTATGAACCTATAGGATCCTTCCAATAATCTGTCTAAATCAATAATCTTTTGATCATTTCTGGGCATCATATACTTCTGATCCAACTGATCTCCTAGATGCAATTCTAGTCACTCAGGATTTAATTCTACTTATACTCACTACTGGATCAACCTAGCTGGTTATTCTGTCCCTTAACACCCCAAAATGCAGTTATGGGTCATAAATAGTGTGAGTATGATAATAGCAACAAGCATAATAACCAATCAAATAAAAACAAGAACATGTAACATCCATCTTCAATTATGTTCAATATATAATCTTTCATGTCTCATAATTACTTGATCTTAAGTAATATTCTTTTGGTAAATTTAGCTCAAAACTTGGGATTTTCCATCATTAAATTCCTTGAAAACATTTTCATAATGATATATGATTAATCCCCTTAATCCATATTTAATACAAGGAAATATATTGCTCTTTATGTTACCAAAGTCTTATGCCATTTATAAACCACTTTATGTATTGCCATGTTTATGTTTGAAAAGGATATAAAGTTGCTGCTTTAAATAGGTCAATTTAGAATAATGTCAGCAACAATATGGTGTCGAATAAGAAGCTTAAAGCTCTCCGTCTTTATTAAAAATCTTAAAATATTCGGCATCATACCCTTCGTCGACCTCTATCTAAAGTCGGAGACCAAAACTTAAAACCTTTATAAGTTATATGGCTAACTGCCGAAGATATAGGATCATCGATCCTCTAGAATATAGGTACGTTCGCCTCTTTAAAATAGTTTTAGTTAACATAAAAGACATGCCTCTTCGGCATTAAAAAGAAGACCGATGTCGATGCTACACTACACTGTGGCCGACTCCATTCAATATAAAATTCTGGGTATAAAAGGTCGCTGACCTTGATGCACAATGACACCAAGACCCTCGACATCATTATAAAACTTTCATACTTAAATCACTTCGACTATATGCTGCTTCATATATAGATTTGAAGTCAATACAAGCGACGTCCTTGCCTTAGTATGTAAAATAGTTGAAGTGGTTAGGTGCGGCATCATTTTAAAACAGCGATGAAGACATGCGGCGTCGTCGACATCAACATTAAGCTTTTAAACGTTTAAATGAATCACGAAGACACCATGCCGCCGATAATCTATTTTCGCCGTTGTCCGCTTCGATGTCGAAAGAATCACTCCATGGATACATACGTAGCTATCATGTGCTTCCTTCTTCATCAACATCGACATTCATGGAAGCGGCATTCCTTTAGGCTCAAAGAGAACACATGCGGCATGGCACCATCGTAATCGACATGAAAACTAAATTATTTCTATTAAAAGTAAATATTTTTCACCAAATTCCATTTATTTATCAGAATATGATTGGTTTCCACAAAGTTCTACATTTTCTTTTCAGATTTTACTGCTGCACTAAATTTTCAAAGTCCCAAACATATGTCAAACTAATTAATTAATATCATTAAGTAATTATCCATTTAAATGTTTACCTAGCATAATAAATTTATAACACTTCGAAACTACTTGGAAAAAATCCTCAAAAATCACATAAATTCAAAATATGGTATTCTTTATCATATAAAATTTTAGGGCCAAAATCCATATTTAATTAATAATTAAAACCCCAAAAAAACCCAATTTCCTCCTTTGGAAATTCATAAAATATTTCTTTCAACTTAGAAAATATTAAAATTAAAACCCATCTCCAAAATATCATTTTATACCATATATAAAAAATTCGAATCATTTTGAGATCATTTATTAAGGTTTTGCTCTCAAATCTATCATTAAATTTCAAAAGTCCATTTAACTCATCGTTATTACAAAACATGGTAAAATCAAACATGGCATTTCATCAAATCATTAATCCATTTAGTTTCAAATCTAAACTGAAATTTAACAATCAAAATGTAACAAAAATGAGATGGATTTGATTATTATTCAGTTTGATTTTGATAATATATTTGAGATTTGATGTGTGTTTTAGTTTCCCTAACTTTGCTCTTGAATCTGTTTGATTTCGTGCTTCTACTTCCCTAGGTTATGGCCGGCCTTGACTTCATTTTCTTTAGATTTTTTTGTGAATGTGTAAAATGAAAATGAAATGAGGGGGAGAGGGTTTAAGGTATGAAGGGGTTTTCTATTCCTGAATTACCCCTCTCATATGTCTATTATTCTTAAGCCACAAAACAATCTTATTAACCAATTAGTTAGTTGATTATGGCTCGACCAGGTTGATTATCAAATCTCAATTCCTTATCACACTACACATCACATTATTCTATTTAATTTATCTAATTAAATCTCCTGAATGACGTTAAATAAAATTAGGGGTGCTACAGGCTCCCCTCCTTAAAGAATTTCGTCCTCGAAATTTAGTAAGGACTACAAAACAAGCAAATCAAACATGCAACAATGCTGGTATATCCTACCAGCTACTAAATCTATATACAACAAATATAGAACATAACATCATAATAGCTCAGGATAAGTATCCCTAATCACATCCTCTATCTTTCAAGTATAGTCTTTCTTGTTGTCACTCCACTGGACTTTCACTAATCTGACTGTCTTGTCCTTAACTTCTTCTCATCTCTCGCTACAACTCGAACTGGTTGTCTCACAAATGTCAGATCTAGTTCTACTACTAAATCTTCCAATACCATCAGAGCAATAATAGTTTTTAGATCATCCACAAACTTTCGAAGATGAGAAATATGAAATACATTATGGACATCTGCCAAACTACTCGGAATACAAGTTTTTTGATCCTCTCTATAATAAGGAACGATCCAACATATCTCGGTGCTAGTTTCTCTGACTTTCCAAATCGTACCACACCCTTCATTGATGATACTTTAATAAAACTCAGTCTCCAACTGAGAATTCTAGATCTTTACGTCACTTATCTATGTAACTTTTCTGCCAAGACCGAGCTTCGTCATCTTACCTCAGATTAACTCAATCTTCTTTATTGCTTCTCTTATAAGATCTGAACCAAGGACCAATATGTCTTCGGTCTCTAACCAACATGCTGGTGATTTGCATGGTCTTCCATACAAAGCTTTGAAAGGTGCCATTCATATATTAGCCTAATAACTATTATTATAAGAAAACTCAACCAAATGCAAATGGTCTTCCCACGACCCACCAAAATCTAGTACATAAGCTCTCAATAAATCTTCAAGTACCTTATTAACTTTCTCTATCTGCCCATTCATATGTGGATGATAAGCGATACTCATTTTAAGCTTGGTACCTAATACCTCTTATAGACTTCCAAAATTCACTAGTGAACGATGCATCTCTATCACTGATTATACCAATAGGAATCCCATGTAGTCTAACAATATTCTTCATGAATAACTTAGCTAATGCAGGCGTCGTCTTGGTAGACTTAGTGGGAATGAAATTAACCTATCTACCACAACTCATATGATTTCACTTCCCCTATTCGACCTTGGAAATCTGTCAATAAAATCCATGGATATTGAATCCCACTTCCAAACCGGTATATCCAAAGGCTAAAACAATCCACTTGGCTTCCGATGTTCGGCTTTCACTTGCTGGCAATTTGCACATTGCTTCACCCATAAGCCTACATCCCTCTTTATACCTTCCCAGAAGAAACTTCTCTTCATATCCTGATACATCTTGGTTCCTTCAGGATGAATTGTAAATTTTGATCCATGACATTCCCTAAGAACTTCCCTTCTTAGGAATCTTGGTTCCTTCAGGATAAATCATAAATTTTGGTCCATGACATTCCCTAAGAACTTTCCTCCTTAGGTTTCCAACATTTGGAATATATAACTGTCCCTTCTTTCTTAACCATCCCCTCTGGTAAAGACTAAAATCCTTTAGATCATTGGTCTCGGTTTCACCTTTCAATCTTCTAATTATTTTAGCTAGCAATGGATCATCTCTTTGCATAGAAGCAATCCTTTTGATCAACATTGGTCGAACTTCTAAGCACGATAACATGGTTGTATTCTGACTAGAACTAGCAGTCGCTCTTAACTGCACACTACAAGTAGTCAATGCCTCTAAATCCTTCCTTTCAGCCTACATAGCCAACACCACATTCCGGTGTTTCCTGCTAAGTGCATCTACAACTTTATTCTCTTTCCTTGGTGTATACTCAATACCAAAATCATAAGCTGCTAAAAACTCCAACCACCTCTGTTGTCCCATATTCAACTCTTTTTTAGAGAATAAATACCTCAAAGACTTTCAAAGAGGTAGTATCTCCACACTTTCAAAGCAAAAATCAAAGCTGCCAACTCTAAATGATGATTCAGATATCTCCACACTTTCAAAGAGGTAGTATCTCCACACTTTCAAAGAAAAAATCGTTCTCCTAAGAGGTAGTATCTCCACACTTTCAAAGCAAAAATCACCACTGCCAACTCTAAATGATGATTCAGATATCTAACTTCATGTGGCCTGAGCTGCCGAGAAGCATAGGCAATCACTTTACCCTTTAGCATCAATACAGCTCCTAACCTTGTTCCATACGCATTAGTATATACCACTAAATCCAGATTTCCATCTGGTATGACTAATATGGGCGCATTGGTCAAAAATGATTTAACTTAAGGAATGCTTCCTCACATTTAGCAAACCAAATAAACTTCACATGATCTATGTCATCCTTAGAATATATCAAAATGTCGTCAATGAACACCAATACGAACCTATCCAAGTGCTCTCAGACAATTCGGTTCATCAAATCCACAAAGAAAGCTGGCACATTATTTAATCCGAATGGCATCACTAACCACTCGTATGAACCATATCTTGTTCGAAATGCCATCAACGGAATACTATCCTCCTTCACTCTCAATTGATGGAACCCTGTTGCCAAATCAATTGATGGGAAAATACTTTGGCTCCACTCAACGGATCAAATAAATCATCAATTCTTGGTAAAGGATATCAATGCTTTATCGTCTTTTCATTCAACTTACGATAATCGATGCACAATCTTAACAACCCGTCTGGTTTCTTCACAAACACTGCGGTCACTCTCCAAGGTGAACTGCTTGGTCTAATAAAACTCTTTCCTTCTAAGTCCACTAGCTGCACCTTTAACTCCTTATTCTCGATAGGTGTCATCGTGCTAGCTAGTCTACTTACGGGTTCAGCTCTTGGTATAAGATCTGTTCGAAATTCAATAGCTCGTTTCGGTGGTAGTCCTGTAACCGGTTCAAAAACATCTGCAAATTCTCTTACAATTAAAACCCGACCCAATTTGTCTTCCACCTCTGTAGCTCCCAATAAAGCACAAATCCTTGAACTTGAATTCTCAACTGGGTATACTATTCGGTGATTGCGATCACGGTGTCTCAATGATACTTTTCTATCCTAGAAAAATAACCTAGCATCATATTTTCTCAACCAATCCATACCCAAAATAATCTCATAACCCGCAAAATCAAAAATACATACAAACTACAAGCAAAAGTATAACTTAACAACATAAACTATAAATGGTCACATCTCATCCCTAGAGTTGTGTACCCTCCTATTGGATTAACTATCCTTAAGGAAGTAACAAGTTGTGATGGTTCTAAACATAACTTATCTACCAAACACTGAGAGATAAATGAATGCGATGCACCAGTATCAAACAATACTCCAACTGGTATGCTATGAATCAAAAGTGTACCTTCCATTGTAGAATTTCCATTCTCAGCATGAGTTGGTCTGGAAGATGATGGCTCTAAAGCGAAAACTTTTGTCGGCTCTGGGCACTGATTCTTGTAGTGCCCTATCTGGTCACAGTTGAAGCATTTCATGCTGTTCTTTTCTGCAACCTTCTTCCCTTTACTAGTCTGACACTCATGAGCATAATGTCCTTTATTGCCACATTTGAAGTAGACAACATCATCTTTCCCTTTCTTGACAGCTCCGCCCTTCTGAGCTCCCTTCTCATTAAAGAACTTCTTCTTCTTTCCCTGGAAACCTTGAGTCTCTACTGACTTCTCCTTCCAAAAAGTGGAAAGCATTTCTTTATTTCGGGTAGCCGTTTCCACCACTATATTCGACGGATCTCTGAGATGTCGCATAGTTGCCTTAGCAATCTTCGACCTCAACCATCGGATAAACTTCTCGTGTCTCTTGATAATAGTATCAATAGTGGCATATCCATACCTGGACAGCTCATCGAATTTAGCAGAATATTCCAATACCGTCATATTCCCTTGCTCCAATTCTATAAACTTCCTAAGCAAAACGGACTTAGCTACTTCAAACAAAAATCTTTCCTCAAACCTCCTTTGAAAATCCATCCATGTCTACTCCTCCTCAGGCATTCCTACAGCAACTCCGTTCTACCAGAATAAAGTGGCTCCTTGCAACTGTCTCAATGCCAATCTCTTTTTCTGATCATCATTCAATTCCAGATCAGCTAAAATTCTCTCGCAGTGCAACAACCAGTTTTCCACTTCAATTGCATTTTCAGTTCCTAGGAAAGGCTTTCTACCTAGACCGGTGTAATCTCAAATCAGCTTGGCATAGTTATGACTAGATGACGCTACGGGATTGACTCCTCCCGCATTAGCAGCATTTCCTTCAACTACTCATGCAGCTGCTCCAACTTGCATCAGAATTGATACATAGTCCCCATATCCAATGGTGGAGCTTTGAAACCTGCATTGGCGTTTGCATTTTGATTATAATTTGCCTATCGACCCTGGTTACTCCTGGTGTTGGGCTGAGCATTGTCATTAGTTGTGTTGCTTCTTCTACCTAGATTCACTCTTCTGTTTCCTGCCTCCATATCTTTCTTTCTTGTAAATCTATATATGAGCCTAAAAAGGATACAGAAGAATGGTCTAAGAGAGAGGGGAGAATAGAGATGGAATACATACTTATATATAGCACATACAAGTACGTTATTATAGCGTTATCCCATACGCCAATTTTACTCTCTAATTAATTAGGATTATATTTTTAAAATCTCTTTAGGTTTAAAATTCTTTTAATCATAAACCTATGATCTGATACCAACTTGTAACATCCTCTATTTTGAGATCCAAAACTAACTGCTACAGATGTTGCAGTCATCCATAGTTATTGATTCTCAACGACAAAATACAACTATGTTAATCATATCAATAATCAGGAGCACATCAATATTGAAAATTTTCAACACAGTTTAATAACAAATTTTCACATCTCATTTCACAGATGATATTTAATATTTATTAATAATCCCAATCGTAAACCCCCGTTCAGAAATTATTACAAAATACTAGCGACATATGAAGATGCCCTCTTAGTTGATCAGAAATAAATATTATGCAATATTACAACTTTGCCCTTACATACTTTCAAATGAAATAATACATACAATGGATCAGATAAGAACTCCTAATTAGTTAAAATGCCTCCTGCATGTCTGCGGAAGCTTATTCTCCTAAATGGGAACTTGAAAACCCTTACTCTCATCTACTCAAATGAGCATCCGAGAGTTTAAGGGAAAAGACAAAAACTTTGGGCCAGACTAAAAGTCTAGTGTGAATAATAAACTACCATCTTGAGCCAAATAGATATCTAGTCAGACTATGCCACTAAGTGGAAAGGGTTTCCCCTCACTAGTATCTTAACCGAAATACATTAACCATATAGTGTGCTCCCGCATCCTCAATGGTTAAAACATAACAATATATGATGATATGCAAGAATGCAATATACCATGGCTTACCCATCCCAATTTATCCGACTCTCTATCCAAATTTATAGTTTTTCTAAGGTCACTATGAACCTATTAGTTTTCATGGGGCTGACTAATAATTTATCTAAAATCTTAGGAACAATCTATCAAACTTCATAGTTTTCATGGAATCACTAAGAACCTATTGGTTTCTGCCAATAACCTTCCAATCATAGTTTTCATGGGTTTACTATGAACCTACTGGATTCTTCAATAACATCTCTCAAAATCATAATTTTCATGAGATCATTATGAACCTATTGATTTCTATCAAGAACATCATCCGGACATAGTTTTCATGGGATCACTAAGAACCTATTAAACTCTTCCAATAACATTTCTCATGTCATATTTTTTATGGGATGACTACGAACCTATTGGAGCCTTCAAGTAATCTGTCTAAATCAATAATCTTTTGATCAGTTCTGGGCATCCTATACTTCTGATCTACCTGGTCTCCTGGATGCAATTCTACTCATTCAGAATTTAATTTTGTTTATACTCATTACTGGGCCAACCTAGCTAGTTATCCTGCCCCCTTAACACCCCAAATGCAGTTATGGGTCATTAATGATGAGAGTATGATAATAACAGCCTGCATAATAATTGATCAAATAAACACAAGAACATATAACATCCATCATTCAATTATGTTCAATAAATAATCTTTCATGTCTCATAATTACTTAATCTTAAGTAATATTCGCTTTGGTAAATTTAGCTCAAAACTTGGGCTTTTCCATCATTAAATTCCTTGAAAACATTTTCATAATGATATATGATTAATCCCCTAAACACATATTTAATACAAGGAAATATATAGCTCTTTATGTTGCCAAAGTCTTATGCCATTTATAAATCACTTTACGTATTGCCATGTTTATGCTTGAAAAAGACATAGGTTGTCGCCTTAAATTGGTTAATTTAGAACAATGTCGGCGATAACAGATTGTCGATTAAGAAGTTTAAGGCTCTTCGCCTTTATTAAAAATCTTAAAACATGTGGCATCAATACCCTTCACCGACTTCTATCCAAAATCGAAGACCAAAACCTAAAAGCTTTATAAGTTATATGACTAACTGCTGAAGGTGTATGATCATCGACCCTTTGAAATATAGGCATCTTCGCCTCTTTAAAATAGTTTTAGTTGACATGAAAAACAAGCGAAGAAGAAGACCGACGTCGATGCTACACTACATCGTTGCTGACTCCATTAAGTATAAAATTTTGGTTATATAAGGTCGTCGACCTTGATGCACAATGACACCAAGACCCTCGACGTCATTATAAAACTTTTGTACTTAAATCACTTCGGCTATTACGCCGCATCATATATATATAGTAGAAGTCAATACAAGCGGCATTATTGCCTTAGCATGTAAAACAGTCGAAGTGGTTAGGTGCGGCATCATTTAAAACATCGATGAAGACATACGATGTTGTCGATGTCGATATTAAACTTTCAAACGTTTAAATGAATCATAAAGACACCATGCCGTCGATCTTCTATTGCCATGGTTGTCTACTTCGATGTCGAAGGAATCACTCCATAAATATCCATGTGCTTCCTCCTTCATCGACATCGACATTCTTGGAAGTGGCATTCCTTTAGGCTTGAAGAGAACACATGTGGCATGGCACCATTGTAATTAACATGAAAACTGAATTATTTCTATTAAAAGTAAATATTTTTCACCAAATCTCATTTATTTCTCAAAATATGATTGGTTTCAACATAGCTTACATTTTCTTTTCAGATTTTACTGTCGCACTAAATTTTCAAAGTCCAAAACATATGTCAAACTAATTAATTAATATCATTAATTAATTATTCATTTAAATGCTTACCTAGCATAATAAATTTATAACACTTCGAAACTACTTGGAAAAAATCTCCAAACATCACATAAATTTAAAATATGATATTCTTTATCATATAATATTTCAAGGCCAATATCCATATTTAATTATTTTAAATAACTAAAACCCGAAAATAACCCAATTTCCTCCTTAGAAAATTCATAAAATATTTATTTCAACTTAGAAAATTTTGAAATTAAAACTCATTTCCAAAATATTATTTTATACCACATATAAAAAATTCAAATCATTTAAAGATCATTAATTAAGGTTTTGCTCTCAAATCAATCATTAAATTTCAAAAATCCATTTAAGCCATCATTATTTCAAAACATGGTAAAAATCAAACATGGCATTTCATCAAATCATCAATCCGTTCGATTTCAAATTTGAACCGAAATTTAACAATCAAAATGTAACAAAAATGAGATGGATTTGATTATTATTCACCTTGATTTTGATAATAGAGCTGAGATTTGGTGTGCTTTAGTTTCCCTAACTTTGCTCTTGAATCTCTTTGATTTTGTGCTTCTACTTTCCTAGGTTATGGCCAGCCTTAACTTCCTTTTCTTTAGATAGTTTTGTGAATGTGTAAAATAAAAATGAAATGAGGGGGAGAGGGTTTAAGGTATGAAGGGTTTTTCTATTCCTAAATTACCCCTCTCATATGTCTATTATTCTTATATCGCAAAATAATCTTATTAACGAATTAGTTGGTTAATTATGGCTCGACCATGTTGATTATCAAATCTCAATTTCTTATCTCACTACACATCATATTATTCTATTTAATTTATCTAATTAAATCTCCTGAATAACGTTAACTAAAATTAGGGGCATTACATAGGGTAAGGCAAGTATGTCAATTGCCTAAGGCAACCCCTCAATTTGAAAATCAATATGTAGAAAAAAATCACAATAGTGTAATGGAGGAAGTATATATTTAATTGTCATAATTTTTCATTTTAACCGAATTGACAATGTGGTTGGGTTAATTTTATTTATGAGTACATATATTAATTTTAGTATAATTATTATTTTCTTCAACTAGATGCACGATAACCGAATTTTTTCTGGATCAACCAGAATGATAAGATCGACAATATGCATATGTTGATCAAAAAGGTTTTAGTTCTATCAAAATTGTAGTAAAATATATGAATTCTGAAAATATTTTCTTTTAACGTGTAACGAATTATTATATTATTTAAAAAAATACAAGATCTTGCATCAATTGAATGTAATTTTTTACTAGAGAGTGCGAAAATATTAAAAGACTAGCCACATAATCTACTTGAGAAAAGAAAACAATTACATATATGCTCAAAGTGTTTTCAAAGGGTTAAATTCCTCTTTCCTCAATCCTATGTACCCTTGTTCATTAATTAATTAAATTAATTAGGTATTTGGACGGATTTAAGAAGTGTGATTGTGTGCTGGCCAGGGCACATGATATTTGGGGCCAAATGATTTCATCTCTTTTCAAAAGTCCCTGTAAATGAATACTTTTTCACGGCTTGATTTGAAAATACTTATATGAATTAGTTGAAATTTGCTTTATCAATTCCATTAATTAAGCTACAAATATTTGCATTAAGTGACATTTTTCAATGTCTATAAATATTTCACTACTAGAAAAGGGTTAAATAGCGACAGGGGGGCGACGGCTTCCGACGGGCCGTCGGCGGTCGTCGGAAGCCGCTGGAAAATCGCATAATACTGGCTCCAGCCGAGCCTCTTCTTCCTCATTTCATAATACCCAAAACCTAATTAGAAATTCCCAAATTCACTCCCCAAGCCTCCAATCACTAATTTCGTATTTTTGCATCCTCCCCGGCAACGAATTAAACCTCTCTTGCTTTCTAACTCAGGTATAATCTCTTATTTTTGCGAAAAATTCAATTTTTACCCTATTTCTAGATTTGCATAAGTTGATAAATTAGGGCTAATTGGTGATTGAAATTGTTTCTAATAGTGTTATAATAGTTTCTAGCATTCTATGGTATACCTATTTCATCTTTTATCGTGAATTGTGAAAAACATGTATAATTTGTGGTTGTTCGTGTATATGTAAATCGTTATGTATGCCTTGATTCTACGATTATATATGTGTGTAGCGCTGCTAACATTGTATTGTGTTAGTTGGAATAAGATAAAATGAATGCACGAGCTAGGAGTATTATATTGTGCACGTATTGACTTATGCAACAAAAAAACGCATGAGTCTAAATTATAATTGTGTGTATTGAAAAATGACAAAAATGTTAAACCAGCCTTACGTTGATGTAATACGTCGAATAAATGTGTTAAATTAAAAAATATTTTTGTAAATGTGAACAGTTAGTAAAACTGTATTTTTTCGTAAAATGTGCACATTTAATTAATTAATGTCCCTTAGAGAGTTTTTGGCCCCGTCTGACGAGTGTTATACATGATCGTTATATAAATAGTCGTCTTTTCAAAAAACGACCAATTATATTCATCTGATACAATGTTTGTTGGATTTGTCCCTGTATTGGACAAGTTATGAACACAGTAAGCATTTATATTTTGTATACTACTTCGTCTCAAACGGTTCATAAAATTCTGGCCTAACTTTTCTTTTTTGTTTATTGCGTATACGCATTTGTGTACAATGCAGGGAACAAAAGGGAAATGCTGCCGAAATTTTGTTGAATCGTTTGAGACGAAGTAATATACGAAATGTAAATGCTTACTGTGTTTGTAATGGGAAGTAGGATGCCTGACCATGGAAAAAAATATCTTTTTGTACAAAATTTTGTATCGATACGTTAAAAAATAAAATGTGTCATATTTGAAAATATTTTTTAATTTGTGAAATAGTTCTTTAAATTCAAATATTATACGACCATGAAAATTATCTTTTTCGAATTTGTATTCTTGAAAATAAATATTAAATTTTGAACTTGTGACTCATTTTCTCAAATAGGAAAAATGATTGATTATTTTGTTGATCGGAGGAGATGGATGTACCAAAGAAAAGGACTGAGAGGCTCAATAAAACAAGATTTTTATAATGGTATAAACGTATTTGTTGAATTCGCTTTAAGTAATAACGGAAACGATCCAGAAATTCGTTGTCCGTGTAGTAGGTGTAGACATTTGAAGTATTTGTTACCAGATATTGTGAAAGTTCATTTGTGCCAAAATGGTTTCGTACCTGAGTATTATGTTTGGGATCGGCATGGAGAAGTTGTAGCAAATACTTCTGTAGAGTCTGAAAGTGTCGTTAACGAAGTAGTTACGACGACCCGTATAGAAAATATGGTCGAAGATGCAGCACGATCAATGTTTCCTATGGTTGAAGTTGATGACGATGATGGAAATGTTGAAGAACCAAATATTAAAGCAAATTTTTTTTATGATTTACTAGATGCTGCTAAGAAACCTATTTGGGATGGTTGTAAAAGCGGTACTCAGCTGTCAATAATCGCAGAATACATTGCGATGAAGTCAAAATACAACTTCACTGAAGCTGGGTTTACGGCTGTTGTACAAGCTGCAAAAAGACATATGCCGCTCGATAATCTAATGTGTGAAAATCACTACGAAGTTAAAAAACTTATGTCGGCTTTTGGTTTACCTTATCAAAAAATAGATACATGTTTAAAAGAATGCATGTTGTTTTGGAAAGAAGACGCAAACCTTAGAAAGTGTAAAATTTGTAATCAGGAGAGATACAAACCAAGAAAAAAGAAGGGGAAGGAAGTTTCGTACAAGCGTATGCATTACTTACCCATCACTCCAAGGCTTCAAAGATTATATGCATCTTCTGTAACTGCATCTAATATGAGATGGCATAGTGTGAGAACGAAGGAAGAGGGTACGTTGACACATCCGGTCGATGGAGAAGCATGGAAGCATTTCGATAAAACGTATCCAAATTTTACAGCGGAGAGACGAAATGTTAGATTTGGATTATGTACAGATGGTTTTTCACCATTTTCTCAATTTGGTTCTAAATATTCATCCTGGCCCATTATCGTCACACCGTATAATTTACCTCCATGGATGTGTATGAAAACGCAATATATGTTTCTTACTATTGTCGTTCCTGACCCCGACGATCCGACACAAGGAATCGATGTATATTTACAACAGTTGATCGAGGAGTTCAAAATACTGTGGAACAAAGGAGTAGAAACATACGATGTGTCCAAGAAGAAAAATTTTCGTATGTTTGCTTCTTTGTTGTGGACTATAAGTGATTTTCCTGCCTATGCAATGCTTTTAGGATGGAGTACTGTCGATCGTCTAGCATGTCCATATTGCATGGATGAAACACGAGCGTTTTCTACCTCATGGTAAGAAAATTTCATGGTTTGACTGTCATCGATATTTTCTCCATGTAAATCATCCTTTCAGAGGAGACAAGAAAAACCTTTTAGATAATAGAGTAGCTGTGACGCCCCACCTCTATGCTCACGCTAGCCAAGGACACTACAGAGTAATGCCGTCAACTAGCGCGAAGAATAAGGCTGTTGAGAAGCGACCATCTGTGTAATTGCTTTGTGCGAGCACCGATATGTCAGATAGTATAACTTACATTTCATTTCAAAAGGAAATCTGACATACCGAATACAAACTTAAAGCTACCACACAGTGGCTAAGTGGACTTCGGAAACAAATATAGAAATAAACATAACACAAATCAGTCACATATATTCATATCACAAAGGCGGAAACAGATATGAATATATCACATAAAATTGTACATCAAAGTAGTGGTCAAACAAGATCCACTACATCATAAAAGAATAGATACATGTGCTAGACAAAAGAATAATTATACATCAAGGATTCTCTATCTCAAATGTATAACAATCAAAAACTACCAATCTAATGTAGGTAGACAAAAGTCAGAAGGTGATCCCAGATAAGGAGTCAAGCAGAAGCACCTATAACATCTCGGTCTAACCCGAGTATTATTTAATAAGAAAATAATAAACGGATCAGTCTAGCTATAAATATCAGATAAAATGAGATAGGATAAGAGATATGACCAAAAACGTATGATAACAAAAATGCCATACTGCGACAAGTATACATTAAACAACAACAAAAATCATACAATATCTCATAAATCTTATAACATCAAAAAGAATGTCATATTCTTTATTTTATTCACCAAACCACAAATATTGACAAACATATCAATGCCAATCGCAAAAGTTGGTGAAACACAAATTCTAGAAATCATCAATTAGAAATCCAGAAATCACAAAGGGGGGAGGCCTATCATAAACGGGAGCATGAAAACTCACCAACACGTGTATCACAAATGGAATGCTATTATATGGTCGCTAACCATAAAGCCAGTGCACCGACGCAGTACAATAACGGTACGTCCAATGAACCAAAACTCAAATAATTCGGAACACCGACGTAGTACAATAACGGTACGTCCAATGAACCGAAACTCAAATAATTCGGAACACCGACGCAGTACAATAACGGTACGTCCAATGAACTGAAACTCAAATAATTCAGAACACCGACGCAGTACAATAACGGTATGTCCAATGAACCGAAACTCAAATAATTCGGAACACCGATGCAATACAATAACGGTACGTCCAATGAACCGAAACTCAAATAATTCGAGGTATAGTCCCCCACGTGGACCAAGAGACATCGCACATTGCTAGTCTAAACCACAGAATCATCATCATAGATCAATAAAAAGTGTGAATTACACTAAGCTAGTAAATAGATGAGTTTAGCTTCATGTCCCATAACCACTGGCTTAACTTAAATATTTACGAACAAATTGTAGGTTTCCACTCGAAAATTGTCACAAGAGTTTCAATCGAACAAGTCCAAAAATTAACCGACGAAGTAAACGCAAGTGTTTCATACCACTTGTTTTGCTAAGTGTTTCCTGGGGATTTGACCAGGCAACTAGTACTCGGCAACCAGTACTCGGCATCCAGTGGAACTCGGCGTCAGAGAGTACTCGGCATCTAGGAGTGTTCGGCGAAGTACACAGCATCCATAGTGTTCGGCATCCAGTAATGTTCGGCGAAGTACCCAGCAGTGTTCGGCGTCAACTGGCACTCGGCGTCAACCAATGCTCGGCATCAAGACTGCTCGGCATCAAGACTGCTCGGCATCAAGACTGCTCGGCATACGAGACTGCTCGGCATCAAGACTGCTCGGCATACAAGAGTGCTCGGCATCAAGACTGCTCGGTATCAGGACTGCTCGGCATACGAGACTGCTCGGCATACGAGAGCACTCAACATCAAGGAGAACTCGGCAGCATATGTGGTTCGGCATACAGGAGTACTCGGCGTAGTACCCGGTAGCATCAGAAGTACTCGGCACAAGAGTACTCGGCGTCTAGAAGAGCGTTCGGCTTCGACTGACTAACATCCTGCACTTCCCAAACATCAACCACATCGTTCGGCATAGAAGGGACTGTTCGGCATCAGAGCGTTCGGCACACTTGGTTCGGCATACAGCGATCACTGTACTCGGGCTGGAGTGTTCGGCCATCAGCCCACTTGGGAAGTCCAGCCCATCTTTGTCTATAAATAGAGGGGCAGGGTCACAGTGAAATGGATCCTTTTTTGGAAAGAAAACACCGGGGAGACTCTGCCATTTTCAAGACTCATCTTCTCTACTTAACAACTTCACTCAAGCATTTGATTCACGAATTGTATTTGTAATCAACTATAAAGGAAATCAATAAAGTTGAACAAAGTGGACGTAGGCAATTACGTTGAACCACTATAAATTTGGTGTTCTTACTTTCTGCATTTAAATTAGCATTGTCTTCTCTGTTTAATTTACTTTCATCACTTATATCTCTACACAATCTTTCTGAACGAGGTTAGTGACCAATTTTGGTGCTAACACTTTGGTGCTTTCACTGAGAATTGAATTCTCAGACCTCAAGGATCTGCTTTGAAGCTACTGGATTGAACAAATCCCCCAAAGAAGATCCGACTCACTAATAGGACATCCGTTGATTCTACTCAGAGTTCATACCAATAACTCTACAATGGCAAGACCACGTACCAGGTCAGCTTCTCACAATGTGGATGCCCACGAGACTGCTAGCGTGCAACAAGCAGGGCCTAGCAATCAACCAGCAATTCCAAATACAGGAGTTGCCACTCAGGACCAAACTCCAGTTGTCACCAGAATAGAGTTCAACGACTTGATGAGAGAGCTCAGGGAAAGTAGGAGACAACTAGGAGAGCAGATGCAAGCCAATGCCAACCTGATGGCACAACTTACTCAAAAGCAGCAACAGAATGCTGGGGGGCAATCCCGCTGCTTACTCCTCATCTGACAGCTCTACTTCCTCTGATGAACCTCCCAAGCGCAGACGCCGTAAGACTGATGCTGTGCGAGCAGATGCTGCTGTTCGAACAGCTGGAGACCGCGACCAAGCAAGAGCTGGAAGCTTCAGGACCGGGATACAGATGGAAGATAGAGGCCCAGATCATCAACATGCTAACGATGTCGAACCTCAAGATGCACGATTGGCAGATCGCCAAGAGAGGAGGCATCAGCATGGACAGGCGCGTAGAACAGACTCCAACCTTCCGCCTTCCATACAGACACCCGATCTGACAGCCATGATCAGGCAACTGATGAAAGAGAATCAGGGCTTATCAAATGATGACTGGGGAGTGTCAAGAAGTCATACTCCGTTCATGGATGTTGTGTTGCAAGCGGTGTACCCCAGGAAGTTTAGTATGCCTACTATTCCTGCATATGAAGGAAAGACTGACCCTAGACAACATGTCATGAGGTACGAATGGATGATGGATTCAGCCAGAGCGAATGATGCCACCAAGTGTAGGTGCTTTCCGATTACTCTAGCTGGGATCGCTACTATGTGGTTCACCCGACTTCCTCCGCGATCCGTATCAAATTTCGAGGAGTTGGCAAAGAAGTTTATTGAGCAGTTCAGGATACACACTACGCGCCCAAAGGACGTGATGTCTCTGTCAAGTGTAATCCAAAATCCTGGGGAATCGTTGAAGGAATATTTGCAAAGATTCCATGTGGCAGCAACTGAAGTCAGTAATCCCAATGACCATGCAATTCTGATGGTTGTAATGAGAGGTGTGGATCCAGAATCTGAGTTTGGAGACTGGCTGGCAGGAAAACCTCCAGCTACGCTAAAGCGTTTCTACTCTAAGGCACACCAGTTCATAAGAAGAGAGGAAGCTAGGTGGGTACGACGAGATAAGGCGCCAGGGCCTGTCCAAGAGTCAATAAAGAGCAACATCGCTGTGAAGCAATCGGGAGACAGCTCGGGAAAGGCCCAAGTCAATGTCCAGAACAAACCTGGGCAACCCAAGGAGTCCGGAGGAAGGAGTCAAGGGAAAAGAAAAGAAGCAGGAAAGTGGAAGTCGAGAATTCCAAGCTACAGCGAGTACACTCCGCTAAACGCCCCACTTGAAAACATTTACCTATCCACCTGCAATACTTTTCAGTACAGAAAACCACGTCCAAAAGAATCAACCGAAGAACAGAAGCGGACCGGGAAATATTGTCGCTTCCATGAGACTTATGGACACAATACGGAAGAATGTAGACACTTGCACGACGCTATCGAGAAGTTGATCAAGCAGAAGAAATTGCTAGAATTTGTGAAGGATCCACAAGAAGGAGGACAGGGAACGTCCAACCCAGGTCGTGCACCAGCTCCACGTCATCCCGAGGAGCCTGCCCGGACCGTTGGTAGACTGGTCATAAATACAATTATCGGCGGGCCTCACCCCGCGGATAATAATTGGCAGGAGATTGAGCGATATGCAAGTTCCTTGAAGCATGCAGATTTTGAGTGTTGTTCGAACATGGAGGACGGAGCCCCTGCTAAGCAGCAGCGCGTAATGACGGACGATATTGTGTTCAGAAGTAGAGACGTTGATCAGGTAGAGGCTCCGACCATCGACCCCATGGTCATATCTGCAACGATCGGACCAGCATATGTAAAAAGAATTCTGATTGATTCTGGAAGTTCAGTCAACATCATCTTCAAGAAGGCCTACGATCAAATGAAGCTAGAAACAAAAGACTTGAAACCATCCAAAGCTCGTATTCACGGCTTTAACGGCGCTGCAACTGATGCAGTGGGATATGTCGAGTTACCAGTTGAACTGGGACAAGGCGAGCGTCGGAGAGTGCGAATTCTACCCTTTGTAGTTTTGGATGTGGGCTCTCCGTATAACGTTTTCTTGGGCCGGCCGGCCCTGGTGGAGTTTAGGGCAGCGTTAGCCCCGTGGTGTTTAACTTTGAAATTCCCGACTAACAAAGGAGTAGGCACTGTTCACGGCGACCAAGCAGCTGGTCGTTCCTGTTATGTGGCCGAGCTCCGAGAGGCCCACCGGAGGGAGAAGGGAAAGGTTGCGGACAATCCCGTCCGCATCCTCAATGCGGATAATTGATAAGTAGTGCCCGAGCCCTGGCTCGGGCATAGTTCTCGGATCTACGGAGATATAGATCCGAGAGACGACGATGAGAAACCCAGGGAAGAGAAGGCGGCACCGGCTGAATTAACAATTGACATTTCAGTTAGCCGTGACGACCCTTCGCGAATACTGAAGATCGGATCACAGCTAGGCCCCACAATGACTGAAGACCTTAGCGACTTCCTCCGGGCGAACCTTGATGTTTTTGCCTGGACGCATTCTGATATGTGTGGGATTTCTCCCGCCATCACGAGTCATATGTTGAACATAGACCCGAAATACGTCCCAGTCAAGCAAAAAAGGAGAGGAATGGATCTGGAGAGATCCGCCGCTCTTGGAGAGGAGGTGGACAAACTCAAAGCGAATGGGTTCGTCCGCGACGCCCTCTACCCTGAATGGGTATCCAACCCCGTGCTAGTAAAGAAGGCGAATGGGAAATGGAGGACTTGCGTAGATTATTCCGACTTGAACAAAGCATGCCCTAAGGACAGTTTCCCGTTGCCTAGGATCGATCAGTTGGTCGATTCCACCGCAGGACACGAGTTACTGTCATTCATGGATGCGTACTCAGGATACAACCAAATCCCAATGCATATTCCGGACCAAGAACACACCAGCTTCGTTACAAATGTCAGACTGTATTGCTATGTAGTGATGCCCTTTGGATTGAAGAATGCTGGAGCAACTTACCAACGTCTGGTGAATCGAATGTTCAAGGACCAGCTGGGTAAAACCATGGAAGTCTATGTGGATGACATGCTCGTGAAATCACGACGGTCAAACGACCACATTCAAGACTTGGCTGAAATGTTCGACATACTCAGGTTTTATGGCATGAAAATCAACCCGTTGAAGTGTTCTTTCGGCGTTGCATCAAGGAAGTTTTTGGGATTCATCGTTAACGCTAGGGGAATCGAGGCCAACCCAGAAAAGATCTAAGCTATTCGAGATATACAAGCGCCCAGGACTATAAAGTAGGTACAGAGCTTGAACGGAAAAGTAGCTGCGCTGAGTCGATTTATATCCAAGGCAACTGACAAGTGCATCCCGTTCTTTAACATAATAAAGAAAGGAAAGAAAATTTTTGAATGGACGTCTAGCTGTGAGGAAGCATTCCGGAATCTGGTGAGGCATCTGGAGAGCCCACCAATGCTATCAAAACCAGTTGACCATGAGATGTTGTACGTATACTTGGTTGTATCCCCACATGCGATAAGTGCGGCTTTGGTACGAGAGGTGGATCGAGTCCAAAAGCCAGTGTATTATGTTAGCAAACGTTTAACAGGGGCCGAGAGGAATTACCCTAAAATAGAGAAATTGGCTTATTGCTTGGTGATTGCATCACGAAAGCTTCGCCCGTACTTTCAAGCACATTCAATCGGTGTTTATTCCGATCAACCCCTGAGGCAGGTACTCCAACGACCGGAAACTTCTGGAAGATTGCTAAGATGGAACATCGAGTTGAGCCAATTCGATATCGCGTACTTACCACGGAGAGCCATCCGAGGGCAAGCATTAGCAGACTTCATCGCTGAATTTACCATACCCATCAAACCGGACGATCACGACATCATTCCCCTCGTTCGATGGAAATTATACACTGACGGCGCATCAAACGACCGTTGCTCCGGCGCGGGCGTAGTTCTTGTAACTCCGGAAAACCGATCGATCTGTTATGCCCTAAAGCTCGATTTCTCGGCTACGAATAACAAAGCCGAATATGAAGCACTGATCGTTGGCTTGAAGCTCATTAGGGAACTCGGGATCGAATCAGTCGAAATCTTTTGTGACTCGCAGTTGGTGGTTTACCAAGTACGGGGAGACTACCAAGCAAAGGGACGAAAGCTTGCCCCGTACCTCATTCAGGTCCAAGAACTACTATCAAATCTTGAGCGTTATGACATCTCACATATCCCGTGCGAACAGAACAAAGAAGCCGACTTATTGGCTAAGTTCGCGAGTACCGATGATACGCAACAAATGGGATTGTATCCCATCGAAGTCTTGCATGCCCCGAGCATAGACGAAATGAAAGTCGATCGCGTGTTGGGAACAGAAATCGAGAAGGAATCGTGGATAACCCCATTCAAACTGTACCTGACGATCGGGGCTTTACCAGGAAAAAGAAGCGAAAGACGGCAGGTCCTTCGAAAGGCCACGCGATACATAATGCAGGATGGATCAATGTATCGAAAAGGATTCTCAGTCCCGTTATTACGATGCATCGCTCATGATGAAACAAAGCGAGTCTTGAGAGAGGTTCACGAAGGGGAATGCGGCGACCATACTGGGGGGCAAACGCTAGCAAAGAAGATCCTCCGCTATGGATATTACTGGCCCACCGTAAACCGGGATGCCGCGGACTACGCAAGAAAATGCGACAAGTGTCAAAGATATGCGAAAATCCCGAGGGCTCCATCAACGGAACTCACACAAATGATCAGTCCCTGGCCATTTGCGATCTGGGGAATCGACATAATCGGCTTTTTGCCTCTATCCAAAGGTGGTGCGAAATACGCAATAGTTGCAGTCGACTATTTCACGAAATGGGCTGAGGCAGAACCTTTGGCCACTATCACCTCTAAGAAGGTCATTAACTTCGTTGTACGAAACATTATATGCCGCTTTGGCCTTCCACGCACCATCATTACAGACAACGGAATGCAATTTGAAAGTAGAGAGTTTAAAGAGTTCTGTTTAAAGTACGGCATCGAGAAAAAGTTCGCCGCCGTTGCACACCCAAAAGCTAACGGACAAGTCGAGGCCGTTAACAAAATAATCAAGTCCATATTGAAGAAGCGTCTGTAGAAGGTTGGAGGCAAGTGGGTAGATGAACTCCCGACAGCATTATGGGCGTATAGAACTACCCACAAGTCCGCGACCGGCCACACTCCGTTCGCCTTGGCATACGGCTCTGAAGCCGTTATACCCGTGGAACTTGAAGTTCCATCGCACCGAGTGACATACTATGATCCCTAGACGAACCAAAACCTCTTGCTGGAATCACTGGACTGCATCGACGAAAAGCGGGAAGAAGCTGAATTAAGGGCGGCGGCGCACAGACATCGAGTCAAGCGTTACTACGACGGTAGAGTCCGCCCAAGAATCTTTGATGTGGGTGATCTCGTTCTGAAACGAGTCTTCCCGGTACCATCACGCATGAATCCCAGCTGGGAAGGTCCATACGCCATTGAACGGAAGCTTGGAGAAGGAACATTCAAGCTAGCGACCGTTGATGGCGCGACACTCCCCCGAGCATGGAACAGTGAACATTTGCGGCACTATTACATTTAGCATGTTTTCCTTTCTTGTTGTAGGCACTGTTGTTTCCTGCATGTTTCCATTCAATAATGACTTAGTTTCCTTTTAAAGTTGTAATCAAGCAATTTAGTTGATTTTCATTAATAAAGGCTTGAAGCCATATTTTCTATGAAGTTTCTATATCTCTTAATTGGATGATAAATTACATTATCCTGCACTACATACACACTCGTACGAACGATTCCAAATCTCCAAATCCCCAGAGCGCGGATCAGAGTACTCTAAGTCCCCAGAGCGCGGACTAGAGTATAAACGATTCCAAATCTCTGAATCCCCAGAGCGTGGATCGGAGTACTCTAAGTCCCCAGAGCGCGGACTAGAGTATAAACGATTCCAAATCTCCGAATCCCCAAAACGCGGATCGGAGTACTCTAAGTCCCCAGAGCGCGGACTAGAGTATAAATGATTCCAAAACTCCGAATCCCCAGAGCGCGGATCGGAGTACTCTAAGTCCCCAGAGCGCGGACTAGAGTATAAACGATTCCAAATCTCCGAATCCCCAGAGCGCGGATCGGAGTACTCTAAGTCCCCAGAGCGCGGACTAGAGTATAAACGATTCCAAATCTCCGAATCCCCAGAGCGCGGATCGGAGTACTCTAAGTCCCCAGAGCACGGACTAGAGTATAAACGATTCCAAATCTCCAAATCCCCAGAGCGCGGATCGGAGTACTCTAAGTCCCCAGGGCGCGGACTAGAGTATAAACGATTCCAAATCTCCGAATCCCCAGAGCGCGGATCGGAGTACTCTAATTCCCCGGAGCGTGGACTAGAGTATAAACGATTTTAAAACTCTGAATCCCCGAAGTGCAGAGCGAAGTACTCTAATTCCCCGGAGCGCGGACTAGAGTATAAACTATTTCAAGCCTCCAAGTCCCCGGGGCACAGAGTCAGCAAGAAGTCCAAGTACTCAAAAGATATGGGACGAGAGGTACGCCATGTCCAAAAAATGTTTGAACAGCACAAGAATGGACCGGGAGATAATGCAACTCATAAGAACTTGAGTTATGGCTACAATTAGTCAGCAAATCAAATAAAGACAAGAGAATCATTCAAACAAAAAGAAACTAAAACTTTATTCAATAAGTCCAAAATGGGGATACATGATCACTCCTACAAAATTCAGACCTCTCTATACAAACTACAAGTTGTGGAAGATAAAAACAATTACAAAACTTAAGCAGGAAACTTGTTGAACAAGTGCATCGATTATTTCTTCGACTTCTTCTTCTTGTCTTCCTTTGGTGTTTCCGATGACTCCTCTCCCTCACGCTTTTTCTTGGACTTTTTGCTTGCTAGAGAAACGGAGTCAGGAGTAGGAGACGGAACATCTAGTGGTTTGGACCTGCCCGGGAGAATGATTTTCAAAGGTCTGTTCCGCGGGTCAGTGAGTTCCAGTATTTCAGATTCAACTTTGACTTTGACCTTTTTCTTCTCCTCGTCGGCGAGACGGTCCTTCATGCTCATCTCTGAAGTATGCTCAGAGGCGCCAGTGATTTCAATTTCATCGCTTCCTTCGGCAGGAGACGAAGTATCAAGTTTGTCATCATCTAGCGCCCCGATCACTTGAGCGTCTGGACCGGGAGTTACTCCTGCGTGAGCAACGTCGCTTGTTTTCTCTGCTTCCTCCTTGGCGTCATCGCTCCTCGGAGTTGGCTCGGCGTCAGAGCAACCTACACGAAAACATAAGGAATGAGCATTAGAACGGATAGCCACTGCTGAAAAATGACGGGAACTCTTCAACTTCTAGAGAAAGAAGAATTTCCTACCAGGGTCCGGTTGGCTATCGGTGGCACGAGGGGTTTCACCCTCCAGGATAGGTGACAGCACATGAACACCAAGCCCGGGATCTTCGGGATCATAACTAGCATGCTGCTCGAATGGATCAAGTGTTGGCCAACCGGCCGATTGAGCAGCGTAAGGAGCGGCAATGTGAGGAGTAGTAGCATCGGCCCCAGACGGGCCAGCTTCGTCATTCTTCTCTTTCGGAGGGGAAGAGCCTTTGCTATAAAGTGCCAATGTTGAGGATAAGTCCGATGACTCATTCCCCCTTAGGAACTCCTTCACCAAGACATCCTCATCGACCTCGTTGAAGCCCGACTCGATCTTCTTGATCCTTATCAGAGTTTCCCACGCCTCAGCCAGGGATTCGAGGTAGCCGTCGCCCAGAAACGTTAAGTCGCGGTGCATAAGGACGCGGGCTCCATACTCGGCGATCAACGGGTCAAACATACTTTTGATCTCTTCCCTGCCGGCTTCTGCGGCCGCCTCGAGGCGATAATCAAGCTCTTCCACAGCCATTCTTTTGCCCGCCTCACGGGCCTCGTCCTTCATTTTCTCGACCCCGGCGAGTTCGTCATCGAGCTTTGTCTTCAGGAGTCGGGTAGCAACAATCTCATCACAGTATCGCTGCGATTCTTCTTGAGCAGCTACTTTTTCTTCCTTCTCCTTGGAAAGTAATTCCTTCAGCTCCTTGACTTGAGTAGCAATTGCGTCCTTTTCCTTTTGGACAGAATCTTTTTCTAGGGCGAGGGCACCGCTGCGCTGGACTGCTTCGTCAAGCTCTTTTTTGTGAGCCGCCTCTAAACAAGTAACTGCCTCGGCAGTATTTTTTGCGCTTTGTTCAGTGGCTTCTAGCTTTGACTTATACGAAGCAAGCTCTTCGTCTTGGAGTTTGATGATTTTCTTATCGCTGTCAGCCTCCAGATTCAGACGATCAATCTCGTGTTGACGCTCAACAGATACTTCCGAGACCTTCTCCACCAAGTGCACAAACGCATCATGTTGAACATAGACGTCGTTATTGCAGGCAATGGCACTCTGCTTCACATGCCCGGGAATATGATGAATGGCCGGGAGGAACTTCAGACCATCGAAGCAAATTATTGGAAACTTGGCCTTAAGATCGACCATCTTTTCCGCAACAGTTGGGTCCACCGCAGGAGTAGGAGGAGGAGGCTTTGAAAACTCCGTTCTTTTACGTTGCTCTCGAACTTGCCTTGTACTTGATGAACTGGAATGTAGTTCTCGAGGAGCATCAGACTGATAACCCTTCTGTAAGGATTTCTCTCTATCCGGCTCAGTTGGAGGAGGAAGATCACGAGACTGGGAAGATTGAGAATGTGCCTTCTTGCGGTGAGACGACTCTCGGGGACGATTATCACTATCTTCATACTCGCCTCGGTCCCTGCGTCTGCCTGAACCGGAATCCCGTCCAGAGTGATGGAATATAGAAGACCCCTGAAGGCGATCAAGTCCGTGAGAACGCCCCATATCACCTGCAAAGAATGGAGATAACAACGAGTTAAGAAAAGTCCGTGAGATGAGGAAAAACTTGAAGTGTATGATGGAATGCATATGTGCGTGTGTGTCCTAGTGTTCCCCCCGACGGACCAGTTCGTTTATCTTTACTAATCGGGGTGTTGTCTCCTTGAACCGGGAGTTGAACTCCCGCATTGCCTCTAGCGGGCGGAGAAAATTTGAGGGCTTCAGGATCATCAAACCCGTAATTAAGTATGTCTTCGGGAATAGAAAGGTTCGATAGACCCCTCAAGGAGCTTTCCAGATGCTGCGAAGAAGCCTCTTTCTCAGGCGGGATAGGCGTAGCTTTTGAAGTGCCACCAATTTTCTCCTTTTGAACTGTATATTTCAACTTCTTCTTCCCCTTCGAAGGGGAGGATGACGTCTCAATATCTTGAACCTCGATTGCCGGATTCCAAGCGGGACCCACGTTCTCGCCTTGAGTCTCAGGAACATCATCTTCTCTGCGCTCACCTTCTCCGTGCGTATCGGGAGTGCGACGCGACGACGATCCGGCCTGTTTTTTCCCTTTACCGAACGAAGGTTTGGGAATGGTGACACCTTCTAGAAGGCTGATCCGACGACCAGGGGCTAGCAAGCCAAACCCCGACAGTGATTCATTTGAAATGATAGTCTGGATGTCTCGATCCTCAGCAGGAAGAGCTCTAATGGCTTCAACAGCCTCAGAATATCCTCGGCCTTTGGGACGCGGGTTAATACCTGAAAAGATGAGATGAAGAGTTAGGAAAAGCATGACTCCGATTAAATACAAATAGTGACTTAGCAGAGAGACTTACTGCCTTCAACCCATCTCCTAGCGAAACCAGAAGGGCAGTGCACATAGAACCATTCCTGTTTGTACAGGGCGAATTTGCTACATGCCCCTGTCAAGATCTGGCATTTGTGGTATGGCTCGAGGAACATAAAAGAAGGACTGTCTTTCCGTCTCTTGAACATGTAAATATATCTGATATCACCAGCGGTTGGAGGTCTGGAGAAGACAGCCATGAAAAGTAGATAAGTCCCATATAGAAATGCATGGCCGTTCAGGTGCAGCTGCGATGGAGCTATGTCTATGTACTGCAGTACATCCCGGAGAAATAAGTTGAATGGAGGCACGCTGCCCATCCAACACATGAACTTGTTGCAGGTAGTGTACCCGACCGAGGGCAGATGAGGGCGATCGTGTCTTGAAGGAACTAACACGTCGGCAAAAGGAATCCCATGAATGGAGCATATCCGTCGCAGAGCAGCTTCGTTGATCTTCGAGGCTTGTGAATCGATCAGATTGTCTAGTAAGATTATTGCCTCCAGAGCATCAGGTGCCAAGTTATGAGCAGGAGAAGTCGACGGGTTAGAAGAATCAGCGGCTCCTTGCCTCGATGACGGCCCAGGCCTGTCGGATATGGTAGCGGAGCTAGATTTTCTCGACATCCCAAATAAATAACTAAGTGCTTGAGAGAACTATACTTAAAAAACGTTGAACGTTAGAATTAGCAACACGAGTTTTTCCCCCACGTGGTGTGTGAACTAGTGCAAGAAATTGTGTACAAGCGATAAGAATCTAAAGGTTTTTAAAGGTATAATAATTAGCTTCGAATCATCGCCTTCGAAGACCGTCATCGCTGACCGTCTTAAAAAGCTTGCCTTGAGGCGATTACAGTTCCAGATTCAGAAAGCATATGATTTATAAAGTGACCAGCCTAAGTGTAGTCTGACATTTATACTGTTCGGCATTTGAATGTTGTTCGGCATTGAAATTGTTCGACCTAAGTTCTGTTCGGCATATATGTGTGTTCGGCATGTCTAAGTCCTGTTCGACATATATGTGTGTTCGGCATGTCTAAGTTCTGTTCGGCATATATGTGTGTTCGACATGTCTAAGTCCTGTTCGGCATGTATGTGTTTGTTCGGCATGTCTAAGTTTTGTTCGGCACGTATGTGTTCGTTCGGCATGTCTAAGTACTGTTCGGCACGACAGTTGTTCGGCGATTATGTCGTTCGGTCTAAATGATATTCGGCGTATGTGTCTGTTCGGCATTAGGGTAGTGATCGGCCTAAGTTCGTTTGGCTAGAGTAGCGCTCCGCCTTCGATCATAACTCCACCCTGCTCCCTCTCCATTTACGCCGAACGACAGAGACAGATCGCCCGGCGCAGGTTACGCCGTTCGACTCCCCATCTTCCTTTTTTCTTCCAATCTTGATCAGCACAAAGGAACTAGGCTTAACTACCATACACCGTTCGGCGACTCCAAACGAGCGAACCACTTCCACTAGCCACGCATTTACAACTAAAGAAATACCCCGTTTCCATGTGATGAACCTAAAGTGGAAGTAATGCAATTGTGGAAGGAATGATACCTAATTCGACGATCGAAGTTGAGGATGGATTAATTAGACTTTATATCTGATAGGATGGCAAGAGTTGCAGATCTCTAGGAATGATAGAAAAGAAGGCGTAAAAGAAAAATGGTGGAAGGACGCCTGGTTATATAGAGGGAGGTAGAAGTCGAAGAGGCTATACCCGGTAGAACCGGTCAATACCGGAGTGTTCGGCATCGTAGCGGAGAGACGTTCGGCACGCGAGGTACGTTCGGCTTCGAACGTATCGTTCGGCATCCCAACCTTGTTCGTCTTGCACCTCCTTCGCTAACATTCTCGAGAAGGTACCTCCGAGGTAAATTGTACCAGATTCAAAGCGCATCATGTTCGGCCACGCGATACACTTTGGGGGGCAAGTGTTTCCTGGGGATTTGACCAGGCAACTAGTACTCGGCAACCAGTACTCGGCATCCAGTGGAACTCGGCGTCAGAGAGTACTCGGCATCTAGGAGTGTTCGGCGAAGTACACAGCATCCATAGTGTCCGGCATCCAGTAATGTTCGGCGAAGTACCCAGCAGTGTTCGGCGTCAACTGGCACTCGGCGTCAACCAATGCTCGGCATCAAGACTGCTCGGCATCAGGACTGCTCGGCATACGAGACTGCTCGGCATCAAGACTGCTCGGCATACAAGAGTGCTCGGCATCAAGACTGCTTGGTATCAGGACTGCTCGGCATACGAGACTGCTCGGCATACGAGAGCACTCGACATCAAGGAGAACTCGGCAGCATCTGTGGTTCGGCATACAGGAGTACTCGGCGTAGTACCCGGTAGCATCAGAAGTACTCGGCACAAGAGTACTCGGCGTCTAGAAGAGCGTTCGGCTTCGACTGACTAACATCCTGCACTTCCCAAACATCAACCACATCGTTCGGCATAGAAGGGACTGTTCGGCATCAGAGCGTTCGGCACACTTGGTTCGGCATACAGCGATCACTGTACTCGGGCTGGAGTGTTCGGCCATCAGCCCACTTGGGAAGTCCAGCCCATCTTTGTCTATAAATAGAGGGGCAGGGTCACAGTGAAATGGATCCTTTTTTGGAAAGAAAACACCGGGGAGACTCTGCCATTTTCAAGACTCATCTTCTCTACTTAACAACTTCACTCAAGCATTTGATTCACGAATTGTATTTGTAATCAACTATAAAGGAAATCAATAAAGTTGAACAAAGTGGACGTAGGCAATTACGCTGAACCACTATAAATTTGGTGTTCTTACTTTCTGCATTTAAATTAGCATTGTCTTCTCTGTTTAATTTACTTTCATCACTTATATCTCTACACAATCTTTCTGAACGAGGTTAGTGACCAATTTTGGTGCTAACACTAAGCCGTTTAATTAGATTTTCTCATACGAATGAGGTAAAGGTTTGTATATACTAATAGATTAGAAAACGGTTTTATAAACGAGCTTTGTATTAAAAATAGAGTTGAAATCATCTTTGTAAAAGAGTTTGAATATTTACTACTAGTATAGAAACCTTTGTATTTTAAAGTGACAAAGCATAGAAATGATTGTAGAAACAATCAATCACCAAAATCCACATACGAAGACATGAATCAAATCCAAAGAAATCGATACCGAATCCATCAAAATGGATATTCTCAAAAGAATCCCGAAAAAGAAGTCATCAAAGTCAATAATAAATGATAACAATAAATCGGATCAACACGAATCGGTTCTAAATTGGAAATCCACACCAAATAGAGAAATTGGGCTGAGACAAGCAGGTCAGTCGACTGACTGCATAGGCCAGTCGACTGATCCAGAAACCTGAAACTTTCAGTTCCTGCAGTCAGTCGACTGACTGTAGAGGCCAGTCGACTGACTAGCACTGGAACTGTTTTTCCAGCCAATCAAAATGAAGAGCAAACTCTCACAATTTGCGATCGGACGAGCAATGGGCTTTAGGGGTTTTTGCCAATCGACAACCCAACCCTATAGGCTACTTGATACACCACCAAAAGCATGATCATACATCAAAGCTAGGATTTTTAAAGTTTTGACTTCAAAACACCAAAAATTGAAATGTTCACCAAATCAATTCAAATCAAAAGCAAATAAGCATGGATAGATGTTAGGAATTCATACCTAACAACAATGATAGAAATAGACAAAGACGCGAGTTCAAAAAATCACCTTTAAGCCCAAAAACAATGAATGAGAAGCTTAATCACAAAGGAGAGATCAACCACTCTTCACTTCAACCCAAGAAGCTTGAATCTAAGCTCAAAAGAAGAACATTTCCTAAGTTAGGTTTAGGAAATTTCTGAAATTAAAGAGAGAATGAGTTGGAGAAGATAAAGATGATGCTTACCTAAGCTTCTCTTTGATTTTGGAGCTAACTCTTGGATTTGTAAAAGAAACTAGGGCTTAGGAATTTCTATTTCCTTTTCTCTTCCCCCATTTTGGCCAAAACTTGAAGGTGTTAGGAAATGAAAGTGAATGAAGAGAAGAGGGGGTGGAGCTAGGGTCTTATGTTAGGTTATTGGGCTGAAACCCAAACCCAAAGCCCTAAGTGAAAAATAGCAAAATTCACTCAACTCCAAACATATCGATATTTATACTTAAAAAGGTCGCAAACGGCATTTTGAACTCAATGGAAATGGTCTCGAGTCCTAATTCGACTGTTTGCAAAAAGTAGCTTTTCAGACTATAATCCGACTAACGATGCTATATTTAAATAAAATATTTAAATATACAATCGTAAAATATACGGGTTATTACAGTAGAAACCAGACAACCACCGACGATATGGTCAAGCAAAAACATATATGAACTTGTTAGGGACTATCCAAAGATATATGAAACTGGAGTGCAAACAGAAATTGAAGGCAAATCGATTGTTCATAACTGGTGCAAACAAACTATTTTTTGGGAGTTGCCATATTGGAAACATCTGCTTCATCATAATATAGACATGATGCAAAATGAAAAAAATGTATTTGGTAATGTTTTTAACACAATTTTGAATGTGAAAGGGAAGACGAAGGATGATTTGAAATCAAGATGTGATATAGAAGAATTATGCAAACGTCCTGAGCTTCATATGAAACCAAATGACAGTAAAAAACTCAAAGCATGTTACGAATTAGATAATAATCAAGTTAAAGTTGTGTTAAAATGGGTGGAAGGGTTAAGATTTCCTGATGGGATATCATCAAATCTTCGTAGATGTGTTGACTTTAAAAACGGTAGATTGAGCGGAATGAAAAGCCACGACTGTCACATAATGATGGAAAATTTATTTCTCGTTATGTTCAAAGAACTACTGCCGTTAAAAGTTTGGAAGGTAGTAACGGAGCTTAGTATGTTTTACAAAGAGCTTTGTTCGACTACTTTAAAAGTGCAACGTTTACGTAAACTTGAAGTAGATATTCTTATATTGCTCTGCAAATTAGAGAAAATATTTCCGCCAGGTTTTTTTAATGTAATGAAACATTTACCTGTTCATCTCCCATTTGAAGCACGACTTCGAGGTCCTGTCCAATATGGATGGATGTATCCATTTGAGAGGTATGTAATATGTTATCACGTAATTTAATTGAATTTGAAAGATGAAGTTAATGTAAATTAATTTTGCATAGATATCTAAATCATTTGAAGAAAAAAGTGAGGCAAAAAGCACGAGTTGAAGGTTCAATATGTAAATCTTACATCGAAGAAGAAGCTTCATTCTTTTTCTCTCACTATTTCAGTGACCATGTGAATATATCATTTGAAAGTGTTCCTCGTAATGATGAAGGCAACGAACAAGAGTCCTCTCAAGCAATGTTATCTATTTTTAGACAACATGGTCGGCCTTCTGGAAAATGTGTAGAAATATGGCTAGACGATAGAGATCTTCATGTAGCACACACTTATATTCTTCTAAATTGTGCCGAGGTTGCACCGTTTGTTAGGTAATTTGAAATAATAATTTGTGTTTTATTCTTTTCTATAATGCATGCGCGTGTATAACCTAATGTAATAATTTGTTTATATATACAATGTTTATGAACGTGAACATCCGAACGGAGATCTAAGTAAAGAATTTTCCGGTTGGTTTTCAAATTACGTTTATGAGTCGAGAAATTGTGTTGTTGACGAAGGGTTGAAACATCTTGCGATGGGACCAAAAAGAGTGGTCAAGGCATATCCAATATATTTCGTCAATGGATATAAATTTAACACCAAAGAATACGGTGCAGAAAAATTAACGAATAATACTGGTGTATTTGTTAAAGGTAGTGACGATCCAGAAAATCACATAAATGATTTTTATGGCGTTCTAACACAAATTTTGCAACTGACATATTTCTCACGACCCACGGAGGAGGTGTTTCTATTTAGATGCAATTGGTTTAGCAATGTTCCAAGTTCTGGAATAAATGTGCTCAAGGATTATAATCTTATCGAAATAAAGCATACATCGCACTATCACAAGTACGATCCTTTTGTACTAGCCAAACAAGCATTGCAAGTTTATTACACTCCTTATCCGTCTCTAAAAAGAGATAAAGCAGATTGGTCTGCAGTTTTTAAAACAAAGGCCAGATTTACATTCGATGGGAAGAATATTCCAAACGAACAAGCTTATCAGGCAGATCTTGAGGAAAATAACGAAATAATAATTACAGACGATCATACAGATTTTGGTCCTTTGATCGATGAATCAAATGTTTTGGTAGAAGCGTTTGACAGTGCAGAGGAAAATATCGTAGAAAACGAGACTGAATCTGAATCAAAAGACGATGATGATTGATAAAAATCTGAATCTGCTTTTCTTGCAATTGATGTAACTATGTTGAATTCTTGATGTATTATGAAATTGATGTAACTATGAAACCAAATCTGTACGTTTACCATTATTTACATGTTTTATATCATTTCCATTTGTCATTTATTTAGCAATTTTTATTAAAAATGCAATGTAATATGCTTATCGTCGGAACATGAGACCCATTATGAATCAGGTATAACACACTTCTATTTCTATTTCCATTTCGGTCATTAATTTAGCAATTTATACCGTTGATGTCATTTACGTACGAAATATATTTCATTATCATGTTATTATTCTTTTTTGAAATGATGTGTGTATATGTCACAGGTTTATCGTAATGTCATCTATAGGTAGGAGCTCTTCCCGATCTTCAGGAGGCGATGGCAGTGGTCCATCGCAAGCATCACATCGTCCTGTAGTTTCTTTAGTACCTAGAGCAGAGGAGTAAGAATTAAATTTTATTCAGCATCTTTTTTTTTGATATACGTACGTACTTATCTGTATCATATTTAAAAACAGGGGGTTCGACCTACTTCCCTCGAAGGTTGTGTTGGATGTTTCTAGAGCTTCTTACTGGAGTAGGATGAGTGCGTCTTGGCCGAAGTGGGATAACATCCCTCCCCACATAGTAGAGTGTATTTGGCAGGATGTCCTAGTAAGTATATTTTTCTGTTTTCCATTTTTAATTCGTTTTTGTCATTTTTTTACTGTTTATCGTTTACAGTTTAATATTCTTTTTGCTTTTTATCGTGAAACACAAGCAGAGATAGACATTCAAACAGACGATATGCAGTTGGCACGAGAATATTGGATGAAGAAGATGCGTAAAACCTATAGGGACTCGATATCCGAAATTAAGAAATCAGGTAAGAAACCACGTTGGATGGGGGAGAGCGTATGGCAAGCATGGTTGGGATACTGGGAAACCGACGAGGCGAAGGCAAGGTATATTTTTTTTTTAAATTATTTAACTGGTAGTAAATATCAAAAAATACATGATCGATAAATAATGTATCAAATTTTGAATGTACAGGTAGAGTCAGAAAGAAACTCTGCAAACAGAAATAAAAATCCCGTCACTTTTCGCGGAGGGTCGAAGTCATTTCAGCAGTATCGGCAGGAGTTGGTAAATTTACTAAATGCAAATTGTAAATAGTTTGTGCTATATAATTTTAAATGTACAATAATTGTATGTAAAAATCAATTTCAGGAAGCTGAGGCGCATGGTCCCGTGGGCTATATGGACGTGTTTACTCGTACACATGCTGTCGAGCATGTTAATCCGGACGGGACAGTTTCGTATACATGGCACGATGATAAATCCAGCAAGAGCCATGTAAGCATATTTCATTTTATGCAGTATTAGTAATTGTTCTACTTGTTAAAATATAATGAAATAAGATATGATGATATTAATTTGTTAATGTAGGAAAAGTTTATGGAGCAGCGCCAGAAACTCCTTGCTGATACGGGTCGAGATCAGCTGACGACGGATGAGGAAGATGCTATTTTTGAGTCAGTTATGGATCCATTGGAGCATGTCAGACGATACGGATTTGGGAATCAAGTGGTAAGTAAATAATATATTGGGTATCATATATAAGTTTTCAAATTCAGTACATTGGTTTTGAGTCACTTCGTTATGAAAGCATTATGCATTACCAAAATATATTAATTCGTTACTTGAATGTCATTTCAAAAAATAATAATGAAAAAGACATGTTATTTAATTTAGTTTGCCTGATATATGCTGTACACATGCATAAATTTATCACATTTACTGTTAAAGAGATCAAAAGCAGTGATATCTCATAATGTAATGTACTATTATTTTTGTTAATAAATGATTGAATCACAATTTAAAAACGGCCAAAAGAACAATTTTCAAATGTATACATTATACATGCATAAACTAAATTAAATAACATTATCACACTGCTAATCATTCACATACCTGCACATACACTTACATAAATATGCATAAACTAAATTAAATAACATTATCACACTGCTAATCATTCACATACCTGCACATACACTTACAGAGATCACACAACTAAATTAAATATTTATTACAGGCCAGCAGTCAGAGACGGGGTAGGCAGACTAGAGCTTAGATCGATCTATCAGAGATCGAAGATTTGTGGGCTAGAGCGGCGCAGCTGGAGGAGCAGAACCGTCGACAGGCCATAGAGACCACACAGTTGCTAGACCAGCGTATCGCCGAGTACATGCAGCAGTATGGTGGCCGCTTCCCTTCCTCTACTGGCTCTAGTTCTGGAGGAGATTGATTGATTGCTTTGGTCGGTATGTTTTTTTCTGTTTTGTATGATTTGGTAGATGGTGGAGGCAGTTGTTGATTTATGTACTATGTTATGATACACTTAGCTGTTTTGTTGTATAATTATGTGGATGTTGGGGATGTTGGGTGATGATTATGTGTTTTGACTTAATTTCATGTATTTTTTTGTTTGGTGAATTGTGTATAGTTTGGTTTTTGATATTTGGTTGGAATATTATACATTGGATTCTGCAGAATAGTGTTTGTATGGGAAATGTGGATGGAAGACTATATTGTAGCAGAAATATAAAAAAAATGCAGTAGATTTCCGACGGCTTCCAGGTTATATTTTTCCAACGGCTTCCGACAAGTGTCGGAATCCGTCGGAAGCCGTCGGAAATACGAACGACGAGATGTGTCGGAAGCCGTCGGAAACATTGCACCCCGACGCCTTATTTTCCTACGGCATTTTCTGACGGCTTCCGACGGCCTCCGACGGCCGTCGACGGTTTTCTACCGTCGGAAAATGCCTTTTTCCTTGTAGTGTTTGTACTCACAAAATATTTAATAATAAAATAAATTGATAATTATATTTGTAAACCTAAATTTGATGTACGTACGCCGATCTTTTAGAAAATAATGACAATTAAAATGCCCTTATCAACAACGACAGTTAGTAATTTTCCCCATAGAGGCATCCTATGGAAAAATAATAATCCTGCAAAGGCACCCCATATTTGTATTTTAACCACGCAGATGCCATACAAGATTAAAAGTTTACCTCATGTAGCCTATATTCACATCTCGCCCTTGCTCTACGTGGAATCTCTACTTTTCAATGATAAACGATTATACTGGAAAGGGTAGATATGGAAATTGTAAAATGGATGTATGTAAAATAATAAATATTGTATATTGTTTTGTTTTTTTGGTAAAATTGAGTTATGTGAAGACAGATGGGTGTAGAAAAAGAGTTAGGCAAGGAAAATTTCAACCCCATATGACGTCGTTTTTTTAAGAGCATTTCGAAGTTCCAATCCTTGCACGATGTAATTTTATTTGATATCTATGTGTTATTGTTTACTGAACGAAGTACAAAATTTTGGATGCTAGGACAATATAAATTTATTTACTCCAATGCAATGCATTTAATATTAAAATTTACTGATGTGACAATATATTATTGTTATCATTTGACATTTTGGAATGCAACAATTTATTGATTGAAGGATGAAAATCAAATAAAAAGGTTAACTATCGAGGTGCCATCCCTGTGAGTGTTGAAGATTCTCTAACAAAATTCAAATAAGACAAAAATGGGACCAAGTTGTTCCTGTAGTATCGAAACAAGCGGTCAGCAGAAAAAGAAAATATATTCGGTAAAATATTTAATTATAATCTCCCAACAAGATATAATTTTGGTTTTCTGGTTTATTTATCCGCTGTTGAAATTATATCAGTTCGGTGTTAAAATTGCAGTCAATATAACCTTGACCGTTATTTATGTAATCTTGAACATGGTTTATACCATCAAGTATCTACTGAAGATCAGGTTGCTATTTATATAGCTTGTTTTTATTACCTGATTAATGTTGGCTTGAATGAAATTATGCTTCCAGCTCGTCAATTCAACCTTCAGGTATTTTTAAGAATTCAACGTGTTTGATGAAATTACTGAAACTAAAGCTATGCTTAACTTCAAATAAAGTATTGCATTTTCTATATTCCAAACATACAGTCTAATTGTCTAATATGAATGTTTATAGTAATGCGATAGCATCAATTACTATGTATAAACCAGAACTATAATGTTGTATCTCAAATGTATACGTACAGAGCAAATTCATGTTATTGTTTCTTTACATAAAAGCAAATTTCACACTAGACCGTGATGTCAACTTTGCTAATAGTTGAATGCTACACAGGCATTCAGAAATGTGTGAGGTGTCCATTAATGGAAGAATGGAGTCAGTGTTTTGGGATCATTTATATATGAGAGGAAGTTCAATGACCTTGCTAATGGTTTGGTCTGCTATTGGTATTTGATGTCTCATCTAACCGATTTTCGATAGGTAATACACGTCTTTTTTTTTTCCTTCCCTTTTTTGCATTAGAATACATACTTCTTTTTATGACTAATTGCACTGATTCTACCCTACTAGCTTTTACTTTTACATCATGCCCCTAACTAAGATTTTATTTTGCATCCGCCCTTGCTTAATTGTGTATGTATGAGTGCATTAGGTTGAAGAATGTTCATAGGCTTCTTTAGTCCAAATAATTTAATAAGGGATAAGGTGTTACACTCTACTACTATGTTTGTGCATGCATCATAACCAGGGATACCATTTGTTTTTTATCATTTCACAATAGTTATGACTTACGACTCCTTAACGATTCATTAGTTGATTTATTTTTCCCTGTATCTTTTAGGAGTTGTTGATGTTAGTCATGCATTTGGTGTCAATTGGTCAAATGTCCAACCATTGTGATAGTGTGAACGTTTTGCATTTAATCCCTACTGGCCATTTTTAGAAGATCTCTTTGTTGAACATGATTATATGTATCCATATATTTCTGTCTGTCTCTATCATCATACTAGGTATTGATCACATTCTATTGACCATCAACTGATAGGGAAACTTTCTTCAACACAAAGAAGTTCAAAAGAAAAGGGGAGAGAGAGAGGAAAAAAAACAATATCGTGTTCACATCTTTCTTATCTTTATTTTTTCTTCAGTTTAAATCTTTTATGAAAAGTCAGGTTGTTAATCTTCATCATTATATCATCTGGTAAATGCTCTTTTCAGTATTAAAATGCATGTGATATGTAGTAAAAAAAGTTATCAAAGTAAAATATCATGATTTAATAATTGAGAATATGATTCAAACCAAAATTAAGATTAAATTCTACAATTAAAGAAGCAGTCAGTTTCACCGTATAACAGTATTACTTCTTAATACTTGATTTGATCAATAAACCTTTCTAAGACTTGACTTTATTGGTATACCATGAAATTTCTGTTAAAAACAAAAAAAATGGAATAGAATTTCAAATGTTATGTTTAGTAAATTTTATGGTACAATTGTTATTGACTTGATTCAATTGGTAATAGTGGCAAAAATTCACTCTTGACATAAAAAAGTTATATTTGGCCAATTACCTTGTTTTTAACCATTATGATCCTAAGTAAAACAAATACTGTCGCTAAGGAACAGCTGAATTAAAGGAGAGAACAGATTTATACAATTTTGTGGAGAATAAATGTAAGGAGCAATTAATAAATTGCATGTATCAACAAACTGTGTGCCTAGTCCATTAGTGGAAAAAGTAAAAGGAAGTGGGTGTTTATGAACCAGCACAAAAAGAAGAGAGAAGGAGAAGCAAATGGGACCGTGCAAACTGAAACCTCGTTCTTGTTTCCTTAAATGAAAAACTCATCATGATCTGTCTTTGCATTTAGCTTTTACATGTAAACTGCATTTTGGGTAGTTGATGTGGATGAGTAAACTACCATACATTGCTCAGCATGTGTAGTCACATAATATTCATTTTGACAAAAACATTATTTCACATTGCTTTTAAATGTTTAAGTTCATTTTACAAACATTGGTAGATTATTTATTCATTAGTTTTTTATATACAGCCTGCAAATATTCGTAACCTAATTAATGCATTATGCCCATATGCAGATTCCTGTGACATTAATGGATGTTTCTGCCGTCAAATAAATGCAAGACTAGCAAGCAATTAAGGATCATTTGCTAATTTTTCTTCATTTTCAGTTTGGCCTTAAGCTGGCCTCTTTGGACCTTTTATTTTTACCGTTAAAAGAAAAGGCAAAAGGGAAATAAAAGTTTTTTTTTTCAAAATAACATCATATTTGGATGAACGGAGATAAATGACCTTTAAAAGTCATTTTATGATTTCATGCAATCTCTGTATTAAAATTGCAATATCGCAAAAAGAACACCTCAGGTTGCACTCGTAAGTGCCATATTTAATTAGAGAAAGATATTAAAAATACTATTTGATAAATCTACAAAAAAAAAAAAAAAAAAAATTATAACAAAAAGTGCAGCTTAGCTTTTATCTAAACTTGCTAATTGTAACCTTAGTTATTCTTTGGCCCATGAATGCTTGGTTGGTTACATTTTTTCTAATGGTCATATATAACTAATAAATTTCTGTGTGACTAAGTTCCAAAAAGAAAAGGAAAAAGGAGTGCAAATTTGTAGAGTGATTGAAACTAAAGTTGAATGTCATGGTTTTTGTAGTCATGTTTGTGCATTGCAGCCATTTATGATATTCTGAGTTACCTAATAGGCTAATACATGTTTATCAACTCCAATCCTTAATTCCTAGTGAAGTTCAAGTGACATGTACATATCCCAGACCATTTGCTCTGGTAAACGTAGTAGAGATTCCAAAGATCTGAACCCTTGGATTTCACATCTGATAGTTCAGATTACAGATATACATTCAGTAAATCTAAATAAGCACAGGAAAATTACAGTCACAACATTTGGTAAACTTTATAAATGCACATGAGATCCTCTATCTCCCTAAAATGCGTGTGTCCCCTGTCCACACTGAATCTTATCCTTTCATCTCATATTTATTAATTATATTATTTAATTCTTAATTATTAGATGGATGAGATTTGATGGGCACATGGTAAATTAGGGATGTGGGATTTGAACTCTTGTATATGTATATATGTGTAAGCTTCAGAGCTGATGTATTCTTTGAAACGTCAGTGGCACTCTGTACCCTTCAGAATTGGGGCCTAGATTTTATAGAAAGAACCACATATTATTTCCATATTTTATTAACCTTTTTAAGTTTCCCATAAATGGAATATACAAGGTAATGTGCAAAGAGACATTGTTCAGAGGCAGTTATAAGTCTACACCAACTCTGTTTACCATGGATTGTATGTAGGTTACCCAAATAAGCCATGAAATATCAAGGAATTTACTATAATTACCATTATATATAAATTAGTATACATTCTCTTTTATCTATGTTTTCAAATCCAAAGTGTATTATTATTTTTCAAATGCAAAGTGAATTATTATATAGCTTGCTTAGATATAATAAGCATCACTAGCAGATCTTGGAAATATGATTTTTTAGTTTGGCTTAAGGCTTATTTCTTTATATATTTCAATGACTCAAGCACATCTTTAGTAGACCGACCTATCAGTCATATGTGTTACGCTTAAGTAAATAACTTATACTGAAAATTTGCATATGCAAAATATGTTACTAAAATGAGCATGATGTGAACGATTTGATAATGAAACGTCGTCTTAACTTTCTTTATATGGAGAGATTCTGCATTTTCAAAATATAGTTTTTAGTTAAAAATTCAAACCACCTGCCATATGATATCTTCAAAACGATGAGGATATTTTCCGAAATGAAAGAATTTTGCGTGATAAACTATCTTTGATTAAATAATAATTTTATGCATAACCTTTGTTTCAGAAAGGGTTAGATTAGTTTGTGTTAACAAGAAAACCTGTCAATATCTCAAAGCTAAGTTATTAACAAGAAATGCTATTAACATTTCAAAAGAAAGTTTTAGAAGTGACCAATCTCTTCGAATCCCCTTTCGAACGAGTTGATTAGAATGGATTGCTTGTAGAGGATAACTTTATGAAAATATTAATCATAATTAAGAAATCCAATCAACTCAGTCAAATGAAGATCAAGGAAAAAACATCTTCTTCATATCCCCTTTCGGGCGAGTCGAAAGGGTCATTTGCATTTCCTATCATGTGGGAAGTAAAATATTGATGATTGATCTCTTTCGATTGTATCGAAAGGATCATTCTGCCCCTAAAAGGAGAATTTGCTTTCGATAGCATCATTTCTACTATTTTTGGAAGGAATCCCTTCGAAAGGGTTATAAGTAATCCTTTTGAAGGGATCTATCCTACTAGCATGACTTAATATTCTTGCGTCGAGTCCCTTTCGATCAAGTCGAAAGGGTAATAATTTTTTCAAAGCGGACGCAACGTATGATATACAAGTTCTATATTCAATATGCAATAGAAATAACATCTCAGACAATATAAGTTTCATGAACTTATTAACATTGAAACACTATCATCATCTGAATTTGACATTTGATATCATGATACATGATGATAGTGTGATTCGAATTTACATTGTCTAAGTTGATCCCATTGCATCGCATAAAACATATAAGAGTTAAGAAAATAAGTAAGCATCATATGCAATTGATCATTAGTCAAGCTAATGGTCGAAATGATCTTTGTCATGATCAAAATCTACATTGAATCCACGCGCTTCCTCCTTTTTGCATTTATATAATTTGAGTTACAAGAATGAGAGTTTTTCCCCAAATTGATTTAGGGTTACAAAGATTTGATCTGCTATAAAGTGAAGAGAGAATTTAGAGTTTCTAAAATTCAGTCCCTAAATTCGAACCCCTAGGGTCGTATTTATAGATGCTGGTTGCCCCCCTTTTTTTGTCTGTTCTTTCGTTTCAGTCGAAAGGCCTTCCTTCAACCTTCTGCGCGCATTCTTTCGACGTGGTCGAAAGTCCTTCATTCAACCTTCTGCACGTAACATTTCGACGTGGTTGAAAGACCTTCCTTCATTCTTCTGCGCGCCTTCTTTTGATGCAGTCGTACCTTTTAACCTTTCTCATTCATTCTTACGCCTCCACATTTTCATATCAGACCTGGGGTGTAGGAGTGCTCTCCGCTTTGAGTTTCTATGCTGTTGCAAGTGAGAGATGAGTTGGGCTTTCACATAGCTTCGAAAGGAATGGTGAATGACGATTGGATCTTAGCGAAAGGATGCTGGGCCTTTATGTGGAGTTTTCATCCTGCCTTCGAAGGGTTCCATCCGTTTCGAAAGGCTTGCTCTTGCTTTCGAAAGGTGTGTATTGAAATCACTTCTTCAAGTAGTAGGTTTACAATGACGAAACCCACTATTTTGAAGGAATTGGTTTCTGTGTGTGAGTCTATCGTTCAATATCTTCGAAAGGTGTTTCGAACTCATACTTGTCTCTCTTATATATGTGGATCCATCTGCTTCGAAAGGTGTGGATGAGGCGGAATGGTAACTTTTCTTTCTTTTCCACCTTTCCGAAAGATTTTGCTTCGCTTGTCTTTTGTAAGGGCACCTGGCGCTTACGATCCTTCGAAAGCTATCTCAATACCTTCGAAACGCTGCTTTTGAACTTCAGCGAAACCCATGTCTTCAATTCTTGCGGAGCCTAGCACTTTTTAATGAGTCTTCTTTCATACATTTATTCTTAAATGAATTTTTATGGTTAACAGTTTGTATTTCGAAAAATTGAAGATACATCTTATACCTGTTTGTGGATATATCCTATACCTAATTCCTTATTATTCAGATCAAAGTTGTCATTGATATCTGTTATTAATTTTGGTCCGGATGGTCAAGTTCAAAGAGGGTTAATGTTTTTACCTTGATTTTATTCAAAATTTAAATTAAGGTAAGCAAACAATTTCGTAAACTATGCTGTTCCATATGCACTACTAATTACAGTTGTGTATTAAAATATATTTTATATGGTCCCCAAGGTAACAAGTTAATTTGATATGGAAATACCATGGAATATGACAATATATTAATGTAGGAGATGTTGATGCATACCTATCTTACTATAAATAGTCTGCCTAGGGCAACATACTCACGATAATATTCTTGCTTTTCTGCATTATTTTTTCTCCTATTCGAGCAAGTTAACTTACACAAGGTATAATCATCATCTTCTTCCTCTCTGCAGCCTCAGTCTCACTCTAGCTATCACCCAATTAAAAAGGTTTTTCTAGTTTTCCAATTTTGAAGACAGCATTCAGTTTAGTTTATACTAATTACATAAATGAATAAAACTCCTATATCATCATCTTTCTATCTGTGATCTACAAGTGAAGCTAACACTGCGCCTCATTTGTTAATTTCTGCCATATCATTTTAGTTCAAAATAGTAATATATGCACATGAGCATGTTTCTAATGTTTCTTCTTCTTTTGATATTTTTTCCTGACATGAAGAGAGCACATTCATTGAATTAACTGAAGATCATGGGGAGAGGAAAGATAGAAATCAAGAAAATTGAAAACAAAACGAATAGACAAGTGACGTTTTCAAAAAGAAGGACCGGGCTTATGAAGAAAGCACATGAGCTTTCAGTTCTATGCGATGCGGAGGTTGCTGTTATCATATTCTCTTTAAGTGGCAAGATGTTTGAGTATTGCAGCCCGGGCAATAGGTATGTCAAGCTTTTAATTTTATTTTATTTTTTAGTGTTTGATGTTTCTTAAAATTTAGTTTCTTTAGATGATCAAAAGATATGTAGAAGTTATGTTATTTTTGTATTATAATAATTAGAAAGTTGTTTAACATGCTTATATGGATCTTCTTATAATATTCAATTAACCACTTAGGCTATGCAGAATGTAATTTAAGGAAAATCATGGGATCTTTAGTGATATCTCTGATTTTCAAAAAGAGCTGAAAGATGTTTAAGCAATGAATATATAGAGATTTCAAACTGTGATTTGGTAAAGCTTGACTGCTTTACCAGCATGATAACGTTGTACTAGTTAATTTGTTGTTGTTATCACTATATTTGAATCAACTAGTGGATGCTATAAAACAGAAGTATTTGTTCTAAAATAAGAAATATTTGTTGATAGTCACATCAGATTCTTAATTAAAAAGAAACGTGACTTTCCTAATCATAAACGTTTAGCTGTTTTTACTGGAAAGATTCACATATAATGTATTTCTGGTTTTCTACTATAATTTTATGCACAAAACGAAAAATAGCTTTTGCATGTGAGGACTGATGAAAAAATACTGTTCTTATTTCACGCATTTTATGAGCACTACATGCATATTTCCATCATTTCAACTACTTGTTCAGCTTGAAATGATTGCTTTTTGTTGTCTTTTCAATGGAATTTACCTATTATTTCTAGTTTTAGGGCAATGTTTGGCACTGGCAAAGTTTTAAATTGCCTCAACCATATACATAAGCTTAAAATTTGAAGGATATTACATTTTTCAAACCGTGCTCACTAAAAGGGCCCAAAAAAACCAGAAGTTGAATTGATTATAATTTCACATAATTGGGTTCTAAGCATAATTACCAAAGTCATCATTGATTTACACTTATAAGTTAAATCTTCATAGATTACCTCATGCATTCATGTATGTGGCAGGATTTGAGACCCAGTTATCCTTATTACCCTCAAATGTAATGGCCCTGCACTGTATTATCACAATTTGAAATTCAAGATATGTTCAAATTTCAAACATGGACTTCTTACATTGAACTATAGTAGACTAATTCGTGAATCAACATGACCGGGAATTTACGTCGAGAACTATTACTGGCCTGAGTTACCAAGGGTAGTCACTAGTTATTATTGATTTTCTGTAGAACTTATAAATTGTTTGAATAAATAAGTTATGAACAATGTATACCAAAAATTTGAATATTGCACTCCAAGTATATAGCCTAGGGTCACCCATGAAAATAACTTAGGGCAAATCTTTCCAATAATTTCCTTAAAAAGCTAATTAGCACTTCAGAAGTATTTCAAAACTTACCGTCAAATTGACTACTTTTTACCACAACAGTATTGTTGTTCCTCTAGTTTCTGGTTTCTTCCGAACCATACACAAGTGAAACTATGAGTTGCACTTGAAATTTTTAACTGTTTTTATATAGGTGCAACTCATAGATGTGCCTATATGATGCATACATTGATATAACTTGTGTACAACTTTTTGTTGCACCAAACTACAGTGGAAAGAAACTAATGGGAACGTGTGGCACAGTAGAAATCATTTTGAAGTATTAATGAATAGTTATTTTAAGTGACTTATACAATAAATTTGCCAATTAACTTGTGTAGTAAGCTTATAATCAAAATATATGAAAGTCATTTCAAGATGATAGATATAAACGTTTCCTAGAAGTAACACATGAGGAGAGAAACAAGTATTATTATGTTTTAAAAAGCAAGAAAATGCATAGAAATGAAAAAATAGGAGAATCAAAGAAATTATCAAGTCAAAAATAATAAGCAATGCAAACATAAACCGTTATCAATCACAGTCCATAACATTGAAGGAAATTTTTATGCCTTTCAACTTAAAATTAAAGAATCATATGAAATTTCAAAAGTATAAGATAATTGTGTGCCTGCTAACATTACTACATAATATCAACAATCTGTAAAGCAGTGCATTAATTATTAATGTTTTGATGAAACAAGTTTTAATTTATTTCCTTGTGCAATAATGAATACTATTTATTTGAATTTTTTTGCTCATTTCACTACAAGAGAATATTCTATTCAATAATATCACAGCATGCAAAACATGATCGAGAGGTATCAGAAGGGTACAAATACTTGTTTTGGTAATCCAGAGAATCAACAGGTACGTCTTTTACTTTCTAAACTATATTTACATCTTATATTCTACTGATAATACTTAATAACTATTTCCTCTTCTATAGGAGCTATTTTGTGAGATTGCAAGAATGAGGAATGAAATCAACAGGCTTCAAGAACACATAAGAAAACTCATTGGAGACGACGCAACCAGTCTAACCATAAATGACTTGGTTAATCTTGAGGCTCAGTTGACGTATTCTCTTGAAAAAATTAGAAACCGGAAGGTACATATGTTGTAATATACCTCGTTACATTTTCAGTAGACTCATCAACAACTTTCTCGCTTAATCATATCAAGTGAAGGTAGAATGTATCACGTTGCTTCAATAAAGCAAAATAAAACTCTAACTATCCTAACTTCCTAAGTTGAACGTTATTTAAGTCCTCACCTTAATGAATTAGTTTCTTGCTTCTATACACACACACATATGCTATGTATAACTTCAGATTTTGTAAACATAACTCTGAAGTATTTTGTATGCATGTTTGCCAACAGAATCAGCTGTTGGAAGAACAAATAGGGAATCTGCGTCATAAGGTATTGAATCTCATATAAAAAATTGATACTATAATCAGTTTGCTGACATCACTATGTGCATGCATATTATGATTCACAGGTACACTTGCTTGAAGATCAAAACAACTACTTATATCAGGCTGTAAGCATCACTTTCTTTCAATTTCCTTTCTAGTTCCTAAGCAAAAGTGTTCAAATACCAGACCCAAGTTCCAAAACCACTTCATTTCCTAAACAGAAATCTCAAATTTGGATCAGTAATTCGGCCACAGCAAAGAACTCTTGATGTTAACTGAAACTCAATCATATATAGCTACATAGTTAATCTAAAATAATTCAACTAAGATGCCAAATTCGTCGAACAATGAGTGGTGTATATATCATTTTGTGTAGCTATCGGGACAGCACCAAGCAGAATTACAACTGGTGGAGCATAATCAACAGCGTGCAGCAGTAGTTGAGCAGAAAGCGGAAGAAGTACAAATGCAAGAACATTTTGGCCAAATTTACACTGATGAGCCCTCTACGTCAAGGAATTCACTGCAGCTTGTACCCCAGTTTTCTGCTTATCGTCTGCAGCCGCTTCAGCCCAACTTGCAGGAAGCTGAAACTAGCTTTCAGGGCGGTGGCCTTCAGCTTTAACATCAGGTATGCCTTTGTATATGAGTTCAGCATTATTTTTAAATTAGTTCATCCATAAATTATTATGTCATCACCTAAGTTAATTTAAGAAACTGAATTTTTTTCGTAAAGTGGTTTTAATTTTCCAAATCTGTGCATTATAGAAGAACTTGTTCTGTGTGTATGTACTAAAACTTCATAATGGATATAGTATCATGAACTGATTGCCATGTGTAATGCATGGGTGATCACTGTTTATTTGCATATAAAATGCAGTTTGTCCAGTTCAGTTGGTCTATTTGCATGTGAGAATGTAATTAAAGTGCAATAATGGAACTCATGTAATTCTGGTCTATACATGTGTCATTATTATCACCCACACTATACAGGCACTAACATTCTGGTTTCAATATATGCACTTGTATTCAATTCAGTTGGTCCTTTTGCCATGTACACTCATAAAAGGATGTAGCATTTTGATGAATTAATTCTTCATTTAAACCAGTGTAAATTTTTACTTTCCAAGTTACATCGATGCCATCTAAGGTAGATTCGATTTATTGTTGTTATTATTTGATAACAAGAGTGGTACTTTATTCAAGCAGAGCACTCATCATTATTATTATCATTATTATTTTACATTTTCCTAGTTCAATAGATTCTTTTATCCTTTTTTTTTTCAAAGTACAAATTATCTTAACTTGCTATATTTTCATAATCTGTTTTTTTTATAAATGCTAGGAAACCAAGGAAGAAAACGACAATGAAGCTAGTGAACTTGTTCTATGGATTTATATTTTATATACTAGACAAATAACATCATGCATTGTTTATTATCTGTGTGCATAGAAAATTGAGATTGGAGACATCTGTTTTTTAATAGGTTGTGGTAGTTGACTTAGTAGTGTGTTTGTTTTATTGTGTGGCAACAAGCTGATTTCATCATGGATGTATTGCTTACTGTTTAGTTAGCATTAATACATAGTTATAGTGTTATTCTTTTATATTTTTTCTAAATGCTTTATCTAGTACAGATCTGAAGTAGGTGTACTGTATTTATTATATACGCCTATGATTTGTGGTTGATATTAAGTATCCAGTACAATACAGCAGAACTTAATAGCTGGCCTTTGAGAAAAACAGCTCATATTTTTAGTGATTTAATTTCTACTCTCTTTTAATAATAATAATCTCATGTGTATGGATGTTGATATTATAATTTGATTTCTCGTAGTCTTTGAGCTTTGACATGGACATATATTCTCCTGTAAGAAATAAGAATTGTTGTCACAATTTGAAATTGTATCTGAGTTCTATATTTGGTTAATCTGCTTAGTACTATTATTGTTAGTGCATTGACATTTGGTGGTATCAAGGGCATTAGTCTTGAGTCATTCTTTTCTGTAATTCTATTCGGTACGGTCTGTCATCCTAACTTTACTAGAAAAACCACTACGAATCCGTGCTACGCACACGAAATTTTAAAAAAATGATATAAAATATTACATGCTAAACATATGCTTAAATAACCACGAACCACATAATATATAACTAATTTATTCAGAGCACGATATTTTTATATAACAAAGGCTAACATCAACTATTAGTATTCCTAATCTTACGTACTGACCATGTTTATTAATTTTTGAATGCAAGAGACTTAGGTTCAAAAGAGTTTATTATATGTTAACATATAAATTTGAATATGTACATAATTCCGTATGATAATAGTATTTCAAATCTTGCAGAGATACATTGTTCCAAAAGTAAAATAGTCCAAGTGTGTTTTAAAGGAATAATACTCTAAGAATTACATTAGTATACTTTTTAACTTCATCCGTTACTAATTGACTTTAAAAAAAATTATAATATCATGTTTCCAAATAAATGTAGGATAAAATGATATGAAAAACATAAGTAAAGTATATACATTGTGTAGTTTGATTTTTTAAACAATCAAACTATTTTTCCTGTCTATATCAAGTATTCATGCAGGTGCAATAACTTAAACAATAAATCAATTAGAATAATCCAAAGCAATATAGTATATTATCATAACAAAAAAATAGTTGAGTACATATAAAAAATACATTGGATGACATCTCATTGAAAATGACAATATGATTAGCGTAGCCAATGAATCACTACAAAACAAGACGGCTTTAGCGACGGCTAAAAGGCGTCGTATAAAAGGCATCGCACGTCGTCGCTGGCCGTCGCTATTTAGGTCGCCACCACCACACAGTAAAGCGACGGCTCCGTCAACAAAATAGCGACGGTTGGCGACGCCTAGGTGGACACGTGGAAAATTAGTTAAAACAGGTATTGCGCCACAAACCGTCACTAGCCGTCGCTAATCTGAAATAATTAAGTCATCGCCAACCGTCGCTAGCCTGGGTAAATAAGTCATCGTTAGCCGTTGCTAGCCGTCGCTAACCTGGAATAAATTTCCAGCTCCAATTCTGCCTTTCAGTCAATCCAACCACAAAACCAAATTCAAATCACTTTCCAACACATATACATTCAATTTCACAACCAATACCACTCCATCCATCATATAATCTCACACTTATCATAAATAATCATATATATACTATCCAAATCCAAATACTATTCATCAAACAACCAATACCAATCAAACGGAACCACCCAAATCCATAAAACAATATAACCATACAACCAAATACTATCCATCAATCACATATATACACAAATATCCACTAACCCATCAAACACAACAACCAACCAACATGTATCAAATATATACACAAATGTCACTTGATTGGAAAACAAGATGATGAAAATCGGGCAGAAACACAAGCATACCTACTCATCGTCGTCGTCCGACCCATCCTCTCCAAGCATCGTCCCATGTTGTGCCAAGTAGGCTACAATATGCTTGTCTAGCTGTTGCGCCAGTACGCTCTTCCTCCAATCGTTTATCTCCTCCAGCTGTTTTTTCATTTGAGAAATCTCCTCCTCGGCTGGGATCTCCTGTAAGCCCTCTGGGATATTAACGCTTGTGAAATAGTTGATATTTAGTTATAATTTATGAACAAAAATAGTTGATTAATTATGCGACTAATATGTATAATTAACTGTTGTACATTGGTTGCAATTTATTTATTTCAATTATTCAGCTTCCTTATTCAATTTATAATTTGTTCACTTAAGTTTAAATTCATTTGCATGTGTGAATTTATATATTAGTAAATGAAGAAATGTACCTCCTGATTTCCATAACCGTACCGCCTATTTCGCGAAGTTGGATCAATAATGGCATCCCAAATACGGTTCGACTCCTCAAACGTAACCTGCCCGGCCGGTGGACTGCGCTACTCGAGCCCACTCGCATTTACGAACAATTGTTAGACATGATAAATATTCAATTTAAAGCTTATGAAATATGAAATAAAGGAATATGAAACATTGTCATTAAGGATAAGCATGTTTACCATTACGGATCTCGATTTATCGTCCGTCCACTCGTACGAAACGTTACCTTCCTCATCTGTCTGTTCAACGGCATATGTGGCCGTGAACACCTCAGCCATAGTAGGCTCGCGATTATATCTCACCGCCTGAAAATATAATAATATGAATAAACAATAATACAAATATGATTAAACAACATTTTCGATTTTTATAAACATAATTTATAAATTTACCAACTTTCTCCTGTATTCCTGGAAGGATTTAGAGCCACCACGGTGCAATGTAGGATTTTTATTCCTATTAGCACGATTTCGAACAGATAATTCCTACAAATTTAGATACACGATTAACAAAATTACTGTAACTAACATACGAAATTTAAAAAAAATTAACAACAATGCAAAAGTGTATAACTTACTTTCACTTCTGTAGTGTCCCAGAGCCGGAGATACTCAGCCCACACATCTGCGCCCATCCAATTTTGTTTTTTACCTGCATTTTTAGCCTTAGATAGAGTGTCCCTGTAATTTTTTCTCATCCTTTTATTCCAACGATTGGTAAAAATGTCTATATCCTCTAGATCTACACGCACGGCTGCCTGCATATTGAAATTAGTTTGAATTATCTAAATTATATTACTTTTCAACTGAAATTCAAACTTATACTTACGAGTACATCAGCCAAAATAGCATTCTTGATATGTGGTGGGATGTCGTCCCAATAAGGCCAAAAACCGGACATCTTACTCATAAATGTCTTCCTTGAAACTTGTAGGATAAAATCCGAAGGCTCCACCTCAAAGCCCCTGTACAAATTTTGATGTAGATATTTAATAAATTTTAAAATAAATACTTCAAATACATTTGATACTTACCCGGCGCTTTTCGGAACTACCTCCGCCAGTGGACGTAAATCCGGTGCAATGCCACTGGCACCCACACCGGGAGATGGAGAAGGCTCGGATCTCTGACTACGTCTCCTGCCAGACATATCTACCACAGAGAAATAATATCACAGAATGAAATGACATAAATTTATTAGTACAAAGCATGTTTCAGTAATCATCACATAAAACTTCCACTAAATCATAATAAATGGGACAAGATCTCATGAATACATATATAGAAAATTCAAAACAGAATAGTACATAGCTCAGAACACGGTCATCATTAATAATACATAGCTCAGAATAATATGCAGCTAAGAATAATACATTATACAACAAGCGATACAAATATTATGAGTTTTCAGTCTTCGTCGTTTTCTGATTCAGACTCAGTCTCGTACTATATCTTCTACGCATTTGAAAATATATGTTATACCCAGTTCTGACTTCATACATCCAAGTACGATCGAGGAAATAATCGAACATTTTTCCTGATTTGAAAATATATGTTAGTAATTTCGACAGTACTTCAATTCACTTCTCTTCTACGCATAACTTGCACTCAAATGGTATATCGTTGTTGTATTTTCTAAAATAAAGTAAAGCCATTTAGGAATAAAGGCTTCACACACCACACTTCTATCTAATTTCGACAGCACTTCACTTCACTTCTCTTCTACGCATAACTTTGCATCCAAGGGGTGTATTTTTGTCGTTGTATTTTCTAAACTAAATTAAAACATTTTGGGACTAAAGGCTTTGATTTTTTAGCGTCAATTATTTGTTGAAATAATATTTAATGCTTATTTTCAAATCAACATTATATTCATTTCAAATTTTTTTTTAAATCGATTTGGGTAAAATATTTATTCTTGTTATATTTATTTCTCAATTTTTTGAAAAATCAGTTTTAGTACAATATTTGTTCTTATATTCATTTCTTAATTTCTTTACAAAATCGATTTTAGCAGAATATTTGTTGTTGTTATATTCATTTCCTAATTATTTTGTTACAAATTCGATTTTAGCGGAATATTTGTTGTTGTTATTTTCATTTCTAAATTTCTTTATAATACAATATTTGTTCTTTTTATATTAATTTCTTAACATTTTATAAAATCAATTTTAGAAGAATATTTATTGTTGTTATATTCATTTCTTAATTTTTTTACAAAATCGATTTCATTAGAATTATTTGTTGTTGATATATTCATTGCTTAATATTTTTACAAATCCATTTCACTAGAATATTGTTGTTGTTATGCTCTTTTCAAATTTTGATAATTTATTCAACTATTTAAACATTTTATTTAATAAATTTGAAAATTTAAGATTTATTTCAACATTCAGTTAACAATTTAAAATGTTAACTTAACTATCTTGTAAACTAAAATTTTAACTTACTATTTTATACTAACCACTAAAACTTATAATTAACACACACTTATCAAACATTGTACACTTATCAATAAGCATATATTAATCAACGATTACAAACTAATTTTTGAGTTTTAAATCAACCCTAATTTTTGTTTACAATTTAAATAATCAAACCACTTATTAACTTCTCTAAATCAACTAACATACCATTATCATCAACTAATACATAATAATCATCAATTCAAAACCATAATCAACTAATTTCCTAAATTAAGGCTTTAATTATATACCCAAATCAACTAATAAACTATATTATCATCAACTACTAAGATATAATCATCAATTCTAAATCCCTAAATCAGCCAATTCCAAATCCCTAAATCATCAACTAATTTAGTTTATACCTAAACTAAACATAGATAATGGAGAGGAGGAGATACCGCCAAGTTTACAGAGCTTGAAATTGGCGGTGACGGAACGCGGCGGAGGCGGCGGCTGGTGGTGATTTTGTGGGAAAGGTGAATGTTTTGAGGGAGGGAAAAGTGATTGTTTCGGTCTAGGTTGCTGCATGTATCTTAGATCGTACGTCGGCTAGCGACGACCGCTTTTTTTAGCCGTCGCTAGCCGACGCAAAGGGCTGCCACAATTGGCAGCCGTTCTAGTAGTGAATTAAACTATTAAAAATTGATTATTATTGTTGGAATAAATTTACTATAGTAGGCTATCTTGTAGAATATAACAAAGTAAGTTATAAAATATAAACATATACATAGAAAGCAATAAATTTTAAATGAAATTAGAAATGATATTTAGTAAAATACTAATTTTAAAGTATGTAAGAAATTGTCGATGTCAATTTGCTTCATACGTACTAAATCTTAGAGAAACCATGATTTATTCAAAATTAATTTTGTCATTTTCAACAAATAGTAAAGACAAAACTTGAATATCAACTAATTCCATCAAATATCGTCCTTTTTTTCAAATTCTTTCTAAAATGAGCTAAATAAAAACATCTGTCATACTACTCCTTCAACAAATAAACTTTATCCTACACATAACTCTATATTTAAACAAAGTTCCATTTAAATTTGATGCCTTATTCAATATTTTACCTCGTTTGCATTGTTTTATTCATGTAAACAAAAATTATTCTTTTTTTACTCTTTTTATAATATCATGACTTCTAACATTGAAGATGAGTTTTCTTTATTGTTCCAATCAAACATTGATCATAGATTTTGTTTAATGCATTAATCCAACATTGATACCAGTGTTTGTCATCCTTTTTATACATACATCCAATATGACACAGTATAGTATTCGTAACCTATTGCAATTGGTATGCATCTTAGATGAAAATGATAGTTAGATTTTATATTATATAAAGTACATGATATTACCTTTCAAGCATATAGAACTGTGTAAAATATAATTTTGTGTCAAAGCATGATCAGGTATTATTCTAATAATATTTTGGTAAGTTTTATTAATAAAGTTATTTATAAACATATTTTTTCTCATTTGTTTTATTCTAATGCTATATTTGTTAAAAAAAGAAAGAATTCTTGTAATAATAGGTAGTGAGTTCCAACCTTATAACCTCTTAGAGTATGGAACGATTTGTTAAACGTACATAACAAATGACTTTGTATGTTCCCTTGTGTATTTGGAATTTACAAAGCTTTTGAATTTGTACCGAAGATATATGGATTATCTTTCTATCATGCTTACTTTTGAGACCACCGGATATTCCTCTCCTAATGAGAACTCCCCTCTCTCTATAATGGACACATTGGCTTATAAAGTGGGGGCTCTTGCCCCAATTTTCAAGCCCACCAATACTAATGCTTTGATTCAACTAGTAGCGAAGGTGCCAATTAGTATCATTCCAATAGTTGTCCAAGGCTCAAAAAGGGTACACGGTCGGTAAACCAATCTGTCCTCTCACTCTTACTTTTCCATTCCCATCGGGATGTGCTAAACTGCATTTGGTATTCGGTTTATGCTTTTAGTTCAAGTAGGTAAGCCAGTCCGCAAGCCTATTCATTCCATGCAAGTAAGCAAAGAAGCAGTGGCAGTCTGTGCTTTCTAAGGTCTCTATGCCAGTCTGCCCTTTCTTTCTTACCCCACTTTCTAGATAATTTCACTTACCCCACTTTCCCTCTTGTAGTATGGAATTCTCTCCCAGAGCAGCAGAACTCACGACTCTATTTGAAAGTAGAATGACCAACTTTTACACGAATTTTCAAGTAGATGAAATCAGTCGAGTGGTCTCAGCTGGAGATGGGATTGCTCGAGTTTATGGATTGAACGAGATTCAAGCTGGGGAAATGGTTGAATTTTCCAGCGGTGTGAAAGGAATAGCCTTAAATCTTGAGATTGAGTATGTAGGTATTGTTGTCTTTGGTAGTGATACCGCTATTAAAGAAGGGGATCTTGTCAAGCGCACTGGATCCATTGTGGATGTTCCTGCGGGAAAGGCCATGTTAGGCCCTTTCAGAATGGGGGATTCCCGTTGGCAACAACGACGGTAGTAGTTGCGGAACTACTGGGCCAGGAGAGGACAACCTGTTGCTCCTGCTCCTCTTTCTTCGCTTCGAGGATGGAGGTCCTATAGTAGGTAACAGCAGACACAACCACTTGACAATCGAAAAAGGATATTATCCAACCGCATCTCAAGTGGTTGTAGTAAAACCTGGCCTGTTGACCCTTTGGCTTTTCCAACGATATGCACATATCTAAGTAATTGTCGCTCTGTCAGACCATAATGAAAACACAATTTCTATTTTTCTTCTAAACGAATACGATATTGCGATCTTTTACCTTAACTCATATAAGCGCCTCAATAACAGCATTTAGGGAATAAGAAAGCCAGAACGATAAGCAGCAGGAAGGGAGACCCTAGACAAATCGACTCTTGTTCTAAGTTCCCTAGCAAACTTCGACGTTATTTCGTAGATTAGACTTATCTATTCAATTAGGTCCAGTATATTAATTGGCCAGCTAGGTAGACAAATTAGGTAGCTGTTGAACTAGTTGCTCGACCCTCTCTTTATTATAGGTAGTTCGACCTTTCGCGGGACTAAGACAGCTCGGGTTTCCGTTGCTGAGTCAACGGGTTAGGGAGGAAGTAGCGTATCTACCCGGCCTTTGACATGCATTTCGACTCCACCTGGGAATCTATCATGGGGCTTCCCCATATCACTCTGCTGGTTCAGCTGCATCTAACCCGGACTAACAAGGGCCAGTTTGGGTCCAATTGGGTATGGAAGGGACGTTGATTAGCTTAATAAGCAAACTGATTCTTCAGCCGATTAGACTGATTCTCACACTAAGTGAAATTTAAATTAAATATTTTTATTATAGTAAGTGATCCAATTAAATGCAATTGAAATTAAATTGAATTGATAGTAATGATTCCTTCTGCTTAACTCCTTTTTTCAGCTTCATTGATACAATCCTTCATATCGAAAGTTAGTTTACTTATAAACATTATAAAAACTATATTTTCATCTATGATCATCTCCAAATCAAAAACATTAAAAATAGCATAACATATACAACTTGAAAATCGTATATAAACACAAAATTATTCTATTGAATGTGATAATTTGATGGTAGCACGGAAGGTATTATGAACTCAGTGTTGATTAATATAAATAACATCAGATTTTACAAATATAAGTAAGGTTGACTAAGACTACATAAAACAAATAAATTTACAGAACATATATTTAAAACTAAATATTTAACACATTTTTTACTTGATTACTATAGGTAGTATAAAAGTGTTGCATATAAATATGTAATTTTTCCCAAAATATGGTATGAAAATTTATGATTTGAGTGTTATTTTACCTTCGATATAATCTTTCTCTCCCAATTTGATTTTTTATGTATTTATGTTCAAGAATGGAAAAATGGATCAACTTTTCCTATAATGGGTTACTCAAAATAATTGGGCTTCTATGTTACCTAAATATTGATAAATTAACAATGTCCAGCAAAATAATGAAGGAAACTAAATTCATAATCAAACTAGTTCAATAAATATAAGATGAAATTTAAATTTGACATAAAAATTTAGAAATCAAAAGGTAATTCAATTTTACTTATAACAAATTTACAAAACAATTGAAGATTCTATGTATCCATGTATTTATAATCCAATAATCTCCTACTAAGCAAATGAAGGAAACAAAATTTGTAATCATACTAATCAAAAATATCATTAAAAAATAAATTTTCAAACGCAAAACTCAAAGTTCCCTCCATTTGAATATAATTAGGCCCATATCCCTTCATTTGAAAATAATTAGGCCCACATCCCCTTCCATTTACAAATTGTAATCTACGTCCCTATTTTTAAATAATTAAAAAACATATACCCGAATAACCCTATCCGCTTTCTTCAGTCATTCGATCGAACAAAAAAAACTCGAAAGCTCGAAATCAAACAAAATACCTAGTTTGCAAATTAGGTTTTCTTTACACTTTCGATTGATGGAATAGAAGTAAAACTAGCTGATTATAGTTTCAATCGAGCAATCGAGCCCAAGCAAGAAGAAATTGAAGTTCTTTCTCTAAGAAAATGGAAATATATGCAAATTTGTAGAAAAGTATCTCAATGTTCGAATGTAGCAATCAAAAATAACTATTGTGACGAACATGCATCAGTTCAAACTAAAAATCCAGAAAATGAAATATAAAAGGTAATTTGAATTTCAATTTTGTTGTATTTATACTATGTATATAAGTGAAAGGGAACTTATGACAAATATTTTACATACATTATTTTGGTACTAGATAGATTGAAATTGTAGATTCGTGTACAATGAAACGAAAAAATGACAAATGGAAAATATTTGACATTACATTATTTTGGTACTAGATAGATTGGAATTGTAGATTCATACACAATGAAATGAAAAATGACAAATATTTACCATAAGTTATTATTAGTAATTGCTTATATATGTAGATTACCTGGCTAAATAATTGCAAATGTTTTGCCATGATATTTACCTAGAAAATATCATGAGATCGATATGGGGTGATGAGGAATTAATTACGAGTGGAAATATTTACCTGGAAAATATTTTTCATAATATTAACTTAGCAAACATTAAAATATTTTTAATACAAGTACTAAAAATGTATAATAACTCATAAGTGTAGTTTTGATTAATGGTAGATTACAACTGTAGTGTAAAATTAAATGATGAAGTGAGTATAAGAAATATTCACATTAAATAAATTTATTTTTAAAATAGCAGTATATATTACAAAAACCTTTAACAATAATAAGGATGGCAAATATTTGCTGAACAATTTATAATTTCAATTTTGTGCATTTAATTTTTTTTACTGCAAATATTAAATATTTGTTAAACAAAGTTTAGATTTTTGGTAGATTGAAATTTTAGTATATGTACATTTATATAAAAAGCACACACTATTTTGTTTTGAAAAAGAATTTAAAAAAACTTAATCAAATGGATATTACCCGACATGCATGTTGAAACAACTAAGAGTACCTACGTGATTTGCTAAACTACTCCATTGTTTCATTTCTATCTAAATTAGGATTGACAAGCACCATTGTCCCAGTGGTTAAGTGATTCGACTTTGGTGCGAGAGGTCACAAGTTCAAAACTTACGTAGCGAACATTTATTGACATGTGAGTTGTGATATGTTATCCCAGTGACATGTTGTATCTATGTACCATTTCAAAAAAAATTAGGATTGTTTTCCAAATCTTCAAGATGCCTAAAAAGATGCATAAAACTTTAACTTAAAACGAGTAAAAAGTAATGAATGAAAAGTTGATTAGAGTGTAATAAAAGAGAGATCATGAGACATATTATTACCTAGTCAAATATTTGACAAGGTCATTCCCATATTTTCAAATATTTGACAAGGTCATTCCCATATTTTCTACTTATGTATGTAACACTAATTTGATAATTTTATAGCCTTTACAGGTGCTACAATGAAAACAAAAGGTCGTAGTACGAAGAAGAATGCTACCATTAAAACCCAAAAAAACTGTAAATTTACCTAAATCTTCTCACAAATTCGAATCACTTCGTAACACTGAATCCTTAAATGCGGAAGCTCCAACAACTCTAACATCAAAATCTTCAGAATATATACCATCAGAAGATGATGTTCCTCTTTCATCCCTTAAGATAAAAACGCCAACAATAATAAGTAGTAGTAAAAAAACACCTGCAAAGGAAAAGAAAAAGAAAAAAAATGAGCCAAACTTTAGAAAGCTATAGAAGTGGCTTAAAGTTTTTCCATACATTGGTAGAAAATTTAATAAAAGAAAAGCTACTTCTAGAAGCACACATGGAATTATTGAAGAAAACTCCATTTTCAACATCATCAATCCGTTCTTCATAAGAACTATAACAACTGAAGACATATCGAAAGAATTAGCTCCAATAGATATGATAATATTGTTGTGCGAAAATTCAACTAATTTGCACTAACTGCAAAACTGCAGCGGAATACTGAAGCGCAGAAACAATCAAAAGAAGGATCTAGCTTGTCAATTAATTATCAATCACCAATTCAATGAAAAATAATCACCAAACAAAGAAATACAGAAGAGTAGAGAATACAAAGATTTAACTTGGTTCGGCCAAATTGCCTACATCCACGGACCAAACAACTATTCTTTATTTCACCGAAGAAAGAGAGTACAAAAGAGAGAGATTACAAAATTATAGGTAGCAAATTGGAGAGACTAACCTATAATTACAAATTGAATAATCAATTTATCCAAAGACTTGTTTACACTCAAAACTCCTAATTGATTGACTGCAAAAACTAGGGTTTACAAAAGAAGAGGATAATGGTGGATGCTCTCTCATGCTCATATGAAGATGAACTTTCTTCATTTAAATAGGCATGAAAATGAATGATGCTTGGAGATGAAAAAAATTAATTTCCAGATTATGTGACAACCTTTCCAAGTTACTTGAATTGATTCCAATGCACATAAATGACAAAAAAAATTATATTTTCATAAATTTCCATTGCTTAAATCAATCTCCATATATAAACTTGTCTATCTTCGTATAAAAAATCTGACTAATTAATTGATTAGAAATTAATTAGTTTCCTTTCTCTAAAAGATATCACATATATCCTTCCTCTTTATCTTTCCATATATAGCCTAATTAATTGGTTGAATGAATCAATTAATTATTTTTCTATCTTCTTTGGAAAATATTTGAATCACATACATTCAACAAATACCTTTTCAATTGAAGAAAATTAATTTTATTTTGGTGACATGAAAGCAATTTTGAAAGAAAGTGACATCACAACAATTTTCGGATTCTCAAATGAAGGCATCACAATCAAGACATCATCTCATTTCAAAGAATATGACATGAACTCTAAAATAAAAGAATTCAAACGGAAATATTTTAGTAAATTCAAAATGATCAAAGCAAAGGATATCGAAATTGATATTGCAAGGTTGTTTATTATGTATTTGATTTCAACATACCTGTTCTCCAATCCAAACTTAGCATTTCCTTTGGTGCTATAAGCAAATGAAAACTATTTCTTGGCCAACAACAATAGGAAAACATTTGATGGAGTAAGTGAGAAAAAATAAAGACATTCCTAGAAAAATATGGGTATGCGTAAACCTGTTATTGGTAAACTTAAATAATTATTCTTTATATTTCTATTATAAACTAAGCTAACACTTAATACCTCTTTATGCAGTATTGGTTCTGTGATATTACAAAAATAATTCTTCCAAAATTAAGTTATCAACAGAATGAACCAACATTTTCTAAATGGACACTATTGGAAGTTACTCCAAGCAAAATGAAGTGCTTTCTTGACAAAATGGTAAATCACCTAACAAAACATAGAAATGTTGTTATAAAAAGTGAATGACAAATATTTTCCTAGCAAATATTTGCCTGACAAATAGTTGCTAGCCTAATACTTGTCTAGCAAATACAAAAAAAAATTCTAATTTGCGGAGAAAAGAAGAAAAACAAAAAAAGAAAAGGATCTAAAATCTACCAAAGCTGAATCTCCTAAGGAAAAAGCTTTAGTTGTTGATAAAAAAATATGAAAATATCAACAAACAACTGAAAGGTATAAAATTGAAAATGAAGAAGCTGAAAAAGGAGAATGCAGGTCTATAAGAAAATGAACAAGCTCCTGACAAAAGAAAATAAAGATTTGGAAAACAGGAAAGAAAAAGAAGAAGATGATGAAGATGATAATGATTATGAAACAATAGATGATGATGATGATGATTATGAACAAGATGAAAATGAAGACGAAGATGGTGCTGACTAAGATAAATATGTTGGTACTGATAAAGAGGAAGATGGTGATGATGATGGTACTGATAAAAGTGAAGATGGAAATAATGATGATGCAAGTATAGATGCCGATGTTGATGGTCTTAATGGAAACAAAATTGGTGAAGGTGATGGTGCTGAGAAAGACAAATAAGATGGTGATTAAGATAAAGACAAAAAAGACGGTAATGAGGATAAAGACAAAAAAGATGGTGATGACGACGGTCCAGATGAAACTAAAGCTGAAGCTGAAGATGACAAACATGGTAATGGTGGTAGTGATGATAATATTGATGGTAGTGGTGATGGTGATAGTAATGTTGATGGTGGAGCTGATGGTGGTGATGATGGTGATGGTAATGTTGATGGTGGAGCTGATGGTGATGGTAATGTTGATGGTGGAGCTGATGGTGGTAGTGATGGTATTGGTGGTGATGATGGTGATGGAAAAGATGCTGATGTTGATAGTGTAAAGAAAAGAAAAGACGACGATGATAGTTCACAGGAAAGAAAAGATAATGATGATCAAATGAAAAATGGTGATGGTGATGACCAGGATAAAGATATGCTACTGTCAAAGATGATGATGACGACACTGATGACCAAACAATAAGCCAATTTGAAATAGTTATCATACCAAAGGTAGTAAAAAGCGATGAATAAAAAGAGGCTACCGAAGAGAGAGTAAAGGCACAAAAAGGTAAATATTTACAATTTATTGTTAAAAATTTAGCTAGGCAAATATTTGCCATCTATATGTTGGCAAACAAAATATTTAACAATTGAAATTTTTTGACAAACCAGCTGATAAATCAGAAGATTTGATCATAGAAGAAAATCAGGAAAAAATAGCAAAAAAACAAAAGATATATATTTTAAAACAAAATTCATTTTTTTATATAAAATAATATATCTCATATATTTGACATATACTAAATATACAATTGTAACAGTTGATTCAAAGAAAGACAAACCTGGTATAGACTACCCAACATCCTACTTACTGGCACCTTCAAGCGAGAGTCTAGAAAGCAACTAAAAATTAACTTAGAAATCAGAAAACATTCAACAAAAAGTGGCTGCAAATTTCAAAATCAAGCTTGAAAAGGAGGAGAAAAGTCGAAAAGAGAACAAACAAAATTTCTCCTTCTTCACTCTCAAAATGAATAAAACAAAAACCAAAAGAGCATAAACAAATCCAGATTTCCAATATCCAACGCAGAAAAAGAGCATACCGAAAGAAATCGGATAAAAGCACAGTTGACAAAAAAGGTGAAGAAGTTCTTCAACCTAAATATGTATCAGACCAAAGCACGGCATCTGATCATGATAGGATGAAATAAAAGAAGCAACGATATTGGTGCAAAAAGCTAGCTTGGAAAAAAAATGGCTCACAAATGAACAAATTCATGAGCTTAATGTTTTTTATAAGCAGATGAAAATAGGTAATTTATTTATTAAAACATGAAATGCAAATATACAAACAAACATACAGAAATGTATGAATGTATATCAAATTTGGGCCCGACAAATAATTACATGGAAAATATTTGCATGACAATTGTTTGCCATGCAATTGTTTGCTCGGAATACAAATGCCAAACAATTTTTTTAATAATATTAACATACCAAAGTGTCAATTTCAAACACAGACAATAATTTCAGATATTATATTCCAGCCTTCTTACTATAATACATACTAATATACTTTATCTATTATTAAAACAGGAAAGCTGCATGCTATAACCTGGACAAAGACATTGAAATAAGAGGATCGAATATTTCTAATGTGCTATTCAATAGATTCATTGACTCAATGATATATAAATCAATAGAATATTATTAATTGAAAATAACAAAACGAATATATAAAATCTAATTTCTATGCAGGTTATAGACTGGCACTCAGCGATAAAACTGAAGCCAAATCACAAAGACATCATATACCTAAAATCCTATACAACATCATAAAAATCATTATACGCTGTTGGAGTTCAATGCAGTTGACAAAACCTGGACACATTATGATTCCCAAAGACCAAGAAGAAAAAACTTCGAATGTCCACACAAACAACAAGTAAAAATAGTGGTAAATTTTAAATGTTTTAATAACTTCTAGTGGCAAATATTTATGCACTTAATTGACATGGTTATTCATTCACATTATGATTATTTTTTGCAGAGAGGCAAATATTTATTCAAATAATCATGAGTGATTTATCACATTAAAATAAACATACCGTTTTAAATATTCCTAGTCAAGATGAATTGAGATTGGATATCGATATATCCGTTGAGACTAGACTACATAATTCTCTCCAAATTTTGGGCAGCGTATTACTCATGCCTTATGGGGAAACCTAGGGTTACGTACTGATAGTTATTGGATAACTATGGAATGACTCACTCGATAGTTTTTTATTGGTTAATATAACTAAGGTCAAACAAAAAATATCGATATGACAATATTACACAATTCCCTCAACTTGAGAATATTATCAAGCTTCAATGTGGAAACTCCGCTTTAATTATAATTAAATCATGCCACGGTGTCTATTGAATGAATATAGTTGGGTCGAGTGGAAGCATTGGAAGTGAGACACTATTCAAAAGAGAATTCATCTTCTCAGTTATATGATGTTAGCATCATGGTCAACTGAAGTCAACTCAAAGTCAAAGACTTTAGATAGAGCAGTTCGGTTAATAATTATTATTATAATTCAACCAAGGACTTTGTGTTTGGAATATAAAGTTAAATACGAACGATATTGGAATTTTGACCATTACCAAATTTCATAAGTCTTAATGTGATATAGTTTTGACAAAAAGACTTTGGCGTAAATAATTGTCGCTATGGGTAACACTTAAATAAAGTAAAATTTGATTTTACTGAACCTATGTAAGCCCATAATGTCACACTGCCTGGTAAGTGTCGTGTGAATTTTAATTTTCAAATTTTTCGATATTAAGCGCTGACCGAATTTACACCTAAGAGTCACACAATCGAGATGTCGAATACTCCTATTATTACCTGATTTAATTAATTACAACTATTATTAATTAATTAATTAAATTAATTAATATTTATGAAATATTTATTAAAAAATTGTATTTAATTTGTGTTGATCAATATTAAATTGTATGTATATAATAGTTACAAATATATGCATCGATATACGATATCGATGTGCATTTAAATTAGATATAAATGTGTTTTTTATTTATCGGACTTGAAGTGATTTTGCGGCACATAAAGGGCCTATTGTAGACGGCTTTGGAAAGGCTAGGGAGGCTGGCTATATGATGACATAGATGGGGTGTAATTTTGAATTCAAAAGGGGTGAAATGGTAAGAGAGAAAGTACGATCCGGATTCTTCTTTTTCTCCTTAGAATCTCTCTTATTTAATCACCTCTAACCCTCATATTTTAGAACTCTCTTTTTGCTCTTTCCCAGCCAAGGTTGACCATTCAAGTCCTCCTCCTCCTCTAGTACAAGCTTCCAAACACTCAAATTAAATCTAAATAAAACACTGATGGTAGCTGCAATCAGATTCGTAACTCTATATGAAGTCTTGGATATCGATTCAAGGGGTGATTAGATCCAACATCTCAAGATGTAGGCTTTGTTGAAGGTAATAATCCATATTATACATTTTATATATGTATATACAATCGTTTATTATGTTATATTTATGGTTAGTTAGTACATGTTTATTAAGAATTTGTATATTTTGGTGTTGTGTTCATTGGATGAACTTATATATGTATGTAAGTTAATAATAATAGTAAATTTCTATGCATATTAAAATACGCCCACAACCAAAATAATCAAATTTAATAATAATATCAAATTGATTTTGGAAATAAAATATATATATATATATGTATGTATGTATGTATGTATGTATGTATATGTATGCATATGTATGTATGTATGTATACAAATTTGTATATATAATATTTATATATGTATATATTATATAACTTGAAATTGAATCTAATTATACATATAATAAATATATACATATGACATAAAATATATCTATGTAAATTTTTATTAAAAAATGTACATATTTAAAATTGTTTTCGTAAATTTAAAAATAAAAAAATCAATTTTTTAAAAGTATAGATTTTTGTATGGAGATCCATAAATAAATAAATATTTCAGAACAATTTAAATAAAAAACATCATATGCCCGAAAGTATATTTGTCAATATACATATATATATAATTATTATTTTGTTAAACATATTTATATGCATATGCATATATCATATATATGTGTATATAATATTTTAATCATTATTCTAATATATAAATATAATTTTATACATACATGTTTGAAAAAATTGATTTTGAATTATAATATATATATATATATATACACACACATAATATATATTTAAAATTAATTTGTAAGAATAAATTTGAAATTGTGTAGATTTAAACCTAAAATATAAATTTTGAATTTTAAATTTGACGTTAGAATTATAAATTATTATATTAAAATTTAGAATTATTTTACAATGTAATTATATTTATAAGTAAATTATATAAATTTTACATTTATAAGTAGTGTTTTATAATATACAGACTATAGATATATTTATATCATTTATATATACATATATATTGACAGCACACATGTATACAGAGAGGTTAATGTGTCCATTATGGTGTAAATCTTAGTATTTATATACGAGCATGTTAAACCATGTACACCATTTATGTTGCACGTGCATGCACACACTTATGTGTATATGATACATGTATTATATAATATAATACAATATAAACTTAACATTAAATAAAACTTTATTAATGAGTTAAATAAAATATTGATTTAATTTTAAATTTTTTGGATAAGATCTAAATAAATTTAGACTTTACAGACCCAATAAGATCTAAATGGAAGAATTTTTTTGAAATTCACTCATTTACCACATTGCATGCTGGCCCAATTCCAACATGACCAACCAGAGAATGCCATATGGCTAACTAGAGCATTGCTTTTGGGTTACTTCTTCATTATGCAATAGCATCATAATGTGCAATACCTTCAGTTTGTGATAACAGGCCTACTACATGCAATAACTCTTTAACTTCGATAGCCTTAGCAACGTTAACTTGTGATTGCCTTAGCAACTGTAACGACCCACTTTTCTATACATTCTAAGCTGACAAATAACTGCACATATCAACTCAAAAATTTAACAAAAAAGCGGATTGTTAGGGGAAAAGAAAAGGAAAGATAGAAGAAAATAGAAACAACAACACAGAATCTCCCAATCGCAGCGGAATAAAATATAACATATAATAACTGATTTTATACAAAAGAATTTGTAGCTATTAATATATATACAATCATCAGAGTACAACAATCAATACATTAAAATTGGACAGTTAATGTAACTTGTCCTCACCAGTGCTGACTATACAGTCTACACACACAGCGGAATATACTCAAGTACGTGAAATACGTCTCTGTCATCCAACTCATCTCATGATCTCCATAGCATCCTAAACTGAATCTGTAATACTCGGTCTGACCCGAGCATTATAATAAAATAACACCCGAGTCAGTATGGAAAACCAGCGTGAGAAAACACACTCAATTTGAATTATTACTTTTCAAAACCCTTTGAAAACAAAGGTATCTCGCAAGACCACGTCACACATAAACACGACGGGTTTTTACCTTACGATAACCAAAACATTTTATATCAAATCATCTGATATTATAATAGTGTCTAGAGAAGGTAAATTAGAAAATAGCTGAAATGCTTGCATCTCACGTTTCAGCATAGTTGGGCACGATCAAAACCGTACAGGTTCGTAGTGGATATTGGATTCCATACAATGACTGGATTATCGAGGTACCGCCCTCCTCGGTACACCTCTTGAAAATTGTACCGAGATCGTACCTAACGATCTCTGCGAACACAGGACCGGCCTACCCCTTACTGGATAGTACCGAATATGTTATCACCTCGGGTGTTCCCACCCTTATCGGGCGCTCTCCTTTCCATGCACAACCATATCCATAATTTTATAATATATCCAAGGGTATCTAGAAAAGTGATAACATACCCTAATTGGGTGCGACCCACTTAGCCCTACTGCATCTCCCCTGTTTTAGTCATTCCCGGTTGATGAGGCTTGAGGCTACGTTTACCTTTAGAATAGCATTCATACTTGGCATGCTAACACTGCCTTCCAGGTAATGATGCAATGATAGCATTCGTCCATACAAGTTGTTCTGGGTCTGAACAAACCGAATCTCCAGAGTCACCATCTCCATTATCCTTGAGATATCACAATTCGTAATGCACAAACCGGATCGAAGTGGTTTTCGGATAATTAAATCTGATCCTGGTCTCTTCGAAACGATTAACGAATTTGGCTAGATTTGATAATCGGTTATTTAACTATCAAATTTACACACAAAAGCAGCCACTAGGCCCATATTATAAATTTTCCAAAATATTTATTTTAAAAAAAAACTTTACAAAGATATATATATATATATATATTCAAAACTCTTTCAAAAATTCAATATTTGGAAACCATTTCAATTCCTTAAATCCCTAACAGGATATCCTAACCCATATCAACACTTAAAATATCTCCGAATTCAACTTATACCACTTAGAAAAATATTTCAATACCATTCATTCCACACTTGAAATATTTTCGGAAACCCCCTTACAATACATAGGAAAAATACTTATAAACGTATTCTCAAAAATCGCTTTTATATCCAAACTTAGGAAATATTTTATATCCTATTTCATAAATCTCCGGAGCTTAATTAATTACTTTCTACACTTTCCAACAAACTTGATTATACTTAATTATAATCCAACCATAAAATTTTAACTTCTTTTTATGAATTCAAATTCACTTTCGAAGTTCCAGTGTCTAGCAATTTGGAAATTTTCCTAAGTTTCCTAGAATTCCATTATAACATTTCACTTATACAACCATATCCATTCAATATAATCCGGTTCACAATCTCGAGAGTATTTATAAATAAATTCCAATTACTTGCTTTTAAATTCTATATCTATATATATTTATATAATAATAATTTCCAAAAATATGTTAAATAATTATTTAAAATACTTTTAAAATAACCATCCATAACTAACTCAAATTTATTAATAAAATTCTAATCGATTTACAAAACTTGTTTATAATTTAGAGTACATTCTAAAAAATTAAAAATATTTAAATAACTAACTTTATGAAATATTTCAATGCTAAAACGGTTTTAAATTACATAGTTTAATGATTAAAAATCCTTTTTTTAAAACAAACTCAACTTCTCAATAAAAATATATTTTTCAATTCCAATATAATATTTATAAGTCTCTCTCAATTTCCCATAAATCGATTTACGTCCCCAATTTCATAAATCCCTTTTTCCCAAATTCCAAACTAGAATTCACTATTCCTTCTAAACCGATTACCATATCTCATTATAAATTCCCACTGTGAATTTATATTTCCAATTTACCAATTTATACCCATTCCACTTATTCATAAACATCGTTTATAAATTTCCCAAACACATTCCCAGTTTATACATGTTTATATTACAAAAATCCATTTATAAATCAATTTTTAATTAAATCTCATCTTTAAATCTATTTCTCAAATAATCCAAACTATATTCCGAAACCGATCAAATCTCGATTTCTACTTCCATTTCGTAATTTAAAAATCTTATTTAAGATCCAGTATAACCAATTTCCTATTTATTTCAAATTCCCTTTTTTCTCCCAATCTTTTAAAATTCGCGGTTTTTAAAACCCTTTCGCATTTAAACAAATATCATTTAAATTCATTGTTTAAAATCCTTTATGTACATTATTCCAAAATCTCCATTTAAAATATCACGGAATAGTCAAGTACAAAGTCAAACCATTTATTTTATCCAAATCATTTCATTTAAAAAAAATCCAAATTCTATATAAATATTCACTTCCAAATCGCTTTTCAATTTCCTTTCAAATCCAAAAATAATATTTATAGTTCTAAAATATTAAAATTAAGGCCAATGTTACCATAGCATCCAATAAATTCAAATCACACCATAATCTATCACAGATTAGCCAAACACATCATATATCACTATATATGAAATTGAAATCAACAGTTTTGAGGAATCCAGTTAGATCCCTCCAACCTGTTTCCCTACATCCACAAATGTTAGATAACATAAAATACCAATCCCGCTTCGAGGCGGGATATCGTGGTAATATAGGGTCATCCACTATTATGCAGGGCGCATAGGGTCTCATTCCCTCCAATCGACGGGAATATTCAATCCAACTACTAATATATATATATATATATAATATAACATCCATTTGATAATATATAAATTCAACCAATCATCCAATAATAAATTTTTAACCATTTAAAATTCCACCAATTATCCAAGATGAGTGAGATTTACTCACCTTGATTTTTAGTTGTCATCCAAACATTCCGTTTTGAATTAAATTGGACTAACATCCAATTTTAAATCCAAAATTCCAATAGCTCTGAATCCGTTAAATCCAACTTCATAGCATAGCGGATGATAATACGATCGCAACGCGAGTGAAGGTCTTTGATTTGGATCTAATATGAATTAGTTACATAATCTATAAGATTTGAAAATTAAAATAATCAATTTTTTCTAAACTAATTCACACATTAGTATTAATCCACCTTAATTCCTTCTTCCCTCAACTAACCTCCCTGATACACGATGATATACAAACACGAGAACCCATCACCAACACCTGATATCGCCACTATCTCGTCAACCCCTCCACGCAACGCCACAAAACCACCACCAAACCTCCTCTCTTCGTGAGCTCTACCCGCTCATCCCCACAAACTCAAGCTCGGCCTTCACCATCAAATCGCGACCCTAGCCCCTGCGCACGAACCCATCAGGTCACGTTCGACCTTAGACCTTCACATCTCTCCAAACACATAGTGTTGAAGCCCCATTCCATCGAGAACCCAAAACTAGTCTCTGATCGAGCCAACTCCTCCTCTATTTGCAAAAAACCCAAGCCCTAGTCAAAATCCTCCATTCGAATTTTACTATCTGATTCAAAAACGAGGCTGTGACCTCCATATTGCGTATCCGCTTGAAGATCTTCTGAAAACAATGCCGAAGAAGCTTGTTTCGTAATTTATTGATGAGCATAACAAAAGATTTAAAATTTTGAAGTTGGGTTTTCTTTTGTTTTTTTCTTTTCATGACTGAGAGGAGAGGAGATGCGATTTTAAAAAGGAAAAGGCGCGTACAAACTAGGTAGGGTGGCTGACAATGGTAGGTCAGTTGAAATGAAGGAATTGAGGCTGATGTGAATATATGATCAAGTCAATATATATATATATATATATATTATTTAAACTTGAAAATATCTAGCTAAAATTTTCGGATCCCAATCGAGGCGTGCTGCCGGGCGTTCCTAATGTTATACCCATGTTCCAGACGCAAAGAAACAAGTTTCGAGTCCCAATTCTATCGTATGGAGAAGATAGCTTTTTGACCCCAATTAAAATATTAAATTCCCAATATAAATTTCGATGCGTTTTTATTTCGTACGACCAAACGATAACTCCAAAAGCTATGAAATTTGAAATCCGATAATAATACACTATTACGGATCCAATGGAACTAGTTTCATCGAATTCTGAGACTGTGTCCCGAAAAGCTATTTTTACTCGTTAATTAAAACGAGTTATTTTAAAAATCAAGTAAATCACTTATAAATCAAATTTAAAAATTCTATTACCTTCATTCTTATTTATATAAATTTAATAAGCCCTAAATTATTTTTATCAAGCTTAAAACTCAAGATTCATTATTTAACCAATTTTCAAGTAATAAATTTATCAATTAAATTATCCAATAAACCCCTATATTTGAAATTAAAGTTATTTAACCTATAAAATTAACTTTTCAAGATTTAAAATCAATTAAATATTCCAATTTCAAATAGCCAAAATTCTGGGTCGTTACAGCAACATCAACCGCGATAGCCTTAGCAACATTAACTTGTGACAGCCTTAACAATATCAACTTGCGATAGCTTTGACATCAACTTGCGATAACTTCCCTATTTCAACATGTTATAGCCTCTATAAACATATGGTAACTTTCCTCTGGTTCAACTTGCGATAGCCCATCAACTTGCGATGGCTTTTCTTCAGCGTATGATAGCTTCAAGTTTTTGGGTATAACAGTGCAAGCTACAACATAACGCTCCAGATGGAATAATAAATCTATAATACCAGTAGAACTATGAGTCTCATGCTCACCTTTAGAACAACTACCATGTGTAGTCACGACAACCTAACTCTCAGCCTACTCATGAGAGTACTCAAGGGTTGTAGGAAAACCATGCAAATAACTTTGGGTCATATAGCAATATGGTGTGAGTATTCAACTACCAAAATAATATATACAGAAATATTGACACATTGTATGATTAAAGCTTTTGAGGTATTAAAATTATTGATACATCATATGCTTAGAGCTGTAGAGGTATTAAGACTCATACCTCAATCACTCTTCAGCTATATACACATACATTAGAAAATAAAATAAATATGCTAAACTATTATCATTGTAACAACCCACCCTGGAACAGGCCTAAATTTCGACCTAGAAAAGACCCATCGAAACTTTGATCCATTCTAAGGTAAGTTGTTGGTAGAACTAAGAAAATAATAGTATAGAGCCATAACTAAACTTTCAGAACTCATAGTGGATGGATCAAAATATAATAGCAATGTGTACCCATTTATTTCAAAACCATAAAAATGTCATAATACAAAATTCTATAAAAACCGTAACATGATATATGTTACAACAATTGTCTAAATACATGGGTACACATAAAAGCAAGTAATAATAACAAATACTTCCACAAGCCAAGCTTCTCCATCTCTAAGTATCGTGACCGCCATCACAACGTCCATAAACTATGTTGTAATGAGGAGGGAGTCAGAAGAACAAGTGTCTAGTGAATAAAAACCTCGTGTCTTACCTTTTCAGTACTTGGGTAGTATATATCTCAAAATAAGAATATGTCTACGGAAATAGACCATTAAACCATTTAATACTTCTTTATAAGGAAAGGAAGCGGGTCCAACCACTTAATACCTTCCATTCCAGAAGCACAGTTTCTAGAATCCCATATCCCAATCATACGTCATAAACAACTAATGATGTGAGAGACAATACCCAAGCCACTTAATACCTTTTATTGAAAAACAGGTAGACTCTGGTCATTTAATACATTAATTAAGGCGAACCCCATCATTTAATACCTACTTCCAAGGCGTGATCCTCAATGGTACTATCTAGTTGACATTATATGGAATCTCTTAGGCCACTTAGTACTTCCTTGTGGAAAATAGGCAGACTTTGGTCATTTAATACCTTAATTAAGGCACCCGTCATTTAAGACCATTTCAAAAAGCGGACGTCTTCATTGAGATTCCACCTAATGTAACCCCATGGCCATTTAATACTTCATCCGGGGAAAAGAGGCAAGCCCTCAAACAACCACTTAATACCTCAAGACCCCTAAGCAAGCTCTTCGTCTTATGGCCCATACCCATAATGATGTCTTACATTAGTCCGACTATTCGTTGGAACTGGTAGACAAATTAGCTGGGCAGATTTCCCCTATAGAATTTGGAACAAACCTCGCATCATTACAAATATCTATCATAAGGATATCTCACATCAATCAAAGTGTACATAACTACTGGTAGCCTCAAAGTGAAGGGCAGACTTTCATCGTGTAACTCTATTGACCTTGCATCCTTATGACTTAACCATACATCAATTACTCCCCATACACATATATATATAGACAAACACACATACTTATCTCTTTGTTTCATAAAAAGGCCATATAAGGAGTCTTCCTTATTACGCCATAAAATAATAATTAGGCTATATAAAAGTTTCCGCTTATTTTCGCCTACAAATCAATTATCTTCTTAATAAGGAAAGCCAATGAAAATAATTACCTAATTAACTATGTCATATACGCAATAATTATACGTTAACTACGCTAACAGAGACAAATAAATATTCGCACCTAATATATTTTAAATGCATGGATTTTACGTCCTAAACTAGCATTAAATTTAAATTCCCTAACCAAATACTATTACAAGTCCTTTTTCTTCAAATTCCAAAGATTTCAACATACCAAAATAAGGGTTCTAATGTCCAAAACAGGGAACAAATGTTGATAACCAAAACAGCAATAACAGACTTGTGAATAAAATAGAAACTCAATTTATTACACCAATTAAATGGAATATCCTAAATAATAAGAATTGCAATCTAAACTCCATATTCTATTCAACTCCTCTTTTACAAAGAAATAGATAAGAATAAGTGGAGTAAACTACGAATAGAATTCGTAATCTAAACCCCTTATTTCATTAAAGAATCACGATTTGAACCAAAGAAGTAGGAGAAATGGAATAGATTATGAAATTATCAAAAATTGCATAAACGAAACAAATTCCATCAAATTTATGTAAATAATTGAGAATCTCAACATAAAATTGACATTTTGAAATAAAAAGGAATTTTAGGGGATTTTATCTATCGTACTTTGGATCCCAAAATCCCTTAAGCAAATTCAAATCCAAATGGAGATACACTAACAATTATTAAAAAAGAAATACTAAGTTTTCCACTCACAAATTAGCCTTAGCTTCACTTATATGAATCTGTAGCCTTCCAATCTCTTTCAGAATCTCTCTCTTTTGATACACACACACACACAATAGGGAAGAGGTATATATATTCATTAGATTCAGATTATTGGAGAAGAATACGATAAGAATAGATTGGAGGAAGAAGAAACAAATAAGAAATAAGTTGAATCCTTACCTAAATCCTCTATGGAGCATCTGAATCTTATTAGAGAGATAGCAATGGCAGAATTTCATTGCATTCCCCAAAATAATATGAATAAAAAGTGGACAGGATATGGTTTTATTTATAGGGATTGAAACGTATCAGAACCATATGATGAAAATAGTTTAAAATAGAAAAATCTGGAGCATACAAATAAATAGCACACCCCTTCAAACCCTAGCCGCCACGGCCAAAATTTGGCTTTGAACGGTCGACCGCCCTTCTTCAACCGATCGACCGCTATGTCGACCAGTCCCAATAAAGGGGTCGACCAATACGTTTGTTTTAGGAATGTTTTATTTCCACTGCTTTTTAATTAATTTTATACACAAATTAACTATAACATTAATTGCTGATTAAACGTTTATTTAACCCCTAAGCTAATTTTTAAAATTCAAACCCAAAATTTAAATTCTCATTTGTATTTGAATTTCGGCTATATTAATTTAAATATGAAAACTTAAAACACTCATAACTTCTTCGTTTGAGCTCCGTTTTTAACATATTATGTATGGAAACAGATCGGAACTTCACCACAAATGCAACAGAATAATTTTCGTGGTTAAATTCCAACTTTTATATAATTTTCAACCCTTATCATATTTAATTCAATTTACTTCATTTATTTATGGTTTATTTTACAAGGTGTTACATTCTTCCCCCCTAAAAAAACGATTTCATCCCAAAATCTTCCAAGAGGTGAACATCGTAACGCGCAATAACATCCATGTTATACAACCAAGTTCTCTATACAACCATCTACTTAACCAATAGTGCAATATGATGATGTACAGCAGACATGATAAAATGAGCTCAATCCTAGTGTGAGTGTGTAATCGTGTCATGAAAGTATGTATGCAAATATCCTAAACATGCATAAAAATTTCTACACGGGTGTAAAGTGATTGTGAAAAAGTGTAACGACCATCTCCTACCATCCAATCTAGCAACCACGATGCAACCAAAATCCTAATTTTGGAGAGAAAAATTACCAATGAAAAGCTCTAGGAGTGCTCTTCATCTTCTCCTCGGTCTCTCATGTGCTTTCCGCCGGATTGTCCCCTATTGTACTCGGACCAGCCTAATTATTTTATTTCGGAGTCTCCTGGTACCGTGCTCCACAATGCATGCATTGGCACAGGGCATTATCGGCTCCATCTCAAAATCCCCCAATTGATCAGGCTCTACTCTGTTAACGGTGTCATGAAGGAATTTCCTAAGGTGAGAAACGTGGAAAATATTATGGACTCCTGCCAACTTGTCAAGAAGCTCCACACGGTATGCCAATTTTTCTATTCTTTTTAGAATATGAATGGCCCAACAAATCAAGGCGCCAATTTTCCAGACTTACCAGACCTAACAACTTTTTTAAGAGGGAATATTTTAACAAACACTATATCTCCAACCTCAAATTCAAGCTCTTTCCTTCTTTTATTCACACAAGATTTGACGGTCTTGCGCTACCTTCATCCTTTTCCTAATCAACTCTACTTTTTCCATGGTATCACGAATTAAATCAGGTCTGAGTAATACTTTGTCAGTGATTTCCCACCAACAACTAGGCGATTTGCACAGCTGCCCATAAAGTGCTTCAAACGGGGCCATACTAATCGTCGCTTGATAGTTATTATTATATGTAAAATCAACTAAAGGTAGATGCTGCTCCCAATGTCCTCCGAAATCCAAGGTACAAGCTCTCAACAAGTCCTTCAAAATTCCATTCACCCTCTCTGTTTGTCCATCAGTTTGTGGTGATATGTCGTGCTAAGGTACAAAGAAGTTCTCAAATATATTTGTAGGCTCCTCCAAAACTCATTAGTGAACAAGGGGTCCATATCACTGACTATGCTTATAGGAATTCCATGTAGATGAACTACCTCGTTAATATAAATCTGTGTGAGAGAGGTGCTAGTCCTATTTTTCCTAATCGGAACAAAATGAGCACTCTTAGTGAGTCTGTCCACAACAACCCAAATAGCCTCATTGCCCTTCTAACTTCTAAGTAATCCTTCCACAAAATCCATTGAAATATGTTCCCACTTCCAAGTCAGAATTTTCAAAGGTAATAATAATCCACCAGGCTTCCCTTGCTCGGCTTTTACTTTCTGACATGTCAAAACCCTAGCAACAAACTCATCTATGCTTCTCTTCATTCCATCCTAAAAGACAATTCTCTTCATGTCCTTATACATCTTATCTCCTCCAGGATGAATAGTCATCCTTGAGTGGTGACCCTCCATAAGCACATCTCTCATCAAATCATCAATCATCGGAACATAAAGACGTCCATCTCTTCTCAAACATCCCTTCTCATCAATTGAATACCTCCTAGCATGGGCAAAATGCTCTCATTTTCTCAATTTCTCCTAAATTTCTACTAATTCCTCATCCTTCACTTGCTCATACCCTATACAATCCATCAAGGCTGGTCTAATCTCCATAACTGCTAGAAAACCTTAGATGGGTTTTGTTGACGGTTGGAGGTTAAAATTCGAGAGAAACTCCAACGGTATCCATTCATATATAACACCTAGGGTAGCATGTCTCCAATAAGGGCGTCGGCGACTACGTTCCCTTTTCCAATGGTATATTGAATACTAAAGTCAAAGGGTGCTACATACTCCATCCACCTCTACTGCCTATGTAACGACCCTGAAAATCCGACCCGATTTAAAAAATTTAATTCGTTATTTAGCTGAAAATTCGAACTTTCACAAACGATCTCCACTGCTAACAAAACTTCATATTTGGATTGCGTCTAGATAGACTTAGGCGTACGCCAAATTTCATTGGAAATATTAAAGTTAGTTACGCACGTTATATTTGCATATCAGTTTAGTTTTTAACTGTGCAAATTTTATTCGTCAAAATCCAATTATCTTCGTTAAACGGATTGTAATCGGTTCGTTCATAACCCGTTTAACCCAAATTAAACTCAACATCCTTGAAATCTGAATAGGCACCTACAGTGCAAGAGACTGAACATTGAATAGTCAGCTAGGGAAGTGCAAGAGACTACACCGTGAATAGTCACCTAGGCAAGTGCAATAGCCACAAATCGTTTCGTTTGGTTCTGAGTGTTTATATTTGATAAAACTTTTCATTTACATTCACGCAAGCAAACCTTTCTCTGCCAGGAAGTTCTTCTTCTCTCCTCCTCGTTCTTCTACATCTCATTATTTTTTTCTTTTCTTTTTTTAGTCTCGTTCGTTCCAGCATATTGAAACAAAGAAGAAAAAAAGAAATTGCGCAAGTTTTTCTGCTGTTCCCATCGTCACCCACACCCGCGTTTCTGCCTTCACCACCAAGTATACAACCCATGTCTCCATCCACCTGAGCCAAACTCCACCGCCACTCGTGCTGTCCCGAACCCCTACTCCACGTCAGCCTCGTCGCCTTCCCCTCAACCCCATCGACGAGCTGCTCCGCCCCTTGCCACCGCTGTCCACGACCCATATCTCCACCGCCTCGCTTACAGCCTTCCCACTTAGCCCTTGAACCGCAGCAGCCCTACACCAACGTCAGACCACCTTTCTTCACCTACCCTTCTACTTTACCGCGCCCCACAAAAAAAACCCCAACAGCCTCCACTGCCTCTCCACTACCCGCTGCACAACCGCCCACTGTCACCATCCCCACGCAGCCCGTCACCGTGCAGTCCCCTCGACACCATCGACAGCAGCCGGCCCTTCACCCACGTCACGAATCTATTATGCACAACCCAGCTCACGGCCTTCTTTATGTATTTTTTTAGTTTTGTCTTGAAAACTTTGTGAACAGCAGTTGTTTTATAAATTTTGGGTACAGAACAGTTTTGTATAAACTTTGTTTCATAATTTTATACCAGAGGTTTCTGACTTTGTTTCATAAACTTTGTTTTACGTGATAGTTTATAAATATACAGTGGTTATAGATATCTTACAAGCAGTAAACAATTTATACTCAAACAGTAACTTCCGTTTTAGTTTAAGATTAGCAGTATATATATATATATATTTAGAAACTTTGCATGTTGTTTTATGAACATCAGGTGTTTAAAATATACACAGCAACCTTTGTTTTATGAACAGCAAGTGTTTAAATAAACTTCGCGTGTTGTTTCAGCTACCGCTCCGGATTCTTAGGATATCGCTTTGGCTCGTTCACTCTCATCCCGTCTTGTTTTGGTACGTTTTATACATATAAGTATTATATATATACGTCAATCGATTGTCGAATAATTTCCTTGTTTGAATTTCAGTTGTAGTTCGTGCTTATCTTCGTTCGTGTCTTCCGTCTTCGTGTCATCTTCTTATCAATTCTCGCCGCAACAAAAGGTGAATGTTTATTTCACGACTCAAAATTTTATATATCGATAACCAAGTGATATAGGTGTTGTTAATGCTAGTTGCACATTTGATTAGTTATAGAAATCATCACCTATGTTGTTAGTGTAGAAATTTCATTTGATATGTCGTTATTATTGATGATTTAAGTGATGTTAAATTATCACATGAAATGCTAGCTATAAAATAAGTTGATAAATTTATGTTAGCACTTGAATTTATAAATCGACACCATATTATTGATTAAACTTGTTATAGTTAACATGCGACATATGGACATGTATTTTAATTAGTATGACATCATGTTGTAAATTATTTTAGTTAGGATTAAATTGGCAGTTTAATCACATGAAATGACGACGTTTAATTAGGGAAGTAATTTGAATTTGGCATATTATTACATGTACGTTAAACGGAAGTAATTACGATTTTACATGAAATGATAGTGTAAAATCAATCTGATTAGTTGTAATTATCTGAATTGAAATTTTGATATGTGTTATTTTATGCAAATTTCCTGTTAGTTTAGAATCACTATGGGTTGAAATGATACATACCCGAACAGACATTAGAATAGGGATAAATCGTTATGGGTTGAAATGATAGACCTGAGCGATTTATATGGAATCGGGTTGAAATGATATATACCCAATTAAACCACTTGGCCTAGGATAGAAAATTTAATAAGAAACCCGATTGGTCAATAAATTGTTTTGAAATTGAATTTTGTTGAATATTAAAATAAACTTAACAATGTTTTAAAATGAATAAATGGATTTGTTGAAATAAATAAAAGGGATTTGTGAATTGAATAAATGGATTTATTTGAAATGGATAAATGGAATTATTTGAATTTAAATAAGGGATTTATTTGTAATAAATCAAATGGATTTTGTCGAATGAAATTAATGAATTTATTTGGAATGGAATGGAATTAAGTAACGAATTTAATTTATTAAATGGAATTTAACTTATGAAAAATTTAGCTAGGTAAAGTTGTGAATTTATTTAAAAGTTTAAATTTAATGAATTAATTTAATTATGATTTTAAAGACTTGGTTATTAAATTTAAGAGATTTGAAATTGATTTAAATTTAATTATGTTTTGAGTCAAATTAAGTAAGAAGGATCTCTTTGGAATTTGAAATGCGATTTGTTTAATAAGTTGAGTAAGAACTATTTTAGTAAAAGGAATTGGTTAATAAAATCGTTTAATTGAACTTGAATTTAAACTTGACGAAAGGGAATGTAATATAAACTTGAACTAACGAAATTGAATTTAAACGATTTGAATTAAATTGATTATTAAATGAAATTCATGGAAGATGAAATAAATTTAATAAGTAAATGGAAGTTGTTTAACGTCGTACCAAATTTTAATTGAAATTGTGTTTAGAAATTGAAATGATTGAATTGCGAAATATGAATTTGAAAGTAACTCGAAGTTTACTTTGAACTTGGATTTGTTTGAACTTTAACTCTAATGACCATCGGGTATAAATACGAAGTTATTAAAGAGACTGGGATCGGATATGGACATACTCTCTGTCGATACCGAAAACCACTTTAATAACTATTATACGTGAAGTGTTGATCCAGAATGAAGTAGATGGTTTTGGTGAACGCGTTGATTTGAAGAAAGAGAACGATTTTGGTTGACCCCTGATATGACTAAAACAGGAGCCATGCCGGGCCATTGAGGTTCGCTACCTCTAGCGGACACACTTCTTCGATACCATATCTATTACTTTTGTGATGCGATTGGGGCCCCCTTGATTTGGGAGTGTTGTTTCGCGGTGTTGGGGTAGTAGCTGCTATGCCCAACATCAGTCCGGATTACGCAACTACTAGTATCCTAGTTGGTATCGCCTCATGTACCTTGTCATCCCGTTATCCTATTCGCGACCACTACGTTATGGTTTATACCTTGAGTATATGGATTGCCCTCTGGTGACTTCTGGTTTTGGGGAAACTACGGTCTTGTATATGCTTTTGGGAATAAAAATGTGTTAAGCGGGGAATGGGCGTCGACTTAACACTATTTTGATATCTTTACTTTACTTTAGACATTATCTATTTAGCGTATCTTATTGTATATATAGATAGTTTATCAGATCCTTAAAGACGATGTGATTCCATTCGTCTTTAAGTTATGTTTATTGCTTGGACCCGATTATCCTGTATAAGATTTTGAGTCCTGACTCGAGTGTTTCTTTTTGTTTATGCTTGGGTCAGTCTGAAGCTTTCCAGCTGTTGAGCTAGGTTGGTTTGAAGATGCCGAAGACTTATCTATTTCAGTTTATTTCCATTCAGTATTGATGTATTTGTCAGTTGGACATTTATGTATTTCATTTCAGTCAATTTCTCTGAGACATTGTTGTATCTTATCTAGTAGCTTCATGAACTACTATTATGACAGTGTATTATTCCGCTGCATTATATTGTGATTGTTCTGTGTTTGTGATTTGTGTTGATTCCCATTTACATATTTGTATATATAACCCCATAATGACTCGTGTTTTGAATTATTTAAATCGACATGTGTGGACTTATTGTCGTTTTAAATGGCTCAAATATACGGATTATTACAGTTGGTATCAAAGCTTCGGTTTCCCTAAAAACCTTAGTTCGGGATTATATAAACTCATTGAGATAGGGTAGCAATACCCTAGAATGAGGAGAATCGATTCAATGTCCAAACCTTTCAATTCAAACTTCTTTGATTCGTTGATTGGACTTTCCTTAGAGTTCTACGATTTCTATCCTTGGTTCTAAATCTCTTTGGTATTTCAGGATGAGTACCAGAAGAAACAATAGGGGTGGAAGAGGCAATGGTCCTGCTCAGGCTGCACCTGCCGCACCAGCTCCAGTCAAATTCACTACTCTTAGTAAGGAGTATACACAGCTTGGAGGTATTACGTTTTCTGGATCCGAGAACATTATCGAGGCTCAGCAATGGCTTAAGGGCTTAGAAAAGATATTTTCTGGTTTGGAGATCACTGATGCTCAGAAGCGACAACTGGCTACTTGGCAACTTCAGGATGCCGCACAAGATTGGTGGGAGTCAGTTACTTCTCGTATCGAGGAGAACACCATCGCTTGGGCCCAGTTTAAGTATAAATTCGTTTGGATTTCGTAACATAAATTCTTCTTTCAATCTTTGGAATGTTATTAATCTAGTCCATCTGTTTGATTAGGGATACTTTCTCGGCACAATGGATGCCGGCTGCTCGGAAAACCCAACTTTATAGAGCTTTCATGGATCTTAAGCAAGGCAGTATGACTTTTTCTAAGTATGAGAGGAAATTCAACGAAGTCTCCAAGTTCGGTCCTGGCTTGATTGATACCCCACTTCTAAAGAACGAGAAATTCATTTTGGGAGCTAGACCAGAATATTATGACTTGCTTACTGGCCACACTCACTGCACCTTCACAGAGCTTGTTGATTATGCTCTTAGATATGAGGCGAAGCCAAAGGGACCTACTGCCAAGGCCACTCCTACTCAGCCCTCTTCTAGCCAACCCAGGAAAAGGAAGATGAACTTTGATCAACAAAAGAAAGCTTGGCAGAAGACTACTGGATTGGGATACGCCCAGAAAAGCCCAATCGACCTTGCTAATATCACTTGCTTCAAATGCGATAAGAAGGGCCATTATGCTAATAGCTGCCCATCTACCGGAGCTACTGTCCCACCACCTCCTATGACTAGGAGAGATTTATGCCATGTCTGCCTCCAGCCTGGACATTTCAAGAAAGACTGCCCAATGCATAAGCATGGCACCACTTTGGGAGTATTTGCTATCACCACACCTGCACCATCTGCACCACCGGCCCAGGATGACCAAGGTACCTTACGATGTATTTTTTCATTTCATGATCTACCTATTAGAGTATTATTCGATACGGATTCTTCACATAGCTTTATATCAGTTGACCTTTGTAATAAGCTTGAATTAGAACCTGCTTTTGCCACTACTTCTTTATGTGTCTCCAACCCTATTGGAGGACCTGCCAACCTTAGTAGAGTTTGTAATGAGGTGGTGCTCTTATATGAAAGACATCGTTTCACTTGGAATTTCTATGTTCTGGGATTCCAAGCCTTCGACATTCTTTTAGGCGCTGATTGGTTAAGCAAATTCGAAGCTGTTATCTCTTGCAAGGCCCGAATCGTCTCCCTTATAGACGATAAAAGAAAACCTCTAACTATTGAATGCCAATCACCTCAGAAATATGCCGGAAGCTTCATATTCTCTCTTGATGCTCATCCGGATGGCCTTAATACTACTCCTATTGTTCAGAAATTTCCCGATGTCTTTGGAGAGGTCAACTCTCTACCGCCTAAACGGGAAATAGATTTCCGCATTGATCTTATTCCTAGAGCTACTCCCGTCGTTCTACCACACCGAAGGATGGCTCCTAGAGAAAAAGCTGAACTAAAAACTCAAATTGATGATATTTGCTAAGAGTTTGATTAGGAGAAGTTGTTCTGAATGGGGCGCCGCAGTTGTGTTTGTCACCAAATCAGATGGATCTCTTCACATGTGTGTTGATTACAGAGAACTAAATAAACGCACTCTCAAGAATCGTTATCCGATGCCTCGCATCAACGATTTATTCGATCAGCTCCATGGAGCTAAATTCTTCTCACAACTTGATCTAGCCACTGGGTTCCACCAACTCAGAGTAGCAGAAGATAGTATCCATAAGACAACTTTCCATACCGAGAATGGATTCTATGAATGGTTGGTTATGCCATTCGGTTTGACTAACACACCTGCTTATTTCGTCGACTTGATGAATCGAGTCTTTCGTGATGTACTTAACAAGTTTGTTCTTGTATTCATTGATGATATTCTCGTCTTCTCCAAAGACGAGAAAGAGCATGAAACACATCTCCGTTATGTTCTGGAAACTCTCCGAAACCATCAGCTTAAAGCCAAGTTCTCTAAATGCCATTTCTGGCGAGACGAAGTAAGATTCCTTGGCCATATTGTTTCTGAAATTGGGATTTCGGTTGATCCAGCTAAGATCGCCATAATCAATGTAAGTTCTATCTTATTCGTTGTTTCTGTTCAAACAATCTTATCTCTTTCTGATTTGAATCAATTAATCTACAGGATTGGGAGACTTCTAAAACTCCTACAGATATTCGTAGTTTCTTGGGCTTAGCCGGTTATTATCGCTGATTTATTGAGCACTTTGCCCGGATTTCTGCCCCACTCACTACTTTAACTCGGAAGGATGTTAAGTTTATTTGGAGTGAGAAATGTGAATCAGCTTTTAATGAGTTGAAGCGCAAGTTAACTTCAGCCCCTGTACTTGCGGTAATTGATGGAAGTGAGGGATTAACTGTCTATATAGATGCTTGCCAAGAAGGTTTAGGCGCTGTCCTTATGCAAAATGGAAAGGTTATTGCTTATGCGGGTCGTCAGTTGAAGACCCATGAATTAAACTATGCCACACACGATCTTGAGCTTCTTGCAGTTGTATTTGCTTTGAAACTATGGAGGCATCATCTTTTGGGAACCAAGTTCGAATTATTCACTGATCATAAGTCCTTGAGGTATATCTTTTCTCAGAAGGATTAGAATCATAGACAAGTCCGATAGCTCGAATTCTTAGCTGCATATGATCTCGACATCACTTATACTCCGGGGAAAGCAAATGTCGTAGCAGATGCTTTGAGCCGCAGCAAAGAATTGTCTTGTTGTAATCTTGTTAAAGGCATGTTATTCCAGCTCGTTATCTCTCCATCTCTTATGGATCGCATCAAAGCTAAACAATATGAGGACACTTTGCTCTATCGTATGAAGGAGTTAGTTTTAGGTAGAGTCGAAAATGCCGACAGTAAAGTGGGAGCACAGATTGATAGTAATGGAGTTCTGAGGATCGACAACCGTATTTGTGTTCCTAATGTCGATGGATTGAGACAAGAAGTGCTTAGAGAGAACCATCAGTCATCACTTTCATTTCATCCTGGTGTCACTAAGATGTATCGTAATATGAAGCGTTTATATTGGTGGAGTGGGATGAAGAGGGATATTTCTATATATGTCAGTAGATGCACCACTTGCCAACAAGTCAAGGACGATCACCAGTGGACTACCGGTTTACTTCAACCCCTAGAGATTACTTGTTGGAAATGGGATCAGATTTCTATGGACTTCATCGATGGATTACCGAGGACCAGAAAAGGTAATGAGAGTATATGGGTGATTGTTGATAGGTTAACCAAATCTGCTCACTTTATTCCTGTAAAGACCACTCGTACTGCCTCGAGCCTGGCCGAGATTTATATGAGAGAGATTGTTAGACTTCATGGAGTTCCATCTAATATTGTATGTGATCGAGATCCTATATTCACGAGTAAATTCTGGAAGGCATTTCAGGACGTCTTGGGCACCAAACTGAATCTGAGCACAGCTTATCATCCTCAAACAGATGGTCAAACAGAGAGGGTGAACCAGATTTTGGAAGATCTGCTACGAGCTTGCATTATTGATTATGGTGGATCTTGGGAAGACCATCTCCATTTGGTTGAATTTACTTATAATAATAGTTATCAGGCGAATATTGATATGGCACCGTTCGAAGCTTTATATGGACGGCCATGCAAATCGCCAGCTTGTTGGATTGAGCCCGGAGATCGATTAGTTCTTGGCCCGGATATGATTATGGAAGCATCCGAGAAGGTTAATGAGATTAGAAGGAAGATGAAGACCGCACAGGATAGGCAGAAGAGCTATGCTGATAGGCGTAGAAGGGATTTGGAATTCCATGTTGGGGCCGAGGTATTTCTTAAGGTATCACCTTTGAAGAATGTCATTCGATTCGGTCGAAGAGGGAAGCTTGCTCCTAGATTTGTTGGACCATTCACTATCACTGAGAGGATTGGTACACTAGCCCACAGAGTTGCATTGCCAGAGAAATTTGAGGGTGTGCACAACGTATTCCACGTTTCACATCTTCGGAAGGTTGTGCATGATCCATCCATGACCATTCCAATTACTCAGTTAGATGAGGTTGATATTGAGCCGGATTTGACTATAGAGAGGAGACCACTTCGTATTGTTGATAGAGATACGAAGCAGCTTAGAAGGAAATCTGTTAGCCTAGTCAAAGTCCAATGGAGTCCCGATGATCGGGATTGTACTTGGGAAACCGAGGTGAGTATTCGGGATTCTAATCCAGAATTGTTTGTTGAAGGTAAACTCTATCCTATATTCTATATTTTATTCGATAATCTATTCTATATCCATCGTATCTCTTCTATCTATTCTTCCACTCTTTACCTTATTCCTTTTCGAGGACGAAAAGTTTTGAGTGGGGGAGAATGTAACGACCCTGAAAATCCGACCCGATTTAAAAAATTTAATTCGTTATTTAATTGAAAATTCGAACTTTCACAAACGATCTCCGCTGCTAACAAAACTTCATATTTGGATTGCGTCTAGATAGACATAGGCGTACGCCAAATTTCGTTGGAAATATTAAAGTTAGTTACGCACGTTATATTTGCATATCAGTTTAATTTTTAACTGTGCAAATTTTATTCGTCAAAATCCAATTATCTTCGTTAAACGGATTGTAATCGGTTCATTCATAACCCGTTTAACCCAAATTAAACTCAACAGCCTTGAAATCTGAATAGGCACCTACAGTGCAAGAGACTAAACCGTGAATAGTCAGCTAGGGAAGTGCAAGAGACTGCACCGTGAATAGTCACCTAGGCAAGTGCAATAGCCACAAATCGTTTCGTTTGGTTATGAGTGTTTATTTTTGATAAAACTTTTCATTTACATTCACGCAAGCAAACCTTTCTCTGCCAGTAAGTTCTTCTTCTCTCCTCCTCGTTCTTCTGCATCTCATTATTTTCTTCTTTTCTTTTTTTTAGTCTCGTTCGTTCAAGCATATTGAAACAAAGAAAAAAAAGAAATTGCGCAAGTTTTTCTGCTGTTCCCATCGTCACCCACACCCGCGTTTCTGCCTTCACCACCAAGTATACAACCCATGTCTCCATCCACCTGAGCCAAACTCCACCGCCACTCGTGCTGTCCCGAATCCCTACTCCACGTCAGCCTCGTCGCCTTCCCCTCGACCCCATCGACGAGCTGCTCCACCCCTTGCCACCGCTGTCCACGACCCATATCTCCACCACCTCGCTTACAGCCTTCCCACTTCGCCCTTGAACCGCAGCAGCCCTCCACCAACGTCAGACCACCTTTCTTCACCTACCCTTCCACTTTACCGCGCCCCACAAAAAAAAACCCCGACAGCCTCCACTGCCTTTCCACTACCCGCTGCACAACCGCCCACTGTCACCATCCCCACGCAGCCCGTCACCGCGCAGTCCCCTCGACACCATCGACAGCAGTCGGCCCTTCACCCACGTCCCGAATCCGTTATGCACAACCCAGCTCACGGCCTTCTTTATGTATTTTTTTTAGTTTTGTCTTGAAAACTTTGTGAATAGCAGTTGTTTTATAAATTTTGGGTAAAGAACAGTTTTGTATAAACTTAGTTTCATAATTTTATACCAGCGGTTTCTGACTTTGTTTCATAAAATTTGTTTTATGTGATAGTTTATAAATATACAGTGGTTATAGATATCTTACAAGCAGTAAACAATTTATACTCAAACAGTAAATTCCGTTTTAGTTTAAGATTAGCAGTATATATATATTTAGAAACTTTGCGTGTTGTTTTATGAACAGCAGGTGTTTAAAATATACACAACAGCCTTTGTTTTATGAACAACAAGTGTTTAAATAAACTTCACGTGTTGTTTCAGCTACCACTCCGGATTCTTAGGATATCGCTTTGGCTCGTTCGCTCTCATCCCGTCTTGTTTTGGTACGTTTTATATATACAAGTATTATATATATACGTCAATCGATTGTCGAATAATTTCCTTGTTTGAATTTCAGTTGTAGTTCGTGCTTATCTTCGTTCGTGTCTTCCGTCTTCGTGCCATCTTCTTATCAATTCTCGCCGCAACAAAAGGTGAATGTTTATTTCACGACTCAAAATTTTATATATCGATAACCAAGTGATATAGGTGTTGTTAATGCTAGTTGCACATTTGATTAGTTATAGAAATCATCACCTATGTTGTTAGTGTAGAAAGTTCATTTGATATGTCGTTATTATTGATGATTTAAGTGATGTTAAATTATCACATGAAATGCTAGCTATAAAATAAGTTGATAAATTTATGTTAGCACTTGAATTTATAAATCGACACCATATTATTGATTAAACTTGTTATAGTTAACATGCGACATATGGACATGTATTTTAATTAGTATGACATCATGTTGTAAATTATTTTAGTTAGGATTAAATTGGCAGTTTAATCACATGAAATGACGACGTTTAATTAGGGAAGTAATTTGAATTTGGCATATTATTACATGTACGTTAAACGGAAGTAATTACGATTTTACATGAAATGATAGTGTAAAATCAATCTGATTAGTTGTAATTATCTGAATTGAAATTTTGATATGTGTTATTTTATGCAAATTGCCTATTAGTTTAGAATCACTATGGGTTGAAATGATACATACCCGAACGGACATTAGAATAGGGATAAATCGTTATGGGTTGAAATGATAGACCTTGTTATCCCTCCTTTTTAGCAAGGCCGTGATACCAAAAGATCGACTGAGAAGCCAAAGATAGTTCATCTCAAAGGTTGGTCAGCTTAGCCTTCAACAGAGCAAGTCCTTGTTCGGTCGTTCTCGATCTACGACCTAAAGTGTGAAGCGACTTAGGAGTTCCAACGACCTAATAACCTCGGCGACCTAAGAAGCTTCGACGACCTAAGAAGCTTCAACGACCTAAGAAGCTTCGACGACCTAGTGATCAACGACCTAAAGGTTCCAGTGACCTAACAGTTCAAAGCCTCCAGCGAGTTAACGACTTAAAGCCTTAGCGACCTAAAATCATTAGCGACCTAAAATCCTTAGCGACCTAAAAGTCCCAGCGACCTAACTTCCTCGCGACCTAACTACCTCGCGACCTAACTACCTCGTGACCTAACTACCTCGCGACCTAACTCCCTCACGACCTAACTTCCTCGCAACCTATTTAGGTCAAGATCATTCCCTTAGATCGCTAACGACCTACGACCTTCCCCTAGGTCGCTCTACCTGATACCTCAGCATTGTTTAAGTCCCTCACCACTCCCCTAAGGTCGCCAACGACCTACGACCTATCCCTTAGGTCACCAACGACCTACGACCTACCCAACCTGCTCTAGATTTTCCCTATAAATACCTGACCTACTCCATATGCAAAGGGGGACTTTTTTCGGGACTTGGAAGCGTCGAAGCTCTGCTACTTTCTCGACCTACACAACACTTCATTTGCCAACAACACTTCAAGGAGCTGAGAGAAGAATCCTACTACATTCAACATGAATCCGAAGAGCAATTCATCAGAAAAGTTCTAGCTTGTCTTAATGGTGTTGTAGCCGAAGATTCATTGTAACCATTGTAAAAGTTGTAATCAAACCAGCAATAAAGAAGAGATAAAGTGGTGTAGGCTCGATTTTTAGCCGAACCACTATAAAAATCGTTGTCTTTTTACTGTTTTTGCTATTTTCTGTTTACCTTGAGTTCCCGTGTAAACGGGTGGTGCTTTCACTTTGTCACACACACACCGGGTATTAGCGTTACACTTTTTAGCGTTAACATTTTGGTGCTTTCACTGAGAGACTGAACTTAGGAATTCTTTCAACCAAGAGTTGGATCCGAGGGATTAGGACTGGGATTCGAAGAATTATGGCAAGGCGATCAAGTAGATTACAAAGACCAGAGAGTAGTCAGCATAGAGGTAGTCAAGAGGCTTCTTCGGGAGCAAACCAAACTTCAGCCTTCGTGACTAGGGACGAGATGGAGGCAATGATGAAAAGGCAAGAAGAGTTGATCCAGGGTTTGTTTCACCAGATTGGGCAACTTGGAGCACAGAATCAGAGAGGAACAGAAGCCCAACAAGAAGAACAGATTCCACCATCCCCTCGTGAACTCGGGGGGCAAGACGAAGGCAATGGACAAGGACTACAGTTTGGAGGCAATGACAGATTGCTGGAAATGGTCAAAAAAGCCATGAGAGGTGGTTTGGTAAACAAGGACTTGGAGGATGTGAATAAGAGTCCTTTTACCACAACAATTAGGCGAGCTAAGTACCCACCAGACTTTAAGCTACCGTCATTGGATATGTATAATGGAAGGACAGACCCTACAGTTCATCTTACAAAATATATGAGACATATGGAAGTGCTAGGGGCATCAGAGGAAGTTATGGCCCGGTGCTTTCTATTGTACTTGGCAGATATTGCGGCATTGTGGTTCAGACAATTGGAAAGTGGATCTATCGGGACGTGGAATGATTTGATTGAGAAGTTTATGAGGCAATTCAGGGTCCACATCTCGAGGCCCAAGAATGTTATGAGTTTGACAGCGCTGAAGCAAAGAACTGGAGAATCTTTGAGAAGTTTCTTGACGCGATTCAACGCAGCTGTGGCATCGGTGGATCGACCAGATCCATCTATGGTCTTGATGGCAGCTGTGTCAGGCACAGCTGACGATACAGATTTTAAGGATTCGCTGACAAGAGATCCCCCTATGGATCTAGGGGAATTTTACCATGAGGCTGAAGGATTTTTACGATTAGAAGACGCAAAGGCTGAAAGAGAAGAAGGAGAAGGGATTGATGTTTTTGTAGTCAAAGGTGGGAATCCTCCTGAGAAGGGTGCAGAAACTAGCAAAGGTAAACGAAAGGCTGAGGATGACAACGATAGATCAGCACGACAGCAAAGGGGACCAAGATTCACCTCATACACAGAATTGAATGAGACTTTAGAGCGGATCTACCAAAACACTAAGGGACAGGTTCCTTATCGAAAGCCAATTAGGAGAGATCCAACTAACAACGAGAGAAAGTCGGGCAAGTACCGCTTGTTCCATGAGCTAAATGGTCATAGCACAAATGACTGTAGACACTTGAAAGACGAAGTTGAGGGACATATCCGGGAGGGTCTGCTATCGCAATATGTAAAAACGAAAGCTGCAACGGTGGAACAAGAACGTCCACCTCCTACACCGACTGGAGACGACTCAGGATCAAGGCGTCAGCTTGTTATCAACTGACTGAGGTTACGACGAATGAGTAGAAAACTCTACATCGACACAATTAAGTTGTTCACACATGTATGGGACCGCGAACGATCCCCAGGCATGCTCTGATACAACTATAAATCATACCGATGTAGATGTTTGCACTCGGACGTCGATTCTTTGTTTTTGAGTTTTAATTCTGATGATTGACTGCTTTACTTTTGTATTTTACTTCAGATGACTGATTACATTGCTTTCATGTTTTGCTTCCGATGTTTGTGATTCTACATTGCTTTCATGATTTGCCTCTGGTGTTTTGAGTTTGATCATACTTTGCTTTCATGATTTGCTTCTGATGTTTGGATTTGACTTTTTCAAACATTTCTACTTGACAACTTTTCAGTTGAATATTTAATTTTGATGATCTTGCAATGATTAAGCCCTACGAATAGGCACCCGACTTCGAACAGTCACAAACTCGCCTCGAACAGGCACCCGACTTCGAACAGTCAAAAACTCGCCTCGAACGGCAAAAACTCGCCTCAAATGGCTCGATCCCGAACGGTCGTCATTTAGGGTCCACCCCCTGACCGCCAACGGTCGCACTTTACCTCGAATGGCTTGATCCCGAACGATCGTCATTTGAGGTAAGGCGCTTGACCGTGAGCGATTACATTTCACCTCAGATGGCTCGATCCCGAACGATCGTCATTTGGGGTCCACCCTCTGACCGCCAACGGTCGCACTTTACCTTGAATGGCTCGATCCCGAACAATCGTCATTTGAAGTAAGGCGCTTGACCGTGAGCGGTTACATTTCACCTCGAATGACTCGATCCCAAACGATCGTTATTTGAGGGTCCGCCTCTGACCAGGCACGGTCGCACTTTCCCACAAATGGCTTGATCCTGAACGATAGTCATTTGAAGTAAGGCACTTGACCATGAACGGTCGCGTTACATCTCACATGACTCAATCCCGAACAATTATCACATGAAGATAAGCGCTTGACCGCGCACGGTCGCACTTCACTTCAAATGACTCGATCCCAAACGATCGTCATTTGAAGTTAGGCGCTTGACCGTGAACGGTCTCACTTCACCTCAAGCGGCTCGATCCCGAACGATCGTCACTTGAGACCCGCCACTTGACCGCGCACGGTCGCACTTTACCGCGAATGGCTCGACCCCGAATGGTCGTCATTTGAAGTAAGGCGCTTGACCACGAACGGTCATCATCTGAGCTCCACCACTCGACCGTGCACGGTTGCACTTTACCACCAATGACTCGATCCCAAATGATCGTCATTTGAAGTAAAGCGCTTGACCGTGAACGACACCTGACCGCGCACGGTCGCACTTCACCTCAAATGGCTCGATCCCGAATGGTCGTCATTTGAAGTTAGGCGCTTGACCGTGAACGGTCGCACTCCATCCCAAATAGCTTGATCCCGAACGGTCGTTATTTGGGGCCACATAAAACTGTCAGTTCCTTTGCAGGTCATCAACAGGATATGAACATCCAGCTTATGGCATTACAAAACACACCTTCCTACCGCAAGGCATGTTTTGGGGGGCAAGTGTTATCCCGCCATTTTAGCAAGGTCGTGATACCAAAAGATCGACCGAGAAGCCAAAGATAGTTCGTCTCAAAGGTTGGTCAGCTTAGCCTTCAACAGAGCAAGTCCTTGTTAGGTCGTTCTCGACCTACGACCTAAAGTGTGAAGCGACTTAGGAGTTCCAGCGACCTAATAACCTCGGCGACCTAAGAAGCTTCGACGACCTAAGAAGCTTCGACGACCTAGTGATCAACGACCTAAAGGTTCCAGCGACCTAACAGTTCAAAGCCTCCAGCGAGTTAACGACTTAAAGCCTTAGAGACCTAAAATCCTTAGCGACCTAAAATCCTTAGCGACCTAAAATCCTTAGCGACCTAAAAGTCCCAGCGACCTAACTTCCTCGCGACCTAACTACCTTGCGACCTAACTACCTCGCGACCTAACTACCTCGCGACCTAACTCCCTCGCGACCTAACTCCCTCGCGACCTAACTTCCTCGCGACCTATTTAGGTCAAGATCATTCCCTTAGATCGCTAACGACCTACGACCTTCCCCTAGGTCGCTCTACCTGATACCTCAGCATTGTTTAAGTCCCTCACCACTCCCCTAAGGTCGCCAACGACCTACGACCTACCCAACCTGCTCCAGATTTTCCCTATAAATACCTGACCTGCTCCATATGCAAAGGGGGACTTTTTTGGGACTTGGAAGCATCGAAGCTCTGCTACTTTCTCAACCTACACAACACTTCATTTGCCAACAACACTTCAAGGAGCTGAGAGAAGAAACTTACTACATTCAATATGAATCCGAAGAGCAATTCACCAACAAAGTTCTAGCTTGTCATAATGGTGTTGTAGCCGAAGATTCATTGTAACCACTGTAAAAGTTGTAATCAAACCAGCAATAAAGAAGAGATAAAGTGGATGTAGGCTCGATTTTTAGCCGAACCACTATAAAAATCGTTGTCTTTTTTACTGTTTTTGCTATTTTCTGTTTACCTTGAGTTCCCGTGTAAACGGGTGGTGCTTTCACTTTGTCACAACACACACCGTGTGTTAGCGTTACACTTTTTAGTGTTAACAGACCTGAGCGATTTATATGGAATCGGGTTGAAATGATATATACCCAATTAAACCACTTGGCCTAGGATAGAAAATTTAATAAGAAACCCGATTGGTCGAAAAATTGTTTTGAAATTGAATTTGGTTGAATATTAAAATAAACTTAACAATGTTTCAAAATGAATAAATGGATTTGTTGAAATAAATAAAAGGGATTTGTGAATTGAATAAATGGATTTATTTGAAACGGATAAATGGAATTATTTGAATTTAAATAAGGGATTTATTTGTAATAAATCAAATGGATTTTGTCGAATGAAATTAATGAATTTATTTGGAATGGAATGGAATTAAGTAACGAATTTAATTTAATAAATGGAATTTGACTTATGAAAAATTTAGCTAGGTAAAGTTGTGAATTTATTTAAAAGTTTAAATTTAATGAATTAATTTAATTATGATTTTAAAGACTTGGTTATTAAATTTAAGAGATTTGAAATTGATTTAAATTTAATTATGTTTTGAGTCAAATTAAGTAAGAAGGATCTCTTTGGAATTTGAAATGCGATTTGTTTAATAAGTTGAGTAAGAACTATTTTAGTAAAAGGAATTGGTTAATAAAATCGTTTAATTGAACTTGAATTTAAACTTGACGAAAGGGAATGTAATATAAACTTGAACTAACGAAATTGAATTTAAACGATTTGAGTTAAATTGATTATTAAATGAAATTCATGGAAGATGAAATAAATTTAATAAGTAAATGGAAGTTGTTTAATGCCGTACCAAATTTTAATTGAAATTGTGTTTAGAAATTGAAATGATTGAATTACGAAATATGAATTTGAAAGTAACTCGAAGTTTACTTTGAACTTGGATTTGTTTGAACTTTAACTCTAATGACCATCGGGTATAAATACGAAGTTATTAAAGAGACCGGGATCGGATATGGACATACTCTCTGTAGATACCGAAAACCACTTTAATAACTATTATACACGAAGTGTTGATCCAGAATGAAGTGGATGGTTTTGGTGAATGCGTTGATTTGAAGAAAGAGAACGATTTTGGTTGACCCCTGATATGACTAAAACAGGAGCCATGCCGGGCCATTGAGGTTCGCTACCTCTAGCGGACACACTTCTTCGATACCATATCTATTACTTTTGTGATGCGATTGGGGCCTCCTTGATTTGGGAGTGTTGTTTCACGGTATTGGGGTAGTAGCTGCTATGCCCAACATCAGTCCGGATTACGCAACTACTAGTATCCTAGTTGGTATCGCCTCATGTACCTTGTCATCCCGTTATCCTATTCGCGACCACTACGTTATGGTTTATACCTTGAGTATATGGATTGCCCTCTGGTGACTTTTGGTTTTGGGGAAACTACGGTCTTGTATATACTTTTGGGAATAAAAATGTGTTAAGCGGGGAATGGGCGTCGACTTAACACTATTTTGATATCTTTACTTTACTTTAGACATTATCTATTTAGCGTATCTTATTGTATATATAGATAGTTTATCAGATCCTTAAAGACGATGTGATTCCATTCGTCTTTAAGTTATGTTTATTGCTTGGACCCGATTATCCTGTATAAGATTTTGAGTCCTGACTCGAGTGTTTCTTTTTGTTTATGCTTGGGTCAGTCTGAAGCTTTCCAGCTGTTGAGCTAGGTTGGTTTGAAGATGCCGAAGACTTGTCTATTTATCTATTTCAGTTTATTTCCATTCAGTATTGATGTATTTGTCAGTTGGACATTTATGTATTTCATTTCAGTCACTTTCTCTGAGACATTGTTGTATCTTATCTAGTAGCTTCATGAACTACTATTATGACAGTGTATTATTCTGCTGCATTATATTGTGATTGTTCTGTGTCTGTGATTTGTGTTGATTCCCATTTACATATTTGTATATATAACCCCATAATGATTCGTGTTTTGAATTATTTAAATCGACATGTGTGGACTTATTGTCGTTTTAAATGGCTCAATTATACGGGTTGTTACATCCTAAGATTCAAATGTTTTTGGAAAAGTAGGTATTTAAGTGATTTATGATCAGTGAATAACTAAAACCTTTCTCCCAAGTGATAATGCCTCTACATTTTTAAGGCAAAAACAATAGCGCCAATTCCAAATCTTGCGCTGGATACCTCTTCTCATGGTCCTTCAATTCTCTACTAGCATGGCAACTACCTTCCCTTCTTACATAAGAACTGCCCCTAATCTTGTGCCACATGCATTTGTTAAAACCATAAACGACTTGGTTCCATCTGGAATAGTGAGCACACGTGCATTGGATAATGACTTCTTAAGCTTCTCAAATGCCTTGGTGCATTTATAATTCCAAACAAAAACTAGATTCTTCTTAGTCAATTGGGTTAAAGGGGCTGCTATTTGTGCAAAGTTCTTGATGAACTTCCTATAGTAGCCTGCCTACCCTAGAAAACTCCCAACCTCCGATGCATTACTAGGAGTCTTCCATCTTTGGACAACTTCCACTTAACAGGGTCCACAGCCAATCCTTATTCCGGAACAACATGCCTAAGGAACCTAACTTCATTTTTCCAAAAATGGCATTTAGAAAACTTGGCTTTGAGTTGGTTTCTTCTCAAGGTCTCTAATACCTCCCTAAGGTGGTCCGCATGCTCTGTCTTGCCTTTAGAGAAAACCAAGATATCATCAACAAACACCACGATAAATTTATTAAGTTTCCCTCTAAATACTCTACTCATCATATCCACAAGTATGTTGAGGAATTCGTCAGTCCAAAAGGCATTACTTCTCACTCATAGAGCCCATATGGAGTATGGAATGCAGTCTTCGGCTTGCTTTCCTCTGTAATCCTCAACTAATGGAATCCCGCTGCTAAGTCTAATTGGGAAAAGACTTTAGCTCCTACAAGTTGGTCGAACAAGTCATCTATTATAGGTAGAGGGTATCTATTCTTCCTTTTCAACTTGTTCAATTCTCTATAATCGATGCAAAGTCATAAAGAACCGGCTATCTTAGTAGCAAAAACAATAGGGGCTCCCCATTCAAAAGTGCTCCTATGATTGAATCCTTTCTTCAATAGCTTTGATATTTTCTTATCCAATTCCCTTCTTTCTTTGGGAGCCATATGTCTCAAAGGCATAGCGACGGGCCTTGCATCATTCTCCAAATTGATTCGGAACTCAATCTGCCTTAGTGAGTTTAAATTGACAATCTACGGGTACAGATGATGGCTCTCCAACAACTGATAGACTTAGTGAGTATAAATGGCTTAACTCAACTAAATCTTTGGGTGTACAAAGAATTTCTAGGTCACGACCTCCACAACTCCTTAATCCTACTACCCTCTTATCGCAGTCAAAAATGGCTCAATAATATGACAATCAATCCATACCCAGATAAGCCCATACCCCTCGAAATTTAGAACGTACACAGCACATATGAAATCAACATCGCATATGTCTAACACTAGGTCTTTGCAAATAAGAGAAAGATGGGTCGAACCACCAATGGGATTGGAAACCTATATTGCGTTGTTGACCATCTAGGTTTGAAGGTTTAAGAAATTTACTAATCCCTAGTTACAAAGGAATGTGATGCCCCTGAATCAAATAGGGTACGAATAGTAACACCAAAAATAAGAGTTATACCTTTTAGAGCTGCTTTTCCTTGGTCTCTTGTAGGCTTACTACCAATAGGGACAGCTACAATAACGCAGGCATATTCGCTTGATCCTTCCTTAGCCATCTTAGGACACTGATTCTTATGATGCCCTTCCTCGTGGCAGTTAAAACACCTACCTTTAAAGGCTTCCTTCATCAGACTCACCCTACAATCTTTAGCTTCATGACCCTTCTTTTGGCATTTCTTACGCACCTTCCCATTCTTCTTAAACTTCTCCCTCGAATGGCCCAAAAAGCTCCCCTTCTTGGACCATCCTTGCTTTTTGGTTGATGCAGACTTCTCCTTCTCTATTCCCTTATCTTCCTCATTGGCCACGTGCAACATTGCCATTTCTACCAGCATCTCATATGTGACCCCAATGGGTACTTAGGTCAACAACATTTCTCTTAGGGGGGAATTTAAGCCAATCACGAACTTCATGGCCTTTTTCATAGGTGTGTCTATTAGGCTCATCCCGAATTTAGCTAATTCTGTAAACTTAGCTATGTACTCCTTAAGGGTAGAATCTCCTTGTCCCAGCTGAATGAACTTTTCCAATTGAAAGCTAACCTTTGCTCTAAACATGAATCTCATCTCAAATCGTCCTTGAATTCATCCCAAGAGAATATCCTTCCAAGGATATCATCAGTCACAAAATTCCACAAATTCAAGGCTTTTTCCCTGAGGTGGCAAGCTGCTATTCTTATTCTTAGTTGATCATCCCAACCAAGCTATGTAAATATCTTCTCACGGTTACTAATCCAAGCTTTAGCTTCCAAATATCCCTTAGTTCTAGAGTATGTCTTCCCTTCCATATTTAGAAAGTCCTTACACAACTTAGGACTGTCGAGCAGATTTTTATTCCTCCAGGTGCACCAGTAGCACCACACTGCCCCACCCACTGATGCAGCACCCCATCCTATTTAAACCATTCGGGCATTCCACGAATGGGTGGTCTTCCACGGGTAGGGTTCCCTTGTTCGAAAGAAGATTGATTATCAGCTATATCAACTATCTGTAGGTTAATTTTTTAGTGACGATATCCTAAGATAGTGTTTATATGCTGAAAGAAAAGGATTGCCTAGTGTATATGCGTATGTTCTAGAAAATATGGTATATATAGAATTTTGAAAATTCTTTTTGAAAAAACCTTTTTCAAAGTAACAAATACGTCTCTCATACGTATAGTTTTCCCCATTGATCCAGTAACCTATACTCTAGTACCAAATGTAACAATCCATTCCGAAATAAGCCTAAATTTCGATCTAGAACAGGCCCATCGAAACTTAGATCCATTCTAAGGTAAGCTGTTGGTAGAACTAAGAAAATAACAGTATAGAACCATAATTAAACTTTTAGAACTCACCGCAGATGGAATAGAATATAATAGTAAAGTGTGACCATTTATTTCAAAACCATAAAAAATGTCATAATACAAAATTCCATAAAAACCGTAACATAATATCCATTACAACAATTGTCTAAATGCATGTGTATATATAAAAGCAAGTAATAATAGCAAATACTGCCACAAGCCAAGCTTCTCCATCTCTAAGCATCGTCGCCGCCATCACTCTATCCTTAATCTGTTTTGTAATAAGAAGGGAGTCATAACAACAAGTGTCCGGTGAATAAAAACCTCGAGTCTTACCTTTTCAGTACTTAGGCAATATATATCTCAAAATAAGAATATGTCTACGAAAATATACCATTAAACCATTTAATACTTCTTTATATGGAAAGGAGGCGGGTCCAACCACTTACTAACTTCTATTCCAGAAGCAGGTTTCTAGAAACCCCTATCTCAATCATACGTCATAAACAGCTAATAATGTGAGAGACGGTACCCAAGCCATTTAATACCTTTTATTGAAAAATAGGCAGATTCTGGTGATTTAATACCTTAATTAAGGTAGACCCATCATTTAATACATATTTCCAAGGCATGCTCCTCGATGTTACTATCAAGCTGACATTATATGGAATCTCTTAAGCCACTTAATACTTCCTTGTGGAAAATAGGCAGACTCTGGTCATTTAATACCTTAATTAAGGTAGACCCAATCATTTAATGCCTATTTCCAAAAGCAGACCTCCTCATTGAGATACCATATAACGTAACCCCTTGACTATTTAATACTTCATTTGGGGAAAAAGGCAGGCCCTCAAACAACCACTTAATACCTCAAGATCCTAAAGCAGGCTCTTCGTCTTATAGCCCATGATCATAATGACATCTCATATTAGTCCGACTATTCGTAGGAATGGGTAGCCAGATTAGTCGGGTAGATTTCCCCCATAGAATTTGGCACTAACCTCGTGTCATTACAAATATTTGTCATAAGGATATCTCACATCAATCAAAGTGTACCCAACTCCTGGTGGCCTCAAAGTGAAGGGCAGACTTCTATCATGTAACTATATTGACCTCGCATCCCTATGACTTAGCCATACATTAATTACTCTCCATACACACACTCATCTCATCGTTTCATAAACAAGGCCTTATAAGGAGTCTTCCTTATTACGCCTTAAAATAATAATTATGTTATATGAGAGTTTCCTCTTATTTCCGCCTACAAATCAATTACCTTCCTAATAGGGGAAACAAATGAAAATAATTACCTAATTAGCTACGTCATATACGCAATAACTATACGTTAATTGAAAAAAAATTCAATTTGATATGTATTTTTTGAAATAATAGAGATAAATAAATATTCGCACCTAATAAATTCTAAAAGCACGGCTTTTACGTCCTAAACTAGCGTTAAATGTCAATTCCCTAACCAAATACTATTACAAGTCCTTTTTCTTCAAACTCCTAAGATTTCAACAAACCAAAATAAGGGATTCTAATATCCAAAACATGGAATAAATATTCATAATCAAAATTGCAATAACATATTTTTAAATACAATAGAAACTCAATTTATTACACCAATTAAATGGAATACCCTAAACAATAAGAGTTGCAATCTAAACTCCATATTCTATTTAACTCCTCTTTTACAAAGAAATAGATAAGAATAAGTGGTGTAAACTATGAATAGAATTCGTAATCTAAACCCCATATTTCATTGAAGAATCACGATTTGAACCAAAGAAGAAGAAGAAGTGGAATAGACTATGAAATTATCAAAAATTGCATAAACGAAACAAATTCCATCAAATTAATGTAAATAATTGAGAATCTCAACATAGAATTGACATTCTGAAATAAAAACGAATTTTCGGGGTTTTATCTATCGTATTTTTGCAATCCCAAAATCTCTTAGGAATTTTCAAATCTAAAATGAGATACACTAACAATTACTGAAAAAGAAATGCTAAGGTTTCCACTCACATATTAGCCTTAGCTTCACTTAAATGGATTTGTAGCCTTTCAATCTCTTTCAGAATCTCTCTTTTGATACACACACACAATAGGGAAGAGGTATATATATTCATTAGATTCAGAATAATTGGAGAAGAATAGGATAAGAATATATTGGAGGAGGAAGAAACATATAAGAAATAGGTTGAATCCTTACCTGAATTCTCTATGGAGTTTCTGAATCTTATTAGAGAGATAGCAATGGCAGAATTTCATTGTATTCCCCAAAATAATATGAATAAAAAGTGGAGAGGATAAAAATCTATTTATAGGGGTTAAAATACACTAGAACTGTAGGATGAAAATTTTTTTAAACGGAGAAATTTGGAGTGTACAAATAAATAGCACACCCATTCAAACCCTAGTCGCCACTACCAAAATTTGGCTTTGACCGGTCGACCGCCCCTCTTCTATCGATCGACCGCTAGGGTCGACCGGTCCCAATAAAAAGGTCGACCGGTATGTTTGTTTTGGGAATGTTTTTATTTCCGCTGCTTTTTAATTAATGTTATACCCTAATTAACTTTAATGTTAATTGTTGATTAAACATTTGCTTAACCCCCAAGCTAATTTTTAAAATTCAAACCCTAAATTTAAGTTCTCATATGTTTTTGAATTTTAGCTAAATTAATTTAAATCTGAAAACTTAAACACTCATAACTTCTTCGATTGAGCTCCGTTTTCAGCATATTATATGTGGAAACAGATCAGAATTTCACCACAAATGCAACGGAATAATTTTCGTGGTCAAATTCTGACTTTTATAAAATTTCCATATTCAACCCTTATCATATTTTATTCAATTTACTTCATTTATTTATGGTTCATTTTACGGGATGTTACAATCATAAAGTAATAAGTATGTGATTCTACAAGTGAAGTAATCTACCTCAACTTGTAAGGCAACCATAACATCCATGACACTTGACTGACATGCATAATCGTAATGCTCTAGGATATATGATGACACAGATGAATTATCGACTACTAGTGAGGGAAAATAGACTCGACATACTTATCATGATAACATGTTGGACCCCATCTAGTAGTTGAAGTCCACACATTTCCTTGGTTACACATTCTCGAAAGGGTTCTATACAATCCACCCCTAAGTCATCTTGGTCTTGCATAACTGGACTATTAATCATATGTTTTGTGATTATGATCTACGTTAACCGATCTCACTTTGTAAACCACAAGCATTTTATCTCCAAAGCTCCATAGCACATTGTAGAAATATGATATTTTACAACACCCTAATTAGTTAGCAAAACCTCATTGTACTACTGTAGTTGCTCATATAGGTCCAACTTGAACTCTTCACACTTGTCGGCTCCCAAACTATCATTCTCCCTCTTGGAACCCTCATTCACTAACCTCGTCAATCTTTGTCAACTCATTCATGTCCAAAGTGATGTAGAATACACCTCAAAATGACCCATAGTCACTGCTTATGGAGACATTGAAGTACACTCGAAGATAAATCAAAATGAAGCATGAAACCTGAGATTTATCTTTGGTTCGCTTCCATCTTGGTTTGCCTTAATTTTGTGTGGTCAAAACAAAATAGTGTGGTCGAACCACTTATGTGGTTTTCCCCTACATGGCTCTCCTTCCCTCTTTTGGATAATCCACATTTCTAATTCGTCCATGATTGATCATCCACTTTACTTAGCCAACTACTTTACTTAGTTAACCACTTCACCCAGTTATCCACTTAACTGTTTATCCACTTTATTTATCTGACCACACAATGAGAACTGCAAATGTGGATAGGTCTAAGAAATACATTAATTAAATTACTACTTCATTATATCATTATCCTAGTTAGCTCTAACAAACTCCATCTTAGTTTCAAAAAAAACCAAAAAATGACAATTCAACTCCAACAAGCAAACTCCAACTCGAGCACTCAAACAACAATCTCTAACATTGTAGATCAATCATATATATGTACACGAAATCATAAATATATAACACAAAAACGACATCGACTCATCATCAAATACAACATAACTTAGCTAACAATATAGGATAATGAGTTTAATGATTATTTACATGTTTTAATCATTCATTTATCATATATAATCATTAATCATGTTCTAACATATTCAAACGTTTATATATGTCCAGTATTCATCATATAAGTATAAAAGGTATAGTAAAACATAACAAATGATATGATTTTTGAATTCTCTCATCGTAACAAGATTAAATGCCACCTAACCTTGGTTAAAAAAAGTAGATCGGACCCTTCTAGCTTCATATATGAAAAACAAAGTCCTCTAATCCCCTATTGATTATCTCTATGTGTTGCTCTTGTCTTCTACTATCATTAATGATTTTCAATAAATTTTAGCGTATAATATAATAATTTATTTTGTCAAATTAAGAATTAATAGGGTTTAAACTAGAGAAGATGATAAAGGTATCATCATAAATGAGTGAGGTGATGGCTAAACCTAATTATCCTCTCTCTAATTACATCTCTAGTCAGATTTTGGTTTATTAAGCATTTGGATCAAATTTTGAAAGCAGTTTTGCTAACTAGATTTTTTGTTTTTAAAATCTGCATCTCACTAACCTTAGCTCTATTTTCTATATTTTTATATACCATTTTCATCATTTCAAAAGGATTGCTACATTAAAATTAAACACTATTCTTTATTTTCAACGATTCAAAAGTTTTAGTTTTGGTTACTTATTTCATGATGAATAGTTAACTAATATCACTTTGAGAAAATCAGTGGGTCATTATGCCCCCTTAGGATTTTCACTCTAGAAATTCTATCAAATTGTAACCTTAATTAAAACACATAAACAAGCATATATGTTAGGATAACACAATATAAATCATGTACTAACATCATATCATGCATAGAACAAACCAAACAAGCAACGACAATCAAACACAGTAATCATACTAATAAGAGCCTCTGGATAGGAAGTTTGAATGCACTCTTCCATCTTCCAAGTATAGTCATTAGCATCCTTACTCCTTGAACCTTAACTAGTTTCACTACCTGTCATCTAAGATGCATCCTTTCTTCACTAACTATAAGAACAAGTTTTATTCATCTAGTTGCTACAAATTCAATTTCCAATTCTTCTTGTTCATCCAGTATAATAACTATGCACAAACCATGTGCACACCTCCTAAGATGCGATACATGAGGGGCATTATGCATGCCCACCATTTATTGAGGTAATTCGCCTCAATAAGCTATGTTCCTAATTGTTTTGACTATCAGAAATGGTCCTAAAAAACTTGGTTCTGCTTTTCTGTTTTTTCAAATAGAACTACGTTCTTTAGAAGAGAAATTTTGACATAAACTAATTCACCTACAAAGGTCTTCAAATTTGTATGCCTTCTGTCCACCTTGCATTTCTGTTTGTCTTGGCCTGCTTTCATTTATTTGCAAATGATACCCATCTTCTTTGAAGTCCTTCATCATATCCAACCAAAGAATCTATTTCTCTCCAGCCTCCTACCAACATGAAGGTGAGTTGCATAGTCATCCATATAAAGCTTCGAATGGTGTCATACCAATGTTTGGTTGAAAGCTATTGTTTTACGTGAAATCCACCAAATTCAGACAAACCTCCCATGAACCAACAAAGTCAAAAATATAAGCTTGTAATACATCCTTAATTACTCAATTCATTATTGTTGTTTGACCAGCAGTCTATGGATAATATGTTGTACTTAAGCTCAACTTTGTACCTAGTTTCCATTGCAAACTCTGCAACAAATCAATCATGAACATTAAATATTTATCGTTTTTTGTATTCTTTAGTATACCACGAAATCTCATACTTCAGGCACATACAATTTGACATTTTTCGCTATTGTTCTCGTGGATCATAAACTATGAAAGAAATCAGCATTATCTGTAAGTCAGTCAACTATGACCATATGAATTCATTTATCTTTCAAGTCCTAAACAATTCTTCTATAAAATCCATCAAAATATAATCCCATTTTAGGTTTGGAACCATAAGAGGTTGAACCAATCCACTTTGCTCGACCCTGACTTGCTAACAATTCATGCATTTAACAATGAATCTCCTTATATTTTTCTTCATTCTTTTGCAATAAAATATATGTTTTATATTTTGATACATTATATTCCCTCTATAATGGATAATAAATCTCAAACGATGAAAGTATCTAAGCACTTCATCTCTAAGTCCGTTGACATCTAGAACATAGAGTATACCATTTTCTCAAACCAAATCATCTTTGTCAGTTTCATATTACTTCAGTCTTCGAATATTACTCCCTCTTCTAATTGGTTAAAGATTTACACCAACGTTACATTTATTACCGACTGGCTCCAATTTTTATGTAAGAGTAGGTCTTACTTCTAAACTCCCCAACATCTTAGGCTAAAGTTCAACTTTCAATTGGGAATCATTCCCAACTGTACACTCTAACTATTTCCACTTAAGAAACATGGAGCCCGGTGTAGCATGTCTCCTACTTATGCAACTGCTATTGCAATTCATTTCTAGTCATACATAAAATATCAAAATCATATAGGAAGCAAGGTCTGACCATTGTTGTTGCCTTAGATTAAGATCTTTCTATGAGAAAAGGAATTTTAATGATTTGTAGTCAGTGAATTGCTGAAATCATTCTCTTAGTAGAAAATGCCCTCACGTCTTCAATATAGATACTATAGTTAACTCCAAATCATGAGTAGGATACCTCCTTACATGTGACTTTGGTTAATTTGTTTTCTACTTGCATAGGCAACAATTCTTCCCCTCTATATTAATATAGCTTTAAGTCTAGTACAACATGCATCTATATATTATTAGCCCTACATTTTCTTCATGGATAACTAACACTAATGAACTCTTTTAGTCCGTCAAATGCATGCTCGAAGTTAGTATCCTAAGTGAAAAATTGATTCTTCTTTGTAAATTATGCTAATAGTGCTACTATCTTTAAGAAGTCCTTGATTAATCTTTTTCAATACCCAGCTAATCCTAAAAACTGCGAACATATGTTGCATTCTTTGAACTTTCCCGATCTTGGACAACTGCAACCACATTAGAATCGGTACGTATATTGTAACAATTCATATGTTGGGGGTATGTTATATGGGACAAATAAATAATTGAACTTACAAGAATAATAAATTAACTGAGTTAAAGCGAAAGGTTACTAAAGTGAGGATTTAGTTAGAAAAAGGTGCAGATAGACACTTAGAAAGTGGATTAAATTATACAACTGAGTAATTATGAATTATTTTGAAATGAGTTAAAGGCTTAGAATTATAAGGGAGCTCAACAAATTAAGTAAATGGAAGGGAAAGTTAAGGAATAAGGAGTTTAGGGCTTTATACGGGTATGGAGAACCCTAAGCCCATGAAAGACCATAAACCCTTCATCGTCCCTTTCACTCATTCATTTTCATATACCTAAAAACTAAAAGAAAAGAAACTTAATTAAAACAAGCTTGAGAGAAGAAGAAGAACTATTTCAAGAGATCAATGTTGGGGAAAATCCGTTCAGACGATTAGCCTAAGGGAATAAAAAACCCAATGCAACAGAAAACAACTGGATCGTGATTGTAGTAAGACGAAACAAACATAGATAAGCACTAGAACAGACAGTCATATATCAATGCAATGCAGAAAAATAAATAACACCGGTATTTATAGTGGTTCCACTACCGCAAGGCAGTGTACGTCCACTTGGGGAGAGGAGATTTTATTAATCACTGAAAGATTAGAGTTACAAGATTGATTCTCTTTTGGAGGCTATACATAAGAAGAATTAACAATATAGACAAAATTTTGCAGAGTTTCAGCTCTCTAGGTTGGCTGTTATTGTTGTCTAGAAGCTCCACTATTTATAGAGTGAAGATATGAGGAGGGGTAGCTGCTATATACCAGCTCTGGGGTTTGGTTCAGCATGCATTTGGTTCGGCGCATCTGGACCGACATCTACCCTATTGGAGCGGCATGCTCAAATACCAAATGAAATATTTCGTTCGGCATGCCCAAATGCCGCTCCATAATCACTGGACGAAACAACTCGTTCGGCACTTCCACTTTACCGAACGAAACTCAATCCAGCTTCTTTCCAAAGCTTCTCCTCACTTCAAATAAACGAGCTCCTCCATCCAACGAGTTCCTCCACCAAACGAGACTGCTCCTCCACCGGACGAGGACTTCGTGGCTTTTTCCTCTTCGTTCGGCAAGGCCACCGCTTCGTTCAGAGCTAGGGTTTCATGCTCCGATTTGGGAATCTAAGGCATTAACTTCTAACAATCTCCACCTTGATACCATATTTCCAAACAAGCCTTCCAACTCCATCTACACCATCATGCTTTAAGCAATGGATACTTATCCAATAAGCTTCGGCAATGCCATCACCCATTACACTCTATCAACGAACTCCAGCAAGGCCACCGCTCGTCAACAAAGTGTTCGAAGTATCCAGTCCATGTAGAACCTATCAATCTCCACCATGAAAACAAACGTCTCCATGAACCATCTCAACTCTCCCCCCATGCCACCTCGTGGCACCTAGCACTTCATTAAGCGAATCAAGTCCGAGCAATGCTCGAACTTAGCAACAGGAAATGACTTGGTAAACATGTCTGCTGCATTCTCCTTTGTGTGAAATTTTTGAAGATGAACTAGCTTCTCTTCACTCATTGAGACAAGGAACGACTCTCTCACCTTAATATGCTTCGTCCTCGAGCTGAACGCCAGATTTTCAGCTAAGAGGATTGCACTCTGACTGTCACAGTACACATCCACTCCTTCATATGTGAAGCCCAAATCACACAACAGTCGCCTCAAATAAAGCGCCTCTTTAGCTACTTCAACCACAGCTATGAGCTCTGCCTCTGTAGTAGGCAAAGCTACAATCGTCTGCAACCTCGCTCTCCAACTGATCGATGTCCCACCAATGGTGAACACATATCTGGAGGTTGACTTTCTTCGATCTCTATCAGTGGCATAGTCGGAGTCGCAAAATCCAACCAAGCTGAAATCTCTTCCTCTGCCGCCAAAGACAAGTCCATGATTTGGAGATCCTCTAAGGTATCTGAAGATACACTTCACTGCTTCTTCCCAATGCGTTTTCCTGGATTTGCCATGAACCTACTCACCAATCCAAACGCCTGTGCAATGTCAGGCCCAGTGCAGACCATGGCATACATCAAGCTGCCAACTGCACTTGCATATGGGACGTTCATCATATAAGCCTTGTCATTTTCCAAGATCGGAGAGCCTTTACTAGAAAGCTGTATGTGCAAAGGCATGGGTGTGCTGATTGCCTTTGCCTCTTCCATGCTAAACCGAGCAAGCACCCTTCGAATGTACTCCTTTTGAGTGAGGCTCAAAAGTCCTAGCTTTCTATCCATTTGGATTTCCATATCCAAAATTTTCTTTGCTTCTCCAAGGTCTTTCATTTCGAATTCCGCTTTTAGCCTTAGCTTCAAACTATCGATTTCAGCCTTATCCTTGGAAGAAATCAACATATCATCCACATACAAAATTAGGTACACCCATCTGCCATTCTTTAAATGCTTGAAGTACACACAAGCGTCTTTAATGCTACGATCAAAACCAAGTGAAACCATAAAAGAGTCAAACCTCTTGTACCATTGTCTAGGCGACTGCTTAAGTCCATACAAAGACTTCTTCAATTTGCAAACCCAATTTTCCTTCCCATCTACAACAAATCCTTCTGGTTGCTTCATGTAATTAGTCTCATCCAAGTCTCCATGCAAGAAAGTGGTTTTCACGTCCAGTTGCTCCAGCTCCAAGTCATGAGCTGCAATGATAGCGAGCAAAATGCAGATGGACGTATGCCTCACTACTGGAGAGAATATCTCATCATACTCCAATCCATTTCTTTGTGAAAACCCTTTAGCAACTAGTCTAGCCTTGTACCTCCTATCATCCTTCACCTTGAATACCCACTTGCAAACTATGGCTCGGCTTCCTTGAGGAGGTGGTACCAAATCCCAAGTCTTATTCTTCTTCAACGACTCTAACTCCTCTTCCATAGCACACATCCACTTCGAACTGTCACATGACTTCAAAGCTTCATCAAGGTCAAGTGGCTCCTCATGAACCACATGTAGGGCATAGTCAAACTGATCGCCAAGGCTAAGGTTTGCAAACTGCCAATCGTCATACATTTCGGGCAGCCTAATAGTCCTACGACTGACCCGGGTAGGTACTGCTTCACCTAAACTCCTTTTAGCTCCACCTTGAACTGAACTTCCTCTAGATTCATGCACATCACCAGCACTACTAGAAGGTACATGTGGACTATCCTATGATGTTTCATCAACTGCGTTTTCCTCGACAGTATCAATAACAACTCTACTATTTGGCTGGAACAAAGGAACTTCTTCCATCTCCTTAGGCCTATCAGAATCTTCTGATGTGGTAGGTAGCTTCTCCTTCGGATTGAACATAGCAGACTCATCAAAAGTAACATGTTTGGAATGAACAATCTTCCAATCAACAGGGTTCCAAATTCGATACCCTTTGATACCATCGGTGTATCCCATTAGTATGCCCTTGTATGCTCTAGCCTCCAACTTGTCATCACCTATATGGTGAACGTACACATGACAACCAAAAATTCGGAAGTAACCAAGATACACTGCTTTACCTCTCCACTTCTCCTCTGGAATCTTCCCATCTATGGCTGAGCATGGAATTCGATTTATGATATGCGCCGCAGTTGATAATGCCTTAGCCCAAAAGCCTCTAAACAAGTCCGCCGTCAATCTTAAGCAACGAGCCTTCTCCAGTAGAGTCATGTTCATCCTTTTTGCAACCTCATTGGATTGCGGATCTCTAGGTGTAGTGAAATGTTTCTGAATGCCATGCGATCTACAGAAATCGAGGAACTCCCTAGAGACAAATTCACCACCATTATCAGATCTCGGCACCTTTAACATAGAACCAGATTGGTTCTCAACAAGCGCTTTCTAGTCTTTGAACTTCTCAAAACTCTCTGATTTGGCCTTCATCACATACACCCATACTTTCTGAGAAAAGTCATCAATGAAAGAGATAAAATACTTTACTCCTCCAAGAGAAGGAGTAGCAACCGGTCCCCAAACATATGTATGCACGTAATCAAGTACTCGCTTCGATCTATGGAGTCCAACTCCAAAAGATACTTTAGTTTGCTTGCTTAACACACATTCCTGGCAAAAGTCCATTTTGTCAAAGCTTTCTCCTTTGCTCATCTTCCGTCTCCGAAGAAACTCTAAGCCCTTCTCTGAAATATGACCCAATCTGAGATGCCAATGCTTTATGGCATCCAAAGCACAAGAACTATTTACTCCAACACACGACTCTCCAAAAACTGTGGTTCCTTTTAGCAAATACAGATTTCGGAACACATCTCCTTTCATAAGAACTAGTGCACCTCTCGAAACCTTCAGACTATCCTTCTCGATAGTTACCTTGCATCCCAAAGATGCCAATTGTCCTAAAGAAATTAAGGACTTCCGAAGACCTAGAACATACCAAACACCTTTCAAAGTGTGTATCACTCCATCAAACATCCTGATCCTCACTGTACCTTCACCTAGTGCTCTACATCTAGCATCATTGTCCATAAGAATAGAGCTTCCCTCTCGTTTAACGAAAGAACTGAGTCCAGCACCCAATGGTCTGAGACATCCGATACTGCTGCAGACAACACGTCGTCAGATACAGACTTCTCCACCGCAAATGATGAAGATCCGTCTTCTTCCTTCTTCTTCAAATCTAGACAATCATTTTTCCAATGACCAAGTTTCTTGCAGATAAAGCACTTCCCATCTTTAGACTTTCCTCTCCTGCCATTACCAAGCTTCTTGGACTTGGAACGCCCTCTAGAGTGCTAATTCTTCTTATCTTCTCTACCTCTTTCAAAAAACAGGCCATGACTACTACTTCCCCCTCTACTTCCTTCACTTATCTCCATCATCTGATCTCTCAAGCCCTCAGATAGAAGGCCTGACTTCACATCTTCCACTATCAATGTGTCTCTAGCGAAGATAAGGCTATTAGCGAAGCCTGTGTATTGCCTCAGAAGATAACACAAAAGTATCACTGCCATTTGCTCCTCATCCATCTTCAAGTCAAAAGTCTTCATCTTCATCATGATATCATCAAAGAAATTAAGATGTTCCTTCACTAAAGTACCCTCTCTCATCTGCATGGTGAAAAATGTCTTCAGCAATATCAGACGGTTAGTTAGAGATTTCTTCAAGTAGAGATTTTCCAGCTTGGTCCAAATGCCCCTAGTAGTGGTCTCGCTGCTAATCTCTGAAATGAAATTCTCTCCCATAGCTAGGTATAAAGTAGTATATGCCTATTTCTTCATCTCCTTCCTTTTCACGACTGAGATGTTAGCCGTCAACTCCTCAGCGGCAAACACTACTTGATGGACTTCATTCCTCATTGGAGCAGCATTCATCCTCCATTACCACTTCTCGAAGTCTTTATCCCCATTCCATTTCTCAATTGCCAACTGTGATCATGATGCTATATACATCCCTTAAGTATAGGGTCTTGTAACAACTGGAGTCGCTTCATCTCCTGCCATAGCATCTAACACTCCTCAATCAACCTTGCAGCTTGATACCAGACTATTGGGGATAATCCCTTCAGATGATCAGTCTAAGGGAATAAAAAACCTAACACAATAGAAAGCAACTGAATCGTGATTGTAGTAAGACGAAACAAACGGAGATAAGCACCGGAATAGATAGTCACAGATCAATGCAATGCAGAAAAATAAATAACACTAGTATTTATAGTGGTTCTACTACCACGAGGCAGTGTACGTCCACTTGGGGAGAGGATATTTTATTAATCACTGAAAGATTAGAGTTACAAGATTGATTCTCTTTTGGAGGCTATACATAAGAAGAATTAACAATACAGACAAAATTCTGCAGAGTTTTAGCTCTCTAGGATGGCTACCATTGTTGTCCAGAAGCTCCACTATTTATAGAGTGAAGATATGAGGAGGGGTAGCTGCTATATACCAGCTCTAGGGCTTGGTTCGGCGCATCTAGGCCGGCATTTCCCCTATTGGAGCGGCATGCTCAAATACCGAATGAAATATTTCATTCGGCATGCCCAAATGCCGCTCCATAATCACCGAATGAAACAACTCGTTCGGCACTTCCACTTTACCGAACGAAACTCACTCCAGCTTCTTTCCAAAGCTTCTCCTCACTTCAAATGAACGAGCTCCTCCATCCAATGAGTTCCTCCACCGAACGAGACTGCTCCTCCATCGGACGAGGACTTCGTGGCTTTTTCCTCTTCGTTCGGCAAAGCCACCGCTTCGTTCAGAACTAGGGTTTCATGCTTCAATTTGGGAATCTGAGGTATCAACTTCTAATAATCAAATCAATTTTTTTAAGGAGCTAGGTGAGTAATATTAATCCCTGATTTTGGTTGTTTGAGCTCTAATTTATTTATGCAAAGTTCTTAAATGGTTTATAAACATATTTTGGCTTATATTATGAGTAACGATGTTATCAAAACTATGAAAGTTAGTAATTTATTTTTAGTATAACTTGGACACACGAACCCTAATCACCGCCATGCCTTGGTTTTAGAGATATGTTGTTAATTTTAGAATATTTCCATATTTTAAAAAAAACTATGAATTTCAAAGTATAAAATGGTTTAATTTCAAGATTAATTAATTCATAATAATTTAGAAATTGTTATTTTGAAGTGAAATTTTAATATGTGAATAACGATGATGTAGATTTTCTAAGAGTTTTCCCAAAAGAAATTGAATTATAATCGGTTAAAATGGTGAAGGGGAAAATAGAGATATAAGAGTAATTACTTAATTATAAAGATATCATTTAAGTTTCATGATTAAACACAAAATATTTTGTGAAATTTTCTGGCAAGAAATCAGTAAAGCAAAAGCAAATATAAGTTAAACAAGTGGCAAATTTGGTCTAAACTAGCTGCTTTATTACGTAATAAAAGTTCTAAAAATAATATGAGTCTACTACAATACCAATGGTAACAATATTCATACATGCGATAACTGTTAAAACTGACCCATTTGGAAATGAGCAAAATTGGTGAATTTCAAAAAAAATGTCTATTTAATCTTAACGAGCCTATGAACTATTAAGTCTAACGGTCGTACTAGATCCAATCTAGTTAGTTTCATTAAAATCGTAATTTTTTTGATTTAAATAATTAATGCATGTTAATTAACTTAACATTTATATGTTTTGAGAGTATCAATATATAATCATGTGTATATATAAGTGTAATGTGCAAAACAGCAACATGTACATGGTTAATGATTACATAAGTAGACGTTTGGATTTATATTCACTATGCAAACATTGGCCATTTATATATGTGTTAATTGTCTCAAATCATTTTTTAATATATTTATAAAATATATAATATAAATATAAATTTTAGAACTTATTTATATATAATAAAATATAAAATATCCAATCTAATTTTCACTAATTCAATAAATTTTAGGTTCAAATTTTCTATTTAAAATATCTAATTAAAACTTGATAAAACATTTAAAAAATTTATAACTAGATCTTAAATATCAGTTAAAATGTCTTGAATTAAATTTAAATATGTATAGTTATATAAAATAAATTATTACAACTAAAAGTAACTTTTGTTTATTTATTTACTCGTTTAAAATACACAACACTATTTAAATAATATATATTATAAAACAAATATTTCAAAAATATATACATGCATACATACATATATACACATACATAAAACATTATTTAGCCAGTAAGAAATTCTTTCAATTCGAAAGCTAATTGCAATAAATGTGTATATATGTATGTATGTATATTATAATATTAAAGATGTACACTATATGTGTATGTGTGTTTATGTATGTAAGTATGTATTTTTAAATATGATTTAAATGAATTGTAGGTTTTAAAATTAATAAATAATCTTACAAAGTAATAAAATTATTTGTAATACTTAAAAAATTATAATATATATTAAAGTACATATATGGCCAAATTATAATATTTATATGCATATTTGATTTTAACTTTGTATTAAATAAATTGTTTCACATAAAACTATTTTCTAATGAGATCTAATGCATTTATAATTAAGCAAATAGATTAATACACTTATAAAATCGTTATAAAATTAAATAGATGGCATATATTATGAATATATAATTTACCTAAAGAGATTGATGTCTTAGACTCACACCTTGAACTATCGGTCTCCTAGGTCTCTTAGATCTGCACCACTGTTGCGATGTGCCGCCAATGGAAATTGTTGTAGCCCTTTGTATTTGGAAAAATATGGTCAGCGATTCGCTGGTTGGGGGGTAGTTAAGTGTAGCCAAAACTAACGAGGGAGGAAGAAAAAAGTCTAAACTAAAAGTGATGGCTTGGATTTGTATTTATAGGGAGAACTAGGAGACAAAATCTCCACATTTCTCTCTTATTAATTCAAACCCAGATCCACATCACTCTCCCTCCTTTTACCCTTCTTTGGCCGGCCTATATTGGTCCCATAATGGACCAAATAAATACTCAAACCCTTCTGTAATTAATTCTATTTAAGTCAAATTTAAATATACATCGACATTGTATATTGATACGCACATATATAAATTTTATATACGCACTTAATTAATTGCTAACAGCACCTATATAAAGGCTTCTCCATGTACTAAATACACCCCATACAAGAATTTCAACAAAAAATTAATATTTCATAAATATTAATTAATTTAAAACTATTATAAATCAATTAAATCGAGCGGTGTTTTGGAGACTGAATGGCTTTGGATGTGCGACTCACGGGTGTGAATTTAGCCAGCGGTTAACATTCAAATACTAATTTTCACACATCCCTTAGCCGGTGATGTGATAGTTTGACTTAATTTATCGCTTATAGATCTCGCCGGTAAAATCCAATTTTACAATTTTAAGAGATGCCTTTTACTAATATTTATTACACACGTTCTCTTCATCAACACTATATCACTTTAGGATGTAGGGAATTTGGTTTTGGACAAAATTCCAATATCATCCACATTCAACTCGATTGATCCATAACAAAGTCCTTGTTTTAATAATAACATTAATTATTAACCGTACTTCTTTGGCTAGAGATTTTGATTTTTAGTTGACTATAGTTGACCATGATTATAACCTTATATAAATAAGGAGATGAATTCTATATTAAATAGTGTTTCACTCACAATGCTTCAACTTAGACCCAACTATATTCGCTCGATGGTCGCTGTAACATGATTTAACTATAATCAAAGTGGAATATCCACATTGAAACACAACATTATTCTCAATTCAAGAGAACCGTGTAACATTGTTACTCTAAGATTTCCTGTTTGAGCTAGTTGTTATTAACTAACATGAAAATCTCAAATGAGTCATTCCATGGTTATCCAATAAATACGTATATGTAACCCCTTAGTGCCCCTCAACAGCCATAAGTAATATACCGCCTAATATTTCAAGAGCATTACGTACTCCGATCTCAACAGATGCATCGACATCCTTTCTCGATATATCTTGAGCAGAAATATTTACAACAATCTGTTATTCGATATTGTTATAATTTTCTCATGATTACAACTATTTGTAATTATCATCATACAACATATTATTTTAGGATTTTCTATTTAATATACTTTAAATTAATTATTTAATTTATTATATCATAATGTAACAAAGTATATAATAGAAATCAAATATCTTTATCATGAACAAAATTGGTTATACAATTAGAATATGTACAAATTACATAATTTCCCTAGGGCGTACCCTTAACTCTCTCAATCTTCCACTTGCATATAGGGCCTATTACGAAATCTCAATCCCATTTCTTCAATTAGTTAGCTCAAAGCTGATCGAATTAGTCCCTTAGTGGATCTACTATATTGTTATATTATCTTCTCCGTTGGCTTACATCTCTCTATTGTTGATAAAATGCCTTTATCATGTGAAACTTTTAGAGTATGTGTCTAGACGTCTTGTGATCCTTGGGTTCTTTTGCAATCTTTATCGCGACATTTTTTTCACAAAACATCTTCATATGATTCTTAATATTTGGAATCATTCCTAGCTCATTTATAAATTTGTGCATTAGTGTACACTATTTTATTGCATTACTATTCAAGACGATGTACTAAGCTTTTCCATTAAATCAACCACCACTTGTTATTTGGAACATTTCCAATTCAAAGGTTTTGTTAAAACTAAGTTTGAGCATGAATTAGGATTGACATACTATATTCGGTATTGCTTATGTATGAAGTTCGAGTCTGAATACTCCTTCATAATAAGTTCATTTGCCATCAACAATTTTATATTATTTCATAAAATATTCAAGAATACTCTTAACTGCCATTTAGTAATATTAATTTGGATTTGATACTTGCTTTATGTATCAAATACATAAGTGAGATGCAATATTGTAGGCAATACAACATATGTGATAACTATTATTGCCAATGCATAAAGAATCCATCTTATATACTCCCTATTAAACATTTTGATATGGTGTTTGCATACATTGTTTGGGACATTCCCAACCTCCTTTTATACTGATTATAAAAGATGTCATTTCAAATCCTATACTAAGAATTAAACAACAAAACTAAAATTGATTTTAAAATGAGTACATCTTTAAGAATCAGTGGTATGTTGTTTTCTAATATTTTGGAAATATCTTAGTACCTTTTAACATACTTTCTTATAAACACACGCTTCCTCTGCATGTTTAGTGAAAATCAAACCTTTTGATTTCTTTTCCAAAATATTGCTCAATTTTGATGCTTATCGAAACTGTCGTATCAGTTCTTGGATCTTATCCCATAACTCACAAACTCAATTATCACTCCCACTTACTTCAAGGTATTTTAGTTGTTAAGTGCAAAAAATATATTCTAGATCATTATTTGGAATTTTCAGTTTCAACATAGATTTTCCAAAGGGGCATTTCACCAGAAGGACAAACTTTGCAGTCCAATTAGTTTCTAGGACACACATTCAAAGAAATTATTTTCAAGGCCAAAGTCAGCAGAATAATTACTTTTAAGGACAAAGTCAGCAGTCCAATTACTTTCAAGGACATAATTTCATAGGTTTTTAGGCCCTAGAAACTAATTATTTTGTGTTTTGTCCTTAAAAGTAATTATTTCAGTTGTGTGTCCTACAAACTAATTCCACTTGCTAAAGAGGCCCTTGTGGCTAATTTCCACTTTTCCAAAACTCAAATCATAACAGGACGATAGTTTTGCGAGTAGAATCCGGGTTAACTTAAGCGCACTGAAAGACAAATCTATTACGTTATTTTTAATAATTGAAATTTATAATGTTATTCTAAATGTTTCTTACTACCTTTCAACTGCAATGGTCTTCACAATAAAGACACTTTTGTGGTCGATAGATCATATCCCTTCAAGTACAACTATCAAAATTATATTTTAACAATATACTTGGAATTTATTTCAGATTTGTGCATCATACCAAATGGCAGAGTCGACACTCTTCATGGCTTATTGGCATTTTAGAAAATATTTTTCTCAATATTAATAAGAAATTCATAATTTCTCTTTAAAGTGTGAGAATTCTTATTAGATATTCTAATAAGTTGCATTTGTTTTAGGCATGGTTAATTTTATTTCATCTTTTGAAATCGGTTTCTATGTTGGAGTCTTTGGATCGTATCCAAGTCCATCATACCACCACTAGTTTCTAAATTCCTTTGCCGTGAAGGTGGCATTTCTTTAAACAGAAATTGTTTCTGAGTTCGATGTAATAGGCTTTAGAAATGTTTTATGAACTGTCTTTTATACATACACAAAATTTATTTAGTTTTGAGTTTGCGAAACTTATGTTTGTAACATAACTTAGACAACCTTACACCTTAAAAGATTTAAGAATGGGGTTATTTCATCAATTCATATGTTATATGATCCCGTAAACTATGATTTATATGAAATTGTAAGTATCATATGTACTTACTTTTAAGTATATACCTATATAGAAAGAAGTCAACTTGACTTTACTTATCATCAATCTCATTTTGTCTAACAGAATTTGATTACTCCTTATTGATACATAACTATGTATCATAGGAAGGCGTAACTTTTGAGATTGAATCTTATTCGTTTTTAGGCACTTTGGAACTCTTTTCGGTATACTCACATATCTGATCAAATTGAATTGTTTTATTTCCTTTGCATGTTAATTTTTTTACTTTTGTTTTATATTCTACGAATTTATTAAAGATATACTACTTATGTATCAAATACACATGTTTATGTTTATGATCACTAGTGAATTTCAAAGAAGTAAATGGATCCGTTTTGGTATTATTAGACCTTTGATTGAATATATCTATATATATATATATATATCTGAAGAGTCATTAACTCTTTTGTTGCTCCCATTGAATGGGTGCTTAGCACTTAATCCTTAAGGTGTAATTCATCGGTATCATATGATTCACAATCATATGATTTAAAAAATTATTCCTAGAAGATATGTCTTAGTCCATAATCCTAAAAATAATTATTAAAATTTTAGATACTTCCATATTATGTAGCTAATGCAACAATTACCATTATTATAGATTTATTCTACAATGAATATTCACAGTATTCATAACAAAAAAAACTATATATAATTTCGGTCAATACTGTAAACATGCATTATTTCATAAAACATATTTGGTATATATTATATATACGTAAACAATCTTTTGTATCTTGATGCACCCATTTATAAGTGTCATATGGTATGCTCCACTATTTTCGCCATTAATATTATAGTGCATGAAATATGAAGCTCCGTTCAGCTGCTTATTATGGGCTATTAATTTCATTTACTATAACTAGTTTACAGTTGAGGGTTTTCGATCAAATATCTTAAACACGTAGAAATAACTTTTATAGAAAATGTTATTCAATTGTATGATGTGTTTGGAATAGAAACCACATTTCTTATTCTATATCAAACATCTCACTAAATTTTATACATTTCTCAATTCTGATGTCCTTTATGAAGAATATATGACCATTCATTCTCTTTATCCTAATTGTGCCAATTTTACAGCCACTCTTGAACATTCACTTTCCTTTCAAATAGTCAAACCATTCAAAGAAAATCCTTGCCACAAGACTGCACCGAACTATTTACAAAAATGCATTTGGTATTCCTTAAAATTTAACGACACCAAATATGTTGCACTTTACAAAAACTGATCAATTTGAAATTTCAATGATTGAACTCCAAGGTCCATCCTGTAACTTTTGGTCTAGTGCTACATTTAACACAATAAGATCCTTACTGCAATCACTCAAATTGAATACATGATCTTGCAATATGGTTTATTTAATCATTTTTAATAAGCTAATTTTTATTGAGGTTTCGTACACTACGAATCGCGACTATATACCATATAACATTTATATGTGATTGAATATGAATCGAACATCTATATTCCTATATCCCTTAAAATTCAAAACTCATAGAAGACAATACACAGTCTTGGACAAATAAACACTTAAGAGACTAAGGAACAAATGTTTTAGTAGTTATATAATTTGGCTCCTGCATGGGTCATGAAGTAACAATATGCCAAAAGATTTATTGGTAAGTACATTTTATATTTCTATGTCAATCTTAATGCGGTTCACTTGTATATTTTAATCTATAAACATTTTATCAATCATGTTAGTTGCACAAATTTATTGAAGTAGATTATTTTAACTTTATGTAGCATGTGCTCATACAATATGGGAAAGGTTAAATGTTTTCATTCCATTTTTTAATAAGGCTCCTATTAGATTATTATATTCCTCGAAGCCCTAAGAAAATTAAAGAAATATAAAAATCTTTGGATTACTCTGGTGAGTGTTAGCACTTGCTTACCTTAGGATTCTAACCATGAGTTTCTCAACGAATCATAAGCCCCATAATCGACAAACAACTCCTTATTGGCTGTATCATATACAACTCGTGATGTGGTCGTTGGCCTAATCTCTGATGGAACCGAGGCAGTCAGAAGCGTGTGAAATATGTAGATTTTAATTTTTTTCTTCCCTATTTTGGATCATTTTGGGCCAATGAAGTGTAGAGGGTGTATTAGATCCAATCTAGTTAATTTAAATAAAATCTAATTTTATTTAATTATTTGACTTATTTAATGAATGTGTTTGGTTAATAAATATGTAACAAACCGGTGTTGAGCAATAATTAATTGGTGAAAAAAAGTGATGGTTTAATTAATTAAAGAGAGGTTTTAAAGATTAAATAAGAATGATTTGAATTTATTTTTATCTTTATGAATTTAAAATGATTTTGATATGATAAAGGTGATTATACATTTTAAATTTTTTTGTATTAGTAGTAAATGTGATTAGAAATATAGTTTTAAAGGAAAAGAAATTTTATTTTGATTAAATGAATGGTTTGAAAATTATTTTATAATTGAGTTTAAAATGTAATTATGCAATGTTTTAAAATAAATTTTGTTAAAATATGAAAATAATGTTTTATAAAATTGTATATGAATAAGAAATGAAGTTTTGTGTTAGTATAATTTATAAGTAAAGATTTGAATTGATTTAGGTAATAAGTAGAATTTTATTAAGTGGGTTATAAGTAATAGTTTTGATTTTTATTAACCAAAATAAAGAAATTTATGGAAAACAAATTCTATGAAAATTATATAATGTTGAGTAAACATTTTTAATAACATGAACATGATTTTTATTTGAAGTTATGTAGTGTTTTAAATTTATTATAAAATGGTTTGCAAATGAATATGATAAAATGGGCTTAAAATTGTGTAAAGGCCCAAGTCTTGTTTATGAAACCCCAACGTGTTTCATGAGAAGTCTAGACCGCACTTAGTTTAGAAAATTCTCTCATCCATTTACCCAAAAGCAATTCACATTTACTTTTTCACTTCTTCTTCATTCTTGTTCATGAAACCATAGTAAAAGCAAAACCCTCCTCTTCAATTAATCAAAATAAAATCTAATTAATTCAAATTTAAAGTATGATGCTCTCAACACCAAGCTACATCTACTTTCATGAAGAAGTTGAAGTTTTGAGCAAATTTGTAGCTACAGAGTTTTCTTGTTTGAGATGAAACTGAAGATTAAGGAGATTGTAGAAGAAATTGAAGCTTCTACTAGTCAAGGTGAGTTCTATAACTCACAATTATGTCTATTTTGATGAAATTGTGTTTGAAATGTTGGTATTGTGTTATATTTGCAAACCACCTTGAATGGATTCATATCTTCATTCTTTGATATTGGTTATAAATTATTGATTATAGTATATGAATGAACTCATACGAATGTTTACAATAGAGGTTACATGAATTTTTGATCAAAATCTTAATTGCAGATTTCTTAACTCTTTTTTGTTTTGCACTCATAGGCATTCAAACGTTTGAGTGAAAAATTCAAATGTCTGAATAAGTTAAATTTGTGCTAATAAATTCTCTGTTTTGAACACAGTAAAGATTCAGATATTTGAGTTATTTATCCTAACGTCTGAATTACAAAAAAATAAACTAGTTCTTCTCTGTTTGAGTTCAGACGTCTTGCCTATGGATTCAGACGTCTGAATTGTTTAGAAATTCTTTTTATACATGTATTTAGATGTCTGACTTATGTTCCCAACGTTTAAGTTGCTACTAATTTGTTTTCTAAGTAAGTTCTTTTGAGATTGTTTTAATAATGTTTTGTGTTATATATATATATGATATTTTTACATTGTAAACTTACTAGAATATTTTATAAAGGTTGAATTCTATTTAATCATATTCAAGTGTACTTTAATTTCAAAGAAGTGTCTTTTATCTTAGAAATTTATTTAAACATAATGTGTGTGTATTCGATATTGGATGGTATTTATATATAAATAACGAAGCATCTTTTTGATATTATCGAATAGTTTTAATATAATGATTGATGAGTATGAATATATATATTTTGATTATATATTTGATGGTTAGAAATTCAAAGGAATTATTTTAAAAGTTATTTAATTATGCGAAATTTGTAAATGAGTTCTATAATTATAATTAACTTATGAAGTGGTTTGGAAGTTTGAATTATATGTGTGTGTGTGTATACATATACATATACATACATATATATTGATTTATAAAGGAATTTCTATGTTTAAATCTTATATTGAGATATCAATATATAAGCAAGGATTTAATAGTAAACTTTTATAATTAAATCTCATTTTGTGGACATAAATATATATAAAAAGGAATTATCTAATGTACTAATATTTTAAGAGTTATTTATAATTCATGAGAATAATTAATTAAGATGTTTTTTATATGAGATTAAATAATATTTTATCATATTATTATGATCTCTTATTCCTTTCACATTGATTTATTTGTTATGAATGACTCACCGTTAATATTGATTTGAGTTATATTTTAAGATGATACGATAATAACATCCTTCTATCTAATTTGTGAGATTTCATTTCTGTGTGTCAAGAAATTTGAATAAACGGTTTAGTGATACCGTCCAGTATAGGACTTTAGGTAACATCTTTTCGGTTATTCATTGTACTTGTCATATAGAGATATTTAGTGTGGATGGAGTGTAGTTTATTAGCCTTGAATAATTTTCTGAATAACATGCTAGGACGACCCGACCTTCTACGCCCAGAAAGTCGTATCATCTTTAAGAAAGAAAAGGGTGAGAAATAGAAAATATAGAGAAGAAAGAAGAAAACAACATCAGAATCTCAACCGCGGAACGAATGAAATATAATATATCACATAAGAGATTACATAGTATCATATACATCAGAGTTACACAGATAATACAACACATACTAGACAGTTATAATCACCTGTCTAGTTAATACAACTCGATACATCTCAATACAATACAGAGATACAACACAGCGGAAATACAGATAAACACTAACACAGTGGAACCACTATATATCTATACGCTGAAGCCTCCTGCTCCATTGCTCCTCCAGAATTTGTCAAAGCTAACTTGAATCTCATGGCTACTCGTAAAAATTTGAGTACCCGAGAGTTTGAGAAAAACAGAAATAAACTCCGGGTCAGACATGGGTCTAGTATGAGTAACAGGTTAAAGTTGCTTAACTTTGAAAATCCTTTGAAAATAAAAGGTATCACGTAAGACTTCCCACACATAAACATGGAAAAGTTTTTACCTTACGCTAACCAAACATTTGATAGGAAATCCAGTGATATTATAATAGTGTCTAGGGTTTTCAAGTAAAATACAGAAATAGCTGGAATGCTTACATCTCACGTTCCAACGTAGTTGGGCACAACTAATACGTACGGCACTTATTGGAGATTGGATTCCATACAATGGCAGGGCTACTAGGGTACCGCCCGCCACAGTACCTGGCCTAGATCAGCGTACCGAGGATTACTCCCAATCCCCTACAGCACAAAGCCGGAACCATCCCTTACTGGACAGTCCCAAACGAAACAACCCCGCAGTCTGTGCGTAATTCCAACTGCCACTAAGCCGAATAAAAAGGGACCTCTAGACAGGGGTATATCCCGCTCTCAGTAGGTGCTACCCACGAAGCCTTGCTGCACCTCCCCTGTTTTAGCCATTCCCGGTTAATGAGGCTTGAGGCTACGATTTACCTTATCAGAACACATCACTTAGAATGCTCATCATCCACCTGACGATGTTCTGAAAGCATTCAATCCATACAAGTTCGTTCCGGGTTCGAACGAAACCGAAGGCATTATCTCGTTACACTCATTTTGAAATCATCCTCAGAGTTAACGACAATAACCCTTGCACTCTGAATCTTCATCTTCACTTGAGATTCACGACCTAACGTTAAATTGGATCGATGTGGTTTTCGGACCCCCAAATATGGAAAAATCTGATCCCGGTCTCATCGAAATCCAAAACGCCATCTTTTAGGTCCAAGTTGTTTTAATGTTTAAAATAATTCCAATTTATTATCTATATCAACACAGATAGATAATTCACAATATCACAGATAGATAATTCACATATCATCATAAATAGATAATCTATATTGTCATCACACTTCAACCAAAGCATCTATATCACACAGCATTATTTATCTCATATCTGAGATTTCAAACCATTCAAGAAAATCCATATCATCCATCATATATAAACAAGGATTAATAATCACCATTTATAATTAATTTAAAATAAATTAAATTAATTATCTTATCTTTAATTAATTTAAAGTAAATTAAATTAATTACTTCATCCTTATTAAACTTGCTTATATTACTATTAATTAATTATCAATCAATTAATTAATCATCATCCAATTATTCATTTCAAATTAATCATCCTTGATTAATTATCTTTAATTTCATTTAAGTAATTGTCCTTAAATTATTTTCACAAATTAATTATCTTTAACCAAATATAGAAATTAACCTTTACATTACTTCATTTATTAATTAACTAAAGGTAATTACATTACTTAATTAATTACATTAATAAATCCCTTCATTTATTAATTATTTCCAAATAAATCCATTCTAAATTTCAGCATTAATTATAATAATTAATAATATATAATTACATTATTATTTAATTTAATTACATCAAGTAATTAACTTTTAATTAGTTATTTTATTTCTAAATTTTTATTAAGAATACTAATCTTCAAATCACCTATATTAATCACCTTGATTAATAACATACAGTAATTAACTGCCCTTAATTACTTCATTAAATAATTTAATTATTCCATAATTAATTATCTCTAATTAATCCTTTGATTAATTATACAAAGTAATTATACTCAAATTACTTTATTAATAAAACATCATCCAATTAATTACATCCAGTAATTATTCATCAATTACTTTCCTAAGTAATTATACCTCCAAATCATCAAGTGATTAATCCAAATTAATTAAACTAAATTAATTAACTCAAATCAATCAAATTACTTAATTAATTAAAATGAGTAATTAACTCCTTAATTACTTCCCATTAAGTAATTACACTTAAACAATTACAATGTTGATTATTAAATTAATTAACCTAATTTACTATTAAAAATCAATTATATTAAATAATTATAAAATAATCTAGTTAATGACCTTCATTAACATTTATTTAATTTCTTTTCTAAAATAATTAACTTACATTAATCATTATTAATTATAAGTTCAATTAACCATTCATTAATTAATTAAAGTCTAATCTATGATCCTTAATTACATATTAATTACTTAATTCATTATTTACTTTAATTAATACATTTAAACTTATAATTAATAATTTAATCAATACAAATTATCAATTATCATTCTAATTATCTTAATGGTTAATGAATTTAATCCTTACTCTTCATTACTTAAAGAAAACCCATTTTTCATTCTTGATTTAAGTTTCACTTCAATATGTTTGAAAACATTTATTTCATTTTTTTCTTTGAAATTTCGTTTTAAATTCCAAGTTTAAACGAACACTAATTGAACTTTAATCACTTTATAAAACTAACTTTTAAAAACCCTTAATCTACAAATTAAAGCAAATCTTAGTTATGAAGGGGTTTTAAATCAAATTCCCTTAAGTTCAAATATTTAAACTTATTTAAAGTATTTAAATTATAAACTTTCTTTACTTCAAAAATTTGGGAGCTAAACTTTATTTAGACTCAGTTTAACTTGATTTAAAATAAAAAAACAACATTTTAAAAACTGTGTACAGGTTAACTCTGAACAAAGACTACCCGAGTCCCCCTTATTTTACTTCGAGTAAAACATAAAAAGGCTCGAGCAAAACGTGAATTTACTCGAGTAAATCCCAAGTACTACCCAACCCACACTCAACAGAAAAACAAGATACACGGTGCACGTGCACACCGTTGATGATCAACTCCGATCATCATCGCGACGCCGAGCAAATCGACCACGCCACCCCTACCCACTCTAGATCGTCATCGCCACTTCCTCCCCTTGCAAACAAAAATGAGCTCGACCACCAACCTGGAACGCAAACCAAAAAAACACCACCAACCTTGGAAACTTTGCCGTCCTCGTCCACCGAAACCCATGAAATTCTAGCCACCGCTACGTCAATAACCCCTCTACCAAACCCTAGCAGTGTTTGACACTCGATCGAACGAAAAGAATGAACGAGACGAAAAGCCACTGCCCACTAAAATTAGGTTTACAGATTTAAATCCTCGATTCCAAATTCCTCAATGTATAAATCATTGATACAATATTTTTCCAAGTATTATTGATCGATCACCTTACCATAGAAACAACCCCGACCTTCCCGAGATCATAGATCATGAGCTATAACCCAAAACCCAATTCTGCTTATCACAGCAATGTACAACTAAGGCTTCATTAAAAATCCAAATTTTAGTTTCAAAAATCTTGTTTTGATTTTAGCTTTTGCTTCAGGACCCTGAATCTATGAATTTTGACAAATTAAATTTGATTATTTTCAACACTTACTACCTGTTTATGTTCAACAGAGCCTAACCAAATACGTTTTAATCTAAACCTATTTTTAAATTTAAATCTAAAGAATAACAGATCCACTTTTTCTCCATACTTAAGATTTAATACATAATGGTCCTAGAGAATTTGATTTATAAACAAAGCTTATATCTGTAAGTTAGCAACAGACAGGGTTCTAAACTTCAACATCAGGCATATCAAGTTTTATGCACACATACATCCATTCATACATTAACAAATAGATCATAAGCAACATGTATACATAACAACATCAAGTTATAAGCCTTTATTATATTTTTAAAAGTTTGTTACTCACCAGGATTTTGTGAAAGAACAGAGCATGGTTGGTTTTAGCAACAGACTTCAAAATTACAAGCTGAAATCTTCCCACTTGATTCTCTGTTGTACTGAGTTGCTTGTTGTTGTTGAATGTATGTTTAGGTTTTTTTTTAAATGAAGTTTTATCTTAGTTTTACTTAGCTCGAATAGAAATGAAAAGATGATATGGGAAAGTAGTTTACAGGGTGATGTTTATAAAACAGGTTACAGGGTATCATATCTTATGCAAAACAGTGTACAAGTTGTACAATATCAGAGAAAGTTTTATTAGCTTGGAGGCTGAAATCGTGTGTTTATGTACTAGAGAAGATATTTGCCTTACTAGCATTAAATGCTTGCCTAGATTGTACACTTACATACCTATTTAATATTTTTTATTTACCTTACAGCCTACATATCTTTTCTCAAGCCTGCATGGTTATCATATTCGAACCATTGTTTACATATCTATACTATGCAAGCTTACTTAGTTATTATTTTTTTTCTTTGTTCATTAGACTATGCAAATTTCATTTGGAGCCTGGCAAATCAATCTTATGTATTATATTTCCTTGTTTTATATTTCAAAATGTAGTTGAATGTTATTTCCCATTGTTTACTTGCCTAAGCAGATTTCTGGTTTGATAATGTAATGTGAATGAATGTTATTTCTAACATGTTGTTTGATTATTTTATAGTGTATTTGTTTTATAATTTACAAAACTATAAAATTTATCTTATGTATATTTGTTTTATCTCTATGTCTAACTTACCACTTAAAATCTTGTATTCCTATATGTACATTATTATTTATTAATATTATTTTTTAAAAAACAACACATTATCAATTTGAAATGATTTATAAAAGAAATTATCTCTTTACTATAAACTACTTATTTTACAATATATACTAAAGTATCATTTGACAAAATTGCATTTAAAACTTATATATATTTTTAAACTATATTTTTAACAAGCTATACTTAAAAAGGAAATAGAACAAATCTTTTTGTTAATAAATTTAAATCTAAACTAAAGTTAGAATAAGTTTTAAACTATTTAAACATTTATCTTAAGTATTTAACCCATATATTTATTTATTAAATAGCTTTAAAAAGCTTATTTTAAATAAATCATAATTCCCAAATCACTAAAAGAAATTTGAAAACATAATTTATTAGTTGAATTTAAAACAAAGCTTTCCTATCTACAATATATACAAATATATATTCATTATAAATAGAAAATAATTTATTAGTTTTAAAAGATAAAATTCACCAATAAGATATTTATTAAAATAAAAGTATTAATTCAAATCTTATAAATCAAAGATATATCAAATCAATTTAATATTTAATATAAATTATTAAATTGATATTGCTCGAAATTTCGGGTTGTCACACATGCGGTGGTATGGGACACCATTATGTCATTTGTTTGATTATTCATTGTAAGTAAATGTCACTCGAATGGGAATTACACTCGTATATTTATATGGTACTTAGTGTGGAGTATCGTATAATAAGGTGTTGGCATATGTGAGTTGTGTGTTGGCCTCACTTATATATATATATATGTATGTATGTATGTATGTATGTACGTACGTATGATACTCGGTTGGAGTATTGACTAATGTGATGTATGTCGACCTGCTATCAGAGATATGTGAAGCTATAGAGTATGAATACGATATGACAATCCATATTGTGTCCATCTTCCTTTATTTTTCGTGAGTGAACCAAATTGGCCAGTAACCACCCTGGTGGCCTAATCATGGAATTGCATCCCAGATCTGTAACACCGTGGCTGTTTATTATATTCAATGTGCATCACAGGATTGGTAGATTGGTAGCACATTGTGTTGCATGGGCCAGAGTTTGTTACCATTAGGGGCAAAGTAGGGTCAAAATCGAGGCTACGCATTGACGGGTCAATGGTGGATAGGGTCATGATGTCCATTGAGGTAACTGAAGACTGTATGAATAGACGGTTACTCTACGATTGGCGAGTTGACTGGGTTCCTAGAGCAGGCATGCGGTAGGCGGCCATCAGTCTCCCATCTGGTTCAGGGTGTGTGTGTGGTGGATTGGCATATATGTCTTGTTCCTATAATGAGTTGCCTATACTAGAGACTAGATAATCTAAAGTGTACTCGGTCCCCGTTTTATCCATATTGTTTGATGATACGATATTTATGAGATAGCCTTTTTTGGTTGATGTGATTTAGATTGTGATATATTCATATTTATGGTTTTTATGATATTGGATTCGATGAGATGTTTCTATAGGCTATTTCACTTTATATATTGTTATGTATGTTATTTTCATATTATATCAGATATTACCTATGCCATTATATTTCTTGTTATCATTATAGACAGTCTAACCTGTGTGTTATTTATATTACTCGGGTCAGTCCATGACATTTCAGGTTCAGGGGACAACATGATTAATTTTGTGGATATTGGGCATAGATGGAGGCTAGGTTACTATTATATATTATCATTGTATATCCTTGAGAGGTATTTTGATTCATGTATTGGAAGTTTTGATGTTAGGATATATTTAATGTATCTTTTGGAACTATGTATACATTTTATTATATATTATCGCTGTGTTTTGGCTCTGTGTTCTTCTTACTGTCAATATATATATATATTATGTATTGTTCTGTCCTGAAGGCACACATTTGTATTGCTTTGTACTAAAACCGTGTACATATATATGAGCTATCCATTTGTTGTTTAAATACGTACTGGTGTTAGTCCAAGGGAATATCATATGTGTACCCCATATTGCCCCATTCTCCGTATTATTTGAGACTATTATTATATAATACTCTTGGGTAGTATGGGTATGGAGGTAGGATGCTACAAATATATATGATTTATGAGTTATCAGTATATACTCATATATGCATAACGTGCACGTGCAACATAGAGTAGAGTGTACATGGTCGAGTTCATACATAAGTAGATATTGATGTTTATATCTGCTATGTATATGCTTCGTGCGTGCGCACACACACTACATATATATATATATATATCTTTGTATGTGTGTGGGTATATATATATCGTTGCCATAGTTAATATTTTTGAATATGAAAAGTCAATTTTGAAAATATCATTCAAATTTGACTTGTTTCATGTTTCAATATTTGAAATTTATATAAATATCTAATTTGAATCAGTAAACAATTTAAATTTAAACTAGATCTAAGATCCAAAACTTGAAAGCTATTAAATATCTTAAATTTTTCTTTATTTATTCAAAAATGAAATTTATAAGTCAAAAATAATTTTTTTAATTAATACACACACACACATTTGTATATTAAATCATTTAAATATTAAATATTGCTAATTATTATAAATTTATGTTCAGCTGATTTTTTTAATAAATTTGCTGAAAATATTTTATTATAAATATATTTAAATACCAGACTTATGTTTGACGCTTGATTTCTGTTTTCCTAAAATCCTCGCGTACTCTTTTGAGTAGGCTAAGTTTCAGGTTTTTCCTCGGACGTTTCAGAGTTCAGAAGACGAGCTGGAGGCTTCCGTTATTTATCTATTTCTATTGTACCGTATTAGCTATGTACATATATCAGCGTTGTGAGGACAGGTAGTTATAACTGTCCAGGCTGATGATAGTACTTAGGTTGAAAATCTTATATTTAGAGTAACCCTTTGTACTGTTCTTTTAATATTATAAATTACCGTTCCGCTATGAGATTCTGATGTTGTGTTCTTCTTGTCTTATTATATTTTTTTTATTTTAACCCTAACTTTCTATCTTTTCGACACTTGAGTGCTCGGCACACGAATACCATGGATGTATTTAGTGTCAACATCCGAGGGTCGAAAAGTCGGGTCATTGCATCCTTTTAAGAGCCCCCCACATCTGATCTCTTACTAACCAAAATTCCCACTCCCTTCTCCATCCTTCTAGAGTCAAATCAAATTAAGTTAGCTACCATCTAATAGTTGGTGGTCAACAGTTCAAGGACCGGCACTCTATTGAATTGGAAATAGTTTTAAGGGGTAGATATCATCATTTCAAGGCATTGGAAGTGAGGTATATTACTAATCATAATATAATTAATTATGCTCAATTACTATGTTTTATTATATACATATATTATATGTTGTTAGTTAGGTGACGATTCTGATATGCAAATAATATTCATAAAATTATACGATTATATGTATGTATGTATGTATATAAAATTATCATAAACAACCTGGGTCAGTGTGGCTCTGTAATTAAAAATCATTTTTTTATTTTATCGAATTAATATATATTATTTAAATAGATAAATATAGTTTATAATTAATAACAACATCATACTTTAGTTAAATATGGTCACATAATTTTATATGTAAAGAATTAAGGCTATGGTAATTTAAAGCAACGATAAAATATTTTTATATATATTTACTATTATTTAATATTATTTAAATCAGTTTATTACATAAATCAATTATATTGATTCAAATATATTATGAAAATTATATTTTATATTTTATAAAATAATATTATTAGTAAAGATACCCTGGGAAAAAATTAAAAAACAACTTTTTTATTTTTAAATTAATTTTAAGTTTGCAGCCAAAAATAGAAAAATTATTTAAAAACTATTTTTTAAATCAAAAAAATAGTGGAAAATTTTTTCAAACCATAAAATATAATTTAGGATTCAGTGGAAATGCAAACTTGAAAATAAAATTTCATAATTAATTTTTATTTAATATTTTAATAATTTTCAAATGGATATTTAAATAAAATATACTTTTAAAATTAAGAAAAATAAAAATAAATTATATTTACTGTGTCGGGCGCAAGACCTGGTCTTCCAAATTTATCAAAATATTCTTGAGTAGTTTTATTAACTTATATATATATATGATCTTATTATGTATATATTTGTGTATATATATTAATTAATAAATTATTAATATATTCATGTATATATGTATGTAGTTCTTATAGTTTGAAAAAAAATTATTTTTAAATTATTATAAATAATTTCTTTATATTATATAAGTCTGTTATATAATATGTACTTACAGTATTAATATTATGTTAATATGATATATATATAATGATATATATATAATGTAATTATATATTTATATAAAATTATTTAAACAAAACTATGATATATATACGTATATATGTATATATTTATAATATTTGTATATAATAATAGTGTGTGTGTATGGACAATATATTTGCATATTGTATAAGCTAACGTGTCGGTTGTGATGTAAATCCCAACATTTATACACGTGCTTGTTATAACTTACATGGATTATATGTTACACATGCACACACATACGCATATGTGTGTGTATCATACCTACATACATACATACATACATACATATATCATAACATAAATTAAATAAAACTATATATAATTTATGTATTTGAATAAAATAAGAGATTTAACTTAAATGAAATTTAGAAATGTTCTAAATAAATTAGACTTTATAGGCCTAATATTGATCCAATAGGGTAGAAAAATTAAAATTCATCCATAACTTCCACTGTGGGCTGGCCCAGTTCCAACAGAAGGAAGGTAGTAAAAAGTTAAACTAAAATAAAATGCTTTATGTTCATTTTTATAGGGAAAGCCAACCAGAAAATCTAACTCCAATCTCTCCCTTAACAAGTCAAAAGTTGGACTCACTCTCCTTCAAACTTGGCTGGCCATATCCAGGGTCCTTAATGGACCAAATTCCCTTCTAAACCCATAAGGAAATTATCTAATTTAAATCCAATTAAATTCTTATCAATATGGTATATCGATATATACATCTATAACTTTTATATACACATCCAATAAATTACTAACGGCACCGCAACAATTCTAGAAGCACTCGGCATAATGAAAACAAAAATATTTTTTAATAACAAGAGCGATACCTTATTCAAGCAAAGCACTAATTATGATGTCTCAAGTGCTTAAACCTGTGACCTCTAGAATATTTGTCTAAAGCGACATACCTCTAACCACTTGAGCTAGAGGTAATTGACAATAAAAACAATAATAATTAATATTTCATAAGTATTAATTAATTTAGATAATTTGTAGCTATTATAAATAAATTAAAACTGTGGTGTTTTAAAGACAGGATATATTCGGTTATGTGACTCATAGATGTGAATTTAGCCAGCAATTAATATTCAAATGGTTCAAATACTAATGGTAACAATCACCACAGCTGGTGGTGTGACTGTTTGACTTAATTCATCGCTTACAAATTTCATCGATAAAATCCAATTTTACAATTTAAGCCGCACCTTTTATTAATGATTGTTTAAACTATTCTCTTCGTCAAAACTATATCACTTTAGGGTATATAGAATTTGGTTTTGATCAAAATTCCAATATCATCCATATTCAACTCGGTTAGTCCATAAACAAAGCCCTTTGTTCAATAATGACATTTATTATTAACTGTAATACTCTGGCCAGAGATTTTGACTTTGAGTTGAATACAGTTGACCGTGATACTAAGCTCATACAACCATTGAAACACCTAGTAAAATCAACCATAAATGAATTGAGTGAATTAAATTACATAAGTTAGGGTTCAAAATGAAAATTTTATAAAAGTTGTAATTTGACCAAAAGTTAATCTGTTGCGTTCGTGGTGAAATTCTGATCTGTTTCCATATATAATATGCTGAAAACGAAGCTCAAACGAAGAAGTTATGAGCATCTGAAGTTTTCAGATTTAAATTAATTTAGTTTGAATTCAAATTCAAATGAGTATTTAAATTTTGAGTTTGAATTTCAAAAATTAACTGTAGATTTACTTTAGGGTTAAGTAACCGTTAAGTTAAACAATTAACGTTAAAAGTTAATTAAGGAATAAAGTAAACGAGCAACAGAAACAAATCAGCGAACCCCAAACAGGAGTAGAGGTCGATACCTCCAAACCCAAGCGACCGACCCCTAGTGGTCGGCCGATCTGTGGGGGATGATTGACCCCTACTTAGGGTGGTGGCTAGGATTTTTCAGCGTTTAAACACTTCAAATTTATCCGTTTTTCACCTAACTTCATCTTACGGTTCTAGTGCGTTTCAACTCCTATAAATAGGACCCTATCCTCTGCACTTTTTATTCATAAATATTTGAGAAATACCTCGAACCTCTATCATTTTCTCTCCTCGGTTAGATTCAGAAATTCTATTAGGGATTCAGGTAAGGATTCCAATCCTTTTCTAAATTCTTTTAATCTATTTTCTTCTCCTTCAACCTCTCTGAATCTAACAAAATTATATATATATATATATATATACACCTATCCTTCGCGGTATATATATATATCAAAAGAAGGAGATCTGGAAAAGAGTTGCTTTGGCATTGCAAATCCATACAAGAGAAGCAGTAATTGCTTAGTATATACCTATGGATTTGAATATGTCTTAGGGATTTTGGGATTGCAAAAACAAAATAGATAAAATCCCCTAAAATTTATTTTTATTTTAAGATGTCAATTTTAGATAGGGATTCTCAATTATTTATGTTAATTTGATGAATTTATGTTGTTCTGCAATTTTTGATAATTTCATAGCCTATTCCACTTCTCCTCCTTCTTTGATTCAAATTATGAGTTTTCTATAATAAAATAAAGGTTTAAAGTACGAATACTATTCGTAGTTTACACCACTTATTCCACACAAAATTCCTTCATTTATTTCTCTGTAAAAGAGAAGTTGAATGGAATGTGAAGTTAAGATTGTAATTCCTATTGTTTAGGATATTCCATTGGATTGATGTAATAAATTGGGTTTCTATTTTTACAATTCTATGTATTGCAGTTTTGGATATGAATATTTAATCCCTTGTTATGGATATTGAGATTTTGGAAATTTGAAGGAAAAGGACTTGTATTAGTATTTTGGTTAAAGGAATTGACATATAACGCTAGTTTAGGGCATATAAATCGCATGCTAGAATTGATTAGGCACGAATATGTATTTATTTTTATTAACAGAATAAACGTATAATTATGGCCTATAGTTGCGTAGTTAATTAGGTAGTAATTGTTAATAATTTCCCTTTTTGGAAGGTAATTAATTTTTAAGGCGTAATAAGCAAGATTCCTTATAAGGCCTTAATTATGAAACGGTGAGATGAGTATTATATATATGGAGAGTATTTAAATAATGGCTAAGTCATAGGGATGTGAGGCCAGTATAGTTGCACAACAGAAGTCTGCCCTTCACTTTAAGTCTACCAGAAGTTGTGTACACTTCCTATTGATGTGAAACATCTCCTATGGTAAATATTTGTGATGAGGGAAGGTTAGTTCCAAATTCTATAAGGTAAACCTGCTCAGTTAATCTGGCTACCGGTTCCTATGGATAGTCAGACTAATGTGAGACGTCATTATGAGTATGGGTCATAATAGGAAGGGCCTGCTTAAGGTATTAAGTGGTTGTTTGAGGGCCCGCCTCCTTTCCATAAATGAAGTATTAAATGGCGAAGGGGATATTTATTAGGCATGATATGTGGTATCTCGATAGGGGTCTGCTTTGGGATAAGGTATTAAGTGACTGATTGAGGGTCTGTCTTTCTATAAAGAAGTATTAAGTGGCTCAAGGGATTCCATGTGATGCCATCTAGATAGTCATCTTTGAGGGGCCCGCCTTGGAAATAGGTATTAAATGATGAGGTCTGCCTTAATTAAGGTCTTAAATAACTAGAGTCTACCTATTTTTCAATAAAAGGTATTAAGTGAATTGGGTACTATCTCTCATATTGTTAGATATTTATGCCGTGGGATTTCGGTTATGGGATTAGAAACCTGTATTAAGTGGTTGATTGTGGACCCGCCTCCTTTCCTTATAAGAAGTATTAAATTATTTTTGTACGTTAGACATATTCTTATTTTGAAATATACTGCCCAAGTATTGAAATGGTAAGACCTGAGGTTTTTATTCACCGGTCATTTGTTTTCTAACCCTTCCTCATTAAAACACAGGTTAAGGATGGAGTGATGATGGTGGCGATGGTTGAAGGTGGAGTGGCTTAAGCTTGTAGCCGTTATTTTTATCTTTTATGTAATTTTTATGTTGTACCCATGTATTTAGACATATGATGTGATGGATCTTATGTGATAGTTTTATGATGTTTTGTATTATGACATTTCAAATGGTTTTGAAACAAATGGGTACGATTTGATATTATATTTTATTCCAGCCACTTTGAATTCTGAAAGAATAGTTATTGCTCTATATTGTTACTTCTTTTTCCAATCAACAACCAGCCTTAGAATGGATCTAAGTTTCGATGGGCCTTTCTAAATTGAAATTTAGGCATGTTCTGAGGTGGGTTGTTACATTTGGTGTCAGAGCCTAGGTTACTCGATCAACAGAAAGCTATACGTATGAGTGGCATATTTGTTATTTTTGAGGATTTTCAAAAATTCTTACTATATATATACACCCCTATTTCTTTGAACATACACGCATACACTAGGCAACCCTTTTTTTTCTTTTAGCATATAATACTATCTTAGGAAATTGTCACTACAGGTTTAACATACAAATAGTTGATATGACCAATAATCAATCTTCTTCCTAAAATGGGATCCCTGCCGCAAAAGACCTCCCTTTCATGGAATGCCTGAATGACTTAGACAATATCTTAAGGTTGTTGATCAATTTCCTATTCCTTCAGCTGCACCGGTGGCACCTATTGCCTCGCCTGCCGATGCAGCACCACGCCCTATTGACTTTCCTAAGTTGTGTCAGGACTTTCTTAATATGGGAGGGAAGACATACTCTAGAACCGAAGGATATCTAGAAGCTAATGCACGGGTTAATGACCGCGAGAGGATATTTAGAGAGCTTAGTTGGGAATATCGGTTAAAGAGGGGAATGGCAACTTGATACCTCAAAGGAGAAGTTGTAGATTGGTGGAACTTGGTGACTGAGGAAGTAGTGAACCGAGATTTTCGATTTTCGAAAATCGACATCAATACGTTCGCTGTATAGCATGCCAAACAATCAAGTGCCGGAAATACCGATTGCTAGAGGTAAAGAAGGAAAGAGATAGAAGAAAATAGAAACAACAATACACAGAATCTCACAATCGAAGCGAAACAAAATATAATATATAATAACAGATTTTTATACAAAGAAACTGTAACTGTAATATACATACAATCATCAAAGTACAACAGTCAACAATAAATCTGGACAATTATAATGACTTGTCCACACATACATAACACACACAGCGGAAATAACCAAGTACATGTAATACGCCTGAAATCCGCCAACTCATCTCCTAAGCTCCATAGCATCCTAACCTGAATCTGTAATACTCGGTCCGACCCGAGTATTATAATAAAATAACACCCGAGTCAGTTTGGAAAACCAGCGTGAGAAAACACACTCAATTTGAATTATTACTGTTATCAAAATCCTTTGAAAACAAAGGTATCTCGTAAGACCAAGCCACACATAAACACAACGGGTTTTTACCTTACGGTAACCAAAACATTTTATAGAAAATCCAGTGATATTATAATAGTGTTTAAGTACAAATACTTATTAAAATAGCCAAAATTGTTACATTAATTAAATTCCAGCATACTAGGCTCTACAATCAAAACCGCAAAGGCTCGTAGTGGATATTAGATTCCATACAATGACTGGGCTACTGGGGTACCGCCTGCCATAGTACACCTCTAGAAAAATGTACCGATATCATACCTAACGATCCCTGCTAACATAGGACCAGCCTACCCCTTACTGGATAGTACCGAATATGTTATCACCTCGGGTGTTCCCACCCTAATTGAGCGTTGTCTTTTCCATGCACAACCATATCCATAATTATAGTATAATATATTTGAGGGTATCTAGAAAAGTGATAACATACCCTACTTGGGTGCGACCCACTTGGCCCTGCTGCATTTCCCCTATTTTAGTCATTCCCGGTTGATGAGGCTTGAGGCTACGTTTTACCTTTAGAATAGCCTTCATACTTGGAATGCTAACACTACCTCCCAGGAAACGATGCAATGATAGCATTCATCCATACAAGTTGTTCTGGGACTGAACAACCGAATCTCCAATTTACCGTCTCCATTATCTTCAAGATATCACAATTCGTAACGCAAAAATCGGATCGAAGTGGTTTTCGGATAATTAAATCTGATCCTGATCTCTTCGAAACGATTAACGAATTTGGCCAGATTTGATAGTTGGTTATTTAACTATCAAATTACACACATAATAGTCACTGGGCCTTATTTTATAAATCTTCAAAACACTCATCCAAAATATCTTTACAAAGATATTTATATATTCAAAACTCTTCTGGTATTTCCAATCATTTTATTTCCAATCCTTAGGAAATATTCTATTTATTTCATTCTTCCCAAAATCCCTTACAATTTACTTGTAAATCCCTTAACTCATTTAAATCGTATTCTATAAGTTTCCACAATTCATTAATTGATTTCCTTTAAAATTTCCAAAATCAGTTACACTTGTCTATAATTCCAACTACCCATTTCTAACTTCCTTTCTATGAATTCTAATTCATTTTCTGAAGTTCTCGTATTTCCACATTTCGGTAGTTTACTTAAGTTTCCAGAATTCATTACAAGATTTCTTTAATAAAAATCATATCCGTTAAGTAAACCCGGTTTCCAAATCTCGAGAGAATTTATAAATAAATTTCAATCATTTCAAAGCTCTATATATATAATAAATATTTTTTTAAAATTACTTTTAAAACATGTTTAGATGATTATTTAAAATATTAAAACACTTTAAATATAACATCGATAACTCATTTTCCAACTCATTCTAAAATAAAACAAATCAATTTACAAAGCTAATTATAAAAATTAGAACTCATTTCAATAAATATTAAATATTTGAATAACTAACTATTCCGAAATATTTTAATCTAAATAATAGTTTTTAAACTACATAGTTTAATAAATAAAATACCATTTTAAAACAATTTTAATTTCTCGAGAAAAATCTATTTTTAAAATTCAATATTACCAATTTCAATTTATAAATCCCTCTCAATTCATATCATATCAACTATGTTTTAATTTCATAATCATTCTCACATTTCAAAAATAGAACCCACTATTTTTCCCAAAAACCCATTTCCATATCTCGATATAAATTTATACTGTGAATTTATATTTCCAATTGTCAACTGATAACCATTTCACATTATTTATAAACATCGTTTATAAATTTTATAAACTCATTTCCAAATCTAGAACAGATTTATATTAACAACTCCATTTATAAATCGATTTCTATTTAAAATTCCAATTGGAAATCTATTTCTTAATAAATCCTAATTATATTCCAAATTAATTCAAAATCTCATTTTCGCCTTCCCTTTCATATTTAAGAAATCTCATTAATAATCCATTGTTTAAAAATACTCAATTTAAAATTTCTCTATATGAAACCCTTTTACGAAATAGCTAAATAAATATCAAAAATCAAATTATTTATTTTATCCAAATTAATTCCTTTTTTATAAATCCCAAAATCCAATATAAATATTTTCATTTCCAAAATCGCCTTTTAATTTATTTCCAAATTCAAAAATAATATTCATGGTAATTAAAATACCAAAATTAAGGCCAGTGCTACGATAGCATCTAATAAATCAAACATATCACCATCCATAACAGGATATTCACACACATCATATATCAATAGATATGAAACAATCAATATATTTTAAGGAATCCAGTTGGATCCCTCCAACCTGTTTCCCTGCATCCACAGATGTTATATAACATAGAATACCAATCCTGCTTCGAGGCAGGATATCGCGGTAATATAGGGTCATCCGCTATTATGCGGGGTGCATGGTGTCTCATCCGCTCCAATCGGCGGGAAATATATCAAACTACTACTAATATATATATATAATATTTAACTGATAATAAAAATTTATCAATTCATTCAATCAGCCAATAAATAATTTATAACACTTTAAAATAAACTAGTCATCCAAATGAGTGAGATTTACTCACCTTGATTTTTCAATTTGTTAATCATTCCAATCCCAAATTTCTTCCATTATGTAGTATTGCTGCCGCGAGTCCAACGTGACTTGTTACGTTAATTTTAGACCTCGTATAAACGTTATACAATTTTATAAGAATTCAATTTTAATAAATAAAATTATTTAAATTAATTAAAATCACTAACAGCTAATTAACCTTTCTACCCCTTTCATGCTCGAGCTCACTTCTAGGCACGAGAACAAAATCGAACCCACTCGAGCGACCTGACAGCCACGACCCCCTTCAACCCTCGTCTGCCACCCACTACCGAGTACGCGACCTCCACCCACAATGCGTCGAACCACCAACTCCACCAGCCTTGACTTCCATCTGAAAACATCAGTTCGCACGTGCTCTGTCCAAATCACGACCATCCTCCACCATCGTACGCCCGATCGAGAGCTCGCCATGTCCACCAGAACGCTCCACCTTCCTTCACCGCTGTGCTCGCCTATACCTCCAGGCACTCGCGACTGAGCCACCCTCTCTACCTCCGCTGCTAGCACGAGCCCCATAACCCTAAACGACTCGAAGGAAACCACCACCTCCCAACGTCGCTGCACTCGAGCTCGAAAATCGCGACTTTATCGTGATTGGTTTTCTTCCTTCATTCGTTTTTTTTATGAACTGATTTGTTTTCGAGAGGAAGGAGATTGAAGGAATTCACAATTTTTAAAAGTAAAGAATGTGGCTGGTCAGGCATAGGTCGGCTCGTATGTGACTAGGGTGGCTGTGATTTAACATTTATATTTTTATATTCAAAAATATCTCGTATTATATACAAGGAAATCTCGAACTCCTATTGAGGTGTGCCACCTGGCGTTTCTAATGTTATACCGCTATTCCGAACCCAGTGGAACAAGTTTCGAGTCCAAATTCGATCGTATGTGGAAGATAGCTTTTTGAATTCAATTATTATATTAAATTTTCAATATTAATTTCTACGGGTTTCTATCCCGTACGATCCAATGGTAAATCCAAGCACTACAAAATTTGAAATCCGATAATAATACACTATTACGGATCCAATGGAACTGGTTTCATCGAATTTCGAGACTGTGCCCCGGATCGCTATTTTTACGCGTCGATTAAATCGACGATTTCTAAATTTACGAAATCACTCGAAATTTCAGTTTCAAAAACTTATTAACTAAATTCTATTTCAAATAGAATTTATATCAACATTAGAAATCATTTTCAATTCATATTCAACTCAAATTCTAATTATTCACCATTTCCGTATTTCGATAAATCGTTATATTTGAAATTTAAATTCATTCTATAATTTCAACCAAAATCTTCATATTAAAAAATCAAACTATATTCCCACTCCAATATCTAAAACCATTTAAATATTCAGAATCAAACGATGGAAAATCTGGGTCGTTACATTCCTCCCTCTTTAAAAGAATTTCGTCCCCAAAATTGCTAAGGTAGGACGAATGATCCAAACTCATTACTTTTCAAAAACCCACTTAGTTAAAACTCGATATTGCACTTTTCTAAATCCTTTAGTTCCATAAAAAACCTTTAGTTTCCATTTCTAAACCAAAATTTCTTTATTTCAATTACAATTCGGAATCAATTTTTGGTTAACAAAATTTTCTAACACCTTAAATTTCCAAAAAAATTTGGCAGAGTCTCCCTTGTATGGAGATCCTTTTGCAATATGATAAAAATGATAAAAAGATATACATCGGCTCTCATGGTCGGAAAACACAATGTATAGCAATATTTATATCATTTTCGCATTTATAGCATAAGCGTACCTTCTTTTAGCATTGTTAAGCGAGCGAGCTTAATTTATATGCAATTTTGCAACCCAAATCTAGTCCAATAGCCTCCTTGTACCTGTAGTTACTTAATCTAAACACGTAAGTTCCAAAAACATGACATTTTAATTACATTTCATTAATTTAATTAGTGCAAACACATAAATTCCATAACCAACATGTAATAGCATGAATTTATCAATAATTACAAGGTTCCAACATTCGATTATTCATTTCAATCAATTTACATACCATTTTATTCAATTCCAAGTGATTCACAAACAATTCATTTGTATTCATTTCATATTCGTATCCAATATATTCATATCCATTCCCTATTGATTCTAAATCAATTTATCAATTTTTATTAATTCACATTCAATTTATTCACTAAATCTTGTTCGCTCAATTTTATATTCAACAACAAACCAATCCATGCCCATTTTATTTAAGAACCATTTCATAAATTTACCTGAGCCAAATTTTCATCCAAATATATTAACTTAAGTAAATTCGATTATCTCCAATTATTTCAACTATATAACTTATGTTTATTGCAAAAAAAATCCATTTCAATTTTAGATTGATTCTTATTCAATTTATTCAATTCCATTTAAATCAAGTCTCTTTCCAATATCCAGTTCACTAATTAATTCATCTAATTAGTTTACTTTCATTTTATACTTCACAATTAGATTTTTATATCAAAAGTCACTCCATTTAATTTACTTTAGTTCAAATTCATTTTATAATTCAAGTTTGGATTTTTACTTCTTCACCGAAATATCAAACCATTTTTATTTTGGTTTTCCTTTCCACTTTTCCAATTTATAAGTTTCACAACTTATTATTCTCAATTATATGAATTCTATACTAAAGTTGATTCCATTTAACTTATTTCTATTAACTTAAGTTAATTTGTTATCATATAAACACTTCGACTATATACTTAAGTTCATTTTTTTATTGTAATTAATTTTCATTCCATTTAATTTTACTTAAGTCCAATTCTTCTTTTCAAGATCAAATTTCCAACCAGATTTCCTTTTATCGATGCTTACTCAAGTATATTCACATTTAAAAATTTTAACCCAAGATTATACATCTCTTTATAGCATAAGTATATTTTTATTCCATTAATTCCAATTTTGGATCAAATCCAATTTCATTAAACTTTTCTTGAGTTAACCTTATTTATAATTCAATTCTAGCTTGGCTCATCTCAACTAATTACTTAATCACTTTAAAATTGGGTTTTATTTCAAATTATTCTACAATCATATATAATTCCTTTGTAAGCTATTCAAACTTATTATTCACAATTCCATAATTTTCCACTTAAATTTTATTCCATTCAAGATTTATAACCTATAGTTCTATAGTCACTTTACAATTCAAATTTATATATTCAATTTAATTTGATATCATTTCTAATCCAATTTATTTAACTTAACTTAAGTTAAATTCAAACCCATACAATTTCCCTTTACAAATTTAATTTATTTAACTTGCATAAGTTAAATTTTAATTTCACATTGAAATTCACATTTCCTAAGTTTTAGTTCAAAAACTTATTCTCTTTTGGTTTCACTTCTCATTTAATTGGAAATTTCAAAATTCAATCACCCGGTTCTAATTTCAAATCATTTTGAAATCCCATATATAAATATATGTTCCTTTCTATATACTAAATCTTGCCTTTGGAATTTTTAAATCAAAACCTGATTATACCAAAACAATTTTAAAGCCAAATAATCACAGTAGCAATCCGTCACTTACAAACTCGAAAATGAATACTGATGATGCTACGCAGTCATCATCAGGATTATTTTCCAGCGATTAGAGTGAGTTCAGTGCTTTATCACTTCCAAAATCCATTTTTAAATCCAATTTAAAGCATTTTCTATTCAATACATTTTCACAATAATATTACCATTATTTATTTCAAAACACCTTGGAAAACATTTTCGAAATTTCGGGATTTAAATTTCTAAATTCTGATTTGAATCCATTTTTATTTATAATTCATTTACATAAATCATTCTTATACAATCTCCATTTGATTATATAAACCATTCTAATTTATAATATTGTTTTGATTATATTAATAACATCCAAACACATCAATATACTATAATAATTTCAGAAAACTATTTCTTTTATATCGAAATATAATTTGGGTAAAATTATTTCATTTACCCCATTTCAAAACTATATTGTGTTGGGTTACCGTGTTTAAGTGTTTAGAAACTCCTATCGACTTTGTGGCATCCCACTATTCGACCAGAATTTATAAGCCACTCAATAGATAAATCAACACAATATAAAACATTTTATATTCACTAAAAATTACGCGCTCATATCTATTAATACACTCAAACTCATTCTAGGGTACTATTGACCCTATCGCTAATGAGTAATCCCCACCAAAGTCAAGGTTCTCGCTTAACCTTTAGCTCTGATACCAACTGTAGTGAACCGGGATTTTCGACTCTTGAAAATCGACATCAATACATTCACTATATAGCATGCCGAATATTCAAGTGCCAGAAATACCGATTGCTAGGGGTAAATAAGGAAAGAGATAGAAGAAAATAGAAACAACAATACACAGAATCTCACAATCGCAGCGGAACAAAATATAATATATAATAACAGATCTTTATACAAAGAAACTGTAACTGTAATATACATACAATCATCAGAGTACAACAGTCAACAATAAATCTGCACAGTTATAATGACTTGTCCTCACATACATAACACACACAGTGGAAATAACCAAGTACATGTAATACGCCTGAAATCCTCCAGCTCGTCTCCTGAGCTCCATAGCATCTTAACCTGAATCTGTAATACTCGGTCTGACCTGAGTATTATAATAAAATAACACCCGAGTCAGTCTGGAAAACCAGCGTGAGAAAACACACTCAATTTGAATTATTACTGTTATCAAAATCCTTTGAAAACAAAGGTATCAAGTAAGACCACGCCACACATAAACATGATGGGTTTTTACCTTACGATAACCAAAACATTTTATAGAAAATCCAGTGATATTATAATAGTGTATAAGTACAAATACTTATTAAAATAGCCGAAATTGTTACATTAATTAAACTCCAACATACTAGGCTCTACAATCAAAACCGTAAAGGCTCGTAGTGGATATTGGATTCCATACAATGACTGGGCTACTGCGGTACCGCCCGCAACAGTACACTTCTAGAGAAATGTACCGAGATCGTACCTAACGATCCCTGCCAACATAGGACCGACCTACCTCTTACTGGATAGTACCGAATATGTTATCACCCTGGATGTTCCCACCCTAATTGAGTGCTCTCTTTTCCATGCACAACCATATCCATAATTATAGTATAATATATCTGAGGGTATCTAGAAAAGTGATAACAAACCTTACTTGGGTGCGACCCACTTAGCCCTGCTGCTTCTCCCCCGTTTTAGTCATTCCCGGTTGATGAGGCTTGAGGCTACATTTTACCTTTAAAATAACATTCATGCTCAGAATGCTAACACTGCCTTCCAGGCAACGATGCAATGATAGCATTCATCCATACAAGTTGTTCTAGGACTGAACAAACCTAATCTCCAAATCACCATCCCCATTATCTTCAAGATATCAAAATTCGTAACGCACAAATCGAATCGAAGTGGTTTTCGTATAATTAAATCCGATCTTGATCTCTTCGAGACGATTAACGAATTTGGCCAGATTTGATAGTCAATTATTTAACTATCAAATTACACACATAACAGTCATTGGGCCTTATTTTATAAATCTTCAAAACAGTAATCTAAAATATCTTTACAAAGATATATATATATATATATTCAAAACACTTCCGGTATTTCCAACGTTTGAAAACAATTTCAAATCCTTATATCCTTAATGGGATATTTTCAATCCATATCAATATTTAGAAATATTTCCAAACTCCATTTTTCTATTCAACACTTTGAAAAATATTCCTATAATAAAAATCTCATGGTTAAAATGTTTTAAATCCTTCCAGTCCAATACTTAGGAAATATTTATAAGTATATTTTCCTAAATCATTTTATTTCCAATCCTTAGGAAATATTCTATTTATTTCATTCTTTCCAAAATCCCTTACAATTTACTTGTAAATCCCTTAACTCATTTATAACGGATTCTATAAGTTTCCGGAATTCATTAATTGATTCCCTTGAAAATTTCCAAAATCAATTACACTTGTCTATAATTCCAACTACCCATTTCTAACTTCCTTTCTATGAATTATAATTCATTTTCGAAGTTTTCGTATTTCCACATTTCGGTAGTTTACTTAAGTTTCCAGAATTCATTACAAGATTTCTTTAATAAAAATCATATCCGTTAAGTAAACCCCATTTCCAAATCATGAGAGAATTTATAAATAAATATCAATCATTTCAAAACTCTATATATATAAGTATTTTTAAAAAAAAAATATTTTTAAAACATGTTTAAATGATTATTTAAAATATTAAAACACTTTAAATAAAACATCAATAACTCATTTTCCAACTCATTCTAAAATAAAACAAATCAATTTACAAAGCTGATTATAAAATTAGAATTCATTTCAATAAATATTAAATACTTGAATAACTAACTATTCTAAAATATTTTAATCTAAATAATAGTTTTTAAACTACATGGTTTAATAAATAAAATTCCTATTTTAAAACAATTTTAATTTCTTGACAAAAATCTATTTTTAAAATTCAATATTACCAATTTCAATTTATAAATCCCTCTCGATTCATATCACATCAACTACGTTTCAATTTCATAATCATTCTCACATTTCAAAAATAGAACCCACTATTTTTCCCAAAAACCCATTTCCATATCTCGATATAAATTTACACTGTGAATTTATATTTCCAATTATCAACTGATAATCATTTCACTTTATTTATAAACATCGTTATAAATTTTATAAACTCATTTCCAAATCTAGAGCATATTTATAATAACAGCTCCACTTATAAATCGATTTCTATTTAAAATTCCAATTGGAAATCTATTTCTTAATAAATCCTAATTATATTCCAAATTAATTCAAAATCTCGTTTTCGCCTTCCCTTTCATATTCATATTTAAGAAATCTTATTAAAAATCCATTGTTTAAAAATACTGAATTTAAAATTAACTCTGTTTGAAACCATTTTACGAAATAGCTAAATAAATATCAAAAATCAAATTATTTATTTTATCCAAATTAATTATTTTTATAAATCCCAAAATCCAATATAAATATTTTCATTTCCAAAATCACTTTTTAATTTATTTCCAAATTCAAAAATAATATTCATGGTATTTAAAATACCAAAATTAAGGCCAGTGCTACCACAGCATCCAACAAATCAAACATATCACCATGCATAACAGGATATTCACACACATCATATTTCAATAGATATGAAACAATCAATATATTTTGAGGAATCTGGTTGGATCCCTCCAACCTGTTTCCATACATCCACAGATGTTATATAACATAGAATACCAATCCCGCTTCGAGACGGGATATCGCGGTAATATAGGGTCATCCGCTATTATACGGGGCGCATAGTGTCTCATCCGCTCCAATCAGTAGGGAATATATCAAACTACTAATATATATATATATATATATATGGACACTACTATATAATATAATATGATATTCAACTGATAATAAAAATTTATCAATTCATCCAATCAGCCAATAAATAATTTATAACACTTTAAAATAAACTAGTCATCCAAATGAGTGAGATTTACTCACCTTTATTTTTCAATTTGTTAATCGTTCCAATCCCAAATTTCTTCCATTGTGTAGTATTGCTGCCGCGAGTCCAACGTGACTTGTTACGTTAATTTTAGACCTCATATAAATGTTATACAATTTTATAAGCATTCGATTTTAATAAATAAATTTATTTAAATTAATTAAAATCACTAAAAACTAATTAACCTTTCTACCCCGTTCATGCTCGAGCTCACTTCCAGGCACGAGAACACAATCGAACCCACTCGAGCGACCTGACAGCCACGACCCCCTTCAACCCTCGTCTACCACCCACTACCGTGTACGCGACCTCCACCCGCACTGCGTCGAACCACCAACTCCACCAGCCTCGACTTCCATCTGCAAACTTTAGTTCGCATGTGCTCTGTCCAAATCGCGACCATCCTCCACCATCGCACGCCCGATCGAGAGCTCGCCATGGCCACTAGAACGCTCCACCTTCCTTTACCGCCGTGCTCGCTAATACCTCCAGGTGATCGTGACTGAGCTGCCCTCTCTACCTCTGCTGCTATCATGAGCACCACAACCTTAAACGACTCGAACGAAACCACCTCCTTCCAGTGTCGTCGCACTCGAGCTCGAAAATCACAATTTTATCGTGATTGGTTTTCTTCCTTCGTGCGTTTTTTTATGAACTGATTTGTTTTCGAGAGTAAGGAGATCGAAGGAATTCACGATTTTTAAAAGAAAAGAATGCGTTTGGTCAGGCATAGGTTGGCTCGTACGTGACTAGGGTGGCTGTGATTTAACATTTATATTTTTATATTCAAAATATTTCGTATTATATACAGGGAAATCTCGAACTTCTATTGAGGTGTGCCGCCTGGCATTCCTAATGTTATACCGCAATTCCGAACCCAACGGAACAAGTTTCGAGTCCTAATTCGATCGTATGTGGAAGATAGCTTTTTGAATCTAATTACTATATTAAATTTTCAATATTAATTTCTATGCGTTTCTATCCCGTACGATCTAACGATAAATCCAAGCGCTACGAAATTTGAAATCCGATAATTATATACTATTTTGGATCTAATGGAACTGGTTCCATTGAATTCTGTGATTGTGCTCTGGATCGTTATTTTTACGCGTCGATTAAATCGACGATTTCCAAAATTTATGAAATCACTCGAAATTTCAGTTTTAAAAACTTATTAACTAAATTCTAATTTAAATAGAATTTATATTAACATTAGAAATAATTTTCGATTCATATTCAACTCAAATTCCAATTATTCACCATTTTCGTATTTCGATAAATCGTTGTATTTGAAATTTAAATTCATTCTATAATTTCAACCAAAATCTCCATATTCAAAAATCAAACTATATTCCCAATCCAATATCTAAAACCATTTAAATATTCAAAATCAAACGATGGAAAATACGGGTTGTTATAGAGGAAAATGCTGAAAGTATTTTCTTATGGGAGGAATTTAATAATAGATTTGAGATAAGGTTTATGTCTAGGGTAGAAGTGAGTCTACAACTGGAGAAATTCATTCATCTTAGGCAAGTAGACTCCACTCTTAAGGAGTACATAGCAAAGTTCTCAGAGTTGGCTAAATTTAGGATGAGCTTGATAGATACACTATGAAAAAAGGCCATAAAGTTCATGAAGGGCCTAAATTTCCCGTTGAGAGATATGTTGTTACCTAAGTATCCATTGGTACCACGTATGAAATGTTGCTGTCGATGGCGATGTTGCATATGGCCAATGTGGACGATAAGGAGGCAGAAAAGGAGAAGGCTGCACCTACCCAAAAGCAAGGAGGATCCAAAAAGGGAAGATTTTGGGCTAACAAGAAGTCAAAGGGGAAGTTTAAGAAGGATGGTAAGGTGTGCAAGCAATGCCAAAAGAAAGGTCAAGAAGCTAAAGATTGTAGGGTGGGTCAGATGAAGGAAGCTTTTAAAGGGAAGTACTTTAACTACCACGAGGAAGGGCTTCTCAAGAATAATTTCCCTAAGTTGGCAAAGGAAGGATCAAGTAGACAAGCTTAAGTTATTGAAGTCGTCCCTATTGCTAGTAGGCCGCCGAGAGTCCAAGTGAAGGCAGCATTAGCGGGTATAACTCTTATTTCTGGGTTGCAATTTATACCCTACTTGATCAGGGGCATCGCATTCCTTTATAGCTAGGAACATAGTAAACTTTTAAACCTTCAAACCCAGATTGTCACCAGCCCAATAGTATCTTATTGGGAGTTCGACACATCTCTCTTTTATTTGCAAAGACCTAGTGTTGGACATATGCGACTTTGATTTTGTATGTAATACGTACGTTCTAAATTTTGAGGGTAATGGACTTATCTTGGTTATGGATTGGTTAGCATATTATGGAGAAATTCTTCATTGTGATAGGAGGGTTGTACGATTAAGAAGTTGTGGAGGTGGTGATCTAGAAATTCTTTGTACACCCCAAGATTTAGTTGAGTTAAGCCATCTATACTCATTAAGTCTATTTGTTATTGGAGAACCATCATCCATACCCGTAGTTTGTGAATTTCTTGATGCCTTTGAGGAAGTCTCGAGTCTCCCACCCCATAAGGAGATTAAGTCCTGAATAAATTTAGAGAAGGACGCAGGGCCAATCGCTCTGCCTTTAAGACACATGGCCCCCAAAGAAAGAAGGGAATTGGACAAGCAAATCTTTGAGTTATTAAAAAAAGGATTCATCCATAGGAATACTTCGGAGTGGGGAGCCCCTGTTGTTTTCTCCACTAAGGCAGATAGTTCTTTGAGACATTGCGTCTACTATAGAGAAATAAACAAGTTGACAATGCAGAATAAGTACCCTTTACCTAGGATAGATGACTTGTTCGATCAGCTTAGAGGAGCTAAAGTCTTTTCTCAATTAGACTTGGTAACTGGATTCCATCAGTTGAGGATTGCTAAAGGAAGCAAGTCGAAGACTACATTTTGCACACCCGATGGACTCTATGGGTGGGAAGTGATGCCTTTTGGATTGACGAATGCCCCAACATACTTTGTGGATTTGATGAGTAGGGTGTTTAAGGGGAAATTCAATAAAGTAGTTGTTATGTTCGTTGATGATATTTTGGTTTTCTCCAAGAGCAAGGAGGAGCATGAGGATCGCCTAAAAGAGGTATTAGGAACCTTAAGAAGGCTCCAACTCAGGGCCAAATTTGCTAAATGCACATTTTGGAGAAAAGAAGTTAGATTTCTTAGGCATATTGTTTCTAAGCAAGGATTAGTAGTAGACCCCACCAAAGTATAAGCTGTTCAAGGATGGAAGACTCCTAGGAATGCATCGGAAATTATAAGTTTTCTCGAGTTGGCAGGCTACTAAAGAAAATTCTTCAAGAACTTTACAAGAATAGTAGCCCATTTAACCCAATTGACTAAGAAAAACCTAGTCTTTTCTTAGGACGATAGATGCACTAAGGCATTTGAGAAGCTTAAGGAGTTACCGACTAGTGCATCTATGCTCACTATTCCCGATGGAACCAAACCGTTTACGGTTGTCACAGATGCTTGTGGCATGGGGTTAGGAGTAGTTCTAATGCAAGAAGGATAAGTAGTTGCTTATGCTAGTAGGAAACTGGAGGATCATGAGAAAAGATATCTGGTTCATAACAGGGAGTTGGCAGCTATCGTTTTTGCCTAAAAGATGTGGAGGCATTATCTTTTGGGAGAAATGTTTGTGTTATTCACTGACCATAAATCACTCAAATACCTGTTTTCCTAAAAAGATTTGAATCTTAGGCAACAGAGATGAATGGTATATAGAGCATCGTTTGACTTTAGTATTCAGTATACCCCTAGAAAAGGGAACGCAGTCAATGACGCCCTTAGTCGAAGGCACGCTACCCTAGATGTTATATATGAATGGAGACAGTGGGAGTTCCTCTCAAATTTTAACTTCCAACCGCCAACATAACCTATCCAAGTCTTTTTAGCAGTTATGGAGATTAGACCAGCTTTGATGGACTACATAGGGTTTGAGCAAGTGAAGGACGAAAAGTTAGTAGAGATTTTGGAGATGTTGAGGAGAGGAGAGCACTTTCCTTATGCTAGTAGGTATTCAGTTGATGAGAAAGGGTGCTTAAGAAGGGATGGATGCCTTTGTGTCCCTATGGTGGATAGTTTGTTGAGAGAGGTGCTTATGGAGTGTCACCACTCAAAGATGATCATTCACCCCGAAGGAGATAAGATGTACAAGGATATAAAGAGTATTTTCTTTTGGCATGGAATGAAGAAGAGTGTAGCTGAGTTTGTTGCTATGTGCTTGACATGTCAGAGAGTAAAAGCTGATTAAGGGATGCCTGGTGGATTACTATTACGTTTGGAAATTCTGACTTGGAAGTGGAAACACGTTTTAATGGATTTGTGGAAGGATTGCCTAGAAGTCAGAGGGGTAATGAAGCTATTTGGGTTGTTGTGGATAGACTCACTAAGATTGCCCATTTTTTACCGGTTAGGAACAATAGAACTGCCACTTCTCTCGTGCAAATCTACTTTAAGGAAATAGTTCGGTTGCATGGAGTTCTAGTGAGCATAATTAGTGATAGGGACCCCTATCACCTGTGAGTTTTAGAGGAGCCTAAAAGCAACTTTGGGAACTTCTTTGAATCTCAGCACTACATATCACCCATAGGCTGATGGTCAAACAGAGAGGGTGAATAGGATTTTGGAAGATTTGTTAAGGGCTTGTGTTTTGGATTTTGGATTTTGGGGGACATTGGGAGTAGCACCTACCATTGGTCGAGTTCGCGTATAATAATAGCTATCAAGCAGCGATTGGTATGGTCACTTTTGAAGCACTTTATAGGAGGTCATGCAAATAGCCAAGTTGTTGGAGGAAAACGTAACACCCCTAATTTTAAATAACATTATTCAGGAGATTTAATTAGATAAACTAAATAGAATAACGTAAAGGTTAAGTAGTTAAGAGATTGAGATTTGTAAAGACATAAGGTAGCCGGGCGTCAATGAATAAGAAAATGAAAAATAAAGGTAATAAGATAAGGGCAAATTAGGAATAGGTTATATTCATATACCTTAAACCCTTAACCCACCCTCATTTGTAACATTCACAAACAAAATTAAATACCAAGCTAGGCCGGCCACCATTAGAAGAAAGTAAGAAGAAGATCAACAAGATTTCAAGAGGGAAGCTTAAGCAAGTTAATCAAAGAGAAAATCTCAACCTCTTTAACACAAGCTAAAGGTGAATAATATATTACATCTCATTTTTATGATTTTCGGTTTCTACTTGAGTTCGGAATTTATTTTGCAAATGATTTGCCATGTTTTGATTGTTTAAATTGATATATATGCTTGTTGCTGATTTAGGCTATTTCATATAGATTTTATGATAAGAATTGATTTGGAAAACCTATTAAATGACATCCAAATGACTTGTGTTTTTGAGTTGAGGTCGGAAATATTATTTTAGAGATGGGTTTCAAGTTTCATAATTTTCTGAATTATTGTGGATGTATTATGAATTTTCTAGTGAAGAAAATGGTTAAATTAGGTTTAAATTAATTTCGGCTATTATATGTTAGCTTTGGGTCAGAAATTTAAATATGTTAGAAAACATATAAAAAGTGATTTATTGGAATTTTTGGAGAATTTTCCTAAGTGTTTTATTAAGTATATAAAATTATGTAAGGGATAAGACTTAAATGTTTTATATGTTTAAAATAGGAGAAGAGGCAATTGCTAAACGTTTGAAATAAATAATTACTAAATTCGGTAGCACATTTAGAAAAGATTTTGGAAAAAAAATTGGCAATCAATTATTTGATGACAAATAAGCAAGTTAGTTGGAAAGATATTACTTTATAAAGAAAGAAAATGGTATTGTAAAGGTTTGCTGTTTTGCCACTCTCGGCAGCTACCTTTCAACTTCACACTACCACCACCATCATAGTTAAAACATTTAAGTCCCATGCCTTACGTAATTGTAATAATTATATTTGATCAAAACCTGAGAATCGTTTAGGATTATGTAATGGAATATGAAACATGGTTTTGCAATGTAATCAGTAAAAAAAAATTGAATCTGTGATTTTATTTCAGATTCATGTGCTTCTGATATTATGGATACCATTAACATTACTGTATTTTGTCACTGGAAGTTAATACTATAGATGATTGCAGCATCTGTAGCGCTTAGCTTCGGGCCTCGAGATAGAGGATGTTATGGGAAACCACCGACAAAGTATTACTGGGACTTGATTTGATCCGTGATACCATGGAAAAAGTAGAGTTGACCAGACAATGAATGAAGGCAGCGCAAGATCGTTAGAAATCTTATGCGGACAGAATAAGAAAAGAGCTTGAGTTTGAGGTTAGAGATATGGTATTTGTCAAAGTTTCCCCTCTTAGAAAATTGGTTAGGTTTGGAAAGTCTGGAAAATTGACGCCTAGATTCGTTGGTTCAGAATTTTGGAAAGGGTAGAAAATTTTGCTTATCGCATGGAGCTTCCTGACAGATTCGCAGAAGTCCACAATGTTTTCCACATTTCTTACCTTAGGAAATGCCTTCACGACACCGCTTTTAGAGTTGAGCCTGATCAATTAGGGGAATTAGAGATGGAGCCGACAGTACCCCATGCCACCACACATATTGTGGAGCACGAAACTAGAAAACTCCGCAACAAAATAATTAGGCTAGTCCAAGTACAATGGGGAGACAACCTAACGGAAAGCACATGGGAAACCAACGAGAAGATAAAGATTACTCATCCAGAACTTTTCACTAGTAAATTTTCTCTCCAAAATTAGGATTTTGGTTGCATCATGGTTTCTAGATTAGATGGTAGGAGATGGTTGTCACACTTTTTCATAACCACTTTACATTCATGTAGAAATTTTTATGCATGTTTAGGGTATTTATACATGCTTGCATGACACAATTCACACACTCACGCTAGGATTGAGCTCATTTTAGTATGTTTGCAATACATAATCACATTGCACTTTGGTTGGGTAGATGGTGCTATAGATAACTTGGTTATGTAACATGGATGTTACTACGCGTTACATTGTTCACCCCTTGAAAGGTTTTGGGATGAAATCCTTTTAAAGGGGAGAGAATGTAATGATAGAGTTAAGGGTATGCCCTAAGGGGTAATTATGTAATTTGTTACATATATCTAACTCGTTGACCAATCTTGTTCAAAATAAAGATGTTTTCTTTCTATTATATACTTGATATAATGTGGTTATATTAGTAAATTAATTTAATTAAAAATATATTTAATAGAAAATCCATAAATGGTATGTTTTGTGATAGTAGTTATAAAGTGTTGTAACCTTGGGTAATTTATCACAATGAAACAAATATATCATTTTAAATGTTCCTAGTCAAGATGCATCGAGACTGGATATCGATGTATCCGTTGAGACTAGAGTACGTAACGCTCTCCAAATGTTGGGCAGTGTATTACTCATGATTTCTAGAGGCACCTAGGGGTTATGTACTAATAGTTATTGGATAACTATGGAACGACTCACTTGGTGGTTTCCTGTTGGTTAATATAACTAAGGTTAAACAGAAAATATCGATGTGACTAATTTACATAGATCTTTCGACTTGAGAATACTGTGAATCTTTAATATGAAAGTTTCACTTTGATTATAGTCAAATCATGGCAAAACGTCCATCGAGTGACTATAGTTGGGTCGAGTGGAAGTATTGGAAGTGAATTCAAGAGAGGATTCGTCTCCTCAGTTGTATGGGGTTAGTACCACAGTCAACTCAAGTCAACCCAAAGTCAAAATCTCTGGCCAGAGTAGTTTGGTTAAAAATAATTGTTATTATTGAACCAAGGACTTTATGTACGGATTATAGAGTTGAATGTGGATGATGTTGGAATTTTGACCATTACCAAATTCAGCAAGCCCAAAGTGATATAGTTTTGACGAAGAGAATTGGTGTAAATAATTGTTACAACTGGGTAACACTTATTAAATTAAAATGAGATTTTTTCGAAAATAAGTAAGCGATAAATTTGGCCATAATATCACAACACCTGCTAAGTGAAGTGTGAACGTTAACGTTTGAATAATTCGACGTTAATCGTTGACTGAATTTACACTCACGAGTCACACAACTGAAATGATGAGTTCTCTTTGGACCAAACAATTTAATTAGTTTATAACTGTTATAAATTAATTAATTAAATTAATATTTATGAAATATTAATTATGAATTTTGAATGTGATTTGGGAAATAAAATTATTGCGTATATTTATAAAAGTTATGAATATATTGATCGATGCGAGATAGAGATAACAAAATATGTTTAATATGATTGTACATATTTAATTTGGGTTAAATGGGTTCACAACCCATGATATTTGGAGAGGATAAGCGCTGGTTTGAGAAAGATAGGAGGTGGCTCAACATGTGTGATTAGGTTTTGAGATGTGTGGTTGAGATCATTATTTGCTCTCTTGTCCTATCCATATAAAAGCCAATCTCAAAACCCTAATTATAAGCTAATTCATTTTTTGAGCCGCCGCTTTCTTTTTCCACTTCCTCATTTTAATGGCATCAACTTTCCTCTAAAATCATACATAAATTTCTCAAATCCAATTAAAAATTAAAAATACTAATTTGTAGTAGAAGGTCTCCAAACTCGGATTAGCAACTTAACGAATTGTGAATTGTTCTTAGAAGAGAAATTATTGTTTAACTGGACTCAAAAGCTTCATTAGGAGGTGCACTTTTACTTATTATCATTGTTTTGATTTTAAGTTTATTATATAAAAGTTGATTTACATTCAAATCCTCTGTTTGTATTCAGATCTGTTTATTGTTCAGGTTAGGTGAGTTTTTTATGGGTACATGTGTTTTTTACAATTAGATTGGCTGTGTGCTTGTTATAATATTTTGTTTATTGATTTATTCTTGAATTAATTTTTTGAAAAAAAGGTTTTAATTTTGATTTATATTAATATATATATATATAATGTGTATAGACCTGCAAATTAGGAATATGTATAATTGTATATGTGTTTATATATCATATATATTTAATCTTAAAACTTTCTTATTATGATTTGTACCTATTATGAATGATAAAATATAAAAATATTTTATTAAATATGTATATACATATTTTACTATTATTTAATTATTTTGTGAATTGTTAATTATGAATAAAATAATTAACAGTTCAAAATTTCATTTTTATAATTTTTTTATATTTGCTACACCATGTAATAATATTATAGTAAAATTTCCATATTTTTTAACATAATTTATTATTTTTTAAAATTAATTTACTTTCGGTCTACAATCGATTATTTAATTAAAAATATAATTTCAATTGAGAATTCTAGAAATTTTTCTTAAAGCTTAAATATATATCTGGAACCTTCAGAAAAGTTTCAGATTTTTATAACTTAATTTATTAATTTTTTGAATTAATTTATTTTTCAAATGCAATTAATTACTTAATTAAAAATATAATTTTAGTTGATAAATTTCCAAAAATTATTCCTAAGCGCAAAATATGTCTCGAATACCTTCAGAATTTTTTTTAGAAATTTTCAACTTGAATTCCTATTTTTAAGAATTAATTTGATCATGGGCTATTATCAACTATTTAATAATAAATATTATTTTAATTGTAAAAATTTCATAAATTAATCTTAAGCCCAAAATGTGTTTCCAGATTTTCTAAAATTTTAAAAACTTGTATTCTTATAATTATTTTACATTAATTTGTTATGGCATAAACTATTTTATTCAATAAATTAATATATACACACATATATTAGTATTTTATTTTGACATATTATGCAAGCATATATTTGGACAAATTACAGTACACACAAAATGAGCTCACGTGTTCTTTGCAATGTAAATCTCAGCATCTATATACGCGCACATTATACCCTTCGCGGATTGTGATGTTACACTTGCACACACACACATATATGTATATGATACATGCATATATATACTTGTATAAATAAATAAAATAAGTTAAATCTCAAACTACAAATTGTATAGTTAGAATATTTATGGACCTAGTAATAAATATTGCCATGAATAAATTATAAATAATGACATTTGGTGAATCAATCAATTCAAATGAAAGAGAGAAAATGAAAGGTTTCCCTCTATATTTAATACAATTAATGCTCCCAATTAATTCTTGTTTTAGAGAAAGAAATGAAAGGTTTCATTTCCTATACATTAACACTTATAAACAAATATTAGGTGTATTGATACACTATACATTTGAAATTAAATTTATCTAAACTTTCCTTTAACTATTTTAAATAGAATACAAGATTTTATTTAAACCAAATTTAGAAAAGTTCTAAATGAAATTTAGACTTCGTAGGCCCATTAAAGATCCAAAATGTTTTTTTTTTGAAATTCACCCATTTCATCCGCTACGGGTTGGCCCGGTTCCTTTAATGGTATCAGAGCCAGATAGCCTATGGGGTCTAAATTAGTCATGTTAGGGCTAACTAATTAAACTTGCCCACTAAGTACGGTGTCTAGAAAGGTAATGTATAGGCTTGGAATTGAGTAATCAAGTACTCTGTCCTACCCGGTTTCCAGCCTAGCCTGAAAGGTGAGTGAGTCTAAAGGTTGCTGGGCTAGTTTTCAAAATTATTTTGAAAATTAAAATAAAAAGATGTTTATTATAAAAGTTATAATACAACATAAGTTTTCAAAATGTTTGAAAGGATAACGATATTCTAAAAAATGTTTGAAAATATTTATACTAATTTCAAATTTTAAAATTTATTAATAAAATTAACAAAATGAATTAATTAAATATGTTAATTAATTAATATATATATATATATGCATACATTATATATGTTGATATATGTTGTGTTATTTTAAATGTTTAGGATAACATAAGTTTACATGTATGTATGTAAGGTAAATTTTGAAATTAATAAAATTTAATCAAAATTGTTCAATTGAATAAATTAATTAAAGTTTAATTAATTAAATAAAATACACATATATAAGATATATGTGTGTGTTATACTATAAAGGCTATAGTGTGCACTATAAAGGTTATGGTAGATATATCCAATATAAATGTTGCATTTGAATTATAATATAAAATTAATTAAAGAGTTAACTAGTTAAAATTAATTAAATAAGATTTAATTAATATAATATTATACATAAGACTATTATATAAGTTAATTAAGTTATAGAAGTTATATAATAATTCAGCTTATGTAATATGAACATATAACAAAAGTTGAAACTTTAAAGAAACCCTAAATAGACTTAAGAAATAAATACATACGTAAATGTACATATACTATGATTTTTGATGTGTTTGACACTTAAATCATGAGAGTATTTCATAAGAAATACATTATTCCATAAGTTGATATCACTCGATATAATATATATTAAAGATTATGAATCTTTAATATAAAGTTGTTCTCTATCATTTATATCGCAAATTATTAATATAATTTTTATTTTTATTTGCTTCTTCTTACTCTCCTATATTTTATGTAGTTTTTTCAAACAATTCATACTATACATGATATAATATAATCGTTTTAATTCAATTATGCAGATGGTATGCATACTTGGCTGTAATTATTCACAATTATTACCTTGTCATCAACATATATTCTAAATAATTGCATATTATTCTGCACTATTTTACAATAGTTGCTTATTTTTCTGCAATTAATCTGATTAACTGCTGTAGTTTTGTTTTTTTACTTAGCTATTTATATGTTTATTATTTATCAGGTTTTTTCCCTATAGCAATTGCAATTGTTTCTATTAAAGATGAAAATAATTGGATTTGGTATTGTGAACAACTTAAAGACTTTCTGAAAGATGATCTTAGAAATTTTGTGTTCATTTCCGATCATCATCCTGGTCTTCTTGTTACCGTTCCAAAAGTGTTTCCCAATTCAGCTCATGGTTCGTATTTTTATCATTTGAACAATAATTTGAAAGTTGCTCTAAAATCTGAATTTTCCAAATGTAAGAAGAAATGGTTGATAGATTTGTTTGCACGTGTTGAATATGCTTCTAACTTGGATGATTTCAATGTAGCATTGAGAAATTTTAAGGATGCTGGTGGATCTACCATGGCAAACTTTTTGAATGGAATTCCTTTTGAGAAGTTTGCTAATGTTTTTTTCCTGCATGTCATTATGGTGAAATGTCGTCTAATTGTTCAGAGAGTTCTAACAAATGGATTTTGAAAGAAATGCATTTATCGAGCACTATTTGCTTGGATAAAATTAGAATCAAGTTAATGAAGCTTGTGTCTGATCATCGAGAACTTTCCGGTAGTTTGAATAGCATTCTATGTCCAGTCAATGAAAATCGGTTGAGAAATCTTAATTTGGAGGGAGCTACATGGTTTGTTATTAAATCAAGTGAACATGTATTTGAAGTTCATTCTCTAGTCCAACAATCTGTTGATTTGTATAATCGGGTTTTTTCTTGTAATTTGTGGCAAATCTACGGTTTTCTTTGTGCTCATGTTGTTAGATGTATTTTGAATTGTGAAAAGTTGAATGTGTATGATTACATTGAAGATTATTTCAAAGTTGTGTATTTTCGATCAACTTATTCTCATGCAATCAATCCAGTTATAAACTTCACAAAAGAAGATGTCTTGCCTAAAGATGTTGATATAGCACTCCTATAGGTAGAAGAATGCCTGCCCGTCCATCAGCTTCTAAGAGAATTAAATCTGCCGGTGAAATTACAAAGACTATTTGATGCAGTTTATACAAGAAGTCAAGTCACAATAAAAGGACTTGTCCTTTGAAACACATGTAGTACCGTTGTTTTTTCTTTTGGAAATTTTTTAATGTACTGCTAAAACATCATGTTTTCTTTATTCTATTTTTTTTGTATTTCTGTTGTAATTATATTGGATATTTAATGTTTTTTAAGTGAATGAAAAGAATAATTCCATCATGTTCTGCAATAGTTGAGCAATATTGCTGTCATATCTGCACTTTTTATGAGTAGTTATGTATATTTCTGCACTTTGTAAATATTGTTGCATACTTTTTTGCAACCTTTCTAATAATTTGCTCTCATTCCAGAAGTTGCTTATATCATTGTTTTCAATTTATAATATCATTCTAGTTTTATTATGAAGTTCATGTTTATATTTTTCAGCAATTATTCAAAACAATTACAGATGTATCAGCAAGTGTTTTGAATAATTGCGTAAGTGTCTGCAATTATTCAGGATAAATGCAGACATATCTGCAATAATTTGAAAATTTTGCTTAAATGTCTGCAATAATTCAATATATTTTCTTAATTTTCCTTCAACAATACAGATAACTCAATTCAATCCCAGAAAATGCTTATTTAACAATTTTGATAACTAAATTTTGATTATCATATTAAAGCATTATTTTGGCTTTCAAACACATAAGTTTGCCGATATATATACATTTCATAAGTTCTACACTAAACACCACAGTTACAAAACATCATTTCTGTTTGTTGGCTTTTGACAATAAAAATTGTCGTGTCAGACTTTCTTCAACGCTCCAGCTATATGGTCTGCACAAGAGAATTTGATATGCTAAGTCAGCTCTTTGTATTTCAATAGCATCATATCCATATTGAATATCTTCCTTGTTTATAACCTTATTTTCACATCTTTCTCTCATGATATTCATTACAAATTCCACAATCAACCCTGCACTAATTGCATATTATTTTTAAATTATTCAGAATAATTGCAGCATGATATGCAAAATATTTCAATTTTATTTGTTGCGGTGTACTTACGAATCACTACGTTGTTGTGGGTTGTCTGCAAATGTAATTAAACTTGAAGGTTTGTGATCTTTCTTTTCTAATATTATTAACAAGCTTATTATATAAACTCTCTGTAAAAAATAAAAGATTTTATCAGGAAATTTATTTTCAGTTTAAATAATATACTCTTTTTTTCAATTTACATACCACTTTTCTTGCAGCTTTGGCATGTGGATCTTCATGTCTTGGCTTCATCGAATCATAATGAATTCACTGTCTGTCTTCTTTTATGAATTCCAAAAGAGTGAAATGTGCATTTAGATGAATTGGGAAGAACATTTTATCGTAGTTTGTAAAACTATTTTTGATCGGATCATCAATTAGAGCTTGTATAACATTTTTTATATTGCTGAGTAGGAAAGTATGTAGTAATATAAATTAGTAAACTGAATTTATAAACTTTCAAACAAATATTTCATTAAAAAGCTAAAAAACATACAGTTGCATAGACTTTGAAGAACAAAATTTTTGAATGCATCTTTTCCAACTCATGTGAGTACCGGTCGATGATCTACAAGAATAGTTATTTTGTTAAATAATAATATATTTTGGAATTTTTTACAGAATTATTTGCAAAAATTATGAATAATTTCTGACTTATCAGCAAATAATATGAAAAATTGCAAATTTGTCTGCAATTATCAGCAATTAATATGAAAAATTACAATATTATTATGAATAATTGTAGATTCTTCTATGTAAATTAATAAAAAAAACTATTTTCAAACTTCTGTACCTGGCTATCGAGGATCTTCCAAGAATTAACTCACCAAGGGCAGTTCCAGATATTATAATATCTTTGTCTCCATTGAGATATGCACTTTTGCTATCAAATTATTGAAGAATATTAGTATTATTATCAATATTCAGACAATACAGCAATTATTATCAATATTTGCCGATATGTTTGTAATTAATAGGCATATTTTCAGACAATAAAGCAATTATTCCCAATATTTGCTGATATGTCTACCGCTATTGGGGAGATTTTGACAACACAGCAAACATTTCCAATATTTGCTTATATGTCTGCAATTTTTGGGTATATTTTCAGACAATAGAGCAATTATTGGGGTTATTTTTCAAACAACAAAGCAATTTAAACAATTATTTAAATTTTGTACTTCGTTGATACGTCTACAATTATTTTAACCTGAGGTCATTGGTTCTGAAGAATTGTTCAAGCAATTTGGTTTTCTCTTCGCCTAGCCTTTGGACATTCAAACATTGTTTGACATTTATTTTTGCATCTGTAGGCAACTCATTTGATCTTGGTTCTGCTTTATATTGCTCTACTGTTATTGACTATATTACTTTTTCTTTCTTTGCTTTTTTGAATTCCTTTTCATTTTCTAATTCAATTTCTTCGATTGATTTTGATCTTTTTCTCCTCTTTGCTTTCAATCAATTATTTTTTGTTTTTTTCAATCTCTTATTGTGCTTTTTTAAAGATATCATCAAGTTCTTGACTGCTTCTAAGACCTTGGGGTTCACTGCTGCTTTCACTTGAAAGTATTTTAAAGTTTGGGTTATATTCCAATAGTTTTGTTCATTTTTCTGAGCTTTCCTTTGTAGCTTCTTTCATAGAATGGTTTCTTTCATTTTATCTTGAGGAATTGTATCTATATTCTCAAGATTGTGTTCAACTTCAATTGTTTCATTATCAGCAGCAAGATCAATCTCATCTTTATTTCTTTAGTTATTTGAACTGAAAAATACATTTGACATTTAAATATTTAGTGCTTTTGAAATGATAATGAATATTTGCAGTTACTCCCCAAATAATAGGAAAACCTACAGAATATGCAGCACTTACTAATAATTATTGCAAGGGTCATCTACATTTATTCTTTATAAATGCATTTGTTTCCTCAAATATTATGAATAAGTGTAGATATATCAGCAAATATTTATGAATAAGTGAAATTACCGAATGAAAGTTTTGTTTATTTTGGATCTTTTGCTGTAGCAACATTTTTATCTTCATTTTTCTTTGCTTCATCTATACCTTTTTCTTCAATATCTTTATTTGCTTCATCATGGTTTCTTCCTCATTCAAATTGCTTTCATTGTCATTCTTATCTTTATCAGTTTGCTTTATTTCATCTTCTTTCTTTTCTTCATCATCATCTTTTTTCTCTTCTTCTTCATCATCTTTCCTCTCTTCTTCTTCATTTTTATCCTCTACATCTTCATTCTTTTCTTCCGGTTCAAGACTTTCAACAATTTTTAGCTCCTCTTTCCCAACAATTTTATTCTTTGTAACACCTTCTTGTGCATCATCTTCTTCTTCAATGCTTTCATCACCTGCTTCATCATCTTCTTCCTCCTCTTCATCGTCTTTCTCTTTAACGTCTTCATCATCCTCTTCATCATCTTCTTACTTATCAGCCTTTTGTTTGTCAATACTTCAAATTGATCATAAGCATCGTCACTTTCACTTTCTCCACCTTCTTCACTTTTAGAGAAATCATCTTTGGTACCACTTACTTCTTGTAAGGGTAGTGTCATCATATCAAATTTAGTGGAAGATGCTTCTTTTGCGTATTTACTTAGTTCCATTTTTAGGCGAGCATTTTAATTTTGAGCCTTTTGTTGTCCATTTCAAGCCTTTGAATTATTTCTTTGTATTTTTCTTCTCTTTCTTTGTATATTTTCTCGTATTCATTACCTTTTTCTAAAGCATCTTTTAATATGTCAATTTGCTTCCCTTGAGCAACCTAAAACAAAGAGTTGAAACTTATTTGTTTAGTAGCTTCAGAATTTATTAGTAATAATTGCATATGAAACGGCAAGTATTACTAATAATTGCAGATATGTCTGCAATTATAAGGGAAATTCATACAATACAGCAATTAAGCAATTATTCTCAATATTTGCATTCTATTCTACAAGTATTGTTTATAATTACAGATATGTCTACAAGTACATTATAGATAATTATAGATATGTCTTCAAGTATTGCTGATAATCACAGTAATATCTGAAAGTATGGTTTATTATTTCAGATACATCTACAAGTATTATAGATAATTGCAGATATGTCTGCAAGTATTGCTGATAATTGTAGTTATGTCTGAAAATATTGTTTATAGTTGCCGATATGTCTACAAGTATTAAAGGTAATTACAAATATGTCTACAAGTATTGCTGATAATTGCAATTATATTTGAAAGTATGTTTTATAATTTCATATATGTTTGCAAGTGTCCTGAATAACATCTTTCCTTCAAATAATTTTAGAATTTTGCAAATTCTAGTGTGATTATTTGTAGACTTACAATTTTGAATCTCATTGTCAGCAGCATAATTGATTTGAGCTTTGAAATGTTCCATTTTCCAGCCAATAGGTATGAGATGTTTTATTCAGATTTAGATGACTTTAGCACATGAGTTTTTTCACAGATCCACCACTGAAATGAAAACAATTAATATCAATATATATATATATATAAATAATTTGACAACTTTTCTATTTAAGTTGAAATATCATACCAATAATAATGTTACACAGCTGTGATTTTTCTTGGCTTCTCGACATATTTTTCTATTTGATCCATAAGATGCTTATGAGTTGTTTTGGGCCATGAAATCAATGACATTTTTCCCTTACATACACAATATGGAACCATGTTCCATGATATGTTTGAGTTAGACTTTGAAACAAGAAATATTGTAGCTAAATATAGAAGGAGAAATTTTGTTGTGTCTTCTCTGTCCTCTTCTATAGTTCATTTTATTACAGAAAATAACCGTTTTTCTATCTTTTTCTTGTGGACATTGGCATCCCCTTCAAAATGTCTGATGAAAGAAGTATACTCACTGTCACTTTTATCTTGCTTTTTAATGTGGCTAGAAGTTTTGACCACTTAGCCTTTTGTAGGAACACTAAGTAATTGTCCAATGTCAAGCTCTGAAAATGTTATTTTCTGATCACCAAACTAGAAATATCTCAAATGCTTTTATAGTTTCTCACGATCATATCAATAGAGGTCAAATTTTTGTCGTTTCTTCAACTGAAATTATTCCATTATAAATCATGTCAATAAATTTATAGATAGGTAAACTTTTGAGATATTTTTTGTGAGAATTCCTAAGCAAATTTTCCTTTTTAATCCTCATCATCGGTTCAAGAAAAGGCTTCAAACTATTTTTGAAATTCTCTTATTAAGTAGGAGACTTTGTTGCATCAACCATTTTTCTCTTATTTGTTCTTGTATTGTTATCTTCTTTAGATTCAACATTTGCTTGAATAGAAATTACAGATTTTTCATCATTAACCTTTTCTTCTTCTTTAATTTCTTTCTGAGTATCTTTCTGCAATAATGTACAGAAAATTCTTATATATTTGGAAACAATAATAAGAAATGATCTGTAAAAGTTTTGTAGCAAATGTTTAAAACTGATGCATTTTTTCTGCAAATATTGTGAATAATTGCATGTATTTCTGCACTTTTTTAAATGATTGCTCATAATGAGCACTTTTTTGAATTATTGCATGAAATTTTTTGAACTATTATTGATAAATAAGCAACTAATCAGAATAATTGCAGAGATAGATGCAATTATTCTTAATAACTACAGAGTAAATAATTGCAGACATGCATCTCTGCAATTATTATGAATAATTACAAAGAAAAATGATAACAATTGATTTTTAAGTGAATAAGTGCCGATAAATATGCAATTATTATAAATAATTGCAGAGAAGCATGAATTCAATCTTCACAATTGAACTTAATTTTTTTTATTTTTTTATTTACAATTATAAATGCCTTTAAATTTTATTTAGTTACATAAATTGCTTATATGTCTGCAAATATTCCATTAGTATCATTTCACTTCAATTATAAAGAGTGCATCTATTTTTCTCATAAATTATTCAGAATATATGTTGTTATTTTTTCAATTATTTTGATTAATTGCAAAGTATGTTGTAGTTATTTATTTATTTTAGAAATAACTCTGCAATTTTCTAGATAATTGTTTGCATGAATTCAATTTTCTAGATAATTGCTGTTATTTCTTCAATTATTTTATTTAATTGCAGACAATTCTACAGCTATTCATATTTTTGGTAATGTGTTGTAATTGTCCAGATAATTGTTTGCATGCATTCAATATTTTACATGACTGTTGTTATTTCTTCAGTAATTTTGATTAATTACAGACTATTCTGCAATTATTCGATTTTTTTGGAAATATGTTGCAATTTTGCAGATAATTGCTTGCATGCATTCAATTTTCCAGATAGTTGTTTTCATTTCTTCAACTATTTTTATTAATTTCATATTTATTCTGCAATTATTCTTATTTTTTGGAAATATGTCTGCAATTTTCCAGATACTTGATTGCGTGCATTCAGTTTTCCATCTACTTTCTGTTATTTCTTCAATTATTTTGATTAATTATAAATTATACTACAACTATTCATATTTTTTTTGGAATTATGTTACAATTTTCCACGGTCTTGCTTGCATGCATTGAATTTTCCAGATAATTGCTGTTACTTCTTCAATTATTTCATTTAATTGCACTGCAATTATTCTTATTTTTTTGGTATTATGTGACAATTTTCCAGATTCTTGCTTACATACATAAATTTGTAAATAATATCATGTATATATGCGAATACTGTGAAATGAGCTATCTATAAACCCTTAAAACAAATCGATCAATTATAATTGAAGAAAAATCGATATTAGGAAGAAAATTAGGCGATTAGCTTCGATTTTTCCATTTTAATTGATTTCATATTCTTCAATTCGCTTTTCTTTTCGATTTGTTTCGACTTCATCTTCTGTCTTTTAATTTCGTTCGATTTCAACTTCTGGATTTCAGGAGATTAGGGTATGCTTTGAATGAAATGTCGATAATATGATCTTGGGGGTTTTGGGTTTTGTTTTGAGGAAGCGTAAGGGTAGTTTTGGAAATTAACTAGTTGTATTCAAAAATAGAGATGCAATTTATAACTTTGTTTTGGGAAGGATGTTTTGTATATTTTAAAATTTAACAAGGATGTGAGCCAAATGATCCCTTTAAATTAATTTAGTTTGAATTCAAATTCAAACGAGTATTTAAATTTAGGGTTTGAATTTCAAAAATTAACTGTAGGTTTACTTGGGAGTTAAGTAACTGTTAAGTTAAACAATTAACTTTAAAAGTTAATCCGAGAATAAAATAAGTGAGCAACGGAAACAAATTAGCACACCCCACTAGGGCATACCACTAGGGCATACCATTAACTCTTTCAAATAGTTCACGTTCCTAAGTGGAAAGTGGCATTCACTACTATCAGTTGTTGGTTTTGAGCATTGTGGTGATTCTTATGCCTTCACGTCTGGGGGGCATTCATCTGTTAATTTCTTTCATAATACCTTGAGTTTATGAAGATCTTGAGTTCGATTCACAATGAAAACACCAAAGTATTGATGTTATTTTAGGTAATGAATAGGTTTAATAGATTGATGATGGTTAAATGTAGATCATCTACTGAGTATTAGCAATTCAATTGATTATATAATGTGTTAAGGACCACTAACTCAAGTGGCAAATAGTAAGCCACTATAGATTGAGGTTTTGCATTCAAACCCTCAAGATGTCAAAATGAGCGTTTTTTGAATAAAATATCACACTTATTCTAAGAGAACAATTATTTTAAGTGTAAAATGAAGATATACTGGTGTTTAACTTGGTTTAACCAATTATCTATTTCTACGAATCAATTATGCCCAATTATATTGTGAAGATTGAAAATGAAAGCAATTTTAATAACAAATTATAAATGTTTGAATATTGAATTACTATACAGTACATCACCCTTGATTTATAGATTGAAATATTCACCTTTCTACATAGTTTTAGATCCACCATTTTCACCTTTAAGTGGTTGAAATTCAACTTATGTGGGTTTAATTTGATTTCGCTATCTAACCTAACTTTGTATAAGCAGGCAAAGAAACATCCTTTAAATTCATGATGTTGCTTGATGAGAGTGACTTGGATCAATTGATAGACTCTTGGATTCCTATGTTGGAACTGGGCCAGCCCGCAACGGAAGAAATGGGTGAGTTTCAAAAATTTTACCATTTTGGATCATTAACGGACCTATGAAGTCTAAATGTAATTAGATCTTATCCAAATTTTCTTTTAAATAAAATCAATATTTTGTTCAATATAGTAATTTAAGGAAATTTAAATATACAAATGTATGTGATATGATGAATGTATCAAATACATTCATTTATGTAAAGTGTAAGTGCTGGTATATAAGTGGTGTATATATGTATAAATGAAACATATAAAAATAAATTAAAAGAAGGAAATTATTTGTTTCCCTCTGTCACTATATTCAACTAATAAAGGGAAGATATGACAAAATATGAAAGGAGAGGAACATATCATTTCTTTCACTATTTAACTGTGACAATTTATACATTAAATGACATTTATTACTTATCAATCAAATCTACACATGGATATGATTAAATATTAAAAGAGGAAAACCTATCGTTTCTTTCACCATTAAACTATGACAATTAATACATTAAATGACATTTATTACTTATTAATCAAATCTACACATGGATATGATAGAATATAAAAAGAGGAAAACCTTTCATTTCTTTCACCATTTAGCTGTAACAATTAATACATTAAATGACATTGATTACTTATCAACCAAATCTACACATGCCTTTGTTGTCTAAATTTTGTCAATGAAATATATGCATACATTCATAATAATTATGAATGCGTACATTCATAATAATTATGGATACATACATACATACATACATACAAAGTGAAAACCTATTGGTTGTTTTAAATAATTTGAAATTCTAAATTAACATTAATAGAAAAAATTCCAATTGAGGTAATGTTTAACAAAAAAATGTTACATTATTGCTCATAATCTTTGTACAAATTTGATTTAAACAAAATATTTATATTACATATATCTGATAATTAAAATTTAATAATTTGGACCTGAAAGCATATATTTGCAAACAATGTAGCATATGGTATATGTGTATAAACATTTGTACAAAAGGTTTTTGGTTTTAAAGTTAAAAGTTTTCATTAAATTTTTAATTTAGGAATGAAACAATGTTTCAAACTTTACACAAAACTTTAAACATATAAAACAACAAATAATTAAAATTTGCACTACAGTCCATTCATTAATATTAAATCAAGGTATCCACTTTTGTTTTAACAAGGATTGCAACAATTGTACAAAAATTTAACATATGTAATTAAAATTAGATTCAAGGAATGGTAGATAATATATATATATATATATATGTGTGTGTGTGTGTGTGTGTGTGTGTGTGTGTTATCCATTAGCATTTAAATAAGTAAAGATTATCTCATAGTATACATAAATCTCATTCAAGTCTAATTTTAATTTCATAACCATCTACAATAAAATAAAAGAATTTTGAACAAGGTAGGGATGCGTAAATTTGTGATAAGAAATTGCAGATCCAAACAACACAGAGAATGATGACAATTTATCAGAAGTAATATGAGATTCAAGACATGTCGATTTATCATAAACATACATTAAAAAGAAATGATAAACAAACATGGATCAAAATAATACAATAAACATGTAAATATTGAATTATACGCGCATATAATTACCTTAGGATGAAGCATGTAGAAACACCTTGAATGATAGGAGAATACCTAGATCTGATTGATCTCTCTCTAGATTCGATAAACCTTGCCCTTCATCACACCTTAATTTGTGGCTTCTCCTCAGATTTCAAAAATCACCATCCCACTTTGCAAGTGAAGAATGAACCGTCCTTTTTAATTTAGTTTGATGTTGATTTGAATTTGTTTTGATGTTTTTTTTGGATGAAGTTTCAGCCATGGGTGAATGATAGAGAAGAGGAAGAAAAAAGAAAAAAAAAGTAAAATTCACGTTTTGTTTTGTGTACTTTCAAAAATGAGGAGGTTTTGTTTTTAATAGAATTAAAGGAACCTTTTCCTATTCACCTATTAAAACTTCCTCCTTTATTTCCTCTTTTTAAATTTCAATTAATCTCATTAATTGATTTCCTCCTCTTACCATTATATGGCTAATCCAAGCACATTCCAAATATGCAACTTTTCCAAATAAAAGAAAACAACTTTTATTTAATTATTTTATTATTTAAAACATGTTTAAAATTATATCGATATCGCATATCGATAAATGCAAATATAACTTTTATATATGCATTAAAATAATTACCAACAACATTCAAAATATCAAATAAATTAACAATAATTAATATTTCATAAATATTAATTAATTCAAACAGTTTGCAACATTTTACAAACTAATTAAATTGTGTGGTTTTCGGAGAAATCACAAATGCGGTTGTGCGACTCAGAGGTGTGAATTCAGTCAGCGATTAATATTGAACAATTCAAATATTAATGTTCACACGTCACTTAGCAGGTGGTATGGTAGTTTGGCTGAATTCATCGCTTACAGATATTTTTGGTAAAATCAAATTTTACTTATTATAAGCGGTACCTGATAGTGACAATTATTTACACCAATTCACTTCGTCAAAATTATATCACTTTGGATTTATGGAATTTCGTAATGGTCAAAATTCCAATATCATCCACATTCAACTTTATAGTCCAAACACAAAGTCTTTGGTTCAATAATAACAATTATTATTAACCAAAATGCTTTGGCCAGAGATTTCTACTTGAGTTGACTTCAGTTGACCGTGATACTAACCTCATATAACCGAGGAGACGAATCCTCTCTTGAATACTGTTTCACTTCCAATGCTTGCACTTGACACAACTATAGTCGTTCGATGGACGCCGTGCCATGATTTAACAATAATCAAATCGGAGTATTCACATTGAAGATCAACAGTATTCTCAAGTCGAGAGAACTGTGTAAATTAGTCACATCGATATTCTCTGCTTGACCTTAGTTATATTAACCAACAGAAAACTATCTAGTGAGTCATTCCATAGTTATCCAATAACTATCAGTACGTAACCCTTTGGTGCCCTCAACAGTCATGAGTAATACACTGCCCAACATTTGGAGAGCCTTACGTACTCTAGTCTCAACGGATACATCGATATCCACTCTCGACGCATCTTGACTAGGAACATTTAAAGTGGTATATTTGTTTCCTTGTAATAAATTACTCACCGTTACAACACCTTGTAACTGCTATCACAAAACATATCATTTGTGGATTTTCTATTAAATAGACTTTTAATTAAATTGATTAATTAATATAACCACATTATATCAAGTATATAATAGAAAGAAAATACCTTTATTTCGAATAAGATTGGTCAACGAGTTAGATATATGTAACAAATTACATAATTTCCCCTAGGGCATACCCCTAACTCTATCAATCTTCCACTTGCACTAGGGATCAATTATGGAATCTTATTCCAACTTCTCCAATCGGTTTTCTCAAAACCAATTAGGTCAGTTCCTTTGTGAACGGGTATGCTGTTATGCTTTAATTATCTACTCTGTCAATAAACTCCTCCGATAGTGATAAACTGTTTTACCATGTGGAACAATTCGAAGTATGTCTCTCGACTTCAAGTGAGCTCTAAGTTCTATTATGAACAATATTACGATATTGTTATCATATAACTATGTCATGAGATTCTCAACATTTGGAATCGGCTCGGTTATAAATTTGTGCACTTATATTTTTATTTACATTTTTTTATTGCAGTGCTATTCAAGGCGATGTACCTAACCTTTTTTCATTGAATCAACCATGGTCTTTCATTTGGAACATTTCCAACTTAAAGATTTGTTATTGGCATATTATACTCAATAGTACTTATGAAAATTTGAGTCTGAACATTCCTTCATAAGGGATTTATTATTTCTGTAAACAATTCTCTAGTATTTCATAAATACATGAGAACACTTCAAACAACCATTTAGTGATATCAATTTGGATTTGATATTTGCTCATGTATTAAATACATAAACAAATCATGATATCGTAGACAACATAACATGTATGATAATTCCTATTGCCATGATTCGTATTAAACATTTTAATAAGGTTTCCTTGCATATCATTTGGGACATTCCCGACATCTTTTATACTTACTATAAAAGACCTCATTTATTAATCTAATGTTGAGTATTAAAACAACTAAGGCTGATTTTGACACAAGTACAACGTTAAAATCAACAACGTGTTGTTTACTTGTAGTTTAGAAATATCAATGTACCTTTTAACGTTCTTTCTTATGAACACACGCTTCCTCTGCACTTTGATTGAAAATCAAACTATTTGATATTTCTATCAAAGTACTTATTCAATCTTGATGCTTATAAAATGATACTTTCGTATCATTTCTTGGATCATATCCAAAGACCCGCAAACTCAATATCGCTCCCATTGACTTTGAGATATTTTTGGTTAATATGTGTAAACATCTTACTCTAAATCATTATTTAGAATTTTCTGTTTCAATACATATGTCTAAAATAATAGGACTTATCAAGCGATAATTTTATGAGTAAATCCGAACTGACTTGAACATGTTGAATATAGAATCTATTATGCTAATTTCAACAATTGAAATTTGTGATTTATTCTTATCAACATTGCTCATTTAATTCCAACTGCATTAGTCTTACTCATAAAGACACACTCGTGGTCGATGGATCATATCCCTTTAGCTACGACCACCAAAATCTATATTTTTGATAGCGTACTTGGAATTGTTTTGGATTTGCGCATCATACCATATAGAGTCAACACTCTCAATGGTTTAATTAAACAATCTAGGATTATATATTTTCGACATTAACAAGCAACTCGTAGTTTCTCTTCAATGTGCGAGAATACTTATTAGACACTCTAATGCGTTGTGTTCATTTTAGGTTAGTTAATTTTATTTCATTTTATCTAATCAGTATTATCTATGGATCGTATCCAATGCCATTTTACCACTAGTAATTCCTCAAAGAAATTCTTCATAAGGAAGTTGGTATTTCTTGAAACAACAATTGTTTCCCAGTGTAAAAAATAGGTATTCATAAATGTTTTATGAACTTCTTTATTTAGATTTGGTTTTAGTTTACAAAACTTATGTTCAAAACATAAATATGTCATCTAATGACAGTCTTCCAAAAACTCTTTTGGGGAGATTCATACAAGATCCCTTACGAACAATTATTACGTGCAATCATTTGACTCGCACAACCTACCAACTTCTTGGCCTAGGGTATGTTGGTGTTTCTTATAAATCCTTATGTTGTAAAATTTTGTAAACTATTATTCAGATGAAATAATATTAACCTTGTGTACTACCCTTAAGTACATTACCTTATAGAAAGAAACTAACTAAACTTCACTCACAATTAATCGTACATTGTCCAACAAAGTTCGATTACTCCATATCGATGCATCATTATGTATCACATGGAGGAGTAATTTTGAGATTGAATATTCATTCATTTTAGGTACGTTTGGAACATTTTCCAATATACTCACTCATTCGATCAAATCGAATCATTTCTATTGCATGTTATTTTATTTACTTCCGCTTTATACTCTATGAGTTTACCATAGACATACTACATGTATATCAAATACACATGTCCATGTCGACGATAACTCATCGGTGAATATCACGAAGTATATGGAACCATTTTGGTATTTATAGAATTACGATTGCATACATCTATATGTATCAATCCGAAGAGTTCATCAACTCTTATGATACTCCCACTAAATGGGTGCATAGCCCTTTATTGTTTGAGACATAATTACAAGTATCATATGATTCAAAATCATACAATAAAATTATTTCTCAAAACTACGGCTTAGTCTATAATTCCAAAATAACTATAAATAATATTGGATACTTCTGTATTTTCCAATGCATCACTTTTGTTATGAAAACAAATACCACATTATAGTTTTATTTCATAATGAATATTCATAATATTCATATTGAAATATAGCTATGTCTATTTCTCAATCGAAACAAAAAATAGTCATTTTTTCATAAATAATGTTTGGTATGTTTTACGAAAATAATTTTCATAATATGATGCAATCAATAAGTGCTATATGGCACACTCGCACTATTTCCATCAATACTATATAGCATACTAAATTTGGAGGTCCATCATTCACTTAATATAGTTTATTCATTTCATATTGTAACTAGTTTACAACAGAAATTTCTTTGATCAATTATCCTAAACCCAAAGAAATAAATCTCATAGAAAATAATTTTATATACGGAATTACATTTCGGAATAGAAATCACATTTCTTATTCCAATGTTAAGTATCAATCACTTTTACTACAATTCTCATTTTCGTTGTTTCTTTATGAAGCAGATATGACTATTCACTCTCTTCCTCCCAACTGTACCTTAAATTACATCTATTCTTGTACATTTTTTTTCCTTTCAGATGGTCAAATTATTCAAAAGAAAACCTGACTACAATATCATAAAAACTCTTTACAAAAGAGTATTCGATTATCCTTAACATTTAAGGACATCAAATATGTTGCACTTTACGTAAACCGATCAAAATGACATTTCAACGATCGAGTTCTTAGATCTATCTTGTAATTTTTGGTCTTGTGTTACATTAACACAATATGATCCTTTTTCTAATCAGTCAGATTGAATACTCGATCTCGCACTAAGGTTTATTTGGTTTTTCGGATGAACAAATTTCATCGAAATATTGTACATTACAAACTTTGACCATTCACCATATAACATTTATATGCAATTGTATATGGATCAAATATCCATAGTCTTGTATTGCTTTTAGAGTTCGAAACTCATAGAATGCAATACATGGTCTTGACCAAATAAATGCGTAAGTGACCAAACTACGAATGTATTCAGTAGTTGTAAAATCAGGCACTTGCATTGGTGTTGAAATGTTAACATGCAATAGGAATTTAATAATGGGTATTATATTTCTGTTTGTCAACTTTCAATTCTGTTCATTTATATATGTTAATTGATAAACATTTTATCAATCATATTAAATACAAAAATTTATCATGGTAGATAATTATAACATTATTTAGCATATGTTTTTACAACATTAGAAAGGTTAAATGATACCATTTAACCTTTCTAATAAGGCTCCCACTAGTCTTTTATGTTTCTCCAAACCCTAAGATGAAACACAGAAGTCTTTCGACTTCACTAGTGGGTTTTAGGACTCGTCTGTCTTGGTATTCTGACCTTGAGTTTGCTCAACAAATCATAGCCCCACAAATGATGGATAACTCCTCATCGATTATATCACATATAACCCCTAACCCATTTTTCCTTGTCCTAATCTCATTTCGACCTTGAGTTTACTCAACAAATCGAAAGATATTATTCACTCGTACCTACCATATCATGATGGCCTAAGTATAATATATGTACCTTGAGTTTGATCAACAAATACATATAGTTATCTTATCTCATCTGTTCAATATATTAATAATACTACACATAACATCCCCAGCTTGAGTTTGCTCAACAATTAAGGAGTATGCAAGTAATTTATTAATATATATATATATATATATATATAGTAGAGGACAACATTACAGTGAAGATTCATAATCTTCAATATATTATATTGGGTGATATCAACTTATGGAATAATGTATTTCTTATGAAGTACCCTCGTGATTCAAGTGTCAGACACATCAGAAATCACAGTATATGTACATTTACATATGTATTTATTCCTTAAGTCTATTTGGGTTTCTTTAATGTTCTATCTTCAGTTTATACATTCATATCATATAAGTTTTATTGTTATATAACTTTTATATTTCATATTGCTTATATGATAGTCATATGTATGATATTTTATTAATTATATCTTATTTAATTAATTAACTCTTTAATTAATTTTAAATTAGTATTCCAATACAACTTTATATTGGACATATCTACTATAACCTTTATAGCAAGTCACATATATCTTATATATGCATATTTTTAGTCAATTAACTGACCTTTAATTACTTTATTAATTAAACAATTTTAATTAAATTGTATTAATTTCGAAAATTTATCTTATATACATACATGTATGCTTATGTTATCATAAACACTTTAAAATAACATAACATATATCAACATATATAATACATGAATATAAGTATTAATTAATTAACTCATTTAATTAATTTATATTATTAATCTTATTAATAATTTTAAATTTCAAAAATAATATTTACATAGTTTCAAACATTTTGAATTTTTCATTACATTTTCAAACATTTTGAAAATTTATGTTATATTATAAACTTTTATAATAAACATGTTTTTATTTTAAATTTAACTTTTAAATTTAAAATCATGTCTTAATTTTCAAAACTATTTTGAAAATTAGCCCAAGGCCCAATTCAAATTGGGCCATTTCTATTAGGGGCATCCTTTGGGCTCACATCACCTTTCAGGCCAGGCCGGTAACCAGGTAGGACAGGGTACTTAATTACTCAATTCCAATCCTAGACATCACCTTTCTAGACACCGTACTAAGTGCACAAGCTTAATTAGTTAGCCCTAACTTAACTAATTTAGATCGCATAGGCTATTGGGTTCTGATACCATTGTTGGACCTGGGCCAACCCGCAGTGGAAGAAATGGGTGAATTTAATTTTTTTTTTACCATTTTGGATCATTAACGGGTCTATGAAGTCTAAATGTAATTAGATCTTATCTAAATTTTCTTTTAAATAAAATCAATATTTTATTCAATATAGTAATTTAAAGAATTTTAAATATACAAATGTATGTGATATGATGAATGTATCAAATACATTCATTTATGCGAAGTGTAAGTGCGGTGTATAAGTGGTGTATATATGTATAAATGAAACATGTAAAAATAAATTAAAAGAAGGAAATTATTTGTTTCCCTCTGTCACTATATTCAATTAATAAAGGGAAGATATGACAGAATATGAAGGAGAGGAACATATCATTTTTTCACCATTTAACTGTGACAATTAATGCATTAAATGACATTTATTACTTATCAACCAAATCTACACATGGATACGATAAAATATGAAAAGAGGGAAATCTATCGTTTCTTTCATTATTTAATTGTGACAATTAATACATTAAATGACATTTATTACTTATTAATCAAATCTACACATGGATATGATAGAATATAAAAAGAGGAAAACCTTTCATTTCTTTCACCATTTAGCTGTAACAATTAATACATTAAATGACACTGATTACTTATCAACCAAATCTACACATGTCTTTGTTGTCTAAATTTTGTCAATGAAATATATAATAATTATGAATGCGTACATTCATAATAATTATGGATACATACATACATATAAAGTGAAAATCTATTGGTTGTTTTAAATAATTTAAAATCCTAAATTAATATTAATAGAAAAAATTCCAATTGAGGAAAAGTTTAACAAAAAAAAGGTTACATTATTGCTCATAATCTTTGTACAGATTTGATTTAAAAAAACATTTATATTACATATATCTGATAATTAAAATTTAATAATTTGGACCTGAAAGCATGTATTTGCAAACAATGTAGCATATGGTATATGTGTATATACATTTGTACAAAAGGTTTTTGATTTTAAAGTTAAAAGTTTTCATTAAAATTTTAATTTAGGAATGAAACAATACTTCAAACTTTACACAAAACTTTAAATATAGAAAACAACAAATAATTAAAATTTGCACTAAAGTCCATTCATTAATATTAAATCAAGGTATCCACTTTTGTTTTAACAAGGATTGTAGCAATTGTACAAAAACTTAACATATGCAATTAAAATCAGATTCAAGGAATGGTAGATAACACACACACACACACATAATGCATTATCATTTGAATATGTAAAGATTATCTCATAGTATACATAAAGCTCATTCAAAGTCAATTTTTCATTTCATAACTATCTACAATAAAATAAAAGAAATTTGAACAAGGTAGGCATGCGTAAATTTGTGATAAGGAATTGCAGATTCAAACAACACAGAGAATGATGACAATTTGTAAATACCCGCATATTTTACGATTATATATTTAAATGTTTTATTTAAATATAGCATCGTTAGTTGAATTTAAAGTTCGAAATGTGACTTTCTGTAAACGGTCGAATCCAGACTCGGGACCACTTCCATTGAGTCCAAAATGGCATTTGCGACCTTTTTGAGTATAAATATCAATATGTTTGGAGTTGATTAGAATTTTGATATTTACATTTGGGGCTTTGGGTTTGGGTTTCAGCCCACTAACCTAACAAGGTAACCCCAACTCCTCTACAATAACAACTCCCACTCCACTCCTCTTCATTTCTTTATAACATTTCCTAACACCCAAGCAAAAGGAAAAATGGAGGAAAAGAGAGGAGATTAGAAATTTCTAAGCCCTAGTTCTCTTAGGAAATTCAAGTTCATGCTCTAAAATCAAAGAGAAGCTTAGGTAAGCATCCTCTTCATCTTCTCCATCTCAATCTCTCTTCAATTTTTAGAAATTCCTATAACCTAACTTAGGAAAAACTTCACCTTTGATAATAGATTGAAGATTCTAGAGGTGTATTGAAGAGGAATTGATCTTGCCTTGTTTTAGAGCTTCTCATTCGTTGTTTTTGAGTTTTAAAGGTGAGTTCTTGAACTCACATCTATGTCTATAGCTTTCATTATTGTTAGGTATGAATTCCTAACATTTATTTCATGTTCAATTATTTTTGATTTGAATTGGTTTGGTGAATTTTCCAATTTTGGTATTTTGAAGTCAAAATCTTTAAAGATCCTATCTTGGATGTTTGGACATGTTTTTGGTGGTGTATCGAATAGCCTATAGGGCTGGGTTATCGATTGGCATAAATCCCTAGCATCTATCGCTCGTTCGATCGCTTCCGGTTTGGATTTTGCCCTCTTTGGGCTAGGCTGATTTTTGCCTAGCAGGAAAATCCAGACATCTGGTTGAAAAATCAAGACGTCTGGTAGGGATCCCTGGAAAAAGAAAAAATAAATTACAAATGCAGAAAAAAAATGGTTGAGACAAAATCCAAACGTTTGGTTAAACCCAACCAAACGTCTGGTCCTGTGCAATTTTGCCTATTTTGGCTGTTTTAGAGTGGATTTCCAATATTTATCATTTTTGTTGATCCAGTTAGTTGTTGTCAATTATTATCGACTTTGATGACTTCATTTATGGATTTTTGGGAATAACCATTTGATTGGGATTTGATATCGATTTTTATGGTTTGAATTCACGTCGTCGAATGTGGATTTTTTGTGATAGATTGTTTTTACAATCATTTCTGTGATTTGTCACTTTAAAATACAAATGTTTTATACTAGCAGTAAATACTCAAACTCTTTCACAAAAATGATTTCAACATTACTTTAAATACAAAGCTTGTTTTTAAAACCGTTTTCCAATCTATTAGTATATACAAACCTTTACCTCATTCGTATGAGAAATCTAATTAAACGGCTTAGCAAAACAAGTGGTATGAAATGCTTGCGTTTACTTCGTCGGTTAATTCTTGGACTCGTTCGATTGAACACTCGTGATAATTTTCGAGTGGAAATCTACAATCTGTTCGTAAAAATTTAAGTTAAGCCAGTGGTTATGGGACATGAAGCTAAACTCATTTATTTACTAGCTTAGTGTAATTTACACTTCTTTTTTATCAATGATGATCATTTTGTATTTTCGAGTGGAAATCTACAATTTGTTCGTAAATATTTAAGTTAAGCCAGTGGTTATGGGACATGAAGCTAAACTCATTTATTTACTAGCTTAGTGTAATTTACACTTATTCTATGGAGCTTTGGCTTAATTTGGTGGGGTAGCGACCCATGGTCTTTTGACCGTTCGTGGAGCAATCAGCTCAATGAGTCGGTGCATGGGGCGTACCTTTTAGGTGCGTCGATGTTCGGCTCAATAAGTCTGTGCATGGGGCGTATCTTTTTAGGTGCGTCAATGTTCGACTATGCATGGGCGTATCTTTTTAAATGCGTCAATGTTTGACTGTGCATGGGGCGTATCTTTTAAGGCGCGTCAACGTTCGGTTCATTTTATGGGTTAGCGACTCGTGGGATAGCATCTCATTTGTGATACACGTATTGGTGAGTTTTCATACTCCCGTTTGTTATAGGCCTCCCTTTTTTTGTGATTTCTGGATTTCTAATGATTGATTTCTAGAATTTTTGTTTCACAAATTTTTGTGATTTGCATTGATAAGCTCTATCAATATTTTTGATTTGGTGAATAAACTAAAGAATATGACATTCTTTTTGATGCTTTGAGAAAATTTGAGATATTGTATGATTTTTGTTGTTATCATATATATATTTGTCATATCTCTTATCCTATCTCATCTTATTTGATATTTATAGCTAGATTGATCTGTTTATTATTTTTCTTCTTAAATAATACCCGGGTCAGACTGAGGTGTTTCGAGTGCTTCCATTTGACTTCTTAGCAGGGACTAGCTCCTGACTTTTGGCTAACTACTTTAGCTTAGTAGTTTTGTTTTTTATATACATTCGAGATAGAGACTCCTTGACGTATACATATTCTTTTGTCTAGCACTTGTACCTATTCTTTTGTGATGTAGTGGATCTTGTATGACCACTACTTTGATGTACACTTCTATGTGTTATATTCATATCTGTTTCTGCCTTAGTGATATGAATATCTATGACCGATTTGTGTTATGCTTATTTTATATTTGTTTCCGAAGGCCACATAGCCACTGTGTAGTAGCTTTGAGTTTGTATTTGATATGTCAGATTTCCTCTTAAAATGAAATGCATGATATTCTATCTGGCATATCGATACTCGCACAAAGCAATTACATAGATGGTCGCTCCTCAACAGCCTTATTTTTCATACTGATTGACGACATTACCCAATAGTGTCCTTGGTTAGTGTGAATATAGAGGTGGGGCGTCACAGCTTGGTATCAGAGCCAAACTTCGGAACAATGTAGAATAATCTAGCAAGGATCAATGTCCTAAGTCCCTCTTAGGAATCGTGCCTTAGGATTTAATTTGGGTCTTAGGACCCGTTCTATCCTATTTCCTTTTATAATGCCTTGTTTTATCAATCAAGTTTGTTTGATATTCAATCTAAGAATAACCTTTTTCCTCTTCTTTCTTTCTTTCTTAAAGAAGAGAAATGGTTAAACCTGGCAGTCCTAGCGCTGGCCAATTCAGTAGCCCTCCTCTGGATGGCGTATTCATGTCTGCCCAACAACTTTTGGATCTTGTAAAGAATCAAAGGTTTATCTGTGCTTTGAATAAGAACCCTAAAAAGGTTTTACCTCTGACATTAGAAGTGCCTTTCGACCAATTTGTAGATACCACTCTTCGACTTGAAGAGGCCGATAAAGGAAGTGATGGTGATATTGGGGTTTCCAAGAAGAGGCATATTAAGTTTAGAAGCCCTAATCCCAAAAAGAAAGTGAAGCAAGCAACTTCAGTAGCAAAGAATCCAATCCCTAATCGTAGAGTATACTACAATTGTAGTTCTAAGGACCACTATGCAAATAAGTGTTCGAAGCCCCTTACTTGTCGCTATTGCAAAGGTTTGGGTCATCTTTTATCTTCATGTCCCATACTTCAAAGTAGGAGAGAGGGAAAGCTGAATGTTGTGCAAGCCCCTAGTAACCCTTCTCTTGGTCAAGGTATTTCACATTCTGTCCTTGATGGCATTAATTTGTTTCGTGATTATCCTATTCGAATTTCTTTTGATTCGGGTGCATCTCACTCTTTTGTGTCAAAAGAACTCGTTGTTGCTTTTTCTTTAAATATTATGGGCTTGATGACTTTACTGAGAATTGAAAATCTGATTGGTGGATCCGTAACACTCAGTTTATTTTGTAAGGATGTTGAAATTATTCTATTTGATTATGCTTTCCGTGCTGATTTGCATGTTATGCGTTACTTAGGTTTCAGAATGATTTTTGGGAATGGATTGGCTTAATCGATATGAAGCCCATATCCTATGTCCCGAGAGGACTATCCATCTTCGACATCCTCAATCTGTTAAGCAGATTTCTATTATTATTAATGATTTCGATTTCAATTCGGTGGCATCATTTTATTCTTTAAACCCACGTGATGAGGAAAATGTTATTTCCCTCATTCAAGTAGTTCGTGAATTTCCTGGTATATTTGAGCTTGTCTTAGGATTACCACCTAAGCGATCTATTGAGTGGTGTTAAGGTCTTTTCAGCTCGACCTTACCATCGGTTTTCATCAGCTTCGTATTGCAAAAGATAGCATTCCTTTGACATCGTTCTGTACTCGTTATAGATCTTATGAATGGCTTGTTATGTCATTCGATTTGACAAACCCTCCAGCTTATTTCATCCATCTTATGAATCGAGTATTCTACGAATATCTCGATGAGTCCGTCCTTGTATTCATTGATCATGGGTGAAAACAACAATTTAGAATTACAAATCTTTCTAATAAGATATATTTATAAGTATAATTGGATTATGTTATTAAGACAAGCAAAGAATATTTGAAAATTTTATAAGAGACATGTTTATCATATAGACGATGATTTTGTGTTGTATTGCCCATTGAGTGCTTTAAGAATTCTGGTCGATATGCCCGATCAACGTTATCGATAGGAGTCTCCTAAACATTATGATGAGACAGTCAGACATAGTAAATTGACTTGAAATAAGTAAATTTGATTTTTTTAAAAAAGATGATTACATAAAGTTAATCATAATTTTGAATGTCTTAGCTTTTCGGGAAAGAGGGTCATGAAATAAATGATTTAGCATATAAGATGTTTTTTTTAAAATTAAAAGAACTCCTTTTCGATACTCCCATTCTTGTAATTCCCGAGGGGAACCAAGACTTGATTGTTTATACCGATGCTAGTCGTATTGGTTTGAATGTTGTTCTCATGCAAAAGGGAACGTGTTATCGCTTATGATTCTAGACAATTAAAGCCTGCCGAGACTAGATATGCCACTCATGATCTAGAGCTCGCGGCCATTGTTTTCGCTCTTAGAATTTGGCGTTATTATCTTTTGGGAGAGAAATTTGTTCTCTACACCGATCATAAATCTTTGAAGTATTTATTTTCTCAAAAGGAACTTAATTTGCATCAACAACGTTGGCTCGAATTCCTTGCATCTTCTGATCTTGATATTCTTTATACTCCTGGAAAGGGAAATCGTGTTGCCGATGCTCTTAGTCGTAAGCAACAAGCGGTTATTTCCATGATGATATCCGAATGGAATGATCTCAAGACTTTGTCCATTTGTGAGATTCGAGATCGTGAATCCGATTCGTGTTCATCTCTTGTTTTATGTAGCCTGGAGGCTCATCCATCTCTTTTAGACCGCATTCTTGAAGCTCAAAAGCATGATCCCGAATTGGCTCATCTTAGTCAAAGTTGTAGGGATAGAAATATTGATGGTTTGAAAGAATTGATATTGATGCTCGTGGAGGCATTCAAAAATTTGGTAGACTTATTGTGCCAAATATTAGTGATCTTCGTAAGAACGTTTTAGAAGATTCGCATCGTTCTAAATTTACCATTAATCCCGGTAGTATAAGCGACTTTATTATTGGGATGGAATGAAATCTGATATTGCTAACTTTATTAAGCGTTGCATGACTTGCCAACTCGTTAAGGCCGAGCATTAAAGGCCCGGTGGGTTATTGCAACCTTTAGACATTCCCATTTGGAAGTGGGATCAAATTTCCATGGACTTTATTGACGGTCTTCCCCGTTCTCGTTCGGGTCATGACAGTTTATGGGTGATTGTAGATAGACTTACAAAATCCGCCTATTTTATTCCCGTTCGGTCCAATCGGACCGTACATCTTTTGGCCAAACTCTATGTTAAAGAAATTGTTAAATTGCATGGAGTTCCTACTTCTATTGTTAGCGATCGTGATCCATTATTTACTAGTGAATTTTGGAAGGGTCTTCAAAAAGCTTTGGGAACAAAGCTTAATTTTAGCACCGCTTATCATCCTCAGTACGATGGACAAACAGAGCGGGTGAATCAAACTCTTGAAGATCTCCTTCGTGCATGTGTTCTTGATTTTGGTGGAAGTTGGGAAGATCATATTTCTCTTACTGAGTTTTCCTATAATAATAGCTTCCAATCTAGTATTGGTATGGCACCTTTCGAGGCACTTTACGGAAGGCCATGTCGATCTCCTTCGTGTTGGCTTGTATCCGCTGAGAAGCTAGTTTTAGGTCCAGATTTTATTCGTGATGCCATAGAAAAGATTGACCTTATTTGTCATAGGATGAAAGAAGCTCAAAGTAGACAAAAATCCTATGCTGATAACCGAAGAAGGAAATTAGAATTTTCTGTGGGAGATTTGGTATTCATTCGTGTTTCACCTATAAAGGGTGTTGTGCGTTTCAATCGATCGAGAAAATTAGCACCTCGATATATTGGTCCATTTCCCATCATCGAACGCATTGGTTCTGTGGCTTATCACCTTTTATTACCGGCTCAATTTTCTGCTATTCGTGATGTATTCCACGTTTCTCAACTATGGAAATGCCTTAGAGATTTCGATTCTATTCTTGAGCCCGGTGTTATCGAAGAAATTAAAGTTTCACCTAATTTGACTTATGAGCAACATCCTATTCGTATCATTGCTACGGAGGTTAAACGCCTTCGAAATAAAGATGTTCCGCTTGTGAAAGTTCAATGGTCCTCAAATCCTAAGGATTGCTCTTGGAAATCATGAGAATTCATCGAGCGAACACATCCAGACTTACTCTCTCGTGCTCCTTAAGGTAAACTTCTCACTTCAAAATTTTCTTTTGTGTTGTTACGCCCTAGAGTGGTTGTTACCTTTTATTTTCTTCTTAAGTATTGCTGGGATGCAATTTTTTTAAGGAGGGGAGTCTGTAACAACCCGCATATTTTACGATTATGTATTTAAATGTTTTATTTAAATATAGCATCATTAGTTGAATTTAAAGTCCAAAATGTGACTTTCTATAAATGGTCAAATCCGAAATCGGGACCACTTCCATTGAGTCCAAAACGGCGTTTGTGACCTTTTTGAGTATAAACATCGATATGTTTGGAGTTGATTAGAATTTTGATATTTTCATTTGGGGCTTTGGGTTTGGGTTCAGCCCACTAACCTAACAAGGTAACCCCAACTCCTCTACAATAACAACTCCCACTCCACTCCTCTTCATTCATTTATAACATTTCCTAACACTCAAGCAAAAGGAAAAATGGAGGAAAAGAGAGGAGATTAGAAATTCCTAAGCCCTGGTTCTCTTAGGAAATTCAAGTTCTTGCTCTAAAATCAAAGAGAAGTTTAGGTAAGCATCCTCTTCATCTTCTTCATCTCAATCTCTATCTCTCTTCAATTTTCAGAAATTCCTATAACCTAACTTAGGAAAAACTTCACCTTCGATAATAGATTGAAGATTCTAGAGGTGTATTGAAGAGGAATTGATCTTGCCTTGTTTTAGAGCTTCTCATTCGTTGTTTTTGAGTTTTAAAGGTGAGTTCTTGAACTCACATCTATGTCTATAGCTTTCATTGTTGTTAGGTATGAATTCCTAACATCTATTTCATGTTCAGTTGCTTTTGATTTGAATTGGTTTGGTGAATTTTCCAATTTTGGTATTTTGAAGTCAAAATCTTTAAAGATCCTATCTTGGATATTTGGACATGTTTTTAGTGGTGTATCGAAGATCCTATAGGGCTGGGTTGTCGATTGGCACAAAATCCCTAGCATCCATCGCTCGTTCGATCGCTTCCGGTTTGGATTTTGCCCTCTTTGGGCTAGGCTGATTTTTGCCTACAAGGAAAATCCAGACGTCTGGTTGAAAAATCCAGACGTCTGGTAGGGGTCCCTGGAAAAAAAAAATAACAAATGCAGAAAAAATGGCTGAGACAAAATCCAGACGTCTGGTTAAATCCAACCAGACGTCTGGTTGGGTGCAATTTTGCCTATTTTGGCTGTTTTTGAGTGGATTTCCAATTTTTATCGATTTTTGTTGATCCGGTTAGTTGTTGTCAATTATTATCGACTTTGATGACTTCATTTATGGATTTTTGGGAATATCCATTTGATTGGGATTTGATATCAATTTTTATGGTTTGAATTCACGTCGTCAAATGTGGATTTTTTGTGATAGATTGTTTTTACAATCATTTCTGTGATTTGTCACTTTAAAATACAAAGGTTTTATACCAGTAGTAAATACTCAAACTCTTTCACAAAAATGATTTCAACATTACTTTTGATACAAAGCTTGTTTTTAAAACCGTTTTCCAATCTACTAGTATATACAAACCTTTACCTCATTCGTATGAAAAATCTAATTAAACGGCTTAGCAAAACAAGTGGTATGAAACGCTTGCGTTTACTTCGTCGGTTAATTCTTGGACTTGTTCGATTGAACTCTCGTGACAATTTTCGAGTGGAAATCTTAAATCTGTTCGTAAATATTTAAGTTAAGCCAGTGGTTATGGGACATGAAGCTAAACTCATTTATTTACTAGCTTAGTGTAATTTACACTTCTTTTTTATCAATGACGACCATTTTGTATTTTCGAGTGGAAATTTACAATTTGTTCGTAAATATTTAAGTTAAGCCAGTGGTTATGGGACATGAAGCTAAACTCATTTATTTACTAGCTTGGTGTAATTTACACTTATTCTATGGAGCTTTGGCTCAATTTGATGGGGTAGCGACCCATGGTCTTTTGACCGTTCGTGGAGCAATCGGCTCAATGAGTCGGTAAATGGGGCATATCTTTTAGGTGCGTCGATGTTCGGCTCAATAAGTCTGTGCTGGGGCGTATCTTTTTAGGTGCGTCGATGTTCGACTATGCATGTGGCGTATCTTTTTAGGTGCGTCGATGTTTGACTGTGCATGGGGCGTATCTTTTTAGGTGCGTCGATGTTCGGTTCATTTTATGGGTTAGCGACCCGTGGGATAGCGTCTCGTTTGTGATACACGTGTTGGTGAGTTTTCATACTTCCGTTTGTGATAGGCCTCCCTTTTTTTGTGATTTCTAGATTTCTAATGATTGATTTCTAGAATTTGTGTTTCACAAATTTTTGTGATTTGCATTGATAAGCTCTATCAATATTTTTGATTTGGTGAATAAACTAAAGAATATGACATTCTTTTTTATGCTTTGAGAAAATTTGAGATATTGTATGATTTTTGTTGTTATCATATATATTTGTCATATCTCTTATCCTATCTCATCTTATCTGATATTTATAGCTAGATTGATCTGTTTATTATTTTTCTTCTTAAATAATACTCGAGTCAGATCGAGGTGTTTCGGGTGCTTCCACTTGACTTCTTAGCATGGACTAGCTCCTGACTTTTGGCTAACTACTTTAGCTTAGTAGTTTTGTTTTTTTTATATACATTCGAGATAGAGACTCCTTGATGTATACATATTCTTTAGTCTAGCACTTGTACCTATTCTTTTGTGATGTAGTGGATCTTGTATGACCAGTACTTTGATTTACACTTCTACGTGTTATATTCATATATGTTTCTGCCTTAGTGATATGAAATATGTGACTGATTTGTGTTATGCTTATTTTATATTTGTTTCCGAAGGCCACATAGCCACTGTGTAGTAGCTTTGAGTTTGTATTTGATATATCATATTTCCTCTTGAAATGAAATGCATGATATTCTATCTGGCATATCGGTACTCGCACAAAGCAATTACACAAATGGTCACTCCTCAACAGCCTTATTCTTCATACTAATTGACGACATTACCCAGTAGTGTCCTTGGTTAGTATGAGTATAGAGGTGGGGCGTCACTATCAGAAGTAATATGAGATTCAAGACATGTCGATTTATCATAAACATACATTAAAAGGAAACGATAAACAAACATGGATTAAAATAATAATACAGCAAACATGTAAATATTGAATTATACGCACATATAATTACCTTAGGATGAAGCACGTAGAAACACCTTGAATGATAGGAGAATACCTAGATCTGATTGATCGCTCTCTAGATCCGATAAACCTTGCCCTTTATCACACCTTAATTTGTGGCTTCTCCTCCAATTTCAAAAATCACTATCCCACTTTGCAAGAGAAGAATGAACTACCCTTTTTAATTTAGTTTGATGTTGATTTGAATTTGTTTTGATGTTTTTTTGGATGAAGTTTCAGCCATGGGTGAATGATAGAGAGGAGGAAGAAAAAAGAAAAAAGTAAAATTCACGTTTTGTTCTATGTACTTTAAAAAATGAGGAGGTTTTGTTTTTAATAAAATTAAAGGAACATTTTTCTATTCTCCTATTAGAACTTCCTCCTTTATTTCTTCTTTTTAAATTTCAATCAATCTCATTTAATGATTTCCTCCTCTTACCATTATATGCCTAATCCAATCAAATTCCAAATATGCAACTTTTCCAAATAAAAGAAAACAACTTTTATGTAATTATTTTATTATTTAAAACATGTTTAAAATTATACCGATATCGCATATCGATATATGCAAATATAACTTTTATATATACATTAAAATAATTACCAACAACATTCTAAACATCAAACAAATTAACAATAATTAATATTTCATAAATATTAATTAATTTAAACAGTTTGCCATATTTTACAAACTAATTAAATAGTGTGGTTTTCGGAGAAATCACAAATGCGGTTGTGTGACTCAGAGGTGTGAATCAATCAGCGATTAATATTGAACAATTCAAATATTAATGTTCACATGTCACTTAGCAGGTGGTATAACAGTTTGGCTGAATTCATCGCTTACAGGTCTTTCCGGTAAAATCAAATTTTACTTATTATAAGCAGTACCTGATAGTAACAATTATTTACACCAATTCTCTTCGTCAAAACTATTCACTTTGGATTTATGGAATTTGGTAATGGTCAAAATTCCAATATTATCCACATTCAACTTTATAGTCCAAACATAAAATATTTGGTTCAATAATAACAATTATTATTAACCGAAATGCTCTGATCAAAGACTTTGACTTTGAGTTGACTTCAGTTGACCGTGATATTAATCTCATATAACCGAGAAGACGAATCCTCTCTTGAATAGTGTTTCACTTCCAATGCTTCCATTCGACCCAATTATAGTCGTTCGATGGACGCCGTGCCACGATTTAACTATAATCAGAGTGGAGCTTCCACATTGAAGATCAACAGTATTCTCAAGTCGAGAGAACTGTGTAAATTAGTCACATCGATATTCTCTGCTTGACCTTAGTTATATTAACCAACAGAAAACTATCTAGTGAGTCATTCCATAGTTATCCAATAACTATCAGTACGTAACCCTTGGTGCCCCCAACAGTCATGAGTAATACACTACCAACCATTTGGAGAGCGTTACGTACTCTAGTCTCAACAGATACATCGATATCTACTCTCGATGCATCGATATCTACTCTCGATGCATCTTGACTAGGAACATTTAAAATGGTATATTTGTTTCATCGTGATAAATTACTCACGGTTACAACACTTTGTAACTACTATCACAAAACATACAATTTGTGGATTTTCTATTAAATATACTTTTAATTAAATTGATTAATTAATATAACCACATTATATCAAGTATATAATAAAAAGAAAATACATTTATTTCGAACAAGATTGGTCAACGAGTTAGATATATGTAACAAATTATATAATTGCCCGTAGGGCATACCCCTAACTCTATCATCCTATGGGTTCACATTTGGTGCTTTTTTTTAAATGATGGGTTAAAATGCAGGTTGTGGTGCGAGTGTTCCAAAAAGACGAATATGATATGCATTTTGATGAGTTGACTCATAACAATGATAATTCAATTATTTTACTAATTAAGACATTGCATAATATATATATTGAATTGAAATTAGTTTGGGAATAATCTTGTTGTGTCCATCAAACGTTTAATATGGTCTAATAAACCCAACTTTATTATATGATGAATAAATTGTCGAGCAATATATCGATATTGATGGGTATGATCTCATTTACTCACATTACATCAAATTTCTAATTTTATTTAAAGATATTAATTAATGAAAATTTCAATTAAATAACCACCTTTTTATATGTTAATTAAATAAGAAAGAGGTTATGTTCAGCATTTTTAAATGTATGGTTAACAAAAAAAATTCATCTTATGACCAGTGACAAAACAAGGATTTTGACTTACGGTGGGGCAGCATTATATTATGGATAAATATTTAACAAAAGTAATAAAGTTGAAATGCATTCTTTATTACATTCAATTTTGATGTTTTCACGCATACTAATTACAAAGTTCAACTAATTGCATTACATAAATAATTTTTTCCAATTTCCACACAATAAACATAGATTACCAGATATTCTACTTAAATCATGCTCAACGAAATACATGGAAATCAATTCATCTACGGTTGCTATAAATGTTGTTGGCAATTTCTCTTTTAATATATATTATAATGTGATTTCCAAGCAAATCATCATTCATCATATTACGAAGTGGTGTCTTAATCAACTTCATAGCTAAAAATGCATGTTATGGTCATAGTTGATACTGGAAGGGTCTACACTAGAAAAAGCAATCTACGAACAAAAGGATACCTTGCGGCCTAACTCCTTATTTAACTCCGAGAGTATTGGAAGATTGACTTACATCTCGATCATAAAGTTGCAATTGGCGTCTTAACCAAAAATTAGCATCCAACCCACTAAAACCTTCGGGATAATATTGTTTTCCTAGTAGACATGCATCATCAATTTTTAGAGATTCAAGGTTTTTTTTTTTGGGTTTCTTATAAATCAAACTATCTTATTGAAAATCTTGCAATCAATTCCATTACTTGTGTGTCACCGTTTCATTTAATATATCGAAACGACAATGATGTTTTATGGTAATTTCATCACGTTGTTGTTGACAAAAACGTCTTGTTCCTTCAAAGTAACAAGAATTCAAATCGATATTGCAATTGAACTGCCAATGTAAAAGCACATCACATATTTCAATCGAGTTTGTCATTTACTGTCAATTTTCAAACCGAAAAGAAGGTTTTTGCGGTTAAAACTGAATAACCCATTCAAAATATCTTGAAAATTATTGTTAGATGACAATAATTTGTTTTGTTACACCGGCCTAATATTTGCAAACCTAATTCAATATTTTAACAAAGGTTTTGAAATTATAACGTTTAAGTTATTATATCCAACATTGGATAGTACAAGCATTTCTGATTTTGTAACATAAAAAAGAAAGTCAAAACTTATTCTTTTTAAAGAAGTAATACTTGAGGTAGGCAAGTGTGTATATGGAATCTTTATAGTTATCCTTGATTTAAGGATAAGATGGAAAAGGAAAGCTACATAACAACCGTTTTTATTTCAAGTAATTAATTATACTTAATGTCATACTAAATTGGGAACCGTACTTTTACTAATCAAAGTTTAGGTAATATAAACTACGCAAAATGTTAAGAGCACCCCATAATATTATTTTTGCACTACCTTTATTAACAAAATAAACCTTGGACAACTTTCAGAATTTTCTAGGGCGTTTAAAGCGCAATAAGTTTTCTGACTAGAAATTAATAGTGCGATGCCAAGAAGTGAGAGAAAGCTTCCTCTACTCCCTGCTTTTGTCATTATTGTGTGTGACCCAACAACACCCAGAAATTGAAAAAAGATCTCAACTTTTCATTTCCATTCTGTCTTCTTTTTTTCAACGCTTAGTTCCATGGGTTTCTCTGTCTAAATCATCGGCAAATTCGTAAAAGGCCCAAAATAATTTGGTGAATATGGTCAGGCGCCATGGCTGGCAGTTGCCTGCTCATACTTTTCAGGTACTACCATGTTTTCAGCTTCTAATCATCTACATGCTAGCAGTATTATGCATTTTCTGCTTATATGTTAAAATGAGTAAGATGTGGTTCAACTCGTGTGATTAAATGGCGAAATATTGCAGTGAATTGATTAACATGGCAGTTGGTAGCGTGCTACTGAGATATTAAACAAAAGTTTATACATGAATTTTGGCATTTATCGTACTTTTGGTAGGAAGAGCTGAATGCTTGTGTTTCTTTTCCGGGATTGCTTTTTGACATTTTCTACGAGGTGCTTTTGATTATTTTTGGTATTTGGACCCGTGTACCGTTTTATGTGGCTAATTAACGCTTGTAATATAAACCTTTATTTTAATGTGCAGTTAAAATTAAAGGCTTAAATATCAGTTTTGGTATATATTAGGATAGATTCATTGATAATACTCAATTTTATTTTGGTATTTTTCTGTACGTGTTCTGATTAATGATATATTCCTAAAAAGAAGTTTGAGAGATAGTTTTGTTCTTATATAGGTTACATGTACTTCGGCTTCTGTTATTACAATTTCATATATTTTAAACGGAGTTTTTGCCAAGAAGCACGAGTCATCATTTTTACATTGTCATCCATAATTTTTTTTTAAATACATCTAATTCAAGTAATTTGTAATTCCGAAATATGTCATAGTGGTGATTTGACATCCATATTTAATCCCTCAATTAGTCTTAGTTTTGCTGTATACTGCAGAAGGCTTGTATGCTGTAAGGTTCAACTAATGATTTTTCTAAATTGATGTTTCTTGTATAGGTGGTTGCTATCACAGTATATTTTCTACTAGTTGTTGCATTCTATGCCTTTTTTGCTCCTTTTCTTGGTAAACGCTTCATTCAGTATGCTGCAATGGCCGTCTATACACCTGTGGTACTCTTCATTCCTTAAATCTAATCGTTTATTTTTCTGAATTGCATGGAACTCATCGTTCTAACTTACATAGCAGAGAATCCACAATAATGATAAACCAGTTTTCTGCTATATAGCTAAAAATCAAGCTTCATGCAACTTAGTGTACAGATCTTGCGCAATTATATCTTCTTTAGGTGTTTACTAATTTGGTATCTAAATTAATCGCTTTAGGCTCTTGCAGTTTTTATCCTTTACACTCGTTGCACGCGTATCAACCCTGCTGATCCCGGTATCATGTCAAAGTTTGAAGATGATATAATTGATAAACCAAATAACAATGATCCAAGATTACATAGCATAAACTTACCTGCTAATTTTGAAACTAGTAGAAGTGGTATACATTCTTCTCCATCTTCAATTTGTAGAAGCTCAATCGATGGCGATTGTAGTAGAAAAACACCACCTAGAGAGGATATGCAAATTGACAATTTACAAGGAAGTCAATCAAGGAAAAAGCCTTCCTCTTGCTTTTTATTTGGAGGAATGATTTGTGCAGTTTTTGTGAAAGACGACTGTCGTGGAGATGACATTTTTGAGCATGGAGCTGGAAATGAAGATGCTCTATTTTGTACACTGTGCAACGCTGAGGTATATAATTTTTTTCTATTATGCTTAATGTCGTTAATTTAGCTTTTCTTGAGCATAATTATCCATGGAGGGATATGCATTATTGAACTTACTGGTGTGATGTGACTCAGGCTGCATAAAATTATATAGATTCTATAACTGTTAAAGACTATTGATTGGTGTTATTTAGTTTTCCTATTCCTTTTTTGCGACTTGTATTGTCCATACCTTTGCATTAATTTTGATTTCAACTGTTTATATGTCTATATACCATAAATTAACTGTGTATGTAATGTAGTGCTCATCGCTGTAGTGCTGCATATACATATGCCCCCAACTCTGTTATCTTGCATTGCATGATCAGTCATTGTTTGATAATGATGCCAGTCAAAATCCAGCAGTCATATTGTTTTCCATGTTATTCGGTAGTTGAATATATGATTTGCTCTAATCTTTTGTTCATTATACTGTAGATCTTGATCCCACCAACAAAGATTACACAATAATGCAATATACATGTTGCACAGATGAGCACAAATATCACATATGGTTGGAGTATTACATTGCTCTCATTTGGTTCATTTAATGCGCTTGCCAAAGTAACTTAATTTAATGACCAATGTAAAGCTTGTGTTGGTGAAATAAAAAAACGTGGCTCTAGTGCTCAACTAATCAATGGCATATGCATAAAAAAATCTTAAATGTTGTACTTTTAAGCACTCGTGATGGAATCTGCTTGCTGCAATATGGACATGATATATACTTAAAACTGAACAGACTAAATTCCATCTGAATGATAGAAGAAAAATAAAACAAACATTAAGGATGATTATTGAATGATTTTACGATATAGCTTTATTCGAAGAATCACTGTTATCATTTTTATAATTTTTGGTTAACTAGTCGTTTTCAAGCTGGCATGAACAACAAAACACTCATTATAATTATTCAGCTCTAATTGATTTTTTTCACTTTTTATTAGCAATACTTTTTTTCTTTTGGTAAATTGTTCTTAATATATCAATATATAATGTTTTCAGATTTGAAAATTTTGGTATCTGGCTGCATTTTATTGCTCACAAATATGCCGTTTTATGCAGATTTTATGTATGACTTTATTTATTGCCTTTCACTAAGTAGGAGTAAAGCAAATTCAAAATTCATCTTAAAATGCACAAGGTCACTGATATCTGTATGGTATCAATTTTAAATGTTGAAACAGGAAAATATTCGGGAAAAATTTCGACTTATATTTTTTTTTTGCCAACTTATTATAAATATTGGATTTTCTTTAATTTGGTTTTATGCGATGAGGTTGGAGTCTGAAAAAAAAAATGGTCTGCATAATATGGGTGTGGCATTTGTCGTTACCAGAAAGGAATTGCTGACCACATCTAGGTCAAGTGAAAGAGCTGTACTGAAGCTGTGTATTATTTAAGCTTCATTAATCTTGAAACATGCACTTACATATTAACATGCTATCACAGTTAGGGAGTCTGTATTACATGTGTATTGCACAATTTTTGACACCTCTGATCACTGAATGAGCACTTTGAGTTATCATGATAGTACATGCTACTTGTTACAATGGTATAAGAAAGAGATTTGAGCAAATCTCTGCACATGATAACATATGGTGGTTCAGTTACATTTGTGATACCATTCACACTCTAGCTCATGGCTGAGTGAGAATTTGAGTTATATTGTAACAACAATCGCTACTTTTTACAATGGTACAAGAAACAGACCTTAGCTAATCTCTACATATAGTTATTCAGTCACATTTTGCGATACCTTCAGGGGTGATCATTCTGTCGGTTTGAGGTAGAATATATTAAACCAAATGAGGATCGAAAAATTTGAGAATCGAGCCGAACTGAAATTATTTCTGTTAATTCTGTCACTAACTAATTTAACCAAACTAAAATGGTAATACAAAATATTATCATAAATTATGATTAGAAAGTTCAATTTACTCAAAAGAAAAACACAAATTTATGATTAGATAGTTTTTATCGTTTTCTTTTAGTTTTTATAGACAAAATCGATCTATTTTCTATATTTACCCTCTGTTTCCATTACTAAACCAATTATAAAAACTATTTTAACACTGTAAATTACAAACCAATAACCCAATAAAATTATTCTACAAATCTAAGTAAAATCGATTTGACTTCGTAAACCGAACTGAATCGAACAAAGTAAACCGGTTTGGTCGGCTAGTTCATTTCTAACTGAATATTGCTTGCCCAAGGTACCATTCTCAATCTAGTTCATGACTGAGTGAAAAATATATGCAATTGATGATTTGTCGACCACTTTTGTTTACTAATTACATTGGCTATATGTCTAACTTTTGTTTTCTTGTGACGATTTTCCTTGTTTCTTCTAGTGAACCTTTCACTCTGTTAATTGAAATTTACCAATTTTTCATACAAACACACACATACATTTAAATACATACACATACACACATGGATATATGTAAACACACATACAAATATATAAATATCATTGTTTTAAAAACCATCCCCGATACTAGTCTCGAGGCACTCCTTGAGGAATTGAGAGATAAAACGCCTTAAAGCTTTTCCAAAAAGCTTTTTACCTCTAAGGTTTACGTCTCAACAACTTGAGGCACACGAAACGTTGTCTCGCACATCTCAAACTGCTTAGATATGCAACTCAAGAATTTTTTTAACCCCTAGCTGTAGATATTGACGCTAACAAAAGTTATTAAAATTCAATTATTTAACGAGAGAACAAAATTTAAGAAAGTGAAAGTCAGTGTTTTTTTACTTTTTAATTTCACTATCGACATAATTAAGCAAGATTGTTTTTGAAAGAACGATCTAGAGTGACGTATTGGATTTTCTCATTGCTATTTAATGAAAAACCCTGAATGGACGTCATTGAATTTCTTAACAAATATTGTGGATCGGCTTGAATTGGTAGAAGGAAAAATAAATTAAATAATAACTTACATTTTTTTCTATTGTTTATAATTGAGATCGATTGCACTAGAATCGACCAAAGAACATTTTTAAAATAACAACAAAAAAGAATGATTAGGACCGAACTCTTTTTCTATTGTATATAATTATTTTTATACTTCTATGAATGAACAATAAAGAATGATTAGGACCGAACTCTTTAAAGTTACGTGTTTATATTGTTATATATTTACCGTTTTTGATTAATTGTTAACTTTTATGTATTAATCAAAAATTAATAACAACAAAACAATAATAACTTATGCCTCGGTGTTTACCCGAAAAACCGACGCTCTAATGTTTTGAGGCTTACATCTCACCTCGCAAGCAAAAGAACGCCTCGTGTACGCTTTCACGTTTTAAAACTTCGATAAATACTTGCGTATGCTTTTACATAACATATTGTCACTTGTGGACATATTGGTTTAATTCTGTGTGTTTTACTTCCCAGGTTCGCAAGTTCAGCAAGCACTGTAGAAGTTGCGATAAATGTGTTGATGGATTTGACCATCACTGCAGGGTAATTTGGATAAAAAAAACTTTACCATATTTCATCCCGTTTTCTTTTGCAATATTTTTTGATCACTGAAATTATGTCTATTTTCTCCGATTCATCTCTTCTAACCAGTGGCTCAATAATTGTGTGGGGAGGAAAAATTACGTAACATTTATCATTCTTATGGCCACAAGTCTCCTTTGGGTAAAGTGTGAAAACCTTTTTCTTTAGTATATCACATACATTTCTTCACTCTGAAATTGTTTCATAACAGCTTGCAGTTGAATTTGGAGTTGGTGTAGCTGTTTTTGTGCTATGCTTTGTTGATAAGAAAGGAACAGAAAGCAACATTGAAGACAAGCTTGGAAATGGTTTCTCTCGTGCTCCTTTTGCGGTTATTGTGGTAAGTTTGATTTTGTTACCTAAAATGAAAGTGATTGTTTATGACCATTAAGCTCTTGCGTATTTGAGTGTTTGCCAAAATTAAACTAGTTTTATGCAGCCAATCTGTTCATTTCACATATTTATCTGAACAGAAAAGCTAAAGCAAAAGGCTATTAAGTTGCCTGTTATTTTTTGTCATATGTTCTTATACAAGTTATCTCAACTATTCAGGGTATCTGTACTGCAGTTTCACTTCTAGCTTGTGTACCACTAGGAGAACTCTTCTTCTTCCACATGATATTGATTAAAAAGGTATTCTTATCGTTCTAGCACATTTTAAACTTTGATTGAAGTGCCAGAAAAAAAGAAACAATCTACTTTCATTCAGACAGTAAGGACCCATCATGCACTAATTTTGAAATACTGAATATTTAGTCTGGCATATATTTTCTTTGTGAGAACTTATGATAAGATTTGGAAAATTACAGTATCTTTATCCGTAGAGTACTTCATTGGAAGTAAATAGGGGTCATCCCCAGATGCAACCAAAAGTGGGGCATTTTTCTGCAATTTGACATAAATACCAGTCACTAACGGTTATTTGATGATAGGGTATTACGACTTACGAGTTTGTAGTGGCAATGAAAGCCATGAGTGAAGCACCTCCTGCTTCAGTTGATGAAGAAGGAGCAAACCCTTTGTATTCTCCAACAAATTCAGCTACCACAGGACTAAGTCTTGGCAGTTCTCTTGGACTTGCACAATATAAAGGTGTATGGTGCACCCCGCCTAGGGTTTTTGTGGACCATCAGGTAATTATTACAGGAAATTTTTGCAAAACACCCTTTTTTAGGTTTCAAAATATAGTATACTCTTTCCAAAATTAGATTTCAAAATATAGTCTACTCTTTCTAAAATTAGATTTTCAAAATATAGTCTACCATACAATATAAAGGTGTATGGTGCACCCCTACTTTTTAATTTCAGTCAAACTACAAAATTTTTGCACTTTCTCAAAAAAAAAGTGAGTTTAATTTTGGTCATATTAACCCTTCAATTGAGTGCAGATTTGATTTTCGAAAAAATCGAAAAAAAGGAAATCATTGAAAATAATTTTAGAGAGGTAATTTGAAACATGTTTTTGAGAAGGATTTTTTGTGTATTAAATTTGAAAACAAGGGTCGGATCCTTGTTTGCACTTTATTATAACCGCTTTGCTAGCAATCTAAATGTTGCATTAGTATGTCTGATTTGTTTGATACCATGGATTGATTTTGGAAGAAAAAACATATTGCTATTTTAGGTAAAACAACTATTACAAAGTTTCATAACGTTTTAAACCCTCTGAAAATCGTGCAAAGGATTCATTGATTGTTATCTTTTACCTGCACAAAAATATTCTTTTTGATATTTATGTAGTAGCTAAATTATGTCTACATAAACCATAGACATGAGTGACTGAGAGTGCAGGTAAATGATGTTTACACAAAAAAAGTAGTTTTCATATCCAAAACTGTTTGCAAGTCAGCTTTAATGCCTGTACGCATTGTATGGTTTTATATGATAACACTCAACTGCAACTGGATACTAGTATGACTGTATAAGCATTTTTATATCACTTATCCAAAATTGGTTTTAGCGGTAGAGGTTTATGATGTCTTTTGTGTGTGTGGATCAATAGCCCCCCTTATTTAGGCACCATTTTGTAGCCTTTCGATATCAGCCACAAATTTCTATTTGAATATTCGTTCTTTCTCTCATGTCACATGGACCAAATATTTAAATAGACTTATGACTGATATCAGAGAAGATCAACATATCCCTGATATGAGCCACAAGTTTCTATTTAAATATTTGGTCCATGTGACAGGAGTGAAAAAGAACAAATATTTAAATAGAAACAAATATTTAAATAGAAACTTGTGACTGATATATTAGGCTACAAAATGGTGCTAAACAAAAGGGGCTCTATATATGTATGTATGTGTGTACACACACGTGTGTGTATATGTTGCCCGTAGCCAAGTAATACTATATTTGACTGCACACCTTGAATTTACATCTCAAATGGTAAAGTATCTTGGATAATCTTGAAATAACTTGTGTGCTTAAAATTGACAGCTAATAATTTTCTTTTGATATTTGCTATCTAAAAAATTTGTAACATACTTAGATTTGTATAGGTTGAGAGTTGTTGAACTAGAAAGATTATATTAATGTTTAAGGATAATGATAGTTAACTAATTAGTTTGATATCTATGGAGTGATTTCCCTATTAATTGACATAATACCATTAATTTGGATTTCATGTGATAACCAATAGTATATGTCAACTAATGAGCCGCTTAATTTAAAGCATAAACGTTTTTAATAGATTTGAATTTTTTTTCCCCATTTACATTTACATTTTATTTTTATTTTATTTATATTTATAAAACAACAGGATGAAGTGATCCCTCATCTGGATCCCAGCATGGTCCCGTCAACCGTGGATCCAGACGCAGCCAACCAACCATCTCAGCCGTCCAAATCGAAGAAGGCAGTCAAGATCAGCGCATGGAAGCTCGCAAAGCTCGATGCCAACGACGCCATGCGTGCAGCAGCAAAGGCCCGTGCATCCTCCTCGGTCCTCCGGCCCATCGACGCCCGAAACAGAGCCCCCACCGACGTGGCCTCCAGCTCCAACGCCAGCGTCCGCAGCAGCACCAGCATGGACTTCGGGCTCAGGGCCCATCCCGACTCCCATTCCTTACCCAAGCACTCCCCCCTTCCCGCCTCCTACCCTCATAGCTTAGCAAGCAAAGACGGGTACGATACTGTTACCCCAACCGCAAGCAGCATCGGCAGCCCGGTCCGACCCGGGCCCAACAAGCCCACCGTGGCCCACAACCCGGTTCCGTTCCCTAGACCTCTGCCTGCAAAGGCACCCCTGCCTAGGGCTTCTGTTGTGTGGGACCAGGAAGCGGGTCGTTATGTGTCGGTTACGAACCCAAATGCCGCTAGGGTTCCGGTAAATAATCAGAATTTAAGGGCGGGCGGTAGGGTGATTGAGCCCGAGAAGCTGGTGTATACGGGCCAGTCCATATTTTTTGGTGGGCCGCTGTTGGGCGGAAGGCGGGCCGAAAACGAAAGGGATAGGAATGGTGGGCCTAGCGACTCTTTTCCCGTCTTTATTCCTGGAGGGTATCAAAGAAATTAAGTGTGTATGGAAGAAGAATGAAAAAATTGATATGATTGAGTGTTGCTAACATGGAGAAGAACTAATTTTGAAAATATTATAAAGTTTGGGTTGAAGAGAGGAAATATTTTGCATGTGCAAGTTTTTTGGTGCTATAGAGAGATTGGAATTTGGAAGTGAAGAGTGCAAGAATGGAAAATGAAGAGATGCTGCCATTTGCTTTGGTGAAGAAGAATATGTCATTTTAAAATGTTTTTACAACATTTGATGTGAAAAAAAATTCATTTTCTTTTGTAAATTAACACGTTTATTTGTACCTTTGATTCCAGATGCATAGTGGCTATGTAGGGTTTTCTTTCTGTCTCTGTCTGAAAATTGATATCTTTTTACTGTCTGCTTGCATTATTTTTTAGTTATATGGTGCAATGTTTCTTGTTATATTGTTTATGATCATTTAGCCGAAATATTATGATTTGAGTAGTGCATGTCGATACGTTGGTAGACTACAAGCCAGTCATGTCTTTAGGTAAGTTCACAAAAGTACTTGAGAAGCTATTGGATTGTAGATTTATAGGATAATTGATGGTAATTATATTTTGTGAAATTTTAGCATACGTCAAACTCAAGTTTTAAGTCACTTTTTTTTTATATATTTTATTTTATTAAATACATTCCTATTGTAAAAAAAAAATACAAGTGTAATTCATGTGATATTTTGGTACTTTTTGCTAATCTTAACATGTGTTTATTTTATTATTTTTCATAACTCGTAACTGTATGCAATACACGTTTTGACGGTAACTCTTAAAAAAATGGTAAAACCTATGAATGTATAAAATAATTTCTAAAAGGGAGTGATCTAAAATAAATAAATATTTAGAAAGAAGCATGTGTGCATGATTCCCATAAAAACTAATGTAGTAAAAAGTAAAGAACCTATATAGAAGCATGTGTAGGGCTGTTAATTTTGTACGAGTGTCCGATGTCCGTTCATGTCCGTAACCGAAATACGTCCGTCCGAGTCCGTTCGATTTTCATTTAGGACACGAGCTAGGACAACAAAATTTGTACGAACAAAAATATTGTCCGGTCCGAGTTCGTTCGAATTCGTCCGAATTCCTATAATTCAGTATATCTGATGGAAATTCTATTAAACAACATAAAATTTGATGTAAATAGCAATGTCCGTCCGTGTCCGTTCGAATCCGTGTTCGAAAAATGTATGTACGAGTCCGTCCGATTTCATTTAGGACACGAGCTAGGACAACAAAATTTGTACGAACATAAATCTCGTCCGGTCCGTGTCCGGTCCGATTTTATTTAGGACATAAACTGAACACACCTCCGTCCGGTCCGGTCCGACCGATTTACACCCCTAAGCATGTGTGCGTAATTTCCATAAAACTAATGTAGTAAAAAGTAAAGAACCAATGTAGTGGTTCAAAGTTTAAATTTAACTCCGCTTTAAAAGTTCTACAAATTGGTTACTAACTGAATACATCATACAATAAAAGAGGATTTTAAAAGAAAAGACTCGTGTCCATTTTTAATTATGTGTGAATTTTATACATCGATTCCAAGTCAGGATTAAGAAGGAGAGTTGTGATTGGCTTGGCGAGCTAACATAAAAACCATAGCCTCTCTTATGGAAATTGAACCTTACTATATTTCGTTCGGCGTAACCCTCTTAGCGACGCACCATATCAAGGCTCGGTATGGTGTTAAGTGAGCAAGAGTTGGGTCGTCACTCCTTTAGTGGCGCTCCATATCGAGGCTCGGGTATGATGATAAATATGCAAGGACTGGGTCGTCACTTCCTTAGTGGCACGCTACATCGATACCCCAATGTAGTGTTAAATGAGCAAGGGTCTTCGCACTTTACCCGGCGGGTGCGTGGGGCAAGTAAGCTAGTCGATGAAAGTAGGATTCAATTAGGTAGTTGGAATGTAAGATCCTTAAAAGGAAAGTTAAGAGAGATAGTTGATACTATGACTAGGAGACGTGTACATATCTTATGCGTTCAAAAGACCAATTGGACGGACCAGAAGGCGAAGGAGGTAGAGAACACATGCTTCAAGTTATGGTACATGGGGAAAGAATGTAACAAGAACGGGGTAGGAATCTTAATTGACAAGAACCTTAAAAACGGAGTGGTCGATGTTAGGAGACATGAAGATAGGATCATCCTAGTTAAGCTGGTAGTTGGTGATATGGTTCTAAACGTCATTAGTGCCTATGCCCTACAAGTAGGCCCAAGTGAAGCCGTCAAAAGGAATTTCTGAGAAGAGTTAGATGTCATGGTTAGAGATGGTCTAGTAGTGAGAAACTTTTCATAAGAGGAGATTTCAACGGCTATGTTGGTACAACTAGTAGAGGTTTGAGAGAGTGCATAATGGTTTTGGATATGGCGATAAGAACTAAGAAGGAGAAGAAATATTGAATTTTGCTATTGCTTATGACCTCATGATAGCTAATACATTCTTCAGAAAGAGATAATCGCACTTGGTTACTTTGAGTGGTGGTAGTGGCTAACACTCTAGCCAGATTGACTTTGTCCTTACTAAAAGAGATAACAAACGAGCTTGTGTAGATTGCAAAGTCATACCTGCATAATGTGTCGTCTCACAACATCAGCTTTTGATATCCGAGTTTCGTCTTCGAATACGTGTTCGACAGGATAAAGGAGCCAAGATTAGTCGGACGAAATGGTGGAAGCTCAAAGAAGACGCCTCCCGGGTGTTTAAGGATAGAGTAATGGGAGAAGAGGCATGGAATATGAAAGGAGAAGTAAATGACATGTGGGATGAGATGACAACGCGCATCCGGGAAGTGACTACCGAGGTGTTTGGGATAACGAAAGGAAATAAGCACAAACCTAAAGATTCATGGTGGTGGAACAGTGATGTGCAAAAGGCTATCAAAGAAAAGAACGAATGCTATAAGTGCTTACATCTTTACAGGAGCGAGTACAACATGCAAAAGTACAAAGTGGCAAAGAAGAACGCAAAGAGAGCGGTGAGTGAAGCAAAGGGTCGGGCGTATGAAGATCTTTATCAAAAGCTAAGTACGAAGAAGGGTGAAAAAAACGTCTATAGGATAGCTAAGCTCAGTAGGAGGAAGACGAGAGACTTCAATCAAGTTAAATGCATCAAGGATGACAATAATAGACTTTTGATGAAGGACGATGAGGTAAAAAATAGATGAAGGGATTACTTCAACAAGCTATTTAATGAAGAAGGTGATAGCCTTACCATCGAGCTAGACGACTCTTTTGATGACACCAGTAAACATTTTGCTAGGAGAATTCAAGAGTCCGAGGTAAATGAGGCGCTAAAACGGATAAAAGCAGGCAAGACGTTGGGGCTTAATGACATCCCCATTGAAGTGTGAAAGATACCTTGGAGATGTAGGGATAGTTTGGCTAACTGAGTTTTTCAATAATATTTTCAAATCAAACAAGATGCCAAATGAGTGGAGAAGAAGCATATTAGTTCCAATTTTTAAGAATAAAAGAGATATTCAAAGTTGCACAAACTACAAAAGAATTAAGCTTATGAGTTATACAATGCAGCTTTAGGAGAGAGTCATTGAACGTCGATTAAGAAGGATGACAAGCGTTTCAAAAAACTAATTTGGTTTTATGCCTGGGAGATCGATCACAGAGGCCATTTTCTTGATAAGACAACTTATGGAGAGGTTTAGGGAGCCAAAGAAAGATCTACACATAGTGTTTATCGATTTGGAGAAAACTTATGACAAAGTATCGAGAAAGGTTATGTGGCGGGCTCTAGAAAAGAAGAGAGTCCCAACAAAGTACATTACTCTTATCAAGATATGCATGATGATGTTGTGATTAGTGTCAGAGCATGCGAGGGTGACACCAGCGACTTTCCCATTAACATAGGATTACATAAAGGGTTAGCTTTGTTCCCATACATTTTTGCCCTAGTGACGGATGTGGTTACGAAGTGTATAAAAGGCGAGATTCCTTGGTGTATGCTCTTTGCTGATGATGTGATGCTAATTGACGAAAGTAAGATTGAGGTTTATCGACAACTGCAGTTGTGGAGACAGACTTTAGAATTAAAGGTTTTAGGCTTAGTAGAACTAAAACAGAGTATATGAAGTGCGATTTCGGCGCTGTCAGGTCAGACGACGAAGATGTCACTCTGGCCGGACAAGTAGTACCCAAGAAGAAATCCTCTCGATATCTAGGATCAATGTTGCAGTATAATGGTGAGATTGATGAAGATGTTAGTTTTAGAATTCGACGGGAAAGTCCCACAGAAGCTTAAAGGAAAGTTCTACAGAACGACAATCAGGCCTGCGATGTTGTATGGTGTAGAATGTTGGCCTACTAAAAGCCAACACGTCCAGAAGATAAGTATAGCATAGATAATGCCGCGATGGAGCTGTAGTCATACAAGAAGAGACCGAATTAGAAATGATGATATACATGATAAACTTGGAGTAGCACCAATTGAGGAGAAGCTAGTCCAACACCGCTTAAGATGGTTTGGACATCTCCAACGGAGGCCTCTCGAAACACATGTGCACGTTGGAATTATAGGCCGCGTTGAATGCTCAAAGTGAGGTAGAGGTCGACGAAGGTTAACATGAGAGGAAGTAATAAAAAAGGGCTTAAAGGATTAGATTATATCCGAAGAGCAGGTGTCGGACATGAGCCTGTGAAAGTTAGCGGTCCACGTACCAGAACCATGAGTTAGGAGTTTTTTTTGCTTAGGGTTGGTTTAGGGGTAGTGTTATAGGTTTTAGATTATATGACTAGTGAATAGGAGTCTAAGACGTAGTATTTGGTCTTCGATCAATATTACCATTAGTACTATTATTACTATTAGTATTATTATATATCATCATCATCATCATGGTTTTTTTTGATATTTTTTTAATCTTTATTTTTATTTTACATAGTTATTATTATTATTATTATTATTATTATTTGTTTACTTATTTGACTTTATTTTATTATTATTATCATGGTTTATTTATTATTATTGTTGTTATGACTTTTAAATTGACTTTGTCATTTAGTTTTTGGTTCTATCTCTAGCCGACTCCAACTTTTTTGGGAATAATGGCTTAGTTGTTGTTGTTGTTGTTGATCATAAACTTCTTGAAATCATGGGATTTCCACGATATTTGTGGTTTTTTGAATTGACTTTCAACCATCTGCGATTCGGTTTTAGACTTGACACTTTATCTAACGATGATTGATTCATAAAAAAAACATATTTTATGTCCTCTTGCTAAGTGTAAGTGTCTTAAGCATTTCAACAAACAGTTTAAGCGGCATTGGGAACTTCTTCTCTAGTTCAGCCACCACCAGCCACCATGGCACTTCTACCACAGTCCGAAGGACCTACATGAACGAAGGGAGCGTCGAAAGAAGATCGGTGTCAGTAGAAGTCACTTGAATCCACTGAATAATGTGTGCACATGCACATGTGTACGTTGTGCACATTGGCCATAAAAGTAGTTTGCAAGCTGAATCTCCTTGAATTTTGGGTCTAATTACTTAATGATTGCCTGGTGTAAAAGCTTGATAATAATCAGTGTGAATTGTATAAATAGTGGTAGGAATTAATGTAGATGAGCATGATAATTAGTAAGAATTTTTTCTTTAATTTCGTGAAATCTATTTTTTCTATGTGTGCATGCTCTTTTCTTTTCTCTTCTTCTTCTTTTTACTGAATTCCTGTTAAAGTTTTAATTTTCTTGCTTTACTTCCTCCTCAATTCCTCTCAAAACTTCCACTCTACCTAAATCTCTCATCCTTCCCTCTTCATACCCACTTCTTCTTACTTTTTGCTTCATTTTTTCCCTCAATTTACTTTTAGAAAACTCTATTAAACCACTTTTGAAACTAACCATTCTTCCAAACTTGAAGCCTTAAACATGGAAAAGAAGAAGACCTCTAACACCTTGGTATCAGAGCAACTTGATGACCAACCCGAAGATCATCAAGAATTAGATCATGAAGAGGAAGAATAACTCAATGAAAACATACCCAAGGATAAAGGAGAGACCAATGTGTGGGCTAGACAAGATCAGAGTAACAATAGAACTACTGTTTCATTGAGGCAACTTCAAGAAACCACACAAGAACTGTAGAATACTACTCAATAAATTCATGTTAACCCTTAAGAAATGACCAGCAAGATTAATAACATTTCACTAGCCATAAATACAATGGTAGGCAGATTAAACAAAGGTTTACAATATAGATCAGATTAGATACATGCTAACAGATCTGAAAATCAACCTATACTCCAACCACATGCCCATACAAAAAACCATTCAAGATCTTTCCCTTATACTCCACCCAACCAAAGACAATTAGGGCAATAACATGACATAATGCAGCTAGTAGAAGGAGTCGCCTCAAATTCCAAAGCAGCAGTTCAGCCAGAAGGTTCAAGAAACAATGTATGGATACTTTACACTCTTATAATCCTCCAATATACCATTAATAATCTAGATTTTCCTATCTTCACTAGAGGAGATAACATTGTAGATTGGCTGAGGCAAGTTGAACAAATATTTAGATATCACATGCTCCCAAACAAGAGTGGGTTCACATGCTCTTTTCGCCTTTAAAATGAAACTCAATAATGGTTCCATTGGCTAACCAAGAATGGTCCATATTATGAGTAATGGAAAGTGTTTAAAGAAGAGATCTTGATCATATTTAAACCAACAAAACTCCAAAGACCATGTGGAACTTTGGCTAGTCTCATGCAAACTACTACTGCGCAAGCCTATTTGAACAAGTTTGGGCAATTGCAAGGATTAACTAACACATTATAGCACCTAAGTTTCGGTTTGAAAATGTTGTTGATGGACTTGAGGAAGAAATCAGATATGATGTTTGGCATCAAGGCATGTAGATTTTAGAGAAGCGGTATCCTTAGCAAAAATTTAAAGAGAAGTGGATGAGCCTTAAAAAGAGCAACAAAACGCTAACCCCTCATAGCACTTCTTTAAGAATTTCCTCTAAAACAACCACTGTATATCAGAGAACAAACCCTAATCCAAATTCCTACACAAGAACATCTGATTCAACATCCTTAGAAAAATTTGCCAAATCCAGAGGACTCCTCTGGAATAATTAGCTGAAAGAAGAAACAAGAACCTATGCTTTGGGTGTAGTGAGAAGTGGCACATTGGCCACAAATGCAAGACACAACAAGTCTATATAATGAAAGGGATCATGGACTTAGGGGATGATACCAAAGACAATCCTATACAAGATGAATCTGATCAGGAAATTGAACCTGAAGAAGATGAACCACAACCCAACATATTAGTTGCAACGACCCGCCTTTTCGACCATCGAAAGTCGGCATCAAATACATCTAAGGTATTCCAATGCCGAACATCCAATCGTCAGAAAGGCATATGGTTAGGATAAAATAAAAAGAAAAGAACAGGTCATTACATTTGGTATCAGAGCTCAAGTTGGGTGCCCAAGTAAATTTTCACATAGGGTTAGTAATGCCCTAGAACGAGTAACTCATTAGAGATAGGATAAGTGATACCCTATAATGAGTTGAGAATATTATACATACAAGTGCATATTTGTTATTGCTATAAATATGTATCATGTTAATTGGTCCATTAAGTTTGAATTTTGAATTCTGATCGAGACATGGGATGGCACGGTGTCGATAGGGATTTCAAGACAGTTGAACGAGGCAAACAGACGCAATATTGATTTTTGAAAATTGATAAATGAAATATTTTACCTTGGTTTATATATTATATATATATATAAAGGAATTATTTTCAAGTCAATATAGTTGTTTGAAAATGATAATAATTATTTATTATCATTGTTATTTGATTAGTCATGCTTGTTTAGTTTAGGAGCATTGACTGTTGTTTGTTGACTACTGATTATTTGTCCTCAGCTTATTTATGAGCTTTTATTATTTTGATTTAAATCGAATCCCTTTCATAGTTTGACTATAAGGCGTTTGGTAATAATGTTGAGTTAAAAGTAAACTTCTAATAAAAGTTGTTTATTATAATCTAAATGATAAGATAAGATATTTAAGAGAATTTAATTATGATAAAGGAGAACTATGTTGGCTTGGTCCTATATCTAATTGGGTACCCAATTAGATAGGGATATGTAGGCAGTGATGCATTTTCTTGTTCATTGTTTGCTATTTATCAGATAATGATATGTTTTAAAAATTGGTAGTTATCTTTAGTTTTTTTTATCGAACAGGGTTTTCGATGATTTTTGATTAGTTCGAAAATGCGGGTCATCTATGTGGAATTCTGCTCTGCACACCATAGAAATCTAGAGGTGCATCAAGAATCATAAGATACCTATCTTTGTGGATTCTGGATCAATATATAGTTTCCTAAACTCGAAATTGGACAAGAAACTTAAGCTACCAGTCAAGAATCTAAATACTATGAAGTCACATTGGCCAATGAGGAATAATTACAAGGATCCGGCGTATGTAAGAAAATCAAACTCACATATCAGGGGCGTACCATTCCTGTTGATCTTTTATTATTGCTATTGAAGGATGCCAGTTGATACTGGGAGAGTACAATGGTTGAAGGAATTGGATGATGTCACTTTCAATTTCAAAAAATTACAAGTTAAGTTCAATTACAATAATCACAAGGAAACAAAATAGATGAAGTGCAATTGATTGATGAGAAAAGTGTTGAAAAAGATAGAAAACAAGGGCAATTATCTTTTATATGTCAACACATGAAGACAATTGAATTATTTGAATAAGCAATGCAAAATTCAGACAACATCACCAACCCTACCCTTGTTATCCCTCATGAAATACAAGAACCGCTTCACAAATATCTAAAAATTACTAAAGACTTACCTCATCTACCCCCACAAAGATCATGTGATTATAAAATCTCATTTCTGCTTGACATAAAACCTATCCGTCTCAGACCCTACAGGCATCCTTATCATGTAAAGAATGAAATAGAAAAATTAATAGGAGAGATGCTGCAAATTGTAATTATCAAGACAAGCTCGAGCTCCTTTTCATCTCCTATAGTAATAGTGAAAAAAGAGGATGGCAGTTGGAGGTTGTGTATAGAATATAGGGCAATGAACAAGTAGATAATTATGGATAAGTTCATATTCCATTAACTGAAGGTCTATTTGATGAACTACATGGCTCACATTACTATTCTAAATTGGATATGAAGTTAGGATATCGTTAAATTAGGATGTGCAAACAAGACATATATAAGACTACCTTTAAAACTCATGAAGGACATTATGAGTTCCCTGTCATGTCATTTGGTTTTGACTAATGCTCCTTCCACTTTACGGTCTTTAATGAATCAATTTTTAAAAAGATATTTAAGAAATTTTATTCTAGTATTTTTTGATGATATTTTTGTGTATAACAAAATTGGGCAAGGTAACATGTTGCACTTATCTCTTTCATTTCAGGTGCTATAAGAAAATCATCTGGTCATTAAACTCTCAAAATGCAAATTTTCTCAGACTCAAATTGAATATTTAGGGCATATACTTTTTGAAGAAGGCGTACCAATAGACCCTGGAAAAACTGAAGCAATTCAAGCTTGGCCAATACCCCAAAACATCAAAGGACTTAGGGGATTTTTAGGTATTACTGGGTATTATAGAAAATTTATCAAGAATTATGGAATTATTTCTAGACCATTAACCAGTTTTCTAAAGAAAAACTCTTTTAAATGGGATGAACAAGCAAATAGAGCCTTCCTGCAACTAAAAGAGCACCTGATGCGACCACCTATCATTAGTATGACTGATTTCAGCAAGAAGTTTGTCATTGAATGCGATGCTAGTGGCAAGGGCATAGTAGCAGTCTTACTACAAGAGGGGAAACCAATATCTTACATTAGTCAAGCGTTACAGGGAAGGAACTTAAACTTATTTACTTATGAAAAGGAACCGTTAGCTATCATACATGTAACAAAAAAATGGAGTCAATATCTTTGGATAAGAACTTTTAAAATCAGGACTAATCATCAAAGCTTAAAACGCTTGCTTGCCAAAAAATAAGTACCAACACCTAAAGCAAATGGTTTGCCAAGCTCCATGTCTATGACTATGTGGTAGAATACAAAAAGGTAAGAAAAATATTATTGCAGATGCTCTATCCAAAAGGCATAGTGAATTAGAGGATAGACAGTTGATGGCCATTACAATTGTATATAGTCCATGGGTTGAAGAATTTAGAGTTAAGGTTAAAAACCATGAGTTTTATCAAAAATGGATATCTAAATGGGAAAAGGTCCAGTTAAACCCCAGAAAAACCAGGTTATAAAAGTTTAATTTTTTTATAAAAATAAGCTACTCATTTATCATGGAGACACAGCTTTGACAAAAGTATTAATCAATGAATACTACTCAACACCACTGGGAGGCCACTCTAGAATTTAAAGAACACTTCATAGGCTAAAGCAAAGCTTCAAATGGCAAGGCATGAAAAAGAAGGCCAGAGAATTTGCTAAACATTATGACACTTGTCAAAGAATGAAACATGAAAACATACCTACTACCAAGGTTTCAAATCTCGGATTTTGGCCAATATCTCGGGCAAACATCTCGGCTGTCTCGGGCGATATTTAAAAGACTTATAACTAACCAAGCTGCCAAATCTCGGATTTTGGCTAATATCTTGGATTTTCATCTCGGCTGATCTCGGGGAGATTTAAAACCTTGCCTACTACTAGTTTACTGCAGCCTCTCCCTATACCAAAAATGGTGTGGAGTGACATTAACATGGATTTCATCACCAGCCTCCCCAGAAGCAAGTCTTGCACTGTGGTTTTTGTGGTTGTAGATAGACTAACCAATTATGCTCATTTCTTCTCCTTGAGTCATCCTTTTTTTGCACAAACCGTGGCACAAATCTTCTTTGATGTGGTCTACAAATTGTATGGGTTGCCTAAAACAATAGTCAGTGATAGGGATTCCATTTTCACAGGCTTGTTTTGGCAATAACTATTTAGATGTAATGACCCAAAATTTTGGTTATTTAATTTTAAATGTTTAATTAATTTCAAATATTTAAAATTATTGAATTTTGGGATTTAATAATTTATAATTCAAATGTAATGAATAATTAAATATTTGAATTATGAATTAAATGTTAATTAAATGGATTTAATAATTTTATTCAACTCTTTTTAATTAATAAATAATGTTGGTGAATTCAATTTGTAAGTTTTTCTATAATTATAAATAGACTAGATAAATATCGATAATTAAATAATTAAATCTGCGAAACGGTCATTCTGGGGCACAGTCTCTCGGATTTCGACGAAACTAGATTCAATGAATTCGTAATAGTGAATTATATTACCACGTCGAGTTTCGTAATGATCAGACGTATCCTTTGGTCGAGCAAGTTTGAAATGCGTGGAAATTAATATCGAAAATTTAATACAATAACTAGGTCCAAAAACCTATCTTCTGCATACGATCGAATTAGATCTCGAAACAAGTTCCATTGCGTTCGAAATAGGGGTATAACATATAGAACGCCAGGCGGCACGCCTCGTTTTTAGTTCGAGATTTTGAGGTATGTTTTATTGAAAATTTTAAAATTAAAATAATATAAATATATTTATAATCAGCCTATGCTTCCATACCCATGCCATACCCCCTGCATACTTGCACCATACCCCCCCAACGTAATCGGCCATACCTTTTCTTCTTTATATTATTGCCTGTAACCAAGCAAAGGCCTCTTCCTTAATTTTCAAGAATTCAAAATTCAAATTAAAAACACTATACTCCTCTAAAATCCTGAAACCTGATTTAATAAATTTATATGGTGGTTAGCTTCGATCTACTATGAGAATTTTAGGTCACGTTCATGTTTTGGATAGCTCGACCATTTACAATGAAGCTTGCTTAACTAGGGTTAGTGATTCTGGTGGATTTAGTCATCGATTTGGGTTTTAAATGTTGGATTGGGGCTTGTCTTGTCGAAGTGCAGCTGGTCGCCGATTTTTGCGAGGATCAACAATGGAATGGGTCGTGTGAACAGTGCTGGGTCGAGGGGAGGTTGGTTTCGACGTGTTTTGATGGAGGATGGGGGAGGCATCGTGGTGGTGTCGTACGAGTAGAGCTTGTCATGAGGGAGCCGTAGGTGAAAACGGTTCGCAAAATGGAGCACTGGAGCTCCTTATCATCAATAGATCGTGCATGACCATTTTGGTTCGTATCTGTTGTACACGATTTTGTTGAGGGAGAAGGAGAAGATGGATTGAGGGGTAGGATGGTAATTATTGTAAAGTTGTTTAATTTTAATTTTAAAATACCATTAACTTATAAAATTCGTATCTTGCTCATACAAGGTCGGATTCGAACATCGTTTTTTGCGTTGGACTTGTGTCGTTAAGATCTTCATGATGGAATTGGTTTGGTTATATTTGGAGCAAGTGAAAATTTAGGTTAAAATCAAACGTCCGTTTGGTTTTAGTCCGAAATCGGGTCGTTTCGATGGAAACGAAAACCAATGTGAGTTTTACTAAGATTTTATTTTATTTTATCATATCAATATTGTTAAAATGTTTATTGATTGCTTGGATGTTAATTAAATTATTTGATTGATTTTTTGGTTGAATTTCTGTTTGAAAAATGGATGACATATTAAATTGATCGTTATAAACCCATGTGATTATCTATTGGAAATTATATAATTCCCGTAAAGCGAATCACTTATATGGAAACAATTTACTTGTGTAATTAGCACTAAACATCGAAGAAGTAAACTTGTTGTGTGACGACCCAGATTTTTAACGGTTGTTAATTGGTAATTATCTGGTTTAGAATATCGGGATATTAATTTTGATGGGTCGAACAAATAAATTCTAATAATTAGAATATCTAGATATGTGTATATTTTATTTATATATATATATACCAGCTTATGATGTTAATAACATATAGAAGTATAAAAAAATAAATGTATAAAAGGATGACAACAATATATATAAATAGATATATATGATGATTTAAGTACTGTATGTGTAAACATTTATATAATTGGCTTTAAATTTATCATTATATATGTATATATATCTCGATAAGTAAATTAAGTATTGAATTGTCTAAGTTAAAAATAAAAGAGAATAAAAGTAAACATATCCTAAAAATTTAACAATTTAGTCTACAAGAATACTTGCTTATGTTATAAGGCTGAAAACCTTTTTGTAGGTAACTTGTAAAATTTTGTAAGGCAAGAATATACTAAGACATTTAGACAACTCTGGAAATATAAGTTTGCAAAATAATAAGGCAAAAGAAAAAATAAATATATACAAGTGAACTAACTAGAAGCAAACATGAAACATAAGTACATACGAAAATGGAAAATAAAAGATGAGTTGTAGACATAAAGGACCAAGCATTAAATGCTAGCAACACTTTAGTCTATTCGAATGGTTGAAAAAAATCATCTCAGCCTCTAAAACAAATCTTGCTTGGTAAGATATGAAAGAAAATCTCTGATACAAACAGATAATGTTTGTACAAGCTTATGCAAACCCTGTAACTCCTTCCCATATCTTCTCAGTTCAATTCGATTCAACATACCTTTCTTTTCTTTTTTACAAAACTTAAACAACAATCAAACTTGCTTGCATTTTTCAAAGCCTGCTTGCAACTGCAAGGTGTAAATCAAAGCATATTAAAGCAAGCATGCAAGGTCTTAGAGCAAGGAAAACACTTTTTCCAACAACTCAATTTTTAAAAGGGTCGAGCTTTTCAAAAACAAGGGCTGCTCTGTTCTTCACTTTTAAATAAACTGGTGAGTAGCCTAACCCTATATCTTCTCCTATAGATCTGTGAGTAAACATCTTTCTTAAACCTTTAAGAATAAGAACCTGATGCATGTGAATATTCTGGAATATCTTATATATGATATGTTCTGCATGGTAATAAATGTGATTTCCAGCTTATACGTATAAGGATGTTTGTATGAATGTCTGGAAGATGATGTATGCTCTGTCTTAGTTTACAGTTTTGTTCAAAATCAAATTGCTCTTCCCTTAATTATTTTCAGGGATTGATATCTAAACAAAACTCGTTTGAAATGGCAAGATATTTAATCTAAAAATAATTTTAGATAATAATCAAGAGTAGTTTTAAAATAAAAGGAAAAGAACAGCCGTACTGTAAATTCTATCAAATATTTGACTAGAATGATTTCTAGTTTCAGGTTTAAAATTGATTATATTTTCAAAATTTAGGATTTTTAAAGATAAATTCATGATTTTTAAGTTTATAATTTGAGAGAAATCGTGAGTTGAACGGCATCGGGGTTTTTAGCAATTACTGATGATCAGTTTGGTGTGGAGGGTCTGAATCATTGCTGAAGGAAGTTCGGAGGTCAGGGGTATTGGAAAAAATGGAGGATGGATTTATAGTTCGTCGAGGCGGCTAGTCGACGTTGAAGTAGGGTTTTAGGCTTCGTTTGGTCGACGTTGTTGTCGAGGCGAATACGACGTCGTGGCGGCATCGAGCTGGGCCGGAGTAGGGAGAATATGGAGATGGTCATGTGACGAAGGTCGGGACGTGGAGCCGGGGTCTTTAGTGGTCGGAGGTGGCGGTGCAGGGTGGATGTTTTGCGATCGGGTTTGGTTCCTGTTGTGGCTCGACTTGCTCGATCTCGTTTTGCAGTCTCGAGTGTGGAACTGGGTGGTCGAAATGATGGAAGGGGTCGGGGTCGACTTGCCAGCAATGGCGGCGATGACCGGAGTAGCGGCGTTCACTTGTGCATGTGCACAGTGCATGGGTGTATCGATGAAGTGTTTGGTGGTTGCTGTTATAACAGGGAAGAAGGAAGAAGAAGGAGAAAGATCAGGAAAATTGAAAAAAAAAACTCGAAGAAGTCTCCGTGTTTTTCGAAGAAAAGGGCGACTCAGTGTTTGACTCGGGTTTTTACTTGATTTACTCGAGTTTGTCTCGAGTTTTGTATTTGTCTTAATAACCAGATTTGAAACTTTATAATTAATCAGTGAAACTTGAACAGATTTTATAAAGCAAAGAAATCTAGTTTTATTAATAAAGAAAATGTTTAACAAAGAGATGGATGTAATTAAGGATAAATTACTTAGTGTAATTAATTAAAGAATTAATTAATGTAATTAAATAAAAGGGTAACTTGTAAAATTTTGTAAGGCAAGAATATACTAAGACATTTAGACAACTCTGGAAATATAAGTTTGCAAAATAATAAGGCAAAAGAAAAAATAAATATATACAAGTGAACTAACTAGAAGCAAACATGAAACATAAGTACATACGAAAATGGAAAATAAAAGATGAGTTGTAGACATAAAGGACCAAGCATTAAATGCTAGCAACACTTTAGTCTATTCGAATGGTTGAAAAAAATCATCTCAGCCTCTAAAACAAATCTTGCTTGGTAAGATATGAAAGAAAATCTCTGATACAAACAGATAATGTTTGTACAAGCTTATGCAAACCCTGTAACTCCTTCCCATATCTTCTCAGTTCAATTCGATTCAACATACCTTTCTTTTCTTTTTTACAAAACTTAAACAACAATCAAACTTGCTTGCATTTTTCAAAGCCTGCTTGCAACTGCAAGGTGTAAATCAAAGCATATTAAAGCAAGCATGCAAGGTCTTAGAGCAAGGAAAACACTTTTTCCAACAACTCAATTTTTAAAAGGGTCGAGCTTTTCAAAAACAAGGGCTGCTCTGTTCTTCACTTTTAAATAAACTGGTGAGTAGCCTAACCCTATATCTTCTCCTATAGATCTGTGAGTAAACATCTTTCTTAAACCTTTAAGAATAAGAACCTGATGCATGTGAATATTCTGGAATATCTTATATATGATATGTTCTGCATGGTAATAAATGTGATTTCCAGCTTATACGTATAAGGATGTTTGTATGAATGTCTGGAAGATGATGTATGCTCTGTCTTAGTTTACAGTTTTGTTCAAAATCAAATTGCTCTTCCCTTAATTATTTTCAGGGATTGATATCTAAACAAAACTCGTTTGAAATGGCAAGATATTTAATCTAAAAATAATTTTAGATAATAATCAAGAGTAGTTTTAAAATAAAAGGAAAAGAACAGCCGTACTGTAAATTCTATCAAATATTTGACTAGAATGATTTCTAGTTTCAGGTTTAAAATTGATTATATTTTCAAAATTTAGGATTTTTAAAGATAAATTCATGATTTTTAAGTTTATAATTTGAGAGAAATCGTGAGTTGAACGGCATCGGGGTTTTTAGCAATTACTGATGATCAGTTTGGTGTGGAGGGTCTGAATCATTGCTGAAGGAAGTTCGGAGGTCAGGGGTATTGGAAAAAATGGAGGATGGATTTATAGTTCGTCGAGGCGGCTAGTCGACGTTGAAGTAGGGTTTTAGGCTTCGTTTGGTCGACGTTGTTGTCGAGGCGAATACGACGTCGTGGCGGCATCGAGCTGGGCCGGAGTAGGGAGAATATGGAGATGGTCATGTGACGAAGGTCGGGACGTGGAGCCGGGGTCTTTAGTGGTCGGAGGTGGCGGTGCAGGGTGGATGTTTTGCGATCGGGTTTGGTTCCTGTTGTGGCTCGACTTGCTCGATCTCGTTTTGCAGTCTCGAGTGTGGAACTGGGTGGTCGAAATGATGGAAGGGGTCGGGGTCGACTTGCCAGCAATGGCGGCGATGACCGGAGTAGCGGCGTTCACCTGTGCATGTGCACAGTGCACGGGTGTATCGATGAAGTGTTTGGTGGTTGCTGTTATAACAGGGAAGAAGGAAGAAGAAGGAGAAAGATCGGGAAAATTGAAAAAAAAACTCGAAGAAGTCTCCGTGTTTTTCGAAGAAAAGGGCGACTCAGTGTTTGACTCGGGTTTTTACTTGATTTACTCGAGTTTGTCTCGAGTTTTGTATTTGTCTTAATAACCAGATTTGAAACTTTATAATTAATCAGTGAAACTTGAACAGATTTTATAAAGCAAAGAAATCTAGTTTTATTAATAAAGAAAATGTTTAACAAAGAGATGGATGTAATTAAGGATAAATTACTTAGTGTAATTAATTAAAGAATTAATTAATGTAATTAAATAAAAGGGTAATTAATTAATATATGTGATTAATTAATAGTTGTAAAGTTAATTAATAGATGTGATGAATTAAAGTTAATTAATGGAAGAAATTAAGGAAAGTAATTAAGGATTAATTACTTAGAAAATTAATTAATGTGATCAAATTAGAGTTAATTTATTTATGTAATTAATTAAAGTAAATTAATAAATATGATTAATTAATGTTATGAATTAATAAATGAATATGATTAATGGGAAATTAATAGAGGTAATTTGAGGGTAATTACTAAATGGAATTGATTTGAGGATTATTAATAAAAGTAATCAAGGAGTAATTGCTTAGTGAAATTAATTAATTTATTTAAAGAAAGGTAAAGTGATTATAAGTTGATTAATTAATGAAATTAATTAAGAATAATTAATTAATGTAATTAATGAGACTAATTAAGGTTAATTAATGTAAATGATTAAAGAATAAATAATTAATTTAAATAATTAATTAAATAATGTTAATTAAGTAGGATTTATAAAAGTAATTAATTTACTTTGTGATTAATTAAATTAATTAGAAATGGACTAATTAATCTTGCTTATGGATGATTAAATTGTATTTAATGTTTGGATTGATTAATATCTCTAGTCGGATAAATTATGATGTTCTGCAATATGTAATGCTTTGGATGAATTATGATAATGTAAGTTATCTATCTGTGATAAAATTGCTATCTGAATATGATATCCTGAATTTAAATTGAATTGTTTAACTTAAACATCTTGGCTTAAAGGATGACATTTGATTCGAAGAGACCGGGGTTGGGTACCAGTAAATACCCGAACCCACTTCGATTTGAAATCTTCTATAATTCTTTATAGATTGGTATGTGAAATCGATAGACTGGATTGGGATAATATGGACCATTTAATCTAAGTTGGATACTTGGATATTATTTTGTGATAATGAGTGATGACCATATAAGTTGTTTACGAGTTACACCGGGTTTTAAATAAGTTCTATGGATAAGAATTTCTTGTTAGATGGGTTTACTCACGCCGGTTTTCAGCCTGACCCGGGTGTTACTTTGATGTAATGCTCGGGTCAGATCGAGTATTACAGATTTTCAGGTAAGGACGTTCTGGAGCTCAGGGATGGCGAGCTGGATGGCAGGACGTATGGAGTGTTCCGCTGTGACTATTATTTCTGTTTATCTGAGATATATTTGATTTGTATATACTCAGTGTTGTGTATGAGAGTAACTCTGATGTATTATAAATGTAAATTGACAGATATAGTATTCTTTTGTAAACTGTTATTATTTGATATTATATTTTATCCGCTGCGAATGTGAGAATCTGTGTCTTATTCTGTTTCTTCTTCTATCTCTTTCTTTTTCTTCTAACTATCTAGAAATTTTCGGGGTCGAGAATTCCGGGTCGTTACAGTTGGTATCAGAGCTAAAGGTTAAGCGAGAACCTTGGCTCTGGTGGGTGTACTCATCAGAGATAGGGTTAGCATTACCCTAGGATGAGTTGAGTGTATATATATGAGAGAACGTACTTGTTATTTTCTTATATAAAGATTTTAAATGGTTTTAAAGGTAAATGATTTTATATAAAATTATATTTGATATATATAAAGCAATATTTCTTACTAATAAATGTTAAAGTAATTGGTTGTTAAAAATTATTGGAATAAAATAAAATAATGAGAATTAAGTGTTAATAGTGGTACAACCAAATTGTAATTGAATGAAGATAAATTTGAAATGGATCCAAACTGAAATTAAAGTCCTGAATCTGTAGAGATGTTTTCAGAATAAAGATGATAATGAATTGATTTCCAGATATGATAATCTTGGTTATTATCATAAATGGTTGTTGTATTTAATAACGGAATGTGTGTTAATGAGTAAGCAAAATAAAATGTGTTAAGGATATAAACTTAGATGAGTATAACTTGTACAGATTTAAATTGTGAAGTTTAAACCTAAGTTTAGAAACATTTGAATTGTTTCAAAGTGTTAAAAGAAAAGAATAAATAATATTGTTCAGAATATACTTGAATGTGATCTTATTTTAAAATAATAAGTTGTTTGAAACTTAAAAAGAGATCTGTCTTGAATTAAAACCAAAGGTGGTTTAAATTTTTAAGTATAGCCTGGTGGGCTAAGACATAAACATGTATATATGGATACAAAGATGGTTTGAAATAAACTCTAAATGTTGAGTTTCAAATTTGGGAAATGAGATGTGATATCCAAGGTGATAAGTTTTTGAACTTATAAGATTATTAATGTGAAGTTTAAAGTTTGAAGTGGGAATTCAAATTTGGGTAAGTTTGACGAGGTTTAATTGAATTTAACTTAAAGGAAGTTAAATGATTAATTTGAATTAGGGGTTTGTGTAGCCTCAAAATGCGTTTGAGGTCTGGAAATGGTATATGGATGGATGTTTAAAATAAATAGGATGGTATCATCCTATTGTTATTTAAAAATCTTTAAATTGAGAATTGGTTTGGTTTAAATGAATGAGGAATGAAGTATGGTAATATATCCATTATTGATAAAAAGGAAGGGAATCTAACTTTAATTTGAAAGTAAGGATGTGGAATTACTATAAATTAAAAACTTGAATAATTAAATTTGTAAATTAAAAATTGTTTAAGAACTGGCTTCAAACTGGAAGATAAAATTGAGTAATAAATTAAAATTTTAAAATAAAATTGTATTGGACTCAGAAATTAAATTGTTTAAAAACTTTAAATAAAGGTAAATTTGGTTTAAAGAGTTAAACCAATATTTGAAAATTTAACTCGAATTTATATAATTCGAGATGGTTTAAAATTGAGATTTAAATTGAATTAGTTCAAACTGAATTTGATTTGAATTAATGGGGATTGTGATTTATGATGGATAAGTATAAAATTCAAATGGAAAATTTGAATTGGATTAATTTGAAATAAAATTAAAGTTATTTAAATTGGGATTGAGTCAATTTAAATAAAAGTGGAAATTTAAATTGAATTGATGGAAATGGAGATGGGGTATTAAACAGTTTGGCTCTGGACTATTTTCAAAATAAATTGTTTTAATATAAATCTATTTTTCCCAATTATTTACTACAACTTTTCTTTTTAAACCTAAAACTATCTTAAGCTTGTTTTACAATTACTTTTGGAACTATTTAACCATTTTACAACTGATTACTGTTTTCAACTGTTTTATAAATAATTACTATTTTTTTTTCTTACAACTACTTAACTATTTTACTATCTATTTTTCAACTGATAATTATTTTTCAACTACTTATCTATTCTTCAAAAATTTTCAAGCTATTTTCTAAATATAAACTGGTCGGAGTTCAAACTATTATTGTTTAAATACCCAACTGAGATAAGAATTGAAGTGATATCCAAGTGGGGATTAAAGCAAATGTGAATAAGTGAATAAAATCAAAGTGAGGGTGAATAGAAAGGGAATTGATTTAACTGATAATCAATGAAGATAAATACGTAGGATGTACGTATATTATTCTATTCGCATAGTGATTTGATCCAGATTCGAGCACAGAATTTCGAGATAGTATTGTCGATCCGAGTTAGGATTTTTCACTTGATTTTCGACGGCGAACCTGGATATGGATTTTTGATTGGTTCTGGATATTCTCTATCATAGTTGTGACTATGCAAGGAGAATGACGGTTTCTGATCAGGAAACCAGATCTGAGTCCGCACTAGATAGTCGGGTGGACGATACTAGTTCGGAAGTGAAATTGTGTGATCGGGTGAGCGATCAGATTGATATTGCGTACGAATGATATGTGGACATCGTACGGATTTGAATAAAATTGATATTGAAAATTTGTGGATAAAAACTGTAAATGATTTTTGAAATTTAAAATATATTTTGTGAAATATAGGTAGAAGTAAAGTGGGAATTGAACATTTCTATGATTAAAATTTACTTTATAAAAGCAAGCAATATGGAGAATGACTTCACAAAAGAGTAATCAAAATTTGAATATTGATTTGGACTAAACAAAGTTATTTATCTTCGTTATATAAAATAAAACCTCCTTGTTGAATCTATTGCCGGATAAAATCATTTTTGAAAGTGTTTGAAGTATAAAAGTGGATTTATACAAGTACAAATTGATTCAAAGATTTTTCAAAACTTTTATATAGGGGCATTTCACTAGAAGGACAAACTGTGCAGTCCAATTTGTTTCTAGGACACACATCCACATAAATTAATTTCAAGGCCAAAGTCAGCAGAATAATTACTTTTAAGGACAAAGTCAGTAGTTCAATTACTTTCAAGGACATAATTTCATAGGTTTTTAGGCTTTAGAAACTAATTATTTTTCATTTTGTCCTTAAAAGTAATTATTTCAGTTGTGTGTCCTATAAACTAATTGCACTTGCTAAAGAGGCCCTTGTGGCTAATTTCCACTTTTATATATATGTATTTATAAAAAGGATTTGTGAAAATGATTTTGAGGAAAGGTTTTTGGAACCTTTGAATTTTGGAAAAGCTTTTGATTTTTGGGTAAAATCAATATTGAGATTTGGAAAAGCCCACTTTGGAAATTATCGATTTTGGGAATCGATTTTGTGTAAAGGAGCCTTATATGAAATTCATACTAGGTGTATGATTTGGAAAATACTATATGTGTATAGTATAAAGTGTTTTGAAAGTGGCTCTGGGGAAAAAGGCGCTCCCTTGAATGAACTTCTCAGGAGTGCCACTGAGTGGTACTGCCTTGAGCCTCTAAAGGGGAGGTTCTAAAGTTGATCATGTGAGGAGTCCGGACAAACTAGTTCCTGAGGATTATTTGGTAGCGAAAGTCGATGGCGCTGATGCCTACAGGGGCATTTGGGTTATGCTGTGACGACAGTGTAATTCGATGTCGCTGCGATCTACTGTGTGGGGACCATAGCGAAAATCGTGTGGAGGATGAGTGCCAACAGTCTACACTTGATTTTGCCGGGATGACAACGCAACATCGGTAGACTGCGGTCTATGGTCGAGTGGAGGAGTTTCATTCTTTGGCAGCGAAATTCGGTGGCGCTGATGCCTACAGTTATATGGGTCTTTGCTGTGATAGCAACGTATAGCCCGGGTATAACTGCGATCTGTAGCGGGTTCCATGGCCTAATCGAGTGGCGCGGAGACCTACAGTTATCTGTGGATTTTGCCGAGACGGCAACGTAACCATCGGGTTAACTACGACCATGGATGGGGGTGATGATTTCTAGAGCATTTTTACCAAAGAGATTTCCTCTATTTTCGAAACTGTTTTCTATATTTTCAACAAAATTATTTTCTAAAGTATTTTCACTGGGTGTTGGAAACGGGTTTACCGAGTACTTATAGATTTTCCGTCCTACGCCTGATCAACGTATGACCGAATTTCTGTGAAAACGAGGATGGACTTGTTGAAACATCGAGTTATTAAAATATTTTTATAAAACGACTTTAGAATAATATTATATAGATATTAAAAAAATGTTTTAAAATGATCAAGAATATGTATTTGATTTTAAGCATTTTTAATAATTCTGACTTTGTTCTTTTCGAGGACGAAAAGTTCTAAAGGGGGGAGGAATGTGACGACCCAGATTTTTAACGGTTGTTAATTGGTAATTATCTGGTTTAGAATATCGGGATATTAATTTTGATGGGTCGAACAAAAAGATTCTAATAATTAGAATATCTAGATATGTGTATATTATATATATATATATATACCAGCTTATGATGTTAATAACATATAGAAGTATAAAAAAAAATGTATAAAAGGATGACAACAATATATATAAATAGATATATATGATGATTTAAGTACTGTATGTGTAAACATTTATATAATTGGCTTTAAATTTATCATTATATATGTATATATATCTCGATAAGTAAATTAAGGATTGAATTGTCTAAGTTAAAAATAAAAGAGAATAAAAGTAAACATATCCTAAAAATTTAACAATTTAGTCTACAAGAATACTTGCTTATGTTATAAGGCTGAAAACCTTTTTGTAGGTAACTTGTAAAATTTTGTAAGGCAAGAATATACTATAAGACATTTAGACAACTCTGGAAATATAAGTTTGCAAAACAATAAGGCAAAAGAAAAAATAAATATATACAAGTGAACTAACTAGAAGCAAACATGAAACATAAGTACATACGAAAATGGAAAATAAAAGATGAGTTGTAGACATAAAGGACCAAGCATTAAATGCTAGCAACACTTTAGTCTATTCGAATGGTTGAAAAAAATCATCTCAGCCTCTAAAACAAATCTTGCTTGGTAAGATATGAAAGAAAATCTCTGATACAAACAGATAATGTTTGTACAAGCTTATGCAAACCCTGTAACTCCTTCCTATATCTTCTCAGTTCAATTCGATTCAACATAGCTAACCAGAAAACAAAAGTAAGCCTTTCTTTTTTTTTTACAAAACTTAAACAACAATCAAACTTGCTTGCATTTTTCAAAGCCTGCTTGCAACTGCAAGTTGTAAATCAAAGCATATTAAAGCAAGCATGCAAGGTCTTAGAGCAAGGAAAACACTTTTTCCAGCAACTCAATTTTTAAAAGGGTCGAGCTTTTCAAAAACAAGGGCTGCTCTATTCTTCACTTTTAAATAAACTGGTGAGTAGCCTAACCCTATATCTTCTCCTATAGATCTGTGAGTAAACATCTTTCTTAAACCTTTAAGAATAAGAACCCGATGCATGTGAATATACTGGAATATCTTATATATGATATGTTCTGCATGGTAATAAATGTGATTTCCAGCTTATACGTATAAGGATGTTTGTATGAATGTCTGGAAGATGATGTATGCTCTGTCTTAGTTTACAGTTTTGTTCAAAATCAAATTGCTCTTCCCTTAATTATTTTCAGGGATTGATATCTAAACAAAACTCGTTTGAAATGGCAAGATATTTAATCTAAAAATAATTTTAGATAATAATCAAGAGTAGTTTTAAAATAAAAGGAAAAGAACAGCCGTACTGTAAATTCTATCAAATATTTGACTAGAATGATTTCTAGTTTCAGGTTTAAAATTGATTATATTTTCAAAATTTAGGATTTTTAAAGATAAATTCATGATTTTTAAGTTTATAATTTGAGAGAAATCGTGAGTTGAACGGCATCGGGGTTTTTAGCAATTACTGATGATCAGTTTGGTGTGGAGGGTCTGAATCATTGCTGAAGGAAGTTCGGAGTTCAGGGGTATTGGAAAAAATGGAGGATGGATTTATAGTTCGTCGAGGCGGCTAGTCGACGTTGAAGTAGGGTTTTAGGCTTCATTTGGTCGACGTTGTTGTCGAGGCGAATACGACGTCGTGGCGGCATCGAGCTGGGTCGGAGTAGGGAGAATATGGAGACGGTCATGTGACGAAGGTCGGGACGTGGAGCCGGGGTCTTTAGTGGTCGGAGGTGGCGGTGCAGGGTGGATGTTTTGCGATCGGGTTTGGTTCCTGTTGTGGCTCGACTTGCTCGATCTCGTTTTGCAGTCTCGAGTGTGGAACTGGGTGGTCGAAATGATGGAAGGGGTCGGGGTCGACTTGCCAGCAATGGCGGCGATGACCGGAGTTGCGGCGTTCACCTGTGCATGTGCACAGTGCACGGGTGTATCGATGAAGTGTTTGGTGGTTGCTGTTATAACAGGGAAGAAGGAAGAAGAAGGAGAAAGATCGGGAAAATTGAAAAAAAAACTCGAAGAAGTCTCCGTGTTTTTCGAAGAAAAGGGCGACTCAGTGTTTGACTCGGGTTTTTACTTGATTTACTCGAGTTTGTCTCGAGTTTTGTATTTGTCTTAATAACCAGATTTGAAACTTTATAATTAATCAGTGAAACTTGAACAGATTTTATAAAGCAAAGAAATCTAGTTTTATTAATAAAGAAAATGTTTAACAAAGAGATGGATGTAATTAAGGATAAATTACTTAGTGTAATTAATTAAAGAATTAATTAATGTAATTAAATAAAAGGGTAATTAATTAATATATGTGATTAATTAATAGTTGTAAAGTTAATTAATAGATGTGATGAATTAAAGTTAATTAATGGAAGAAATTAAGGAAAGTAATTAAGGATTAATTACTTAGAAAATTAATTAATGTGATCAAATTAGAGTTAATTTATTTATGTAATTAATTAAAGTAAATTAATAAATATGATTAATTAATGTTATGAATTAATAAATGAATATGATTAAGGGGAAATTAATAGAGGTAATCTGAGGGTAATTACTAAATGGAATTGATTTGAGGATTATTAATAAAAGTAATCAAGGAGTAATTGCTTAGTGAAATTAATTAATTTATTTAAAGAAAGGTAAAGTGATTATAAGTTGATTAATTAATGAAATTAATTAAGAATAATTAATTAATGTAATTAATGAGACTAATTAAGGTTAATTAATGTAAATGATTAAAGAATAAATAATTAATTTAAATAATTAATTAAATAATGTTAATTAAGCAGGATTTATAAAAGTAATTAATTTACTTTGTGATTAATTAAATTAATTAGAAATGTACTAATTAATCTTGCTTATGGATGATTAAATTGTATTGAATGTTTGGATTGATTAATATCTCTAGTCGGATAAATTATGATGTTCTGCAATATGTAATGCTTTGGATGAATTATGATAATGTAAGTTATCTATCTGTGATAAAATTGCTATCTGAATATGATATCCTGAATTTAAATTGAATTGTTTAACTTAAACATCTTGGCTTAAAGGATGACATTTGATTCGAAGAGACCGGGGTCGGGTACCAGTAAATACCCGAACCCACTTCGATTTGAAATCTTCTATAATTCTTTATAGATTGGTATGTGAAATCGATAGACTGGATTGGGATAATATGGACCATTTAATCTAAGTTGGATACTTGGATATTATTTTGTGATAATGAGTGATGACCATATAAGTTGTTTACGAGTTACCCCGGGTTTTAAATAAGTTCTATGGATAAGAATTTCTTGTTAGATGGGTTTACTCACGCCGGTTTTCAGCCTGACCCGGGTGTTACTTTGATGTAATGCTCGGGTCAGATCGAGTATTACAGATTTTCAGGTAAGGACGTTCTGGAGCTCAGGGATGGCGAGCTGGATGGCAGGACGTATGGAGTGTTCCGCTGTGACTATTATTTCTGTTTATCTGAGATATATTTGATTTGTATATACTCAGTGTTGTGTATGAGAGTAACTCTGATGTATTATAAATGTAAATTGACAGATATAGTATTCTTTTGTAAACTGTTATTATTTGATATTATATTTTATCCGCTGCGAATGTGAGAATCTGTGTCTTATTCTGTTTCTTCTTCTATCTCTTTCTTTTTCTTCTAACTATCTAGAAATTTTCGGGGTCGAGAATTCCGGGTCGTTACAGTTGGTATCAGAGCTAAAGGTTAAGCGAGAACCTTGGCTCTGGTGGGTGTACTCATCAGAGATAGGGTTAGCATTACCCTAGGATGAGTTGAGTGTATATATATGAGAGAACGTACTTGTTATTTTCTTATATAAAGATTTTAAATGGTTTTAAAGGTAAATGATTTTATATAAAATTATATTTGATATATATAAAGCAATATTTCTTACTAATAAATGTTAAAGTAATTGGTTGTTAAAAATTATTGGAATAAAATAAAATAATGAGAATTAAGTGTTAATAGTGGTACAACCAAATTGTAATTGAATGAAGATAAATTTGAAATGGATCCAAACTGAAATTAAAGTCCTGAATCTGTAGAGATGTTTTCAGAATAAAGATGATAATGAATTGATTTCCAGATATGATAATCTTGGTTATTATCATAAATGGTTGTTGTATTTAATAACGGAATGTGTGTTAATGAGTAAGCAAAATAAAATGTGTTAAGGATATAAACTTAGATGAGTATAACTTGTACAGATTTAAATTGTGAAGTTTAAACCTAAGTTTAGAAACATTTGAATTGTTTCAAAGTGTTAAAAGAAAAGAATAAATAATATTGTTCAGAATATACTTGAATGTGATCTTATTTTAAAATAATAAGTTGTTTGAAACTTAAAAAGAGATCTGTCTTGAATTAAAACCAAAGGTGGTTTAAATTTTTAAGTATAGCCTGGTGGGCTAAGACATAAACATGTATATATGGATACAAAGATGGTTTGAAATAAACTCTAAATGTTGAGTTTCAAATTTGGGAAATGAGATGTGATATCCAAGGTGATAAGTTTTTGAACTTATAAGATTATTAATGTGAAGTTTAAAGTTTGAAGTGGGAATTCAAATTTGGGTAAGTTTGACGAGGTTTAATTGAATTTAACTTAAAGGAAGTTAAATGATTAATTTGAATTGGGGGTTTGTGTAGCCTCAAAATGCGTTTGAGGTCTGGAAATGGTATATGGATAGATGTTTAAAATAAATAGGATGGTATCATCCTATTGTTATTTAAAAATCTTTAAATTGAGAATTGGTTTGGTTTAAATGAATGAGGAATGAAGTGTGGTAATATATCCATTATTGATAAAAAGGAAGGGAATCTAACTTTAATTTGAAAGTAAGGATGTGGAATTACTATAAATTAAAAACTTAAATAATTAAATTTGTAAATTAAAAATTGTTTAAGAACTGGCTTCAAACTGGAAGATAAAATTGAGTAATAAATTAAAATTTTAAAATAAAATTGTATTGGACTCAGAAATTAAATTGTTTAAAAACTTTAAATAAAGGTAAATTTGGTTTAAAGAGTTAAACCAATATTTGAAAATTTAACTCGAATTTATATAATTCGAGATGGTTTAAAATTGAGATTTAAATTGAATTAGTTCAAACTGAATTTGATTTGAATTAATGGGGATTGTGATTTATGATGGATAAGTATAAAATTCAAATGGAAAATTTGAATTGGATTAATTTGAAATAAAATTAAAGTTATTTAAATTGGGATTGAGTCAATTTAAATAAAAGTGGAAATTTAAATTGAATTGATGGAAATGGAGATGGGGTATTAAACAGTTTGGCTCTGGACTATTTTCAAAATAAATTGTTTTAATATAAATCTATTTTTCCCAATTATTTACTACAACTTTTCTTTTTAAACCTAAAACTATCTTAAGCTTGTTTTACAATTACTTTTGGAACTATTTAACCATTTTACAACTGATTACTGTTTTCAACTGTTTTATAAATAATTACTATTTTTTTTTCTTACAACTACTTAACTATTTTACTATCTATTTTTCAACTGATAATTATTTTTCAACTACTTATCTATTCTTCAAAAATTTTCAAGCTATTTTCTAAATATAAACTGGTCGGAGTTCAAACTATTATTGTTTAAATACCCAACTGAGATAAGAATTGAAGTGATATCCAAGTGGGGATTAAAGCAAATGTGAATAAGTGAATAAAATCAAAGTGAGGGTGAATAGAAAGGGAATTGATTTAACTGATAATCAATGAAGATAAATACGTAGGATGTACGTATATTATTCTATTCGCATAGTGATTTGATCCAGATTCGAGCACAGAATTTCGAGATAGTATTGTCGATCCGAGTTAGGATTTTTCACTTGATTTTCGACGGCGAACCTGGATATGGATTTTTGATTGGTTCTGGATATTCTCTATCATAGTTGTGACTATGCAAGGAGAATGACGGTTTCTGATCAGGAAACCAGATCTGAGTCCGCACTAGATAGTCGGGTGGACGATACTAGTTCGGAAGTGAAATTGTGTGATCGGGTGAGCGATCAGATTGATATTGCGTACGAATGATATGTGGACATCGTACGGATTTGAATAAAATTGATATTGAAAATTTGTGGATAAAAACTGTAAATGATTTTTGAAATTTAAAATATATTTTGTGAAATATAGGTAGAAGTAAAGTGGGAATTGAACATTTCTATGATTAAAATTTACTTTATAAAAGCAAGCAATATGGAGAATGACTTCACAAAAGAGTAATCAAAATTTGAATATTGATTTGGACTAAACAAAGTTATTTATCTTCGTTATATAAAATAAAACCTCCTTGTTGAATCTATTGCCGGATAAAATCATTTTTGAAAGTGTTTGAAGTATAAAAGTGGATTTATACAAGTACAAATTGATTCAAAGATTTTTCAAAACTTTTATATAGGGGCATTTCACTAGAAGGACAAACTGTGCAGTCCAATTTGTTTCTAGGACATACATCCACATAAATTAATTTCAAGGCCAAAGTCAGCAGAATAATTACTTTTAAGGACAAAGTCAGTAGTTCAATTACTTTCAAGGACATAATTTCATAGGTTTTTAGGCTTTAGAAACTAATTATTTTTCATTTTGTCCTTAAAAGTAATTATTTCAGTTGTGTGTCCTATAAACTAATTGCACTTGCTAAAGAGGCCCTTGTGGCTAATTTCCACTTTTATATATATGTATTTATAAAAAGGATTTGTGAAAATGATTTTGAGGAAAGGTTTTTGGAACCTTTGAATTTTGGAAAAGCTTTTGATTTTTGGGTAAAATCAATATTGAGATTTGGAAAAGCCCACTTTGGAAATTATCGATTTTGGGAATCGATTTTGTGTAAAGGAGCCTTATATGAAATTCATACTAGGTGTATGATTTGGAAAATACTATATGTGTATAGTATAAAGTGTTTTGAAAGTGGCTCTGGGGAAAAAGGCGCTCCCTTGAATGAACTTCTCAGGAGTGCCACTGAGTGGTACTGCCTTGAGCCTCTAAAGGGGAGGTTCTAAAGTTGATCATGTGAGGAGTCCGGACAAACTAGTTCCTGAGGATTATTTGGTAGCGAAAGTCGATGGCGCTGATGCCTACAGGGGCATTTGGGTTATGCTGTGACGACAGTGTAATTCGATGTCGCTGCGATCTACTGTGTGGGGACCATAGAGAAAATCATGTGGAGGATGAGTGCCAACAGTCTACACTTGATTTTGCCGGGATGACAACGCAACATCGGTAGACTGCGGTCTATGGTCGAGTGGAGGAGTTTCATTCTTTGGCAGCTAAATTCGGTGGCGCTGATGCCTACAGTTATATGGGTCTTTGCTGTGATAGCAACGTATAGCCCGGGTATAACTGCGATCTGTAGCGGGTTCCATGGCATAATCGAGTGGCGCGGAGACCTACAGTTATCTGTGGATTTTGCCGAGACGGCAACGTAACCATCGGGTTAACTGCGACCATGGATGGGGGTGATGATTTCCAGAGCATTTTTACCATAGAGATTTCCTCTATTTTCGAAACTGTTTTCTATATTTTCAACAAAATTATTTTCTAAAGTATTTTCACTTGGTGTTGGAAACGGGTTTACCGAGTACTTATAGATTTTCAGTCCTACGCCTGAGCAACGTATGACCGAATTTCTGTGAGAACGAGGATGGACTTGTTGAAACATCGAGTTATTAAAATATTTTTATAAAACGACTTTAGAATAATATTATATAGATATTAAAAAAATGTTTTAAAATGATCAAGAATATGTATTTGATTTTAAGCATTTTTAATAATTCTGACTTCGTTCTTTTCGAGGACGAAAAGTTCTAAAGGGGGGAGGAATGTGACGACCCAGATTTTTAACGGTTGTTAATTGGTAATTATCTGGTTTAGAATATCGGGATATTAATTTTGATTGGTCGAACAAATAAATTCTAATAATTAGAATATCTAGATATGTGTATATTTTATTTATATATATATACCAGCTTATGATGTTAATAACATATAGAAGTATAAAAAATAAATGTATAAAAGGATGACAACAATATATATAAATAGATATATATGATGATTTAAGTACTATATGTGTAAACATTTATATAATTGGCTTTAAATTTACCATTATATATGTATATATATCTCGATAAGTAAATTAAGTATTGAATTGTCTAAGTTAAAAATAAAAGAGAATAAAAGTAAACATATCCTAAAAATTTAACAATTTAGTCTACAAGAATACTTGCTTATGTTATAAGGCTGAAAACCTTTTTGTAGGTAACTTGTAAAATTTTGTAAGGCAAGAATATACTAAGACATTTAGACAACTCTGGAAATATAAGTTTGCAAAACAATAAGGCAAAAGAAAAAATAAATATATACAAGTGAACTAACTAGAAGCAAACATGAAACATAAGTACATACGAAAATGGAAAATAAAAGATGAGTTGTAGACATAAAGGACCAAGCATTAAATGCTAGCAACACTTTAGTCTATTCGAATGGTTGAAAAAAATCATCTCAGCCTCTAAAACAAATCTTGCTTGGTAAGATATGAAAGAAAATCTCTGATACAAACAGATAATGTTTGTACAAGCTTATGCAAACCCTGTAACTCCTTCCTATATCTTCTCAGTTCAATTCGATTCAACATAGCTAACCAGAAAACAAAAGTAAGCCTTTCTTTTTTTTTTACAAAACTTAAACAACAATCAAACTTGCTTGCATTTTTCAAAGCCTGCTTGCAACTACAAGTTGTAAATCAAAGCATATTAAAGCAAGCATGCAAGGTCTTAGAGCAAGAAAAACACTTTTTCCAGCAACTCAATTTTTAAAAGGGTCGAGCTTTTCAAAAACAAGGGCTGCTCTGTTCTTCACTTTTAAATAAACTGGTGAGTAGCCTAACCCTATATCTTCTCCTATAGATCTGTGAGTAAACATCTTTCTTAAACCTTTAAGAATAAGAACCTGATGCATGTGAATATACTGGAATATCTTATATATGATATGTTCTGCATGGTAATAAATGTGATTTCCAGCTTATACGTATAAGGATGTTTGTATGAATGTCTAGAAGATGATGTATGCTCTGTCTTAGTTTTACAGTTTTGTTCAAAATCAAATTGCTCTTCCCTTAATTATTTTCAGGGATTGATATCTAAACAAAACTCGTTTGAAATGGCAAGATATTTAATCTAAAAATAATTTTAGATAATAATCAAGAGTAGTTTTAAAATAAAAGGAAAAGAACAGCCGTACTGTAAATTCTATCAAATATTTGACTAGAATGATTTCTAGTTTCAGGTTTAAAATTGATTATATTTTCAAAATTTAGGATTTTTAAAGATAAATTCATGATTTTTAAGTTTATAATTTGAGAGAAATCGTGAGTTGAACGGCATCGGGGTTTTTAGCAATTACTGATGATCAGTTTGGTGTGGAGGGTCTGAATCATTGCTGAAGGAAGTTTGGAGGTCAGGGGTATTGGAAAAAATGGAGGATGGATTTATAGTTCGTCGAGGCGGCTAGTCGACGTTGAAGTAGGGTTTTAGGCTTCGTTTGGTCGACGTTGTTGTCGAGGCGAATACGACGTCGTGGCGGCATCGAGCTGGGCCGGAGTAGAGGGAATAGGGAGATGGTCATGTGACGAAGGTCGGGACGTGGAGCCGGGGTCTTTAGTGGTCGGAGGTGGCGGTGCAGGGTGGATGTTTTGCGATCGGGTTTGGTTCCTGTTGTGGCTCGACTTGCTCGATCTCGTTTTGCAGTCTCGAGTGTGGAACTGGGTGGTCGGAATGATGGAAGGGGTCGGGGTCGACTTGCCAGCGATGGCGGCGATGACCGGAGTAGCGGCGTTCACCTGTGCATGTGCACAGTGCACGGGTGTATCGTTGAAGTGTTTGGTGGTTGCTGTTATAACAGGGAAGAAGGAAGAAGAAGGAGAAAGATCGGGAAAATTGAAAAAAAAAACTCGAAGAAGTCTCCGTGTTTTTCGAAGAAAAGGGCGACTCAGTGTTTGACTCGGGTTTTTACTTGATTTACTCGAGTTTGTCTCGAGTTTTGTATTTGTCTTAATAACCAGATTTGAAACTTTATAATTAATCAGTGAAACTTGAACAGATTTTATAAAGCAAAGAAATCTAGTTTTATTAATAAAGAAAATGTTTAACAAAGAGATGGATGTAATTAAGGATAAATTACTTAGTGTAATTAATTAAAGAATTAATTAAAGAATTAATTAAGGGATAGTTTGGCTCACATCCCTGATAAGTTTCAAAATAGAGAAAAAATCCTTGTCAAACTTAACTTACATTTTCGGTCCCTGTTTTCAAATTCGCGCGCACAGAAAGACCAAAATACCCTTTACGTTTTTAACATTTCAAACGCGTATAACTTTATGTAGAAAAATCAGATCAACATACCGTTGTCACCAAAAAATCACAAATTTGATGATCTTTAAAATGAGATCCATTGTTGATACCAAAAAAACATATTTAAGGTAAGAGTGCAATTATTCCATATATTTGCGGAGAATTCTGCAAATTTTAAACATTATCGATTTTTCTTCAAATGCCAACAGCTATTGCATATACTTGCTGAATTGTCTGCAACTATTGCGTATACTTGCAGGCATGTCATCAATTATTGCATATAATTGCTGAATTGTTTGCAAATATTGCATATAAATCTGCAATTATCTTTAATAATTGCATGTATGTCTGTAAATATTCTGATTAATTGCATGCTCATCGGCAACTATTCATATAAAAGCATTTCAATACAAAACTAGACATTTATAACTATAAATAACAAAATAAAGAATTTTAGTTCAATTATGAAGATTAAATTCATCATTCTTTACAATTATTCATAATATTTGCATAGTTATCAGCAATTATTCTCAATAATTGCATTTATTTCTGCAATTATTCTAATTAATTACATTCTTATCAGCAATTATTCATGTAAAATCATTTCAATCCTAAATTCATCTTTCTTTGGAATTATTCATAATAATTGCATAGTTATCAGCAATTATTCTCAATAACTGCATTTATTTCTGCAAACATTCAGAATAATTGCATTCTTATCAGCAATTATTCATGTAATCATTTCAATTCTAAATTCATGTAAAATCATTTCAATTCTAAACTCATCTGTCTCTGCAATTATTCATAATAACTGCATATTTATCGGCAATTATTCTCAATAATTGCATTATTTCTGCAAATATTCAAAATAATTGCATTCTTATCAGCAATTATTCATGTAAAATTATTTCAATCCGAAATTCATCTTTCTTAATTACATTCTTATTAGCAATTATTCATGTAAAATCATTTTAATCCTAAATTTATCTTTCTCTGCAATTATTTGTAATAGTTGCATATTTATTAGCAATTATTCTCAATAATTGCATTTATTTTTGAAAATATTCAAAATAATTGCATTCTTATCAGCAATTTTTCTTGTAAAATCATTTCAATACTAAATTCATCTTTCTCTGCAATTATTCATAATAATTGCATAGTTTTCAGCAATTATTCTCAAACAATTGCATTTATTTCTGCAAATATCCAGAATAATTGCATTCTTATCAGCAATTTTTCTTGTAAAATCATTTCAATACTAAATTCATCTTTCTCTGCAATTATTCATAATAATTGCATAGTTTTCAGCAATTATTCTCAAACAATTGCATTTATTTATGCAAATATTCAAAATAATTGCATTCGTATCAGCAATTATTCATGTAAAATTATTTCAATCCGAAATTCATCTTTCTAAATTACATTCTTATTAGCAATTATTCATGTAAAATCATTTTAATCCTAAATTTATCTTTCTCTGCAATTATTTGTAATAGTTGCATATTTATTAGCAATTATTCTCAATAATTGCATTTATTTTTGAAAATATTCAAAATAATTGCATTCTTATCAGCAATTTTTCTTGTAAAATCATTTCAATTCTAAACTCATCTGTCTCTGCAATTATTCATAATAACTGCATAGTTATCGGCAATTATTCTCAATAATTGCATTTATTTCTGCAAATATTCAGAATAATTGCATTCTTATCAGCAATTATCCATGTAAAATCATTTAATCCAAAAAAGAACCTGTTGCAATTATTCATAACTGCAACTATTAATAATCTCATATTTTGTAAAAAAGCTTGATTCGTCTTCAATTTAATTGTAGTTTTTCATTTAAATCGAAAAATAAACCTTCGATTTTGTAGAGTCTTCAATTTAATTTCTTGATTCTCATAGTTTATAGACTCGGCTCGGTTTTTCATTTGATCAGAAGAAACTGAAGAAGAAGAACTGGAGCTCGACAGTGAAGCGTAGGGGTAATTTGGGGAAAAAATAGGCGGAAACCAAAAACAGGGACGTAGAAAGTATACTTTTTATCACAGGGATCCGCTTTCAATTAAGTTCTGTTTTAAGGATGCGTGCCTAATATTCACATTAATTAATGTAATTAAATAAAAGGGTAATTAATTAATATATATGATTAATTAATAGTTGTAAAGTTAATTAATAGATGTGATGAATTAAAGTTAATTAATGGAAGAAATTAAGGAAAGTAATTAAGGATTAATTACTTAGAAAATTAATTAATGTGATCAAATTAGAGTTAATTTATTTATGTAATTAATTAAAGTAAATTAATAAATATGATTAATTAATGTTATGATTTAATAAATGAATATGATTAATGGGAAATTAATAGAGGTAATTTGAGGGTAATTACTAAATGGAATTGATTTGAGGATTATTAATAAAAGTAATCAAGGAGTAATTGCTTAGTGAAATTAATTAATTTATTTAAAGAAAGGTAAAGTGATTATAAGTTGATTAATTAATGAAATTAATTAAGAATAATTAATTAATGTAATTAATGAGACTAATTAAGGTTAATTAATGTAAATGATTAAAGAATAAATAATTAATTTAAATAATTAATTAAATAATGTTAATTAAGCAGGATTTATAAAAGTAATTAATTTACTTTGTGATTAATTAAATTAATTAGAAATGGACTAATTAATCTTGCTTATGGATGATTAAATTGTATTGAATGTTTGGATTGATTAATATCTCTAGTCGGATAAATTATGATTTCTGCAATATGCAATGCTTTGGATGAATTATGATAATGTAAGTTATCTATCTGTGATAAAATTGCTATCTGAATATGATATCCTGAATTTAAATTGAATTGTTTAACTTAAACATCTTGGCTTAAAGGATGACATTTGATTCAAAGAGACCGGGGTCGGGTACCAGTAAATACCCGAACCCACTTCGATTTGAAATCTTCTATAATTCTTTATAGATTGGTATGTGAAATCGATAGACTGGATTGGGATAATATGGACCATTTAATCTAAGTTGGATACTTGGATATTATTTTGTGATAATGAGTGATGACCATATAAGTTGTTTACGAGTTACCCCGGGTTTTAAATAAGTTCTATGGATAAGAATTTCTTGTTAGATGGGTTTACTCACGCTGGTTTTCAGCCTGACCCGGGTGTTACTTTGATATAATGCTCGGGTCAGACCGAGTATTACAGATTATCAGGTAAGGACGTTCTGGAGCTCAGGGATGGCGAGCTGGATGGCAGGATGTATGGAGTGTTCCGTTGTGACTATTATTTCTGTTTATCTGAGATATATTTGATTTGTATATACTCAGTGTTGTGTATGAGAGTAACTCTGATGTATTATAAATGTAAATTGACAGATATAGTATTCTTTTGTAAACTGTTATTATTTGATATTATATTTTATCCGCTGCGAATGTGAGAATCTGTGTCTTATTCTGTTTCTTCTTCTATCTCTTTCTTTTTCTTCTAACTATCTGGAAATTTTCGGGGTCGAGAATTCCGGGTCGTTACATGTTGCTATTTCAAAAGTTTAGAGTAATCGTTGGACATGACCTTGAGGTAACACTACCTTGACTTGTCCGGTATTACTGTTAACCAAGAAAAGTACAAGTTTGAATTCAATGAATGGTGATAAGTATACAAGACTTAATTTTTATATGATTTTTTATATCCTCGATAGTGGAAATCTCAGCTATCGGTTACTTCAGCTACTTTTTTAACGTCATTCTAAGATGATTTATTGCTCTATTGAGCGCTGATCAAAGCACGTGGTTTTTAGGGGTCAGTTATGTGGGGTTGCTCCCATTAGGATTTTTTCACATCTTATCTAGATTTTTATGTACTGTCACGTGAAAAACGGTTGAGAGTTTTTTGATGTGAGATATTTGGATTCTTGGTAAGGTCTGGCGGGGTCCAGCTTGGAGTTCCCGGTGTTTTTAGGTGTATTGCTAGAGGTATACTTCTTTTAAGGGGAGTGCACCCTCATTGTCATTGGTTGGAAAATTTCCTTTCCTTGTTTGATTCGAAAACTCTGAATCTGTTTTAGCTTTAAATTGCCACGAGTAGAGCCAACTCCTCATCATGGCATTTAAATATTGATTCATTCCATTCTATCAAGTTTGGATGTTACTTTATTTAGTCCATTCTATCTAAAATACAGGATTTCCAATCCTAGCAGGAAAAGGAGGGACCTGGGATTTGACGGCGGACTTGAAAAGCCACCTACAGACGCTTTACACCCAATCATTCCGGATAACGCTTGCATCCTCTATCTTACTGCGGCTGCTGGCACAGAGTTAGCCTCAAGTTGGATTATTTCCATTATTCTATCCATTCTTTCCAGTTTGGATTTGACTCAGTTCATTTCCATTCTTTCAAGTCTGGTTTAATATTAATTATTCTCATTCATACTTGGATTTGTTCTTGATATTTATTTCTGCTCTTGCCTATATATATGTTATTCTTGTGAGGTAAAAACAAATTCCGCGTTAGTGGCATGGTCTCACAAAACTTTTGTATGTTCACCATTATTCGAGTTATCTCACGCTGGTATTTCCAGACTGATCTGGGTGTTATTTATTTATAATGCTCGGGTCAGACCGAGTATTTTACCATGTTTTCTTTGGTGTTATGGAGATCATGGAGGGGAGCTGAAGATTCAACCATCGTAGTATTTTAATTTTCCGCTGTACTATATAACATACCTATAGGCATTTGTAAGGTCGGGATTTTATAACTGTCCAGCAGGTAAGGTTTGTTTTAACTCTGATTACTCTGTATTTTTGAAGTGACAGTTTCTACTGTCCTTGTTATATTATGTGTTGTCGATTCCGTTGTGAGATTCTATTTTTCTCTATTCTCTGTTCTTTTATTTTTATTTACCCTAACAATCTGCCCTTTTGTCGATTGGATGCACGACATTGGAACATAGTGGTAGTGTTCGGTGTCAAATTTCGATGGTCAAAATGGCGGATCGTTACAAAGTGGTATCAGAGCTGAAGCTTAAGAGAGAACCTTGGCTTTGGTAGGGCATGACTCATTAGAGATAGGGTAAGCGACACCCTAGAATGAGTTTGAGAGTATTATATATACGAGAGCGTATTTGTTAATATTATAAAAATGTATTATGTTAATTGGTCTATTGGGCTTTGGTGAATTCTGGTCGAGACGTGGGACGCCATGGTATCGATAGGGGTTTCAAAACACTTGACTGAGGCCAACAGACATGGTATTGAAATTTTTGAAAATTTGGCAAATTAAATATTTTGCCTAGGACTATGTTTTATATATATAAAGGAATGATTTTCAAAATTTTATATAGTTATAAAATGTGTTGGTTTAAATGTGATAAATTTATTTATTATCACTATTGTTTGCTCAGTTATGCTTAATTTAAATAATAAGCATTGACTGTTGGTTAATTGCTAAATTATGCTCGGTTTAATTAGAAGCATTTATAGTTTTGATTTAATACGAACCCTTTGTGAATTAATTTTCACAATTTGACTATAAAAGTGTTCGAAGAAAATGTTAAATTGAAAATTTACCTGTTGATAACGATGGGTTAAGAAATAAACTTTATAAAAAGTTGATAATATAATCTAAATAGTGGGATAAGATATTTAGAGAATAAAAAAGAGATATTTCTATTATAATATAAAAGGAATATTATAAATTTTTATATAAAGGAAACTTTATATAGATTTAGTTTATGGAGTATGTTTTAAAAAGGATTTTAAATTTAAATCCCTTTATTTTTGAAAATAATTTCAAAAAGGTTTTTGAGAAAATGAAATAGAAGTACTTTTGAAAGTAATTGAAAATGAAATTATTGTGGGAAGTAAAATTTTAAAGGAATGCATTTTCTTTGGGATAATTAGGAGGAAATTGTTTCGATTAGTTTTGTGGTAATATGAATAACCTTTTAAGTGACGATCAGATGTTTGCTTAGGCAAACTTGTGGAATACTTAGTAAATTATTCTCATTTTCATTGTGTGATCGAAATGGGTTAAAATCCGATTAAAAACAAAGTGAGTTTTAATAAATAAACTGTTTGAAGTTATTATATATAGAAAACATATGTAGTATGCTTCCAAAGATAAGTTTTGAAAATCTAAACCTGGTAATTTGGGTTAAAGTAAATAAGAAGGTTTTGATAAACAATGTTTTATTAAAACCATATATTTGTTTAAAACATCTAAGTAGTGTAAACTACTTGTTGATTTGGTCAAACCATGAATATTACTCATTTTAACACTCTAATAAAAAAGGGTTAATAGGTCAACTCGGTTTTAAGAAACCATAATTTGAGTTGACCTACATCCAGATCTTTGAAAATGTAAAAAAATTTGTATGTATTCTCAGAATATATAAGAATATTATATAAGTAAATAAAGTGGAATAATTTATGATTTAATGTTTTATAAATAAATAACTTTCCATTTTGTCTGAGTTAGTTTGGATAATCTTCTAAGCAATAACCAAAGGCTAATGAGCAAAACGGTATGCTAAGATAATTATCTATATTTTTGGACAATTAAGAAAGTTTGAACCTAAGTTAAAATCTGTTTGTTAGTCATTTAACATTTTAAAACAATGTTAAGTGATAAGTTTTCCCTTATGGAATTTGATTGACTATTAGTGTTAGTTTATTCCTTCACATAATTTGACTGATTTGATTTGATTGAATTGAATTGATGTGTTGTGTGTTTTTTATACCATTGTCCATAAAGTTTAAATTTATAGACAAAAGATTTTGAATTGTTGTTATTAGGACCTAAATCCCGGTGGTTTTGGAAAAAATGATTTTTGAAGATTTTAGGAAAGGAATGATATTTATTCACTCTAGTTGATGCTTTTGGAATAACCGAAATACCACTGGACGCTCCATGTTGTTTTGATTCTAGAGTTTCACCATACTTTATTAGGAGGAATCCCCCTCCTTAACATTTTGATTTTGATTTTTCTCGTTTGAGAAATTTGAAAATAAATTTTTTCAATTGAAAAAACTGGGTATTTAGATCTAAATTTGTCATCTGAAATTTTTTTGGATGCGTAGCATCTATTATAGGATATCCTCTTGTTTGTCGCATATGATTGAGATATGGTTGTTGATTGCATGTAGATTTATATTAGACCAGTTTTTGCATGTAGAATTACATCACATTGCTTTAGTCAGCTTGATTTTCTTTTAGGTTATGTAAGTACAGGTATGCAAGAGATTTCCATTTGATTCTTATGCACTTGAATTTGCATAGAGACAATAAATTGCTTGCCAAAATATAAATCAAATGCAAAAATGTACGTAATAAATCTAGAAATTTGGTTTGGTTGATGATTTTATGCCCTAGATATGGGAGGCCACTTGGCTTTTGTTTTCTTTGATTTGGTTTGGAGCTTGTAGAGGCCATTTGTAATTGTACCGGTCGAGTCAAGCAAAGGAGATGGCGAAATTTTTTGAAAATTTAAGAGTTCGAAAATATTTAAGAATTTTGGAAAATTTTTGACAACTAAAATTTGATTTTCTGGATTATATCTTGGTATAAATGAATAAAAGAGAATTAATTAGTATAGGTAAATGAATTTAAAAGACTTGGAAACTTTGGAAATCTATTCCAGCTAATGAGTTTTGAAAATAAGTTTAATAACTCATTTTAATTAATAGTTTCAAATTTAAGGGTTTAGAACATTTTCATCCTTAGGAATTTCAGAGATGAAATTCATTTAGGGAGGGGGAAAGTGTAACGACCCAAAATTTTGGCTATTTGATTTTAATTGTTTAATTAATTTTAAATATTTAAAATTATTGAATTTTGGAATTTAATAATATATAATTCAAATACAATGAATAATTAAAATTTTGAATTGTGAATTAAACATTAATTAAATGGATTTAATAATTTTATTCAATTCCTTTTAATTAATAAATAATATTGATGAATTCAATTTGTAAGTTTTTTTACAATTATAAATAGACCAAATAAACATCGATAATTTAATAATTAAATTTGTGAAATTGTCATTCTGGGGAACAGTCTCGGATTTCGATGAAACAAGTTTCATTGGATCTGTAATAGTGAATTATATTAAGCCGTCGAGTTTCGTAACGATCAGACGTATCGTTTGGTCAAGCGAGTTCAAAATGCGTTGAAATTAGTATCGAAAATTTAATACAATAACTAGGTCCAAAAACCTATCTTCTGCATACAGTGTAATTAGATCTCGAAACAAGTTCCATTGCGTTTGGAATAGGGGTATAACATATAGAACGCCAGGCGGCATGCCTCGTTTGGAGTTCGAGATTTTTAGGTATGTTTTATTGAAAATTTTAAAATTAAAATAATATAAATATATTTATAATCAGCCTATGCTTCCATACCCATGCCATACCCACTGCATACTTGCACCATACCCCTCAACGTACTCAACTATGCCTTTTCTTCTTTATATTATTGCTTGTAACCAAGCAGAGGCCTCTTCCTTAATTTTCAAGAAATCAAAATTCAAATTAAAAATCCTATACTCCTCTAAAAATCCTGAAACCTGATTTAATAAATTTGTATGGTGGTTAGCTTCGATCTGGTATGAGCATTTTAGGTCGCGTTCATGTTTTGGGTAGCTCGACCATTTACAATGAAGCTTGCTTAACTAGGGTTAGTGATTCTGGTGGATTTAGCCATCGATTTGGGTTTTAAATGTTGGATTGGGGCTTGTCTTGTCGAATTATAGCTAGTCGCTAAGGTTTGGGAGGATCGACGATGGAATGGGTTGCGTGAACAGTGCCAGGTCAAGGGGAGGTTGGCTTCGACGCGTTTTGATGGAGGATGGGGGAGGCGCCGTGGTGGTGTCGTACGAGTAGAGCTTGTCGTGAGGGAGCCGTAGGTGAAAATGGAGCATCGAAGCTCCGTATCATCGATGGATTGTGCATGGCCATTTGGGTTCGTGTCTGTTGTGCATGATTTTGAGGGAGAAGGAAAAGATGGATTGAGGGGTAGGATGGTAATTATTGTAAAGTTGTTTAATTTTTAATTTTAAAATATCGTTAACTTATAAAATTCGTATCTCGCTCATTCGAGGTCGGATTCGAACGCCGTTTTTTTACATTAGACTCGTGTCGTCAAGATCTTCGTGATGGAATTAGTTTGGTTAGATTTGGAGCAAGTGAAAATTTAGGCTAAAATCGAACGTCCGTTTGGTTTTAGTCCGAAATTGGGCCGTTTCGGCGGAAACGAAAACCAATGTGAGTTTAACTCACATTTAATTTTATTATATCATATCAATATTGTTATAAACATTTATTGATTGCTTGGATGTTAATTAGATTGTTTGATTGATTGTTTGGTTGAATTTCCGTTTGGAAAATGGATGACATATTAAATTGATCATTATAAACCCATGTGATTATCTATTGGAAATGATATAATTCCCGTAAAGAGAATCACTTATATGGAAATGGTTTACTTGTGTAATTAGCACTAAACATCGAAGAAGTGGACTTGTCTCTATTTCAAAAGTTCAGAGTAATCGTTGGACGTGACCTTAAGGTAACACTACCTTGACTTGTTCGGTATTACTGTTAACCAAGAAAAAGTACAAGTTTGAATTCAATGAGTGGTGATAACTAAACAAGACTTTATTTCCATATACGATCGTTTTATATCCTCGATAGTGGATATCTCAGCTATTGGTTACTTCAGCTACTTTATTAACGTCATTCTAAGATGATTTATTGCTCCGTTAAGTGTTGATTATCCTTTGCCCGAAATGACTAAACCAAAGCACATGGTTTTTGGGGGCCAAGTTATGTGGGGTTGCTCCCATTAGGATATTTTCACATCTCATCTAGATTTTTGTGCATCGTCGCGTGAAAAACGATCGAGAGTTTTTAGATGTGAGATATTCGGATTCTCGGTAAGGTTTGGCAAGGTCTGGCTTGGAGTTCCCAGTGTTTTTAAGTATATTGCTAGAGGTATACTTTTTTTAAGGGGGATGCACCCTCATTGTCTTTTTTTGGAAAAATTCCTTTCCTTGTTTGATTCGAAGACCCTGCATCTGTTTTAGCTTTAAATTGCCATGAGTAGAGCCAACTCCTCATCACGGCATTTAAATATTGATTCAGTCCATTCTATCGAGTTTGGATTGTTTCCTTATTTAGTCCATTCTATCAAGTTGGACTATTTTGCTTATTCTATCTATTCTGTCTAGTTTGGATTTTACTCGGTTCATTTTCATTCTTTCAAGTCTGGTTTAATATTAATTATTCTCATTCATACTTGGATTTTTTCTTGATATTTATTTCTGCCATTTCCTGTATGGATGTTATTCTTCTAAGGTAAAAACCCATTCCGCGTTAGCGGCATAGTCTCACAGAACTTTTATATGTTCCCCATTATTCGAGTTATCTCACGTTGGTATTTTCAGACAGATCTAGGTGTTATTTATTTATAATGCTCGGGTCAGACCGAGTATTTTCCCAGGTTGTCTTTGGTGTTATGGAGATCATGGAGGGTAGCTGAAGATTCACCCATCGTAGTATTTTAATTTTTCATTGTACTATATAGTCTTCCTATCGGCATTTGTAAGGTCAGGATATTTTAACTGTCCAGCTCATAAGATTTGTTTTAACTCTGATATACTCTGTATGTTTGAAGTGACAGTTTCTACCATCCATGTTATATTATATGTTGTCGATTCCGCTGTGAGATTTTGTTTTTCTCTGTTCACTGTTCTTTTCTTTTTATTTACCCTACAATCTGCCCTTTTTTTGATTGGATGCGCGACATTGGAACACAATGGTAGTGTTCGGTGTCGACTTTTGATGATCTAAATGGCGGGTTGTTACATTAGACTTCAGGAATGTACTCTAGCACTTAGCTCGGCTTGTCACCTCCAATCAGGTGGACAAAGTGAGGTTGTAAATAAATTTTTAGAAGGATAGTTAAAATGTTTTACATGTCATAAGCCTCATAAATGGTCATAGTGGCTTACCATGGTTGAGTATTGGTATAATATCACATGGAAATCTGCCACTAACATCTCACCTTCTCAAGCTTTGTATGGTATCCCCCTCCTACCTTAGTTCATTACTTTCCCCAACACTACTAAATCACCAAAAGGTGAAGAAATGCTGTACTCAAGGGACATTGTCATCTAGTTGGTTAAAGATAGTCTAAATCTAACAGGGGATCAAATGAAGAAATATGTAGACAAAAAAGGACCGAGAGACATTTTGAAGTAGGCAATTGGGTGTATTTAAAGCTACACATGTATAGAAAAATTACTATTAGTCATCAGAAGACCTATAAACTCTCCACCAAATCTTATGGTCCTTATCAAATTCCAGAGAGAATTATGATTATTGCTTATCGATTGCTACTTCCTGAAGGCTCCATAATCCATAATGTTTTTCATGTATCACAATTAAAATAGAAATTAGGCTCTGATGTAATTTTTTAGAATAAGCTACTTTTATTTGTTAAGGAAATAGTTGAAAAACTTGAGATGATATACAAAAGAACAGAAAAGAAACTATTCAAGCATTAATTAAATGGAAAACTAAAACCATTGAAGAAGCTACTTGAGAAGATTATTGACCACTCATAGCAAGATTTTCTGCTTTGGACCTTGAGACATGGCCATCTTTTGAAGGGGTGGGGAATGTAAGTGTCTTAGGCATTTCAGCAAACACTTTAAGGGGGATTGGGAACTTCCACTCCAATTCAGCCACTATGACACTTCCACCACCACCTGAGGTATGAAAGTGACTATGCTATAGGATCGTGCAATATGGATATATCTATAAACAATTTGTGCGGAATATAAAATAAGCAAGTAAATAAATAAAGTAGTAAAGTAAATGACACTAGAGATTTTTATACTGGTTCGAACTCCCGTTCTACATCCAGTCCCAGACTCCTTCTGGAATTAAACTAGCAACCCTCACTTAACCCGGAGGAATAGGTTTACACCGCCTGAGCAACCGAACAGGACTTCTACCGCCTAAGCAACCAAATAGGACTTCTAATGCCTGAACAACCGAACATGACTTCTTTACAAATAAACAAACGTATCTGACTGTAATATACTCTTTAAATAGCACTGATAAGTCAATAAAGTACAATCTTCCTATAATCTTCTCCTTTAAGATATATAGTGTAATGTGCTTGAAAAATGTGGAAGACAGAGTGATCAACGATCAGAGATTGTATGCATTTTAGAGAATAAGAGATAGGAATTCAAGAATACTAAAAACAATTAGGTTAATTGTTTGTTGAATTCTAGATTCTATTTATAGAGTTTTAAGAGTTGCAATCGTTGATGAAAAGGAACGATGTAAGAAACAGATGCAACCTTTAGAATAGACGATCTTTCTCTTCGTTAAAGAGAAGCATCCCTTTAGAAAAACTAGCCGTTATAGATAATTAGCCAGCTAAATTTTCAATTCAGCCTTCTGATTTATTTTAAATTTGATACAGTAAGAGAATAGTCTATTTTTGGATGTATTCAACTGTCTAAGTGATACCATTCAGCCGACTAAAACTTCATAGAAAAATATTCTATGTTTCAGCAATCAGATGGCTGGATGGTGTCATTCTGCCAGCTGTTTATAGCCTATTTTGTGCATATGCAAGGTTTGTATAATTGTTAGTGTGTACATACCATATTGGAGAGATTTTAACATATTTCTAATAATAATATACAGACTCTAAACAACATATATATGAATCATAGTTCATATCGTTGAGTCCGGTCTTCGTAATTCTTTGTCGTAGATTCATGAATCTTCGTGTCGGTTGAGTTTCTTGTCATTAATCAAAACATAAGATCCAACATTCTCCCCCTTTTTGATGATGAAAATACCATTTGTGATATGAATGAATCTCGACAATATTGCTCCGTAGTTCTATATCTCCCCTTGAATATATGCTTGCCTTATCTTTCAGTTTCTCCCCCTGAATCTGTGCTTTTATTCCTGCTGAAAATAGAGTTAGAGCAATATCTTTCTCCCCCTTTTTCATCGACAAAAAGGAGAGTTTATATGACGACATAATTCTATTAAATATATGGAACATCCTTTAAAAATCTAAAATATATCATTTTCCTTTTGTTTCTCCAAGTTCATGCAATAAATAATAATCATTTTGGTACCCCCTTACTATGTTAGGGTCCAAGGGTTAATCATAGGATGAAAATTTTACCAAAATAGGTGTGGTTGTACCCTCTAAAAAAATAATGAAACAATTTTAAAACTACTACTTATAACCTAAGGTATCAACAAAAAAAATTAACATTTAAAGCATGCGATACCCAAGTTTCTTATAATTTCCTATTTTTTAGGAAACCATACCCATTTGGGTATGGTTGAACCTTTATAGATATAGTTTTAATTATAAATCACATTCTTATAATAGTTGCTAATATAAAATTGTTTATCATGATCAATCAGATTAGCTAGAATCCATATCTTAATACTATTAGTCATTAGCTTAGTACTTGAAAAATAATTTCTATCATTTCTAAACAAAGTACTATTATGACTGAAACTGGTTTTAAAACTATCTTGGTTACTAGTACTAGTACTAAAATTAGTATACAAGAATGCATATCTAGTACTATTTTTACTTTTAGCTTGTTTATAGCCCAAACCGCTTTTATCGTTGTGAGCTTTCTAATTTGTAACTAAGGAAGATAAGAAATCTTTACCTTTGTTAAAATTAGAGACATTTTTAGTAATATCATCGAATTTTGTTTTAAGACTAGAAATATCTAATTCCAATATTTTAATATTAGCTTTAAGATCATGATTTTCAACTAAAAAAGCATCATTCTTTTCCTTCTGAGTTTCTATTTCTTGACTTAACATAGAAAGTTGAGATGCTGTATTAGAACAAGATTCTTGAGTAGTTTCAAGTTCTTTTTCTAAAATTTGTTTCTCATCTCTTAAAACATCTACCTCAATTTCAGTCCTATTTAATTTTTCTAGAGTTTCTTTATACTTTCTTTTGATGTTTCTTAGCTTATTAAGTAATTCGAAGTTTATTTCCATTAAATTATCAAAAGTTAGATAACTCACCTCATCATTTTTGGCCATTAATAGACATTGGCTTGTTCAGAATCGCTGTCCGAGTCATTGTCTGATGATGAAGATGATTCTGAATCATCCCAAGTGACAAAGAAAGCTTTCTTTTTGAATTTGTCTTTCTTGTGCTTAAATTTGTCTCTCTTTCGATCAAGACAGTCTTTTTTGATGCGGCCTTTCCTGTGACACTCATAACATTCTAGAGTAGAAGATGATGGTTTGTTGTTGTTGTTGTTGTTGTTATTGTTGCTGGAGCTGTTCTTGTTGTTTCTGAATTTGTTGCTCCATTTGAATTTCAAAAACTTTTTGAAATTTTTAGCAATGAAGGCCATATCTTCCTCATTTGAATCTGATTCATCCTTTTCTACTTGGAATGCTATGTTCTTCTTATCTCGAGCCTATACTCGTTTAGCCTGGAGATTAACTTCATAAGACATTAGATTTTATATCAACTCCTCTGGTTTAATGGTTGAAATGTCGTTAGCTTCTTTGATCGCTAATACTTTTCGATCCCACTCATCCGTTAGAAAGTTGAGGATTTTTGAAATAATATCAAAGTCTGTATATGTTTCTCATAATACTAAAAGAGAATGATATATATCTTGGAATCTAGAGTACTTTCATTTATTGTTTCATCTTGCTTCATTTTGAAATTTTGGAACTGATTTTTGAGCATAGAAATTTTACTCTGCTTTACTTTGTTAGTACCTTCATGTGTAATTTTAAGTGTACGCCAAATTTCATAAGCTGTTTTACACATGCTCACTCTATTAAACTTATTTTTGTCTAATGCATAATATAACATATTCATGGCTTTAGCATTTGCAGTAGCATCTAGTTTTTGTGTGTTAGACCATTGTGAATATTCTGTAGTAGGTATGGTATATTCAGTTTGAGTAGTGTTCCAGGTTTCATAACTATTAGCTTGTATATAAATTCTCATCCTAGTAGCCCAATAGTTATAGTTCATTCCGTTAAATCGTGGTGGTCGTGCAGTAGATTGTCCTTTAAGAAAACTTGTGTTAGTTACTATGCTAGTGTTGTTTTCCATATTAAAACATCAGATAACTATGTTACGGTCCTTCAAGATGACCTTTCTCTAATACCAAATGAAAGTGACCGTGCTATAGGATTGTGTAATATGGATATATGTATAAACAACTTGTGCGGAATATAAAATAAGTAAGTAAATAAATAAAGCAGTAAAGTAAATGACACCAGAGATTTTTATACTGGTTCGAACTCCCGTTCTACGTCCAGTCCCAGACTCCTTCTGGAATTAAACTAGCAACCCTCACTTAACCCGGAGGAATATGTTTACACGCCTGAGCAATCGAACAGGACTTCTATCGCCTAAGCAACCGAATAGGACTTCTACTGCCTGAGCAACTGAACATGACTTCTTTACAAATAAACAAATGTGTCTGACTGTAATATAATCTTTAAATAGCACTGATAAGTCAATAAAGTACAATCTTCCTATAATCTTCTCCTTTATGATATATAGTGTAATATGCTTGAAGAATGTGGAAGATGGAGTGATCAACGATCAGAGATTATACACAGTTTAAATGATGCAACCTTTAGATTAAATGATGTTTCTCTTCGTTGAAGAGAAGCATCCCTTCAGAAAAACTAGCCGTTATAGATAATTAGCCGGTTGAATTTTCAATTTAGCCTTCTAATTTATTTTAAAATCGATACAACAAGCAAATACGCTATTTTTGGCCGTATTCAGCCATCCGAATGATACCATTCAGTCGGCTGAAACTTCTTAGAAAAATATTCTATGTTTCAACAATCAGACGGTTGAATGGTGTCATTCAACCGGTTGTTTATAGCCTGTTTTGTGCATATGCAAGGTTTGTGTACTTGTTAGTGTGTTTATACCATAATGGAGAGATTTTAACATACTTCTAATAATAATATACAGACTCTAAACAACATATATATAAACCATACTTCATATCGTTGAGTCCGGTCTTCGTAGTTCTTTGTTGTAGATTTATGAATCTTCGTGTCGGTTGAATTTCTTGTCATTAATCAAAACATAAGATCCAACAAGGTATTGGGACAGGGCCAGTTCGCGATGGAAATAATTAGTGATTTTTAATTTTTTTTACCATTTTGGTTCTTTAGTGGATCTATGAAGTCTAATTTACTTAGAACATTTCTAGATTTCTTTTAAATAAAATCATTATTTGATTTAAATTTATAATATGGTTTTATATTATGCACACATACATATATGTGTGCATGTGTAACATAGTAATTCATGCAAGGTATACCATGCATGTGTATAAATGCTGGGATTATACTGCAACGAACATGTTAGTTCATCTAGTATACTAATATATTGTCTAAATGTATGTTTATATACTTTAATTCATGTATATAAAATATTGCAAAATATACGTGTACATACATAGATACATACATGCATATATATATATATATTATTTTGAAATTATTTTATAAAAATATATACACATATATGAAACTTATAATATATATATATATATGTATGTATGTATTTATATATAAATAATTAAATTATATTAAAATTTATTTATTTGATTGGAAATTCGAAATAATTTTATTATAAAATTATATATGTATTAATATCTTATAATATATATATATATCAATTTTCTTATATAAAACACACACACACACACATATATATATATATAATATGAAATAGATGTATATGCACGCCTATTATATTACTCACGATAAACAATGTTTTTTTAATTTTAAATATAAATAAATAGATGTTTCCACATGGAAATTCAGTATAAATAATAAAAATATTTTTTAAGATAATTTTAAATTTAAACTTTCATTATAAAAATCTTGAAGATATTATGATATTTAAATAAATATACATATATATATGTTATAATTTAAAATTAATTTATTAATTTCGACAATAAATTAAATTTTCTAATCAAATAAAAAATTAACCCTTTTACTGTCGAAAGTGATGTTAGATGTAAATTTGATTTTATGAAATTTAAAACATATTTTATAACACACATATGTATTAATATTATTTATTTATTGAATTAAATGATTTAAATAATGTTTAAATAATAAATAAAAAATATAAAATAAAAAATTATTTTAATTCCATCGAAAATGTTTTATGTATAATATTACTTGTATAAAATTTTAAAACCATATGTTATGCAATATATGATTTAATATCTGAGCGGAAGAACTAAAATTTCTATATTATTAATGGTAGCCATTTCGCTCGTCGTTATCTCCCCATCATTCGCTCCTTCCTCTTGCTATTTCTGACGTTGCTTTTCACTCCTCTTCCCTCCCTCCATGCCTAGCATGAAATCCAGCTATGCTCTATCTCATTTTGATGCAGTGTCGCCGGCGTCTCATAGATCTGGATGTGTTTTCAATTCAAGATTTATTCTGTCCATTCCTCTAGCGACCAACATTCCTTTAGCTCATGTTTCACCTCTGCTATCTTCTAATCCCTTCCGCGGTTTGGAAGCTTCGCTGCAAATTTATAGTACATCCTCGCCATTATCAGGTTTGTCACTTGAAGTAGTGAAATTCCCGATCTCCCCTTTGCTCGCTGCTAGTGGGGCAGGTGTGTGATGAGATGCTGGGACATTTGTTATGTTTGTTGGCGATGAGTTGGTAGTAGCGGATGAAGAGGAGGGGATTGCTTTGGTTGGAAGTGTTTTGTGCATGCCAGTTGTATTTGATATTGAGCATGTCAAAATGTCAGCTGCGCCTAATATTTTGAATCATGATGTAGTTGTGCTTCAATCTGCTAAGGCCCAACAATCTATCAAGAATAACTTCAGTGCTAATGCTTCCTCGGACAAGAACAATTCATGGTCTTCTCTATTTCGTTCGTTTGCCTAGGATTGCTAGTGATTATTCTCCATGGTATTTTGAAACGAATGAAGTTGATGGAGTGATGGTGCCCCCTCCAGAGGTAATTCGGGCATGTATTGAATTCTGCTCGGAATATTTGGTTGGTTTTTTTCTTGATTCCAACCCCGCTTATCATATTGTTAAAGACCATTGTTGGTAATTTTAGAAGCTTAGGGTGGCTTGCAAATGAAATACGACAACTTTATGTTTTATTCCAACTTCTCTAAGCCTAAGGAGAGGCTTCGTATTCTCGAAGCCGATCCGTTTTTCATTAAGGGAAAGCCTTTTATTATTACCACTTGAAGTGTGTCTATTAATAGTGTTAGGGAGCAAGTGTTATCTATTCCTGTTTAAGCTCATTTCTCTCACATTCCTTCTATTTTGCAATCGAAGATTGATTTAGACTGGATAGCGAGCCTTGTTAGAAAACTGAAGTGTTTTGATGTCAATACAGTTTCTAGGAAAAATCTTTGTTTATGCTAAGTCATTGATTGAAATTACTCCAGATAGGCCTCTGCCTTTCAAGCTTAGAGTTTTCCTTGCTCCTGTCCATGTGGCTTAGTTGATGTTCACTATAGTTGGAAGCTTGATATTTGCATGACGTGTTGTTCTTTTGGGCATATGGCTGCAACTTGCAAGCATGGTAGTTCTGATACTTCTCCTTTGGTGGTTGGTGTGCCTCTGCCATTTATTGCTAAGGTCCCTCTTCCTGATCCTATGACTAGAAAGTGGGTTCCAAAGCATAACCCTGTTGAGGTGGTTGTTCTAGTGGTTCCTGTGATCTCGCCCACTCCATCGGTGGCCTTTCCTTCCGAGCTGCCAGTTAGCAATGTTGATGCTCTAACCCTGATGGATCCAATGGTGATTCCATCCCCTTTTGATTTTTTTCTAGAGTTTTTTTGAGAAAGCTTGGGTCAATGTGCCTTCGGAAATGAGATATGAGCCGTTAGTGGAAATTTTTTCAAGTACGTATGAGTTAAAGGCAAGGAAAGATGATAGTCCTATCAGGTGGATGGTGAAGTGTTTTCTTTAGTGTTCTAGACGATCTTGGTAATAGTAACAAATCCGTGTTGGTAGATGACACTTGGGATATGAAGAATTTATGCGGAACCGATCCGGTGGATTTTGTTCCTTTTTTATTTTCTCTTTTTTCTAGGTACTTGCATGTCATTAGCCCTGCCTCTTTTGAGGATCGGAGTGGAGTCTCCTCTACAGAGGGGGTCTAGTGTGGTCTGTATTAGTAGTATAAGTATTTTTTCATATCTCTTGGGCTTGTATTTGTTAAGTTGTTTCGACGCATGTGTTGAACACCTGTTCCTTAATTCTTGTACAAAAGTGGATGACCCACTTTAAAGCCGGCTAGCTTTGCTAAAAAACGATTTAATATTTGAATTATAAAGCTTATATAGATTAAACAATAAATGTTAAATTAAATTTTTTGTCGTAAGCATAATATATATGATAATGACATAAATTTTTATATATTCTAAAATTTGTAAACATACAACCAACCTAATTATGACAATATATTGATATAATAGATTCGTCATCTAACTAGCAAAATAGTATACATGATATAAATAATATCTGCATATTAGTGTTCACTAATAGATTAGAAAATTTTACCATATTACCAAAAGTACACATTGAAAAAAGAGATCTACTTCTTGAACCAGTTTTCAATCCAGTAGAGTGCTAGTCTCTGAACCGATGACCACTAGCTTTCGAATAATACTTGTTTCACTTTGATTGGAATTAGGAAATGGAGGGACATGGAGGTTTAATTTCGATCGGAGATAGGGGTTAGGAGGCTTCAAAAGTCATCATATATGTGTGGGTTGAGATGCTTTTATAGGAAATAGATTAGAGACAATTAGGATCTAGATCCCTTTTTATCTCTTATCGATTCCCTTTTCCTTATCCATACAAAACAAACCCACCTAGCCATCATATGGATGCACCCCTTCATGTCCTCATCATGGCCGAAACATACCAGCCCTATATGTAGGGATGACAATGGGGCGGGTTGGGCGGGTTTTTTATGCCCCAGACTCGCCCTGAGTATTTTAAACCCTGCTCCAGACCCGCCTCGTAGACCCGGTGCGGGTTTGAACATTTGCCCCGTACCCGGAACCTATACGAGTCAGGGTAGACCTGCCCCGCCCCAAGACCCGGTGAAGCATTACATATTCATTCAAAATTATTTATTAATGTACATATATATTATTTGTAAGAGGGATTGTCACTAAATAATATAATAAATATAAATATCAATGTGTGTACAATGATAGCTAAGGTAATAAAAATGAGGTGTATGATAACAGTTCAAGAAAAACATGCTTATGTTATTATATAATTATTAGTGATGCAACTTAATATTATAAAAATTATATAACTTATTAAATTGAACATTAGAAAATACACATTATACCGCTTTTATATAAAAAGATTAACAAATCATCGTTACCGTAATAAAGCGATTTTATGAAATCTTAGTAGTGCGGGTGCGGGTCGGGTTGGGGTGGGTCGGCCAAGCCCTAACCCGACCCTAGAGTCGTAGCTCTAAAGAATGGGTCATGGGTCTACCCACCCCGATGACCCATTGGGGCGGGTCTTGACGAGTCAAAACAGGGGCGGATCGACCGGGTTTAGACCCTAGACCCGCCCGACCGGCTTTAGACCCTAGACCCGCCCCATTGTCATCCCTACCTATATGGGCTTCAAACCCATTTAAAGCCCAAATAAACTATTTTGCATTTAAATTCAATTTAAACGTATATCAATATCGTATGTCAATCGATTTATTTATAACTATTATAAATATATTTAATAATATTTGTTCAACAAATCAAAATAAAATTTTATTACTAATTTTTCATAAATATTGATTAATTTATAACAGTTGTAAATTAATTAAATCGTTTGCTCAAAGGAGTATTCGATGTTTCGGTTGTGTGACACATTAAGGGAAATTTGGTCAACGATTAATACCGAACTATTCGAATATTAATGTTCACACGTCACTTAACTAGTGGTGTGACCTTTTGGCCAAATTTGTCCCTTATTTGATTTTGGTAAAATCCAATTTTACTTTGTTAAGCGTTACCCGACTGTAACTATTATTTACACTAATTCTCTTTGTCAAAACTATATCACTTTGGACTTATGAAATTTGATAATGGTCAAAATTCCAATATCATCCATATTTAGTCTAAACTCAAAGTCCTTGGTTCAATAATAAAAATAATCATTAATCGAACTACTTTGATCAGAGATTTTGACTTTGAGTTGACTTGAGTTGACCGTGATACTAACTCTATATAATTGAGGAGACGAATCATCTCTTGAATAGTGTTTTACTTACAATACTTCCATTCGACCCAACTATGGTCACTCGATGGACGCCGTGCCATAATTCGATGGTAATCAAAACGGAATTTTCATATTGAAGATCAACAGTATTACCAAGTCGAAGGAACTTTGTAAATTAGTCACATCGATATTTTTTGTTTGACCTTAGTATATTAACCAATAGAAAATTATCGAGTGAGCCATTCCAGTTATCCAATAACTATCAGTACGTAACCCTTTGATGCCCCAAGCATTCATGATTAATACACTATCCAACATTTAGAGAACGTAATGTACTCTAGTCTCAACGGATGCATGATATCTAGTCTCGATGTATCTTGAATAGGAATATTTAAAATGATGTGTTTATTATATTGTGATACAATACTCGTGGTTACAACTATTTGTAATTACTACCACTAATACACTATTTATGGATTTTCTATTAAATATATTTTAATTAAATATTTAATTATTTATAACATTATAATAAAATATATAACAGAAAAACACCTTTATTATGAATGAGAATTGATTATAGAGTTAATTAATTTACAATAAATTACAGAATTTCCTCTAGGGCATCCCCCCAACTCTATCAATCTCCCACTTGCACTTGGGGCCCATTATGGAATTTCATTCTCATCCCTTTAGTTAGCTTCTCGAGAGCTGACCAAGCCAGACCCTTAATGAATGGATCTGCTATGTTTTCTCTCTTATCTGCCCTTTGTATCACGACCTCTTTCTTCTCAATGAATTCTCTAATGAGGTGGAACTTCTAAAAAATATGTCATGACTTCTTGTGTACTCTAGGTTCCTTTGCTATCTGAATCACCGCATTGTTATCACAGAACGATGCCATAAGATACTCTGTATCACGAATCACTCCATGCTCACTCAAAACTTGCGTATACAGACTGCACCTTTAGCTGCTTTATTGAGGGCGATGTACTCGGCCTCTATCATCGAATCATCTGTTATCTCTTGTTTGGAACTATCCCAACAGACGGCACCGCCGTTAAGTGTATAGACATAACCAAACACCGACTTACTATGGTTTATATTACTTTGAAAGCTAGAGTCCGTATACCCTTCATAAGGAGGTCTCTATTTCCATATATGAGGAATACATCCTTAGTATTTCTTAAATACTTCAGTATACATTTTACAACCGTCTAATAATTTTCTCTAGAATTAGACTGGTATCGGCTTATGCATCCTAATGCATATGCCATATCCGGTCTAGTACATGACATGTCGTATATTATGGATCCTATGGCTGAAGCATATGGAATCCTCTTCATATGCTCTTTCTCCCCATTGGTATGAGGAGCGTCCTTCTTAGAAAGGATGATTCTTGATTGTGTTGGAATGTTTCCACGCTTAGAATTCTCCATACTGAAACTTTTAAGTATGATATCTGTATACAGGGGTTAGGACAATCCCAAAAGCTTCTTAGATTTATCTTTATAGATCTTTATACCTAGTATATAGGCTGCTTCTTCCAAATCCTTTATTGAGAAGTTCTTGAAAAGCTAAGCTTTCATGGATTGTAATAACGAAGCACATCGCCAATCAATAATAGATCATCGACATACAACACTAAAAATATGATGGCTTTGCCCTGTTCCTTTCTGCATACGCATGCTTTCTCTGTGTTATGATAAAAAAACTAAATTGTTTGATTATCTTATCAAAACACTTATTACAACTCCTTGAAGCATGTTTAAGTCCATAAACGGACTTTGACAACTTATAAGCCTTGCCTTCACTCCTACTGACCACAAAACCCTCGAGCTGTGATATATAGATGGTCTCTTCTAAATCACCATTTAGAAATGCCTTCTTCACGTCCATCTGCCAAATTTCGTAGTCATAGAATGCTGTAATGGCCAGCATAATCCAAATGGACTTAAGCATGGCTACGGGAGAAAAAGTTTCATCATAATCAACACCTTGAATATGACGAAATCCTTTCGCAAGTAGCCTAGCTTTGTAAGTCTCTACTTCTCCATCTGCATTTAGTTTTTTCTTGAAATTCCATTTGCAGCTGATGGGTTTTATCCCTTCGGGTACGTCTGACAAGGTCCATATTTTTTTATACATGGAATCCATCTCGGATTTCATTGCTCCAAGCCAAAGTGTAGAGTCTTTACTCAATAGTGCTTTTGAAAAGATAGGGGAGTGTCATTATCCAAGACACGGTCCTCTTTCTCGCTATGTAGAAGGAAACTATAGTATCTCTGTGGTGCAAGAGATTCCCTACTAGACCTTCTTATAGATTGCGTGTTATCATATATAGGTAAACTCAATTCTCCCACTATTTCAGTCCCAATGTTATCTTTGACCTCATCCAAGCCTACAACTTCTCTGTTAATTTCTTTTGTCAGAAATTCCTTTTCTAAAAAGACAACATGTGTATAAACGATCACTTTTTGTTCTTCTGTGTTGTAAAAAATATATCTCCTAGAATTCTTGGGATATCTTATAAACTTACACAAAGTTGATCTCGCCTCAAGCTTATTAAGGCCAATGTTCTTAACATAGACCGGACAAACCCACATCTTCAAATAATTGAAGTGGGGTTTCTTCCCATGTCATATCCTTTATGGCGCCTTGGTGTAGATTTAGTAGACACTATGTTCAGCATATGCGCTGCGGTTTCTAGCACATATCCCTAATAGGACAGAGGCAACTTAGATTTACTCATCGTGGAAGGAACCTTATCTAATAAGGTTTGATTCCTTCGCTTTGACACACCGTTGTGTTGTAGAGTATAGGATGGAGTAACCTAAGAGATGATCCCACTATCTTTTAAGTATTCTTGGAGTTCTTGTTCAATGTACTCGCCTCCTCAATCAGATCGTAGGATTTTAATCTTTTGGTTCGTTTGATTTTTGACTTCATTCTTATACTCCTTAAATTTCTCACAAACATCGTATTTGTTCTTCCTAAGATACATATATCCTAGTCTCGAGAAATCATCTGTAAAGGTAACAAAGTTAGAAATAATATCTTTAGTTACTGTAGGCATTGGGCAACATACATCACTAAGTACTAGCCCTAAGAGTTCATCAACAATTTCATTGCTCCCACTGAAGTGGTGATTGGACATTTTTCCTTTGCGACACAACTCACATGTGTCAAATGATTCAGAATCAAGTGACAGTGATTTTCAATATGTATAGTCATTTTTCACTAATATGACATGGTCTACAATGCCAAAGATAATTATCATTTATATTGCTAAAAGAATTACTCATAGAATATACATAATTTGCATTAATCACATAAATGGCATTTTCAAAACAACCATCACAAACTTTATTTCCATTTAAACTAATGTTCATAACATATTTGCATAATGAAATATATATCCAGTCTTAGAAAATTTAGAAATAGAAATAATTCTATAAATAAAGTCTTTTACAAAATAGTATTTATTTAATAACAAAACCACTAGGCAAGCATAAATGAAAATCTCCCACTGCCATTGCATCTACGATAGACCCATCAACAACTTGGAGTCTCATTTCGCTCTTTGCCACACAACGCCAGGTCCTAAGCCCTTGTAACGAATTACAAATGTAAGTTCCAGATCCTATATATAAAACCCAAGACATTTTATTAATTACAAAACTATTTTGAATCATAAATGTACCCGATGGAGCTGCATAACTGTTTTTCTTCTTTTCTTTCACAAATTTAAGATAGTCGGGATAATTTCTCTTCTAGAGTCCTTTCTTTTAACAGTGGTTACACTCACCCTCATCATCAGTAGCTTTCTTTCCTTTCTTACTTTTTTGTTTACCATCTCGCTTTTGCTTCTTCAAACTATTCAAAACTGACGTGCCACCTTTTACTGTAAGCACGGTCGATTGGTCCTTAGATTATGACTTGGTTGACCTCAATATATTGGAAAGATCCATGAGATTCACATTCATATTGTTCATATTATAATTTAATATAAGCGGTTCATACTGAGAGGTCAATGAACCTAGGATCAAATTGACTTGTAGCCCATTGCTTATAGTCGCGTCCAATGATGCAAGCTTATCGATATAACCCTTCATCATCAACGCATAATCGTCCACCTTCTGTCACTTTTGCATTTTGGTGTTGAATAGTTTCTTAGCAGTCTCGTACCTTGTGGTATGTGACCGCTCACCAAAAAGTGCCTTGAAACTATCAAAGATCTCATGGATATACATTGATTCGTGTTGCCTTTGCAACTGCTTGTCTAGAGTAGACAACACGAATACTTGGGAAATTTCGTGGCCAGTAACCCACTTACTATAAGCAACATGCAGATCTTCATGATCCTCATTAGCGGGTCTTGTTAGTGGAGCACAAGTTACAGACGACCAAACTCGCTCATATGTCAGAGCTATCTTTATCGCTCGTAGCCCGTTGACATAGTTATTTGGTCCGGTTAATCGATCACTTTCATTAAAGAGTCTTGGATTAGACATTAGCTGCAAGTTTTAGTGGGTGCATTAATAGGACATTAGCATAGTAGATATTCTTATAATATTAGTAGGATTAAACTTCATGTTTCATTTTACACATAAGCTCTCACTAGCGTTTTATGTTTCGCCAAACCCTAAGTTGAAACTGTAACAACCCGAATTCTAGAGGGTCCGGATTTTTTGCATAAATGCTAAAATCCAAGCCCACTGAAGCCCGAGTTAGGTATCTGGTAATCTGCAAATAAGCAAAGAAAAATATATTAGAGCTCAAATAATTATTTCACAGCGGAACTAACTACAATATAATAGTAAGTAAATACTCACCAAGATAATAACACTTTCTAAATAAGTGTCTTAAAGCTGGAAAGTCTCTGCCATCTACCTAACCTGTGGGATATTATGAGGAGAGGGTCAGAACTAAAGTTCCGGTGAATGGAAAAATTATACACTTCTAAGCTTAATTCTACATATACTGTTTTATTTCCGTTTTCTGTTATATTAGGTTTATTGGGTTTATAATACTCTCGCCTCTATGCGTGAATCGTACCCATCTACTCCCTAGTAGATTAAAACATAATAACTATTATATATGTAGTTATATGCCCAATGGCCATATCGGTCCTAGGTACTACTCTTAGTACCTTCTGTATCCTCCTCGAAAAGCATTCCATCGTCTTGCTCCTAGAGCGTTCTGCAATTACATCTGTAAAGGACAGCTTCGTGAGGCCTACAATACAGATGTGCCGTCATCTACTATGAAAAAGTAAAACTGCATCCGCACTAGCCTATACTAATGCTCGGACATCCACAATGTACCACCCAATGCGTACCTTGAGGACTATACATAATCGTTCTGTCTACTTCCTAAATCCCGCCAACAAGGTCTACCTTGTATGGAACTCAGTCGGAGATTTTCTATATCTATAAAGGATAGCTTCGTTAGGCCTACAATACAGATATTCTATTTGGTCCATCTCTTTTCTCATCATGGCTATGGCCCCACACAGCCACCCCTCAACTAATCGAAAAACCTCTAAAGAGCGAAGTGGTTGTGCCCTACTCCAAACAATCTAAACATCTAATTGGCTGCGCCCCTCATCCAATGTCTCGATAGTGAAAGAATCATTGGCCTGTTGGTTTAACTTTAGTCTTTCCCGAACTCGCTCTTGGTTGATGATGGCTTGATCTCCGCATGCGACTATCCTTTGGAGTCCCGCCCATGGGTCTGCCCACTAAAACCTACTCGCAAGTTAGAGTACAGTGTCATACGAATATCCTACTCCATTCATCAACCTTTTGACTGCCTACAAAGGTCCGCTTCGTTAGGCCTGCAATGCAAAAGCAATCAAGGCATACTCTCTTGATGGAACACCTACAGACCTGCCTTCCGGGGTGCAGCTTCGTTAGGCCTACCCCAGAGGGCCATCCTAGAGTACCCTCACGTCCCGTTGAAGTCTCGTGCTCCCTTCTAGCCCAAATTAACTAGGTTGGACGTGCCCTTTCTATGCTAAAAATCTGTGATGAACTGCTTCATTAGGCTCTTCATCCTTTGGGCTGCTCCAAATGCACCTTACCATTTTATTAGACCCTATGTCTAATCTTTTATTATGCGTTTAGTTTATTTTACTAATTCTGTTGGCTACTTATTTACCCTAATCGGCATAAGCTTGCCCAGCCTCATCTAACTGTTGTGAGACCATCAGTTCCTGACTGAAAGAGAATGTTGTTGGTATGGGCCTTTCTTCTATGTTTGCTTATTGACTTAGTGTAAGTTTTAAAATAAGCCTTTTCTGTTATCTCTAATTATAACCTATGTTATAATTATACTTGCAATTGTTACTTCTATATTCTTTTATAATCTACATGTTATAAATATAATTGCGAGTGTCTCTTTTCTATTCTAGTTCTCTTATATTATATGACAAATCTTGGCTTGGGACTACATCCGACTGTCATAAATTTACTTATCATAATAACTTCTTTGCTTTTATTCTACTATCTACGCAATAAATGCATATCTAGGCACAATTCTGTTTATTGTTTCTAGTCTTGTTAAATAATTAACTTGATTTCTTCTTTAATTTCTTTAACTCTTCACTTTATTTTCTTTTATTCAAGGAAGTAGTTCTATTCTATTTGGTTGGTTACAAAAACTATGCTAGAAATCCATTTCCATATTTTAATAAATGATGCTATAAATAATAACTCGTAATTACAAGATATTTCTTTTTATTGTTTCTTTAATTGTTGGGTAATGCAAAATACAGAAATGTCTCTATTTTATACTAATTCTCTTTTTCTTTCTTTTATTCTTGCAATTACATTTATTGTTATCTTTTAAATATTAAACTATGGAAATGTATTCTCTTTTCTAAACCAACCAATTAATCTATCACTAACATCCAAATCAAATTATTAGATTTCCCTCTTTTTAATTTATTTCTCCCGTTTTAGCATAATTTACTGTAAATTTCTTGCTTTTAGGCTTAAGCCTTTCTCTATGACTGTTAAGCCTAATATTATTCATATTTAATTGGATTTCTTTCTTTCTTTTCCATATAAATAATAATTAAATATAAGCTTTCTTATAAAATTTACCGTTTTCAACATAATTAATTAACAGAACTAATTAGTGAAAATAAATGCTGAATTAAATATTTAATGGGAATCTAACGATAATATATCATAAATGTAAAAGATATATAATTTAAATCCACTCATAAGTCGTCCTTAGCTTTGCTCCATGGTCTTAGCTCTGCTCCATGGCCTTCCTGGATCCCGTTCTAAGGTGTTTAATATTTTTATTAAGAATATCTTCTCCCTAGAAATATTTTATATTTAGGATTCAACCTCAGGCAATGAACCCAATTGGAAGTAAATCTGATCATGAGAAAATAGCTAGGCATAGGGTTATGTTTATAGTGTAGCTTGGGGATCTCAAACTGTCAGATTTTTGGATTAAATCTAGAGCCACCACGTCACAAGGTCGTTTGGAGTCATCAGATCCATCAACGTATGGCTCCGATTGAATAAAAAATTAAATCTATTTGGTTCGGCACGTCCCTGGACGATTTAACGTCCAGGGGTAAACGCGGGTCGACCTGTGTTCTCTTTGGGTCGACCTTAGGGTCAACCTGTGGCATTGTGGGTCGACCCATATATATATATGTATGTATGTATATATGTGTGTGTATATATATGTGTATATATATATATATTCCTGCTTTCTTGTTCTTTTTGTAATTTCTTCGTATTAACTCGAATTTCGACAAGTTATATATGAAAATTGATCAGAAAATTGCCACGGACACAATGGTATAAGTTTCGTGGCCATATTCTAAAAATTCCAAAAATGTTTATTTTCACCGTTCATCGTTATTTGATTATTTAATTATCTAAATATGTGGGGTGTTACATTCTCTCACCCTTTAGGAAATTTCATCCCCGAAATTCGACCAGGGTAAAATTATGTAATTCCTCGCATCAATCACATCCATTTTGTGCACATCCAATTTTGCGACCATCCGTATCCTTGTGCAAAGTGTCATTCAACATAAAATATATCCATGTACATGAATTTCTAAGCGGTACCTCCTATATGAATGCTTTTCTTCTTTAAAATTTATTTTAAAACATGATGCACACAACCTAAATATACTTGCAATTTCTATATGAATGCAATCTTTTGAAAAATCAAAACGGTTTTCATCCATTTTTTTCCCACACTCCTACTGAATAGGGGCGTAGTTCAACGAATTTTACATCCAAATCCTACCACACAACTTTTAATATTTGAATTTCAGATAAATCTAATTTTTTCGAACTCGATTTCTTATGTCAGAAAGAAGGTAGAAAACGGATAACCTTACGTTTACCTTTTTACTTTTGTGCACCTCTTTCCCCGTACTTAAAAATTATGCCGCTATTCTATAAAAATCTCTATTTTCTTTCCCAAGCATGATTTACATAAGAAAAACTTTTCTTTTCAAATTTTTTCCCAAGCTTAGTTTATGGGAAAAATGTATTTTTCTTTGCAATTCTCTTTTATTTCTATCGACGTTTCCGTCACTTTCTTTAGATCTTATTGTTTTTATTTTAGTTACTTTTATCTTCTTTTACTTTTCTTTAATATAGCAGCTAAACACAACTATCTTCTAGGGCTAGGAGGCCTAGGACCATGTCCACTCTGACATTGAAAGTGCCTACTCTAGGAATCCAAGTAACTCTTATGCTCCTCCTACCGCCTATTACGTTTTACTAACTTATGTTGTATTACTCACGATGAATAAGATCTATTCATCTCTTCCTTTCCATACTCAAAATGGAATAACCAAGTCTCATTTACTGTAATGAATAAGGATTTTAATCTATGCAGTCTCTATCTAAAAAGGCAACTAAGCTTGGAAAAATTTTCTCTTTACCTTTGCTTTTCATTTTTTCTCTAACTAAGGTCTATCTATCCTAACCATGTATGTCTTACTATCTTACTAATATCACTTCACTATTCTTCTATGGTCTACACACATGAAGCAACATGCATAGGTTCTCACCGTGTCCTATACACTTTACGGAAACTTTTATTATTACTACTAAAAGTAATCACTGCTATAGCCTTACACTTTTCCCGTCACACTTAGAAAATGATTCCTATCTAGTCCATATTTAAAAGTTTGGTTTGGTATTTATCATTTTATTTCAGAAAAATAAAAGCTTCTAAATTTTTGAAACATCAAATCCCATAGTTCTTGCCTTTAAAAGTGTTACTTTGAAGTTTTTATTAAATTCAAAGGTACTTGATTACTTAACATTTTATCTTTTTAGACTTGCATCTTTACAGCTCTTTGAATTTAAATTATTCCCCAAACCAAAAGGGGAAAACTTACAAATTCTAAGTTCAAAACTTATTCCTCTTTTACTTTTAAAGACCTTTACAGCTTTCCTTAAAAATATTTGGACTTTTTAAATTTAACCGTTTACTAAGTTTTTCTCTTCCAAAAACTTATTTACTTTTTCACCAAACCATTTCTTTAAAACATGTCTTGCTTGTTCTTAAAATATATTTTTACTTGACTTCCAAAAATTTCCTCACATGTTTTCAAAACATCTTCTTTTCATAAATATTCAAATTTACAAAAACTAGAGTAGATAAGAACAATTATTTTATCAAAAATCCCTTAACTTTCCTACTCTTCCAATTACCTAACCTTGGACGAGTTTCTAATTTACTACAAATGATGATTTTCTACAAAAGCAAGCAACCAATGCGCATAATCAATGGAAAAATATAGAATTTTCATTGCTTAGCCTTCCTACTATGGCTCTTTATAATATCTCTTCTAACTAACATTGTCTCTAATTATTACACTTCTTATTACACCTAATGGCTTTATACCTTAATGTATTGGGACTACTTTCTATTATGAGAAACCATTAACGCTAAAACCTTCCATGAATCCTTTTAAAGAGGATTTCATGTTTATGTGAAATTACAAGGAATTTATGTTATAATTTATCGAAATAGGCTATACAAATTATGGTGCTTTCCATACCTTGTACATCTCTTTCACGTATTCCTTATAACTTGTACAAAACATCTTTATTTGTTTTTTGGTCTCATAGAAAATTATATCATTATTCATTTCATTCCAATAGATTAAAGTATGTTTAATCTATATTCACTTATAATAGACATTTCCTACGAAATTTATTAATTTCCAGATATTTAACTTACATCTTTTTTTCAAAAGAACTCATTTTCAAAATTGTTTTTAATATTTTCATAACTAGAAAACATTTTCATATACTTATTTAAATAATAAGTGTACTTACAAACCACTTTATTTCTATACTTGCAAATTATCTTCAAAACACATTTTTATTTGGGTCAAAACAAATGTTGCATAAAACACTATTATTACAACCCAAAAAATACTAGTATATGGATTCAATTAAAATAAAATTTAATAAATCCTTTATGTTATGTAAAAACATTCCCTTTGGGAGTCACCTACTATAACAATAATGTCATAGTCTATGCTTTCTTTATTTTTCACGAAAACATCTATTACAACAATAAATGTTGTAACCTACATTCTCGATACTTAACACACTCTAGGATTTTATATTTAAAATCTTTGTTTACCTACAAAGAAACTAGCGAGCTATACATGCTCTATAATTCTTCAAAAAGAATATCACTTTTTAAAAAAATTACATCATATAAAAACCAATTTAAATTTCATACCACTTTTTTTTTCAAAAACCCAATATTTACTTCCTTAAACATATTAATAATTATATTTTTCAACTTTTCAATTCCAAAGAGTTTCATTTTATTGGGCTAGACATAAAGTGGATTTTCTTCTTACTAGGAATACCCTTCCTAAACTTTGGAAATCTCATTCCCTTACTAAAATATCTTATTCCTTCAAAATAAAAATAATCTCCCTATTATCCCTAGGGAACTTTCCCACTTCTTATGACATATGGATACTAATCTTCTCTCAAAACATAGTTTGTTGTACACTATAAATTGGTAATAACTTAGGGCTCAACACTCTTGGGTCATCCCAAACCCAACTAGCAAACTATGCATAAATGTACTTCTAAAAACTTTCCATATGTTAAAATATATAATCGGGGACTATTTGGATTTTAGAACATAATATATTTATATTTTATTCAAAATACAAATACGTTCACTCACTATCTACCAAGGAACCCTAAACCTAGGTTTTAATACCAAATGTAACGCCCTGAATTTTAGAGGGTATGGATTTTTCGAAAAAATGCTAAAATCCAAGCCTACTGAAGCCCGAGTTGGGTATCTGGTATCCTGCAAATAGGCAAAGACAAATATATCAGAGCTCAAATAAATATCTCACAGCGGAACTGACTACAATATAATAGTAAGTAAATACTCACCAAGATAATAACACTTTCTAAACAAGTGCCTTAAAGTCGGAAAGTCTCTGCCATCTACCTAACCTGTGGGATGTTATGAGGAGGGGATCAGAACTAAAGTTCTGGTGAATGGACAAATTATACACTTCTAAGCTTAATTCTACATATACCGTTTTATTTTCATTTTCTGTTATATTAGGTTTATTGGGTTTATAATACTCTCGCCTCTGTGCGTGAATTGTACCCTTCTACTCCCTAGTAGATTAAAACCTATTAACTATTATATATGTAGCTATATGCCCAATGACCACATCGGTCCTAGGTACTACTCTTAGTACCTTCCATATCCTCCTTGAAAAGGACACCATCGTCTTACTCCTAGAGCGTTCTGCAACTACATCTGTAAAGGACAGCTTCGTGAGGCCTACAACACAGATGTTCCGTCGTCTACTATGAAAACATAAAACTACGTCCACACTAGCCTATACTAATGCTCGGACATCCACAATGTACCACCCAGTACGTAACTTGAGGCCCTGAATCCCGCCAACAAGGTCTACCTTGTACTGAACTCAGTCGGGGATTTTCAATATCTGTAAAGGACAGCTTCGTTAGGACTACAATACAGATATTCTACTTGGTCTGTCACTTTTCTCATCGTGGCTATGGCCCCACACAGCCACCTCTCAACTAATCGAAAGACCTCTAAAGTGCTAAGTGGTTGTGCCCTACTACAAACAATCTAAACATCTAATTGGCTGCGTCCCTCATCCAATGTCTTGATAGTGAAAGAATCATTGCCCTATTGGTTTAACTCTAGTCTTTCCCGAACTCACTCTTGATTGATGATGGCTTGATCTTCGCATGCAACTATCCTTTTGGGTCCTGCCCACTAAAACCTACTCGCAAGTCAGAGTACGGTGTCATATGAATATCCTACTCCATTCATCAATCTTTTGACCGCCTACAAAGGTCCGCTTCGTTAGGCCTGCAATGCAAAAGCAGTCAAGGAATACTCTCTTGATGGAACACCTACAGACCTGCCTTTGGGGGTGCAGCTTCATTAAGCCTACCCCATAGGACCATCCTAGAGTACCCTCACGTCCCGTTGAAGTCTCGTACTTCCTTCTAGCCCAAATTAACTAAGTTGGACGTGCTCTTTCTGTGCTAAAAATCTGTGATGAACTGCTTCGTTAGGCTCTTCATCCTTTGGGCTACTCCAAACGCATCTTACCATTTTATTCGACCCTACGTCTAATCTCTTATTATGCGTTTAGTTTACTTTTCTAATTCTGTTGGCTACTTATTTACCCTAATCGGCATAAGCTTGCCCAGCCTCACCTAACCGTTGTGAGACCATCAGTTCCTGACTGAAAGGGAATGTTGTTGGTATGGGCCTTTCTTCTATGTTTACTTATTGACTTAGTGTAAGTTTTAAAATAAGCCTTTTCTGTTATCTCTAATTATAACCTATGTTATAATTATGCTTGCAATTGTTACTTCTACATTCTTTTATAATCTACATGTTATAAATATAATTACGAGTGTCTCTTTTCTATTCTAGTCTGTCTTCTTTTATTATGATATTGAATTCTCTTTAGTTCTCTTATATTATATGACAAATCTTGGCTTGGGACTATGTCTGACTGTCACAAATTTACTTACCATAATAACTTCTTTGCTTTTATTCTACTATCTATGCAGTAAATGCAGATCTAGGCACATTTCTGTTTATTGTTTCTAGTCTTGTCAAATAATTAACTTGATTTCTTTTTTAATTTCTTTAACTCTTCACTTTATTTTCTTTTATTCTAGGAAGTAGTTCTATTCTATTTGGTTGGTTACAAAAATTGTGCTAAAAATCCATTTCCAAATTTTAAATATTAAATGATGCTATAAACAATAACTCGTAATTACAAGATATTTCTTTTTATTGTTTCTTTAATTATTGGGTAATGCAAAATACAGTAATGTCTCTATTTTACACTAATTCCCTTTTTCTTTCTTTTATTCTTACAATTACGTTTATCGTTATCTTTTAAATATTAAACTATGAAAATGTATTCTCTTTTCTAAACCAACCAATTAATCTATCAATAACATCCAAATCAACTTATTAGATTCCTTTTTTTTAATTTAATTCTCCCGTTTTAGCATAATTTACTGTAAATTTCTTGCTTTTAGGCTTAAGCCTTTCTCTATAACCGTTAAGCCAAATATTATTCATATTTAATTGGATTTCTTTCTTTCTTTTCCATATAAATAATAATTAAATATAAGCTTTCTTATAAAATTTATAGTTTTCAACATAATTAGTTAACAAAACTAATTACTAAAAATAAATGCTGAATTAAATATTTAACGGGAACCTAATGATAATATATCATAACCGTAAAAGATATATAATTTAAATCCACTCACAAGTCATCCTTAGCTTTGCTCCATGGTCTTAGCTCTGCTCTATGGCCTTCCTAGATCCCATTCTAAGGTGTCTAATATTTTTATTAAGAAGATCTTCTCCCCATAAATATTTTCTATTTAGGGTTCAGCCTCAAGCAATGAACCCAATTGGGAGAAAATCTGATTGTGAGAATATAGCTAGGCCTAGGGTTCTATTTATAGTGTAGCTTGGGGATCTTAGACCGTCAGATTTTTGGATTGAATCTAGAGCCACCACGTCACAGGGTTGTTTGATGCCATGTTACGACCCGTAAATTTAACAGTTTTTATAACATAATTAACTGAAATTTTGCTTTAAATTAAATAATTGAATTTGGAAATAGAAATTTGATATTTGGAATACGTCTATTTTAACATAGCAACTGGGAAATTTTTATTGGAAAATATGAAAGAAAATTTTGTTGTGTAATTTTCAATTTAAATTCAGTTAATTGGATGAAAATAAAATATTATTGAAACCCAAATATTTTTATATAATCAAAATGCAAATCATTTTCTGAGTGAGACTTCATAATTCGTTTCGTCAAATTTGAACTTCTCCAGCCCCGTTTATCTTATTTTCGACGAATTTGCAGCAGTTTGTCAGCAAATATCGACTTTTGATAGAGTAGTCGTATCGCTAATATCTATGTACCGTTCTGTTCGTCTCATTGTGCTGATCTCCATAGTATATTCATTTGTCATTTCGGCATCCGGTGCGTGGCGAAATCTACGAAACGACTAGCCATACTGGTTCCGCATTCGAGGCTGTTTGGTTCCCTATGTCCCTTCATTGTCCACCATATAATACTAATAGCCTTTGCTTTTAATATTTCTAGAAATTCGCATACCTGACTTTTCCATTTCCAATAGTTTCAATTTATTTTATGGTTCGCTTATTCACTTTTATTCCCTCTCCTCTATTCTAATTCGTATTCATGCTTAAAAAGAAAAAATAATAATATATATTTGTTTGCATCCTTATATATTCTGAACCTAACCTACCTATTCTTCTTCCTTTTTCATAAAACCCATTTCCTTTTGCTCAAGATTCCAACAGCCGATCCTTTCATGCAACCGCCGCCTCCGACATTAACCCATCACCGGAGTGCACACACAGCTCCGACACCACTAGCTCCACTCCTCACATCAGCTCCGCTATTATTCCCTCCACCATGAACAAGCCCATATCTGCCACAACTACTCCCCTCACATGCAGCAGTTTTCATAGCCGAACATTTCACGTTCCTCTGCCTTGAACTTCCCAAGCCCCTCGCGCCAACTGCCCACCCGAACCCATCCATCACTGCCAACCTTCCCACCGCCACTTGACCCCTCTCCATCACCACGTCAACCATTCATAGGTTTGGTTCCTTTTGTTTTTATATATATTTATACAGTTTATATCTTCAAGTATATTTGATTTGTTAAACGCATTGATTTCAAAATATAATTTGTTTCAGTATTTATTTTTGGGTCAGTTCCATGCTTGCATGCTATGTTACCTATATATATATATATCATATAGCTATTTGGAAGTAGTTATAGTATATCTATAATATGATAAAGTGTTGTAAAATATAATGTTTGTATATATTCGTTTGTTATATACATATGAGCTGCTCGGGTATTAACGTGTATGTTATAAAAGTTTTGTTCATATTTTAAGTATATATATAACAAGTTTTGTTGATATTTTAAGTATACATACATATATATATATATAACAGTTTTGTTCATATTATAAGTATATATATATATATAACAGTTTTGGTTATATTTTTAGTATATGTATATAACAGTCCGGTTAATATTCTGAAATATGTATTTTGCAAATATTCTGAAACATGCCTATTTATATATATTCGGTAATGTATATATATTTATATAAAATATATTTGGTTAACATTTTGGTATGTTTATATTTATATAATATGTTATATTTACATTTATATTAATATTTTGGAAAGTGTATATACATATGTCTATTTATGTCATTGTTAATGTTTAAAAATGTATTAGGAGAAATTTTGAAAGGAACGTATTGATTTTTTTAAAATACTGAATCTTTTGTATGGTTTTATTTGAACAATTAGTTTTAAAAATACATATATGTAGATATGTCATTTTAAATATGTATTTTAAATTAAATATTAGTTTTAAGGAAATTATAATAATATAATATACATTTCAATTCGGTTCATATCAAGCTGATCCTGACTCAATTCATCGATTCCTTATTTTCAGCCTCGTCTGTCAATCCGTGTTCAGCTACTTCGCTTTGACATTTATCGTTTGGATTTGGTCGATTTTCGAATTTTTGATTTATTTCGTGTGCTTGCCCTGTTCCCTCTCTAGCCTCGAAAGATGAGCAATCACTCACGATTAACATCCTTATAGTTAGTAAATTTGATTTCACTTGAAACGACAACTGGAATATGCTGTTAAATTTGAATTGCTAGTTATTTAATTGTTAAATATGATATGCCATTATCTGCAATTGTTCACCTGTGATATATGACACCATATCCTGTTGTATATATTTTATTTAATTTATCACTGATGATATATGCCTGTTATTGATATGTTATATTTTATCATATTTGTTCTCACTCTGCAAGTTCCTTGTTAATTTAGAATTCCCTATGGGTTGAAATGATACATGCCCAAACGATATTCTAGAATATGGGAAAATCGTTATGGGTTGAAATGATAAACCCAAGCGATTTTCATTAATTTTGAATTTTTGGGATTGCGGGTTGAAATGATATATAGTTGTAAATATTTAAATTGCGGATTGAAATGATAAATATCCGTATCACTTGACCATAGGATAGAAAATTATATACATACACCGTTGGTCTATATTTTGAAAAAAGATTTCCAAATTTTTGAAAGGAAATATAGGGGTTTTATTAAATATTAATTTTTAAAATATAAGATGTAAATGTTATTTTATATATGTCTAAATTTTTGGTTTTTAAAATTATATGTTTGGAAATTTTAAATTTATAAGTTAGTTTTGAAAATATAAATTTTAAGATTTTACTTATAATTTTATTATTTTAAAATATATTAAATAATATTTAATATAAAATAAATTTAATAATAAGATTTAATTTAATAAAAATTTAATTTAATTAGTATATAATATGTTTAGGTATTTATTTAAATATATATTAATACTTTTAAAAATAGTTTTATTTTATAACTTTAATAATAAAGGTTGGGTAGATAAATTAATGTTGACTTGAAATTTAAATTGGTTAATTATTGAATTTAAACAAGAATTGATTTGAACTTATTGATTTTGAGATTTTGAAAGAGATGATTGATAACTTGATTTGATAAAAAGTGATTAAATGAATATTCTTAATTTTTAAATAAAAGTGAGACTGAATATTTAGTATTGATGTAAATTTATAAATTGAGATTTTATTTAATTGTTACTAAAATGATTAAGTGAATATTTTCCAATTTGAATAAAATTAAAGTTAAATGTTGAAATCTAAATGAAACTTATATTGAAATGTTTGAATATTTAAACTTTGAATCTTATTGGAATTGAAGAGATAGTTCAAACCTGGATTTGAAATCGATATGAATTGAAATGGTTTTTTTGATAAGTTGAATTTAATTGAAATTGATGATCTGGGATTGATTAAATTGAATTTTTGAATTTAGTTGATTTGAATCGATTTGTGAAATTGGAGGAGACTAAATTTATTATACAAAGTATCTTTAATATATAAATTATTTTAATCTATGAACTATTTTAATATATAAATTATTTAATATATAAACTATTTTAATTTTATAACTATTTAATATATATATTATTTTCAACATCTAAGCTGTTTAAGTTGGAACTGTTATGATTTCAAAAGTGCTACGATTTCAAAAGTGTTATGATCTTTAAAGTGTTATGATTTCAAAAGTGTTATAATTTAAAAGTGCTATGATTTCGAAAGTGTTATAATTTTGAAAGTGTTACGATTCTGGAAATGAATATTATTTAAAGTGAATAATGATATCGAATTGATATGGTTTTGAAATGAATATGATATTTTGATATGAAGTATGAACTATTTGAAATAAAATGACCACGGTGTGAAATAAGCGTTTGGTTGTTAAAGAGACCGGGATCAGATATTGTCATACTCTGCCAATACCGAAAACCACTTTAACAACTGTGTACGTGGTAGAGATTCCAGAAATGAAGTAGGACGGTTTGACGATTTATGTATAAGGTATTGACGTGACCCTGGCTTCCGTGAGTCAGCTTAGATGTGACTAAAACAGGAGCTACACCTGGGCCAAGTGAGGTCATTCCTCCGATCGGATATGCTTCTTCGATACCATTCTATTACTTTGTGATTTGATTGGGTACACTTTTGATTTGGGAGTGTCTTACGAGGTGGGCGGTAGTAGCTACTATGCGTTACCACCAGCCCGGTTCTGCAATTGGTAAATTTACCTTGGCATTGCCTCGAGTGTCGTGTTCACATGCCCTAGAGCGCCTTCTACGAGTTTAATAATATATGTATATCTTATTTTAAATTTAATTTTTAAACTAAAATCTTATATTTTAATTTTCAAACAATTTTGAAATTAGTTCAAGGCCCAATTCAAAATGGGTCTTTTTTATTCGGGACAACCTTTGGGCTTACAAATCTATTCGGGCCAGGCTAGTAGCTATGTAGGGTAGAGTACTTGATTACCCAAATCTAATCATTTGGCACTACCTTTCTAAACACCCTACTATTTAGGCCATGAGCTTAATTAGTTAACCCTAACATGACTAATTTAAACCGGATAGGCTAGTAGGCTCTGATACCATTATTGAAATTGGGCCAACCTACAGCGGAAGTAATGGGTAAATTTGAATTTTTTTGCCCATTTTGGATCTTTATTAGACCTATGAAGTTTAATTCATTTAGAAAATTTCTGGTTTTATATAAAATCATTATATTATTTAAATTTATAATATGATTTTATAATATGTAATTAATATTATATGTGTGTGTGTATCATACACACACATATGTATGTATGTATGTACGTACGTACGTATATCTCTATGTGTGTGAGTGCGCACGTGCATGTGTAACATAGCAATCCGTGCAAGGTGTAACACGTCCGCGTATAAAAGTCGGGATTTAGACTGCAGCGAGCATGTTAGCTTATCCAATATACAAATATATTGTCCAAACATATGTTTATATACTTTAATTAAAGTATATAAAATATTACAAAATATACATACATACATATTATTTTGAAATTATTTTATGAAAAAATATATACATATATGAAACTTATAAAATATATATGTATATATGTATGTGTATGTATATATATTAAAAATAATTTAAATTTATTTATTTATTTTACTTGAAATTCGAAATAAAACTCTAAAATAATTTTTTTAATAAAATTATATATATGTATTAATATCTTATAAAATTAATAATATATATATTCTTATATAAAACATACATATACACATATATAATATATGAAATAAATGTATATGCATGCCTATTATATTGCTCACGACAAATAATGTTTTAGTTTTTTTAGTTATATATATATATACAATAATTTAGTATAAATTAATAAAAATATATTTTATATTATTTCAAATTTAAATATTTCAGCAAAAAAATCTTGAAGATATTATGATATTTATATATATATATATATATTATAATTTAAAATAAATTTATTAATTTTGGAAATTTATTAAATTATATAAAAACTTAACTTCTTTATTGCCAAAAGTGATGTTAGATGCAAATTTAATTTTATGAAATTTAAAACATATTTTACAATATATATGTATTAATATTATTTATTTATAGAATTAAATGATTTAAATAATGTTTGAATAATAAATATAAAATTAAAAATTATTTTAATTTTTTTGAAATTGTTTTATGTATAATAGCACTTATATAAAATTTTAAAATGATATTTATGCAATATAAGATTTAATATTTGAATTATAAAGCTTATATAAATTAAACAATGAATACAAAATTATTTTTTTTACCATAAGCACATACATGATAATGACATAGTTTTTTATTTTATTTTAAAATATATAAACATACAATCAATTTGATTGTGACAACATATTGAGATAATAAAATTGTTACATAACTAACAAAACAATATACATGATATAAATATATATATAATCCACACATTAATATTCATTAGTAGATTAGAAAATTCTACCTTATTGCCAATGCCTATAAGTACACCTTGAAATGAAAAGATCTATTCTTTAAACTAGTTTCCAATCCAGTAGAGTGATAGTCTCTGACCCGATGACTACCAGCTATCGAATAATATTTGTTTTACTTTGATTTGTGCTTGGAAATGAAGGGATATTGTGACACCCCACCTCTATGCTCACGCTAGCCAAGAACACTACCGGGTAATGCTATCGACTAGCGCGAAGAATAAGGCTGTTGACGAGCGACCATCTGTGTAATTTCTTTGTGCGAGTACCGATATGTCAGATAATATAACATGCATTTCATTTCAAAAGGAAATCCGACATACCGATACAAACTCAAATCGACTACACAGTGGTTAAGTAGGCCTCGGAAACAAATATAGAAATAAACATAACATAAATCAGTCACAGACATTCATATCACAAAGGCGGAAACATATATGAATATAACACATAAAAGTGTACATCAGAGTGGTGGTCATAAAAGATCCACAATATCACAAAAGAATAGATACAAGTGCTAGACAAAAGAATAAGTATACATTATGGAGTTTATATCACGAATGTATAACAACAAAAAACTACAAATGTAATGTAGTTAGACAAAAGTCAAAAGGTGATCCCAGATAAGGAGTCAAGCAGAAGCACCTGCAACATCTCGGTCTGACCCGAGTATTATTTAATAAGAAAATAATAAACGGATCAGTCTAGCTATAAATATCAGGTAAAGGAATGAGATATAAGCAGAGATATAATAAGAACTTATGATAACAATAATGTCATACTAGAACAAATATGATTTAATCAACATCAAAATCATACAATATCTCAAAAATCTCAAAGCACCAAAAAGAATATCATATTCTTTATTTTATTCACCAAACTACCAATATTGACAAACATATCGTTGCCAATCACATAAAGAGGTGAAACACAAATTCTAGAAATCATCAATTAGAAATCCAGAAATCACAAGGGGGGGAGGCCTATCATAAACGGGAGCATGAAAACTCACCAACACGTGTATCACAAACGGAATGTTATTCCATGGTCGCTAACCATAAATATTGAGCCGAAGCTCCACCAACGGTCCGAAGACCACGGGTCGCTACCCCGCCAAATTGAACCGAAGTTCCACAGAAACGGGGTTTAGTCTCCCTCGCAGACAAATAGACATCGCACATCGCTAGTCTAAATCACAAAATGATCATCATCGATCAATAAAAAGTGTGAATTACAATAAGCCAGTAAATATAAGAGTTTAGCTTCATGTCCCATAACCACTAGCTTAACTTAAATATTTACGAACAAATTGTAGATTTCCACTCGAAAACTATCACAAGATTTTCAATCGAACAAGTCCATAAATTAACCGACGAAGTAAACGCAAGCGTTTCATACCACTTATTTTGCTAAGCCGTTTAATTAGATTTTCTCATACGAATGAGGCTAAGGTTTGTATATACTAATAGATTGGAAAACGGTTTTGAAAACGAGCTTGTATTAAAAATAGAGTTGAAATCATTTTATTAAAAGAGTTTGAATATTTACTATTAGTATAAAAACCTTTGTAATTTAAAGTGACAAGTCACGGAAATGATTATAGAAACAATCAACCATCAAAAATTCACATACGAAGACGTGAATCAAATCCAGGTAAACCGAAGCCGAATCCATCAAAATGGATATCCACAAAAATCCCGAAAAAGAAGTCATCAAAATCATAATAAATGATAACAACAAATAGGATCATCACGAATCGATTCAAATTGGAAATTCAATCTCAAAAGGCAAAGTGGGCTGAAACAGCAAATTCAGTCGACTAGTGGGCTGAAACAGCAAATTCAGTCGACTGAACAGAGATTTCAGTCGACTGAATCATGCTTGGAAACTTTCTGTTTCCAGGTTCAGTCGACTGAACAGAGATTTCAGTCGACTAAATCATGCCTGGAATCTTTCTGTTTCCAGGTTCAGTCGACTGAACAGAGATTTCAGTCGACTGATACTGGCCCAGAAAATTTCCTGGCTTCAGCTCAGTCGACTGAACGCTCTGAGTCAGTCGACCGAACTAGGATTTCCAGTATTTTCAGCCTAAAAATGAAGAGGCAATTTCTTCGCAAATGCAACCGGACGAGCAATGGGCGCTAGGGGTTTATGCCAATCGACGACCCGGCCCTATAAGCTCTTTGATGCATTACCAAACCATGATCAAACATCCATAAAAGGATTTTCACACAAATTTGACTTCAAAAATCAAAAATTGGAATATTCACAAAACCAATCCAAATCAAGGGCAAATGCACATGAAGAAGTGTTAGGAATTCATACCCAACAACCAAAGATAATTATAAACATAGATGTGAGATAAAAATCTCACCTTTGAACCCAAAAACAATGAATGAGAAGCTTGAAGATAAGGTAAGATCAACCACACTTCAGTCTCAACACAAGAAGCTTGAATCTAAGCTTAAAAGAGAAACATTTCCTAAGTTAGGTTTAGGAATTTTCTGAAATTGAAAGGAGATCGAGTTGGGGAAGAAGAAGAGAAGGCTTGCCAAAGCTTCTTCTTGAATTTGGAGCTAGAACTTGATTTGCAAATTAGAAACTAGGGCTTAGGAATTCTAATTCTTTTTCTCTTCCCCCATTTTTATCTAAAGCTTGAGTTGTATTAGGAAAATGAAATGAATGAAGAGAAGAGAGGGTGAAGCTTGGGTCTAATGGGTTGAAACTAAACCAAAGCCCTAAGTGAAAAAGTATCAAAATTTCACTAACTCTAAATATATCGATGTTTATACTTAAAAAAGTTGCAAACGCCATTTTGGACTCAATGGAAGTAGTCTCGAGTCCCAATTCGACTGTTTGCAAAAAGTAGCTTTTCGGACTAAAATCCGACTAACGATACCATATTTAAATAAAACATTTAAATAGATAATTGTAAAATATGCGGGTTGTTACAGACTCCCCTCCTTAAAGAAATTGCGTCCTCGCAATCATAAGAAATATTTGAACAAAAAGTAACAACCATAAAAGCATATCAACACAAAAGAAGAAATTTGAAATAAGAAGTTCACCTCAAAGAGCTCAAGAGAGTAAGTTCGGATGTGTTCGCTCGATGAATTCTCTAGATTCCCAAGAGCAATCCTTAGGATTTGAGGACCATTGAACTTTCACAAGCGGGACATCTTTATTTCGAAGGCGTTTAACCTCCGAAGCAATAACACGAATAGGATGTTGCTCATATGTTAAATTAGGCGAAACTTCAATTTCTTCAACAACACCGGGTTCAAGAATAGTGTCGGAATCTCGAAGGCATTTCCGAAGTTGAGAGACGTGAAACACGTCATGAATAGCAGAAAATTGAGCCGGTAACGAAAGGCGATAAGCCACAGAACCAATGCGTTCGGTGATGGGAAATGGGCCAATATATCGAGGTGCTAATTTTCTCGATCGACTGAAACGCACAACACCCTTCATGGGTGAAACACGAATGAACACAAAATCTCCCATAGAAAATTCTAATTTCCTTCTTCGATTAACGACATAGGATTTTTGTCTACTTTGAGCTTCTTTCATCCTATGACGAATAAGGTCAATCTTTTCTGTGGCATCACGAATAAAATCTGGTCCTAAAACCAGCTTCAAGCCAACACGAAGGAGCTCGGCATGGCCTTCCATATAGTGCCTCGAAAGGTGCCATACCAATACTAGATTGGAAGCTATTATTATAGGAAAATTCAACAAGAGAAATATGATCTTCCCAACTTCCACCAAAGTCAAGAACACAAGCATGAAGAAGATCTTCAAGAGTTTGATTCACACGCTCGGTTTGTCCATCGGACTGCGGATGATAAGCGGTGCTAAAATTAAGCTTCGTTCCCAAAGCTTTTTGAAGACTCTTCCAAAATCCACTAGTAAATAATGGATCATGATCACTAACAATAGAAGTAGGAACTCCATGCAATTTAACAATTTCTTTAATAAAGAGTTTGGCCAAAAGAGGAATGGTCCGATTAGACCGAACGAGAATAAAATGGGCGGATTTAGTAAGTCTATCAACTATCACCCACAAGCTATCATGACCCGAACGAGAACGGGGAAGGCCGTCAATAAAATCCATGGAAATATGATCCCACTTCCACATTGGGATGTCTAAAGGTTTCAATAACCCACCGGGGCTCTGATGCTCGGCCTTAATGAGTTGGCAAGTCATGCAACGCTTAACGAAGTTAGAGATATCAAATTTCATTCCCTCCCAATAATAAAGTCACTTCATATCTGCGTACATTTTACTACTACCGGGATGAATGGTGAATTTAGAACGATGGGAATCTTCTAATATGTCTTTGCGAAGATCACTAATATTTGGTACGACAAGTCTACCAAATTTTCGAATACCGCCACGAGAATCAATATCAAAGTCTTTCATACCTTCAATATCAATTTTATCCCTCAAATTTTGGCCAAGAAGAACCAATTCAGGATTTAGTTTTTGAACTTCAAGAATGCGGTCCAAAAGAGATGGATGAGCCTCAAGGCTACATAAAACAAGAGATGAACATAAATCAGATACACGATCTCGAATCTCACAAGTAGACAAAGTCTCGAGATCGTTCCATTCGGATATCATCGTAGAAACAACCACTTGTTGCTTTCGGCAAAGGGCGTTGGCAACACGATTTCCCTTTCCGGGAGTATAAAGAATATCAAGATCATAAGATGGCAGGAACTCGAGCCAACGTTGTTGACGCAAATTAAGTTCCTTTTGAGAAAATAAATACTTCAAAGATTTATGATCGGTGTAGAGAACAAATTTCTCTCCCAAAAGATAATGGCGCCAAATTCTAAGGGCGAAAACAATAGCCGCGAGCTCTAAATCATGAGTGGCATATCTAGTCTCGGTAGGCTTTAATTGCCTAGAAGCATAAGCAATAACACGTTCCTTTTGCATGAGAATGGCTCCCAAACTAACACGACTAGCATCGGTATAAACAATAAAATCTTGGTTTCCATCGGGAATCACAAGAATAGGAGCATCGGAAAGGAGTTCTTTTAATTTTTGAAAAGCAGCTTCACATTTGTTAGACCAAATGTATTTAACTCCCTTCTTTGTCAAACTAGTAAGAGGTACGGAAGTCTTAGAAAAATCTTTTATGAACCGACGGTAATAGTCCGCCAATCCGAGAAAGCTATGAATTTCCGTCACACTCTCCGGTCTCTTCCAATTTTGAATTACTTCAATCTTTGAAGGATCCACGGAAATTCCGGATTCAGAAATGATATGTCCCAAAAATTTCACATGAGATTGCCAAAAGTGGCATTTAGAAAACTTTGCTTTCAATTGGTTGCTCCGAAGAGTTTCCAACACAACCCGAAGATGATTTTCATGCTCCTCCTCGGTTTTAGAATAAATAAGAATGTCATCTATAAAGATGAGAACAAATCGATCGAGGAAGTCTTTGAAAACTCGATTCATAAGGTCGACGAAATAAGCTGGAGCATTCGTCAAACCAAATGGCATAACAAGCCATTCATAAGATCCATAACATGTATGGAACGATGTCAAAGGAATGATATCCTCTACAATACAGAGCTGATGAAAACCGGTTGCTAAGTCTAATTGTGAAAAGACCTTAGCACCACTAAGCTGATCGAATAAATCATCAATCCGCGGTAAGGGATATTTATTCTTGATGGTGAGATCATTAAGTTTGCGGTAGTCAATGCAAAGCCTAAGTGTACCATCAGATTTATTCACAAAAATAGCTGAAGCTCCCCATGGAGAGGAACTAGATTGAATAAATTGCTTCGCTTCCAATTCGGATAATTGTTTGCGCATCTCCTCATTTTCTCTATTGGACATACGATAAGGAGGACGAGTAATAGGTAGAGCTCCAGGGATTAGATTAATTCTGAACTCAATTGCTCGCTTAGGTGGTAATCCCAGAACGGGCTCGAATATGTCAGGAAATTCACGAACAATGTGAATGAAAGAAATGACATCTTCCTCATCATCATTATCGTCATTAAGAGGATTTAAAGAATATAAAGATGCCGTTAAGTTGGAATCTGAATCTTTAAGAACGAGAGAAATCTACTTAACAAATTGAGGATGCCGAAGATATATAGTCCGTTCAGGACATAGAATATGAGCTTCATATCAATTAAGCCAATCCATTCCCAAAATCATTCTGAAACCTAAATAACGCATAACATGCAAATCGGCGTGGAAAGAGTAATCACATAAAATAATTTTGACATCTTTACCAAGTAAACTGAGTGTTGTGGATCCACCGACCGGATTCACAATTCTCAAAGAAGTCATCAAGCCAATAACGTCCAAAGACAAAGCATCAACAAGTTCTTTTGATATAAAAGAGTGAGATGCACCCGTATCAAAAAGAACTCGAATAGGAAATTCATGAAATATAATAATGCCATCAAGGATAGAATGAGAAATACCTTGACCACGAGAAGTGTTAGCAGGGGCTTGTACAACATTTAGCTTGCCTTCCTTCTTGCCTTGAAGTTTGGGACACAAAGATAAAGTATGACCCGAACTCTTGCAATAGCGGCAGAAAAGAGGCTTCGGGCACTTGTTTGCATAATGGTCCTTAGAACCACAATTGTAACACTCTTTACGGTGGGAGGTAGGAGTATTTGCTACAGGTGTTGCTTGCTTTCCCTTCTTGTTGGGATTAGGCTTGAATTTAAAAGGTCTCTTCTTGTTGATGTTTGGTTTGGCCTCGGCCTCACTATCTCTATCTGCCTCTTCGAGCCGAAGAGCAATATCAACAAGTTGATCAAAAGAAACTTCTAATTTCAAAAGTAATGGCTTTTTGAGGCTCTTGTTCAAGCCATACACAAACCTCTGATTTTTCTTCAATGGGGTATTAATATATTCGACCCCATAGTTTGAGAGAGATTCGAAAGATGCGACGTAGTCGGTCATGGAAGATTCACCTTGAACAAGGTCAATGAAGCGTCGAGCTAGAGATACTTTTTCAGCTTCAGGCACGAATTTCAACTCGAACCTTTCCTAGAATTGCTCCCAAGTAAGGTCTGCTTCAACAATTTCGAAGATCAGAAGTTCGTTCCAGTCTAATGCTCTTTCTTGGAGCATACTAGAAGCCACTTGGACTCGATGAAGATCAATAAGATTCATGTGAGAAAAGGTGCGGTCGCATGTTCGAAGCCAAGCCTAGACTTCTATAATGCTCTCAGAACCTTTGAATGGCTTTCCACCCAAATTGGTGTAATCACTGCACAAGCGTGCAAACCCAGATTTAGGATGTGTGGGGTCAGGAATAGGTCCGGCAGCTTGAGCATTTCTCAGAAGATCTAGAAGTTGCTGAGCAGACATAAATACTCCATCCTGGGGAGTAGCACTAGATTGACCGGCGCTGGGACGGCCAGGTCTAACCATTTCTTTTCTTTAAGAAAGAAAGAAAAGAGAAAAAGGTTAATCTCAGAATGAATATCAAACAAACTTGATTGATAAAACAAGGAATCATAAAAAGGAAATAGGATAGAACGATACAAAGACCCGAATTAAATCCTATGGCACGATTCCTAAGAAAGACTTAGGACAATGATCCTTGCTAGAATATTCTATATTGTTCCGAAGTTTTGCTCTGATACCAAGCTGTGATGCCCCACCTCTATGCTCACGCTAGCCAATAAGACTACTGGGTAATGCTGTCGACTAGAGCGAAAAATAAGGCTGTTGAGGAGCGACCATCTGTGTAATTGCTTTGTGCGAGTACCGATATGTCAGATAGTATAACATGCATTTCATTTCAAGAGGAAACCCGACATACCGATACAAACTCAAAGCGACTACATAGATACTAAATGGGCCTCGGAAACAAATATAGAAATAAATATAACACAAATCAGTCACAGACATTCATATCACAAAGGCGGAAACATATATGAATATAACACATAAAAGTGTACATCAGAGTGGTGGTCATAAAAGATCCACAATATCACAAAAGAATAGATACAAGTGCTAGACAAAAGAATAAGTATACATCATGGAGTCTATATCATGGATGTATAACAACAAAAAACTACAAATGTAATGTAGTTAGACAAAAGTCAGAAGGTGATCCCAGATAAGGAGTCAAGCAGAAGCACCTACAACATCTCGGACTGACCCGAGTATTATTTAATAAGAAAATAATAAACGGATCAGTCTAGCTATAAATATCAGGTAAAGGAATGAGATATAAGCAAAGATATAATAAGAACGTATGATAACAATAATGTCATACTAGAACAAATATGATTTAAACAACATCAAAATCATACAATATCTCAAAAATCTCAAAGCACCAAAAAGAATATCATATTCTTTATTTTATTCACCAAACTACCAATATTGACAAACATATCGTTGCCAATCACATAAAGAGGTGAAACACAAATTCTAGAAATCATCAATTAGAAATCCAGAAATCACAAAGGGGGGGAGGCCTATCACAAACGGGAGCATGAAAACTCACCAACACGTGTGTCACAAACGGAACGCTATTCCATGGTTGCTAACCATAAATATTGAGCCGAAGCTCCACAAACGGTCCGAAGACCACGGGTCGCTACCCCGCCAAATTGAACCGAAGTTCAACGGAAATGGGGTTTAGTCTCCCTCGCAGACAAGTAGACATCGCACATCGCTAGTCTAAATCACAAAATGATCAACATCGATCAATAAAAAGTGTGAATTACACTAAGCCAGTAAATATAAGAGTTTAGCTTCATGTCCCATAACCACTAGCTTAACTTAAATATTTACGAACAAATTGTAGATTTCCACTCGAAAACTGTCGCAAGATTTTCAATCGAACAAGTCCATAAATTAACCGACGAAGTAAACGCAAGCGTTTCATACCACTTGTTTTGCTAAGCCGTTTAATTAGATTTTCTCATACGAATGAGGTAAAGGTTTGTATATACTAATAGATCGGAAAACGGTTTTGAAAACGAGCTTGTATTAAAAATAGAGTTGAAATCATTTTATTAGAAGAGTTTGAATATTTACTATTAGTATAAAAACCTTTGTAATTTAAAGTGACAAGTCACGGAAATGATTGTAGAAACAATCAACCATCAAAAATTCACATACGAAGACGTGAATCAAATCCAGGTAAATCGAAGCCGAATCCATCAAAATGGATATCCACAAAAATCTCGAAAAAGAAGTCATCAAAGTCATAATAAATGATAATAACAAATAGGATCATCACGAATTGATTCAAATTGGAAATTCAATCTCAAAAGGCAAAGTAGGCTGAAACAGCAAATTCAGTCGACTGAACAGAGATTTCAACCGACTGAATCATGCTTGGAAATTTTCTGTTTCCAGGTTCAGTCGACTGAACAGAGATTTCAGTCGACTGAATCATGCCTGGAATCTTTCTGTTTTCAAGTTTAGTCGACTGAACAGAGATTTTAGTCGACTGATACTGGCCCAGGAAATTTCCTGGCTTCAGCTCAGTCGACTGAACGCTCTGAGTTAGTCGATTGAACTGGGATTTCCAGTATTTTCAGCCTAAAAATGAAGAGGCAACCTCTTCGCAAATGCAACCGGACGAGCAATGGGCGCTAGGGGTTTATGCCAATCGACGACCCGGCCCTATAAGCTCTTCGATGCATTACCAAACCATGATCAAACATCCATAAAAGGATTTTCACACAAATTTGACTTCAAAAATCAAAAATTGGAATATTCACAAAACCAATCCAAATCAAGGGCAAATGCACATGAAGAAGTGTTAGGAATTCATACCCAACAACCAAAGATAATTATAAACATAGATGTGAGATAAAAATCTCACATTTGAACCCAAAAACAATGAATGAGAAGCTTGAAGACAAGGGAAGATCAACCACACTTCAGTCTCAACACAAGAAGCTTGAAGCTAAGCTTAAAAGAGAAACATTCCCTAAGTTAGGTTTAGGAATTTTCTGAAATTGAAAGAAGATCGAGTTGGGGAAGAAGAAGAGAAGGCTTACCAAAGCTTCTTCTTGAATTTGGAGCTAGAACTTGATTTGCAAATTGGAAACTAGGGCTTAGGAATTCTAATTCTTTTTCTCTTCCCCCATTTTTATCTAAAGCTTGAGCGTATTAGGAAAATGAAATGAATGAAGAGAAGAGAGGGTGAAGCTTGGGTCTAATGGGCTGAAACTAAACCAAAGCCCTAAGTGAAAAAGTATCAAAATTTCACTAACTCCAAATATATCGATGTTTATACTTAAAAAAGTTGCAAACACCATTTTGGACTCAATGGAAGTGGTCTCGAGTCCCAATTCGACTGGTTGTAAAAAGTCGCTTTTCGGACTAAAATCCGACTAACGATACCATATTTAAATAAAACATTTAAATAGATAATTGTAAAATATGCGGGTTGTTACAGATATGGAGGTTTAATTTTCAACCAGAGGTAAGGGGTTAGGAGGCTTAAAAAGTCATCAGATAGGTGTGAGTTGAGATGCTTTTATAGGAGAGAGATTAGAGACAAGTTAGGATCTAGATCCTCTTTTAGCTCTTACCAATTCTTTTTCCCTTATCCATACAAAACAAACCCACCTAGCCATCGTATGACCGCAACCCTTCATGTCCTCATCAAGGCCGAAACACACCAGCCCTATATGGGCTCAAACCCACTAAAACTCGAACAAACTATTTTGCATTTAAATACAATTTAAATGCGTATTGATATCGTATATCAGTCAGTATATTTATAATAGGGGCATTTCACTAGAAGGACAAACTTTGCAGTCCAATTAGTTTCTAGGACATACATCCATAGAAATTAATTTCAAGACCAAAGTCAACAGAATAATTACTTTTAAGGACAAAGTCAGCAGTCCAATTGCTTTCAAGGACATAATTTCATAGGTTTTTAGGCCTTAGAAGCTAATTATTTTGCATTTTGTCCTTAAAAGTAATTATTTCAGTTGTGCGTCCTAGAAACTAATTTCACTAGCTAAAGAGGCCCTTGTGGCTAATTTCCACTTTATAATATTATAAATATACTTAATAATATTTGTTAATCAAATCAAAATAAAATTTTATAACTAATATTTCATAAATATAAATTAAGTTAATTAACCTATAACAATTATAAATTAATTAAATCGTTTGGTCATAGGAGCATTCAATGTTTCGGTTAATATCGAACTATTTGAATATTAACGTTCACATGTCACTTAATAGGTGATGTGACATTTTGGCCAAATCTATCACTTATTTGGTTTCGGTAGAATCCAATTTTACTTTGTTAAGCATTTCCTGGTTGTGACTATTATTTACACCAATTCTCATGGCAATACTAATCACTTTGGACTTATGGAATTTGGCAATGCTAATAATTCTAATATCGCCCATAATCAACTCTATAGTTCAAAAACAAAGTCCTTAATTCAATAATAACATTTATTATTAACCAAACTACTCAGACCATATATCTTGACTTTGAGTTGATCGTGATACTAATCCTATATAACCGAGGAGACGAATCCTCCTTTGAATAGTGTTTCACTTCTAATACTTCCACTCGATCCAAATATAGTCACTCGATGAACGTCGTTCCATGATTTGACTATAATCAAAACATAGTTTTCATATTGAAGATTAATAGTATTCTCAAGGTGAGAGAACTATGTAGATTAATCATATCGATATTTTCTGTGTGACTTTAGTTATATTAACCAACAGAAAACTATCAAACGGGTCATTCCATAGTTATCCAATAACTATCAGTACGTAATCCCTTGGTGCCTCCAACAGACATGAGTAATACATTGCCAAGTATTTGAAGAGCGCTACATACTCTAGTCTCAATGGATGCATCGATATCCAGTTTCAATGTATCTTGAATGAGAATATTTTAAATGATGTGTTTATTATATTGTGATACAATACTCATGATTACAACTATTTATAATCACTATCACTAACATATCATTTATGAATTTTCTATTAAATATATTTTAATTAAATATTTAATTATTTATAGCATATTATAATAAAATATATGATAGAAAGAAAAAACACATTTATTATGAACAAGAATCAATTATAGAGTTGATTAATTTACAATAAATTACAGAATTGGAGAGTTTAGACGTGACTGAATCTTTACGTGTAAAGATTGTGTCAAATTTTCAACTATTTAACGAGTCATTCTCATATTCATCCCCTACACACATTTATTAATTATCTCTTCCTATAAATTCTAAACATATCTAGATAGAATTTCGTCTATAATAATTTCAAAAAAATTTCACAAAGCATGAAGGGGTCGATTTAAAGCAATGATTTATCCTATCAGACTATTCGAATAAGTACGACCATGATCTCAAAACTATTATTGGATCGATAGTGGAGTTATTTCAGTTAATTCCTACTCCACATCATAATTCTTCATACATGGGTCGACTGTGGATGGTTGATGTTCTTGACGGACATGAGAACATAAGTTAAGAGCTTTTTGGAATGAAGATTGCAACTTTCAAACATCTTTGCGACATCCTAGCTTCCATGTATGGTTGGTTTCCATTAAACATATTGTTGTAACACGTGATCAGATCAATTACAAGCAAAGATTGTTCCAACATATGATCACACCAAAGATGCTTTGATTGTTGTAGGACGACGTTGATGTATTAAATATTCATATGTTCTTTCTAATTTTTCTATTCATTGTACGGTTGTAGTTGAATTCAACATTTTGTGTACGATTGTAATTGAATCATTTTAATTATTAATTATCAAATATTAAGTATTAATTAATGCAAAAAAAAAATAAACACTTTACATTGTACAATACTTCTCATCCAGCCTCTGATCAAATTTTTCATATGAACGCCACAATCTCTAATCCAATTTGTATGTGAACACACCCTTACAAGCGAATTTGATTCTCTCGTTAAAGAAAAACAGAAGTGTCCTAAAGATTTAGATAGAGAACTAATTTTCAAAACCAATATTAGACTTTAATGCTCAAAATTCTTAAAGTATATAAATTTTACCAAACCAACAACTATAAAGAGTGATTTTATTTCACTATGAGTATTTAGATCTCGTGTTTAATCGGATAGGTGTTCAGCCCAAGCTAAGTCCAAGTTATGCATTTCAAAATCAAGATCCAACCCGAGATCTTGATCAATTCAAATCTAGTGGGGGCAAAAACACCAATAAATGTATATATTCCTATGTTTTTGATCAAAACCACTGCATTAAGGTTTAATAGAACCTTTATGGTATTTTCCATCACTTTGACCTCACTCGAGATCCATTGGATTTAAATTAGTCCGATTTTGCTAGATTGGTTCAGGGTCATGGATCTCGGTTCCAACTGCCAATCGTCTTAAATTAGTCCATTGTCAACAGTATCATCAAAGTGAAAGGGTTGAGTACATGAGATTCAAGACATTAAACTCATTTCATCCACCATAAGGATCTCATATTAGAAGCTGCATTGCAACTATTTAAATCTTTCAACCAATGAAGTAATTCAAATGCAAAACACAAGAATTTGATAACATTGCATGTTCCAACATCCTTCCTTATTCTACTCCTATGCAGTATCTGTGCATTCTTCCTCCTATACACAGATAATATTTCAGCCAGGAGGCCATTTCATTTGTCTGCCTCCAAGAATATGTAAGTGTAGATGATACACCGATTGACCTGAATACAAATAAGAAATATTAATAACATAAAATATATTCATATTTTGTTCAAGTGCAAATAACAAGCTTACATCCAGCAGGTCCATTGTTAATAACAACGCGAAAGCCACCCAATATGCCTTCTTTCTCTGCCACAACTTTGGCAGTGTAAAGCAAATGTCCTAATATTTCTGCATGCCTTGCTTCAGCCTACACATTTGTTCACATAAAACATGGTCAAAATCATGCTATTTTAGATGCTTTGAATTGGATGAGAAGTTATGAACAGTACCATTTGCTTTACAGTTTCATTGTTGTTTCAGCCTACACATTGGTATGGTTCTGAAGTTCACATTCAGTTCCAAGTTTATCAAACCCAACAATTTTAAGTGAATGTTTTATTCATGTACTGTACTGTTCCCCACTATTTCAACTCAGACAATACCCATCTTAGATTACCAAAACACTAATCTTGACTTACATAATGACGACGATTATCTTTATGTATATACAAATTACATTTATATTGACAAAGTGGCAAATAACAAAAATTGCTATTCGTTGACTTTTAAATGCGTCAATACGGACTTAAAAGAAGTCAACGACTGAGGCTTAAATTTTTTTGCCAAAATCAAATGTGGCATTGAGTATAAAGTCCCTGTTTTGATGTGGTTGTACGAAAAATATCAGAGCCAATAAATACATAAACAAGTTTCATTTTTAAAAATTAGCGCAAGTTAACTTGCAGTTTTCGGAAAGTCTGAATAAGATTTACAAATTGATGTACGCTTTTTGTATGTATGTATAGTTTTTTTAATTTTTAAATTCTAACAAGTCCCATCTTTTTTAGCAATATCAAATTTTATAAAGTTTTTTTTTAAAAAAAACTTTCCTAAAAGTGGAAGTTAATTTTTGAACTTGAAAACCACAATTTAGCTTGTCCTTTCGGTCTCTCGTTTGAAAACTGCTAGTTCAATTGGTAAGACGCTCTAGACCGAGGTTCTAAAAATCTCACGTTCGAACCCACGAAATATCAAAATAAGTGTTCTGCTTGAATAAAGTAACTCTTATTCCAAAAAAATGAAATTGTAAGTTAATTTTCGAAAACCACAATTTAGCTTTGTCCTTTCCGTCCCTCAAAAACATGTACTTCATTTATAAATTCATTGGCACGAGAACTTTTCTTACAACAATATTAGAAACAGGGACATTGGACATATTTTTCTAAATCTACCTGCATTGCTCCACAGGAAGTGGTACAAGATGTATGTTTTTAAGCTTTACAGTGTAATCTGCTACAAGGGAGCATCTTCTATCCATATTGCTAATGCTAGAGACAGAATGCAATGCTTTAAAATTGAGTTCCACTACTAATGCTTAGAATGTTTGTTTAGCATGCAAAATAAGAGCAAGTTTTTCTACCTTGGTATTTCTTCTGCATGAACTTTTTAATAGAACTATTCAGTTAATAATTTACCTTTCCTAACTGTGTTAGCCCATCCCTAAACTTGGGAATGAGAACAACATGTACGGGTGCTTGTGGATTGATGTCTCGAAATGCCAGCACTTTCTCATCCTCGTACACAATTGCCGAAGGAATTTCTTTAGATATGATTTTGTCAAAACTATAAACACAATTAAAAAATTAGTGTACTAACATATTTTCTTCATTTATCTATTCATAGCTATAAATCAAAGATTTAGCTGTTTGACAATCATTGGTATTGATATAAGTGCATGAGTTTGGCGAAAATTTATCTACAATAACAATACACATGACTGTTTTGGAGGATTCAGACTAAATCAAAACCTGGAAAATTAGCGTTTTGTCCAGCTATACTTTGGTCATCAATTAGCATATATTTTATCATTCTATATTAATTGCAAAATTACATAATCCTGGATACTTACATCATGGTACACTTAAAATGAAAAAAAATATTGAAATGTTTATGAGAATGAACTTATTTTAATGAATTGGTGGTATCAAACTGTTCGGCATAAATCAGGAAAGACAAGTTACATAGTTGGCCCTTCACCATCCGCTGTGAGTGCGGCTGCTTTGGCAGAAGCCTCTTCATCAACAGCTGAACTAATAAGACGTCGAAATCTGTATCAAAAGAAAATTACTAAAAGTAGAAATTTTAATGGACTCTATAGTGTCAGGAAGAAGGGGAAAAAACCAATAAACAAGGACTGCGATTACAATAATTTACGCATATAAAATTTATGAAAATGACGGACATTGCAAGTTTGTAATAGTTTATACATAAGGCTAAAAGAAATATACACATATTAGAATTTTAATTCATGATTACTGCAATTTTTCTTTGTTAACGTTCTCCCCCTAGACACCATATTTTATGCAACATATATAGTGCTTCAACGTTGTTTTTAACAATAATGACGTACTTCTTTCTATATAAATTTATATTTCTTATCTTCTCGAAGTTTAGATTAAATCAATAAAATAAATTATACATTTTTGTATGTTTATTATACACAATGTGACATGACTTTGGACATCATCAAATAATGGTTGATTAATATTATATTTTTCACCGAGTCATTGTGAAAACGCTATAGTTTTGTTAAAATCGAAACAAAAAATATTCAAATTTTCAACTCACCTTTTTAATAGAATCATGATCATATCTTGACTTCAAATATTGAAAATTTATGGCACTTCCTAAAATTTAAATACACCATGAGTGAAACACATGTTACAACTAGTTGTTGTCATATTGTACATTCTAATTATCAAATTGTTCTAATTTGAAAAGAAATTTAAAAGTTCAAATCTTTCATCGGCACCGGCACCAGCACCGTATGTTAAGCACGAGACCATCGCTGGTTGTAGAAAAGAAAGATAAACCTCCATCAATTAGTTCACCACAAATTTATATGACACTCATATTGCACTTTCAAATCGTAGGTCAAAAGAGTAAATTTTCGTGCCAATCATCTGTGACATTATGAAATGTTACTAAAAAGTTATTACTTTACATATAGAAATAGATGTATATACTTAACCAAGTCGACTTCGTTCGGAAAGCTTATCAAAGAAGACTAACAACACATTATAATCAATGGAAAAAAGCATTGCAGTGCAAATTTCCAATGATTAATTATCTTAGTATATTCATTCATACATAGAGTAGACACTCTTTTATATCAACAAAGACATAAATCTAAAATATTGCTCTTAGACTAAGTTTCAAAAATACTTATTTTACTTATCTTTTCAAGAGCTAAATAAAGTAAATGTTTGTTAACAATCTAGTTTTATGACTTTCAAGTTTATTTATATTTAAATATCTTGAAAAGCAACAAAATTATGGCTAATAATTTCTAAGTCAAAATTTGATAAGTTACTTATAACTTACCTAACATGAAACTTGAAACCCATCACAAAATTAATTTAATAACAACTTTTGATAAAAATATCCCATAATTCAAAAGTGATTACTAATTATTTTGTAAAATAGAATAAAAAGTTACTTATAAGTTAGACCTAAATAAGTTATCCAGAGCACACGCTTTTTAGAGGAAACTAATGCTAAAAGTTGGGTAGTAAAAGTTGTTGCCAAACAGAACAGCCACTTTGAAGCTACTTTTAATTTTTACTTAAATGCATAAACAACTTATGTGAATATAAGTAGCTTACTACCAAAATAGCACCACCCATTAATGGGGGAAACACCAACTTTACTTAACTAATAAGACAGGAATCCTAAGAGAGTATAAGATACTTCTAGCTAACTCAACAATTTATTTGACAACTTCCTTAATAATTCCTCATCGCATCTTAACACTACAACTTTTGAGCATCATAGTAATAAAAAGCAAGAAAAATACGTAAAAGAGAGAAAAAGAACAGAACCTTTGAGGTTGGAAATTGGGTAAAGTTCTAAATGATGATTTTGCAGCATAAGATCCAAATATTACACGAGAATATCTGCAATTTTCTCAAATAATAAAGTTACGAAATTGGAAAGTAAGGAAAAACAGAGAGAGAAAGCAGTAAGGGCATAAAAGAGAGAGTAACCGGAAGAGAGAGAAAGGAGTGGTGGCAGCTGCCGCCATGGCCATTAGCCTATAGAAGATGATTTATTGGGCCGAAGTTAAATCAGTCCTATTGCAAAGCGGATTTACCATAAGACCCGGAAACGAAGGCCACAAAATGTGCGCGGTAACAATCCTAACTGTCACCCGAATTCTTCCACCGTCAATCCATTGGCACGTTTTATTTTGTTAACTTGCCTCCATTTGAATCGACTTAAATAAGTCATTTTTTTACTTTTTGAATGTCAAAACCGATTCGCTTTGGCTTTTCAAAAAGCGAAAAAATAGTTTATTTAAGTCGATCCAAATAAGAAGTTGGTTTTGAACACTATAGCACTTTTCATTCCATAGATACCTCCCTTGCAAGTAAAAATAGTTTGCAAAACTTGTATATTTTGATTGTCGGAGGAAATTGGCATTTTCGCTTGAAAATTGTATCTAAGTAGGTTCGTGGCAATAACGACTTCTTTAGTTGGGTTTGGTGTTTGACCAACGGTAAACTTTGGAACGTTGGGCTTTTAATTCATTTGTGGACTAGAATTCCCATAGAGTCTGAATAGAGTTATATTTGAATGTAAAATTTTGTCTATTTTATTATTTAATCAGTTATTACTAGTTAAAACTTTGTTTAAATAGCTAGTAATAAGTAAAATTTGATTGTTCAACATTACTGGCCTAGTGGTTAGGTGTTCCGACTTTGGTTTAAGAAGTTAACGGTTCGAAACCTATGTAGCATGATTCGAATTACTGGACATAGATTGACATTAGTATGTTATATAATACCAAAGATTTGTAGTACTATCATATACTGATAGAGTTAGGGGTATGCTCTAAGGGCAATTATGTAATTTGTTACATATATCTAACTTGGTAATCAATTTTGTTTATATACTTGATTTAAAGGTATATTTAATAGAAAATCCATAAATGGTATATTTTGTGATAGTAGTTACAAAGTGTTGTAACCGTGAGTAATTTATCACAATAAAAATAAATATATCATTTTAAATGTTTCCAGTCAAGATACATCGAAACTAGATATCGATGTATTTGTTGAGACTAGAGCACGTAACGCTCTCCAAATGTTGGATAGTGTATTACTCATGGCTGTTGGAGGCACCAAAGAGTTACGTACTGTTATTTATTGGATAACTATGGTAGGACTCACTCGATAGTTTTCTGTTGATTAGTATACCTAAGGTCAAACAAAAAATATCGATGTGACTGATTTACACCGTTCTTTCAACTTGAGAATACTATGAATCTTCAATATGAAAGCTTCGCTTTGATTATAGTCAAATCATGGCATGACGTTCCATTAAGTGACTATAGTTGAGTCGAGTGGAAGTATTGGAAGTGAATTACTATTCAAGAGAGGATTTGTCTCATCGGTTATATGGGGTTAGTATCACGGTCAACTCAAAGTCAAAGTCTTTGGCCAGTGCATTTCGGTTAATAATAATTGTTATTATTGAACCAAGGACTTTGTGTTTGGACTATAGACTTGAATATGGATGATATTGGAATTTTGACCATTACAAAATTTTATAAGTCCAAAGTGGTATAGTTTTGACAAAGAGAATTAGTGTAAATAAAAGTCACAATCGGGTAACGTCTATTAAGCTAAATTGGATTTTATCGAAACTATGTAAGCGATAAATTTGACCATAATGTCACATCACCTGCTAAGTGACGTGTAAACGTTAACATTCGAATAGTTCGATGTTAATTGCTGACCGAATTTACAGCCAAAAGTTACACAACCGAAATGATGAATTCTCTTTATACCACACGATTTAATTAGTTTATAATTATTATAAATACATTTAATTAATTAATATTTATGAAATATTAATTATAAAATTTGAATATGAATTGAAAATAAATATCATTGAATATATTAATAATAGTTATAAATATATCGATCGATATACCATATCCATAAACAATTAAATTAGATTTAATTACATAATAGTTATTTGGGCTTAAAATGGTTTTAAGACCCATCATAGGGCTAGAAATTTCGACTATAATGAGGCTATAGGGCGGTTCAAATTAGGGTTCAGGTGTTGGAATTTGAATGGCTCAGATTGAGGGAGAACCGGTATGAGATGTGATCCATTATATTCTCTCTTCCATCCACTATTTAAATACCTCCAACCCTAATTGAAAAATTAACTTTTTGTTGCCTCCTCTATCATTTTATGGTCAAAATTTACCTCTCTATATACTCCATCAAAAATCAAATCAATTCAAATCAAAAGCTATTTGACAGCAAAGGGTCTGCAGTGCAAGGACTAGCAATCTGACGAAGCGAGAAGTTTTTCAATGGAGGAGAACTCATCATTGCAAGGTGGACTTGAGGGCATTAGTTTTAGGCAAGTGTTTAGTTTATATGTATGATGTTTTACCTCTGTATAAATGTATGTTGTTCATGTATGTACATATATTGCTATTACTATATTGTTAGTTAGGTGGGATTCCTATAGGTATTATTGTTGTCACATATTGATTGGTTATGTGTATATGTTTATAAAATAACATTAAATTATAATTTTTTCATAAGGATCTGATGCACACGGCCGAAATTATTATTTTAATTATTTATATTTTATTAATTATTATATTTATATATGTACATAGATTAATATATTAACTAATTTATTTATATGAATTATATTAAACTATATAACTATATGACATAAATAATTGATCTAATATTTTAAAATGTACATTTATATTAAAAATAATTTTTAGTAACTGAAAATAATTTTTGTTGGGAATTATTTAATATTTTTATTATTATTCAATCATTATACGAATTAATAAATTCATACAAAATAAATTATGTTTCAAAAATTATTTGTATATTTTTTAAAATTAATATGATATCCTATAAGCTCTAGGTCAAAAATTTATATTTTTTACATCATATTTTAATATTTTTAAAAGTTAGTTTTAATTCGACCGAAAGGCATTTAATTAATAAAATATATTATTTTGACTTAGAAAACTTCGAAAATTTTACTTAGGCTATTTAATAGTATTACTGATTTTCTAAAATTTTAAAATTAGAAATATTTGTTGCGTGTATATTTTCTATCTTTTATTTATTATTGTTTGACTAGTTAATTCTTAAAATATAATGATCTTAAGGTTCCCCATGATCTCAAAAAAAAATTCTTAAAATATATATATTAATATAATAAAATTATATTTAAATTTGGCATTGTTGTGCATTTGATCTGGAATGAAAATAAAAAAATTATTTATTTTATAATTTTATAATTATATAAAATATTTTGAATCATATTTACATTTAATAATTATATTTATATTTATAGATACTTTTTTGAAATGTTTATATTTATAGATACATCTTCGTGTGCGTGTGTGTGTATAATTATGTTACTTTATTATATTTATGTATTTGATATTGATTCAACCTTATTCCAGCATTGGTTGTATTTCGATAATTTATGCGATTATTTTGGCCTCGAACTGGATTTTGATTGTCAACTGGATTTTGCTTGTCAAATGGGTTTTGTTTATGAACTCCACTTTCTTCACATTTCATTGTTCTAAAGTGGATGAATGAGAACAGTGAAATAAAGACATTTGAAGTGAATGGTGAGTGGAAGGTAAATGGTAAATAAGTAATTTATAGTGGACCTTACGTCCGACACAAGAACGTCGAATGTAAGTGGTACGTTTGAGAAAACTCTTCGTTTCCAAAGGTTAAACGCTCCTTCCCAAAACACTAAGGTAAACCTTACATTTGCAGACTTATGAAACACTAAATGCTGGGCATTGAGCATTTGGCATGTCTGAAAATGGGACCTTAGTCTACTAAACAAATACTATATCTTCGTTGATACAAAAGTCTGTTTGATAAAATGGCAAAGAATGTATCATTTTAAGTTATTTAGTATTAGGTTTATACTTTTATGTAGTTTTATAACAGCAAAAACAATACCATTTTATTAGTTACCATTCCAACTTCCATAATTATATTTCCAGCATCCCTTCGTTCCTCCTTATAAAACTTTAATCATGCGATAACAACACTATACTACCCTCTCATTCTTCTTTTCCTCTTCAAATTGTAGAAAAGCAAAACCATAAAAAAAACCATTGTAAACAGATGAAATAAATTAGCTACCGCCTCTAGCCAAAAATTAAACCACACATACCTACTCGAGGATATTTAAATTTATCTCCTCATCGAAATATCAAATTAAACTTCCTCACAACCACATAGGAACACAATTTCTCATCAACAATATCAAAATATTCCACCCCATTACCTATTTCACAATATTGTTCATATAACAACCCATATTGTAATGCTTATATATTTAAATGATTTATTTAACAATACAAAATTTAATTTAATCGATGGCTCAAAAAGTAAAACCATGGAGACGATGGAATTAGGATTCCAGACTACTTCCATTGTTTTTGAAATGTCATTTTCGAGTTTATTGAGTATAGACATTGATACGTTTAGGATTGCAGATTTTGAGTTAGATATTGTAAGTCAATTGATAAATGATCCAAAAAGCTAACTTTTGCATACGACTGAATTATGTCATGATACCTATTTCATTGTATCCACAATGCCGTTTTTGAACCTTTTAAGTATAAACTTCAATATAGGATTTTGGGTCAAGATTTAGAACTCGATTCATAACTGTCTGACTTTTGCACATGATGGAATTAGAGCTTGATGCCACTTCCATTTTGTCGGAAATGATGTTTTCAAGTTTTTTTTATGTACACATCAATACCTTTGTGACGACCCGGAATTTTGGATATTTGAAATGGGAATATTTAATTGATTTTAAATATTTAAAAGGGTAATTTTGACTTGAATTTCAAATATCACTATTTATTGATGTAACAGCCCTAGATTTTTGTATATATTTTATTTGACTTTATTATATTTTGAAAACTATTTTAAACTTGTTTTATTTCAAACATTTCATTTTTAAATATAAATGTTGATTATTATGTGAATTTTAATTTCAAACTGGTATAAATTGAACATTTTCCTGAAAAGGGGATTTTTGGTCAAACTGGTCAAACTTTGATTTTTAAAACTTAAATTTAAACATTTAAATTTTTAAATTTTATCTTTTATTATGAAAATATATTTAATAACTTGAATACTGCTTTTCGTTTTGTTGAAAACGGATTTGAATTGTGAAAGTTATGTATATTTCAATTTTGAGTGCAATTTGATTTATTTAACAATTTTGTCTATTTTAAATTATATAAATTGCATTTTCTTTGTCATATTCTATTTTAATATGTGTTAATATGTTATTTTATGTGTACTTTGTCTTTTAATATTTTTAAAGTGATAATAAAATTTTTCCAAAATTTATTGCATTTATTTTCTATTTTTAAAAGCTAGTTTCCATTTTCTGCTATTTTCCTCATTTAAATTTTATTTAATTAAAAGTTATTTATTTACTTTTGTGAATGAATTTTTTTATGTTATTATCTTTATTTATAAATATTTTTTAATTCCATATAAATTTTCCAAAGTTTATTCTGTTTATTTTCAAATTTTCTAGACTAGTTTTCATTTTGTACTATTTTCTTATTTTAATCATATATAATTAATATTTATTTATTTATATTTTGTATATTTGTTATATTTTCGAATTCTAACTGAAATTATATGTATTTTCAGATATTTAAACTTATAAAAAGAAAATATAGAAATTTGAAAGGTTTTGGTGACTTTTTCTCCTAAGGCCTTTTATATTCCTACCGTTTCACATTTTAACCGTTTCTTTTCACTCAAATGGCCATATCTCTTCATTCTTTCAGCTGCCACCTTCATTTCACTTTCACTTATATTCATTTTCTCATTCCTGAACAAAAAAATTTCAGCCATTGCCTTTGAGAAAAGTTTGGGTAAATTTTCTTTTTCTTTTCTTTTGTTTTACTTTTATTCTTCTTTGATTTGAGTTTTGCACTTGCTCTTCACCTCTATAGGTTCAGCCATGCTCCTCTCCATGACCTGCCTCCTCCACCACCACCTGAGAACACCACCATCATCACCACTTCTCTGACCAAACCCCAAGCCATGCCTCCTTGTGGATTGATCCATCACCAAAATCCAACAAACTCCATAAAACTTGCCTAGACCGAACACATCATCCACATCCACCACTTCCACCACCCATGGCCGCCACCAACACCACCTCCACCACCTCCAGCACACCTAACTCTCAGCCACACCATCCCCTTGGCTGCTATAGTAAGGGCCGTGACCTATATGCCCTTGGCCGAGCCAAACTATGGCCTTAAACCCTTGTATATTGCTTTGTTAGTGTAGTTCCACCACCACCCACCTTTGCACCACCTTCTAGCATGTGTAGGCCGACCCATATGGAACCCAAACCAGACCAATTTCCTACCCTAGGCTGAGCTTAACCACTGCATAACTGAAGCACATGAGGTAGAGAACAAGTGCAAGTCAATTGTTGTTGTTTTGGGCTTTGATTTCTAACATCGTTTAGTGATAAATTGTTTTGAAACTTATCTATATTGCATTGTTTTGTTCAAATGTTTGATCAAGGCTTTTAGCTTTGGCTCTCCACTCTCAAGTCATTTCCATATTTTCGTGCCTTCATAGTGTCTGTATTGTTTGCTTTGGTAGCTATCTCCAGCTCTGAACAGGTGAGTTATTCTCACCAGACAATATGTACATACATAACTAGTGAATTGACCCCTTTTGAATCTGTAAAAAAAAATGCATTATCATGTTACACCTGCTATGTTATGATTTTATGATGTTCACCCATGCTTAAACACCTGTTATATTATATGTTACTGTTATATTATGCTGTTCTATTATTTTATCAGTTTATCATCACTGCAAGTTCCCTTTAGATTAGAATCACTATGGGTTGAAATGATACATACCCGAACGGACTTTAGAATAGGATAAAATCATTATGGGCTGAAATGATAGGCCTGAATGATTTTCAATTATTTTTCATTTCCTTGGGATTGCGGGTTTGAAATGATCAAACCCGGGTTTTCTTTGTAAATTACGGGTTGAAATGATATATTACTCGTATCACTTTACCTAGACTAGAAATGAAATATAGACCCATTGTTAAAATATGTTTTTAAAAAATCTTAAAAATATTTTTTGAAATGTAAATTGTAACGTCCCAGATTTTCGCGTTCGAAAATCGACATCCATACTTTACATCGTACTCGAATGTCGTAGATTCGAGCGTTTAAATCCGAGTCGCCGGAGCTTATAACACAGTTAAGTAAATAACACAGCGGAAGAAATGAATGATACATTGATATACAATATCTGATACAATATCCAGATACAATGATGATACAATGAATATCTATATACATCAGAGATATGATACAATAAATTGCAGCGGAAAGGAAAATAGATAACATCAGCAGCGGATAATCTCCATCTTCAAAGCACTAATCCAGAAATAGCTTGAACTCCCAATAACGAGGCACAAAGATAAGCAAGTGCAGTCCGATCCAAAGACTGAACTAGCTCCAGATAACCTACTAATCTGACTATCTGAAAAACCAAACTCTAGACTGCTCGTGTAGAAAAATTTTGAGCATCCAGAGTTTAGGAAAGAAACAATAAACTCCGGATCAGTCATGGGACTGGTGTGAGCAACAAAAACAGTTTATCTTTAAAAACGAACAACAAAAGAATTTTAAAGTCAATTCGCAATGCTTTTTGGAAAATGAGACTACCATAAGACCTCCCACCACACACACAATGCAAACGCAGAATTGGAGGAGATTTCTTCTTATGATAGTCAAAGATGCTTACTACGCAAAATCAAATCATTTTTTTTTTATATTATTATTAGTGCATAGTGTAGAAAACAATTTCGAAAGTAGAATATTAATCTTAGCCAGCATAGACATTTCGCACTTATGCCTACTATAGCTACCATGTTCAATAGCAGGTTACCACCACATTCCATGGCAGGTAATACAACTAAAACCGTACAGGGCTCGTATTGTTTTGTTTGGATTTCCAACAAATGGTCAGGCTAAGGAACTTCCTATTCCACGAAAGAAACGCCTCTGGCGGGACGTTCCGAGAACCAACTGTTCTCTGCCAAACAAGGCCGGCAACCCCTTTTCCCAAGGGATAAAAGAAACCTCAGATATGCCACCCCCGGTCCTTTGGGACCTTTAACCGAGGCGCCTCGAATCCAACATCACACGTCATAAATAAAGTGTGTCCACATGAGTAAGTATCTGGGCTCCATACCATGATACTACCCTTTTCCAGAAGGAATGGTCATACCCTAGGGGAGCTACCCCCGAAAACCTTGCCGCACGATTCCTGTTTCGACCATTACCGGGTTGCGAGGCTCGACGAAGTCTCGTCCACAAAGCTACGCTTTTTCAAAAAGCCACGCTTTGGGTCAACAGATGATCAACCTATGATCACACAGATAAATGATCAAACAAATGATCATATCACAAATGATCAAACACTGATCATCACACAACAACACTCAGCATGTCACATTACCAAATTGGGATATATCGCTGATAAATTTCAACTACATAACCTCTGAGCTCGTACGTCTCAGAGAAGGGTGTTAAGCTAAGAGAATAAATTCTCCGCCACCAAACAGAAATGTATTTGAAAGAAATCGGCTTTATATCTCAAAGTGTAATGTCAGACATGTATCCATACAAGTCTGTTCCGGGTTCGAACAGAACCGAAGGCACTTCTCACGAAGCCCTTGCAATTCCGGATAACTTTCAATCACGTCCGGACTTCCTGTCACAAAAGAGTGATATAAATCTCTATACCGGCGCGACTCAGTGCAGAGACATTCGACAGGTTGTCCTTTCATTTTCGAAAAATATCCGGTCTTCAACACCGGTCTTCAAATGCTATCCATATACGACGTATCACTATTCGGAATGAGTTATACGACCCAAAGGTCCTTTCCCGGCTAACCCGAATAGTGAGCGCAATATTCAAAAACAAATGGATAATGGGATTTCAATTAAGTCACAATTTAAACCCAAACTTTCTTTTCAAATGGTTTATCAAATTACCATTTTAATCCTTTAAACAAAAAGATTCAATTCATAAAGTTCACTTAATTTCACAAAGATTCCTTCACAGATTTTCCAAATCGATTTCCGTTTCAATTTGATTAATTCGTTAAATCTTTAAATCAAAGATTTAACTTATAGTTTTCAAAACAATTCCATTTCAAATGGTTTAAACAAAACATCATTTTAAATCTGTTAAAAATAACAGATTTGATTCATAGCTTTCAAAACAATTCATAACTTGGAAAATCCATTTTTCAATTTACTTGAAATTCCTTTAATTAACTGGAATTTCATTTCTTATCTGAAAGCTTTTACCATTTAAAAACAACAGTTTTTACTTTGGAAATCTGATTCATTCATACTAGTTGAAATCCTTGGGTTAAATCCAAATTCCCAACTTATACTTTTAAAATGGTTAAATTCATACAAACACATTTTATATCATCTTTAGTCCCTAGTTTCAATCATAGATTTAATTTCAAACTTGAATTCAAATTTAAATCAAATTATTTAAATTTTCACAACTCGATTAAGTTATTCAAAATAACTTTTATCTTTGAGATTCCATTTCAAAAGCTTTTCACTTTAAACCCAAATTTCTAATTTCAAAATCAATTGAAATTAAAATTTCAATTTCAAAAACATCAAATTTAAATTATCTGTGACTTAACCGATTTCCACGTGAAATCCATATTTGTGTGTGTAAAGGTGTAGTCCAGGGGTTTTACACACAATAGTGCAACATCAATCATCACATATCAAAATACAGGATATAGTTGATAAGCGATATTACCTATCACGCTTATCGCTCATTCACAGATCACAGATACATATCACAGATAAGTAAATTACAGATCACAACATAAATCAGGGTATATCACAGAGCAACATATATCAGGGATATCAAACAATCAAGTCATCCAATGGAATCCAATATTCATAGGTAGGATCAATTTAATTATCTGATTTATTTAACTAGTTTATTACTTATGAATTTAATTACCAATCCTGGTTAATTAATATTAACTAATTGTAAATCATTTTGATTTATTATTCCACAATCATTTATAAATTAATTAACCTTTTTAAAATAACTTAATTCAAGTTTTAACTATTAATTTATCAACCTTTAATTATTAATTATCCAATCTTAGTTACTGGTAATTAATTATCCTTTACTTAATAGTTAATCCTTAATTACTAAATCCATTAACCCTAAATCATCACATGATAATAATTAAATTTTATTTTTAATAAATTAACCTTAATTAACTACATAAATTAATCCTTAAATTAATTATTCATTAATTACTTGATTAATCAAACTATAAATTATTAACCATTTCACCTTAATTACTTTTATCAAGTAATTTGTTTCAAGAAATTAATTTCCTTTAACAAATAACCATTTAAACATTCTTTTTATTAATTTACTAACCTTTAATTATTTATAAGTTCATTTAAAATACTTTCGAAATAAATTTTTTAAAACCATTTTAAAACTTGATTAAGATTGAAATTCCAAAAACTTGTTTAAATTTTTGAAGATTTAACTGCTTTTAAATCGAACTTCTCAGACCTGAACTAAACCATTGTTTCCCCTCCCTTTGCTTCGAGCAAACATCCCCATTTCTTCGAGTCGAACGCGATAAAATTCGAGCAATTCCCGAGCCCAAACTCTTCTGCCCCAAAGAACGAAATCACTCTAATACACGCTGATACGTGTGCATATGCACACGAGCCCCAGCGACTTCCGATCATCACCATCAGCGTCGACTAGTCGACGATGGCCTCGTCGTACACCCTGACAACCCAGATTTCCTAATTCGATAGGAAATCGAAAATGCGATGATAAGCCAAATACTTGAACGAGCACGAACGGCAAATCCTCATGCCACCGCCGATTACGACGACTGGAAACTCTGGCTATCCTCCCAGAGCAACGCCACATCACCACGCCGCTATCCCCCAATGACCGATCGCCTGAAACCCCACGAGATTAACGCGGTTCCTTTTCAAACCCATACGAGTAAAACTGGAGTTAAACCCTAAATCGTTCTCGATACAATGCTTCAATCAATAAAAAAAAATTTGGATATTTTTCTTACAATCCCCAATACTCAAACTACCTTCAACATGAATTTCGAAGCTTATCATCTCCACATTCATCTGATATTGATGAAAGTACCAATTTCAGAAAATCCGACAATTCCCATTATATACAAATTTAAAAACCTTGAAACCATTACCTAAATTCATCATTCTTTCATATAATTTAGTCTATGAAATCCAAATTCAAAATTAGAATGGTTGATTTTTTTGTCATTTCTGAAATTTTGACTGTATATTTTCAAGTTTTCAGTAAATTTCTTAATAAAATTTCTTGAAACTATTTTTAAATATTCAACTTGACAAGTACAAGGAAATTTCATTTAGAAATCAAAACTTAATATTGATTCCTTTGGGGGGTGTAAGGTTTTGAACAGGTTAACAAAACCTGTTATATAAACAGAGATACACATTTTTTTTCTGTAAGTTTTAGTTTCCAATAATCATTGATAATATTACTTATTTATAATTTCATAACCGATGTTATCCTTATGTGAACATTCTTTCATTCAGCAAACAACAGCTAAAAATGTTTTTGTGCTTTAATACTTTAAATCTTCACATAAGCTTTCAAAACCTGGGATGAACACAGGCAAGGTTTTGCCTGTCCCAAGAGATGTACAATCACACTCATAAATATGCATCTATATATACACACAGACAAACAATAATTTCAGTGTTAATTATAGCATCAAGGTCGACCATAGATTCAAAACATAAATGGTAGCTTGCTCACAAAATCATATTTTTTTAAGGTTTTCAAACAAAATGTTACTCACATGTAAAAACAGAGAACAGGGGAACAGGTAGATAGATATACAGATACACAAAAACAGGCATTCGCATTCATTCATTTTCGCAGGTAAACCAAAACATAAATAAGGGTTCGAGAATTTGCTCACCGTTGTTTTGGAAGAAGAACAGGGCTGCCCTTATGTTGAACCAGGCTTGAGTTTTGCAAGTTGAAAACTTTTCTTTATCTCTGGTTTTTATTTGAATCTGTGTTGTTTGCAGTTGAATCTTTTGTTAAAGTATGAAATGGTGTTTACTCAATTTTTATTTTATTTTTCATAGCTTGGAATGGACGAGAATGAAAATGATGGAGATATAGAAATGGGTTACAGGGTTGTACAAGATTTTATAAATTAGGTCAGAGATCTTTATCTCTTTAGGAGGCTGAAATGATCCTAAGCAAACTCGAATTGACTTTGTTTTGAGCAGCATTAAATGCTTTGGTACCTTGTTCATGCATGCTTCTTATTTTTTTATGTTTACAGCCTATGCTTCTTCATACTTCATCTTATCTTTTGTTGGCTGAGAATTCGATTTTGTGCAAAGTAGTGATGGGGTATTAAATGCATGTGTACTTCTTTGTCTATACTCTTATGCTATGTATTTTATTTTATTTTCTTTGTCTTGCTTTGACTATGCTAGTTTGATTTCGACTGAGATTATATTTGCTTTGCCTTATTATTTTTGTTACATGAAGATTAAGTCTTGTTTTAGCCTTTAGAAATGTACACATATTTTCTTTTGTTTGTTTGGTTTCATTTGCAAGTGTTTATGAATTTTATTTTCATATGTATTTGGTTTTGTTTCATCTTTTTCTTTTATTATTTTGTAGTCTAAACTATTTATATTACTTTGTATTGGTTTATTAATATGATATTAAGATTTATATTTTTACTTTACATTGTATAAAACTATAAAATTTATTTATTATTATAATTCATCTTTGGCCCATTTATTTACAATTTAAATTCAAATCAATTGTATATACATATATATTCACATATATACAAATTTTCAAATCCCAATGACTATATATATTTTTCGAGTTGACTCGGGGAAACTCGCTTTCATTTATAATTAATTTTACAATTTTTATTCAAAAATTCTTTAAATTATCAATTTAAATTTATATGAAATTCGGGGTCGTTACAGACTTCCCCCCTTAAAAGAATTTCGTCCTCGAAATTTCCAAGAAGACACAAAGATAGATGAAAGACATTTCATCAAATCAAACTGAACAGCTATTCTGCATTTGGCTAACCAAATCAGAATACCAATAATAGATACAAGAACGAATCTGTTGAATCCTTTCACACGATACTCGGGTTATCCAGATCTACGAAGTATACAATGGCATCGGTTAGTTCAAAGGGATAACTAACCATTCGTAGAACATATCCGGACCCAAAGAATAGATAGATATATGGATACAATTTCGAAACTCTCAGTTTAGAACTAAAGTATACCTATCAACCATAACAAACAAAGCAACCAATTCATCCAACAAATAATTTTGGCCATTCCGGAGTTTATGTCCCATATTCATATATCGAATCTTCTTTCTGGATCAACTAGAAAATACCGATGAATTGAGAAAAGATGACGAATAAAATAGATTGATAGAGAAAGGATTTTTTTCTTGTTGTTACAGAGTATTGACCATTTCTAGTCGTATTCCCTTGTCCCCTATCTCGTCCTCTTCTTGCACTCATACTCACTATCAATAGATAGTAAGAGAATTTACTGAGACGTTCAGACGGATATCTTAGAGATTACTCATTCTAGAGTTTACTTCACTCTATCTCTAATGAGTTACTTAACGTGTTATACTCCTGAGCTAAAGTTCAACCTTAGCTCTGATACCAAATGTAACGTCCCAGATTTTCGCGTTCGAAAATCGACATCCATACTTTACATCGTACTCGAATGTCATAGATTCGAGCGTTTAAATCCGAGTCGCCGGAGCTTATAACACAGTTAAGTAAATAACACAGCGGAAGAAATGAATGATACATTGATATACAATATCTGATACAATATCCAGATACAATGATGATACAATGAATATCTATATACATCAGAGATATGATACAATAAATTGCAGCGGAAAGGAAAATAGATAACATCAGCAGCGGATAATCTCCATCTTCAAAGCACTAATCCAGAAATAGCTTGAACTCCCAATAACGAGGCACAAAGATAAGCAAGTGCAGTCCGATCCAAAGACTGAACTAGCTCCAGATAACCTACTAATCTGACTATCTGAAAAACCAAACTCTAGACTGCTCGTGTAGAAAAATTTTGAGCATCCAGAGTTTAGGAAAGAAACAATAAACTCCGGATCAGTCATGGGACTGGTGTGAGCAACAAAAACAGTTTATCTTTAAAAACGAACAACAAAAGAATTTTAAAGTCAATTCGCAATGCTTTTTGGAAAATGAGACTACCATAAGACCTCCCACCACACACACAATGCAAACGCAGAATTGAAGGAGATTTCTTCTTATGATAGTCAAAGATGTTTACTACGCAAAATCAAATCATTTTTTTTTGATATTATTATTAGTGCATAGTGTAGAAAACAATTTCGAAAGTAGAATATTAATCTTAGCCAGCATAGACATTTTGCACTTATGCCTACTATAGCTACCATGTTCAATAGCAGGTTACCACCACATTCCATGGCAGGTAATACAACTAAAACCGTACAGGGCTCGTATTGTTTTGTTTGGATTTCCAACAAATGGTCAGGCTAAGGAACTTCCTATTCCACGAAAGAAACGCCTCTGGCGGGACGTTCCGAGAACCAACTGTTCTCTGCCAAACAAGGCCGGCAACCCCTTTTCCCAAGGGATAAAAGAAACCTCAGATATGCCACCCCCGGTCCTTTGGGACCTTTAACCGAGGCGCCTCGAATCCAACATCACACGTCATAAATAAAGTGTGTCCACATGAGTAAGTATCTGGGCTCCATACCATGATACTACCCTTTTCCAGAAGGAATGGTCATACCCTAGGGGAGCTACCCCTGAAAACCTTGCCGCACGATTCCTGTTTCGACCATTACCGGGTTGTGAGGCTCGACGAAGTCTCGTCCACAAAGCTACGCTTTTTCAAAAAGCCACGCTTTGGGTCAACAGATGATCAACCTATGATCACACAGATAAATGATCAAACAAATGATCATATCACAAATGATCAAACACTGATCATCACACAGCAACACTCAGCATGTCACATTACCAAATTGGGATATATCGCTGATAAATTTCAACTACATAACCTCTGAGCTCGTACGTCTCAGAGAAGGGTGTTAAGCTAAGAGAATAAATTCTCCGCCACCAAACAGAAATGTATTTGAAAGAAATCGGCTTTATATCTCAAAGTGTAATGTCAGACATGTATCCATACAAGTCTGTTCCGGGTTCGAACAGAACCGAAGGCACTTCTCACGAAGCCCTTGCAATTCCGGATAACTTTCAATCACGTCCGGACTTCCTGTCACAAAAGAGTGATATAAATCTCTATACCGGCGCGACTCAGTGCAGAGACATTCGACAGGTTGTCCTTTCATTTTCGAAAAATATCCGGTCTTCAACACCGGTCTTCAAATGCTATCCATATACGACGTATCACTATTCGGAATGAGTTATACGACCCAAAGGTCCTTTCCCGGCTAACCCGAATAGTGAGCGCAATATTCAAAAACAAATGGATAATGGGATTTCAATTAAGTCACAATTTAAACCCAAACTTTCTTTTCAAATGGTTTATCAAATTACCATTTTAATCCTTTAAACAAAAAGATTCAATTCATAAAGTTCACTTAATTTCACAAAGATTCCTTCACAGATTTTCCAAATCGATTTCCGTTTCAATTTGATTAATTCGTTAAATCTTTAAATCAAAGATTTAACTTATAGTTTTCAAAACAATTCCATTTCAAATGGTTTAAACAAAACATCATTTTAAATCTGTTAAAAATTACAGATTTGATTCATAGCTTTCAAAACAATTCATAACTTGGAAAATCCATTTTTCAATTTACTTGAAATTCCTTTAATTAACTGGAATTTCATTTCTTATCTGAAAGCTTTTACCATTTAAAAACAACAGTTTTTACTTTGGAAATCTGATTCATTCATACTAGTTGAAATCCTTGGGTTAAATCCAAATTCCCAACTTATACTTTTAAAATGGTTAAATTCATACAAACACATTTTATATCATCTTTAGTCCCTAGTTTCAATCATAGATTTAATTTCAAACTTGAATTCAAATTTAAATCAAATTATTTAAATTTTCACAACTCGATTAAGTTATTCAAAATAACTTTTATCTTTGAGATTCCATTTCAAAAGCTTTTCACTTTAAACCCAAATTTCTAATTTCAAAATCAATTGAAATTAAAATTTCAATTTCAAAAACATCAAATTTAAATTATCTGTGACTTAACCGATTTCCACGTGAAATCCATATTTGTGTGTGTAAAGGTGTAGTCCAGGGGTTTTACACACAATAGTGCAACATCAATCATCACATATCAAAATACAAGATATAGTTGATAAGCGATATTACCTATCACGCTTATCGCTCATTCACAGATCACAGATACATATCACAGATAAGTAAATTACAGATCACAACATAAATCAGGGTATATCACAGAGCATCATATATCAGGGATATCAAACAATCAAGTCATCCAATGGAATCCAATATTCATAGGTAGGATCAATTTAATTATCTGATTTATTTAACTAGTTTATTACTTATGAATTTAATTACCAATCCTGGTTAATTAATATTAACTAATTGTAAATCATTTTGATTTATTATTCCACAATCATTTATAAATTAATTAACCTTTTTAAAATAACTTAATTCAAGTTTTAACTATTAATTTATCAACCTTTAATTATTAATTATCCAATCTTAGTTACTGGTAATTAATTATCCTTTACTTAATAGTTAATCCTTAATTACTAAATCCATTAACCCTAAATCATCACATGATAATAATTAAATTTTATTTTTAATAAATTAACCTTAATTAACTACATAAATTAATCCTTAAATTAATTATTCATTAATTACTTGATTAATCAAACTATAAATTATTAACCATTTCACCTTAATTACTTTTATCAAGTAATTTGTTTCAAGAAATTAATTTCCTTTAACAAATAACCATTTAAACATTCTTTTTATTAATTTACTAACCTTTAATTATTTATAAGTTCATTTAAAATACTTTCGAAATAAAGTTTTTAAAACTATTTTAAAACTTGATTAAGATTGAAATTCCAAAAACTTGTTTAAATTTTTGAAGATTTAACTGCTTTTAAATCGAACTTCTCAGACCTGAACTAAACCATTGTTTCCCCTCCCTTTGCTTCGAGCAAACATCCCCATTTCTTCGAGTCGAACGCGATAAAATTCGAGCAATTCCCGAGCCCAAACTCTTCTGCCCCAAAGAACGAAATCACTCTGATACACGCTGATACGTGTGCATATGCACACGAGCCCCAGCGACTTCCGATCATCACCATCAGCGTCGACTAGTCGACGATGGCCTCGTCGTACACCCTGACAACCCAGATTTCCTAATTCGATAGGAAATCGAAAATGCGATGATAAGCCAAATACTTGAACGAGCACGAACGGCAAATCCTCATGCCGCCGCCGATTACGACGACTGGAAACTCTGGCTATCCTCCCAGAGCAACGCCACATCACCACGCCGCTATCCCCCCATGACCGATCGCCTGAAACCCCACGAGATTAACGCGGTTCCTTTTCAAACCCATACGAGTAAAACTGGAGTTAAACCCTAAATCGTTCTCGATACAATGCTTTAATCAATAAAAAAAAATTTGGATATTTTTCTTACAATCCCCAATACTCAAACTACCTTCAACATGAATTTCGAAGCTTATCATCTCCACATTCATCTGATATTGATGAAAGTACCAATTTCAGAAAATCCGACAATTCCCATTATATACAAATTTAAAAACCTTGAAACCATTACCTAAATTCATCATTCTTTCATATAATTTAGTCTATGAAATCCAAATTCAAAATTAGAATGGTTGATTTTTTTGTCATTTCTGAAATTTTGACTGTATATTTTCAAGTTTTCAGTAAATTTCTTAATAAAATTTCTTGAAACTATTTTTAAATATTCAACTTGACAAGTACAAGGAAATTTCATTTAGAAATCAAAACTTAATATTGATTCCTTTGGGGGGTGTAAGGTTTTGAACAGGTTAACAAAACCTGTTATATAAACAGAGATACACATTTTTTTTCTATAAGTTTTAGTTTCCAATAATCATTGATAATATTACTTATTTATAATTTCATAACCGATGTTATCCTTATGTGAACATTCTTTCATTCAGCAAACAACAGCTAAAAATGTTTTTGTGCTTTAATACTTTAAATCTTCACATAAGCTTTCAAAACCTGGGATGAACACAGGCAAGGTTTTGCCTGTCCCAAGAGATGTACAATCACACTCATAAATATGCATCTATATATACACACAGACAAACAATAATTTCAGTGTTAATTATAGCATCAAGGTCGACCATAGATTCAAAACATAAATGGTAGCTTGCTCACAAAATCATATTTTTTTAAGGTTTTCAAACAAAATGTTACTCACATGTAAAAACAGAGAACAGGGGAACAGGTAGATAGATATACAGATACACAAAAACAGGCATTCGCATTCATTCATTTTCGCAGGTAAACCAAAACATAAATAAGGGTTCGAGAATTTGCTCACCGTTGTTTTGGAAGAAGAACAGGGCTGCCCTTATGTTGAACCAGGCTTGAGTTTTGCAAGTTGAAAACTTTTCTTTATCTCTGGTTTTTATTTGAATCTGTGTTGTTTGCAGTTGAATCTTTTGTTAAAGTATGAAATGGTGTTTACTCAGTTTTTATTTTATTTTTCATAGCTTGGAATGGACGAGAATGAAAATGATGGAGATATAGAAATGGGTTACAGGGTTGTACAAGATTTTATAAATTAGGTCAGAGATCTTTATCTCTTTAGGAGGCTGAAATGATCCTAAGCAAACTCGAATTGACTTTGTTTTGAGCTAGCATTAAATGCTTTGGTACCTTGTTCATGCATGCTTCTTATTTTTTTATGTTTACAGCCTATGCTTCTTCATACTTCATCTTATCTTTTGTTGGCTGAGAATTCGATTTTGTGCAAAGTAGTGATGGGGTATTAAATGCATGTGTACTTCTTTGTCTATACTCTTATGCTATGTATTTTATTTTATTTTCTTTGTCTTGCTTTGACTATGCTAGTTTGATTTCGGCTGAGATTATATTTGCTTTGCCTTATTATTTTTGTTACATGAAGATTAAGTCTTGTTTTAGCCTTTAGAAATGTACACATATTTTCTTTTGTTTGTTTGGTTTCATTTGCAAGTGTTTATGAATTTTATTTTCATATGTATTTGGTTTTGTTTCATCTTTTTCTTTTATTATTTTGTAGTCTAAACTATTTATATTACTTTGTATTGGTTTATTAATATGATATTAAGATTTATATTTTTACTTTACATTGTATAAAACTATAAAATTTATTTATTATTATAATTCATCTTTGGCCCATTTATTTACAATTTAAATTCAAATCAATTGTACATACGTATATATTCACATATATACAAATTTTCAAATCCCAATGACTATATATATTTTTCGAGTTGACTCGGGGAAACTCGCTTTCATTTATAATTAATTTTACAATTTTTATTCAAAAATTCTTTAAATTATCAATTTAAATTTATATGAAATTCAGGGTCGTTACAAAATATTATAGTATTTGATTTAAACTAAATAAAAAATGATTTATGTAAGCATTATTGATTTTTTTGAAAATTTATAAGTGAAATAAATTATTGGTAAAACTAGGAAATTTGAAATGTAAGTTATTTTGGGAAATTTTAATTGGGTGATAATTGGAATTTAAATTAAATATGAAATGTGATAACTTCATGATAATTTGGATTAAAGTGAATTTAAATGATTTTTATATTATATTAATGATTTTGAATAAAGTTAAAATGTGAAATGAATTAATATTTAAGTTGAAATTTTGAAATATAACTAAAATTGGAAATTTGTGAATTTGGCTTAAAAGTGAATTTTAAGTTAAGTAAATAAAAATGGAATTAAGTTATATTTGAAAATTTAAACTTAAGTGTTAAGTTAATTTAATTTAATGAATTTATAATATAAAATTGGAATTTAATAAGTGAATTATTATTAAATTTTGATTTTTGAATGGAGGTTTAACTTTATAAAATCATGAATATAAGGGTATTTGAATGATTGTTTTAAAAGTGAAATTATATGATTTTATAAGTTAATTTATATAAAAATATAATTGTTTGTGAAATTATACTGAATATTTGAAGTTAATTAACTACATTTCTGAAATGCTATTAATTCTAATGTAAATGATAATACAACATTTGTAAATGCTGTAGTTGATAATAATGAACCAAATGGCTAAATTTAATTAAAGGCTATTATAGCATTTTTGTAAATGTTATAATGGTTGAATTTAACTAAGTTTATTTGAAACTAATGTGACCCTATTACGGCATTTTAAATGCTGTCTTTTGTTAAATTGAACTGTTTTAAAATGTGACTTTCCATAGCATTTTCTAAATGCTGCGAAAGTTGAATTTTCATTGTTTTAATTAATTTAAGTGAACGAATGAACTTTGAAAGATTAAAATTTTGGAAATTTAATTATTAAATATAATAACTTCATTTTTATGATTTAAAATAAAGTAATTTGTTTCGAAATATAAACTATTTTGAAATATGATATTTTGAAATGGATTTTTGAAGGATATTGAATTTTGAAATGATATTTGATTTCGAAGTATAAAATACCATTTTGAAATTTTAACCACGGGATGTATTCAATTTATAGTTTAACTGATCCTTAAAGGATGGGCGATCCCAAGCATCCTTTGAGTTATTGTGCATTTCTACTACAGTTCAGTTGAGTTGGTTTACATTATATAAGTATATATTGTCCTGACTCGAGTGTTTTGTGTTTTACTTTACGCTCGGGTCAGCCTGAGTATTTACAGCTTAGCTTTGGATTTCTTTCTGGAGCTAGGAATCGCTGGAGATTCTGCTTGTCTAGTTATCTGTTCCTTTCAGTTCAGTTGTTCTATTTCAGTTCTGGTATTCATAAACTTCTATTTATTTGAGATTTCTATTGTATATATTTTCAAGCAGATATTATGTATTATGTTTTGAGAGTTTGTTATAGTAGCTTCATGAACTACTATGGTTTTTATATTCCGCTGCGAGTTATTCTGATATTCTGTGTCTGTGATTCTATATTTGATTTTATTTGCTCCAAATTTTATTACAATCTATTATTTTGAATTTTTCAAGTCAGACATGTGTGGATTATTGTCGATTTGAATGGTCCAAAATAGTGGGTCGTTACAGTTGAGTAATTTAATTATTAAATTAAATAATTTGAAATTGGGTAAAATGTTGAATCTGGAGTTTTAAGCCTGTTAAAAATATTTTAGAGGCTTGTAAAATTTATATTGATTATACTGGAAATAGTAGAAGTGTTAAATTTGAGTTTGAGAGTGTTTTGTTCGGTTTTGAATTTATATCGTTTAAATCGATATTTAAAAATAGCCTTCCGAGGAACAGTCTCGGAATTCGACGAAACTAGTTCCATTGGATCCGTAATATTGTATTATTATCGGATTTCAAATTTCGTAGTGATTGGAGTTACCGTTTGGTTGTATGATCAGAAAAGCCTAGAAATAAATTGTTTTAATTTAATTTAAATTGTCGATTTAAATTGATATCTTCTCCTTATGGTCGAACTAGACCTCGAAACCTGTTTCAGCGTGTTCAGAATAGCGATAACGTTAGAAATGTCGGTCGTTGCATTTAAATTGGAGTTCGGGGTTTAGAATTATGGACCACGAGATATTTTGGTTATTATATTATTTTTGGATGAGTATGAAATCACTGTACACAAAAAAATCTCAGCCGACACACAGGGATGCTTTCGTATGCTAACATCTCATCCTGTTCCTTCTCATTTCCGTTTTATAACTCACGAATCAGATAATTTCAAAAGCTTGAAAAAGATAATCAAATGAACATCGTTGCTCCGAATTTTAATGGCAAATAAAAATTAGTCTTCTCTTCCCCTTTTCGTTTGAAATCACGAAAACTTTTCCCCCTTCAGTTTTAATTCGCAAATCAAAATCGCGTTTGATTGCTCGAATCAAATCGAGTTCATATATGTTTTTCTCCACTCTCGAATTCAAAGCAGATCGAACGCTGTCAAAAAAAAGGGAATCACACGAACACGAATCGCGTGTCAGCATCGTCGAGCATGGTCGTGCTGGGGATAGGGAGGTTGTAGGGATCGCGTTGGAGTTTGGGGGGGAAGCCGCGGCATCAGGTGGAGTCGCGATAGGGGCTAAGGCTCGTATTTGATTAGGAAAGTTGACTGTGATTTAGGATTCTTGGAGGGCTCGAAGTTGATTTCGATGATAGAGGTTTTGGCGAGTTTGTCGGAGGCAGTGGCGTGCGTCGAGGAGCATGTGGTGGCGTTCGATAGTAGGGGCTGCGATCTGGTGGCTTCGGCAGTTAGGTATACGATTTCTTTTTTTTAATATAATTTATATATATATACATATGCACAGAGAAAAAAATATAATAACAGAAAGTATAGGAAACTAGAAAATAAAAATATATGTATACAAATACCCACACATATTTTAATATAGAAAAATTATTATTTATAGATAAGGTTTTGAAAAATATAGGAATTTATAGATTTGATTTTAAAAATCTATATGGATTTTTTTTATAAATATATATATGTAGTTTCTAAATGGGAAATAATATATATATATATATACCTATACCCATTCTAAACTTACTAGTTAATTTTAAAATAATGGTTATGGAGATTAATTTGTTAAATTTACTTATTAAATTATTCTAGTCACTTAAAGAAATTTATTAAAGAAAAATTAGTTTAAATTTAAGTATCAATTAATTAAATTAAATGGCAATTGATTGTTTGATTATTTCAAATAATAATAAACCATATAATGTCTATACAAGGTCCAAAATCGTGAAGGGAGTAGCCGGTTTGGATCAGATTGCAAAATAAAAATCAAAGGTGAGTTAATCTCACTCTTCTAGATTGCTATTTAAATTTAAATAGTTAAATTTAAATAATTGGTTGAATGATTGAATTGATTGGATATGGTATATTATATAGTAGTATATAGTATATATTGGAGTGATTGATTTCTCGCATTATATAGTGGATGAGACCCTATGCGCCGCATAATAGCGGATGATATTTTATTAATCCCATATACCGCGATATTCCACCTCGAAGTGGAATTGGTATTGTGCTAACATCTGTGGATGCAAGAAAACAGGTTGGAGGGATCCAACTGGATTCCTCAAAATTTATTTAGAATGTTTAATATTCTCTGTTATGATTATTTGATACCCTGTGATGAATTATTAATGATTGGAATGTTGGATGCAACGGGTTGATTGAATACATTACGGTATACTGGGGTACCAAAAATATATATATCCGATTTTTGAAAAGGAAATATAAGAGAAGATTTTTAAGTAGATAATGATAGAGAATTTGAATAAATTCAGGAATGAATTGGAAAAGAATAAAAGAGATTTATTGTAATTTATGATGTGTTTGTTTGTTAGGAAATGGTAATACTCGATATTATCATTTATTGTTTGATTTATTATGCTCGACCAGTGTAGGAGCAGTTTTACCTTTTCACAACATGGGTTGGGTAGTTAGTAACTTGTGGGAACATTGAAACGAACACCTTGTGAATTAAGTTTCATGGTTTGATGATAAAGCGTTTGGCGATAAAGTTGGGTTAAAATTTAATTTTAACGGAAGTTGTTTATTAAAATCTAAATAAGATAAACACTTGTGTAATAAATTTTACATAAGAAAGTGACTTATATAGACATGGTTTATAAGTATAGTTTATAAATATGAAAAGGATTTAAACTGAAAATATGAGAATTTAAATCCCGGTGTTTTAGAAATTGGTTTTCTAAGGTTTTGGAAAATAATACTAGTATTATTTGGAAGTAAATATTTGGGAAATTGGTTTATGAAATTTATATTATGGTACTTATTAATATTTACGAAGTATTTGATAACATTTTGGAAAAGATTTTGGTTAAGTCCGAAAGGCTTGGTTAGGATGTACTGAACTCACTTCTGTCGCTGAAAAATAATTATGATGATGACTGCAACATCATCGACGTTTATTTTTGAGTTTCAAAGTAGGGGATGCTGTAGTAACAATTTTCTAAAGAGCTGTTTTGGTAAAACAGATTTTGATTTAAATATCATAAGTATGATTTGATATAAGAAAGTTATAAGTATATATATTTCAAAATGATATGAAATAAAAATCGGGTGTTTAGTTCTTAAGATTTCGGTTAAGTTATATTATGGACACATATAGCTTTTGCATTAGGACTGAATGATATGTGCATTGTAATTGATGTATTTGGATGATACTTTTCATTTGTTAAAATGGAATGGAACTTTTGATGATTTTGGATAGTCAAAACTTCGGAATTTGTATAAGTAATTGTAACTAAGTGTTTTGTGCGAATATAAAGATGAGTTTATATAACACTTGTACTTAGGTGATAGTAGAATTTAAACAAGGTTTAAATTGATTGAATATCCATGTTAAGTAAAATGAATTGGATGATTTAGTATATACTTTGAAGATGTAGTGAAGTATAATACGAATATGAACTTAAGTTATATAATGTTTAATAACTTGAAGTAAATTTTTTATGAAATGATTCATAAATGAGTTTAGTATTAAATGAGAAATACTATAAGTGATAATGAATGTAGATTAAAATGGAAAGAAATTAGTGTAGTTAAGAAACCAATTGAATAGAGTACGTAAGTTGTATGTAGACCATCTTATTCGCTTGGCATTTTTGATCTAGGATTCGAGTATATAGATTTCTAGGTGATTTACACCGATCCGAGTTAGAATTTTTCACTTGATTCTAGACGGCGAACACTTGATATGTATTTTTGATATGATCCTGAAGTTTTCTATCATAGCATATGGCTATGTAAGGAAAACAAAGGTTTGTAATCAAGGAATCAGATCGGAGTCTGCACTAGAGGGGTCGAGCAATATATACTAGTTCGGAAGTGAAGTCTATGTGATCGAGTTAGTGATCAGAGTTGATATTGCGTACGGATGGTATATGTACATTGTACGGGATTTAGTATTATATACCATGTTTTTTGGCCGGTGGAGACTTTGGGGGATGATTCTTCGAATTGTTTGGGGTAGCATGAGTGATCGAATAAGTAGTACCTGAGGCTATTGAGCGTAAGGTAACACTTAGTGGATTGTTTGTCATCCTTTTACGAGAGATGGTTTCTGAACCTGGGCGAACCATGAGTTATGGTTGCTAGTAATCGTAGTACTTATAGTATTGTTATGTGATTGTTTCTATGGTTGCTAGTGATTGCAACACTGCTACTATCGATGTGTGATTGTTGCTGTGTTGCTTGTGTTGGAATTTCGGGTGCAAAATTTTAAGGGGGAAGAATGTAACGACCCGAACTTTTGAACGGTTTATAATTAAATATTAGAATTATTTAAATACTTCTATCTTGGATTTAATGTGAATAAAAATGGTTTCGAAAGCTTATTTAAATTTCATTTAAATAAGAATGATATGGAAAGCTTTTAATTTAGAATTAAAAGTAATTAAAACCGTTTTAATAATAATTCATTTTAATTAACATGTGAAATTAGCATTCCAGGGCACTGTCTCAGATTTTGACAAAACTAGTGTCATTGGATCCGGAATAATGAATAGTTATACGCCTTCGAGTTTTATGGCGATCGGGAGTACTGTGTGGTCGTGCGAGGTCAAAACGCATAGCAATTAATTTCAAGAATTAAAGTATAATATAATTTGATTAGAAAAGCTAATCTGTATATGATGGAATTAGGTCCCGATACTTCCATTATGTTCGTGATAAGATAATTAGCTAGGAATGCTAGTGAGCACGCCTCGTTTGGAGTTTGGAATTTTGGGGGGTGAATAGTGTCGAAGATTTCTCTATAGAAGGACCTCACTATCTTTGTTTTCTAAAAGCCTAATCCTAAACCTAGCCTCATCCAATGACCGAGATTTTCAGGGCCTCCAGGGGCCATATTAGGTGACGGTCCCAACTAGGAAAATGTTTGTGAGTGTGAGTGGAGTGAAATGACCGGTTGGATCGTCACGCGGTGGCTTAAGGCAGTTGAAAATTGACCACGACAGCCGCAGCTAGGGTTGAGATACTATCGTCGACAGTGATCTATAGGCGGTGGCGCTGAAGGGAAATGGTAGAGGTTGGTGAGGGCTTTACACGGATGGAGTTTGGTAGCGTAAGAACGACAATGGTGATGGGAAATCGAAGATGAACGATGACATGGGTTTTTCATTCGTTCTCATGAGCAGGTGTGAGAAGGGGGAGCCGCAAGTGGTGATGGGGTGTTGCATGTTGAGGCTCTCTTCTATGGGCAAGCAGCGGTGGCTGGGATGGTGTAGCGGCGGGGGCAAATGGATGAAGTTGCAACGTTGTGGGTTTAGAACGTCGGGCTGTGTTTGAGAGGTAGGTAATTAAGTTAATCACCTAATTAATTGTTAATTATTAATTTAATTATCACTAGTGTTCTAACGGTCGTATCTTGTTCATACGAGGTCCGATTGAGGCGCCATTTTCGCCGTTGCATTCGTATCGTGATTATCTATGCAATAAAGTTAGGTTCGTTGAGTTTGGAGTTTGTGGGAATTTTAGTCAAAATCGAACGGGGTTCGATTTTGGACTATGCATTAAGGCGAAAACGTTAGTTGGAGCTTGGGTGAGTGTAACACACTGTAATTTGGCGTTAGTTATTTAATTAGTTAGGTTGTTAATTAATTATGCTTCAAAAATGGAATTTGTGCAAACGATGGAATTTAATCATGAAACTTGCACTATTGCGTTCGTGCCGAAATTTTGAGCAACTTTCATATTTGGAGTTTTGCGATCGGAGTCAAAATAAAGAAGTTACGGACGAAAAACGAATTCAGAACGAAAATAATTAAATAAAAAAATTAATGTTTTCGTATTAATTACCCGGGCCCATAGGGATCCATTATTGAGGACGGTCGATCCCCAACGGTCGACTGGTGACTCATAGGCGATCGACCGATGGCGACCTGGGGGCTCTAATAAACCTAGGCCGCAACGACCCGGATTTAATATTTTAAATCGTATGGTTCTGGTTGACTCTAGCACCTATAAATTCTGGTCTAACCCGCCCTTCTCTTCTCATATTTTTATGGAGGCAGTAGCGAAGCTCTGCCATTTTTTCTTCTCCACTTTCTTTCTAAATTATAAAGATAAGATATTTGTATCTATATTTATATAAATCGGAGAAGGGTAGAAATCTAATAAAAAGGAGAAGAGAAGAGAATCAATCATATGCGTATTTGAGGCAATTTATATATCTTATCTAATTTCTCCTCCATTCCCAAATCTATTTTCAGATCTGTAATTCTAATGTATGTATATACCCTTTTATACATATTTCTTGGATTAAAAAGGATTTGGAGATGAATCAAAGGTTCTACTTCAGATCTAGAGATTTGAATCGCTTTTAAAAGGTGAGTGAAATTTTTTAATAGATTGTTATAATATGTAAATTATCTCGTTGGTGTTTATTTGATTTTTATGCCTAATTGGATAATCGTATATGAGTTGTAGGCAACGAATTGAATATGATTTGATTATATAAATATCGCCTACATATTCTTGTTTATGAATTGATTTAGCATTGTTTACAACCTGATTTGGAAATCAGTCCCAAATGGGTGAATTTAGAATATTGATTTGAATGAAATTTATTCCAGATCTGAAATAGGTTGTATAACAATGTTATAAATTTGGATTGTTACCCTAATCATTTTAGAATATAAACTTTTCTATATTTGGAACCGTTGGAATTTAGTTCATTTTAATATTTGTAAATTAGTTTGATTTCTTTCCCTTTTAGAAAAATGCAGCGTTTGATCAAACAAGAAATAGATGCAAATAGAAAGAGAAAGAGATGTGTATAGTATGAATTCATTGTAGTTTACACTGTCTATTTCATTAATAAAAAGAAATGATTATTCCTTATAATTTCAAACAATGTAATCTTTTAAAGTTAAATATTTTGTTCTGGACTAATTTATGGAAATTCTAGCAGGTAATCTTTTTAGATATGATTCCAACAATTTAATATGGAAAAGAATATTCAAGTGAAGATATATAACTAGAACATTTGTGATAAAAGTAAATATTTCTACGTAATTTACTACGCTTATAATAATTAAATAAAAAGCTAATAACGACGCTTGCACGTAATATCTGTGTTTAGAATAATTCACTAATGAGAAAATAATTTAAAAGGTTGCAACTCTAATAAATGGTAATAAACATGGGAGTTATAATAATTTGATAGGGTAAACAGATTATTGGGACTGATAAAAATGGAACAAATATAAAAGGTTACTAATTTGAAAATTAGTAATCATACATAAATGTCTTAGGAAATGTCCGTTTGGATTTTATGGACAAATTCACATTTATGAACATTAAACGGGGATTTATGGGTAGATAAATATTTAAGCTAAATCTTATTGCCTTAAATAGAAAGGGAATTAGTAAGCTAAGTCCAATGTCTACCTAAGATAATATAAGTAAAGACTTAGGATAGTTAATTGGATTTAGTGGGTTAGTGATGCGAGGTCAGTAGTGTCACTCGACGGAAAACTGCCCTTCACTTTAAGGCTACCAACAGTCGAGTGTACTTACTACTGATTGAGATATCGCTAATCTTAGGACCCGTGTCGACGTGAGAGATTGGGCTTGCTATTTTAATAGGAAAGTATTAAATGGTCCAAATTTGAAATTAGGAATGGTGAGGGATATCTCCATAGGGGTCCATTTCTGGTTTGATGTCTTAAGTGGTTTTAGGGTCTACCTCTCTCCTAAATGGAAGAATTAAGTAACCTAGTGAGTTTCTAAATAGATAAATAAGAATGTCTCATAAAAAAGGTTTACTTCAATGTTGAGGTCTTAAGTGGCTGAAGGGTCCGCCTCCCTACCGAAAGAAGTAACCTAATGAGATGCCATATTTAAAATTAAAGAGTGATAGTGAATATTTCAAGAAGGGTTCGCTTTAGGTTTGGGGTCTTAAGTGGTTGTAGGGTCCTCCTATTTCCTATAAAAGAAGCATTAGCCCAATGAGATTTCCAAGCAATGATGGTTAGATAGTACCATTGAGGAGTACGATTCTGGAAGTAGGTCTTAAATGATGGGGTCTACCTTAATTAAGATCTTAAATGACCAGAGTCTGCCTATTTTCCACTTGGAAGTATTAAGTGGCTTGGGTACAGTCTCTTATATTGCTAAGGCCGTAATAACAATATTACCATTTAGGAGCATGCATTAGGGATAGGTCTTAAATGATGGAGTCTGCCTTAATTAAGGTCTTAAACGACCAGAGTCTGCCTGTTTTCAATAAAAGGTATTAAGTGGCTTAGGAATTGTTTATTACATGGCTATGATATTATCGTCGATAGATGCGGTAATAGTTGGACATCAAATGTCGGAAGCCTTAAATAGTGGTTAGAGGTCTTGTAGTTAGGACCCACCGACCATTGACAACATTGTTAGGAAACAACCTTGGGAACAGATCTTAAATGACGGGGTCTACCTGGATAAAGGTCTTAAATGTTAGGGTCTGCCTATTTCTCCTTTTAAAATTATTATAGAAACCTACTTCATATTTAGAAGTACTAAGTAGCTAAAGGGTTTGGAAGTATTGGGTGGTTGATACGGCTTTGTTAGTATTTCATACCTTGGAAAAGGGTAAGTACGTACCCGTATGTGCAATACAACGTTAGATTAGAGTTGCTAACCTTAATGGACATAACAGTTAAATATAAACCAATTGGTATAAGTTTATGTTATGGACATTTTATATTTTCCAGACACCAGAACATTGTTCTGACCCCCCTCCTCATTACAACCCGCATGATAGTATTTAGAGGAACATGTCACTGGAGCTAGATGTGCTTTGTTGTTGGAGAAGTCTTCTTTCTCTCTTGCTCGATGCTGTTACGACAATCTGCTATCCAAGGAACATCATTAATTCCAAGGTAATAGTTATAGTCAGTATTCTTATCGTATTACTGTTTTCGCTATGAGTTTAGATTTCTATCAATCTTAGATAATGCTCATGCTTATTTGCAGGTACCAAATCTAACGATCTGTGCTTTGATGGACTTAAGTTTTGATTTTTGTCAAAATTTAGGCCCATCAAGGTGCAGGTTATTACATTTGTTATCAAAGCCTAGGTTAGTAGATCATAGGGAACGTATTCGTACTTTCCTATCTAGCAATATTATATTCTTACACTATATTCTAAGAGTTCCAACTATAGAAGTAGTTGTAGTTCCACTCCAAAGGAATGGGCAAAGCAATTATGGGTTGGAAATATATTAAAGCTAAAATTTTCACGCCAGTTTCGAAGTACCCCATGGAGTGCTGGCGATGCATAAAGCGCTACTGATGAAGAGCATGAGTACGACATATGGCTGAATCTCAGAGACTGGAGGTGTTCAACTTAACAGTTGAGATTCTAGCTACCTTATGATTTTGGAAATTTTAGTTCCAATCGGAGAAACACAATTATTCCAAATGGATGAGAAATTAGAGTCTATATGTCGCAATTGTCTGGAAGCAAGTTTTGCTAGGGTGCATTCATTAATCACTTCTTTGATGGCAAACCAGATTTTTATTTGAATAATTAATGTCAAATCCTTAGTCTAAAACATAAGAAAGAATTTTTATAAAGTATATTTTGGAAATGCCTTAGATTCTGCAAAAAAGGTGTTCAAATGATTTCTTTTCCTAAGGATTTATTTTGAAAATTTCATTTTGGGAAAGTTTTGAAATTTCAAAGAAACATGTATACCACTAGGTTAGTCGTGTTAAGAATTTTTTTGGTTTATAAAAGATTAATTTTTGAAATCCTTAAATATTTATTTGTACATATCGGTAAAGGCATGACATTATTTTTTGGCAAGAAAACAGTTTTCCAATTTGGGAAATTTGTGTTTTAAAAAGGTTTTTTAAAAACCCTGAAATATTTATATATAAGTTTGACTTTTAAGGGAAGTTTTGGTATGAAATGGTTTCTATTATTTTGAAACAAGCATAAAAAAGCATATATTTAGCATAGTGATTTTTTGGTTTATAAAATCGAGGTTTTTATATTTTCTCTTTAAGGCACATACAAAATAGAAACGACATTCAATTTTATTGGGGTATGTAGTTTAAAGTGTTGTTGTACCCACCACTATTGGAAGAAACATTTCTGTGCGAAGTTGGCAGGAAATAGCAGCTGGAGTATTTTCGGATTTTTGGGCCTTGTTGTTGGTCACAACAATTTTGTTGGGACTACTGTGAATTGCCGGAGCATGGTTTGGGACAAGGCGGTAGGCCTTGACACCGTGGACATGAATTTTTCGGATCACGTCGAATCGAAGGAGACATCGCAAAACGATTATTATAATTATTTTATCCGGCCCTAAGTGGGTCTTGGTTCAACTAACGTCCAAAACCCGTTTAATGGTTGATTACTTAGCGGTAAACCTAGACTGGTATACCAATTAGTGAGTGTCGGCGCAACTTGAACCTAAAACGGGACTATAAAGTCGCGTTCGAATTTCCCCTATTGCATTCTTTTGTTCTTTCTTCCTCAACAAGCCGAACCCAATCTCCATCCTCCTCCTCATCCAAGTATCAGCCTCTCTCTTCCGTTCCTCCCCTAGGCGACGCCGTTTTCCCCTAGGAGTAGCAACCTCACCTCCCCCTCGTGCTTATTTTGCACCTTAGATCTCGCCCCACAACCACTCCAGATCTAAACCTTATTTCCCCCCTCCAACCATCTCTTAGCCCAAGACACCTTTCCGCACTGTCGGTTTTTCCTCGCACCATTATGTCTCAATCCTCAAAAGACCACTTGGCTGGATCGGAATGAGCAGAATGTTTCGCCGCTTTTGGGATGGAAGAGCTATTCATCATGGTAGGATTTGCACCGATCCTCTGCTTCAAGACCTTTGAGAGGGAATGTTACCCGTGCTGCATCTTCCTTTTCGATGTCTTGTTGGAGCAGAATTTTGGTGGAGGCAATTGTTTGATTCATTCGGGGGTGAAGGCTATCTTGATTGAGCTGACTAATAATGATCTCGCTGAGATTTTGGAGGCCTTCACGAACGACGTGGACTTGGATGATTTTGAAGTGACTGACTCAAAGATTTTTGCAGTAGATATTTTCCTTAGAATGTCGGTGTTTGGAAGACAGATAATCTACGTATGACTGCCCGTTTGATTTGTGTATCATTCGGCACAACGTCATCCCTAAGATGGGAAGTTACAACTGGATTTATCCTTTGCTGTGTAAGACTACCTATGCTAGTATTTGTGACATTGCCGTCAATTAGACTCACACCCTTTTGATTCAACTTGTTGATCAAGGATTAGCACTCCACAGAGTCACTTTCCGTATTTTCACCTATCCACTCTTGTTTTTAGGTATTACAGGTGAACCTCCGTGAAGAGGCAGTTTAGTAGAAGGTTTCTTCTGCCATCATTAGATCCTTCCTTAGGAAGATGGTAATTCCAAACCCGTCAGCAACACCAGTAGCGCCAGCGGCACGAGATTGGGTATATATCTATCATACCACGACCATTCAAAGGTCGTAGCAATGGATCAAGCTTCAGCCGCGGAGCAAGGCATCTCGTAGTATGTATGCATTATTTTAGGATTTATGGTGTTGTTATCTTTTCCCTTCCAGCATTTGTTCTTTTTCTGTAGGTTGCTTGGGTTGTAACTGTTAGGTTTCTCTTATAAAAGGCACGCACGATATTATGAGTTTCTATTATTTTCTGTGTTATTGTGTCTGGATATGTGAACTGCTCCTATATATATGCATAGTGGAGAAGTAATATAAATATAGGAATCTCATAAAGACACTTAACTAATGGTAAAAGCAATATAAGACTGGAAGTTTACAACGGTTGGAAATTTTAGCAAAGGGCATGATAAAGTTATTTTGATATCATGGGTCATTGTTCATGATCCCTGAAAGCTAATTATTTTGAATAATAGATGTGTTGACATTTTTAAATAAAATGTCAAATTTTTCGGTAAAGGTTATTTGTAAAATTTTGGAATTTGGTTTATGCGTTTAGCGCATAACCGACTTCCGACTACGCTGAAATTGTGGCTTGATTTATCAAAATTTTTGAAAAGGAAAATATTTTAAACTTTCACCTTGATTTGAAAAGTTCCCTTTTCAAAAAAATAAAGAAAGAAAGAAATTTTTTTTGTTTTAGTTATTTTGGCACTTAAATTGATTTTAGAGTTTTTGTTCAAAATTTTATTTCAAGGGAAAATGTGCGTCTAAATATTTTAGGATTTTATTTTCCAAATGATATACAAATTTGAAAGTGAGAAAGATTTTAGTGAAAATTTTAATTTTGAAGGCTACATGTTAGGCGTAGGGAAGACATATAGTGTTAGAATCTGCGAATTTAGCAATGCATTAGGGTCGATGATGCGATAAATGCAAGTGATAACAAGGGAAAAACTATTTTTGCAATGAGATTTCTATTTTCATATCTTGTCGACGACGCACGCGAGTCTATTTTTAGACTTAATTCCATTTTAGAGCTGGAAAATAAGTCCCCTTATGCATTTTGTAGGTAGAAAATTTGGAGTAAATCCGAGGCAGTAAGGAAATTTCCACTGTACTACAAAAATAGGAAGATTATAATGTGGTAAGAATGTTAAATTCTCCGCCTAAATTTCTTTTTCCACCATAAGAATAAAGTTTAGAAAGCGAATTTCGATGCGTTAGATTATTGGATGATAGGAAATGGATGCAAAATTGGTTGCTTCATACTTCTATTTGTAGGAGAATGAGGGTTTGGTTAAAAAGAAGTTTTTCAAAAAGTTGGATACATCTAGAACTACCATTATATATGTAGATTGTTTGCATCATATTTTCAAAAATGTTTTCAAAAGAAATGCATTCATATAGAAGGATCCGAATTAGAATCATGCTGCATACATATTTTCTATGTGGTGGTACAGTAATACACTATGCACTTATGCATATTTGGTTGTAAAATTTATTGTACACTCATTGGTTGTTTAGTTTAGTATAATTAGGAGCCAAAACCTTGACTTTGTCATTGGTGAAATTTCGTCTATAATTTGGCCTTAATTATTGAATTAGTTAGTTAGTTAATTAATTAGGCTCCAAAAATGGAATTTGTTGCAAACGATGGAATTTGACCATGAAACTTGCACCATTGTGTTCGTGACAAAATTCTGGGCAACTTTCGTATCTAGAGTTTTGCAATCGGAATCCAAATAAAGAAGTTACGGACGAAAAACGAATTAGAAATGAAAATAATAAATAAGAAAAATTAACGTTTTTATATTAATTACTCGGACCCATAGGCCGATCCATTATTTGGGACAGTCGACCCCCAGCGGTCGATCGGTGACCTATAGGCGGTCGAACTATGGCGACCTAGCGGTTCCAATAAACCTAGGCCACAACGGTGCGAATTTAATATTTAAATCGTACGGTTCTGATTGATTCTAGTGCCTATAAATTCAGGCCTAACCCTCCCTTCTCTTCTCATATTTTTATGGAGGCAGTAGCGAAGCTCTGCCATTTTTTCTTCTCCACTTTCTTTCTAAATTATAAAGATAAGATATTTGTATTTATATTCATACAAATCGGATAAGAGTAGAAATCTTTAAAAAGAAGAAGAGAAGAGAATCAACCATATGCGTATTTGAGGCAATTTATATATTTGTATTTATTTTCTCTTCCAATCCCAAATCTTTTCGCAGATCCGTAATTCTAATGTATGTATATACCATTTTATACATATCTCTTGGATTAAAAAGGATTTGGAGATGAATCAAAGGTTCTACTTTAGATCTGGAGATTTGGATCGCTTTTAAAAGGTGAGTGGGAAATTTTATAGATTGTTATAATATGAAAATTGACCCATTGGTGTTTATTTGATTTTTATGCCTAATTGGATAATCGTATATGAGTTATTGGCAACAAATTGAATATGATCCAAATATAATTAATATCGCCCACATATTCTTGTTTACGAATTGATTTACCATTACAACCCGATCTGGAAATCAGTCCCAAAAGTGTGAATTTAGAATATTGATTTGAATGAAATTTATTTCAGAACTGAAATAGGTTGTATAAAAATGTTATAAATTTGGATTATTAGCCTAGTCTTGTTAGAACATAAACTTTTCTATATTTGGAACTGTTAGAATTTGGATCCGTTTAATATTTGTAAATTTTTGATTTATTTCTCTTTTAGAAAAATACAGTGTTTGATCTAACAAGAAATAAATGCAAATAGAAAGAGAAAGAGATGTGTAAAGTATGAATTCGTTGTAGTTTACACTGTCTATTTCAGTAATAAAAAGAAATGATTATTCCTCATAATTTCAAACAATTTAATCTTTTAAAGTTAAATCTTTTGTTTTGGACTAATTTATGGAAACTATAGCAGGTAATCTTTTTAAATACGATTCCAACAAGTTAACATGGAAAAGAATATTCTAGTGAAGATATACAACTAGAACATATTTGATAAAAGTAAATATTTCTACGTAATGTACTGCGCTTAAAATAATTAAATAAAAAGCTAATAACAATGCTTGCACGTAATATTCGAGTTTAGAATAATTATCTAATGAGAAGATAATTAAAAGGTTGTAACTCCAATAAAATGGCAATAAATATGAGAATTGCAATAATTTGATAGGGTAAATGGATTATTAGGACCGATAAAAATGGAATAGATATAAAAAGTTACTAATTTGAAAATTAGTAATTATATATAAATGTCTTAGGAAATGTCCACTAGGATTTTATGGACAAATTGACATTTATGAGCATTAAACGGGGATTTATGGGTAGATAAATATTTAAGGTAAATCTTATTACCTTAAATAAAAAGGGAATTAGTTAGCTAAGTCCAATGTCTACCTAAGATAATATAAGTAAAGACTTAGGATAGTTAATTGGACTTAGTGGGTTAGTGATGCGAGGTCAATAAAGTCACTCGATGGAAAACTGCCCTTCACTTTAAGGCTACCAACAGTTGGGTGTGCTTACTACTGATTGAGATATCACTACTCTTAGGACCCTTGTCGACGTGAGAGATTGGGCTTGCTATCTTAATAGGAAAGTATTAAATGGTCCAAATTTGAAATTAGGAACTGTGAGGGATATCTCCATAGGGGTTCGCTTCTGGTTTGATGTCTTAAGAGGTTGTAGGGTCTGCCTCTCTCCTAAATGGAAGAATTAAGTAACCTAGTGAGATTCCAAATAAATAAATAAAGATGTCTCATAAAAAGGTTTACTTCAATGTTGAGGTCTTAAGTGGCTGAAGGGTCCGCCTCCCTACCGAAAGAAGTAACCTAATGAGATGCCATATTTATAACTATAGAGTGATAGTGAATACTTAGGGAAGGATTCACTTCATGTTTGGGGTCTTAAGTGACTGTAGGGTCCTCCTCTTTCCTATTAAAGAAGTATTAATTAGCCCAATGAGATTTCCAAGCAATGACGGCTAGATAGTACCATTGAGGAGCATGCTTCTGGAAGTACGTCTAAACGATGGGGTTTACCTTAATTAAAATCTTAAATGACCAGAGTCTGCATATTTTCCACTTGGAAGTATTAAGTGGCTTGGGTACAGTCTCTTACATTGCTAAGGCCGTAATAACAATAGTACCATTTAGGAGCACGCCTTGGGGATAAGTCTTAAATGATGGAGTCTGTTGTAATTAAGGTCTTAAATGACCAGAGTCTGCCTGTTTTCCAATAAAAGGTGTTAAGTGGCTTGGGAATTGTTGATTACATGGCCATGATTTTATCAGCAATAGATGCGGTAATAATTGGAAATTAACTGTCGAAAGCCTTAAATAGTGGTTCGAGGTCTTGTAGCTAGGAACCACCGACCATTGACAATATTGTTAGGAAACCGCCTTGGGAATAGATCTTAAATGGTGGGGTCTACCTTGATAAATATCCTAAATGGCAGAGTCTGCCTATTTCTATTTTCAAAAGTATTATAGAAGCCCGCTTCATATTTAGAAGTACTAAGTGGCTAATGGGTTTGGAAGTATTGGGTGTTTGATATGGCTTTTTTAGTATTTAATACCTTGGAAATGGGTAAGTATGTAATCGTTTATGCAGTACAAGGTTAGATTAGAATTGCTAACCTTAATGGACATAAAAATAAAATGGAAACCAATCGGTATAAGTTTATGTTATGGACACTTTATATTTTCCAGTCACCATCCTCATTACAACCCATAGGATAGTATTTAGAGGAACATGTCAGTGGAGTTGGATGTGCTTTGTTGTTGCAGAAGTTTTCTTTGTCTCATGCTCGATACTGATGTGACAATCTGCTATCCAAGAAATACCATTAATTCCAAGGTAGTAGTCATAGTCAATATTCTTATCCTGTTATTGTTTCCGCTGTGAGTTTAGATTTCTATCAATCTCTAATAATGCTCATGTTTATTTGTATGTACCAAATCCAACAATCTATGCTTTAATGGACTTGTTATTCTATTTTTGTCAAAATTTAGACCCATGGAGGTACGGGTTGTTACAGTAAGTTTTACTCACCAATTGATTGTACAATTATTGTAATATAATTGTTGTTGAATTAAAAAAATAAACTGTATAACAGACTGTAAGTTATTATTTTTGGACCCTACCTTGTTTTGTAAAACAAGTGATAACATTATATTGGAGTATAATCTCCTTTTGATTATGTAAAACATGTATCATGGCCCAGACTCACTATTTACATGTTAGATACTGCTTTGTGAAAAGTGATAGTGCATTATATATGTTTGAACTATATAGTCATATTAAACGTGCTTTGAAAGCCCTGATATTTATCATATGTTAAATTGGATAAATTGTGTTATTTTGGAAATATATATATATATATACACACATACATATATATATATATATATGGTTACACACGTTTGGTGTATTTGACATAAAATGAATTGGTTTGCACATTTGTGGAAATTAGAAATGGAAGTTTTAAATATGAAAAACAAAAATGTCACGATGGATGCACTTTGAAATAGCTATGTTTGGCGATTTTAAAGTTCACTTTGGAAGATATTCTTGGGTCTATTCGTATTTGTAATAAATACTATTAGTGTATTTATTATCGAAAAATTATCAAGGTTTAGATATATTTCTGAAAATCATTTATGGATTTATAAAGTCATCATTTTATATTATAAAACAGGTTTTAAAGTGGCGCTTTAAATAAAAGGTTTTAAAATATGTATAAGTATTTTAAAAGTATATTTTTAGTATGTATATGGTTTTAAAAGTTATTAAAGATTTTAATAAATATTTTTAGAAGGATTTTATTTTATTTTACAAATGGTTTATAATATTTATTAAATATCTCAGTTTTTCAAATAAATTTGTATATGTAAATATCTATCTTTTTAAAGGTATTTTAATATATTTAGAAGTTTTAAAAAGAAAGTTTAATATTTTATAAAGGGATTTAAAAGGAGTTTTTAGATTATAACACTTATGTTATAATGGATTGTTTTATAAATTGATTAAAAAGGTATATAACCTTGCTTAATAAAATAGAGAAGTACTTAGAACTTTAAAATGGATGTTTCAATGTAAATGGAAAGTGTAAAAGTGATTTTGGGTTTATAGTGTCGATGTTTATGCATCATTTGTTTTAACCCGTTTAACTGTACTTTTGAAAAGTAATTGGATCTTTAAAGTGGAGTTTTAAAGATTACAGAATAGTAAAGTGTTTTGGATTTGTCGTAAATAGTGTTTTAGCAACCTTTGTTTTTAAACCCTTGGATAATATTTTAAGTGGTAAAATATTGTAAAAAATTTAGGAAAATACTTATATGTATTTAATAATGAGATTTTAAAGAGAATAACATGTATGAATTAGTTTTGGGTTTGTTGTGGCAATGCGTTAGTAACATTTGCCTTTAACTCTTTTTGGTTACACTTATGAACGTAAATGAATCTTTGAAAAGAATGTTTTAAAGACAATCACAAGTGAAATGGTTTTGGGTTTGTAGTGACCGTGTTTGAGTAACATTTGTCTTAGGCCCTTTGAAATCGATTTGCGAATATACTTATACGGTTGGGATAAGTATATGAATACTTTTGGGAAGTGTTGAAATATGTTGAAAATAAATTCTAATGTTTTAATTAAGTAGTGGAGTTTAATTAACAAATGGAGTTTTGTTTATAAAGAGTTGGTCAGTAAAAATGAGTTTTAATAATAATAGATGATTTTAATTAATAAAAGAAGATTAATTAGAAGGGGATTAGAAGTCGTTTATATGACTTGATCATGCTTATGTCTTTCGATCGTGCTTTGTGTGTTTCTTACTTATGGATAGTATACGGGACTTAGCTTCCCGTATGCGATTCTTCTCATTATTATTGAATGACGAAATTCGTCGGTTCAGTCTTGTAGAGATTTGGATTGGTAAGTGTTCTACTTATCGAAAACCATTTCAAGGCTGAGATACGTGTTCTATCTCTTAGAAGTGGATATGTTCAAGATGCCAGAATCTATGTGGAGATTCGATATCTGTTTTAAGATGTTCAAACACATATGGTTTGTTCATGATCTATTTAGGATGTGGGAATCCATGTATGATTCCGAGACCTGTTGAGGTATGGGAATCCATGTGTGGTTCTGAAATCTGTTATGATATGTTAATCCATGTGAGGTTCCGAGTTCTATTCTAGTGATGAAGACTCGTGTGAAAATGCCAAACGTAACCTCAGCATCGAAAATAGTAGAAAATAGAGTAGGGGCATAGCTTGGGGTTTTGCCAATCCGCAACAAGATAATATCACTCCAGATCTAGAGTATGCTTATCGATGTTGCACGCGGGAGTGATGGTATTTAGGATCACGTATTTTGACGTGGACCAGTTATGTTTACCTTATAGTGTATTTTATCTAGAGATATACGATGCTCAGAGGTACTTTCTGACCCTTGTGCAAGAGATTGGATTTCGGCTTGATCGAAGGGATCTCCACGGAAAATCCATTACGCGAACGTTCCTTGTTGATTTTGATTGCACTCTCAAATATGTTGTTGAATGTAACAATGTAACCATTCTAGCTATGTTATAATATTTATATTCTACACCCTAGACATTATTACAGTATCACTGGATTTTATAATAGAAGTGGTCTGGTTATCGTAAGGTAAAAACTCGTCTGTGTTTGTTGGCAGCGTGGTCTTACGAGATACCCTTATTTTGAAGAGTTTTAAGATATAGTAAATCTATATGATTTGAGTTTCTCACGCTGGCTTACCAGACTGATCCAGATTTTTTTTCCTTAATGCTCGGGTTAGCTCGAGTATGTTTCTGAATTTAGTTATTATTCATTGGAGCTCTTGGAGAGGAGCTGAATGATTTCCTACCATACTTTATTTCTACTGCATTACTTGGTTTGTATCTATCAGCATGTGTGAGGACATGATGTTATAACTGTCCAAGCTGAAGATATGTTAGTTTTTCTTTGATTGATGTATGTATATTAAAGTTCCTTTTTGGTGAAGACGTTTTGAGATATTATATGTTATCATTCCGCATGTGAAATTCTGATATTGTGTTCTCTTCTTTCTTATTCTATTCCTTTTCCTTTTATTTTACCCTAATAATTCGTCTTTCCGGCACTTGGGTGCTCGACACATGAATACCGTAGATGTATTAGTGTCGACATTTGAGGATCAAAAAGTCGGGTCGTTACACCTTCAGCCTATTTTTTTCTTCAAAATTTGTCATTCTGCCTAAATGATAACTAACTTTGTCATTCAGCCCAAAAATAAAACTTAATGTTCTTCAGTCTAATTTTTTTTCGAAGTTTGTCTTTTTTCCTAATTGTCTTGCCCATGTATAAATGCTGAAATTTACACCGCAACAGACATGTTAGCCCCTCTTGTATTTGATTCATTGTCTAACCTTGTATATGTTTGCATTGTAATAATATGCATACACATATATATTATATATTTATTATAAATAATTTATATATAGAACATTTATAATATACGTATATGTATGTATGTAAATATTTATAAATAATAATCAAATTACTAAATTAATAAATATTACTTTTAAAGTAATTTTTTACATATTCATATGTATATATAATATATAATACGAAAGCCATAAATAATTAATTAAAATAATATTTTATTTTATTTTAAATTAATTTATACAATAAATATATATATATATATACATGTACGTATATGTATATAATTTTTAAAAAAAATTATGTTTCTTCATATTTTTGCTCATTGCAACACGCACGCGCGCGCACACACACAAATATATGTATATATATATATTTCTTTTTGGTTTTGAATTTTAATAAATTTTAAAATTAAAAAACCATGAAAAATTAAATAAAAAATATATAAAAATATTATTTTCGAAAGTTTTCTATAAAATATATGTTATACAATATTTTTATGCAAAATTTTATTATTTGTAATATATATATATATATACATAGGTATTTTAAATTACATAAACAATTTAGGTTAAATAAATAATTAAATATATTTTTTCGAAATAAAAAAATTAATTTACTACCGAATACATATTATGCATGAATAATTTTTTTTAAAATTTAAAACATGTGATACATAACATTAATCTATTAAATATGGATTTTGATTTATTAAATCATTTAATAATATAATTTATATAATTTTTTTTAATTTGTAGCCTCTGAGCATCTAATAAGTAAGCATACAAAAATATTTTTTTATTCTTTTATTTTATATTGATATAATAATATACACAACCAACCAATTTGTGACAACATTTCGATATAAAAGATTCGTCATATAATCTAACATCCTATTATATAAATAATATATATATATATATATATGATATAACAAAATAAAATAGAGAATTACCTTTCACCAAAGCCCTTGTGTACACATTAAAGCGTTGAATGGATCCCCTTGAATCAGTTCATAAATCAGAAGATGCTAGCTCCTGAACTGCCTTACCAGTGACGATTGAATATAATTTTGTACTTGAATTTTAGGGTTTGGAGAGGATGGTTGCTGGTCGAAAATGATAGAGATGAAGGAGAACAAAAAAATGTGTAAGAAATGAAGTAAAGATGTGACATATAAATAGGAAGTCAAGAGAGTGAAAAGTGTACATCATCCTAACATCTATCTCTTAGTTTTTCCACTCTTTTTATCATTCAAACTCCTCTTTTTTTGCCATCATACGGTCGGCCTAGTCACCCTTCTACAGTCAAAAATAACATGCTTACATGGGACTCAGATTTGGTCCAAGTTCGAACAATATTCAATGCAATTTTAAATCTTATTTAAACGAATACTAATATCATATATCTATCGATGTATTTATAACTATTATAAATACACTATTTAATATTTTTCAATATACATCAAATAAATTTTATAATTAATATTTCATAAATATTAATTAATTTATAGATTAATGAAATCAGATGGTAAAAAGGAATATTCAATGTTTCGGTTGTGTGACTCTTAGATGTAAATTTGGTCAGCAATTAATATTAAACATTTCAAATATTAGTGTCTACACGTTACTTAGCAGGTGGTGTGACATTATGGCCAAATTTATCGCTTTCTTGGTTTTGATAAAATCTAATTTTACTTTATTAAGCTTTACCCAATAGTGACAATTATTCACACCAATTCTCTTTGCTATAACTAAATCACTTAGGATTCATGAAATTTGGTAACGGTCAAAATTCCAATCTCCCTATTCAGCTCTATAGTCCAATCACAAAGTCCTTGGTTTAATAATAACAATTATTATTAACTGAACTACTCTGGCCAGAAATTTTGACTTTGAGACGACTTCAGTTGACCGTGATACTAACTCTATATAACGAAGAAGGCGAATCCTCTCTTTATTATGTTTCACTTCCAATACTTTCAATCGGCCCAACTATAGTCATTCGATGGACATCGTGTGATGATTTGATTATAATCAAAGCAGAGCTTTCATATTGAAGATCGGCAGTATTACCAAGTCAAGAGAATTGTGAAAATTAGTCACATCGATATTTTGTATTTGACCTTATTTATATTAACCTACAAAAAACTATCGAATGGGCCATTCCACAATTATCCAATAACTATTAGTATGTAACTCTTTAGTGCCCCAAGTAGTCTTGAGTAATACACTGCCCAACATTTGGAGAGCATTATGTACTATAATCTCAATGGATGCATCAATATCCAGTCTTGATACATCTCGACTAAGGATACTTAAAATGATGTGTTTTATTTTATCGTGATACAATAGCCATAATTACAACTATTTGTAATTACTATCACAAATATGCCATTATGGATTTTCTGTTAAATATATATTTTAGTTAGACATTTAATTATTCATAACACGTTATAACAAATATATAACAGAAAGAAAAACACCTTTATTACGAACGAGAATTGATTACAAAGTTAATAATTTACAATAAATTATAGAATTGCCCCTAGGGCATACTCCTAACTCTGTCAATCTCCATTTGCACTTGAGGCCAATTATGGAATCTCAATCCCATCCCTTTGATCAGCTTCTCGAGAGCCGACCGAGCTGGACCCTTAGTGAATGGATATGCTATGTTGTCCAAGGTGTCTATCCTTTGTATCACGACCTCTTTCTTCTCGATGAATTCCCCAATGTGGTAAAACTTCCGAAGAATATGTCGTGACTTCTTATGTGCTCTAGGGTCCTTTGTGATTTGCAACGCCGCACTATTATCAAAAAATGATGCCATTGGATTCTTGGTATTAGGAATCATTCTGAGCTCACTCAAAAACTTATGCATCCAGACTGCCTTATTAGCTGCTTCATTGAGGGTGATGTACTCGGCCTCCATCGTCGAATTAGCCACTATCTCTTGTTTGGAATTTTGCCAACTAATGGCTCTATTATTTAGCGTCAAGACATAACCAGACACTGATTTACTATCATCAATGTCAATCTGAATGCTCGAATCCATATACCCTTTCATAAGGAGGTCTCCATTTTCGTAAATGAGGATTAAGTTTTTAGTATTTTTTAAATAGGGGATCCTCTTCATACACTCTTTCTCCTCATCAGTATGAGGAGTATCCTTATTAGAAAGGACAACTCTAGACTACGTTGGAATGTTTCCACATTTGGAATTCTCTATACCGAACCTATTTAGCATGGTATCTATGTACAAGGATTGGGACAATCCAACAACCTCTTAAATCTGTCTCTATAGATATTTATACCTAGCACATAGTTTGCTTTCCCTAAATCCTTCACGAAGAATTTCTTGAAAAGCCAAGCTTTCAATGATTGCAATAAAGAAGTGTCATTGCAAATCAACGAAAGATCATCGACAAATAGAACTAAGAATACGATAGCATTGCCATGTTCCTTTCTATATATGCACGCTTCCTTTATGTTCTGATAAAAACTAAACTATTTGATTACCTTATCAAAACACTTTTTCCAACTCCTTAAAGCTTGTTTGAGTTCATAAATGGACTTTAACAACTTGCAAGCCTTGCTCCTACTCGCACTGACCACCAAACCCTTAGGCTGCGATATATAGATGGTTTCTTCTAAATCACCATTTAGAAATGCTGTCTTTACGTTCATTTGCCATATTTTGTAGTCATAGAATCAGTAGCCAGCATAATTCAAATGGACTTAAGCATGTCTACGGGAAAAAAGTTCTCGTCATAATCAATATCTTGAATCTGACGAAATCCTTTTGCAACTAGCTTATCTTTCTAAGTCTCTACTTATTCGTCTGCATTTAGCTTTTTCTTAAAATACAATTGCAACCAATGGGTTTTATCCCTTTGGGTACATACGACAAAATCCACACTTTGTTTTCATACATGGAATCCATCTAAGATTTCATTGCTCCAAGCCAAAGTGCAGAGTCTTTACTCTGCAGTGCTTATTGGAAAGATAGAGGAGTGTCATCATCTAAGACATGGTCCTTCTTCTCGCCATCCACGTGAAAACCGTAGTATCTCTTTGCTACGGGAGATTCCCTACTAGACCTTCTAATAGGTTGCATGTTTTTGTATATGAGTAAACTCGGTTCTCCCACTGGTTCATCCTCAGTGTTAGTTTCTTGAATCTCATCCATGTTTAAAACTTCGTTGTTAATTTCTTTTGATAGAAATTCATTTTCTAAAAAGATAATGTGTGTGGAAATGATCACATTTTGTTCCTCCGTGTTGTAGAAAGTATATCCCCTAGAATTCTTAGGATATCCTATGAACTTACACAAGGATAATCTCGCCTCAAGTTTGTTAGGGCCAATGTTCTTAACCTAGGTTGGAGAACCCCATACCTTGAAATAATTGAAGTGGGGTTTCTTCCCATGCCATATCTCATATATCATCTTAGGCGCGTACAGAGTGGGTAACAAATTCAACATATATGCTGCGTGTTGGAACTGGACCAGCCCGTAGTGGAGTAATTGGGTAACTGTGAAACTATTTTTATACCTTTTTAGATCTTTAATGGGCCTATTAGTCTAAATTTATTTAGAACATTTCTAAATTTTATTTTAAATAAAATCAATATGTTATTTAAATTTATAAATAAATTTTTATTTGTATAGTTTGTGTTATGTAATGTGATATGTGTATCATATACACTTATGTGTGAATATGCACGTGTAGCATAATAAGGTGTACATGGTTTTATATGCCTATATATAGATGTTGGGATTTACACCGCAATAGATATGTTAGTCCCTCTGTATACATGTCTGCTATCATATATATATATATATATATATATGTGTGTGTGTGTGTGTGTGTGTGTGTGCGTGTGCTTGTGTGTGTGTGTGTGAGTGTGTGTGTTTCATATAGTAATTGTAAATTTAAATATGAATATTATGAATTTTAAATTAAACTTTAAAATACAATCTTTTAAATTTCAATCTCGATCTATGTCCAGAAATACTTTAGTATTTTAAATTCTAAATAATATATTGACTTTATGTAAACGAGTTAAAAGCAGATTAAAGACTTTTTCTCACGTGAGATACTGATAAAAATATTAACACTACAGCCTGCCATCGACTAAAGTACTTGTGACATGTTACGAAACAATGCATCCAAACCAGTCTTAACATTAAGCAAAAAATCATCTGCAGAAACGTAAATAGTTAAAAACATGACATGATAGAAGAACAAAATTTGTGGCAAATACCTTTTACTTTGGAACACTAAAATTAGCACCATAACATCAACTAAAGTAACTCAATTGATCTTTTAAACCGAGGAAGTCTCCAGACATTACTCTTCTGCCATTGTTCCCTTCTCACTGACATAGATACCATCAAGAAATTTATGGATATCCTTGTTCTTCACATGGCATTTCTGTTAACACAACAATTACCACACATAAGATGATCTTTATTACAACAACAGTACAAATTTCACCAAAATTGCCTTTAGAGTTTCATTATGAAATGCGAAGCGTCTATGTTCACCTAAACACCCTCTGCTTAATACTGTAGTGTCTACATTCAGTACTTGAAACAGTTGTTGCTAATCATTATGATACATGTCATGTATGAACTCAATTTCGTAGACTTATGCTAGCTTATTATGACACAGAGTCTGAAGATTTCTAATACTGATCACTGATTTTCTTAAGATAAAGTAGTTGTACGTGGAAATAACTTAATTTTAAGTAGTCTCACATCATCAAAAATATCTTAATTAGCAGTGTATATAAGCCAAGAGAGGAAGCATAAGGTTGTCAATCCATGCAGATCCTATAAAATCGTGTTGAGGTGGGGAGGGTAAGTGAAGTCAAGTTGACCGCATAATAATTGAATGATAGTATGTATCAATACCCATAATGCTTCTTTAGGCGCTATTTAAGTCCTAACATTCAAAGGTCATTTTGAACTTTTGGTGATGCAAAGGGCATTTCGGGAATTTCAAAAAGACACGGCTAATTTTCAGTTCATTGAATTATCATTATTAGTAGTAAAGATATGTTTATACAAATTTTAAAATATTAATTTTTTATATATAATTATATAATAGAATAAATATTTATATATAGTATGTTTAAATAAATAAAACACATATAAGTATATTTAATAAAATAATAATTAAATATATTTATGTATAATTATATATATAATAGTTTTGGTTATATATATAAAAAATCCATTTTTTGGTTCAGTTTTAAATTACTAAATTTTTTATCATTTCGTGCAAAAATGTGAATTTATAATAAAATTATATTATTAAATTTCCAAAATGAATGTAAGAATATAAATTTAATTGTAAAGTATATATAAGTAATTTATAATATATATGTGTGTGTATATAATATATATATATTAATTAGTTACACTTCTAAATTAATTATTATTATATATATTTAGGATTCTTTTATTTTATAAAACTTTATAAGTATATATAAAATTGATAAAATAAAAAATACTTCATATGTTTGTATATTGTATTTTAATCTGTATATTATAAAACAATTTACTAATATTATTTAACTCGAAATTATAATTTTTTTTGCCATGAGCGTTTATCTATGTATAAATTATTATTATTATTAACACACACACACATATATATTTCATCTAATCAAGATAGCATAATTTTATACATATTCATGACATAATTAATTGTTATATAAACAAATATATGATATAACTAACAATATATATATATATATGTGTGTGTGTGTGTATGTGTGTGTGTGTGTGTATCATTGTCAAAAAGATTAGTACCTTTTATGAAAGCCTAATAAATATAACTTGAATTATTGAATCATATCACTCCTTGGATCAAAACTTGAATCCAGAAAAGGCTAATATTTTGAATGCAACTACCACCATTGCTCGAATTTTGATTTAGTTTTGTATTGGAATTGCTTGAATTAGTGGAGAGGTGAGCAAATATTTTTGACCAGCAAAGGAGATGAATGGGAGCTTAAAAGTTACTTTTGAAAATGAATGTCGGAGTGTTTAAATAAGAGAGAGTCTAAGGAGTAAAAGGAGGATCCGAATCCACCTTTTTCTCTTACTCTTTCTTTCTTTTGAACTCAAAATCCAACCTCCAACTCCTTCATTTTAGCAGGCCTACCCCATCAAATCCTAGCAAAATTTTCAAGCTCTCTTATGAGCCTCTGACTTATTTCAAGCTCAATCAATATTTATCACATTTAAGTCTAATTTAAACGCGTATCGATATCGTATGTCGATCGGTATATTTATAACTATTATAAACACATTGTTTGATATTTTCCAAATCAAATAAAATTTTATAATTAATATTTCATAAAATTAAATAATTTATTTATAATAATTATAAATTAATTAGATTGGGTGGTAAAAGGAGTATTCAATGTTTCGATTATGTGACTGTTAGGTGTAAACTTGGTCAGCGGTTAATATCGCGCAATTTGAATATTAACATTCATATGTCATTTAGTAGGTGGTGTGACATTATGGCCAAATTTATTACATACTTAGCATCGGTAGAATTCATTTTTATTTTATCAAGCGTTAACTAGTTTTGACAATTATTCACATCAATTCTCTTCTTCAAAACTATATCACTTTGGACTTATAGAATTTGGTCATGGTCAAAATTCCAATACCATTCATATTCAACTCTATAGCCAAATCATAAAATCCTTGCTTCAATAATAACAATTATTATTAACCAAATTCCTTTGGTCAGAGACTTTTTGGCTTTGAGTTGACTTTAGTTCATCATGATAATAACCTCATTTGACTAAGAAGACGAATCCTCTCTTGAATAGTGTTTTACTTCCTATGCTTCCACTCAAAACCAACTGCAGTCGCTCGATGGACGTTGTGCCACGATTTAACTACAATCAATGTAGAGGTTCCGCATTGAAGATGAAAGGTATTCTTAAGTCAAGGGAACTGTGTAATTTTATCACACCGATATATTCTATTTGACCTTAGTTATATTAACCAACAGAAAACTACCAAGTGAGTCATTTAATAATGATCCAAATTAGTACGTAACCCCTTGGTTCCCCTAGCAAGTATGAGTAATACACTGCCCAACATTTGGAGAGCATTTGTAACGACCCGTAATTTAATCACTTTAAATAGGAATATTTGATATATTTTTAAATATCAATTAATGGATTTTATAACTCAAATAAACCTCTTTTAAATAATAACTAATGATGGTGATGTCGTTTTAAATTTTTGGTTTACAAAAATATTCAGTTCGGAGAAAAATCGAAAATGTGACCGAAAATCATTTTTGGATTTCGACTTTTCATCGTCTAAAAGTTGTAGGAAAATGTTGTGTACACTAGAGTATACACACATACACACACACATATAAATAACCTGTGCTTTAGTTAAGAAATGGTTAGAGTTAAATATGGTAAAATAAGTTACTTAAAGTAAAAAGGTAAACTTGACTTTTCTTTCCTTTTATTTTAAAAAATGTGTAAAAGGTAATATAACATCAGAAAAGAGACGACGTGATAGGTAAGAGGGAAAGGGAGAAGGTGAGGTGGCAACTTCATATGGAGGGTAAGGGGCTAGGGGTAAAAAGGTAATCTTCATATTTCATTTTATATAAAAATAAAATTTTTCTTTTTAAATTTCATTGCACTTCACTTTTATTCATTCCAAAACATTTATCTTCTTTTTCAAAGCTCCATCCTTCTTTCTCATGGCTTCATTAAATTTTTAAATTAAAAATCTTTCTTTTTTCCATTTTCAAACCTTAAACCATGCTAAAATATACTTCTTTTCTTCTCTACACCTCCTCTCATTAAAAAACAAGACCCAAACCCCATTTTCAATTAAGACCGCACTCCTTCAAAGCTAAGGTCGAGCCCATCTAGCCTTCCCAAGGCTTCAAAATCAAGTTTTTACAAAAAAAAATCAATTTCGTGTGTCGGTGCAAGGTGTGGTGGTAGTTTGATTTGATTCGTGTGGATTTTGGTGAATAAATCTTTTCTTTGAAAAAAAAAAGTTATAAACTTTATGTTTAGTGATAATAACAGTTGTTAGTTATTGGTTTGGAAAGTCACGTAGCTTTTGTTTATACGTATATGTGTTTATATTTGATGATTTTGATGAATGGAAAACGTAGTCGATGTATTTAAGTGATAATGTACAAGTATAATCTTTCCTTGATTTAGGAATGTTATCTACCCATGTATATATTTATATGTGCTTATTTTTATGGATGTGTGGATGTTGAATAGAAAGTTAACACTTGAATTAGTATATTATCGAGATCGAGATCCTATGTGTTTTAAAAACTTGTTTGCTTCTTTGTCCTTTTGAAATGATTTCTAAAAGTTTCGAACTTTACTTTGGCTTTTAAAACCTTTATAGAAAGTTATCTAAGAATTTTAATGAAAAAGAAAAGGTTTAAAGGCAAGTTAGAAAGTTATGGTCCATATAGCGATAGTTGCTATGGATGTTGTTTGTAAATTGACCACTTTTGTGTAAACTAAAAAGAGTTTTTACTTTAAATATGTCTGAAAGGTATTTTAAAATATATTAAGTAGTAAAAAGGAAATTTAAAATATTAAAATATTTTCAATAATTAATTATTATTTAATTATTAATTAAGTGAAGGTTTAATTATTAATTAAGTAAAGGTTTAAGTATTAATTAAGTAAAAGGTAATTATTGATTAATTAAGTAAAGAATTAATTATTAATTAATTAAGCAAAGAACTACTTATTAATTGATTAAGTAAAGGATTGATTAGAAATTATTTAAGAAATGGTTTAATCATTAATCAATTAAGTAAAGATTAATTATTATTTAAATATTAATTAAGTAAAGGTCTAATTATTATTTAAATATTAGTTAAGTAAAGGTCTAATTATTAATTAAGTAATAATTAATTATTATTTAATTATTAATTAAATAAAAGGTTTAAATTTATTATTAATTAATTATATAAAGGGTTTTAATTTTAAATCGCTTTATTTTCGAAGGTCAGTTTGTTTAAAAGCAACTTTATTTTACAAAGGATGGTTTTTAAATACAAAGGATTTCTTTGTCTATGCCATTAAGTAGCCAAATAAATTGATAAGTTATGCTAAAACTTTGACACGTTTTATGGAAAGTAGGTCGTCTTGTATTTAGCACTAAAAGCCGATGAGTAGACTTTCCTCTATCTATGAGATCTAGAACTTGATTTTCTAGGCGAGGGATAGAGAAGTCAAAATGTCGAAAACATGATAAATATGAGAGAGTTAATTTCGATAAATGGGTCATGATTAATTTAGTATATGGAAGATACTTCATTCTATACTCCATACCAAATTCCAAGGTATGGCAACTCGTCTTTATCCCAAGAAATAAGAATGTATGCCAAGTCAAGTTTAGTGTTCTAACTTGTCCGACTTCATTATCAATCAAGAGATAGTACTGTTTGAAATCGAAAAGTGAGGATAAGTATAGGATGTCTTAATTTTCATTTAAAAACCTATACAAACCCCAAATAGTGGATTTGTCCACTATCAACAACTTGGTCCGTTTTAAAATTTTCGGACGTTGGTTCGATGAGACCGGGATAAGATAAGCATGGGCTATCCAAAAACCACTTTGAACTAATGAAAGCATTCGAATTGGAAACATCTTAAAGATGATGGAATCGAAGATGGAGATCTTTGAAGTGCAACGGCTACTTACTACCAATCGTGAGGGTGATTCTAAAATAGATGTAGTAGAAGTAGTGCCTTCGATTTGTTCATATGCTGAATAACTTGTATGGACGAATGATAGCATTGCATTGTCGTTTGGAGGGCAATGTTAGCATTCCAAGTGGAATTGGAAAGGTAAAGCATAGCCTCAAGCCTCATAACCGAGAATGACTAAAAAATGAGATATGTAGCAGGGCTATGTGGGTCGCACCCATTAGGATATGGTAATCACCCAACCTAGATCGATATTTCCAGATTATGTATGCTAGTGACCTGGGTACGGTTGTTGATCATAACCAGGGTGGTGACATATTCGGTACTATCCAGTAAGGGTTAGGCCTGTCCTGTGTTGGCAAGGGGTCCATGTGACGCCCTCGGTACATTCATCTGGAGGTGTACTGTGGTAGGTGGTACCACAACAGCCTTGTCATTGTATGGAATCCATTCTCCAATTAGCACTTGTACGGACTTAGTTGTATACCTACACTACACCAGAAAAGACCTTTAGTAGCGTTGAAAAAATGCTACCAAAACTTTTAGTAGCGTTTTAAAGAACGCTACTACAGGTCACACAACTAAAAGTATGATTTTTTTGGTTGCGTTTTAATAAACGCTACAAAATGTTTCCGTATAACTGCGTTTTTTAGATGCTACTAAAGGTTTTCTACAGCGTTTACATAACCTTACCAAAACTAACATTTTTTAGTTGCGTTGTACTTGGATCATTCTTTGATTTTCTGTAGCGTTTATTTTGTGCAACTAAAAACTTTTCGTTGCATTTATTTTATGCCACTATAAATTCAGGTGATAACTTACATTTTTTCTGTAGCATTTTAAAAATGCTACTGAAAGGTATTGATTGTTTTGTAGCATATTTTATATACTGTTAATGGCTTATATTATTTCCAGCAACCAATTATATAATATTCATATTAAAATCAGCAACAATCGTATAATTACCATATTCAAACCAACAATCAATCAATCATATAATCATCATATTCAAATAAGTGAGAACACGTCAATCACATAAGTATACTATCCATAACCATTTAGATAATAGTTATTTGACAAAATGAGCAAATTCACATACCACAAGCATTCACAAACAAGTTTACACAACTAGTACTAACAAATATCATAATACATATAACAATTTAAGCCATGTCCATTGTTGTTGATGGTCTTCACTCCGTAAAAGCTAATTACATGTAAACAAGGTTGATAATCAACAATAAGAATTTGCCATGAATTATCAAGTAACTACTGTAATCATATTATCCCAAAAACAACAAAAAGAAAATGCAAGTATTAACAATACATGTGCACACTATTTTGGAATTCCAGCCACTTCAACAGATGGACTATTAAGATTTGAAATAAATCTTAGTGTGCATGCAAATAAAAATGTATCAATCATCTTGACGTTGACCTGAAACAACATCAGAACAACACGTTGCTTCAACACGACAGATCAATGAAATGATATGTACAAAGAATGGGGACATTATACATTGCTTCAACATGACAGATCAACATTATAGTTGCTTGAGTATGACAGATCAATGAAATGATATGTACCAATATAACAGACCAATATAAGTGATTTATACCATTTCAAGTGTGCTCCCTTCTTTCGAACATTCTTTACCCTGCCAAAGCAAATTAGTAGCAACAACAGTTAAAGGTTTAATTATAGGAGCAACAAAAATAGTTGAAATCGAGAAGCAGCAGAAAACTGATAGTTAGTTACATATTATCACATATAGTAATTTAGTTATATTTTTATAAAACTTGTTATAATAAAATTATTTAATTTTTAAAAACTTATTAACCTAGTTAAATTTCAAAAAAACTTAATTAATTTGTACAAATTTATTTAATTTTTATAAAACTTAGTTAAATTATATTAAACTCAGTTAATTTTTAAAATTTTGGTTAATTTTTATAAACATTAGTTTAATTATCATAAAAATCGGTTAACGTGTTATTAAAATTAATTAATTTTATCAAACTTAGCTTTATTATTACTATTATTATAAATTTGTTAACTTTTATAATACTTAGTTAATTATTATAAACATATTTATTTTTTATAAAACATAGTTAATTTATTCAGAATATTGTTAATTATTATTATTATTATTAAACTTATAAATTATAAATTATCTCAATTGCTAAAACTTAAAATGTCATAACTTATATTTTAATTAACTTAAACTTATAAATTATCTCAAACTTAAAGTTTAATAACTTAGTTAATTTTTATAAATTATCTCAAACTTATAAATTTTTCATAAACTTAGTTAATTTATTGTTACTAATATAAACTTAGTTAATTTTTATAAACTTGTTTAATTTTTCATAAAACTTAATTAACTTAGTTAATTTTTATAAGCTTAGTTTTTGTTAATATTGTTATTATTATTGTTATTAATTATAAAACATAGTTGACTTAGTTAATTTATTATTATTATTATTATTCTAAACTTAGTTTTTTTAATCTTATTATAGTTTATTATTACTATGACATGATTATATTAAATTAAATTACTTGTTCAGCATCACTCATTCCTTTTTTACATTAGCTCGTCCATGGCTTCTAGCCAGATACGCTGCCCACGAAAATATTTGGTCTTCAGCTTGCATAATATTATAAAGTTACCTTCATTTTAATTCAATAATCTTTATCGTTCAAGTTACAGGGTTTTATAAGGTAACACACTTGGTAAGCATAGGTGTATATGATGTATATGTCTATTTCTGGGAGGAAACAAAATAATCATTTGTAATATAGGTGTACACATAACTAGGCAGCGGTTGGAGGTATAAAACCCAACAGTGTATTGATAGAAATAAAGACATGAATATGAGAACTGACCTGATCGCAGCCTTCACCGCTGAATGATGCACCATCGCAATAACGAATTTTGACTCTATTCCAATTATAGAAATCTACTCATAATCCACAAGATAATATTTAAATAGAAAATATGTATATTAAGTTTCAACGTCTTTCTTCAGGTTTGTTGCTCATGATCCCAGTAAATGGAATCTGTTTCTCTATAAAATTTGATGAACCACAACGAGTTGTCTTGCGATATATGCATGAACTAGCAATGATAGAAAAGATGGATTTTTTACACAAAAATCAAACTTGTAATCTAGCGTCTCTTGCTAAGGGAAGTCATTGATCGACTGGGATCTTCTTAGGTGGTGCAGACAGTGGTTTAAGATTTTTTGCTAAAGATTATTCACACCATGACACTGAAAAGTTAACGATATTCTCATAGGTTGTGATGCATACTTTTATCGAATGTTATTAACTTTGTTGACATTAATTCTCTGATGTGAAGTTGGAGCTACTTGAGGTGAATACAGCAATTTTGCATGGTGACCTTGAGAAAGAGGTTTATACAGATCAATCAGACAAGAGTAAGCCAGATTATGTGTGAAAGCTTGACAATCTATGAACAAACTAAAGCAATCCATAAGGTAGTGGTACAAAATGATTTGTCAAGTTTTACTCTTTCATGAATTCTTTAGAAGCTTAAAGTCAATGTGTATTTCGAAAGGTGCACCACATAGTTAACATATTTGTTGCTATATGTTGATTGTGTCAGTTAGTATGGCTAGAGACTAGCGTGGATATGTTGAAAACATAACTTAGTAAGAGTCTGACATGAAAGATTTGAAAGAAAAAATGTGATGGAGATATGTAGAGACAGACAAGCGAGAGAGCTAAGACACTCACAGAAACAATACATCTAGAACATTCTCGTTTGATATGAAATCAAGAAGCCACCAAGTACTTGGTTTATTCTTTATGAGGATACGTCTCACACATATACAAAGAAAGAATTTATGATGGTGTGCCATATGCAAATGTTATTGGAAGTCTTATTTATGCAAAGATATGAACATGGCTGAACTTGACTTTGGTGGTTGGTGTTGTAGGCTTATCACTTACGTATGTCTAATTCAAGCAAGTAACACTGGGCAATGATAAAGTGAATTCTTAGATATTTGAGAGGTACTTCATAGCTAAATAATCAATAACAAAATCGGTCATATATTGTTCAAGTACCGATATCTAATGCACAAAACTATTGGAATCATATTTGAATAATATTAATTAATTAACAAATTATCTACACATTTTAAATTATAAATGATACCACAAAGACATTGCTTTATTAGTTTATATTGCTTTGTTAGCTAAACAGTCAAGAATTTGCATATAGATAAATAATGCGTCTTTTGCAATTTAAACCTAGAAAATGTAACATACCTTTATTATAAGTGTCTCTTAACTAATTTCATCCTTGTAAACACTCTTAATATCTTTGACTTTAACATGATCTTTGACTTTAAGATGATCAGCTCAGACTTACCTGTTATGTTCACTATAATCTTACACTACTAAACTCATTAAGTGCATAGCAGAGGCAAAAAAGTATTTAAATTATGAAAATCGAAAATTCTCACCTCTAAATTGACTAACCAACTATTTGCACTAGATCTAAAGCCACGATCTAGGTGGTAACCAGGTAGAGTTCCGTCTAAACAAATTGCCCAAGTCAAGAACCAAAATTAGCAATAATCCATGTATCAAGAAATCTTTGTTTAATAGGAGCAAAAGCTAGATGATATCAAAACATGTAAAACAAGTAATTACTGTTTTGATTGGTTCCTGATATTTTAGAATATAAAATCTATTTGAAATTTTGATTAGAATATGTAAATCATATGGAGATGACTTATTGTTATTACTTATTTCTAATAGAGATGGCACTTGAGTATGCATTCAGCTTCTTTTTTTCTCAATAAGAAGCAGCAGTACAAATACAGATAAAACATAATTTTAGACACGAGTCTACACAACATAATAGGAATTAGGTAGATCTAAACTGATCATCAGTGATATATTTAATCATTTCTGAGAATATGTAAAGTAGATTACATAAAACATAATCATGTATGAGGATTATATAATGAAAATTACAAATAACAGCTTTTCATAAGACACAATCTTCAGATGCTAAGTTTGGTTTAAAAGGGACTATTCAAGGGAGACAACAAAAATTTCGTTTCACTTTTATAAAAGGAAAACCATTGCCTTCTTATCTTTTTTTGGACAGGGTGGCAATGACATTTTAAAAATCACTGGGTTTATTAAATTCAATTTTAAATATCACCAGAGATATATTCAAACTATATGAATTTTTTAAATTTGTTTATAAATTATGTGTTTTGTTTTCGTATACCCATATTCGTGAAACATTGACAAATAAATTTTGCTGATACCTTCACCCGCTATTGATATGAAATTATGGGGTCATCTTGATATATATTAAAGATAGTGTAACCTGTCCTCATTTCCGGTAATATGCGCCATGTATTACGCACTGAGCTGTGAATGGAGTGTGTTTTTTCTCACTCATTCGTGTTTGTTCAAAGCGTTATGTAATTTCTGTTGTGCGTGCATTGTGTAATTAAGGGACATGCAGGTGTTGTGTAATTTCTGAACCTCCCAATCATTAGACACACAGTTCAAAAGGCTTACTGGTTTTCTAATTGCCTTCAACAGTGCCACTAGAATAAAAACAAGCTCCTATTATCTCAGGATACAACGTACCTCGTTAAATTGTACTCCAACTTGATATTTTCCTTTTTCAATGCTTTCGTATTACAACATCCTGCATCATCAATTTTTTTTATTCTGACCATACTTGTAATTCTTAATATTGTGACTAGAACAGCTACTCCTATTTAGAGGCAGACGATATTTGTATGTGTGTACCTGAATCAATGACTCCTACCGTCTTAGTATTCTAGACATCAGGCAGTTCTGAATTCTGCTTATTGAAAATTGATTCACAAAAATTTAGTACAGTTTGCTTATGATTCTCCACTCTTTGCTGCAAAGCCTTAGAATCCATGTCTAAAGCTGTGGGTCATGAAATTAAGAGCATCTTCTTTGCTGAACACGATATTTTAATAAATGCTAAACTAAAATATGATGAACATAATTTTTAGTTGGTTCATGTGCCTGTGTTGTAACCTAAAGATTTATTTATAAGGGTAAAAGTACATTACTAGCATTCAATGGTATAAACCATTCCATACCTTTCATGTACGTTGATGAGAATTTCATGGTGTAATGCCTAGATAACATTTGAGTCCTCATGGTGTTTCTCTCCCAGTTAAACAATGTCTACTTGAAACTCAACATAATCATCTTCAAATTCTTGCATACAGAATATTTAAACAATAGAATTATATATTTTGAAGTCCCTTGCTATGTTCTTGGAATCTTGAAGACCAAATGCCACAAAAATGAAGCACTGTACTGTGTATAGTGTCATCTATAATAATATAGCTGCTAAAATAGTACTGAACCTTAGCTAATATGTTGGCAAACTAAACTTTGAATTTAGCTAACAAAGGCATTGTTAAAGTACTGGACCTAAAACCAAGGTCGATGAATATGAGTCCAGTAATGAATGTAAACTAGTCACAAAACGTTGGAAAACTAACAATCAATTATGTTCCAAGATTAGATGTGCATTGTCAACAAACTTTGCATATTAGAATTTATATTTTAGACACAATATTTTCTGCATCAGATATGTCTGACGATGAGGTTATATTGTAAAAATTATCTTTAAGTGAAAAATGACATAAGGCCAAATGCATGGTTGAGTAAATCACAAAGGATTAATTGGTAGACTGTCAAGTAAATAACTAATTTGCAACTTGAAAGATGTGTTAAAAAATTATTATAACATTATATATTTGCAACTTGAAAGAAGTGTTGCCAACTCGTACAAAGCATAAAACATTATATTGACTTTGCATTTCAAAGCCTGAGCTAGAAAGATAATTAAACATTCACCGATTCTATTGTGATATTTGAAATAATAGAATAGAAATAGTTCAAAGTTGCATAATGAATTACATTCAAGATTCAATGCAACTTATATTAGTGGTAATTAATGCTTATGTCATACGGACTAAGTCAGATTACATCCAGTATCAATTCAAGACTGACAAAAAAATAAGAGGCTTGATAATCTAATTGAATTCAGCCACATATATGATGTTCATATGATAACATGCATCCCAAGATCTAAAGCTTTCTTGATTAAACAAGAAGATATAACTATATGAGCAGCCTATTTACGTAACTGTGATATAAAAATAGCAATGCACCTATTATGTGATGGCAATAGGCTTATCATTGACTTGTATTAGTAAACATTTATAATAAAGCTACAGATATTTTTATTGAAAAGTGCATTTCTTCATAAAACCATCCATGGATCCAAACAAAATTGTATGTGTTGCACCTACAACAAAATCAGTGATCTGCATGAACAACAATATTTTCAACCGAGGACCTTAAATTCATTGTGTTTTAGATAGATATATGACATGATAATTAGCTTCCATATTTGGTACTTGGTTACATAAGCATGATAGTGTAAAATCTAGCTAGATGTGTAAACTATATGAACTAAATTTATGAAACCAGCAACACAAAATTATATAACAAACATTTCATTTCTAAGCATATTTACATGTAGTGCTGAAAGCTAACTGATAACCAAGGCAGCGTGTGTTAACTTTTTTAGTGTGATTAGGTTTTTGGATCTGCTTCTTAAGAAAGTTTTTAATAAAGAATCCAACAAAAATGATATTTATCATAGAAGTGATCTTGTACTAAAGCTAAAACAAGTCCTAAGTGTTTGTTTTTTGCATTCAAGTTATACAAAAACCTTTTTCCTATTTGGTAGATTCCATTTCCACCTGTAAATCATAGCTACCATTGATGCAATTATATTGTTCTATTTGTCTGCAAGTGCATAGCGTTGACCAACTCTTTAATATTAATATAATATATGCATAAGGCTACCCTTTAGCTTAGTTGATAGGAATATTTTTTCCCTTGATGGATATTCAAAAATACATTATGCCTTATTCTTGGAAACTATTATTGTTAATTGTTTTCTTTGTGATAATTTAACTCTACAACCAGTGACTATAGTTTTATCCCACTAGTATACGGTCATTAGCCTGCCTGTAAAGCTTGCATGAAGCAGCATGTATGTAAAGAAAGTTTTCATATGGTAAACTATATGGAGTAGAAATGAATATATGAACAGACCTGAGGCTATAATCATAAAACTCTTCAAACACAGCTTCTTCATCATCACATCCATCTCCATAATGAATTATGTAATGACTTTTTGCAATCATATGTTTCCCAAAACCTTCTAGGATTTACGAAGGAAGTCAATTGTAATGTAAACACATGAAATTCCTTTTAACCTATGACAATAGATTTTAAGAGCTAATCAAGTCAACATTAACCATAAAGCCTTTAACAATTAAATAGACACACTATTTAACTTTAACCCGACATATGTGAGTAGACCATTAGGATCTTTCAATTACTCAACATCAAGCCATGATGTTTATGCATGTGACTCATGCAATTTTCTAAGTTGTCATGTTTGAGATCACAAACAAATGAAGAAGTATCCAATTCTTATATAATATCCATGTTATCAGCATCAGAAACAATTCTTGGCTGTTCATAACGATGAAACTGAGTTTAAATGGTTCGCATTTAATTTTAACAGTTAAATCAATGCTTTCCCCTCCATTTCAAACATCCAAACATGTTTCTCAAGTCGTTTTCAATCTCTTCATTACCTCCAATAGATTATAGTGAACTCTTCAAACTAAATCAATCCATCTTTGTTTAAGTAGACGGATTTCAATTCTAATATCATTAATATTTTTTTAGACCTCATATCTGAATTCAAAATGTCAAATAGTTTTTAAATTGAAAAATTATAATACCTAAATTGGACGCGGTAGAACATCGAAACCCTAGATTTTGCCTACTACTATCTCACGCACCTTTCCTTGCAGCATGTAGCCACCTGAAATCAATTTCGATTTTGGGGAAGGAAACAAATTGGATACCTAAACCTGATTTAGGTTAAAGAATAGATTTAAGAATATATGAATAATTGAATACCTAAATGAAATTATATATTGGTGACCTGAAGAAGCGCCGACAATTAGTATCTAACGTCAATTGGTGATAGTGTGCAACATAGATGCTGAATCGATGTTCAATCAGTGATAAATAACTATTTGATTTTGTTTTGTTGGTGGTGACTTTCTTTGTACAAGAAATATTTTGGAGATTTGAGAAGAGGAGGCGGAGTCAACTAATTTTTGTTGAATGTTTTATTTTCTTTTAGCGAAAATGAGGTGAAATAAGGGCGGGAAAAGTAAACAAAGTCCGCCTAGAAATATTACTCCAAATAACTAAACTTACAACGCTACCATTATATTAAGGTCAGGGAAATAGTTGCATTTAGTGCTCAAACGCTGCTTTTAATGCTACCAAAATCACATTTTCTTGTAGTGCTACTATGCTGGAACGTAATTAATGTAATCATTTCGGCTATGTTCAATATTTATTTTAACCTAGACATTATTATAGTATCAGTGGATTTTCTATTTCGAAGGTTTTGGTTATCATAAAGTAAAAACTCATCTGTGTTTATGTGCGGCGTGGTCTTAAGAAACACCTTTATTTTAAAAGAGTTTTATAAGTATAAAAATTCAGTTGTTTGGAGTTTACTCACACCAGACCCATGTCTGACCCGGAGTTTTTCTTTCTTTCGCTAAAACTCTTGGGTACCCAAATTTATATGAGTAGCTAAGTAGTCCAGGTTCTTACATATGCATTTTTGAGGAGCATGAAGCATGAGGCTTCGGTGTTAGCTAGTTATCTATTTTATTTTTGCTGTGTATGTATATTTTGTATCAACATTGTTAGGGTAGGCAGTTATAACTGTCCCTGACTAAAGTTAGTACTTGTTGTGACCCTGATGTTCATTATGGTGGTGACCATATGTACTATCTTATGTTCTTTTATATATGATTTTCTTGCATTGTGAGATTCCAGATTTCTTTCTTCTTTTCTTTCCTTTTACCCTAACAGCTTGTCTTTCAAACACCTAAATGATCGGCACATGAATGCCATTGATGTATTAAGTATCATCTTTAGGAGTAAGGAAGGCAGATCATTACGATGTTATGTACTATAATCTCAATGGATGCATCGATATTTGGTATCGATACATCTTGACTAGGAATATTTAAAATGGTATGTTTAATTTCGTTGTGATAAATCATTCATGGTTACAACACTTTGTAACTACTATCCCAATACCATTTATGGATTTTCCATTAAATATACTTTAAATTAAATTAATTAATTAATATAACACATTATATCAAGTATATAATAGAAAGAAAACATCTTTTATTTTCAACAAGACTGGTTATCCAGTTAGATATATGCAACAAATTTAATAATTGCCCTTAGGGCATACCCTTGACTCTATCGATCTCTCACTTGCACTTGGGGCCAATTATGGAATCTTTGTCTTATCCCTTCTATCAGTCTGATGAGAATTGATCGATTTAGACCCTTCATGAATGGATTTGCTATGTTTTTTTAATTGTTTGATATGTCAATCAACTCTCTACGATGCTGATAAAATACCTTTATCATGCAGAACTATTCGAAGTATGGTTCTTGGCTTCTAGTGAACTCTTATCATTTCATTGTTATCATATAACAATAATGTTGTATTCTTAATACTTGGATTCACCCCTAGCTCGGTTGTAAAAATTTTCATACACACACACATTGCTTTTATTATGATGCTATCTAAGGCGATGTACTTAGCCTTTTCATCAAATCAGCCATAATGTTTTGTTTGGAACATTTCCTACTTAAAGCTTCTTAATTAAGGTTTGAATCATGAATTTGATATTGACATATTATACACGATGTTACTTTTGAAGTTTAAGTCCGGATACTCCTTAAAAAAGAGCTCGTTGTTTCTATAAATAATTATCTAGTATTTCGTTAATACTTGAGAACACTCTAAACTACCATTTAGAGTTCTTAATTTGTATTTGGTATTTGCTTCATTCTTCAAATACATAAGCGAATTATGATAATGTAAACAATACAACATGTATAATGATTCTTGTTGTCCATATATAAGGAATCCATCTTACATGTTCCATATTAAACATATTAAAAACATGTCTTTGCATATCATTTGTGACATTTCCAACACCTTTATACTTATCATAAATGATATAATTTACAAATACAATAACGAGTATTAAACAACTAAACTATTACTGATTTTAACATAAGTACATTATTAATAATCAATAGTACGTTGTTTACCTTTTAGAAATATTTTAGTACCTTTAATAGTTCTTTCTTATGGACATACACTTCCTCTGCATTTTGATTGAAAATCAAACTATTTGATATTTCTATCAAAATACTTATTCAATTCTGATGCTTATAGAATGATACCTTCGTATCATTTCATGGATCATATCCTAAAACTCACAAACTCAATATCACTCCCATTGACAGTGAGACACTTTAGTTGCTATGTGCGAACAGTATATTCTAAATCATTATTTATAATTTTACATTTCAATATATATGTACCAAAACACAAAGTCACATTAAGCGATAATTTTGTGAGTAAATCCGAATTAACTTGAGTACGTCAAATGGCGAATCTATTACATTAATTTCAACAATTGAAATTTACGATATTGTTCTCATCAATGTTACTCACCATGTTTCAACTGCATTTGTCACGGATCATATCCCTTCGGGTATAACTACCAAAATCATATTTTTATAATGTACTTGGAATCCTTTTGGATTTGTGCATCATAACATATGGCAGATACAATACTCTTAATTGTTTAATTGAAAGCTGAAGATTATCTATTCTTGACATCGATAAGAAACTCATAGTTTCTCTTCAATGTGCAAGAATACGTTTTAGACAACCTAACGCATTATGTTCGTGTAGGTTACAACCACTCTCTTCATCCCAACTATGCCTTAGGTTACATCGATACATTCGATTTTTTTCTAAACGGTCGAACCATTTAAAGAAAACCTTACTACAAAATCATAACGAACTCTTTACAAAAGTGAATTTGGTTATCCTTAACTTTTAGAGCTATTGAATAAATTGTATTTTATGTAAACTGATCAAACTAACATTTCAATGATCGAATTATTAGACCTGTCTAGTATTCTTTGGTTCTGTGTTATGTTTTACACACCAAGATCATTATTGCAATCAATCATACGTACATGATCTCACACTACAGTTTACTTGCTTATTTCAATGAACTAATTTCATTGAGGTTTCGTACATTACGAATTATGACCACTCGCCATGTAACATTTATATGTGATTGTATATGAATCAAATATCTATATATTTTTATCGCTTTTATAGTTCAAAACTCATTAATGACATTACACGGTACTACTCAAGTAAACTCGTAATTGACCAAGTTACTAATGCATTTAGTGGTTGTATAATTTGGCGCTTGCATAGATCAACATGGAAAAATTTATTGGCAAGTATAATTTATATTTCTATTTGTCAATATTAATTCAATTCATTTGTATATTTAATTGATAAACCTTTTAATAATTATATTAATTGCACAAATTTATCAATGTAAATTGTTACAACTTTATATAACAGATCTTCTTACAATATTAGAAAGGTTAAATGTTACCATTTTATTTTTCTAATAAGGCTCCTACCAGTCTTTTATGTTTCTCCAAACCCTAAGATGAAACATAGAAGTCTTTCGACTTCACTAGTGGATGTTAGGACTTGTCTGTCTTCGGATTCCGACCTTGAGTTTGCTCAACAAGTCAGCCCCACAAATGATGGATAGCTCCTTATCAGTTGTACCGTATACAACTCCTAACTCATGGTTTCTTGTCCTAATCTCATTTTGATATTGAGTTTTCTTAACAAATCGAAATAAATTATTCACTTATACCTACGATTTTATGACAAGCTAAGTATAATATATGTACCTTGAGTTCGCTCAACAAATCGAAAGAAATTATTCACTCGTAGCTACAATTTTGTGACGACCTAAGTGTAATATATCTACCTCAACTTTGCTCAACAAATACATATAGTTATCTTACCTCGTCATTATTTTAAATAAACTACATATAACAACTCTAGCTTGAGTTTGCTCAACAACCAGAGAGTATGCAAGTAATTTATTAATATATAAATGGTAGATGACAACACTTATACTAAAGATTCATAATCTTTAATATATTTAATTAAGTGATATCGACTTATGGAATAATGTACTTCTTATGAAATACCTTCGTGATTCAAGTGTCAAACACATCAGAAATCATGGTATACTTACTTTTACGTATGTATTTATTCCTTGAGTCTATCTTCGATTTCTTTAATGTTTAACCTTCAGTTTATACATTTATATTATATAAGTTTTATACTTTATTTAACTTATATAATATTTTATGTATAACATTATACTAATTAAATCTTATTTAATTAGTTTATTTATTTAACACTTTAATTAATTATTATATTATTTAATTATAACATATTATATTGAATATACATATGCATACACACACACATACTATAACCTTTATAGTAATACACGTATATCTTATATGTATGTATTCTAATTTATTAATTAACTTTTAGTTAAATCTTATTAATTTAGAAAATTCTTTTATACACACATGTATACTCATGGTCTTAAAAAATTCAATACAACATAACATATATCATTATATATATTATACATGTATGTATATTTAATCTATTAACTTATTTAATTAATTCATCTACTTAATTAATCTTATTAATAAATAATAATTTCGAAATTAATTTTATAACATTTTTAAATATTTTGAAAAATTATATTATAGCTTTTATAATATGTGTTTTATTTTAAGTTCAACTTTAAAATGTATAGCTTTTATTATAATTTTCATAACAATTTGAAATTTCATATTATAACATCTATAATATTTTCATATTTTAACTATAGCTTTTAAATTTAAAACTCTTATTTTAATTTCAAAACAATTTTGAAATTAGCTTAAGACCCAATTCAAATTGGGCCTTTTTCTATTAGGAGCAACCTTTGGGCTTATATAATTGTACGAACCAGGTAGGTAGCCAAGTAGGATAGGATACTTGATTACCTAACAATCCAACCTAATTACTACCTTTCTTAGACACCATACTAACTAGATTACTAGCTTAATTAGTTATCCCAAATATGAATAATTTAGACCGCATAAGCTATTTAGCTCCGATACCATTGTTGAAACTGGACCAACTCGTAACAGAATTATTAGGTAAATTTTGATTTTTTTAACCTTTTTGGATCTTTAATGGGCCCATGCAGTCTAAATTTATTTAGAACATTTCTAATTTTTGTTTTAAAAAAAATCAATATTTTAATTAAATTCATAACTAAAGTTTTATTTATATAGTTTGTATTATGTAATATGATGATATGTGTATCATATATACATATGTGTGAACATGCACGTGCAAAATAATAAGATGTACATGGCTTGACATGCCCTTATATAGATGTTGGAATTTACATCGCAACAGACACGCGAGCCTCTCTATATACTTATGTGTTGTCAATATATATACATTCATACATATATATATATGTATGTATGTATATATGTATATGTATATATATATATATATCTGTGTGTGTATTTCATATAGTAATTGAAAATTCAAATATGAATATTATGAATTTCAAATTAAAGTTTAAAATAAAAACTTTTGAATTTAAACCTAGATCTAGAGATCTATAAAAGGAAATATTTTAGTATTTTTATTTTAGAATAATATATAAACTTTATGTAAATATATTTATACAGATTTTAAAATATTATATATATATATAATTATGTAATGAAATAAATATTTACATACAATACATTTAAATAAATAAAACACATATAAGTATATTTCATAAAATAATAATTGAATATATATATATATATAATAATTTTGGTTTTATATATAAAAAATATCCAACTTTTTTGGTTTGGTTTTAAATTATTAAAAAAATCATTTTTTATTATTTTGTATGAAAATTTAAACTTATAATAAAATTATATTATAAAATTTCGTGAAATGAATGTGAGAATATAAATTTTATTTCGAAGTATTTATAAGTAATTTTTAATATATATATATATATCTTTACTATTAATAATAATAATTCAATGAACTATATTCAACCGTGTCTTTTGGGATTTCCGATAATACCCTTTTACCCTAATCTCATTTCATACTGCATTTCATTTTGTCTCGTGCAAATTACTATTCTCGATAAGCTAGACTGGTGCACATGAAGACCAGGCAATACTGCATGTAAATGTGTTGCAAAAAAATATATACATGCCTATATTTTCGCATGTAAATATATATGTGAATGTGCAAAGCCAGGCAATACTGACACGAAGGCAAGTATCTAAATATTTTCACATGGACACACGTCACTGGCAATAAAGAAATGATCAAATACATGCGAAAATATATACACACACACCTATAGCAACACTCACGAAATCTATATAAAGGAACATATTACATATATATGATTACGTGGAAAAAACTATTTTTAGTCTTAATTAATTACGCAAAGTATAACTGGACGTGATTAACTGTACATGTGGTCATAGAATGAACACGAAGTATAACTGAGCGTGAAGGCTATAAAATGTATACAACCTTTGCAAACGTGAAGGATAATATGTACAAGCTTCACACCATGTTAAATTCGAAAGCCTGGGCGTGAAGGCTATAAAATGTACGTGAAAAATATATATTTATATCTCCAGGCGATAGTTTTGCAAACGTGGGAATAAATTGACACGATGGTTCCACGCTAAGATGACGTGGACATCTCTACTATTAATAAAGGGAATACAATGAATAAAATTTTCACGATGTCCTTTTGAAATTCTAAAAAAGCTCTGCATCAATCAATATAATTTTATCATCGGTTTGCAATCTCCATCGACATTTCCTTACCAACCACCAATCAATAGAAATTCAGTGTCAATTTGCTTACAATAAAAGTATTGTGACAAACAAAGCTTTCGCACTTATAAGCACACATCCATCTATAAAAAAAATTTATTAAATAAAAAGTAAATATTTCTAACTATTAGATGCACGTACGTGCGATTTACACTAGTGTATATAATATATTTATGTATACGTATATAATCTATATATATTTATGTATATGTATATAATTTATATATATACATATTTTTTAATTAATTATACTTTTAAATTAATTAATATTATATAGATATATATCATATATGAATATATTTTTTTATTTTTGAAAACTTTATAAGTACATACAAAATTTATCAAATTAAAAATACTTTATATGTTTATATATTGAATTTATTCTAACCTATATATTATAAAACAATTTAATAATATTATTTAATTCAAAAACCTTTTTTTCCATGAGCGTTTATCTTTGTATAAGTTATTATTATTATTATCATTTTAACATATACATATATATATATATTTCATCTAATGAAGATGACACAATGTTATACAGAATCATGATACAGTTAATTGTTATAAAACAAATATATGATATAACGAAATATATATATATATATATATCATTATAAAATGGATTGGTTCCTTTCACCAAAGCCTAATAGATACACCTTGAACCGTTGAATTAGATCACTCCTTAGATCAAATCCTGAATCCAGAAAATGCTAATATCCTAAATGTAGCTACCACCAAAGCTAGAGTTTTGATTTAATTTTGTGTTGGAATTGCTTGAATTAGTGGAGATGCGAGAATGTATTTTTGGCCAGGAAAGGAGACGAATGGGAGGCTAAAATATTACTTCTAAAAATGAATGTTGGAGTATTTATAAGAGAGAGTCTAAGGAGTAAAAGGAGGATCCGGATCCACCTTTTTCTCTTACTCTTTCTTTACTTTTGAATTCAAAATCCAAGCCTCCAACTCCTTCATTTTGGCCGGCCTACCCCATCAAATCCTAGTCAAAATTTCAAGCTCCCTCATGGGCCTCCGACTTATTTCAAGCCCAGTCAATATTTATCACATTTAAATCCAATTTAAATGCTTATCGTTGTTGTACATCGATCATTATATTTATAAATATTATAAACACACCTTTTAATATTGTCCAACACATCAAATAAAATTTTATAATTAATATTTAATATATTAACTAATTTAACTAATATATAATAATTACAGATTAATTAAATCAGGCGGTAAAAGGAGTATTCAATGTTTTAGTTGTGTGACTCTTAGATATAAATTTGGTAAGCAATTAATATCGAACAATTAGAATATTAACGTTCACATGTCTTGTAGCAGGTGGTGTGACATTATAGCCAAATTTATGACATACTTGGCATCGGTAAAGTCCAATTTTACTTTATTAAGTGTTACCCAGTTGCGATAATTATTTACACCAATTCTCTTTGTCAAAACTATACCACTTTGGACTTATGGAATTTGGTCATTATCGAAATTTCATTATCGCCCATATTCAACTCTATAGTCAAAATACAAAGTCCTTGGTTTAATAATACAATTATTATTAACCGAACTACTCTGACTTGAGACTTTTGACTTTGAGTTGACTTCGTTTAACCATGATACTAACCTCGTATAACCAAGGAGACGAATCCTCTCTTGAATTGTGTTTTACTTCCAATGCTTCCACTCGACCCAACTATAGTCATTCAGTAGATACCATGCGACAATTTACTAGAATCAAAGCAAAGCTTCCATACTAAAGATCAACAATATTCTCTAAGTCAAGAGAACTGTGTAATTTTGTCACATCAATATTTTCTGTTTAATATTAATTATATTAACCAACAGAAAATTATCGAGTGAGTCAGTCCATAGTTATCCAATAATTTTCAGTACGTGGTGGTCCCAGCAGGCATGAGTAATACATTGACCAACATTTGGAGAGCGTTGTGTACTCTAGTCTTAACAGATGCATCGATATCCAATCTTGATACATCTTGATAAGGGATATTTAAAACGGTATGTTTAATTTCAATGTGATAAATCACTCATGGTTACAACACTTTGTAACTACTATCATAAACATACCATTTATGGATTTTCTATAAGATATACTTTTAATTAAATTAATTAATTAATATAACATATTATATAAAGTATACAATAGAAAGTAAATACCTTTTATTTTGAACAAGATTGGTTATCGAGTTAGATTTATGTAACAAATTACATAATCTCCCCAAAGGCATACCCCTGACTCTATCACTACGGTTTTCAACGCATAACCCCAATAAGACAATGATAACTCGGCCTTACTCATTATGGAACAAATAATATCTAATAGAGTTCCGCTCCCTCGCTCTGAAACACTGTTATGCTATGGAGTATACGATGGAGTAACCTAAGAGATAATCCCATTATTTTTTAAGTATTGTTGGAGTTTCTTGTCTAACGTACTCACCTCCTCGATCAAATCAAAGAATTTTTATCTTTTGGTTCTTTTGATTTTCAACCTTATTCATATATTTAGTAAATTTCTTACAGCCATCAAATTTGATCTTCATATGATACACATATCCGAGTATCGAGAAATCACCAATGAAGGTAACAAAGTGATGTTATCTTAGTGATTACAAGCATCGACCCACATACATCACTATATACTTATCCTAAGAGTTCATCAACTCATCAACTCTTGCATTGCTCCCACTGAAGGGGTGCTTAGTCATTTTCCCTTTGAGACACGACTTACACGTGTCAAATGATTTAGAATCAAGTGACGGGAGAAAACCTTTGGTTTTCAGTTCGTGTAGACGTTTCTTACGAATATGACATAGTCTACAATGCCAAAGATAACTATTATTTATTTTGTTAGAAGAACTACTCGTGGAACACACATAATTAATATTGATCACATAAATGCCATTTTCAAGAATACCATCACGAACTTTATTTCCATTCAAACCAATGTTCATAACATTATTCGCAAAATGAAATATATATCCAGTCTCAAACAATCTAGAAAAAGACACAATTCCACAAATAAAGTCTTTTAGAAAATAGAAATTATTTAATATCAATACTACTCCACTAGGCAAACATAAACGATAATCTCCTACCACAGTTGCATCTATGATAGATCCATCAACAAATTGGAGCCTCATATCTCCTTTTCCCACACGGCGCCAATTCCTAATCCCCTACAACGAATTATGTAAATGAGTTCTAGATCCAGTATCTAAAACCCAAATCATTTTATTGATTGCAAAACAATTTTGAAACATAAATTTACCTAATGGAGCTGTAGTGTAACGACCCGCTATTTTGGACCATTCGCATCCATTATAAGTGTATAGGTATACACTCATGCCGGAATTGAATTACTCAAAATACTGCGTTGTTAATTTAAATTTGGCAAAACTGAACATATACAGTAAATAAATAATCACATATCACAGACACAGAGTAATAAATGCAGCGGAAATAAAAGAGATAGTAGTTCATGAAGCTACTATATAAATGTATAAGTTACATCAGAGTTAAACCAGATACAACGGAAGAGTAACACGATACATCAGATACAAATCAGAATACATCACTGGAATCATCGGATACGGAAGGCAGAATAGATGGCTGGATCTTCAAGCAAAGCTCCAACTTCAAAGGTGAGTCTCGAATACTGGTACACTCAGTCTGACCCGAGCGTAAAGCAAAACACAAAACACTCGAGTCGGGATTAACACTCTTATATCAATAAATCCAACTCAAGTGAAATAGCAATTGAAATACAAGTAACTCAAAGGATGTTTGGAATAACCATCCTTTAAGGATCCGTTAAACTATTTACTATGTAGTAGTGTATGATAAGTAGATAATGCCTATCAGTAATATAAGATATCAAAATAGTGTTAAGGCGTTACCATTATCCCCCTTAACACATTTTATATAAGCGTTATAGACTATATAGCACTGTAAACTCCACCGTAAACTAGTGGGCTATCAGGGAGTACTCCATAGGTATAACACAAAACAAATTCGTAGTGGTCGCGTATATAGGGATCCAAGTATGACAAGGCACATGAGGCAATACCCAAGGTAGTGAAACTACCGTTTGCCTGATACGGACTGGTGAGAACGCATCGCCGCAGCGATCGCAACACCGCAAAACAACACTCCCAAAATCAAGGGTGCACCAATCGACAACAAGTATAAGTAGTTTCGAAGAAGTGTGTTCGCTCGAGGTAGCTAGCCCCCATTTGGCCCGGCACAGCTCCTGTTTTAGTCATTTCCAATTTGACACAAGTGTCAAGGCTATCCATTATCGTTCTCTTTCTTCAGTCATCACGTACATCATTCCAACCACTTCATTCTGGATCATACTCCGCGTATAGTTATTAAAGTGGTTTTTGGTTTAAACAGTGAGTATGTCCCTAACCGATTCCGGTCTCTTTAATAACTTTCGTAATTATTACACCGATTGGTTGTTTAATAAATTTCAAAAACCAAATCAATTTCAATTTCAATTAGAATTCATAAATCAACATTTCATTTGTCTATCTAAACCAATTTCCAAAATTTACGTTTCAAAACTTTCAAATTACCATTTCAAAATCTTATAATTCAATTTCAATTTCTTTTTAAAACAATTCAAATATTGATTCAAGTTCGGATACAAGTTTCATTTCGAAATCATTTTAATTAATTTAATTTAACATTCAAATCAATTTAAATTCATTGATCGATTTCATTCAATATTCACTAAGTAGATTTGTCATTCAAAACAATTTCTATTTAATTTCCAATTCATTAAATCAATTACTTAAGTTCACTTCATTATATCAAAACTTCAAATTGAATTAAATTAGATTCATCAAATCAAATTCTTTACATTTCAAGTCTTACATTAATTTCAATAAAACACATTTTATTTCTTATTAGAGAAATTCAATTTCACTTATTAATTTACTTAGTTACAAATTTCAAAACTCGATTAATAAAGAACTAAGTTTTCACATATTCGAGAAGTTTCAATTTCACTTATTTACCCACTTAAATAAATTTTTCCAAAACTTAATAAATAAAGAACCCAATCACATTTATTAACAAAGTTCAAATTCACTTATTCAAAAGTTCAATTTCTCTTATCAAAGAATACAAATTTTTATTTAATTATCAAATAATCCAATCTTATTTAATTATTAAATAATTTCCAAACTTAATAATTTCAAACTTAATTATTAAATAATTTCTGTAACGTCCAAGATTTTTCGCGCTCGAAAATCGACATCCATACTTTACATCATACTCGAATGCCGTAGATTCGACCGTTCAAATCCGGTTCGCCGGAGCTTATAACAACATTAAGTAAATAACAACACAGCGGAATAAATGAATAATACATTGATATACAACACTGATACAATATCTGATACAACAGAGTGATACAATGAATATCGATATACATCAGAGATATGATACATGAAACAGCAACGGAAAAGAAAATGATAACATCAGCAGCGGATAATCTCCATCTCCAAAGCGCCAATCCAGAAATAGCTTGAACTCCCAATAACGATGCACAAAGATAAGCAAGTGCAGTCCATATCCAAAGACTGAACTAGCTCCAAATAAATCTACTAATCTGACTATCTGAAAAACCAAACTCTAGACTGCTCGTGTAGAAAAATTTTGAGCATCCAGAGTTTAGGAAAGAAACGATAAACTCCGGATCAGTCATGGGACTGGTGTGAGCAACAAAAACAGTTTATCTTTAAAAACAAATAGCAGACAGTTTTAAAGTCAATTCAAAATGCTTTTGGAAAATGAAACTATCATAAGACCTCCCGCCACACACACAATGCAAACGCAGAATTGGAGGAGATTTCTTCTTATAATAGTCAAAGATGCTTACTACGCAAAATCAAATAATTTTTGATATTATTATTAGTGCATAGTGTAGAAACATTTCAAAAGTAGAATATAAATCTTAGCCAGCATAGGCATTCCGCACTTATGCCTACTATAGCTACCATGTTCAATAGCAGGTTACCTCCACATTCCATGGCAGGTAATACAACTAAAACCGTACAAGGTTCGTATTGTTTCTTTGGATTTCCAACAAATGGCCAGGCTAAGGAACTTCCTATGCCACGAAGAAACGCCTCTGGAATGACGTCCCGAGGAATAACCTAACATTACGGTTAGATCTCTGCCAACACAAGGCCGGGTTACCTCTGCAAAAATAGGTAACTACTAACACGCGTATGCCATCCCCCGATCGTCACCGATCTTCCCGAGGATCCTCGATTTCCAACAACCACATAATAAGCAGTATCAACAGAGGTTAAGTATCTGGGCTCCATACCATGATACCACCTTTATCCAGAAGGAATGACATACACTAAGGGGCGCTACTCCCTAAAACCTTGCCGCATCCTTCCTGTTTTGACCATTTCCGGGGTGTGAGGTCCGACGAAGTCTCGTCCACAAAGCTATGCTTTGTCACAAAGCCATGCTTCGGGTCAAACAAATGATCAAAGAAATGATCACAAAGATATAAAATCAAATAAATGATCATATCACAAATGATCAAACAATGATCATTACACAGCAACACTCAACATGTCACGTTACCAAATTGGGATATATCGCTGATAAATTTCAACTACATAACCTCTGAGCTCGTACGTCTCAGAGAAGGGTGTTAAGCTAAGAGAATAAATTCTCCGCCACCAACAGAAATGTATTTGAAAGAAATCAGCTTTATATCTCAAAGTGTAATGTCAGACATGTAACCATACAAGTCTGTTCCGGGATCGAACAGAACCGAAGGCACTTCTCACGAATCCCTTGCAATTCCGAATAAATTTTCAAATCACGTCCAGACTTCCCATCACAAAAAGAGTGATATAAATCTCTATACCGGCGCGACTCAGTGCAGAGACATTCGACAGGTTGTCCTTTCATTTTTGAAAATATCCGGTCTTCAACACCGGTCTTCAAATGCTATCCATATACGACGTATCACATATTCGGAATGGGTTATACGACCCAAAGGTCCTTTCCCGGTTAACCCGAATGGTGAGCGAAATATTTAAAAACATATGGATCTTGGGATTTCAATTGAGTCATAACTTAAACCCAAACTTTCTTTTCAAATGGTTTAACAAATTACCATTTTAATCTTTTTAAACAAAAAGATTCAATTCACAAAGTTCACTTAATTTCACAAAGATTCATTCATAGATTTTCCAAATCGATTTCCATTTCAATTTAATTTATTTATTAAATCTTTAAATCAAAGATTTAACTCATAGCTTTCAAAACAATTTCATTTCGGATGGTTTAAATAAATCATCATTTTAAATCTGTTAAAAAATAACAGATTTAATTCATAGCTTTCAAAAAGAATTCATTTATAACTTGGAAAACCCTTTTTTTCAATTCGTACTTGAAATTCCTTTAACTTGGAATTTCATTTCTTATATATATATGAAAGCTTTTATCATTTGAAAACAAACAGTTTTCATTTTCGGAAATCTGATTCATTTATACAAGTTAAAGTCTTTGGGTTAAATTCCAATTCCCAAAATTTTACTTTTTAAATGGTTTAGATTCATACAAACACATTTATATCATCTTTAATCCCTAGTTTCAAATCATAGGATTCAATTTCAAACTTGAATTCAAATTTAAATCAAATTATTTAAATTTTCAAACTCGATTAAGTTATTCAAAATAACTTTTATATTTGAAATTCCATTTCAAAAACTTTTCACTTTAAACCCGAATTTCCAATTTCAAAAATCAATTGAAATTAAAATTTCAAATTTAAAAACATCAAATTTAAATTATCTGTGACTTGACCGATTTCCACGTGAAATCCATATTTGTGTGTGTATGGTGTAGTCCAGGGGTTTTAACACAATAGTGCAACACAATGAATCATCACAGATCAGAATACAGAAATATAGTTGATAAACGATATAAACTATATCGCTTATCTTTTATTCACAGATCACAGATATATATCACAGGTAAGTAAATTACAGATCACAACATAAATCAGGGTGTATCACAAAGCATCATATATCAGGTATGTCAAACAATCAAGTCATCCAACAGAATCCAAATATTCATAAGTAAGATCAAATAATATTTGACTATAATTTATTTATACTAGATTAATTACTTATGCATAAACTACAAATCTTGGTTAATTAATCATCAATTAATTATAAACCATTTTAATTAATTAACCTTTAATCATTTATTAATTAACCATTAATTATAAATTAATTAACCTTTAATTATTAAAGAATTAACTTTTAATTATTAAATTCACTATTTAATTAATTATCTTCAATTAATAAATTAACCTTTAATTAATTAATTACCATTTTATTAATTGTCCTTGATTAATTACATTAATTAATCCTTTAATTATTAAATTAATCAATTTACTCATTTATTTAATTTCTTTAAATTAAGAAATTATCTTTAAGTAATTAATTACCTTTAATTACTTATATTAATCATCCATTAATTTTTGATTATCCAATCATTATTCTTCAATTATCCATTTTTAATTATTAATTTATTAAATCTTAATTATCTTTATTAATAAATTATTCTCTAAATTAATCAACTATTAATTACAAAGTAATTACAAAATTATTAATTGTTTAATCATTATTTAATCATTATAAATAACTTTTGTTTTAATTTAAAAATTTAAATATTTGATTTATTCTTCAAATATTTTATCAAATTAATCTCTTAAACAAATTTACTTTAGAAATTTAAGCCTTTAAAATACTTTATTTATTTCAGATAATTATTTCAAAAACAAATTTTTATCTTATTTTCCAAAATTTAATAAACTTAAGTTCTTACTGTTTTGGCCTGACCCGAGACCTTCCCCGAGTCACCCCTAAGAAATTTACTTCCCTGCTTCGAGTCTAAACCGGCAACTACCCATGTGAATAAATTTTCAAAAATTTGTTTCAAGTTTTAAAACCTACTCGATATCACACTAAGAGGACTTGAGCTCGCCTTCGCGTTTTCACCTCAATCCCCCGAGTTAGACTTCGAGTCGCACTGCCCCTTTCCCAAAACATTTCAACTGCCACCACCACGACCACGTGCACGTCCACTCCGGCTACCATCGATCGTCACTCCGACCACCTACAAGTCGACGGCAACTCCATCACTCCTTCGACAACCCAGATTCAAAGAACTCGAGCCAAATTTGAGATCGAGCCCATCAACACTTTCCTAGAACCCAACACCTCCGATAAAATTTCCTCGACGCCGATGATCTCGACTATCAGCTACCCCATCATTCCGACCATAGCTTCGTCACTCACCCACGAATCAATTCCCCTCGGTGCGATGCAACCCGATTCAACATCAACGACGAAATCGTCGCTCCTTCCTCATCGAACCAAACTGGGTTAAAAACCCTATTTCGACCTCGTACTCCCAATTCACGAAATGGAAAATTTCTTTGATAATTTTCATGAAGTCACTGACGTTCAAGCTTGCTTCGAACCAATTTTTAGTATTTGTAATTGAATCGAATGTTAGGAATTGGAGAAAAATGCAGATTTTGTTCAAACGTGGATTTCACTGGAGATGCTTAACTAAAAACCATCACTATTATTTTAAAAATCCTATTTTTATATGTTCATTCGAGTTATATAATCAAATCAACAAATTTAAGTATTCGAATCTATCAAAAAAATTTCCTCTTACAGTAAAATTTAATGTTCAAAGCCTATGTTATACTGTCAAGCTTCAAGAAACCTCCAGGTTGTGATTTTTTTTAAGTTTAAACAAGTTTATTTAACTTAAATTACTAAGTTTATCATAGATTTGAAAATGAGATAGTGGGATTTGATTTGATTTTTAAGCTCTGTAACTACACAGAGTTTATATCAGCCATTCAGACCAAAAGTATCAACATATATACATACCATTCTCACTTAAACAACATCCAGGCCTATTAACAATCATTCAGAACATCATCAATACAATATCAAAGAGTATAGGCAAGAATGGGTGTGTTGCTCACCTTGATTTTAAGAAAAAGAAACAGAGCCTTCTGTTTGAAACAAGTTTGAAATTGCAGTTTGAATTCCCTGCTTTTGATCTCTGATCTTCGAAGTTGATTGTTGCCATTGATGTTTTAAATGTAAGTAATATTGCCTCAGTTATAAAAGTGAATTAAAGTGAGATGGGAGATTGATATATACAAGTGAAGTTACTGGGTAAAATATGTTGTACAAGGTGTATATTAAAAATGTTTGTACAACAGTGGGCATGGCTGAAGAGTAAATGGCATTTAATGCCTGTCCTTCCTTTGTTAGCTTACATATCAATATTTGTTTTCCATGCTTGCCTACTCATCTCTTTTATTTGCTTTGAATTTCTGTAACTCGGCTGAGATGATGTTAGTAGGTACATAGGTACTTAGTTTTAAATACTTGAACATATCTTTGCTTTTCATTCACTATTTTTTTTATTTGTATATACTTTGTTTATGTCTTTGTTCATTACAGCCATACTTGCTTGTCTCGGCTGAAGGTTTGGTTTCACACTTGCTTGATTTAATTTACAGGCTTTTGTATTTGTTTTATACTTGTGCTTTTTGTTAGCTTGTTTCCTTTGCCAGGTTGCTTTTTCTTTCATGTACAAAGATAGATTACTTTGTGTTGAAGTGATGTTGCATTTCTACATATGTTTGTTTCATACCTGCATGTTTATATTTTGTCTTGCCTACACATTTGAATAAAAGATGTTTATATTTTTACTTTGTTTTATTCTTTCTTTCTTTATCTTCATTTTTATGTACATAGATTTCTTTTAATATGTTGTTATAGTTTATCTATTTGTTACTTTATATTTTTATTTGGTAAGTATATCTTGGTTGTATTTCATTTTATTTTATTTTATTTATTGTTTTAAAAGTTAATTTATAAATTCAAATTATTATTAACCATCAATCCTAATCTTTATTATTACTTATTATTAAACCATTATTTACAATTTAAATTCAAGTCAAATATATATCTATATATTTATTATTTTCAAATTCACTCGTATATGCCCAAATACATATATATACAATATTTACAAATCTATAACTTAAATATATTTTCGATTCGAATATCGAGGAAACCCGCTTCTGTTTATAATAAATTTTACAATTTTTATCCAAAAATTTATTTAATTATCAATTTAAATAAATTAAAAATCTAGGGTCGTTACAAACTTCCCCCCTTAAAAGAATTTCGTCCTCGAAATTCGCAGGCACGAAAAATAACACAGAGATAGACAGATTTGATCTCCTATAATTCCTCAAACACAAGATATGGATTCCAAACTCAAGTCGGAATATCTCAGAATACATACCAATTTGTCCCTCTTCGGACTTTGGTATACACAAGAAATACAATAGAATTTCAAAATTTGGTTTCAAACGAAATCGTTTTATTGATTTAATTCAATTTTATCCTCATATTCTATTAATCAAATTAATTCGATTTGAAATTTCCAATTTCAAATTCATTAAGGTTTAAATCAAAAAGCTGATAAGAAATCGATGAAAATACAAAGTAAAATCTTCTACAACGATTCGTAGGGCATCACCGTACCGAAACTTCCTCTTGTAGCTGGTACGAAGAAATCAAAAGAATTTGGAAACGAATCAATGAAAATTGATAGAGAAAGATTGTTTCCACTGTCGCAGGGTATTGACCATTTATAGTCGTATTTCCCTATCCCCTATCTCGTCCTCTTCTTGTACTCATACTCACTATCAGTGGATAGCAAGAGAATTTACTGAGACATTCAGACGGATATCTTAGGAATTACTCATTCTAGAGTTTACTTCACTCTATCTCTAATGAGCTACTTAACGTGTTATACTCCTGAGCTAAAGTTCAACCTTAGCTCTGATACCAAATGTAACGATACAGATTTTTCGCGCTCGAAAATCGACATCCATACTTTACATCGTACTCGAATGCCGTAGATTCGACCGTTCAAATCCGGTTCGCCGGAGCTTATAACAACATTAAGTAAATAACAACACATCGGAATAAATGAATAATACATTGATATACAACACTGATACAATATCTGATACAACAGAGTGATACAATGAATATCGATATACATCAGAGATATGATACATGAAATAGCAACGGAAAAGAAAATGATAACATCAGCAGCGGATAATCTCCATCTCCAAAGCGCCAATCCAGAAATAGCTTGAACTCCCAATAACGATGCACAAAGATAAGCAAGTGCAGTCCATATCCAAAGACTGAACTAGCTCCAGATAAATCTACTAATCTGACTATCTGAAAAACCAAACTCTAGACTGCTCGTGTAGAAAAATTTTGAGCATCCAGAGTTTAGGAAAGAAACGATAAACTCCGGATCAGTCATGGGACTGGTGTGAGCAACAAAAACAGTTTATCTTTAAAAACAAATAGCAGACAGTTTTAAAGTCAATTCGAAATGCTTTTGGAAAATGAAACTATCATAAGACCTCCCGCCACACACACAATGCAAACGCAGAATTGGAGGAGATTTCTTCTTATAATAGTCAAAGATGCTTACTACGCAAAATCAAATCATTTTTGATATTATTATTAGTGCATAGTGTAGAAACATTTCGAAAGTAGAATATAAATCTTAGCCAGCATAGGCATTCCGCACTTATGCCTACTATAGCTACCATGTTCAATAGCAAATTACCGCCACATTCCATGGTAGGTAATACAACTAAAACCGTACAAGGTTCGTATTGTTTCTTTGGATTTCCAACAAATGACCAGGCTAAGGAACTTCCTATGCCACGAAGAAACGCCTCTGGAATGACGTCCCGAGAAATAACCTAACATTACGGTTAGATCTCTGCCAACACAAGGCCGGGTTACCTCTGCAAAAATAGGTAACTACTGACACGCGTATGCCATCCCCCGATTGTAACGACTCGGATTTTTCGCGTTCGAAAATCAACATCCGTACTTCACATTGTACTAGAATGCCGCAGATTCGACCGTTCAAATCCAATTCGCCGGAGCTATAACACAATTAAGTAAATAACACAGCGGAAGAAAAGAATAATACATTGATATATAATATCTGATACAACAGAGTGATACAATGAATATCAATATACATCAGAGATATGATACAAGAAATAGCAGCGGAACAATATCAATAGAAATGATAACTCCAAATTGATCTTCAGACAAGAATGAATCCACAACTCCAAGATAAGCAACTCCGATGAATGAACTAGCTCCAGATAATCTACTAAACCTGAATATCTGAAAAGAAACCCAACTCTAGACTGCCCGTGTGGAAAATTATGAGCACCCAGAGTTTAGGAAAGGAACAATAAACTCCGGATCAGTCATGGGACTGGTGTGAGCAACAAAAACAGTTTATCTTTAAACAACAACAAAAGGATTTTTAAACATTGAAATCCGCAATGCTTTTGGAAAATGAAACTACCATAAGACCTCCCACCACACACACAATGCAAACGCAGAATTGGAGGAGATTTCTTCTTATGATAGTCAAACATGCTTACTACGCAAATCATTGGATATTATCATTAGTGCATAGTGTAGAAAAACATTTCGAAAGTATAATATCAATCTTAGCCAGCATACAACCATTATTGTATGCCTACTATAGCTACTATGTTCAATAGCAGGTTACCGCCACATTCCATAGCAGGTAATACAACTATAACCGTACAGGGTTCGTATTGTTTCTTTGGATTTCCAACAAATGATCAGGCTAAGGAACTTCCTTACCGAAATAGAAACGCCTCTGGAAAGACGCCCCGGATCCTAACCGGATCTCCGCAAACAAAAGGCCGACGCTACCTCACGCTTTAACCAAGCTGTAACTAGGTAACTAACACACGAGCTATGTCATCCCCCGGTCGTTACCGACCTTTATCCGGGATCCCGAAAACCAATAAAGCAACATCATACAGTAATAAATTACCGTGTCCACACGAGTTAAGTATCTGGGCTCCATACCATGATACCACCCTTTATCCAGAAGGAAATGACATACCCTAGGGGCGCTACCCCTACAAACCTTTGTCGCAACATTCCTGTTTCGACCATTACCGGGTTGTGAGGCTCGACGAAGTCTCGTCCACAAAGCTACGCTTTTTCACAAAGCCACGCTTTTTCACAAAGCCACGCTTTGACCAACAAATGATCATCAGCACTTCGTATGCCACATTACCAAATTGGGAATGTATCACTAGTAACCATCAACTACATAACCTCTGAGCTCGTACGTCTCAGAGAAGGGTGTTAAGCTAAGAGAATAAATTCTCCGCCACCAACAGAAATGTATTTGATAGAAACCAGCTTTACATCTCAAAGTGTAACGTCAGACACACCTCCATACAAGTCTGTTCCGGGTTCGAACAGAACCGAAGGCACTTCCAAAGAAGCCCTTGCAAATCCGGATAATTTCTAATCACGTCCGGACTTCCCATCACTAAAGGGTGCTAAAATCTCTATACTGGGGATCAGCCGATGCAGAGACAATCAATGGTAATCCTTTCGTTTTCGAAAGTATCCGGTCTTCACCACCGGTCTTCAAATGCTATCCATATACGTCATATCACTATTCGGAATGGGTTATATGACACAAAGGTCCTTTCCCGGCTAAACCGAATAACGAGCGCAATTTAAAAATCATATGGATACTGGGGTCTCAGTTAAATCACAGATTAAAGCCCAAAAACTTTTCATTCGAATGGTAAAACAAATTACCATTTCCAATCTTTTAAACAAAAAGATTCATTTCAAAAACCTTCACTGGTTTAAACAATTTCCACACTTTTAATCTTTTAAACAAAAAGATTCAATTCACAAAGTTCACCCCATTCACAAAGATTCATTCATAGATTTCAAAACAATTTCCATTTCACTTGGATTAACTCGTTAAATCCTTAAATCAAGATTTAACTTATAGCTTTCAAAACTCGTTTCCAAAGATTCATTCATAGTCTTCCAAAACAATTTCCATTTCACTTGGATTAACTCGTTAAATCCTTAAATCAAGATTTAACTTATAGCTTTCAAAACTCGTTTCCAAAGATTCATTCATAGTCTTCCAAAACAATTCTATTTCAAGTTGGATTAACTCACCCGGTCTTTGAATCAAAGACTCATTTCATAGCTTTCAAAACATTTCTATTTCATTTCGAACTTGAAATTCTTTCCACACAAATTGGAAGTTCATTACTTATGTGAAAGCTTTTACTATTTGAAAACAAATAGTTTCGTTTCATAAAAATCCAGTTATATTTACACGAGTTAAAACCCTTGAATAAAAATTCAAATTCCCAAATTAATACCTTTAAATGGTTTAACCCATATATAACTTGTACAGCATCTTTAATCCCTAGTTTCAAATCATAGAATTCAATTTAAAACTTGAATTCAAATTTAAATCAAATTATTTAAATTTCAAAACTTAATCAAGTTATTCAAAATAACTTTTATCTTTGAAATTCCATTTCCAAAAGCTTTTCACTTTAAACCCAAATTTCTAATTTCAAAATCAATTGAAATTAAAATTTCCATTTCAAAAACATCAAATTTAAATTATCTGTGACTTAACCGATTTCCACGTGAAATCCATATTTGTGTGTGTATTAGTGTAGTCCAGGGGTTTCACACAATAGTGCAACATCAATCATCACAGATATATCGATAAGCGGTATAATCGATAACGCTTATCTTCATTCACAGATTCATAGATAAAATAAATTTATCAGTCACAAAGATTCATAATTATAATTCGATGTGGGTTTCGGATAACCAACTGGAATCCGACTCCCTGTCGCATCGAAATTCAAGTGCCGTGTTACGGGCCATGGGTTGCATATTCACATAGTGATATCACAGAAATAGAAATTTCAGATCAGCACAAAGTAATTTATATCACAAAGCATCACCATCACAAACAGGGATATCAAACAATTCATATCATTCAATCAATCAAATTATCCATAAGTAAAATCAGTTAATTTGTCTGATTAATTCAATTCAAATAAATTTCTTATGAATTTCTAATCCTGGTTAATTAATTACAACCCATTTTAATTAATTATCCTTTATCATCTATTAATTAACCTTTAATCATTAATAAATTACAACTCATTTTGAACTTCAAGTTTAAACCAATACTAATTAAATTTAATCACTTTGTAAACTGACCTTCAAAATTTTAAATTACAAATTACAATTTTAAAACAATCTAGTTATAAGTGCTTTTAAATCAAACCACCTTAATTAAATATTTAAATAAAAAAATATTTAAAAATTTAAACTTTTCTTTTATTTCGAAAATCGGGATTTAAACACCTAAACTAAACTCAGTTTTAACTTTAATTACAAATTTAAACTATATAACTTAAAATGTTAAAACTGGCACTGTTTAAATTGGAAACAAAATTTTTCTGAGTTTCACCCATACTTACTTCGAGAAAATCATGAAATTTCCCGGGCCAGAACGAAATTTACCCGAGTACTTACTCGAGTTAAGCCTGGCACTGTTGATTCTGTGCTAAACTATCCTACCCGAGATCTTCAAATTTTGCTTCGAGAAAAACCGCAAATTCCTCGAACAAATCACGGGTCTACTCGAGAAAATCTCGAGTTCACTTTCCTATCACCACCACGAAAACACTGCCACCAGATCACTTAACCGTGCACGTGCACACCGCCGCCGCTCGCCTCCGGTCAGTGTCACCACGTCGAACAAGTCGACGATCACCTACACCCCCATTTCCGATCATCAGATCGTCCCCCAAAGCTCGTAATCAAATTCGAGACTATAAACCCAACTGGAACCAAAAACTGGAACCATCATCAGAGCCTGTTATCACCTCACTCTCGCACCTCCGACCACCATTACATCGGAAACTCCAGCCCAACACTCGCCAACCACCCCTCTTCCATCCACCAGAAGCTCGAAACACTCGATCGTTTCCTGGCTTCGAACGAGACCAAAAAAATCGATAGCCACGCAAACTAGGTCACCAGATTTTAGTTGCTCCTTACTGCCACCACGATGAACTGCTGACTAGTCTACCATTTTTCCCATGCTCCCTCATCACTCCTCTATCTCTCGACCCAACCACGTCATCCCCAGTCGACGAGATAACTCACGGCACACCAAATTGCTTATCACAGTAAAACTAAAACTGCTCTTTCACCCAGGCTTTAAAAAATTTAAAACTTGTTTTAAAAATCATGATTTGGTATGAAGTTTCACCCTATACTATTGAATCCTTAAAACCAGAGAATTTGTTTTTAACATATTTAAAGTTACCCCAGTTTTCCTTAGTTTCCAGAAACAACATATATTGTTTCAGCCTTGCTAAAATTTTAACACCTATATTATGACCAAACAGATCATATTAGTTTATATTCTAAGGTCATACAATGATTAGATCATGAGATAAAAGTTTATTTCCTAATCTACTCAAAGAAATGAGCAACAGGCAACAGAGAATTAAAGAACAGAACAGATACGCACAACATACATATATACAAGATACATGTCATCACAGAGGGAAGCATACAATATTAACTTAAGTTATAAGTTTAAATAAAATTGTTACTCACTTGGACAAGAAGAAAGAACAGAGCAGGGTTTTAAAGGAAGAGTTGCTCACCATTGTTTCCAGAGATAAATAGAGTTTTCTGATGAACAGGCTTTTATTCTTGTTTTCCCAGGCTTTGATATCTTCCCAGGTTTGAAGACTTTGGTTGCATCAATTTGTTTTGATCTAAGTTGTTGTTTCAGTTTAAATGGTATTTACTTTAGTTTCTCAGCTAGAATGGAACGAAGATGAAAATGATGGAGATTGATATATGCAAAGTGAACGAATTACAGGGCAATGCTTCTTTTAGTACAACATAGCAGTGATATTTTCTTTCTATGGTGGCTGATACATTTCGAGTTGACCTTGTTTATGCTTAGCATTAAATGCAAAGTACTTTATGTCTCATATGTTTCCACTTAAATATATATCTGCTGCCTTCCTTTGCAAGCACACACACACACTTTCGTTTCTTGCTTAACTAGCCTATACTTTTGTTTCGGCTGAAGGTACTTATATTAATCATTGTTGTCAATCTTGCTTGGTTTTATTTCTTATTTTTATATTACTATTTAAATTCAAATTTTCATGGGTTATAAAATTTACATTAATTATTTATTTACAATTTGATTTCAAATCCAATCTATACATATATTTGCTATTGTATCGGGAAAACTCGCTTCACTTCTTCAATTAATTTACTATTTTTATTCAAAAATTGATTTAATTATTAACTTAAATTAAATAAAAATCTAGGGTCGTTACACCGATCGTCACCGATCTTCCCGAGGATCCTCGATTTCCAATAACCACATAATAAGCAGTATCAACAGAGGTTAAGTATCTGGGCTCCATACCATGATACCACCTTTATCCAGAAGGAATGACATACACTAAGGGGCGCTACTCCCTAGAACCTTGCCGCATCCTTCCTGTTTTGACCATTTCCGGGGTGTGAGGTCCGACGAAGTCTCGTCCATAAAGCTACGCTTTGTCACAAAGCCATGCTTCGGGTCAAACAAATGATCAAAGAAATGATCACAAAGATATAAAATCAAATAAATGATCATATCACAAATGATCAAACAATGATCATTACACAGCAACACTCAGCATGTCACGTTACCAAATTGGGATATATCGCTGATAAATTTCAACTACATAACCTCTGAGCTCGTACGTCTCAGAGAAGGGTGTTAAGCTAAGAGAATAAATTCTCCGCCACCAATAGAAATGTATTTGAAATAAATCAGCTTTATATCTCAAAGTGTAATGTCAGACATGTAACCATACAAGTCTGTTCCGGGATCGAACAGAATCGAAGGCACTTCTCACGAAGCCCTTGCAATTCCGGATAAATTTTCAAATCACATCCAGACTTCCCATCACAAAAAGAGTGATATAAATCTCTATACCGGCGCGACTCAGTGCAGAGACATTCGACAGGTTGTCCTTTCATTTTTGAAAATATCCGGTCTTCAACACCGATCTTCAAATGATATCCATATACGACGTATCACATATTCGGAATGGGTTATACGACCCAAAGGTCCTTTCCCGGTTAACCCGAATGGTGAGCGAAATATTTAAAAACATATGGATCTTGGAATTTCAATTGAGTCACAACTTAAACCCAAACTTTCTTTTCAAATGGTTTAACAAATTACCATTTTAATCTTTTTAAACAAAAAGATTCAATTCTCAAAGTTCACTTAATTTCACAAAGATTCATTCACAGATTTTCCAAATCGATTTCCATTTCAATTTAATTTATTTATTAAATCTTTAAATCAAAGATTTAACTCATAGCTTTCAAAACAATTTCATTTCGGATGGTTTAAATAAATCATCATTTTAAATCTGTTAAAAAATAACAGATTTAATTCATAGCTTTCAAAAAGAATTCATTTATAACTTGGAAAACCCTTTTTTTCAATTCGTACTTGAAATTCCTTTAACTTGGAATTTCATTTCTTATATATATATGAAAGCTTTTATCATTTGAAAACAAACAGTTTTCATTTTCGGAAATCTGATTCATTTATACAAGTTAAAGTCTTTGGGTTAAATTCCAATTCCCAAAATTTTACTTTTTAAATGGTTTAGATTCATACAAACACATTTATATCATCTTTAATCCCTAGTTTCAAATCATAGGATTCAATTTCAAACTTGAATTCAAATTTAAATCAAATTATTTAAATTTTCAAACTCGATTAAGTTATTCAAAATAACTTTTATATTTGAAATTCCATTTCAAAAACTTTTCACTTTAAACCCGAATTTCCAATTTCAAAAATCAATTGAAATTAAAATTTCAAATTTAAAAACATCAAATTTAAATTATCTGTGACTTGACCGATTTCCACGTGAAATCCATATTTGTGTGTGTATGGTGTAGTCCAGGGGTTTTAACACAATAGTGCAACACAATGAATCATCACAGATCAGAATACAGAAATATAGTTGATAAACGATATAAACTATATCGCTTATCTTTTATTCACAGATCACAGATATATATCACAGGTAAGTAAATTACAGATCACAACATAAATCAGGGTGTATCACAAAGCATCATATATCAGGTATGTCAAACAATCAAGTCATCCAACAGAATCCAAATATTCATAAGTAAGATCAAATAATATTTGACTATAATTTATTTATACTAGATTAATTACTTATGCATAAACTACAAATCTTGGTTAATTAATCATCAATTAATTATAAACCATTTTAATTAATTAACCTTTAATCATTTATTAATTAACCATTAATTATAAATTAATTAACCTTTAATTATTAAAGAATTAACTTTTAATTATTAAATTCACTATTTAATTAATTATCTTCAATTAATAAATTAACCTTTAATTAATTAATTACCATTTTATTAATTGTCCTTGATTAATTACATTAATTAATCCTTTAATTATTAAATTAATCAATTTACTCATTTATTTAATTTCTTTAAATTAAGAAATTATCTTTAAGTAATTAATTACCTTTAATTACTTATATTAATCATCCATTAATTTTTGATTATCCAATCATTATTCTTCAATTATCCATTTTTAATTATTAATTTATTAAATCTTAATTATCTTTATTAATAAATTATTCTCTAAATTAATCAACTATTAATTACAAAGTAATTACAAAATTATTAATTGTTTAATCATTATTTAATCATTATAAATAACTTTTGTTTTAATTTAAAAATTTAAATATTTGATTTATTCTTCAAATATTTTATCAAATTAATCTCTTAAACAAATTTACTTTAGAAATTTAAGCCTTTAAAATACTTTATTTATTTCAGATAATTATTTCAAAAACAAATTTTTATCTTATTTTCCAAAATTTAATAAACTTAAGTTCTTACTGTTTTGGCCTGACCCGAGACCTTCCCCGAGTCACCCCTAAGAAATTTACTTCCCGGCTTCGAGTCTAAACCGGCAACTACCCGTGTGAATAAATTTTCAAAAATTTGTTTCAAGTTTTAAAACCTACTCGATATCACACTAAGAGGACTCGAGCTCGCCTTCGCGTTTTCACCTCAATCCCCCGAGTTAGACTTCGAGCCGCACTGCCCCTTTCCCAAAACATTTCAACTGCCACCACCACGACCACGTGCACGTCCACTCCGGCTACCATCGATCGTCACTCCGACCACCTACAAGTCGACGGCAACTCCATCACTCCTTCGACAACCCAGATTCAAAGAACTCGAGCCAAATTTGAGATCGAGCCCATCAACACTTTCCTAGAACCCAACACCTCCGATAAAATTTCCTCGACGCCGATGATCTCGACTATCAGCTACCCCATCATTCCGACCATAGCTTCGTCACTCACCCACGAATCAATTCCCCTCGGTGCGATGCAACCCGATTCAACATCAACGACGAAATCGTCGCTCCTTCCTCATCGAACCAAACTGGGTTAAAAACCCTATTTCGACCTTGTACTCCCAATTCACGAAATGGAAAATTTCTTTGATAATTTTCATGAAGTCACTGACGTTCAAGCTTGCTTCGAACCAATTTTTAGCATTTGTAATTGAATCGAATGTTAGGAATTGGAGAAAAATGCAGATTTTGTTCAAACGTGGATTTCACTGGAGATGCTTAACTAAAAACCATCACTATTATTTTAAAAATCCTATTTTTATATGTTCATTCGAGTTATATAATCAAATCAACAAATTTAAGTATTCAAATCTATCAAAAAAATTTCCTCTTACAGTAAAATTTAATGTTCAAAGCCTATGTTATACTGTCAAGCTTCAAGAAACCTCCAGGTTGTGATTTTTTTTAAGTTTAAACAAGTTTATTTAACTTAAATTACTAAGTTTATCATAGATTTGAAAATGAGATAGTGGGATTTGATTTGATTTTTAAGCTCTGTAACTACACAGAGTTTATATCAGCCATTCACACCAAAAGTATCAACATATATACATACCATTCTCACTTAAACAACATCCAGGCCTATTAACAATCATTCAGAACATAATCAATACAATATCAAAGAGTATAGGCAAGAATGGGTGTGTTGCTCACCTTGATTTTAAGAAAAAGAAACAGAGCCTTCTGTTTGAAACAGGTTTGAAATTGCAGTTTGAATTCCCTGCTTTTGATCTCTGATCTTCGAAGTTGATTGTTGCCATTGATGTTTTAAATGTAAGTAATATTGCCTCAGTTATAAAAGTGAATTAAAGTGAGATGGAAGATTGATATATACAAGTGAAGTTACTGGGTAAAATATGTTGTACAAGGTGTATATTAAAAATGTTTGTACAACAGTGGGCATGGCTGAAGAGTAAATGGCATTTAATGCCTGTCCTTCCTTTGTTAGCTTACATATCAATATTTGTTTTCCATGCTTGCCTACTCATCTCTTTTATTTGCTTTGAATTTCTGTAACTCGGCTGAGATGATGTTAGTTGGTACATAGGTACTTAGTTTTAAATACTTGAACATATCTTTGCTTTTCATTCACTATTTTTTTTATTTGTATATACTTTGTTTATGTCTTTGTTCATTACAGCCATACTTGCTTGTCTCGGCTGAAGACATTATGGTTTGGTTTCACACTTGCTTGATTTAATTTACATGCTTTTGTATTTGTTTTATACTTGTGCTTTTTGTTAGCTTGTTTCCTTTGCCAGGTTCTTTCATGTACAAAGATAGATTACTTTGTGTTGAAGTGATGTTGCATTTCTACATATGTTTGTTTCATACCTGCATGTTTATATTTTGTCTTGCCTACACATTTGAATAAAAGATGTTTATATTTTTACTTTGTTTTATTCTTTCTTTCTTTATCTTCATTTTGTATGTACATAGATTTCTTTTAATATGTTGTTATAGTTTATCTATTTGTTACTTTATATTTTTATTTGGTAAGTATATCTTGGTTGTATTTCATTTTATTTTATTTTATTTATTGTTTTAAAAGTTAATTTATAAATTCAAATTATTATTAACCATCAATCCTAATCTTTATTATTACTTATTATTAAACCATTATTTACAATTTAAATTCAAGTCAAATATATATCTATATATTTATTATTTTCAAATTCACTCGTATATGCCCAAATACATATATATACAATATTTACAAATCTATAACTTAAATATATTTTCGATTCGAATATCGGGGAAACTCGCTTTCGTTTATAATAAATTTTACAATTTTTATCCAAAAATTTATTTAATTATCAATTTAAATACATTAAAAATCTAGGGTCGTTACAATTTACAAACTTAATAATTTCAAACTTAATTATTAAATCTCAAACTTAATTATTAAATCATTTCAAACTTAATTCAATGAACAATTCCAAATTAAATTGTCAAATAATTAATTTCAAACAACGTTCTTTCATCAGTTATTACATTAATATTTTGTTTCAGATTTCAATATTAACATTTTCCTTTCATTAAAATTTACGTTCCAATTTTATTTCAAAACCTTATTATTCAAATAAAATATTCATTTTATTTCAAATCTAATTATTGACTAATCGGTTTTTATTTAATTCTCTATCCTAGGTCAAAGTTTAATTTGGGTATTTATCATTTCAACCCGATTCCAATTCAATTCAAAATCAAAGCATAGCAAAGGGAACTTGCAGTGTGATAACTGGGATGGTGTCAAAGTAAATAAACAAGCAATAACAACAATCAATAACAATCCAATAATCAATTCAAATAATCCCGAAATAATCGTATTAATTTACATTGTTGTTTGTGCAAATTAATATAATTATTTCTAGAATCTACACTATCATTTCATGTAGATTAAAAATTATTACAATATTATTTATACGGTTCTTCACTTGTCATATATTTACAATTTCATACATCATCAGTTTAAACAACATACAATTGATGGTTAAGGTGTAGTTAACACTATTTTTCTACGTGTCAAATGATTAAACATTTAAGGGGTCAGATTAAACAAATTTAACTAACCAAATTCAACACATATGTCGATTCAAATTTTTAACTATTCTACGTCAAATTCAGTTGCATAATATTTATCACTTATACATTAAAATTTACATCCAATATAAACATCAATCAATCAATCAATTATCAACCAAACTGTATTATCATCGCATAAATAATTAACAGATAATGGTGTCAGATGTCGTAGGTGAACAAATACAGGTAATAGCATATATAACAGTGTAAATAACTAACAGCAGCATATTTCAATTGTCGTTTCAATTGAAATCAAATTAAATAAATAAAAGAACATTAATCGTGAGTGATTACTCACCTTTTGAGGCTAGAAGAATTTTGATGACTCGTCAAGGTACGAATTGGATTACGATTTAGACCGTCGAACAACCCAAACAACAACTCAAAGCAAAGTAAGCTGAAAGCCGATTTTTGTCGGACAAAGCTTATAAATAGAAATAGGCGAAATCAAATAAGAACTGGATTGATGCAGATAATTGATACAAGTGAACTTATATATGATTGTAAATATAACTATATATATACTCACATATGAAAATAGATGTCGGACTATTCAGATTCGAAACAAATGTACGTTCATTTTAAAAAAATGCAGACTACCTTCAATATATGCGTGCTCCAACAAAATATGCAGACCAGGTATAAATATATAAATTTCTTCCCAGGCAATAAAATGATGATGTCGCTGGTGAAGCCAACAACAGCATATGACTCATATATACGCATATATATTTACTAATATTTAAACAAATATACAACTAACTTTACAGCCAATATACGTATATAATACCTTATATAACTGACCTTACTACAATATATATATATAACAAGCGTATACTTAAGAAAAATCTAAGTTTTAAACTTGCCAATTTTACAAATTGTACATATATTAACAAATATATATATATATATATATAAGACTTTTACAATATAACACTTAAACAGATATTCAAACTCAGTTAGATTTGATATATGTACATAACATATTATAGAGCAACAGGCAAAGGTCATAATAAAATATGCCATACTGTCCTTTATATTACACACCATATATTATAAAACTCATGCAATCCAAGCATGTGACCCATGCAGACAATACATAATTCCTAAACTGAGACACATATACGTGAACTCATATGCGCATTACCCTTTTTACTCAATATCTATTTAAAACGAAAATAACTTATCTTATATAATATATTTTCAGGGAAGGCTACAGGTAAAGGCAAGCTTCATGCAAAATGAAATAATTTTTTTTTTAAATGGGCGAGACTTGGAACAAGACAAAACGAGAAATGCGCATGCAACTAATTAAAACATGTATTCATTTCAATAAAAGAACGTACATAAAGATATTCAAGATATAAATATACTTTGTAAACTAAAATTAAGCAACATAAATTATAAAACAAAGCTTATGTGATATATGTACAATCTTGTAAATAACAAATATGAACTACAGTATATACTTTTATATAAACAACTTGTTTACCTTTAAATAAAGTATATGAGAGAGTGTACGTCTACTGGAAGGGGAGGAAAGATGAGAGGGAGCGGTAGAGAGGAGAGAGGTAGAGGAAAGCACCACCACTAGTCGAGGCCGTTGCATGGGAGGGTTTCCAAGGGGCTGCCGTGGTGGGTTTGCAGGGGATGGTAGGAGCTAGTTGCTGTATGGGATCCGGAAATGGTTGTCGTAGAGTTATGTGGAAGTCGGTCACGGTTGCAGGTGGAAGGAAGTGAGGCCGAGACGGTGGTGGCGATGCTAGTGTGTTCGGCACAGCGGTGGCGGAGGGTGGTTGTCGAGGCCGGCCGTGCTTGGTGGGGTACGCTACTAATATGATACCGGTGAAAAGTTGCATTGGATTTCAACATGCAAACTGCTGCACACATTTCCATTTTTCGTTTGTGCTTGAATTGTAGATGGAGGATTTAGGAGATGGAGATGAATTTGTATGGGCTGAAGTTGAATTAGCAGGTAGTGGGGAAGGCATTTAAATGTGAGGGTCTGGAATAAAGAAAGATGGACATGGATTGTCCAGAGAAGGAACAGAGGGGAGAAAGCTCACAAAAATTGGAAATGAGTATCCAAGCTCTGAATAATATTATATTTCCAAGTTTAGAATTTAAAACTGGAAATAGGCAGAGACCAAAATGAAATGACAAGTCAATACAAAGTGTACAGGTTGGAATAGTATTAGTCAACAGTTGTATAGCAGATATCATAAATGACCGGACTGTTTGAATTATACGGTGAAAATGAATGGTCAGAACCAAAAGATTTTAAAATCGGCACCAATATCCGAGCATGCAAAAAGGCTAATAACCATTTGTTTTCCAATAGGTGAGTAAATGAATGGTCACGGAATTCAAAAGGCAAATTATGGAACCGATACGGAAATCGTTTTCCGAAGATTTTCGCTGTTTCCCGAACTTCGAAACCCACAAACGATTGTACTAAAAAGATCAACACGATGAGACGATCAAAACTGTATACGGATGTCAGTGGTACGATTGAATTTATAAAATTCGAATTTTCTACAAGTGGAGAATGCGCGAAAATCGCAGAAAATTAAGATCGACGGAGCCAAAGATATCCGAATTTGGAAAAACGAAAAATGACGTCTTGCTCAGAAGACGATTTAGAATTTTTCTATGTAAAAATATTCAAGTTTCGAAAAAGTTTTATTTTTATCGATTACTAACTGATTAAATTTAAATAGAATTACACACAAAAATTAACTTACATATTTTCAGATGAAAATTTACAGTTTGCTATGTTTAACTAGACGCATTCCAAATATCAAATTTATATTTCAAAATTTTATCGTTTAAAAATTCCACCAATTTTCAACTACTAACGTTATTAAAACTGGTTAAATTTACGGGTCGTTACACTCTCCCCCACTCAAAACTTTTCGTCCCCGAAAAGGAAGAAAGTAGGAGAATAGAAACAACCCAAAAAAAATAGAGTTGAATTACATAATAAATAATTAATTTAAACCATATAAATTTTAATTTAAATAAATTTATATTCAACAATTTGTTTTAAATTAAAGATTTTCATTGAATTGATTTGATTCCACATTCATTAATGTTAGGTACAAAAAGTTTCTTTCAAATGAAATTCAATTTAAATTCAACTAATTCAAGATACTCCCTTAAGTTGATTTAATTCAATTTATTAACCCTTAAAACAAAATTTTCTTTGATTAATCACAACTATTATTTATTTAACTTATTATTCTATTTATCTCCATAAATATTTCATAATTAAAATTTAAGTGAATAACATTTATTATACGCACTCACATTTTATTTATAAAGACAATTTATATTATATATTATCCAATTTTCTTAAATTAACAATCTCTAAAATCACAAATTCAATAGTCCATTATTAATATTATTTTATTCGACAAATTTTATTCTTCTTTATTCCAAATTATTAATATATTTATTCTACTTAATATATCTTATCACATGTATTAAGTATATTTACATTTATTATAACTACTCAAATTTATTTAAAATTTCTTTTGATATCATTTTCTACTATATAATATTCAATTACATAGTTAACTTTTGAGTAATTTAGGTAAGTTATATATAATGCAATTGAGTATTACGTAAGTAAATTTTTTTTTATTCAATTCTCTCAAGTTTAAATATTAATTCAAAATTTGGTTTCATTTATAATTGAAATCATCTTTTACCCAAATTTTAAGAATTAAATTTCCGATTAACTTCAAACCATTTATAGATAAAATATATATATCAAAGCAATTTTAAAATCTTCAATATATATATTATAAATCAATTCATGTTAAGAAATTCAAATCAAATTATTTTTCTCCAAACAAAAGTGTAGCAGAGCTACAGAATAGTCTCTCCACTTCGAAACTCGAAAATGAATATCGATGATGCGGCCGTCATCACCGAAATTATTTCCTAGCGACAAAGAGAAGAGCACTGGTTTAAACATTTAAAATTTCTTTGAAATGATTTCTATTCGAAAATATTTTAAATACTATACTCTTTAAAACTTTTAAAATCAAAGTTTGAAATCACCGGAAATCAAATTCTCAAATTCCTGATTTACATTCATTTCAAATTTCCAAATCAAATTATAACCAAGTTTTACAAATTCATTTATTTATATTATAAAATAGTCAATGGTTTATAAATTAATGAAAATTAAATATTATTATTTCGAGCCACGGATTCATTAACAATTTAATTTCAGAAAAATTATGCTTATATATAATATTATCATACACAATTTATTTCGTTTACCAAATTGAAAACAATATTGTGTCAATTTGCTCTGCTCAAACGTTTTGGAAATCCTATCGATAGCGTTGATCAGACGAATCGATCGGAAACCCAAATCGACATCAACAACTCAAACAACACAATATATGTAAAACATTTTTTTATATTAATTTACAAATACACTTCCTTGCTTGACGATACAACAATGGATTTCAAAGCAAGTATAGAGATTTAAATTTTATGGAAATCAAATCAAAGAGAATTTTGATTCGAATACAAGTTCGAAACAGAAGATAAGATAATTCAATTAACAGAATCGGGAGATGGATAAGCTTATTTAATTCACGGGCAACCTTAACCGGATCGACCGTGACTTCAAGAATAAGATCGATGCTGAATTCCAAGGTAAATCAACATTCGATCTCAAGGAATAGAATTTAGGTATAGCAAGAGATAGATAGCATCGTACACCGAGGATATAGAAATCTCCGGTGAATCTATGCCAATTTGTAAAGGAGTTTCACCCTTTTCAAATCATTTGGAAATTGGCGAGATCGCCAGTTCATCATAAAGATCATTCGAAGTGGAGTTATGGGATACTCCAGAATTCAGAAGAATACAAATACTGAGGGACAAGAATGAATTTCGGAACCGAGGGAACGTTCCAAAATTCAAGGGAATTGAGTCAAAAGGAAGAGATTGAAACTCGAGTGGGAGTGATTCTGTAAATACATTTACCCTATATGTTGAGTTCTGCCTAGAGCTACCAAAAGCTCTGATACCAACTGTAACAACCCGCTATTTTGGACCATTCGCATCCATTATAAGTGTATAGGTAGACACTCATGCCGGAATTGAATTGCTCAAAATACCGCGTTGTTAATTTAAATTTGGCAAAACTGAACATATACAGTAAATAAATAATCACAGATCACAGACACAGAGTAATAAATGCAGCGAAAATAAAAGAGATAGTAGTTCATGAAGCTACTAAATAAATGTATAAGTTACATCAGAGTTAAACCAGATACAACGGAAGAGTAACACGATACATCAGATACAAATCAGAATACATCACTGGAATCATCGGATACGGAAAGCAGAATAGATGGCTGGATCTTCAAGCAAAGCTCCAACTTCAAAGGTGAGTCTCGAATACTGGTACACTCAGTCTGACCCGAGCGTAAAGCAAAACACAAAACACTCGAGTCAGGATTAACATTCTTATATCAATAAATCCAACTCAAGTGAAATAGCAATTGAAATACAAGTAACTCAAAGGATGTTTGGAATAACCATCCTTTAAGGATCCGTTAAACTATCTACTATGTAGTAGTGTACGATAAGTAGATAATGCCTATCAGTAATATAAGATATCAAAATAGTGTTAAGGCATTACCATTATCCCCCTTCACACATTTTATATAAGCGTTATAGACTATACAACACTGTAAACTCCACCGTAAACTAGTGGGCTATCAGGGAGTACTCCATAGGTATAACACAAAACAAATTCATAGTGGTCGCGTATATAGGGATCCAAGTATGACAAGGCACATGAGGCAATACCCAAGGTAGTGAAACTACCGTTTGCCTGATCCGGACTGGTGAGAACGCATCACCGCAGCGATCGCAACACCGCGAAACAACACTCCCAAAATCAAGGGTGCACCAATCGACAACAAGTATAAGTAGTTTCGAAGAAGTGTGTTCGCTCGAGGCAGCTAGCCCCCATTTGGCCCGGCACGGCTCCTGTTTTAGTCATTTCCAATTTGACACAAGTGTCAAGGCTATCCATTATCGTTCTCTTTCTTCAGTCATCACGTACATCATTCCAACCACTTCATTCTGGATCATACTCCGCGTATAGTTATTAAAGTGGTTTTCGGTTTAGACAATGAGTATGTCCCTAACCGATTCTGGTCTCTTTAATAACTTTCGTAATTATTACACCGATTGGTCGTTTAATAAATTTCAAAAACCAAATCAATTTCAATTTCAATTAGAATTCATAAATCAACATTTCATTTGTCTATCTAAACCAATTTCCAAAATTTACGTTTCAAAACTTTCAAATTACCATTTCAAAATCTTATAATTCAATTTCAATTTCTTTTTAAAACAATTCAAATATTGATTCAAGTTCGGATACAAGTTTCATTTCGAAATCATTTTAATTAATTTAATTTAACATTCAAATCAATTTAAATTCATTGATCGATTTCATTCAATATTCACTAAGTAGATTTGTCATTCAAAACAATTTCTATTTAATTTCCAATTCATTAAATCAATTACTTAAGTTCACTTCATTATATCAAAACTTCAAATTGAATTAAATTAGATTCATCAAATCAAATTCTTTACATTTCAAGTCTTACATTAATTTCAATAAAACACATTTTATTTCTTATTAGAGAAATTCAATTTCACTTATTAATTTACTTAGTTACAAATTTCAAATCTCGATTAATAAAGAACTAAGTTTTCACATATTCGAGAAGTTTCAATTTCACTTATTTACTCACTTAAATAAATTTTTCCAAAACTTAATAAATAAAGAACCCAATCTCATTTATTAACAAAGTTCAAATTCACTTATTCAAAAGTTCAATTTCTCTTATCAAAGAATTCAAATTTTGATTTAATTATCAAATAATCCAATCTTATTTAATTATTAAATAATTTCCAAACTTAATAATTTCAAACTTAATTATTAAATCTCAAACTTAATTATTAAATCATTTTCAAACTTAATTCAATGAACAATTCCAAATTAAATTGTCAAATAATTAATTTCAAACAACGTTCTTTCATCAGTTATTACATTAATATTTTGTTTCAGATTTCAATATTAACATTTTCCTTTCATCAAAATTTACGTTCCAATTTTATTTCAAAACCTTAATATTCAAATAAAATATTCATTTTATTTCAAATCAAATTATTGACCAATCGGGTTTTTATTTAATTCTCTATCCTAGGTCAAAGTTTAATTTGGGTATTTATCATTTCAACCCGATTCCAATTCAATTCAAAATCAAAGCATAGCAAAGGGAACTTGCAGTGTGATAACTGGGATGGTGTCAAAGTAAATAAACAAGCAATAACAACAATCAATAACAATCCAATAATCAATTCAAATAATCCCAAAATAATCGTATTAATTTACATTGTTGTTTGTGCAAATTAATATAATTATTTCTAGAATCTACACTGTCATTTCATGTAGATTAAAGATTATTACAATATTATTTATACGGTTCTTCACTTGTCATCTATTTACAATTTCATACATCATCAGTTTAAACAACATACAATTGATGGTTAAGGTGTAGTTAACACTATTTTTCTACGTGTCAAATGATTAAACATTTAAGGGGTCAGATTAAACAAATTTAACTAACCAAATTCAACACATATGTCGATTCAAATTTTTAACTATTCTACGTCAAATTTAGTTGCATAATATTTATCACTTATACATTAAAATTTACATCCAATATAAACATCAATCAATAATCAACCAAACTGTATTATCATCGCATAAATAATTAACAGATAATGGTGTCAGATGTCATAGGTGAACAAATACGGGTAATAGCATATATAACAGTGTAAATAACTAACAGCAGCATATTTCAATTGTCGTTTCAATTGAAATCAAATTTAATAAATAAAAGAACATTAATCGTGAGTGATTACTCACCTTTCGAGGCTAGAAGAATTTTGATGACTCGTCAAGGTACGAATTGGATTACGATTTAGACCGTCTAACAACCCAAACAACAACTCAAAGCAAAGTAAGCTAAAAGCCGATTTTTGTCGGACAAAGCTGATAAATAGAAATAGGCGAAATTAAATAAGAACTGGATCGATGCAGATAATTGATACAAGTGAACTTATATATGATTGTAAATATCTATACTATATTATTATTAGTGAGTTGAATTTCAAGCTCACACAGGTCCCCTTGAAATTTGGCAACCGAACAGTCACAAGTTTTTTTCCTTTCTGCGATGTTCGTATTTTTATCTTACCCCTTTTCTCCAGTTGAAACTTCCGTTCCTCCATCGCTAATCTCCTCCTTCCAATTTCCTCCACCTGAAATGATTCCCCTTACGCTTATCTTCTCTTCCCCTTTCCTCCATTAGGAATCGATAATTTCCCTTCAATTTCTATCTTAGCCGTTCCTTTACCATCGCTTTCTACCCTAGATCGTCCACAACTGTACAAACCCTAGCCTCAACGCCATAACCTTTTTCGCCTCTCCATTGGTTTCCGCTTTCGCCGTTCGTTGCTACCCATTGTTTTACGTCTACTTCCACTGTAACGGACCTCGACTTGAAATTTTCTTCATTAGTATACTTCAAACTCACTTGCTTGAAAATTACAGATATGAGAAATGTAGAACATCAAAACTTCCCATGCTCACAAATAGGCATGACGGCACAGATTTGATGATGGTTTGACATGCAGTAATGGGATTAAAGGTTGCATTATTTCAATTTTTTATTAAACAATTTATTTTTGAGGTTTGAACTGTAGACTAGGATGAAACAATTTGATTATTTCTTGGATTGTTTCATAGACCAGTTTATTTCTCTGAAGGGATTAGATTGGTCCAAGCTACATGTACTGTAATTCCAGTAAGTTAAGTAAGTTATTTATGCATATCTAATAGTTAACCAAGCCTTAGAAATGTGACGACCGCCCATGACCCCTGCACCGAATCTAAAGATAGAGCGCTGTAAAGTGTGCCAGGCGACCATGGACGATTGTCAAGGTAAGATTAAAACAACAGAATCTATCATATTACTCACAGCGCATGGACAAAATACAATAGAACATATGTATAGTGAAACTTTATAGAACAAAATGACATCATATAAAAACTCCATAATAGTTGAATACAAGCATCCACATAGTCAATACATCAAGCCTCACTACATATCTCTCAGAGAATACAAAACAACGGAATATCCAGTACATATAATAAGAAGATAATATGCAACCCTCCAGCTCGTCTTCGATATTAGCATCGTGAGAAGAGAACAGCACCTGTCACCTGCTACCTAGTCTGCCCGTCCCAAAATGGGCGAACAGCCCAAGGCAATAAGAATTAAAACATAAAGCCTTGAGTCAGACAACAGTCTTAGTGAGCAGTAAATTAACTAACAACATACCAAAAGAGCATAAAGGAAAAGGAATAGGAATACAACCCTCCCACTCCAACCTCATTCTACAGTGACAGCCCCCAGACACACACTAAGCAGAAGCAAACATAGCAGAGCATACAATTTAAAGTAAAGCTACTATCACTCGAGTCAAGGGCGATGTTTTCCAAGTACCAAGGCCTAAATCAGATAAGCACCCAGAAAATACCGCTCTTGAGTCCGAATGACGATACAACCAAACATCCATGACTCTGGCTATCACTGTTATCATTGCTTCGATATCACCGTTAATTGAATGACCGGCACATTCTTTCAGCCGTCCGTCAAGGGCTAATGGAAACCCCGGTTCTAGACATAACTCCCGCACGTCGTCGCAACCCGTGCCTAGGACTATCGAATCTGCCCAGAGTACTCGACTGTCAACAGTTGGTCGTTGGGACTATCGAATCTGCCCAAACGTACTCTTGCTTAGAGCTTGCTAGAACCTTCAACAACGATGCTATCCAAACCTCCTAGTCATCCTCCTCGATGACTATTCTCATATCCGTTCATTATCCTCAACTCGAATCATATCACCGAGTTATCAACATGCTTGGAATGATCCCGTCTGGATTAGACCAAGTCTTCATCACATGATTGCTTTGCTTCATCACATCCTCGCAAAGCCTTATCTCAACGTCACATCATCAAATCTATGCATAAGAGCTTCATCATCCCGCTACATATGCCACGAGCAGCTTTCCCAATTCAAGATCCTTTCCCCTAGCTTTTGAATCATCTTCGGTCTAAATCAAACCATCAATCATCTAATTCATAACAATCATCCAAGTCAAACATTAATCCAAACAATCAAGCATTCAAATATGATCTAAGTAGACAATTATAACAATAATGGCATTTTCGTAATTAAAGAGTTGAAAGTCCAATAAGCATGAAAACATGAACAATATCTCTACAAACTTGATGAATGAACTTGCATAGGTTAACATGTGATAAAATGGATGTAACATCATCATGAACAATGGATCTACATGGATCTACACTTAGGATGAAGAAAATGCATGGAAATCACTATTTTAACATCAAAACGAGCCAACAATCCGATATACTCCTTTGGATCCGTGTGAGAGATAATCACCACTCACCAAATCACCTAAACAACCCCAAATCGATACGCTTCAGATCTGGACAGCGAAGGATCAAGCTTGATCAATCACCAATTCGCTTCAAACGATGAAATCTCTCTAGAAAAGATGAAGATCTTCAATCTAAGCTCTTGAATCTTCAATCTTGATCTTCGATTTGGATGGATGGAAGCACTAGATTAGAGTGGAGAAAAGAAGTGAAGAAGTGTAGAAGTCGAGCTCTCAAAATGGCAGCACTTCGTTGCTTCAAAATCCGGATCCCAAAAATGAAGAGAAACTCTCCTATTTATAGCTGAAATCCCTAACTCGTCTGCCTCCATGAGTCGTTCACGACTCACGACTCAACACCTTACGACTTAACTTCTGGCTTCTGCGACCTATCACACTTCTGCCTATGACTCACGACAAAACAGCTATCTCCTAAGTCGTCTCCGACTTATAGCCTCTTCCGACTCAACACATGCACCTACGACTCAATACCTTAACTCGTCCACGACTTAACTAGTAGACGAGATAACCCATAGACTACGACTTAACAGTGTGCGACTTAACACAGCATTCTCCTTAACACGGCCACGACTCAACTAGGCTACGACTTAACCTATAGACTACGACTTACGACTTAGTGAACTCCTAAGTCGCTCACGACTCAACAGCTTACTGGGATACGACTCATCAGACAACTGGGATACGACTCATCAGATAACTGGGATACGACTCATCAGATAACTGGGATACGACTCATCAGATAACTGGGATACGACTCATCAGATAATTGGGATACGACTCATCAGATAACTGGGATACGACTCATCACCTTAACTCGGTCACGACTTAACTGCTACAACTTAAGCCTTATCTCGCCCAGTCCTTAAGTCGCGCCTACCCCTTAAGTCGTTCAAACGACTTATCCTTACACCCTAAACTAGCCAAATCCCTGAGTCGCTCCTATCCCCTAAGTCGTATACGACTTACGACTTACACTAAGTCGTTCACGACTTAGGACTTAGCATATTTCATCCAAAATCTGCAACAACTTAAAATGCTGAAAATTCCAGATTTCAACGAACTTTTCGATCCGTAAAATACGGGTCGTTACATTCTCTCCCCCTTAGAAATTTCGCCCCCGAAATTCCAAACAAACAAAGCAATCAAAGACTATTCTGTACGCCTACCATCCATAACAATCAGCAAACCATGGATCCAATTCTAGCTTAGCGTACAGAATTCTAAGACTTAGAACAAGTTACAATGTTGTTAGACAATACGACACCTTAGGGTCATACCTTGAAGAGTTCGGGATGAGCTGCTTTCATCCTCTCTTCCACCTCCCATGTACAGTCGTTATCATCGTCACTCCATTGTATCTTGAGCAACTTAACTACCTTCCTCCTAAGCTGTTTCGTGTCGGTTTCCACAACACGAAGTGGCTTACGAGGTCTTCTATCGACTGGATCAACTTCGAAGTCTTCACGGCTATCAGCAGAAACCACCGTATTCGAGTCGTGCACATACTTCCGTAGATATGATACGTGAAAAACATTGTGCACACCCGACATCTTCTCCGGTAATTCCAATCTATAGGCGAGCTTTCCAATTCGCTCGATGATCGGGAATGGTCCAACAAATCTCGGAGTCAATTTTCCTTTCTTCCCGAATCGGATAACATTCTTTAGTGGAGAAATCTTCACAAAAACCATGTCTCCTACGTCGAATTCCAAATCCTTCCGACGCTTATCGGCATAACTCTTTTGACGGTCTTGGGCTGCCTTCATTCGTTGCCGAATGATCTCTATGCAATCTGAAGTCTGCCGAATCATCTCTGGCCCAAGCATCAGCTTTTCTCCAGTTTCCAACCAACATGTCGGAGAGTTACACGGTCTTCCATACAATGCCTCATACGGTGCCATACCAATACTTGACTGGTAACTGTTGTTATACGAAAACTCTACCAAATGAAGGTGATCTTCCCATGATCCTCCGAAATCCAAAACACAAGCTCTAAGAAGATCTTCCAAAACTCGGTTGACTCTCTCGGTCTGACCATCCGTTTGAGGGTGATAAGCTGTACTCAAACACAACTTGGTTCCCAAAACTTCCTGGAAGCTCTTCCAAAATCCACTAGTGAACAATGGATCTCGATCGCTCACTATACTTTTCGGAATACCATGGAATCGAACTATCCACTTAACATACAACTCAGCCAACCTTGATGCAGTTCTAGTCGATCGAACAGGAATGAATCTTGCACTCTTAGTCAGACGATCTACAATGACCCAAATCCCTTCATTTCCCGTTCTTGTTTTAGGTAGTCCATCAATAAAATCCATCGATATCTGCTCCCACTTCCATGTAGGAACTTCTAATGGCTGAAGCAATCCACTTGGCTTCTTCTGTTCAGCCTTTACCAACTGGCAGTTCATACACTTGGAAATGAAATTTCCAACATCCTTCTTCATGCCTTCCCAGTAGTAGGTCCTCTTCATATCCCGATACATCTTATTTCCACCTGGATGAATTGTCAGCTTCGAGTGATGACTTTCCTTCAGAACTTCACTCCTTAATTCATCTATATCGGGAACAACTAGTCGTCCTTGCTTCCGAAGCCAACCCTCTCGATCGACCTCGAATCCTTTATCCTTTTCTGGATCCAATCCAGATTCCAATTCACGGATAATCTTGACAAGCTTATCATCTCGCTTTTGGCCCTCGCCAATCCTTTCCACAAGAGTGGGTCTTATCGATAAGTTTGCCAACATCTCAGGTTCCAATTCACATCTAGGCCTGAAGTCAAATCCAGCTAAATACACGAGACTCTTCCATTCTGAAAACATGGCTCCCAATCCTGCATGTCTTCGACTTAACGCATCTGCCACTGTGTTACCTTTTCCCAGAGTATAAGCTATACCAAAATCATATGATGCCAAAAACTCTAGCCATCGTTGCTGCCGAAGATTCAAATCCTTTTGGGAGAAAAGATACTTCAACGACTTATGATCCGTAAACAACTCGAATCGAACTCCCAACAGATAATGTCTCCACATCTTCAGGGCAAATACAATCGCCGCTAACTCCAAATCATGAGTCGGGTAATTCCTTTCATGCGGCTTCAGTTGTCGACTGGCATACGCAACAACTTTATCCCTCTGCATCAGTACTGCTCCAAGTCCAGTACCACATGCGTCGGTGTAAACCACCATCTCATCATTCCCACTAGGAATAGTCAAAACAGGAGCACTTGTCAATCTCTCTTTCAGGATTCCGAAAGCTTGCTCACACTTAGCATCCCAACTGAACACTTGGTTCTTTTTCGTCAATCCTGTTAACGGTGCAGCTACCTTGGAGAAGTCTTTGATAAACCGTCGATAATATCCTGCTAATCCAAGAAAACTTCTCACATCAGATGCATTCTTAGGTCTAACCCAATCCTGGATTGCTGCCACCTTAGTGGGATCAACCGCTATTCCACTTCCAGAAATCACATGGCCTAAGAACCTCACTTCACTCTTCCAGAAGTGACACTTCGAAAACTTAGCCTTCAGCTGATGTTTCCGCAAGATTTCCAAAACAATACGCAAGTGCGTCTTGTGCTCTTCTTCCGTTCTGGAATAAATCAGAAAATCATCCACGAACACAAGTACGAACTTGTTCAACTGATCTCTGAACACTCTATTCATCAGATCCACAAAATATGCTGGCGCGTTAGTCAATCCAAACGGCATTACCAGCCACTCAAAGAAACCAGATGGTGTCCGAAAAGAAGTCTTCGGCACACTATCCTTAGCCACTCTCAACTGGTGAAATCCCGTTGCCAAATCCATCTGAGAAAACACCTTAGCTTCGTGAAGCTGATCAAACAAGTCATCTATTCTCGGCAATGGATACTTGTTCTTCTTAGTCACCTTATTCAGCTCACGATAATCAACACACAATCTCAACGACCCATCTGCCTTGGTTGCAAACACAACTGGTGCACCCCACTCGGACACACTACGCCGAATGAATCCCTTCTGTAAAAGGTCATCAACTTGCACCCTCAACTCCTGCTGTTCCCTAGGCGCCATCCGCCTAAGAGGCATCACAACAGGTCTGGCTCCTTCAACTAGATCTATATGAAACTCGATCTCTCTATGCGGCGGCAACCCTTTGACTTCGTCAAAGACATCCTCGAATCCATTAGCGATTGGCACTGATGACAGTCCATCCCGTGGAACAACCAGCGAATACATGAAGCTCATGAAGACGCCTTCCTCATGCTTACATCGTATCACAATCTTTCGCCCCTCCACATTCTCGACTGTCACCTCCAGCCTCTCACAATCAACCTTAGCCGCATACTTCCTAAGCCAGTCCATACCCAAAATAATTCTGAACCCCGCAAAGTTCAGAACAAAACAATTACAAACAAAAGAGCAACCATGACTCGATACAACTAGACCACGACATAACATACACAAACAAGACGAACCCCCAACTGGATTAGTCACAACCAATGGCCTATCAACAATATCCGGTTCCAAACCTAACCGGCCTACAAGTTCACTACAAACAAACGAATGCGACGCTCCAGTATCAAACAGAACTCTAACTGGAACACCACATAGGAAAAGAGTACCTTGAACCACCACACTCTTTCCCTTCTCTTCAGCGGTAGGAGCTTTCGAAGACGACGGAACAGCTCCCAAAGCGTAAGCTTGCACAATCTGCCTGTCCTTCCTCGGTTCTGGAAAATTCTTCCTGATGTGCCCTGGCTTGTCACAGTTGTGACACTTCATCGGTGCCTTCGGATTCTTACAATCCTTAGAGAAATGGCCCTTCTGCTGACAATTGTAGCAAGTCACCTCGCCTTTCGGCTTCTTCTGGCCATCCTTACCCTTCTGCTGCTGCTGCTTCCTCTTCTTGTTTCCACCCTGCTGTGGTTTAGACTCTCCCCTGGTAACAACAACAACAGGTCCTTCCTTAGGAAACAGACTCTCATGCCTAAGAGCTTTCTCCACAAGCTTCTCAAATGAATCGTCCAAATGATCCACCAACTGTCTCCCAAGATAACCATCCAAACCGGTCACAAACTTCTCATTCTTCTGATAAGCAGATTCAATATATGACCGAGCATACTTGGACAAAGCTTCAAACTCAGAAACATACTCAAGAACAGATCTTCCGCCTTGCTTGAGCTCCACAAACTTCTTGAACAGAATAGACTTCTGAGCTGTAGAAATGAACTTAGCTTCAAATCTAGCTTGGAATTGCTCCCAAGTAATCTCTTCCTCCGCAGTATTGATGGTAATAGAGTTCCACCAATCAGAGGCTCTCCCTTGAAGCTGCCTTGATGCCAACTTCCTCTTAGTTGCATCATCAATTCCCAAATCACCAAAGATCCTTCTACAAGCATCCATCCACCTCTGGACCTCAATAGTTGATTCTGTTCCCAAGAAAACCTTCCCTCCAAGAGCAGTATAATCCTTGCACAACTTAGCAAAATCCACTGGTTTCGGAGCTTGGACTTGAACTCCAACATCAACTGCCGCCCCTGGAACAAGTATCCTTCTCATGATCGAAGTCATCATAGCTTCGAACATGGCTGCATAATCAGCCGTCTCTTCAGTAGCACGGCCTTCCCTAGCAGCTGGTCTCCCTCTTCGACTCATTCTCAATATCTATAAAAAGGAATGATTAGAACATCTAGAGAAACAACTGCATAAAGGACTCAAACTCTACTTAAGCTACTATATTATATATAGTATTCTTCCATCAAAATACAATTACGTCTCTCATACGTAGTTACGTCAGCGAGTGTTGGGTAAAATCGATTAACCAATGCTCTGATACCAAATGTGACGACCGCCCATGACCCCTGCACCGAATCTAAAGATAGAGCGCTGTAAAGTGTGCCAAGCGAACATGGACGATTGTCAAGGTAAGATTAAAACAACAGAATCTATCGTATTACTCACAGCGCATGGACAAAATACAATAGAACATATGTATAGTGAAACTTTACAGAACAAAATGACATCATATAAAAACTCCATAATAGTTGAATACAAGCATCCACATAGTCAATACATCAAGCCTCAGTACATATCTCTCAGAGAATACAAAACAGCGGAATATCCAGTACATATAATAAGAAGATAATATGCAACCCTCCAGCTCGTCTTCGATATTAGCATCGTGAGAAGAGAACATCACCTGTCACCTACTACCTAGTCTGCCCGTCCCAAAATGGACGAACAGCCCAAGGCAATAAGAATTAAAACATAAAGCCTTGAGTCAGACAACAGTCTTAGTGAGCAGTAAATTAACTAACAACATACCAAAAGAGCATAAAGGAAAAGGAATAGGAATACAACCCTCCCACTCCAACCTCATTCTACAATGACAGCCCCCAGACACACACTAAGCAGAAGCAAACATAGCAGAGCATACAATTTAAAGTAAAGCTACTATCACTCGAGTCAAGGGCGATGTTTTCCAAGTACCAAGGCCTAAATCAGATAAGCACCCAGAAAATACCGCTCTTGAGTCTGAATGACGATACAACCAAACATCCATGACTCTGGCTATCACTGTTATCATTGCTTCGATATCACCGTTAATTGAATGACCGACACATTCTTTCAGCCGTTCATCAAGGGCTAATGGAAACCCCGGTTCTAGACATAACTCCCGCACGTCGTCGCAACCCATGCCTAGGACTATCGAATCTGCCCAGAGTACTCGACCGTCAACAGTTGGTCGTTGGGACTATCGAATCTGCCCAAACGTACTCTTGCTTAGAGCTTGCTAGAACCTTCAACAACGATGCTATCCAAACCTCCTAGTCATCCTCCTCGACGACTATTCTCATATCCGTTCATTATCCTCAACTCGAATCATATCACCGAGTTATCAACATGCTTGGAATGATCCCGTCTGGATTAGACCAAGTCTTCATCACATGATTGCTTTGCTTCATCACATCCTCGCAAAGCCTTATCTCAACGTCACATCATCAAATCTATGCATAAGAGCTTCATCATCCCGCTACATATGCCACGAGCAGCTTTCCCAATTCAAGAGCCTTTCCCCTACCTTTTGAATCATCTTCGGTCTAAATCAAACCATCAATCATCTAATTCATAACAATCATCCAAGTCAAACATTAATCCAAACAATCAAGCATTCAAATATGATCTAAGTAGACAATTATAACAATAATGGCATTTTCGTAATTAAAGAGTTGAAAGTCCAATAAGCATGAAAACATGAACAATATCTCTACAAACTTGATGAATGAACTTGCATAGGTTAACATGTGATAAAATGGATGTAACATCATCATGAACAATGGATCTACATGGATCTACACTTAGGATGAAGAAAATGCATGGAAATCACTATTTTAACATCAAAACGAGCCAACAATCCGATATACTCCTTTGGATCCGTGTGAGAGATAATCACCACTCACCAAATCACCTAAACAGCCCCAAATCGATACGCTTCAGATCTGGACAGCGAAGGATCAAGCTTGATCAATCACCAATCCGCTTCAAACGATGAAATCTCTCTAGAAAAGATGAAGATCTTCAATCTAAGCTCTTGAATCTTCAATCTTGATCTTCGATTTGGATGGATGGAAGCACTAGATTAGAGTGGAGAAAAGAAGTGAAGAAGTGTAGAAGTCGAGCTCTCAAAATGGCAGCACTTCGTTGCTTCAAAATCCGGATCCCAAAAATGAAGAGAAACTCTCCTATTTATAGTTGAAATCCCTAACTCGTCTGCCTCCATGAGTCGTTCACGACTCACGACTCAACACCTTACGACTTAACTTCTGGCTTCTGCGACCTATCACACTTCTGCCTATGACTCACGACAAAACAGCTATCTCCTAAGTCGTCTCCGACTTATAGCCTCTTCCGACTCAACACATGCACCTACGACTCAATACCTTAACTCGTCCACGACTTAACTAGTAGACGAGATAACCCATAGACTACGACTTAACAGTGTGCGACTTAACACAGCATTCTCCTTAACACGGCCACGACTCAACTAGGCTACGACTTAACCTATAGACTACGACTTACGACTTAGTGAACTCCTAAGTCGCTCACGACTCAACAACTTACTGGGATACGACTCATCAGACAACTGGGATACGACTCATCAGATAACTGGGATACGACTCATTAGATAACTGGGATACGACTCATCAGATAACTGGGATACGACTCATCAGATAATTGGGATACGACTCATCAGATAACTGGGATATGACTCATCACCTTAACTCAGTCACGACTTAACTGTTACAACTTAAGCCTTATCTCGCCCAGTCCTTAAGTCGCGCCTACCCCTTAAGTCGTTCAAACGACTTATCCTTACACCCTAAACTAGCCAAATCCCTGAGTCGCTCCTATCCCCTAAGTCGTATACGACTTACGACTTACACTAAGTCGTTCATGACTTAGGACTTAGCATATTTCATCCAAAATCTGCAACAACTTAAAATGCTGAAAATTCCAGATTTCAACGAACTTTTCGATCCGTAAAATACGGGTCGTTACAAGAAAGTTGTTCATTAACTCATGTAACACCTAACAGGTGGAGTAAAGGAAAAACTCATTGCTCTCAGAAATGCTAGGGAAGCTCATAGAGCTAGAGAAGCAATCACAAATGAGATGGTTGATGCATTCATACATGTGAGGCTCATCTTTGCATATTTGTTGTTATATATTCATATTAATCCATTTTTATGTTATTTAATACACTACAATTCTTCCCATTAACTATTAATCCACCTTTATATTATACAATACATTATAATTCTTTTCGTTAGCTGTAAACAATTATAATAATATGTTTTCTATAACTATGTTTACAAAAATCCTTTTCCACCATGGAATAAATTCGTTGAAACTCTAGGCTTGAAATCTTTGTAGCATGAGGTTATTCTTGCTGCCTAAAGTTTGGTAAATAATTGATTCTACAAAACTATTTATAGCATCAAATTTTGATGATATAAGCTGTTTTTAGGTAATTGTAATTATGTTTTTGAATATTTTTGGTTGCCTTGGAATTTCATGACACACATTATCCTCGGGAAACTGTTGACCAAAGAAGATTGTCATTAAATGCACCAACAAACTTTCCATTATGGATCCCACTAAACTTTTTAGCCTGATCAAAGAATTGATATGTTATGGCAACCAAAGAGATATAGTTTGGTTTTCTGACTAGCTATCTTTATTAAACTTTGTAGCCGTTTATTATGTCTGTACACACTGTGTGTACATACACACTTACACTCTTTGTTAAATTTAGATAATCTATATTGATATTCCTAAGACCATGAAATCTTAAGATCCATGCAGTATGAATCATTATCACACTGGAAGATTGGGTAAGAAATTATGTTATACCTAAATGATTGTAGTTTGTTTTTGCATATATTTTGTCTTCCCTTCAAATCAAGCTCTATTTTGATGGATGTAGTTCTCGACAAATGATTTGTACCTATGCAGCGAACATGTGGTAGACAATCAAACATAACTCTTCATGTTTATGTAATCTTCTGCGTAAATATTTGATAGATCTAACTTCCAATTAGAACATGTAAAGTGATTCATAAGTATATTTTTACATGATCACTTTATATGTTTTAGATTATCAATAAAATTTGTTTCATATGAAGCAAGAACCTTGAACTATGTTAACTTCAAATTTTATCTAATTGATAATAAATAGCAGCAAGTTGTTCACAAAAAGGATAATTACGGTGCACAATTGATATACTGTAATTTTAATTGTTGACCATTTGTCATTATACACTATTTATTTTTTGTATTTCCTTATCCAAATACAATGTCAAATTTAGAACTCTTGCAAATGGGTATGAAATTTACCTGTCTATTTAGTTATCTGTTATGGTATAGTAATAAAAATTTCCCTTTACATCATCTGAGAAACAAGGATTAGCGTCGTTTTAACTATATATGAAAATTTAAGCTTCAGCAAAGATAATATACAATCATTAGGGGTACAACCAATAAAGAGCAATTGGTAAAAAATATGCATTATGCAAAGGAATAGCGTTTAACAAGCAACCAGATGTATTTTATCCTTTACACAGAGTAAAGTATTCCTTGGAAATCAAAGGTTCCTGTAGGATTTTTAAATCCTAAAATGCAAGATTATCAAAAGTAAAAAGATTGTTAGCTTTTCTTATCAACATTGAAACTATCTAAAATAAACGTGTAAGCAATTTCAACAAGTTAATACATTTTTTTCAACTTGGTGATGCATTCTTCCCAAATAATGTGCAAGCTGACCAAATGATATCTGCCATTGTTTCTCCTTGATGCTTTTTTGGACTTTGGCTTCCAAATTGTCAAAATATCCTAAAATAAAGTTGTTGTTTATGCTGACTATTTAAATATATCTATGTAATGACAACGTTAGAAATGAAATATTACTTCAAAGCATTAGAGGGGCAAACATGGTAACAGATTCATTTAAGTCATACATCTTTTAAAAAAACACATGCCAGGACTACTATGTAACAAGTATACACTCTGTTGTTATTCTATATCACTTTTAACCCATCAACTTGGTACGACTGATTCGGTATGCAGTAGAGATCTCATTTTTAAAAAAACATCGGTAGTGTTATGGTTGAAGTATCACATCCACCAAATGGTTACATCATGATTATGTAGAGACTTCAAGAAATCCGTCCTAATAAAAGTCAATTAATAAAATCCTATTCACTTCAGTTTTTCCAATTCATGTCAGTATCATAATTCAACTTCCGTTCAAATAGTTATGAAAACTTTAGGCATGATTGACAGTGCAATGATCAAATAGTCTTGGAAGGTTCAATATATTTTTGCTACCAACGTATCCATGACTACACAGGATTTTATGATACTTTTAAAGGCCAGTTTCCATGTAAGCTTCTTTCAGTCGTCAACCAAATTATTAGTAAGATCGATTAGTTGCTACTATTTTTCTTTTGTGCCTTTTCTTTTATTACAATTTAGTAGAAACTTTTCCACCCGTAAATTTGCATTTATTCTTTGTTTTCAACATAAATATGAATTAGTTATTAATAAACATGAAAAGAAAAAAAAACCTTGGTAGATAAGATGAGAAGGAAAATACCATGTTATAACTTCACAAGGTGCCACCATAAGAAAAATTGTAAAGCATTGCGTTGCATGTCAGACCATAAGAAAAATCTCTATTCTGCTAATCATACTTCACAAGTTTAAATGAGGCAGTAGTAAAGAGCCGTCATCTATACCTCTTTATCAGCTGGATCAATAATCTAAAATGTAGTGCCTAGAGCCAGAGTACTTTGATAAATGCTACCTTTTCAAATTGTATACTTTGTGCATCTGATGTATCAAACTCATAATAACAAAGTAAACCAACCTTTGGCAGTTTGACTTTATAAAGTTTTTACTATCATATTCTGTTTTTATTGCTACAATTTTCAGCTGATGGATATTGTTCCTATTTAATCATCAATAATTCACTTTTGGGCTTAGAGCCCACCTTTTATTTTCTAGATCAAATACAACAGAGTGACATCCATGAGACAAGAACTTGATAAGTTGGATCAAAAAGTGAAGAGCTTGATGAAAACTTTTGAATCATCCTGTAAGATCAAAGCAACAATGAGCTGCTCTAAAATTAGTGAAGTTGTAAATAATCATATAGAGATGAAAGAGAAATCCAGATTGATCAAACAAAATTTGCAGGTTTGACTTCATAATTTCACTAGATATTAACCTCCTTTTTGTTTTATTTGTCACTTAAGCCAACTTCTTTTTATTTTTATTTTTGTACTTTATTTTTATTTTTTATTTATTTTTAAGCGAAATGCCCTTGAAAATTGATGATTTTTGCTTACAGAGTTAGATCTTTGGATACACACTCTAAATATTTTACTACCGTATGCACTGCCTATAATTATTTCATTCCTGCTTATCTCAAGTTCTTAACCTTATCTGAATAGGTTTTAGGGGAAACTGTCTTTGTTTGTCTAGGGTAATTAGGATAACTCTGTGTTTTTTCTTCTTCAAATAAATCATATCAAACTGGAATTTTACACTTTTCCATTATATGCACACCTATTCTCCATCTTCTTCTCTACCTTTGGTGTTTTGTCAAAAAAAAAGCTCAACAAAAGCAACAAATATTATAGTATCCCTCTTTGCTTCCAACCAATTTATCATAGATGCTACTTTAATTATTTGACCCTTTGTCTTTCAATTATTTGAAGATTCATATGTGGCATAAAGATCTATGTGATGTTCTATCAGAGTTCTGAAGCACATCGTGATTTGGTTTACTTGGAGTGCTCATGAGTATGATTTAATAGTGTTTTGGATAGCACATATTAAATGCAGGAATTATTATTCAGTTATTAATTTTAAGGATAAGTTAAAAATATCACACTACCAATCTAATTTTAATTCAGCTTGGAGCACTAATATTAACTAATGGTTAAAGATGTTTTCCCTTTTAGGTTTTTCTTCCTCTGTACATTTCTTCTTTGGTACAACCTAAAGTAGATCAATCTGTGACAATAGCACCTGTAGGCCGCTTCAAAGCTTGACCGATTGATGCATCCATTAAACCCTAGCAGTTCAGCCGATCCCTTTTCCGTTCAAACCAACTTTCAAGTATTTTTCTTATTACCTTCGTGTTCTAAAATATTCATGTTCTTAGCGTTTGGAAAACATGAAAACAATGCCGTGATTTATTTCCTCTTGCTATTAGAAAATATTTACACCATCAGAAAAACATGTAACCAGGTTCATCCATTCTATGAACACTAGAGAACACTCTATGACGTGTAAAAAAGCTGGATTAAAGCTCCACTCACTATCGAAAAAAATTAGTTACCTTGTTGTGGGTCAGCTACTTCCCGTCCCTCTAATATGATTTTTTTTTTGAACTTTACTCTTTATTTAGTGAATAAGAATGCAAACTTTGAATCTTATTTTGTGCAAGCTATATTATTCGAATTCATGAAGAGTAGAAAACTATCATACTTTTATTGTAGTACCTTCATATTTCTCTCTACTGCTCAGAGTCGTTTCAGTTATGTTCGATTTGATTGTTTTTTACTTTCATTTTTATAATTTCGCAGGGAACGTGGGTACTGTCATCAACAATATTAACAAGCGCAATGGATTATGTGAATAGTTTTCTTTATTATTAATGGTTAATAATTTCGTAACTTTTATTTGCTAATGCACATCTAAATGAGTTTATATAAATGGTGCCATGTTTTATATTTTTGTTCACACATGTATATATATTTGTGTGTATGTGCAACTTCCGGTTGTTTATTAATCTATTTTCTTCGGACTAAAGTTGAATACATTTTGCTGAGACAAATTAATTTCAAGCATAAGTTTCTTTGATGCATAATTTACACAGGTATGTAAGATACTACTTACAAAAACAGATATGATATTGGAATAGGCAGTGGAAAACATGTACATATTTCGATTCGTAAACTATTACAAAATAAGTAAAAATCAACTCACATACTACGTGAACATTATGCTGTCTTATTTTGTGAAATAAAATACTAAAGTTACCCATACAGATTATTTCATTTATAGCGGTGCACTTCCATAGTTCACAACATTAACATGAGATTATTTTGCTCATAATAGTTGCAGTTTTATCCCAGGTGTTTGCATTCTTTGTTCTATGAAGATTTTTGAAAGAAGTATACTCTTAAGACAATCAATGATCGGGCATGATAATGGAAATTGACTTTTAAATAGAACATTGTAACGTAAATAAAAGTGTCAAGTTTTGAATAATTCTTTTCTCAATACTTGGATTGTTTTTTTTTGGCTCCACATGCAACTGTGAAAATTGTCCAAGTTATCCTAAAATAAACAAATGTGATTATGTGATAGAAACAATACAATTTGAATTGTTTGCGGTTTGAAGTTTTCTATTTTCCTATGTCTCCCTTTCCACTTTTAATACTCACATTAAGGATTTTTTTCATTATAAAATTTTGAATTCCAAGATATATGACATGTCCATTGGTTTGCCCATGACATATCTTCTATGGTTTGGGTAACTTACAATGCATGAGTCCTTTGAACGGGTACATGAGTTGGAGGGGGCAATAGAAGAGATTTAAGTTTAAACATCTTAAGACGACTTAAATTGTCCACTAAGAAATAAACTTAACGATTACATACATAAATGATATTAAAAAATATATAACAACAACCCGTATGCGAAGCACGGGTTCACACTAGTAACTATATATATACTCACATATGAAAATAGATGTCGGACTATTCAGATTCGAAACAAATGTACGTTCATTTTAAAAAAATGCAGACTACCTTCAATATATGCGTGCTCCAACAAAATATGCAGACCAGGTATAAATATATAAATTTCTTCTCAGGCAATAAAATGATGATGTCGCTGGTGAAGCCAACAACAGCATATGACTCATATATACGCATATATATTTACTAATATTTAAACAAATATACAACTAACTTTACAGCCAATATACGTATATAATACCTTATATAACTGACCTTACTACAATATATATATATATATAACAAGCGTATACTTAAGAAAAATCTAAGTTTTAAACTTGCCAATTTTACAAATTGTACATATATTAACAAATATATATATATATAAGACTTTTACAATATAACACTTAAACAGATATTCAAACTCGGTTAGATTTGATATATGTACATAACATATTATAGAGCAACAGGCAAAGCTCATAATAAAATATGCCATACTGTCCTTTATATTACACACCATATATTATAAAACTCATGCAATCCAAGCATGTGACCTATGCAGACAATACATAATTCCTAAACTGAGACACATATACGTGAACTCATATGCGCATTACCCTTTTTACTCAATATCTATTTAAAATGAAAATAACTTATCTTATTGTAACGACCCGTAAATTTTGACAATTAAATTTGTTAATTTAATAGGAGTTTGTAATTAAATTTAGAAGAAAAAAAAACTACTTATAGTAATTCGAAGTTAATTCAAATGATTTTAAGTAGTGAAAAGAATTTTACCTGTATATGAATTGAATATAAGGATTTAAGGAAAATATTAAACTGATATAATGTAATAAACATTGTTAACAGTAAATGGAATATGATAATAAGAACAATTGCAAGTTTTGTATTTATGGGCAAATTAATATTGATAGGTAATAATTATTGTAGAGAATAAATTTCAAATGTTAAAATTTGTAAAATGGTGACAACTATTGTCCGTTAACAATGCATGTAATTAATAGCGATTAAAATGAAATTAATCATTGTTTTTTTTGTGTAAGTTAAGAGAATAACTGGAAATTTTGAAGGTAAAATCAATATAAAGGTTAACTATATGCATAAGATGGAAAGTTGAACAGAATTCTAATAAATGATAATAATGGAAAACGTATACAATCAATGTAGGTAATTAGTAATTACAATGTTGTTGAAATTATTAAACGTTTCTTGTGACAATTAATAAATAATGAAAGGAGTAAGCGTATTTATTTAGAGTATTAATTACAATCGGATTGGGAATTTAAGCAACAATGTAATGCAAGGTAATTAATGCTAAATTTAAGTAAATAATAATGAATAGTGGTTTGAATAACGATTAATTCAAAATTTGTAAACATATATTATAAATTGCCTACTTATTGTTAATGAAATTTGAATTGGTAATAAGTGATAAGGAAATAAATGTTACACTAATGGAAATGAAGTAACGTTCGTTTAAATGTTGAGTAATAGTAAGGTCGTATTTATTATTAGCATTACTTTAATAATAATGGTTAATTGTGAAATTTATGCAAGAAGTATGTAAAATAGTAACTAAGAAAGGAATACGTATAAATTGATTATGACCTAAATTTAAGTGTAAGTTAAAAAGTGAAATTGAATCTAATACATTAAATTTGGAAACTTATTTTAATAAATTAGATTCAATTTATAATGAAGGGGGTTATTTTAAGAAATTGAAATAAATACTATGATTTGGTAAATTTAGTTACTTTAAAATTTAGAAGGGAATTGGTTTAAAGAATTATGAATTAATGAGTAAATCAAGATGATGAACTTTATGAATTTTTGAAGTTGAATCTTTAATAATGAGTCAATTTGTTAATTTATAATTGTTGGACTTATTGAAATAAATGAAATGAAAATTTAATTATTACGTTAAATTAAAAATTTAGTTGAATAATGGGAAATATTTATGTAATAATTTTAAATCCAATGGCAAGCCTCCTATTTGAAATATGAATGGAATAATTATGGGTAAAGTAAAATTTATGGAAATTTTGGAAATTTACCTATAATTTTGAATTTTATGAAATTTAAGAGTTATATTGATTTAATCTTAAATAAATTGACATTTAATTTTTTTTTAAATCATTTTAAATGTTTGAAAATTTTTAAGTGATAAAATTTGCCAATTCCGAAACTGAAATATAAAAATTGGATTTATTTACTAATTCTTAATTTATTTAATTAATATAAAAATATCCATTTTTGTCACTAACTCGGATTTCGACGAAACTAGTTTCATCGGATCCGTATCAGTGAATTATTGTAGGGTTTCAAGTTTCGTAACGATTGGACTTGTCGTTTGATCGTACGAATGCGAAACGCCTTGAAATCGATTTAATTGAAATAAATTTTTGAAATCAATTTGAGAATTTCTTTTTCAGCATAACTTCTTCATACAATGGAATTTGGACGTGAAACTTTTTCCATCGCGCTCAGAATATTTTAAAACACCTATTTTGATATATGGGTTTGCTCAATTTCGTTCCGGGGTCAGAACGGGCTTTTCGGGCCATAGTTTGTTCTGCACGTTTATCTATCCAGTCTATCTACTCTATCTCTAACCTACCTATATAAACACAGTTATAAACCCTAGCCTCCCTAATCTTCATTTGTCTGTACGTACAATTCATCTTCTTCTTAGCTCCTCATTCCAATGGCAGACAAAACCTAATTCCAAATTTCCAAAATCTAATTTCAAAAAAAAAAAAAAAATTTTTTTTTGAGATTTACGCGCTTCGGGTCGCGCTTGGGGTTTCAGGGGGAAAAACCCTGGAGCTACTTCGAGTCAGGAAGAAAACTACTCGGTTCTTCGGATCGATTTGGCAAAAACACCAAGCAAGCACCGGGTTTTTGAGGCGGCGGACCGGGTTGAACTCGAAGTCGACTCAGTACCAGAATTTTCCAATCTTCAAATTTTCATAACTTTTGCATACGGACTCGGATTTGGACGCGGTTTCTTTTGTTAGGATCGTATCGAAATTCCGGATACTTTGACGCTGGTTTGGACGAATTCTAAGACGGTCAAATTTTTGGGTTTAAATTGAATTTAAATTCAATTTAAATTCAAAAGGTGAGTGTTTTAACCCACTCACAACTTCTAAGATTTCTTATGTTTGTTGAATTAAATTTTGATATGATTTAAAATTTATCTATGATTGTTTGGACATATATTTAATCATCATCTCAGTTAGATAACATTTAGTTAAATTTAATTGTTATTTAATTTTATTATTGCATAAAATTTGCGAGTTAAATTTATTTATTATTGCATATAAACTGCCAGTTGAACAGTTATTAATTTTTATTGAATATAAACTATTTGTTGATGCCTGTTATATTTTATATGCTTTATATTGATGTTTAGTTTAAATTGGATGATGATTGTAATAAATGGTTGTTTATTGATATTTGGATGAATGGATGCTATATTTTATATTGTATAAACTGCAAGTTATTATGCATTTTTATTTTATTCGGGATTGCGGTTTGAAATGATATATAACCGTAATTTTATTTTAAATTGCGGATTGAAATGATAAATATCCGTATCACTTGACCATAGGATAGAAAATTATATACAGGCACCGTGGTCTATATATAAAATATTTTAAGGGATTTTCTATGGTTTGGAAAGAAATATATGGTTTAATAAATATTAAATCTTGATATTATATAAATATTATTTTATATATGGTTAAATTCTAAAATTTAAGCTATGTATGACTTGATGATGTTTTAAGTTTGATTTACGAATATTTCAAGTTGAGCTTTGTTTAAGTGATATTGAATTTATTTAATAAATATTTCTAAACTAAATAATAGTAAACTGAATTAAGGTATATATAAGATTGTCATATTTGGTTGGGAATTTTGGAATATTTAAAGACTTGAAATATATCAAAATTGAAATGTTTTATTGAAATTAAGGTATTATGGTTTTTCCAAGTATTGGTTTCGAAATTGTTATAACTTTGAAAGTAATATGGTTTGAAAAATGAATTTATTTGAAATAGAATTTATTTAAGAATTATCTTTAAATATATTGATTTGAAACCGATTGAAATTTTGAGATTAAGAATATGACTGCATTTTGTGATTTGGGTTTAAGATGGTTTTAAAGAATATTTCAAGTTTTATAATTAAAAGTAAGAATAGTGATTGAAAATTTGGATTTTATTTAAATGATATATTATTGAATTTGGTTTTAAAGTATATACTATTTTGAAGTAAATGATATGTTTTGAAATAGCAATAATATTTCGGTTTTAAAGTATATACTATTTTGAAGTAAAGGATATGGTTTGAAATGGCAATAATATTTTGGTTTTTGATGTATATACTATTTTGAAATAAAGAATATGTTTTGAAAGGGCAATGATTGTGTTTTTAAAGGTATATATATTTTTAAAATGATCACGGTGTTATAATAACGATTGGTTGTTAAAGAGACCGGGATCGGATATGGACATACTCTCTGTCGATACCGAAAACCACTTTGACAACTGTGTACGCGGTGGAGTTTCCAGAATGAAGTAGGATGGTGGCGACGATCCTAAGGTATATACGTGGACCCAACTCCCGCGAGTTGGCATAAGGTGGCTAAAACAGGAGCGATTGACGGACCAATGAGGTAGCACCTCTGATCGGACACACTTCTTCGATACCATTCTATTACTTTGTTATTTTGGTGGCCACCCTTCGATTTAGGAGTGTTGTTCGAGGTGGGCGGTAGTGGCTGCTATGCGTCACCACCAGTCCGGATGCGTAATTGGTATATCTACCCTGGCATTGCCTAGTTGTGCCGTGTCACCTACCATATCGAGCTTTACTACGATTATGATTTTAAGATCCGACCGCGTTAAGGTTCTCCACCCCCTTAACGCTATTTTCTATATGATTATACTTTACTGATTAGACACTACTGTATATATAGCGAATATTACTACATAGTAGATAGTTTAACGGATCCTTAAGAGATGTGAATCCCGAACATTTCTTAAGTTACTGCACTCACGTTAGACACTGGATAGGAGATGTCAAACCCCGTAAACATCTCTGACGCCGTTTACACTCATATTTATTTCATTGATTTAACTTACATAAGATCTTTTAGTTCTGACTCGAGTGTTTTGTTTTTTCAATTCGCTCGGGTCAGCCTGAGCATTTCAGGATTTGAAGGCCCTATTTCTGAAGGACGAAGACGAAGATTTTATTATTACTATTTGTTATATATTCTACTACACCATTGTATTCCACTGCATAATTATCATTCTCTGGTATGTGTAACTCTGATATGTATTGTATAAGTATAATAAAATGTTTTGTAAAACAGCTTCATGAACTGTTATTTGATTATTATATTTTATCGTTCCGCTGCAAGATCCTATTTTGTTTCTTTTATTTCTCCACTTTTTCTTATTTACCCCATAACAATCCGCCCTTCTGTATGGTTTAAGTCGACATGTGTGTCTACTTAAGCGTACAAAAAGGTGGGATGTTACACTTATATAATATATTTTCAGGGAAGGCTACAGGTAAAGGCAAGCTTCATGCAAAATGAAATAATTTTTTTTAAATGGGCGAGACTTGGAACAAGACAAAACGAGAAATGCGCATGCAACTAATTAAAACATGTATTCATTTCAATAAAAGCACGTACATAAAGATATTCAAGATATAAATATACTTTGTAAACTAAAATTAAGCAACATAAATTATAAAACAAAGCTTATGTGATATATGTACAATCTTGTAAATAACAAATATGAACTACAGTATATACTTTTATATAAACAACTTGTTTACCTTTAAATAAAGTATAGGAGAGAGTGTACGTCTACTGGAAGGGGAGGAAAGATGAGAGGGAGCGGTAGAGAGGAGAGAGGTGGAGGAAAGCACCACCACTAGTCGAGGCCGTTGCGTGGGAGGGTTTCCAAGGGGCTGCCGTGGTGGGTTTGCAGGGGATGGTAGGAGCTAGTTGCTGTGTGGGATCCGGAAATGGTTGTCGTAGAGTTATGTGGAAGTCGGTCACGGTTGCAGGTGGAAGGAAGTGAGGCCGAGTGGGTGGTGGCGATGCTAGTGTGTTCGGCACAGCGGTGGCGGAGGGTGGTTGTCGAGGCCGGCCGTGCTTGGTGGGGTACGCTACTAATATGATACCGGTGAAAAGTTGCATTGGATTTCAACATGCAAACTGCTGCACACATTTCCATTTTTCGTTTGTGCTTGAATTGCAGATGGAGGCTTTAGGAGATGGAGATGAATTTGTATGGGCTGAAGTTGAATTAGCAGGTAGTGGGGAAGGCATTTAAATGTGAGGGTTTGGAATAAAGAAAGATGGACATGGATTGTCCAGAGAAGGAACAGAGGGGAGAAAGCTCACAAAAATTGGAAATGAGTATCCAAGCTCTGAATAATATTATATTTCCAAGTTTAGAATTTAAAACTGGAAATAGGCAGAGACCAAAATGAAACGACAAGTCAATACAAAGTGTACAGGTTGGAATAGTATTAGTCAACAGTTGTATAGCAGATATCATAAATGACCGGACTATTTGAATTATACGGTGAAAAATGAATGGTCAGAAAACCAAAAGATTTTAAAATCGGCACCAATATCCGAGCATGCAAAAAGGCTAATAACCATTTGTTTTCCAATAGGTGAGTAAATGAATGGTCACGGAATTCAAAAGGCAAATTGTGGAACCGATAAGGAAATCGTTCCGAAGATTTTCGCTATTTCCCGAACTTCGAAACCCACAAACGATTGTACTAAAAAGATCAGCACGACGAGACGATCAAAACTGTATACGGATGTCAGTGGTACGATTGAATTTATAAAATTCGAATTTTCTACAAGCGGAGAATGCGTAAAAATCGTAGAAAATTAAGATCGACGGAGCCAAAGATGTCCGAATTTGGAAAAACGAAAAATGACGACTTGCTCAAAAGACGATTTAGAATTTTTCTATGTAAAAATATTCAAGTTTCAAAAAAGTTTTATTTTTATTGATTACTAACTGATTAAATTTAAATAGAATTACACACAAAAATTAACTTTCATATTTTCAGATGAAAATTTACAGTTTGCTATGTTTAACTAGACGCATTCCAAATATCAAATTTATATTTCAAAATTTTATCGTTTAAAAATTCCACCAATTTTCAACTACTAACGTTATTAAAACTGGTTAAATTTACGGGTCGTTACACTCTCCCCCACTCAAAACTTTTCGTCCCCGAAAAGGAAGGAAGTAGGAGAATAGAAACAACCCAAAGAAAATAGAGTTGAATTACATAATAAATAATTAATTTAAACCATATCAATTTTAATTTAAATAAATTTATATTCAACAATTTGTTTTAAATTAAAGATTTTCATTGAATTGATTTGATTCCACATTCATTAATGTTAGGTACAAAAAGTTTCTTTCAAATGAAATTCAATTTAAATTCAACTAATTCAAGATACTCCCTTAAGTTGATTTAATTCAATTTATTAACCCTCAAAACAAAATTTTCTTTGATTAATCACAACTATTATTTATTTAACTTATTATTCTATTTATCTCCATAAACATTTCATAATTAAAATTTAAGTGAATAACATTTATTATACGCACTCACATTTTATTTATAAAGACAATTTATATTATATATTATCCAATTTTCTTAAATTAACAATTTCTAAAATCACAAATTCAATAGTCCATTATTAATATTATTTTATTCGACAAATTTTATTCTTCTTTATTCCAAATTATTAATATATTTATTCTACTTAATATATCTTATCACATGTATTAAGTATATTTACATTTATTATAACTACTCAAATTTATTTAAAAATTCTTTTGATATCATTTTCTACTGTATAATATTCAATTACATAGTTAACTTTTGAGTAATTTAGCTAAGTTATATATAATGCAATTGAGTATTACGTAAGTAAATTTTTTTTATTCAATTCTCTCAAGTTTAAATATTAATTCAAAATTTGGTTTCATTTATAATTGAAATCATCTTTTACCTAAATTTTAAGAATTAAATTTCCGATTAACTTCAAACCATTTATAGATAAAATATATATATCAAATCAATTTTAAAATCTTCAATATATATATTTTAAATCAATTCATGTTAAGAAATTCAAATCAAATTATTTTTCTCCAAACAAAAGTGTAGCAGAGCTACAGAATAGTCTCTCCACTTCGAAACTCGAAAATGAATATCGATGATGCGGCCGTCATCACCGAAATTATTTCCCGGCGACAAAGAGAAGAGCACTGATTTAACCATTTAAAATTTCTTTGAAATGATTTCTATTCGAAAATATTTTAAATACTATACTCTTTAAAACTTTTAAAATCAAAGTTTGAAATCACCGAAAATCAAATTCTCAAATTCCTGATTTACATTCATTTCAAATTTCCAAATCAAATTATAACCAAGTTTTACAAATTCATTTATTTATATTATAAAATAGTCAATGGTTTATAAATTAATGAAAATTAAATATTATTATTTCGGGCCACGGATTCATTAACAATTTAATTTCAGAAAAATTATGCTTATATATAATATTATCATACACAATTTATTTCGTTTACCAAATTGAAAACAATATTGTGTCAATTTGCTCTGCTCAAACGTTTTGGAAATCCTATCGATAGCGTTGATCAGACGAATCGATCGGAAACCCAAATCGACATCAACAACTCAAACAACACAATATATGTAAAACATTTTTTTATATTAATTTACAAATACACTTCCTCGCTTGACGATACGACAATGGATTTCAAAGCAAGTATAGAGATTTAAATTTTATGGAAATCAAATCAAAGAGAATTTTGATTCGAATACAAGTTCGAAACAGAAGATAAGATAATTCAATTACCAGAATCGGGAGATGGATAAGCTTATTTAATTCATGGGCAACCTTAACCGGATCGACCGTGACTTCAAGAATAAGATCGATGCTGAATTCCAAGGTAAATCAACATTCGATCTCAAGGAATAGAATTTAGGTATAGCAAGAGATAGATAGCATCGTACACCGAGGATATAGAAATCTCCGGTGAATCTATGCCAATTTGTAAAGGAGTTTCACCCTTTTCAAATCATTTGGAAATTGGCGAGACCGCTAGTTCATCATAAAGATCATTCGAAGTGGAGTTATGGGATACTCCAGAATTCAGAAGAATACGAATACTGAGGGACAAGAATGAATTTCAGAACCGAGGGAACGTTCCAAAATTTAAGGGAATTGAGTCAAAAGGAAGAGATTGAAACTCGAGTGGGAGTGATTCTGTAAATACATTTACCCTATATGTTGAGTTCTGCCTAGAGCTACCAAAAGCTCTGATACCAACTGTAACGACCCGCTATTTTGGACCATTCGCATCCATTATAAGTGTATAGGTAGACACTCATGCCGGAATTGAATTGCTCAAAATACCACGTTGTTAATTTAAATTTGGCAAAACTGAACATATATAGTAAATAAATAATCATAGATCACAGACACAGAGTAATAAATGCAGCGGAAATAAAAGAGATAGTAGTTCATGAAGCTACTATATAAATGTATAAGTTACATCAGAGTTAAACCAGATACAACGGAAGAGTAACACGATACATCAGATACAAATCAGAATACATCACTGGAATCATCGGATACGGAAAGCAGAATAGATGGCTGGATCTTCAAGCAAAGCTCCAACTTCAAAGGTGAGTCTCGAATACTGGTACACTCAGTCTGACCCGAGCGTAAAGCAAAACATAAAACACTCGAGTCAGGATTAACATTCTTATATCAATAAATCCAACTCAAGTGAAATAGCAATTGAAATACAAGTAACTCAAAGGATGTTTTGAATAACCATCCTTTAAGGATCCGTTAAACTATCTACTATGTAGTAGTGTACGATAAGTAGATAATGCCTATCAGTAATATAAGATATCAAAATAGTGTTAAGGCATTACCATTATCCCCCTTAACACATTTTATATAAGCGTTATAGACTATACAGCACTGTAAACTCCAACGTAAACTAGTGGGCTATCAGGGAGTACTCCATAGGTATAACACAAAACAAATTCGTAGTGGTCGCGTATATTGCGATCCAAGTATGACAAGGCACATGAGGCAGTACCCAAGGTAGTGAAACTACCGTTTGCCTGATCCGGACTGGTGAGAACGCATCGCCGCAGCGATCGCAACACCACGAAACAACACTCCCAAAATCAAGGGTGCACCAATCGACAACAAGTATAAGTAGTTTCGAAGAAGTGTGTTCGCTCGAGGTAGCTAGCCCCCATTTGGCCCGGCACGGCTCCTGTTTTAGTCATTTCCAATTTGACACCAGTGTCAAGGCTATCCATTATCGTTCTCTTTCTTCAATCATCACGTACATCATTCCAACCACTTCATTCTGGATCATACTCCGCGTATAGTTATTAAAGTGGTTTTTGGTTTAGACAGTGAGTATGTCCCTAACCGATTCCGGTCTCTTTAATAACTTTCGTAATTATTACACCGATTGGTCGTTTAATAAATTTCAAAAACCAAATCAATTTCAATTTCAATTAGAATTCATAAATCAACATTTCATTTGTCTATCTAAACCAATTTCCAAAATTTACGTTTCAAAACTTTCAAATTACCATTTCAAAATCTTATAATTCAATTTCAATTTCTTTTAAAAACAATTCAAATATTGATTCAAGTTCGGATACAAGTTTCATTTCAAAATCATTTTAATTAATTTAATTTAACATTCAAATCAATTTAAATTCATTGATCGATTTCATTCAATATTCACTAAGTAGATTTGTTGTAACGACCCCAGATTTTATATAAATTTAAAATGATAATTAATTAATTTTTGAATGAAATTTGTAAAATAAATCGATAAAATGAAGCGAGTTTCCCCGAATTCAAGTATATTCTGCATGAATCATTTCAATTTAAAATATTATATATATATATATTGACTTGAATTTAAATTGTAAATAAATGGTTTTAAAAATAAATATAGAGTTAAATAATAATAGAATGTCGTTACAAATGAATTCTTATTTTTAAATAGAAATTGTCATTTCAAATTACTTATAAATATATATACAAATATGTGTGTTTTGAAAGAAGCTACGGTTTGAAATAGTAATAAGTAAATTTAATATTTGATAATTAAGTTTAGAATAAAAGAGTAATAAATAAACAGGATATGCAGGTAAGTATGAACAAAGGCAAAGCAAATAAGAGAAAACAAATTAAAGTAACATCTTATCAGCCGAGACAAGCAAGTATGGCTGCAATAAACAAAGACACAAACAAAGTAAATATCTTTGTACAAATAAAATATAAGCTACCACCATCTCAAATATTTGAATAGCTGAAAGGAAGATAAAGCATAAGTATATAGATATGCAAATTTGTACAAGTAATAAATACCAATATCTTGGTACACAAGAACATATCATCTCAGCCGAAGACATAAGGGACAACTTCATAAATGCAGCCTCCACAAAGAAAAATATCACTGCCACAAATTTGTACAAACAAATATTATAACCCTGTACAAATTTTAATGCCTGTACACTTCTTTTCTTTCATATATACATCCATATTCATCCCATTCGTTCATTTAGAACCTGAGCAAAGAAAAAAAAATTAAACAACACCATATTTCTAAACTCGAAATCAATTAACAAAATAAAACAAAAGCTGCAAGATCAAGTGAAAAGATTTCAACTTGCAAGGTCCAGCCTGTTTCAAAGTAAAAGCAAGTTCAAGCTTTGTTTCTCTGTTCTTTCTCTGTTCTTCTTGTTCTCTGCCTTATTCAAGCTCCAGGTGAGCAAAACCCCTTAACCCTGCTATATTTATTGATGTTAGGATTAATATCTGATATATGAGATGAATTATGCTGAATGATGGTGTGAATGTGTTGCATGCTTTTATAAATATGAATGGTTGTGTGCATATTAATGTATAGGCAAGGAAACATGCTTTTGTTCTTACTCTACAGGTTTTAAAACCTGTTTATAAACTCATATCTTCTTATGCAATGGAGTTTAGGATATGATCCCTAAAAGTAAATTGACTACAACGATGTAAAGTTACTTCTAAAAATAATATTAAGTAAAAATATTAAGTAAATGTTTTGTAAATAAAAATTTACAGTAGAAATCAAATATCAGTCAAAATTCGATGTTCATGAATTCGTATTTGGATTTTATAACCAAATTCGAGATAGAAAATGATGATTTTAGATAAGCATTTCAAGATTTTTAGGTTGTTATTGAAGGTGAAATCTTTAGTTGAACAGAAAACGTAATTTGACCAAAGGCCGGCGATCAAAGTCGAATGGGAGTTCGGAGTTGCTCGTGAAGGTGGGGGAAGTCTTAGGGATTTATGGAAAAATGCCCATCGATTTATTTATTAGTTGTGGAGGGTTGTCGAGATCAAACTAGGGTTTTAACCCATATTTTGATCACCGCAGAAACAGGTTCACCGCGTCCTCATCAGACCGCCGGAGTTGATCGCTCCGGTGGGGATAGCAGCGTATGGTTGAGACGAAGCTTCAGTTAAGTTTCCATGGCCTCCGATGGCCAGAGGTGGAAGAACGATGTGTTTTTGGGTAGTCTGGTTTTGCTGCAGTTTGGGTGGTGATGTTCGATCGCGAGTTCGTCAACGTTTCACAACGCTGGGTGCTCATAGGGTTCAGGTGGAGGATGGTCGACTTGGGGGTGGCTGGAGGTTCGACCCAGAGTGGCGAATTTAACTGTGCACGTGCACGGTACAAAATATTGTATCAGTGGGTTGCTTTGGAGGAAGAAGGATTTGGACTCGAAGCAGCTTTCGGGTGATATGGGTTTGAACTCGAGTTTCGACTCGAGATGGTTTGGGGGTTGTACGAGTTTGTACATAAAAAAAGAAAAAAAAAAGAAGAAGAGAGAAACAGAGAAGAAAGTAGCGTGGAAGAAGAAGGAAGATGCAGGAGGATGACGCGGGGAGATTGCTGGGAAAACTCGAGCCCTACTCGAGTCATTCTCATGTAAAATCGGGTTTGCTTTTATAAGGGGTTATGCCCAAACAAAATTTCAGGTTAAAAGGGTTAAGTTCATTAGTTTTATTTATAGTGTAACCAATACGGATTTATGCTAAATTAGGAATCTACTATAAGTTTTAAATCATTCAACAATGTTTCAATAATTTAATAAATTCTTTAACTTAATAATTAAATTTAAGATAAGTATTAAAACTAATTAACATTAAGACTTTTTATAATTATAATAAATTGGTTTAAAAATATAAGGAAGTTAAGTTAATTTTATATTGATTAATGATTTAAAATTAACTAAAGATCAATTTATTATTAATTTAAAGCTAATTAATTTATAATTAAGGTTAATTAATTTAATGGTAATTAATTAAAGGTTAATTTATAAATTGAAGATAATAAATTAAACGATGAATTAAATAATTAATGGTTAATTAATGGGTCATTAAGGATTAATCAATTAAGTTAATTAATTAAGGAATTATAAATTAATGAAGGTGATTAAGGAAAGATAATAAATTAAGGGCTAATTAATCAATGTGATTAATTAAGGATAATTAATTTAAGAATAATTTATTAATTATTAATGGTTAGTTAATAAATGATTTAAAGGACAATTAATTATATTGGTTTGTAATTAATTAACGATTAATTAACCCGGATTAGAAATTCATAAGTAATTAATCTAATTTGAATAAATCAGATAATTAACTGACCTTACTTATGAATATTTGGGTTTGATTGGATGATTGAATTGTTTGATATTCCTGATATATGATGCCTTGTGATGTATTCTAATTTGTGTGTGATCTGTACCGTAGTTTATTTATTTGTGATATTTATATATCTGTGATCTGTGAATGAAAGATAAGCGATATAGTTTATATCGTTTATCAACTATATTTATGTATTCTGATATGTGATGATTCATTATGTTGCACTATTGTGTGAAACCCCTGGACTACACTTTTACACACACAAATATGGATTCCACGTGGAAATCGGTTAAGTCACAGATAATTTAAATTTGATGTTTTTGAAATGGAAATTTTAATTTCAATTGATTTTGAAAATTAGAAATTTGGGGTTTTTTATGAAAAGCTTTTGAAATAGAATTTCAAAGATAAAAGTTATTTTGAATAACTTAATCGAGTTATGAAAATTTAAATAATTTGATTTAAATTTGAATTCAAGTTTGGAATTGAATCCTATGATTTGAAACTAGGGATTAAAGATGATATAAATGTGTTTGTATGAATCTAAACCATTTAAAGTATAATTTTGGAGAATTTGGATTTAACCCAAGGATTTCCACTCGTATGAATGAATCAGATTTTCCGAAATGAAAACTGTTTGTTTTCAAATGATAAAAGCTTTCACATATATAAGAAATGAAATTCCAATTTAAAGGAATTTCAAGTACGAATTGAAAAATGGTTTTTTCTAAGTATAAATGAATTCTTTTTGGAAAGCTATGAATTAAATCGGTTTATTTTAACAGATTTAGAATGATGATTTGTTTAAACCATTTGAAATGGAATTGTTTTGAAAGCTATAAGTTAAATCTTTGATTTAAAGATTTAACGAGTTAAACTGAAATGGAAATTGATTTAGAAAATCTGTGAATGAATCTTTTATTTAAAAGATTTAAATGTGGAAATTGTTTAAACCATTGGAGGTTGTTTAAAATGGATCTTTTTGTCTAAAGATTTGAAAATGGTAATTTGTTAAACCATTTGAAAAAAAGAAGTTGAATTAATAAGTTGTGACTTAATTGAAATCCCATATCCATATGATTTTAAATTGCGCTCACTATTCGGGTTAGCCGGGAAAGGACCTTTGGGTCGTATAACCCATTCCGAATGTGTGATACGACGTATATGGATAGCATTTGAAGACCGGTGTTGAAGACCGGATTTTTTTGAAAGCGAAAGGATTACCGTCGAGTTACTCTGCATCGGCTGATCCCCGATATAGAGGTTTTATCACCCTTAGTGACGGGAAGTCCGGACGTGATTGGAAATTATCCGGATTTGCAAGGGCTTCGTGAGAAGTGCCTTCGGTTCTGTTCGAACCCAGAACAGACTTGTATGGATACATGTCTGACATTACACTTTGAGATATAAAGCCGATTTCTTTCAAATACATTTCTGTTGGTGGCGGAGAATTTATTCTCTTAGCTTAACACCCTTCTCTGAGACGTACGAGCTCAGAGGTTATGTAGTTGAAATTTATCAGCGATATATCCCAATTTGGTAATGTGGCATGCTGAGTGTTGCTGTGAAATGATCGTTGATTGATCATTTGCGATATGATCATTTGTTTGATCTTATATCTCTGTGATCATTTCTTTGATCATTTGTTTGACCCGAAGCATGGCTTTGTAGAAAGCGTAGCTTTGTGGACGAGACTTCGTCGAGCCTCACACCCCGGAAATGGTCAAAACAGGAAAGATGCAGCAAGGTTCTAGGGAGTAGCGCCCCTTAGTGTATGTCATTCCTTCTGGATAGAGGTGGTATCATGGTATGGAGCCCAGATACTTAACCTATGTGGATACTGCTTATTATGTGGTTTGTTGCGAATCGGGGATCCTCGGGAAGATCGGTTACGATCGGGGGATGGCATACGCGTGTCAATAGTTACCTATTTTTGCAGAGGTAACCCGGCCTTGTGTTGGAAGAGATCCGGTTAGGTTCTCGGGTCGTCTATTCCAGGGACGTACCCATCGTGGCATAGGAAGTTCCTTGGCCTGAACATTTGTTGGAAATCCAAAGAAACAATACATGACATGTACGGTTTTAGTTGTATTACCTGCTATGGAATGTGGGGGTAACCTGCTATTGAACATAGTAGCTATAGTAGGCATACGATACTGGTCGTATGTTGGCTAAGATTAATATTATACTTTCGAACTATTTTCTACACTATGCACTAATAATAATATCAAAAAGAATTTGATTTTGCGTAGTAAGCATCTTTGACTATCATAAGAAGAAATCTCCTCCAATTCTGCGTTTGCATTGTGTGTGTGGTGGGAGGTCTTATGGTAGTTTCATTTTCCAAAAGCATTGCGAATTGACTTTAAATTCTCTGCTATTTGTTTTTAAAGATAAACTGTTTTTGTTGCTCACACCAGTCCCATGACTGACTCAGAGTTTATTGTTCCCTTCCTAAACTCTGGGTGCTCATAATTTTCCACACGAGCAGTCTAGAGTTGGGTTTCTTTTCAGATATTCAGGTTTAGTAGATTATCTGGAGCTAGTTCATTCATCGGAGTTGCTTATCTTGGAGTTGTGGATTCATTCTTGTCTGAAGATCATTTTGGAGTTATCATTTCTATTGATATTGTTCCGCTGCTGTTGTTATCTTTTCTTTTCCGCTGCTATTTCTTGTATCATATCTCTGATGTATATTGATATTCATTGTATCACTCTGTTGTATCAGATATTATATATCAATGTATTATTCTTTTCTTCCGCTGTGTTATTTACTTAATTGTGTTATAGCTCCGGCGAATCGGATTTGAACGGTCGAATCTACGACATTCTAGTACAATGTGAAGTACGGATGTTGATTTTCGAGCGGGCAAAACCCGAGTCGTTACATTTGGTATCAGAGCTAAGGTTGAACTTTAGCCCAGGAGTATAACACGTTAAGTAGCTCATTAGAGATAGAGTGAAGTAAACTCTAGAATGAGTAATTCTCAGATATCCGTCCGTACGCCTCAGTAAATTCTCTTGCTATCCACTGATAGTAAGTATGAGTGTAAGAAGAGGATGAGATAGGGGACAGAGAAATACGACTAGAAATGGTCAATACTCTGTTTCAACAAGGAAACAATCTTTTCTCTATCAATCTCTTTTGTTCAGCATCTCTTCTCAATTCTTCGATAATTTCTGGTAGATCCAGGAAGAAATTCGATATATTAATATGGGACATAAACTCCGGATGGACCAAAATTGTTTGTTTGGGTGTATTGGTTGCATTGATTGCTATGGTTGATAGGTATACTTTAGTTCTGAACTGAAAATTTTGAAATCGTATCCATATATCTATCTATTCTTTTGGGTCCCAGTATATTCTATGAATGGTTAGTTATCACTTCGAACTAACCGATGTCACTGCATATTTCGTAGATCTGGATAACCCGAGTATCTTGTGAAGTGTTAAATAGATTCGATCTTGTATCTATTTTTGATATTCTGATTTGGTAAGCCAAATGCAGAATAAATGTTCAGTTTGATTTGATGAAACATTCTTCATCTATCTTTTTGTCTCCTTGGTAATTTCGAGGACGAAATTCTTTTAAGGGGGGAAGTTTGTAACGACCTCGGATTTTCTATAAATTTAAAATGATAATTAATTAATTTTTGAATGAAATTTGTAAAATAAATCGATAAAATGGAGCGAGTTTCCCCGAATTCAAGTATATTCTGCATGAATCATTTCAATTTAAAATATTGTATATATATATATATATATTTTGACTTGAATTTAAATTGTAAATAAATGGTTTTAAAAATAAATATAGAGTTAAATAATAATAGAATGTCGTTACAAATGAATTCTTATTTTTAAATAGAAATTGTCATTTCAAATTACTTATAAATATATATACAAATATGTGTGTTTTGAAAGAAGCTACGGTTTAAAATAGTAATAAGTAAATTTAATATTTGATAATTAAGTTTAGAATAAAAGAGTAATAAATAAACAGGATATGCAGGTAAGTATGAACAAAGGCAAAGCAAATAAGAGAAAACAAATTAAAGTAACATCTTATCAGCCGAGACAAGCAAGTATGGCTGCAATAAACAAAGACACAAACAAAGTAAATATCTTTGTACAAATAAAATATAAGCTACCACCATCTCAAATATTTGAATAGCTGAAAGGAAGATAAAGCATAAGTATATAGATATGCAAATTTGTACAAGTAATAAATACCAATATCTTGGTACACAAGAACATATCATCTCAGCCGAAGACATAAGGGACAACTTCATAAATGCAGCCTCCACAAAGAAAAATATCACTGCCACAAATTTGTACAAACAAATATTATAACCCTGTACAAATTTTAATGCCTGTACACTTCTTTTCTTTCATATATACATCCATATTCATCCCATTCGTTCATTTAGAACCTGAGCAAAGAAAAAAAAATTAAACAACACCATATTTCTAAACTCGAAATCAATTAACAAAATAAAACAAAAGCTGCAAGATCAAGTGAAAAGATTTCAACTTGCAAGGTCCAGCCTGTTTCAAAGTAAAAGCAAGTTCAAGCTTTGTTTCTCTGTTCTTTCTCTGTTCTTCTTGTTCTCTGCCTTATTCAAGCTCCAGGTGAGCAAAACCCCTTAACCCTGCTATATTTATTGATGTTAGGATTAATATCTGATATATGAGATGAATTATGCTGAATGATGGTGTGAATGTGTTGCATGCTTTTATAAATATGAATGGTTGTGTGCATATTAATGTATAGGCAAGGAAACATGCTTTTGTTCTTACTCTACAGGTTTTAAAACCTGTTTATAAACTCATATCTTCTTATGCAATGGAGTTTAGGATATGATCCCTAAAAGTAAATTGACTACAACGATGTAAAGTTACTTCTAAAAATAATATTAAGTAAAAATATTAAGTAAATGTTTTGTAAATAAAAATTTACAGTAGAAATCAAATATCAGTCAAAATTCGATGTTCATGAATTCGTATTTGGATTTTATAACCAAATTCGAGATAGAAAATGATGATTTTAGATAAGCATTTCAAGATTTTTAGGTTGTTATTGAAGGTGAAATCTTTAGTTGAACAGAAAACGTAATTTGACCAAAGGCCGGCGATCAAAGTCGAATGGGAGTTCGGGGTTGCTCGTGAAGGTGGGGGAAGTCTTAGAGATTTATGGAAAAATGCCCATCGATTTTTTTATTAGTTGTGGAGGGTTGTCGAGATCAAACTAGGGTTTTAACCCATATTTTGATCACCGCAGAAACAGGTTCACCGCGTCCTCATCAGACCGCCAGAGTTGATCGCTCCGGTGGGGATAGCAGCGTATGGTTGAGACGAAGCTTCAGTTAAGTTTCCATGGCCTCCGATGGCCAGAGGTGGAAGAACGATGTGTTTTTGGGTAGTCTGGTTTTGCTGCAGTTTGGGTGGTGATGTTCGATCGCGAGTTCGTCAACGTTTCACAACGCTGGGTGCTCATAGGGTTCAGGTGGAGGATGGTCGACTTGGGGGTGGCTGGAGGTTCGACCCAGAGTGGCGAATTTAACTGTGCACGTGCACGGTACAAAATATTGTATCAGTGGGTTGCTTTGGAGGAAGAAGGATTTTGACTCGAAGCAGCTATCGGGTGATATGGGTTTGAACTCGAGTTTCGACTCGAGATGGTTTGGGGGTTGTACGAGTTTGTACATAAAAAAAGAAAAAAAAAGAAGAGAGAAACAGAGAAGAAAGTAGCGTGGAAGAAGAAGGAAGATGCAGGAGGATGACGCGGGGAGATTGCTGGGAAAACTCGAGCCCTACTCGAGTCATTCTCATGTAAAATCGGGTTTGCTTTTATAAGGGGTTATGCCCAAACAAAATTTCAGGTTAAAAGGGTTAAGTTCATTAGTTTTATTTATAGTGTAACCAATACGGATTTATGCTAAATTAGGAATCTACTATAAGTTTTAAATCATTCAACAATGTTTCAATAATTTAATAAATTCTTTAACTTAATAATTAAATTTAAGATAAGTATTAAAACTAATTAACATTAAGACTTTTTATAATTATAATAAATTGGTTTAAAAATATAAGGAAGTTAAGTTAATTTTATATTGATTAATGATTTAAAATTAACTAAAGATCAATTTATTATTAATTTAAAGCTAATTAATTTATAATTAAGGTTAATTAATTTAATGGTAATTAATTAAAGGTTAATTTATAAATTGAAGATAATAAATTAAACGATGAATTAAATAATTAATGGTTAATTAATGGGTCATTAAGGATTAATTAATTAAGGAATTATAAATTAATGAAGGTGATTAAGGAAAGATAATAAATTAAGGGCTAATTAATCAATGTGATTAATTAAGGATAATTAATTTAAGAATAATTTATTAATTATTAATGGTTAGTTAATAAATGATTTAAAGGACAATTAATTATATTGGTTTGTAATTAATTAACGATTAATTAACCCGGATTAGAAATTCATAAGTAATTAATCTAATTTGAATAAATCAGATAATTAATTGACCTTACTTATGAATATTTGGGTTTGATTGGATGATTGAATTGTTTGATATTCCTGATATATGATGCCTTGTGATGTATTCTAATTTGTGTGTGATCTGTACCGTAGTTTATTTATTTGTGATATTTATATATCTGTGATCTGTGAATGAAAGATAAGCGATATAGTTTATATCGTTTATCAACTATATTTATGTATTCTGATATGTGATGATTCATTGTGTTGCACTATTGTGTGAAACCCCTGGACTACACTTTTACACACACAAATATGGATTCCACGTGGAAATCGGTTAAGTCACAGATAATTTAAATTTGATGTTTTTGAAATGGAAATTTTAATTTCAATTGATTTTGAAAATTAGAAATTTGGGGTTTTATATGAAAAGCTTTTGAAATAGAATTTCAAAGATAAAAGTTATTTTGAATAACTTAATCGAGTTATGAAAATTTAAATAATTTGATTTAAATTTGAATTCAAGTTTGGAATTGAATCCTATGATTTGAAACTAGGGATTAAAGATGATATAAATGTGTTTGTATGAATCTAAACCATTTAAAGTATAATTTTGGAGAATTTGGATTTAACCCAAGGATTTCCACTCGTATGAATGAATCAGATTTTCCGAAATGAAAACTGTTTGTTTTCAAATGATAAAAGCTTTCACATATATAAGAAATGAAATTCCAATTTAAAGGAATTTCAAGTACGAATTGAAAAATGGTTTTTTCCAAGTATAAATGAATTCTTTTTGGAAAGCTATGAATTAAATCGGTTTATTTTAACAGATTTAGAATGATGATTTGTTTAAACCATTTGAAATGGAATTGTTTTGAAAGCTATAAGTTAAATCTTTGATTTAAAGATTTAACGAGTTAAACTGAAATGGAAATTGATTTAGAAAATCTGTGAATGAATCTTTTATTTAAAAGATTTAAATGTGGAAATTGTTTAAACCATTGGAGGTTGTTTAAAATGGATCTTTTTGTCTAAAGATTTGAAAATGGTAATTTGTTAAACCATTTGAAAAAAAGAAGTTGAATTAATAAGTTGTGACTTAATTGAAATCCCATATCCATATGATTTTAAATTGCGCTCACTATTCGGGTTAGCCGGGAAAGGACCTTTGGGTCGTATAACCCATTCTGAATGTGTGATACGACGTATATGGATAGCATTTGAAGACCGGTGTTGAAGACCGGATTTTTTTGAAAACGAAAGGATTACCGTCGAGTTACTCTGCATCGGCTGATCCCCGATATAGAGGTTTTATCACCCTTAGTGACGGGAAGTTCGGACGTGATTGGAAATTATCCGGATTTGCAAGGGCTTCGTGAGAAGTGCCTTCGGTTCTGTTCGAACCCGGAACAGACTTGTATGGATACATGTCTGACATTACACTTTGAGATATAAAGCCGATTTCTTTCAAATACATTTTTGTTGGTGGCGGAGAATTTATTCTCTTAGCTTAACACCCTTCTCTGAGACGTACGAGCTCAGAGGTTATGTAGTTGAAATTTATCAGCGATATATCCCAATTTGGTAATGTGGCATGCTGAGTGTTGCTGTGAAATGATCATTGATTGATCATTTGCGATATGATCATTTGTTTGATCTTATATCTTTGTGATCATTTCTTTGATCATTTGTTTGACCCGAAGCATGGCTTTGTAGAAAGCGTAGCTTTGTGGACGAGACTTCGTCGAGCCTCACACCCCGGAAATGGTCAAAACAGGAAAGATGCAGCAAGGTTCTAGGGAGTAGCGCCCCTTAGTGTATGTCATTCCTTCTGGATAGAGGTGGTATCATGGTATGGAGCCCAGATACTTAACCTATGTGGATACTGCTTATTATGTGGTTTGTTGCGAATCGGGGATCCTCGGGAAGATCGGTTACGATCGGGGGATGGCATACGCGTGTCAGTAGTTACCTATTTTTGCAGAGGTAACCCGGCCTTGTGTTGGCAGAGATCCGGTTAGGTTCTCGGGTCGTCTATTCCAGGGACATACCCATCGTGGCATAGGAAGTTCCTTGGCCTGACCATTTGTTGGAAATCCAAAGAAACAATACGTGACGTGTACGGTTTTAGTTGTATTACCTGCTATGGAATGTGGCGGTAACCTGCTATTGAACATAGTAGCTATAGTAGGCATACGATACTGGTCGTATGTTGGCTAAGATTAATATTATACTTTCGAACTATTTTCTACACTATGCACTAATAATAATATCAAAAAGAATTTGATTTTGCGTAGTAAGCATCTTTGACTATCATAAGAAGAAATCTCCTCCAATTCTGCGTTTGCATTGTGTGTGTGGTGGGAGGTCTTATGGTAGTTTCATTTTCCAAAAGCATTGCGAATTGACTTTAAATTCTCTGCTATTTGTTTTTAAAGATAAACTGTTTTTGTTGCTCACACCAGTCCCATGACTGACTCGGAGTTTATTGTTCCCTTCCTAAACTCTGGGTGCTCATAATTTTCCACACGAGCAGTCTAGAGTTGGGTTTCTTTTCAGATATTCAGGTTTAGTAGATTATCTGGAGCTAGTTCATTCATCGGAGTTGCTTATCTTGGAGTTGTGGATTCATTCTTGTCTGAAGATCATTTTGGAGTTATCATTTCTATTGATATTGTTCCGCTGCTGTTGTTATCTTTTCTTTTCCGCTGCCATTTCTTGTATCATATCTCTGATGTATATTGATATTCATTGTATCACTCCGTTGTATCAGATATTATATATCAATGTATTATTCTTTTCTTCCGCTGTGTTATTTACTTAATTGTGTTATAGCTCCGGCGAATCGGATTTGAACGGTCGAATCTGCGACATTCTAGTACAATGTGAAGTACGGATGTTGATTTTTGAGCGGGCAAAACCCGAGTCGTTACATTTGTCATTCAAAACAATTTCTATTTAATTTCCAATTCATTAAATCAATTACTTAAGTTCACTTCATTATATCAAAACTTCAAATTGAATTAAATTAGATTCATCAAATCAAATTCTTTACATTTCAAGTCTTACATTAATTTCAATAAAACACATTTTATTTCTTATTAGAGAAATTCAATTTCACTTATTAATTTACTTAGTTACAAATTTCAAAACTCGATTAATAAAGAACTAAGTTTTCACATATTCGAGAAGTTTCAATTTCACTTATTTACTCACTTAAATAAATTTTTCCAAAACTTAATAAATAAAGAACCCAATCTCATTTATTAACAAAGTTCAAATTCACTTATTCAAAAGTTCAATTTCTCTTATCAAAGAATTCAAATTTTGATTTAATTATCAAATAATCCAATCTTATTTAATTATTAAATAATTTCCAAACTTAATAATTTCAAACTTAATTATTAAATAATTTCCAAACTTAATAATTTCAAACTTAATTATTAAATCTCAAACTTAATTATTAAATCATTTCAAACTTAATTCAATGAACAATTCCAAATTAAATTGTCAAATAATTAATTTCAAACAACGTTCTTTCATCAGTTATTACATTAATATTTTGTTTCAGATTTCAATATTAACATTTTCCTTTCATCAAAATTCACGTTCCAATTTTATTTCAAAACCTTATTATTCAAATAAAATATTCATTTTATTTCAAATCAAATTATTGACCAATCGGGTTTTTATTTAATTCTCTATCCTAGGTCAAAGTTTAATTTGGGTATTTATCATTTCAACCCGATTCCAATTCAATTCAAAATCAAAGCATAGCAAAGGGAACTTGCAGTGTGATAACTGGGATGGTGTCAAAGTAAATAAACAAGCAATAACAACAATCAATAACAATCCAATAATCAATTCAAATAATCCCGAAATAATCGTATTAATTTACATTGTTGTTTGTGCAAATTAATATAATTATTTCTAGAATCTACACTATCATTTCATGTAGATTAAAGATTATTACAATATTATTTATACGGTTCTTCACTTGTCATCTATTTACAATTTCATACATCATCAGTTTAAACAACATACAATTGATGGTTAAGGTGTAGTTAACACTATTTTTCTACGTGTCAAATGATTAAACATTTAAGGGGTCAGATTAAACAAATTTAACTAACCAAATTCAACACATATGTCGATTCAAATTTTTAACTATTCTACGTCAAATTCAGTTGCATAATATTTATCACTTATACATTAAAATTTACATCCAATATAAACATCAATCAATCAATAATCAACCAAACTGTATTATCATCGCATAAATAATTAACAGATAATGGTGTCAGATGTCATAGGTGAACAAATACGGGTAATAGCATATATAACAGTGTAAATAACTAACAGCAGCATATTTCAATTGTTGTTTCAATTGAAATCAAATTTAATAAATAAAAGAACATTAATCGTGAGTGATTACTCACCTTTCGAGGCTAGAAGAATTTTGATGACTCGTCAAGGTACGAATTGGATTACGATTTAGACCGTCAAACAACCCAAACAACAACTCAAAGCAAAGTAAGCTGAAAGCCGATTTTTGTCGGACAAAGCTGATAAATAGAAATAGGAGAAATCAAATAAGAACTGGATCGATGCAGATAATTGATACAAGTGAACTTATATATGATTGTATATATAACTATATATATACTCACATATGAAAATAGATGTCGGACTATTCAGATTCGAAACAAATGTACGTTCATTTTAAAAAAATGCAGACTACCTTCAATATATGCGTGCTCCAACAAAATATGCAGACCAGGTATAAATATATAAATTTCTTCTCAGGCAATAAAATGATGATGTCGCTGGTGAAGCCAACAACAGCATATGACTCATATATACGCATATATATTTACTAATATTTAAACAAATATACAACTAACTTTACAGCCAATATACGTATATAATACCTTATATAACCGACCTTACTACAATATATATATATATATAACAAGGGTATACTTAAGAAAAATCTAAGTTTTAAACTTGCCAATTTTACAAATTGTACATATATTAACAAATATATATAAGACTTTTACAATATAACACTTAAACAGATATTCAAACTCAGTTAGATTTGATATATGTACATAACATATTATAGAGCAACAGGCAAAGCTCATAATAAAATATGCCATACTGTCCTTTATATTACACACCATATATTATAAAACTCATGCAATCCAAGCATGTGACCCATGCAGACAATACATAATTCCTAAACTGAGACACATATACGTGAACTCATATGCGCATTACCCTTTTTACTCAATATCTATTTAAAACGAAAATAACTTATCTTATATAATATATTTTCAGGGAAGGCTACAGGTAAAGGCAAGCTTCATGCAAAATGAAATAATTTTTTTTTAAATGGGCGAGACTTGGAACAAGACAAAACGAGAAATGCGCATGCAACTAATTAAAACATGTATTCATTTCAATAAAAGCACGTACATAAAGATATTCAAGATATAAATATACTTTGTAAACTAAAATTAAGCAACATAAATTATAAAACAAAGCTTATGTGATATATGTACAATCTTGTAAATAACAAATATGAACTACAGTATATACTTTTATATAAACAACTTGTTTACCTTTAAATAAAGTATAGGAGAGAGTGTACGTCTACTGGAAGGGGAGGAAAGATGAGAGGGAGCGGTAGAGAGGAGAGAGGTGGAGGAAAGCACCACCACTAGTCGAGGCCGTTGCGTGGGAGGGTTTCCAAGGGGCTGCCGTGGTGGGTTTGCAGGGGATGGTAGGAGCTAGTTGCTGTGTGGGATCCGGAAATGGTTGTCATAGAGTTATGTGGAAGTCGGTCACGGTTGCAGGTGGAAGGAAGTGAGGCCGAGAGGGTGGTGGCGATGCTAGTGTGTTCGGCACAGCGGTGGCGGAGGGTGGTTGTCGAGGCCGGCCGTGCTTGGTGGGGTACGCTACTAATATGATACCGGTGAAAAGTTGCATTGGATTTCAACATGCAAACTGCTGCACACATTTCCATTTTTCGTTTGTGCTTGAATTGCAGATGGAGGCTTTAGGAGATGGAGATGAATTTGTATGGGCTGAAGTTGAATTAGCAGGTAGTGGGGAAGGCATTTAAATGTGAGGGTCTGGAATAAAGAAAGATGGACATGGATTGTCCAGAGAAGGAACAGAGGGGAGAAAGCTCACAAAAATTGGAAATGAGTATCCAAGCTCTGAATAATATTATATTTCCAAGTTTAGAATTTAAAACTGGAAATAGGCAGAGACCAAAATGAAACGACAAGTCAATACAAAGTGTACAGGTTGGAATAGTATTAGTCAACAGTTGTATAGCAGATATCATAAATGACCGGACTGTTTGAATTATACGGTGAAAAATGAATGGTCAGAAAACTAAAAGATTTTAAAATCGGCACCAATATCCGAGCATGCAAAAAGGCTAATAAACATTTGTTTTCCAATAGGTGAGTAAATGAATGGTCACGGAATTCAAAAAGCAAATTGTGGAACCGATACGGAAATCGTTCCGAAGATTTTCGTTGTTTCCCGAACTTCGAAACCCACAAACGATTGTACTAAAAAGATCAGCACGACGAGACGATCAAAACTGTATACGGATGTCAGTGGTACGATTGAATTTATAAAATTCGAATTTTCTACAAGCGGAGAATGCGCAAAAATCGCAGAAAATTAAGATCGACGGAGCCAAAGATGTCCGAATTTGGAAAAACGAAAAATGACGTCTTGCTCAGAAGACGATTTAGAATTTTTCTATGTAAAATTATTCAAGTTTCGAAAAAGTTTTATTTTTATCGATTACTAACTGATTAAATTTAAATAGAATTACACACAAAAATTAACTTTCATATTTTCACATGAAAATTTACAGTTTGCTACGTTTAACTAGACGCATTCCAAATATCAAATTTATATTTCAAAATTTTATCGTTTAAAAATTCCACCAATTTTCAACTACTAACGTTATTAAAACTGGTTAAATTTACGGGTCGTTACATGTAGAACCGTTCTACTTTCTTTCTTTAACAATCTTTAGTTTTTCAGGACAGTTCCTTTTCCAGTGACTTTGTGATATTAGTGACATTCACCCTTATCATTGTTCTTCTTGTTGGAATTGGGCCAGTCTGCAACGGAAGAAATGAGTGAATTTCAATTTTTTGTACCATTTTGGATCTTTATTGGGCCTATACAGTCTAATTTATTTAGAACATTTCTAAATTACTTTTAAATAAAATCATTATTTTATTTAAATTTATGATATAGTTTTATATGATGTAACTAATATTATATTAAATATAAATGTGTATCATGTATGTCCGCAGTAGTGGCGAAGTGGTGTAGACACTTGCAACCTGTTAATGAGGTCACGAGTTCGATACCCATCTGCCCTACTCCCTCAAGGCGGGAAGTTGTGTTTCCTGTTAAATCCAACTAAACACGGTTGAGAAACGAATGCTTCCTGTTGGGCTGGCTAACCTCCCTTCCTGGCTCTGGTCGGACAAGCCGGGTTGGGGGTCTACTCTTCGGAGTGGAGTTTTTTAAAATGTGTATTATATACACATATATTTTGTGTGTGCATGTGTAACATAGCAATCCGTGAAAGGTTTGACATGCCCGTATATAATGCTGATTTACACCGCAACGGACATGTTAGCCCCTCTAGTATACAAATATACTATCTAAATGTATGCTTATATGCTTTAATTTATGTATACAAAAATATTATATATATATATATTATTTTGAATAATATATATATAGAATTTATAAAATATGTATAAATATATAATTATGTATATGTATATTTTAAATCATTTAAAATTAAATTAAAATTTATTTTTTTATTTTCCTGTAAAATAAAAAAATCGAATTTTTTAAATAGACGGATATAATATATATATCTTATAAATAATTTTTCTTTGAAATAAACTTATAAATAATTTGATAATATATATGTATAGATATATATATATTAATACTAAATACATATAATATATACAAAAATAAATTTATACACATTTGATAATGTTCACGAAAATATGGTTTTTCTAATTATAGTTTTCAATATCAATTAAAATTAAATTTCCATACAGAAAATAATAAAAATAAATAAAAAATTATTTTCAAAAGGTAATTTTAAATCTTAATATTTTACTAAATATCTGAATGATATTTTAATATTTAAATGTTTTATATATAATTTATAATTTAAAAATCATTTTTAAATTCAATTATTAATTTCTGCAAGTATTTTAATATTTAAATTATATATAATTTTTTTTACCACTCAAAGGTATACTAGGTGTAAATTTAATTTTATAAAATTTAATACATATTTTATATAATATATTTGTTGATATTATTAATTTATGAAATTAATTGATTTAAATTATATTTAAATAATATATACCTAATAATAATAATTTTATTTATGCCGAAAGTCATTTAAGTATAAAATTATATCTATTAAATTTTAAAACCATATTTTGCATAATATAAGATTTGATATTTAAATCGTGAAACTTATATAATCAAATAATATATATTATATTAATTTAAATAAAAAAAATCAAAATTTTTATTTTATGCTGTGAGTATTAAAAGTATATATATGTCATAATTTTTTTCAAATTTTATAAGCACATAATCATACAACCATTCTAAATGTGACGATATACCGATATACTAGATTCGTCACCATACTAACAAGACAATATATGATATATAAAAGATAGTATATAATATATAAATTATCTAAACCTTAATTTTTTTTGTAGATCAGAAAATTACCTTATCTCCAAAGACAATTGGTACATGTTGAAATGAAGAGATTGACTCCTTGAACTAGATTCTAATTCAACAAGGTGCTAGCTTCTGAACTGATGATCACCGGCTATCGAATAGCGTTTTTTATTTGATTTGAGCTTCGAAATGGAGGAGACGATGGAGATATATTTTGATCAGAAATAAAGATGGCGAAGGCTTCAAAAAGTAGTAAACTAGTGAGGATTATGATGATTTTATGGAGGAGAGATTAGAGAGATAATTCAGGATCAAGATTCACATTTCTCTCTTACTCATTCTCTTCCTCTTGTCCTATCAAAAACCCTAGCCTATTTTCCATCATATAGCTGCCCCTATCTGGTCTATTCATGGTAGAAATACATATGACCCCATATGGGCTTTAAATCCTTTTTTTTCCTGTACAATATTTATCGCATTTAAATTTAATTTAAATGCATATCAATATCAGATATTGATTAATATATTTACAACTATAAACATATTTATTAATATTGTTTAACTAATCAAATAAAATTTTATCATTAATATTTCATTAATATTAATTAATTTAATTAATTTATAACAATTACAAATTAATTAAATAGTTAGGTCAAAAGAGCATTTAACGTTTCGGTTGTGTAACTCTTTAGGTGTAAGTTTGTCCGCGATTAACATCGAACTATTCGAATATTAATTGTAACAACCCATATTTTTAGTAACATTATTTAGGATATTTAATTAGCTAAATAAAATAATGTAAGATGCTTAAGGGATTGAGATTTAATTTAACCCAGGGTAGCCGTGCTTATATGTAAAATGAACTAAAGAAATAAGATGGAAATAAGTGTTAGGAAATAAGGAAGGGCAAGATAGGAAAATGATAGAACTTATACCCTAAACCCTTAGGAATTCAAACAAACATTCATTTCGTTTTTCTCAAGCAAAAATATTCTAAGGCCGGCCACCATTTTTAATCTCAAGAGAAGAAAACGCTAGGATTTCAAGAGAAGAAGTAAATCAACATAATCAAGATTAAATCTCACATCTTTAATCACAAAGCTAAGGTGACTGATTACTACATCCCAAATTCTCTTATAGTTTTTGAATTTAAGGAATATCCGAAATGATTTTGCATGATAATGCCATGTTTTGGACGATAGAAAGTTTATATATGCTTGTTGATGATTTACACATGTTAATATCAGTTTCTATGATATGTTTGATATGAAAACCTTATTAAATGACATCCAAATGCCTTGAAAATTAAAATATAGATCAAAAATGATATTTTAGATATGGGTTTCAATTTTCATAATTTTCTAAATTAATGTAGATTTTATATTAATTTTTAGTGAAGAAAATGATTTATTGAGTTATAAATTATTTACGGCATAATAAATAATTATTTGGGTATGAAATTTATATATGTCAGAACATATTGGAAAGGATTTTCTGGAATTTTTATAGAATTTTCCTAAGTGCTTTGATGAATATATAAAATTATTTAAGGTATGGAACTTAAATGTTTTATATATTTAATTAAGGAGAAAGGGTGTTTTGCAAATAATTTAAATTGATTAGTTCTAAAATTATGACAGCACTTTTAGAAAAGTAAAAATTAGCAACCAATAAGTGTTTGAAAAACAAGGTAGGTTAGTTAAAAAGTTCACTTAAAAGGGTTTAAATCATAAATTCATGCTAAAAGCATGTTTCGCCTATTTCGGTTTCACCCAGGTTGCTTTCGACTAAGGCCCCCCTCCTTCCACAAACCAATGCACATAATATCAGCATGTTGGTACACAGTGAATTGGACAAAGGCGCAAGGTAAAATTTGAAACCAAATGGTTCCGAAAGGGTCAAAGCGCCTTTTGTTTTAAAAATTAAAGTAACGCCTGCTTTGCTTTCGAAAGGATAGCTTTCGACTCGGTTGGCTTCCGACTGATTCAAGTTTTTTAAAGCAAAGGTTTTGAATGGGTTGCATTCTTTTATTTTAAATGATGCTTTCGAAGGGGTCGAAACCCCTAGCTGCTGCCTCTCTACCTTTCGAAGTCAATGGTTTCGAAAGGTACACTTTGTTTTTAAATTAACCACTTCTCTAATGCTTTTGAAGGGATGGTTTCAGCACCATCACTTCTTTACTTAGGAACAGGTTTCAAAAGAAAAGCTTTCGACTTAGATGTTTTAAATGACCCTTTCGTTCCGACTGAAGTATAATCCAAAGGTTTCGAAAGTGTTGGTTTAAATGGTTTCGAAAGGTGTTTTTCCACATGTTTAAATTGAACCCAAGAGCTTTCGAAAGGTTTGAGTTTCTAGAGGTTTTATGCTTTTGGAAGGTGTTTAAAATGGTTTCGAAGGGGTGGTTCCCCAAAGGGTTTCGAAGGAGTCGAAAGGTATTATTTTCTGATGATTTCGAAAGGGTTGAAATGGAAGGTTTTTCCAATGTTTTTAAAGGCAATGTTTTAAAGTATTTTAAGATATGATATCTAAGGTTTTAAAGCTTTCGAAAGGAAAGTTTCAAAGGTTTCTAAAGGGTTTAAGTATGGTTTCGAAAGGGAAGCTTTGGCCTTTCAGCCTAGATAAATGAAGGGTTTTACTTGGTTTCAAAAGAGATACTTTCAATGGCTTAGAAATGGGTACTTTCAATTGAATCGAAAGGGGTACTTTCAAGTGTTTAAATGTTTTCATTAACCAAGGTTTGAGTAAAGTATATATATATAACATAGCAAGGTTATTTTGAGTAAAGCATAGAGATTATATTTTTTCCTTGTAAGTTGATTTAAAGGTTTTAAATCATTTTAAAAAGGTTTTCAAGGAAAATTTTGGGAAGATAAACCTAAGTAAAATAACTCAGATACTAGAATACTAGATGGGACTGGTATAGGGTCGCACCCTATACATTAGCTATTAGTCCCTGCTAATTTAGTCCAAAATTCTAATGTGTAGGGCTTTGTCACAGGTAAGACTAAAATTATGATTACACAAAGAATGGAATATATATATTTGTATACAGATAGGTTATTGGTGAGCCCGCAAAACCATTAAGATCAGGTGACCCTGGAAGATGTTAAGTTAGGGACAGACCGTTCAGAAGAGGAGTATTTAATAGATTGTTAAGGACAAACCGTCCAAAAGTGGAGTGTCTAACAGATGTTAGATAAATTTTGGGCCCGAGTCAGCCAAAGGTTAATAGTCAGCCAAACAAAACTAAAGTATTGAACAGGTAGTTCTTTTATTACCTAATATGTATGTTTACATGATAATGCTTTACAGTATTTTAACCAGTTGTGGTTACAGGAAAAAGATTTGCAGAAGATATGTTTTAAAAGAATGTTAGTGAGGGGAAACCCATTCCGCTAAGCGGCGTGGTCTCACTTAACATTACTAACCGAGATGTATAGTATAATTCACACCAGGCTTTATGTCTGAATCAAAGTTTGTGTTTTCCCCTTAAACTTATGGGTGCTCAAAATTGATTTGAGTAGGCTTAGTGTTGAGGTTCTTTTAGGTTTTTAGTAGGATGACGAATAAAGCTACTAGAGGCGAGCAGGAGGCTAACAGATAGCTATTTAGGAGTTGCAGTTCTTTGTTTTGTGTTTATTTTCGCTGTGTATGTATTAAGTTAATTATGAATATATGACTCTAATCATCCAAGAGGCCATCTTCATATGTCTCTCTTACCGTATTTTTGTAATAAGTATATTTTACCATTTCTTGGGAAACGTTTGGGATTATGTCATTTGAATATGGAACATCTGTTTTAAAATGTAATGGAAAATTCTGTTTTGGAATCTGTGATTTGTTTCGTATTCAAGTGCTTCTAATATTATAGATACCATTAACATAGCCGTATTTAGTCGCCGGAAGTTAATACTATAGATTACTGCAGCATCTGTATCGCTTAGCTTTGGGCCTCTTGATAGGGAATGTTACAACTTGGTATCAAAGCATAGGTTTATGAAATTCTTTAACTAAAAATGATTTTTGAAAACATAATCCTTAGGAATTAGAGTTAAGATTGGGGTATGGGACAACGCAATAGTAACTTACTTGTATTTGTTATATATAAGTATACGCTTTATCTTTAGACTCCTACCTTTGTTAGGCTGTCTTTCTGTACCTCACTAGGCTTGAATACAGATATGGACGGAAGAAGAGGCAGAGTCAATCTAGGTGGAGACAGCACCACAACAAATGGAAATGCCTGACCAAATGCTAGAAGAGGTCAAGCTCAGGCTGAGAATGTTGGTGCTGGGGTTCCCCAAGTAGACATAGAAGCCATGTATCAGTTTTTCGTAAACATGATGCAAGCTGGAATTACAAGTGGAGTTGTTGGAGGAAATGATGTTGGATGAGAAGTTCAAGAAGCTCCGACGGAAAATCAGTATGCTAACTTGAGTAGAGACTATACTAGGCTTGGAGGAAAGTCGTTTATCGAAACGGAGGATGCTATCGAAGTAGAAAACTAGCTGCTACATTGTGAGAGGATTTTTGTTGACCTAGGGCTTAATGACGAGCAGAAAAGGAGATTTTCTTCAAGACAGCTTCAGGGAGCTGCTTTTTTTGGTGGAATACTGTAACCGTTGGTGTGGATGAAGAGACTATGACATGGGCGGAGTTTAGAAGGAGGTTTCAAGAAAGGTTCATGTCAGTAATGGCACAGTCAGCCTTGGTCAGGAAGCTTGCCGAGCTGGAACAAGGAGAAATGTTAGTTCTGGAATATGCTAGTAGATCGAAGAGTTAGCGCGGTATGGGTATGCCACTGTTGACACAGTGTTGAAAAGAAATGAAAAGTTTATTAGAGGTTTGAAGCCGGAGTTGGCTAGTGCTACTTTACCGCACATCAGAGATCCGTGTGATGTGGTAGTGGAAATGGCGTTGAGACATGAAGAGATGTTAGCTTGTTTGGAGAAGAAGAAGGAGAAGGAGGTCCAGGTTGGACAGGGCCAAAAGAGAGTTTTTCCACAAAAAGAATGCTTAGAAAGGATGTGCGACAAAGAGAGGAAAGTCTAAGGTGGTTTGCTATAAGTGCGACAAGAAAGGACATTATGCTCATGAGTGTCGTACCGAAAAAGGAAAAGGAAGGGAGGTGATTGGAAAGAAGGACATCAGGTGTTTTAATTGTGATCAGATCAACCACTACAAGAACCAGTGCAAAGAGCCAGCTAAAGGAGACAAAGGCTAAGTGTTTGCATTGGAGCCTGCTACTTCAAAGCCGACAGTGTAGGAGGAGGGAAAGGCTGTGTTAGGAGGTATGCTTTAGATCCACGATACATCTGTTAGTTTTTGATTTGATACCGGTGCATCTCATTCTTTTATATCTCGATGTTTGGTAGATAAACTTAACCTAGAACCCACATATTTAGTTACTTCCTTAAGAGTTGCAAATTCGATAGGAGGGTATGCGACGTTTGGGATGAAGTGCGACCACTTAGAGTTTGACTTGCTAGGTTACACCTTCGTTTGCAGTTTGCACGTATCTGACTTTGTAGGGTTCAGAATTATATTGGGAATGGATTGGTTAAGTAATTACGATGCTAGGACATTTTGCCTAGATAGGAAAATATCACTTAGACACCCGGATTGTAGTAATCAGATAGTTTATACCGTAGAAAACCCTAGTTGTGAGGTGAATGCTTTGTTGGGTGTTATGGAGCTAGAAGATGAGTTGAATCACATTTTCATAGTTAGAGAATTCATGGATGTGTTTGAACTTGTAGTTGGATTACCACCGAAACGAGCTATTGAGTTTCAGATTGATTTAGTGCCTGGAGCAGAACCGGTGAGTAGGCCGCCGAGCAGGATGACACCTATGAAGATGAAGGAGTTGAAAGCTCAGTCGGTAGATTTGGAAGGTAAGAGTTTTATTAGACCAAGCAGTTCGCCTTGGGGAGCAGCAGCAGTATTTGCTAAGAAGCCAGATGGATCGTTAAGGTTATGTATCGATTATCGTAAGCTGAATGAGAAGACGATAAAGAATCGATATCCATTGCCGAGAATTGACGATTTGTTCGACCAGTTAAGTGAAGCCAAGGTATTCTCTCAGTTAGATTCGGAGACAGGATTTCATCAGCTTAGGGTGGCAAAAGATAATATACCTTTAACGACGTTCAGAACAAGATATGGGTCATACGAATGATTTGTTATGCCATTCGAATTCACTAATGCGTCGGCATTCTTTATTGATTTAATGAACTGAATTTTCCGAGAGCACTTGGATAGATTCATGTTGGCTTTTATAGATGATATTCTGATATACTCTAAGGATGGAAAGGAGCATGAAGTTCATTTTAGAGTTGCGCTTGAGACGTTGAGACAGCATCAGCTAAAGGCAAAGTTTTCGAAGTGCCATTTTTGGAAGAAGGAAGTGAAATTTCTTGGTCACGTGGTTTCAGAGAAAGGATTGTCAGTTGATTCAGAAAAGATTGAAGCCGTTAATAATTGGAGGAGACCAGAAACGGTAACTGAGATAAGAAGTTTCCTTGGATTGGCAGGATATTATCGAAGGTTTATAAAGGATTTTTCGTGGATAGCTGCACCGATGACTAAGCTAATACAAAAGGATGTGAAATTTGTGTGGACCGATAAGTTTGAGGAAGCATTCCAGAGCTTGAAACACTTACTGACCCATGCACCTGTGTTGGTGGTTTTGGAGGGGAATCAAGATTTAGTTGTTTATACTGATGCGTGTGGTACTGGTTAGGAGCTATACTAATGCAGATGGGTAAAGTGATTGCCTACGCTTCTAGACAGCTTAGACCGCATGCGGTTAGGTATCCGACACATGATTTGGAGCTGGCTGTAGTTATATATTGCCTTGAAGGTATGGAGGCATTAACTTTTAGGAGAGAGGTTTAAGCATTATACAAATCATAAGTCATTGAAGTACTTGTTCTCTCAGATGGAGCTGAACATGAGACAGCAAAGATGGTTGGAGTTTCTAGCCGCTTACGATTTTGGAATAGAGTACACGCCCGGAAAAGGAAATAAGGTTGCAGATGTGCTTAGTAGAAGGCATCATAATGCAGTGTTAGCTATGATAGTAGAATGGAAAGACTTAGAAACATTGTTAGCTTGTAGAGTAATGTGTAGATCCGAGGCTGAGTCTAGTGGAGAATCTGCTAGGTTGTCTTGTTTGGAAGTCCAATCGGTATTGATTGAGAAGATCACTTCTAAACAGGAAGAGGATCCAGTGTTAGCTGAAAAGAAGGAACATAGAGCGATAACTTAAGGGATTTCAGTCTTGACCAGAATGGGTGGTTGAGAAAGAGGGGTAGATTATGTGTTCCAAATGTAGGAGACATAAGGAAGGAAGTCTTGGAGGAATGCCATCGTTCGAGGTTCACTATTCATCCAGGAGGAACGAAGATGTATTAAGATATGAAGAGAAGTTTCTTCTGGGAAGGAATGAAGAGGGATGTTGGCTTATGCGTAAAACAGTGTTTGAACTGTCAGCAAGTGAAAGCCGAGCATCAGAAGCCAAATGGATTGCTTCAACCAATAGCTATTCCGGTATGGAAGTGGGATTCTATTTCTATGGATTTCATAGACGGGTTGCCAAGATCTAATAGAGGGAATGAAAGTATATGGGTCATAGTAGACAGATTGACCAAGAGTGCCCATTTCATTCTGGTTAAGGCAAATAGAATGGCATCTGCGTTGGCTAAGTTATTTATGAAGAATGTGGTTAGACTATACGGAATTCCTAGTAGTATTGTTAGTGATAGAGATTCTTTATTTACTAGCGAGTTCTGGAAAAGTCTATAGGAAAGTTTAGGAACCAAGCTCAAGATGAGTACCACTTACCATCCACAGATCTATGGGAAAACAGAAAGAGTTAACAAGATCTTGGAGGACTTGTTGCAAGCTTGTGTATTGGACTACGGGGGATCATGGGAAAACCACCTACATCTAGTTGAGTTTTCGCATAACAATAGTTATCAGACCAGTATAGGAATGGCACCGTTTGAGGCTTTATATGGAAGACCATGTAAATCTCCAGTTTGTTGGTTAGAGACCGGAGATAGGTAACTTCTTGGTCCTGATTTGGTAAAAGAAGCAGCAGGAAAGATTGAGCTGATAAGAGCAAGAATGAAGGAAGCTCAGTCTAGGCAGAAAAGCAATGCAGATAGAAGACGAAATGATCTAGAGTTCTAGGTAGGAGATCATGTTTTCGTCAAAGTATCGCCGATGAAAGGTGTTATCAGGTTCAGGAAGATGGGGAAGTTAGCATCGTGGTTCGTAGGACCATTTCCTATTTTAGGAAGGATCGGAAAACTCGCATATAGTGTAGAGTTACCGAGTAATTTGGCAGGAGTCCACAATGTTTTTCATGTATCTCATCTGAGGAAATGTGTTAGGGATCGAGACAATACTATAGCACCGATTGTGTTAGAAGATTTAGTGGTGGAACCAGATATGACTATAATTAGGAAGCCCATCCGGATAGTCAAGAGAGATGAGAAGAAGTTAAGAAACAAGACGGTCGGATTAGTGAAAGTCCAATGGAGTGACGATAAACTAGAGACTATACTTAGGAAACTGAGAGCAGGATTAGAGACACTTATCTTAATTTGTTTGATGGTATGCTTTACCTTTGTTTGTTTTGTTGTGTACCTTACCGTAATTTCGAGGATGAAATTCTTTAAGAATTGGAGATTGTAACACCCCATATTTTTAGTAACATTATTTAGGATATTTAATTAGCTAAATAAAATAAAATAATGTAAGATAATTAATGGATTGCGGTTTGATTTAACCAAGGGTAACCGTGCCTATATGTAAAATGAACTAAAGAAATAAGATGGAAATAAGTGTTAGGAAATAAGGAAGGGCCAGATACGAAAATGATAGAACTTATATCCTAAACCCTTAGGGATTCAAACACACATTCATTTCATTTTTCTCAAGCAAAAATATTCTAAGGCTGGCTACCATTTTTAATCTCAAGAGAAGTAAAGGCTAGGATTTCAAGAGAAGAAGTAAATCAACATAATCAAGATCAAATCTCACATCTTTAATCACAAAGCTAACATGAACGATTACTACATCCCAAATTCTCTTATAGTTTTCGGATTTAAGGAATACCCGAAATGATTTTGCATGATAATGCCATGTTTTGGATGATAGAAAGTTTATATATGCTTGTTGATGATTTACACATGTTCATGTTAGTTTCTATGATATGTTTGATATGAAAACCCTATTAAATGACATCCAAATGTCTTGAAAATTTAAATGTAGATCAAAAATGATATTTTAGAGATGGGTTTCAATTTTCATAATTTTCTGAATTAAAGTGGATTTTATAATAATTTTCTAGTGAAGAAGATGATTTATTGGGTTATAAATTATTTATGGCATAATAAATAATTATTTGGGTCTGAAATTTATATATGTTAGAAAACATATTGAATAGGATTTTCTGGAATTTTTATAGAATTTTCCTAAGTTTTTTTATGAATATAAAAAATTATTTAAGGTATGAGACTTACATGTTTTATATATTTAATTAAGGAGAAGGGGTGTTTTGCAAATAATTTAAATTAATTAATTCTGAAATTGTGGCAGCACTTTTAGAAAAGAAAAAATTAGCAACCAATAAGTGTTTGACAAACAAGGCAGGTTAGTTAAAAAGTTTACTTAAAAATGGTTTAAATCAGAAATTCATGCTAAAAGCATGTTTCGCCTATTTCGGTTTCGCCCAGGTTGCTTTCGACTAAGGCCCTCCGCCTCCTTCCACAAACCAATGCACATAGTATCAGCATGTTGGTATATAGTGAATTGGACAAAGGCGGAAGGTAAGAGTCAAAACCAAGGGGTTCCAAAAGGGTCGAAGCGCCTTTTGTTTTAAAAATTAAAGTAGCGCCTGCTTTGCTTTTGAAAGTATAGCTTTCGACTTGGTTGGCTTTCGATTGAGTCAAGTGTTTTAAAGAAAAGTTTTTGAATAGGTTGCATTCTTTTATTTTAAATGATGCTTTCGAAGGGGTCGAGACCCCTGGCTGCTGCCTCTCTACCTTTCAAAGTCAATGGTTTCGAAAGGCACACTTTGTTTTTAAATTAACCACTTCTCCAATGCTTTCGAAAGGATGGTTTCATCACAATCACTTCTTTACTTAGGAACAGGTTTCGAAAGGAAAGCTTTCGACTTAGACGTTTTAAATGACCCTTTTGTTTTGACTGAAGTATAACCAAAAGGTTTTGAAAGTTTTAGTTTAAATGGTTTCGAAAGGTGTTTTTCCACATGTTTTAAATTGAACCCAAGAGCTTTCGAAAGGTTTGAGTTTCTAGAGGTTTGATGCTTTTGGAAGGTGTTTAAAATGGTTTCGAAGGGGTGGCTCCCCAAAGGGAAGGAATCGAAAGGTATTATTTTCTGATGGTTTCGAAAGGGTTGGAACGGAAGGTTTTTCAAAGGTTTTTAAAGGCAACGTTTTAAAATATTTTAAGATATGATGTCTAAGGGTTTAAAGCTTTCGAAAGGAAGGTTTCAAAGGTTTCGAAAGGGTTTAAGTATGGTTTCGAAAGTGAAGCTTTGGCCTTTCAGCCTAGATAAATGAAGGGTTTTACTTGGTTTCGAAAGAGATACTTTTAATGGCTTAGAAAGGGGTACTTTCAATTGAATTGAAAGGGGTACTTTCAAGTGTTTAAATATTTTCATCAACCATGGTTTGAGTAATTATATATATAACATGGCAAGGTGATTTTGAGTAAAGCATAGAGATTATATATTTTCCTTGTAAGTTGATTTAAAGGTTTTAAATCATTTTGAAAAAGGTTTTCAAGTAAAATTTTGGGAAGATATCCCTAAGTAAAATGACTCGGATACTAGAATACCAGATGGGACTGGTATAGGGTCGCGCCCTATACATTAGCTGTTGGCCCCAGCTAATTTAGTCCAAAATTCCAGTGTGTAGGGCATTGTCACAGGTAAGATTAAAATTATGATTACACAAAGAAGGGAATATATATATATATATATATATATATATATATATTTGTATACAGATAGGTTATTGGTGAGCCCGTAAAACCATTAGGATCAGGTGACCCTGGGAGATGTTAAGTTAGGGACAGACCGTCCAGAAGAGGAGTATTTAATAGATAGTTAATGATAGACCGTCCATAAGTGGAATGTCTAATAGATGTTAGATAAATTTTGTTACTTTGTCTGGTAGGCCCGAGTCAGCCATAGGTTAATAGTCAGCCAAACAAAACTAAAGTGTTGAACATGTAGTTCTTTTATTACCTGATATGTATGTTTACAGGATAATGCTTTACAGTATTTTAACCAGTTGTAGTTGCAGGAAAAAGATTTGCAAAAGATATGTTTTAAAAGAATGTAAGTGAGGGGAAACCCGTTCTGCTAAGCGGTGTGGTCTCACTTAACATTAATAACCGGGATGTATAGTATTATTCACACCAGGCTTTATGTCTGACTCGAAGTTTATGTTTTCCCCTTAATCTCTCGGGTGCTCAAAATTGATTTGAGTTGGTTGAGGGTAAAAGTTCTTTCAGGTTTTTAGTAGGATGATGAATAAAGCTACTAGCGGCAAGCAGGAGGCTAACAGATAGCTATTTAGGAGTTGCAGTTCTTTGTTTTGTGTTTATTTCCGCTTTGTATGTATTAAGTCAATTATGACTATATGACTCTAATCATCCAGTGGGGCATCTTCATATGTCACTCTTGGCATATTTTTTGTAATAAGTATATTTTATCATTGCCTTAATCTGAATATGGAACATCTGTTTTGAAATGTAGTGGAAAATTCTGTTTTGGAATTTGTGATTTGTTTCATATTCAGGTGCTTCTGATATTGTAGATACCATTAACATAGCCGTATTTAGTCGCCGGAAGTTAATACTATAGATGACTGCAACATCTGTAGTGCTTAGCTTTAGGCCTCTAGATAGGGGATGTTACATTAATGTTCGCACCGCTCTTAGCAAGTGGTGTGACATTTTAGCCAAATTTATTGCTTACTTGGTTTTGGTAAAATACAATTTTACTTTGTTAAGCATTACCCGGTAGTGACTGTTATATACACCAATTATCTTCGTCAAAACTATACCACTTTAGAATTATAGAATTTGGTAATGGTCAAAATTCCAATATCATTCATATTCACCTCTATAGTCCAAACAAAAATTCCATTGTTAAATAATAACTATCATTATTGACTGAACTACGCTGGCCAAAGATTTTGACTGAGTTGACTTGAGTTGACCATGATACTAAACTCATACAACTGAGGAGAGAATCCTCTCTTAAGTAGTGTTTTACTTCCAGTACTTCCACTCGACCCAACTATACTCACTCGATGGATGTTATGCCATAATTTGACTATAATCAAAGCTAGGCTTTCATATTGAAGATCAACAATATTCTCAAGTCAAGAGATCCTGTGTAAATTAGTCACTTCGATATTTTCTGTTTGACCTTAGTTATATTAACCAACAGAAAACTATTGAGTGAGTCATTCCATAGTTATCCAATAATTATCAGTACATAACCCTTGGTTCCCCCACCAGTCATGAGTAATCCATTACCCAACATTTGGAGAGCATTACGTACTCTAGTCTCAATGGATGCATTAATATCTAGTCTCGATGCATCTTGAGTAGGAATATTTAAAATGATGTTTTACTATATTGTGATATAATACTCATGATTATTTGTAATTACTATTACAAACACACCATTTATGGATTTTCTATTAAATATATTTTAATTAAATATTTAATTATTTATAACACATTATAAAAAAAATATAACATAAAGAAACCACCTTAATTACAAACGAGAGTTGATTACAAAGTTAATTAATTCATAATAAATTACAAAATCGCCCTTAGGGCATACCCCTAACTCTACCAAACTTCCACTTGCACTTGGGGCCAATTATGGAATCTCAATCCCATCCATTCAATCAACTTCTCGAGAGCCGATCGAGCTAGAGCCCGTAACCAAGCCCTTGACCTCTTTCTATCCTTTGATCACAATCTCTTTCTTCTCAACAAATTTTCTAATGAGGTGGAACTTCCAAAGGATATGCCATGACATCTTGTTTGCTACAGGCTCCTTAGCAATCCGAATCGCCGCATTGTTATCACAGAACAGTGCCATAAGATTCTCGGTATCGGGAATCACTCCGAGCTCACTCAAAAACTTACGCATCTAAACTGCCTCTTTATCTGCTTCATTGAGGGTGACGTACTCGGCTTCCATAGTCGAATCAACTACTGTTTCTTATTTGAAACTTTTCCAACTGATGGCTCCGTCATTAAGTGTAAAGACTGACCAGACACCGACTTACTATCATTAATATCACTTTGAAAGCTCGTATCGGTTTACCCCATAAGGAGGTCTCCGTTCTTGTAATTAAGGAATAAGTTTCGAGTATTTCTTAAATACTTCAGTATGCATTTTACTGCCGTCCAATGCTTTTCTCCAAGATTAGACTGGTATTGGCTTACGCATCCTAATCCATCTGCGACATCTAGTCTAGTAATAGCTTAGCGTACATTATAGATCCTATAGCTAAAGCATAGGGGATCCTCTTCATATGCTCTTTCTCCTTATCGGGGAGACTCCTTTTTAGGAAGGAAGACTCCGGATTAGCTTGGAACATTTCTATGTTCTGAATTCTCCGTAATCTCTTCAATATGGTATTTATGTAAAGTGACTCCGTAACCTCTTCAATATGGTATTTATGTAAAGGGATTGGGATAATTCCAACAACCTCTTAGATATATCCCTATAGATCTTTATACCTAATATATAGGCCGTCGATCCCAAATCCTTCATAGAGAAGTTCTTGGAAAGCTAAGAATTCACTGATTGTAACAACGAGATGTCATTGCCAAGTAATAATAGATCATCGACATATAGCACTAAAAATACGATAGCATTACCATGTTCCTTTCGTTGTACGCATGCTTCCTCTGTGTTCTGATATAAACCATATTTTTTGATTACCTTATCAAAACACATGTTCCAACTTCTTGAAGCTCTTTTAAGTCCATAAATGGACTTTAACAATTTACAAGCCTTGCCCTTACTTCTACTAACTACAAAACCCTCGTGTTGCAAAATATAGATGGTTTCTTCTAGATCACTGTTCAGAAATGTCGTCTTTACATCCGTTTGCCATATTTCGTAGTCAAAGAATGAAGCAATGACCAATAATCCGAATGGACTAAAGCATGGCTACGGGTGAAAAGGTCTTGTCATAATCAACACCTTGAATTTGTCAAAATCCTTTCGCAACTAGCCTTGCTTTATGAGTCTCTACTTCCCCATCTGCATTTAGCTTTTTCTTAAAAATCCATTCGCAACCGATTGGTTATACCCCTTCTGGTATGTTCGATAAAGTTCGTACTTTGTTTTCGTACATGGAATTGATCTCATATTTCATTACTTTAAGCCATAGTGAAAAGTCTTTACTTTGTAGTGCTTGTTGGAAAGATAGAGGATTGTTATTATCTAAGATGTAGTCCTCCTTCTTGCCATCCACAAAGAAACCATAGTATCTCTCCGGTGTGCGAGATTCCCTACTAGACCTTATAATATGTTGCATGTTTTCATGTACGGGTGAACTTGGTTGTCCCCCTGGTTCAACCTCAATGTTAACTTCTTAGATCTCATCCAAGTTTACAACTTCGCTATTAATTTCCTTTGATAGAAATTTTTTTTCTAAAAGAACACCGTGTCGAGAAATAATAATTGTTCCTAGTATTGTAGTAAGTATATCCCGTTGAATTGGGATATCCTATAAATTTACATAGTATCGATCTTGCCTCCAGTTTATTCGGACCAACGTTCTTAATGTACAACGAAAAATCCCACACTTTCAAATACCTGAGTTGGGGTTTCTTATCATACCATGTATCTTATGGTGTTTTAGGCACAGATTTAGTTGGCAATAAGTTCAACATTTGCACTGCAGTTTCTAGCACATATCCTCAATAAGACAAATGTAACTCAGCTTCACTCATCATAGAACGAACCATATCTAATAGGGTTCAGTTCCTTTGCTCAAAGACATAATTCTACTATGGAGTATAGGATGGAGTAATTTAAGAGATAATCTTATTATTTTTTAAGTATTGTTGGAATTCCTGTACAATGAACTCACCTTCTCGATCAGATCTAAGAATTTTAATCTTACGGCCTGTTTGGTTTTCCACTACATTTTTATATACAACAAATTTCTCATATACATTTGATTTGTTCTTCATAAGATACACATATCCCAGTCTCGAGAAATCATCAGTGAAGGTAACAAAATAAAAACTATCATCTTTGGTGATTACAGGCATCAGCCCACATAAATCACTATGTACTAACCTTAAGAGTTCATCAACTCTTTCATTGCTACCATTGAAGGTTGCTTGGTCATTTTCCCATCACGACTCACAAGTGTCAAATGATACACAATCAAGTGAAGGGAGAAAACCTTTGGTTTTTTGTTTATGCGAACATTTCTTGCTAATATAACCTAGTCTACAATGCTAAAGATAACTATCATTTATATTGTTAGAAGAATTAATCACAGAACACACATAATTAGTATTGATCACATAAGTTCCATTTTCAAGAACACCATCGTAATGTTTATTTCCATTCAAACAAATGTTCATAACATTATGTAATGGCCTAGATTTTCATCGCTTTGATTTGTGAATATTTAATTAATTTTAAATATTCAAATAATAGGTTTTATAATTAAAATAAACTCCTTTAAATAATAATTAATGTGGTAAAATAGTTTTCAAAATGTGTTTACAAAAATATACAGTTCGAAGAAAAATCGAAAATGTAATTAGAATTCGTTTTTCGAATTTTTAACTTTTCGTCGGTTAAAAGTTATCGAAAACATTGTGAACTCTATTATATAATATAACATATACATTTATATTTGAGCTAGGATAGATATTAGTATATGTATACTTAAATGTATATACATAAGTAATGTGACATTTTCTGGAAATAAGAATTAATATTTAAAAATGGTAAAAAGAGAAGATGCCTTAGAAAACATTAGTAAACACAATGTACACATGCATTTAAAACATGTTGGCTAAGCAAAGGGAAGGGGGGAGAAGCTTGTGGGCTGAGGGACATAAAGGTAAGGTGGCATGGTGATGTGGCAAAAGGAGGTGGAGGGTAAAGGAGCAGGAGCATTAAGGTAATTTACTTTGTTTCTTGCTTATAAGTACCCCTTTCATTTCTTTAGTTTTGCCCTCTCTTCCCTCTACCATATCATCCTTATATCTTAACCAAATAGAGGTTTTCCTTTTTAGAAACCGTATAAGATTCTAGTGGCTACAACTTTTATGTGTACAACTTCTTCAAATTTTGAGTTTAACCATGTTAAAATATCATTTCTTTCAGACTCATTTTTGGACACGGATTTTCAAGTCTGAAAATACCTCTTCTTCTTTTTACCATATATCCCTCAAAATAGATCGAAGTTGGATGATTCATTTTTTGAAATTGTATAGAAAATAATTTTCCAGAACTTTCTCCTTGTCAACTTTTAAAAATTCCATAAGTAACTTGTCTAAAAATCAGTTCGAAGATGAACCATTTTTCTGGTTTGATTTTTGTGAATTCGATGATGATCCGATGTACCTCCACCTTTCAAGGTCGGGCCCTTGTGCTCCATGGCCAAACCCCTCCTTGTCCTTAAGGCCTTCAAAATTCCATTTTGGTTTAAGAAAATTAAAGAGCTAAGGTCGTTTCAAGTTTAGTGAAGTTCGAGTGAAGTTAGTAAGAGTTCGGTTTGATTTGGAAAGCTTTTAGGTGAGTTAAAGCTCACATCCTTTAATAAAGTTTTTTAGACTTTAGCATAATATTATCTTGGTTGTTATTCGGTTGATATTAGTTGAAATCAATATTGTTGTATATGGCTTATGTATGTGTATACCTAATGTTGATTCTTTGCTTAGAAAGTGAAGTAAAAGTTAGTAAAGCATGAAAGTTAAGAACTTTACTAATTGAATGTTGTGATGGGTTATATATATATATATGTCATGTGCATGCATATGTTGATGTATGTTAACAAAAAGTTAATATGTTGAAGTGGTTAGTTTGCGGCATCAAGATCCATTGGATTGTTAAAAACTTGTCTCCTAACTTCACTTTCTCGAAATGCTTTATAAAGTTTTCAAAAACCTTACTTTGTTTTCCAAAATGTTTCACTAAGTTTATAAAGTGGTTAAAGTATAATAGTTAAGAATTTTGAAACTATTTAATATTAAAAATCAAGTTTTTAAATTTCATGTCATATAGCGATAGTCGCTAAAGTGCAGTTCGTAAAACGAACTAGTTTTGGAAAATCTAAGAAGTGTTTTAACCTAAGTATTATTTTTGGAAAACGTTTTAAAACTTATACCAAGTAATTAAAAAGGTAATTATTAATTAATTAATTAATTAATTAATTTATGATTATTTAATTAATTAATTTAGTAAGGTAATTAGTGCTTTATCATTAATTAAGTTATGGTAATTAGTACTTAATTATTTTTAAGTGAGCTAATTATAATTTGTTAATTAATAAAGAGTTGATTATTATTTAATTAATTATTTAGAGACTAATTATTATTTAATTAAGATTAATTAAATTATTTATTTGGGAAGGGTTTAATTTTGAATTAGTTACTAATCAAGTTTAATTTAAGTTAAGATTTAATTAAAAACTTAATTATGATTTAATTATTTTAAATGTAGGTTTAATTTTTTATCTAAGTTTTAATCAGGGAATAATTAATTAATTAATTGATATTAATTAATATTTAATTATTTATTAAAGGTATAAATTATTATTGAATAATTAATTAAAGATTAATGTTTAATTATTCATTTAATAGTTAATTATTGTTTAATTATTAATTAAAGGTTTAATTATTTTTAAATAAAAAGTTTAAATGTTATTTAATTATTAAGTAAAGTTTTAGAAGTTTAGACCGCCTTATTTTTTAAAGATCAGTTTTGTTTCAAGAAGCCACTTTCTTTTAAAAGAATATTTTAATTCAAGGGATTTCATTGTCGACTACCCGTAAATAAACCCAATTGAATATGAAACCTAATAACATTTGTTTAGTAGAATAAATCACCGTTCTGCTAATTAACTTGTATTTCACATTTGTTTGGTAGAATAAATCACCGTTCTACCATAGTTCACCAAGTAGATTATGTTAAAATCTATTAGACAGAATAAATAAACCCATTCTGCCATTATATTAACTTAGACGTGTGGTTAGCAGAACAAATCCCCATCTATTATTGTGGTAACTTGGACATTGGACATTTACTTATATGATTGCTAGTTATTGGCTGATTTCCATATACTTATTTGCTTGTTATGAAAATGTCCATGTTATAACTTGAAAAGCAAACTTAATTAAAAGAGAACCATTTTGGTCACTAAGTTTCTTTCTGATTTTTTAGGTCAATCATTCTTTTAATAATGGTTTTCATGTTAAGTAATGATTTTGGCAAAGGTGTTTTAAATAATCATTTTGTTTACCAAAAGGACTTTATTGAATGAGTTTATTAAAGGAGTTTTGTTTTTAGTAAGGAATATTTATAAGAAATTTTTATAAATGATTTTGAATATTTATAAAGGAACTTTTATAAATAATTTTGGAGATTTATAAAGAGATATATAAATGGTTTTGATATTTATAAAAGAATTTGTCAATTTAACTTGGTGATTTATAATGGGTTTTGTAAATTTAACTTGGTGATTTATAAAGAGTTTTGTAAATGGGTTTGGAATTTAAGCAAAGGAGATTCATAAATAAAAATATTTATTAAGAGGATTTATAGAAGGAAAATTATAAAATAATTTGAGATTGGATTTCTTTTAACCGATCTTCTTAACTCTGGTGGTATGGACATTCGTTCCATACTTAACACCAAAGGAATATTGTTTGAGGTTATCTTTATCTCCAATTTAAATAACATTTTGTTTTGATCCTTTAATATGATTTGAAAATGAGAAATCTTTCACAAATGTTTTGTGAATATACTTATGTTAGTGAGATAAGTATATGAATGTTTTGATAAACACTTTTGGAAAAGAGCCGCACTAGGGAGTCGGGTGAGTGATACTAGTTCAAAGGTAATGTTATGTATTCAAGTGAGTGATCAAATCAAATTTGGCATGGAAATGATCTAGGTACATCATACAGTCCGATGGGTAGCGTTAGTTATGCTTGGGATTGTTGTTTCTAGGTTAAGGTTATGGTAAAATTTCGAGGTCGAAATTCTTTTAAGCGGGGAGAGTGTAACGACCTGGAATTTCACCACTTTGATTTACGAATATTTAATTAATTTTAAATATTCAAATAATAGGTTTTATAATTAGAATAAAATTCTTTTAAATAAGAATTAATAATGGTGAAATAGTTTTCAAAATGTGTTTTACAAAAATATACAGTCTGAAGAAAAATCGAAAAAGTGACTGGAATTCGTATTTTGAATTTTCGACTTTTCGTCGGGTAAAAGTTATCGGAAACATTGTGAACTCTATTGTATAATATAACATAAATATTTATATTTGAGTTAGGATAGGTATTGGCATATGTATACTTATATATATATATAAGTAATGTGACATCTTATGAAAATAAGAAATAATATTTAAAAATGTTAAAAAGAGAAGATTCCTTAGAAAACATTAGTAAACACAAAGTACACATGCATTTAAAACCTGTTGGCTAAGCAAAGGGAAGGGGGGACAAGCTTGTGGGCTGAGGAACATGAAGGTGAGGTGGCATGGTGATGTGGTAAGAAGAGGTGGAGGGTAAAGGACCAATGACATTAAGGTAATTTACTTTGTTTCTTACTTATAAATACCCCTTTCATTTCTTCAATTTTGTCTTCTCTTACTTCTACCATATCATCCTTATATCTTAACCAAATGGAGGTTTTCTTTTTTTTTAAACCGTTTAAAATTCCAGTGGTTACAACTTTCTTGTGTACCACTTTTTCAAATTTTGAGCTTAACCATGTCAAAATATCATTTCTTTCAGACTCTACCCATATTTTCAAGTCAGAAAATACCTCTTCTTCTTTGACCATATTTCCTCAAAACAGATCAAAATTGTATGATTCATTTTATGAAATTATAGAGAATAGAATTTTCAAGAACTTTCCTTTTGACAACCTTTTCAAACTCCGTGAGTAACTTGTCCAAAAATCAGTTGGAAGATGACCCATTTTGGGGTTTGATTTTTGAGAATTCGATGATGATCCGAAGTACCTCCACCTTTCAAGGCCGAGCCCCTATGCTCCATGGCCGAACCCCTCCTTGGCCTTGAGGCCTTCAAAATTCCACTTTGGTTTAAGAAAATCAAAGGGCTAAGGTAGTTTCAAGTTTAGTGAAGTTCGAGTGAAGTTAATAAGAGTTCGGTTTGATTTGGAAAGCTTTTAGGTGGGTTAAAGGTCACATCTTTTAATAAAGTCTTTTAAACTTTAGCATAATATTATCTTGGTTGTTATTTGGTTGGATGTTGGTTTAAATCAATAATGTTGTATATGGCTTATGTATGTGTATACTTAATGTTGATTCTTTGCTTAGAAAGTGAAGTAAAAGTTAGTAAGGCATGGAGTTAAGATCTTTACTAATTGAATGTTGTGATGAGTTGTGTGTATGTGTGTGTGTGTGTATTTATATATATGTCGTATGCATGCATTTGTTAATGTATATCAAAGAAAAATTAGTATGCTGAGGTGGTTAGTTTGCGACATCAAGATCCTTTGGATTGGTAAAAACTTGTTTCCTAACTTCACTTTCTCGAAATGCTTTATAAGTTTTCAAAAACCTTACTTTGTTTTCCAAATTATTTCACTAAGTTTATAAAGTGGTTAAAGTATAAAAGTTAATAATTTTGAAACTATTTAATTATAAAAAATCAAGTGTTTAAATTTCGGGTCATATAGCGATGGTCGCTATAAGTGCAGTTCGTAAAACGAACTAGTTTTGGAAAATCTAAAAAGTGTTTTTACTTAACTATTCTTTTTGGAAAATGTTTTTAAACTTATATTAAGTAATTAAAAAGGTAATTATTATTTAATTAATTAATTATTTAATGATTATTTAATTAATTAATTTAGTAAGGTAATTAGTACTTAATTATTAATTAAGTTAGGGTAATTAGTACTTAATTATTTTTAAGCGAGTTAAATATAAGTTGTTTATTAATAAAGAGTTATTTATTATTTAATTGATTATTTAGAGACTAATTATTATTTAATTAAGGTTAATTAAATTATTTATCTAAGAAGGGTTTAATTTTGAATTAATTACTAATCAAGTTTAATTTAAGTAAGATTTAATTAAAAACTTAATTATGATTTAATTATTTTAAATGAAGGTTTAATTTATTATTTAAGATTTAATTAGGGAATAATTAATTAATTAATTGAAATCAATTAATATTTAATTATTAATTAAAGGTTTAAATTATTATTTATTTATTTATTAAAGATTAATTATGGTTTAATTATTTATTTAATAGTTAATTATTGTTTAATTATTTATTAACGGTTTAATTATTTTTAAATAAAAAGTTTAAATGTTACTTAATTATTAAAAAAAGTTTTAGAAGTTTCGACCACCTTATTTTTAAAGATTGGTTTTGTTTTTAAGAAGCAACTTCCTTTCAAAGAATATTTTAATTCAAGGGATTTATTTGTCGACTACCCTTAAGTAAACCCAATTGAATATGAAACCCAATGACATCTGATTAGCAGAATAAATCATTGTTCTGCTAATTAACTTGTATTTGACATCTGTTTGGTAGAATAAATAATTGTTCTGCCATAGTTCACCATGTAGATTATGTTGACATCTATTAAGCAAAATAAAAACTCATTCTACCATTATATTAACTTAGACATCTGTTTAGCAGAACAAATCTCCGTCTACTATTTTGGTAATTTGGATATTTACTTATATGATTGATTGTTATTGGCTGATTTCCTTATATATATCTGCTTGTTATGAAAATACCCATGTTATAACTTGAAAAGTAAACTTAATTAAAAGAGAACCATTGTGGTCACTAAGCTTCTTTCTGATTTTTTTTAGGTCAATCATTCTTTTAATAATGGTTTCATGTTAAGTAATGATTCTGGTAAAGGAGTTTAAAATAATCATTTGTTTAGCAAAAGGACTTTATTAAAAGAGTTTATTAAAGGAGTTTTGTTTAAATAAGAAATATTTATAAGAAAGTTTTATAAATGATTTTGGATATTCATAAAGGAAATTTTATAAATAATTTTGGAGATTTATATAGAGATATAAATGGTTTTGAAATTTATAGAAGAGTTTTGTAAATTTAACTTGGTGATTTATAAAAAGTTTTGTAAAAGGGTTTGGAATTTAAGTAAAGGAGATTCATAAATAAAAGAGATTTATTAAGAGGATTTATAGAAGGAAATTTTTAAAAGAATTTAAGATTGGATTTCCTTTAACTGACCTTCTTAACTCTGGTGGTATGGACATTCATTCTATACTTAACACCAAAGGAATATTGTTTGAGGTTATCTTTATCTCCGATTTAAATAACATTTTGTTTTGATCCTTTGTTAAGATTTGAAAATGATAAATATTTCACAAATATTTGGTGAATATACTTATGTTAATGCGATAAGTATATGAATGTTTTGATAAACACTTTTGGAAAAGAGTTTAAATAAATGAAAGAATTTTTTTGAGGCTTAGTGGTTACAATAGGTAATTAAATTTCTGAATTTGTTGTTGTTTATTTATTTGATAGTTAAATAACCGACCATCAACACTAGACCAAAATATAACTTAAGATATACTAACACATGAGTTATATGGCATGGTCATCCTCGATGATACTGGACTATGCGTATAAATCTCGTTTTGTTCTCCTAGGACAAATGATAGGGAGATTCGTCCATTTAAACGGTTGGGGGATGATCCCTGCTCCTATCTATTGTCTGTTTATTTCAAAAAAAACTGGGATTGAGTTTACTGGAACAATCGAATTTTGTTTCGAAGAGACCAAGATCGGATAAGTATAAATTATCCGAAAACTACTTCGATCCAACTCAAGCGTTCCGAACTGAAGACATCTTGAAGATGATTGAAGATGGAGCTTTTGAAGTGCAAGGGATACTTGCTACTAATCTTAAGGGTGATTCCAAAATGAGTGTAGTAGAGGTAGTGCCTTCGGTTTCGTTCAGACCCAGAACGAACTTGTATGGATGAATGCTGGCATTATGTTTCTGCCTGGAGGGTAGTGTTAGCATTCCAAGAAGTTTTGCTATATAAAAAGTTAATCGTAGCCTCAATTAGCTCGTATAATATTTATCGCATTTAAATCCAATTTAAACGTGTATCAATATCATATATCGATTAATATATTTAAAACTATTATAAACAGATTTTTTAATATTGTTTAACTAACCAAATAATATATCTAAATGAGTATTCAATGTTTTGGCTTGTGACTCTTTAGGTAGTAAATTCGACCAGCGATTAACATCGAACTATTTGAATATTGACGTTCACATGTCACTTAACAACTGGTGTTACATTTTGAACAAATTTATCACTTACCTTATTTCGATAAAAAACAATTTTACTTTGTTAAGCGTTACCCGGTAGTGACTGTTATATACACTAATTCTCTTTGTCAAAACTATGTCACTTTGAACTTATGGAATTTAGTAATGGTCAAAATTCCAATATCATCAACATTCAACTCTATAGTCCAAACACAAAGTCCTAGACTCAATAATAACAACTATTATTAATCGAAATACTCTGGTTAGAGATTTTGACTTTGATTTGACTTGAGTTGACCGTGATACTAACCTCATATAACTAGGGAGACAACTCCTCTCTTGAATAGTGTTTCACTTCTAATACTTCCACTCGACTCAACTATAGTCATTCAATGGATGTTATGCCATGATGGACTATAATCAAAGTGAAGCTTCCATATTGAAGATTGACAATATTATCAAGTTGAGAGAACTATGTAAATTAGTCACTTCAATATTTTCTGTTTGACCTTAATTATATTAACCAACAGAAAACTATCGAGTGAGTCATTCTATACTTATCTAATAACTATCAGTGCGTAACCCCTTGGTGCCTCCAACAATCATGAGTAATCCATTTCCCAACATTTGGAGAGCATTACGTACTCTAGTCTCAACGGATGCATTGATATCCAGTCTCTATGCATCTTGACTAGGAATATTTAAAATTATATATTTATTATATTATAATATAATACTCATGATTACAACTATTTATAATTACTATCTCAAACACACCATTTTTGGATTTTCTTTTAGATAGTTTTAATTAAATATTTAATTATTTATCACACATTATAACAAAAATATAACATAAAGAAAAACACCTTTATTACGAACGAGAAATGATTACAAAATTAATTAATTTACAATAAATTACAGAATTGACCCTAGGACATACCCCTAACTCTATCATTTCTTACTTTTCTTTTTCTTCTTATCTTCTCTTTTTTGCTTCTTCGAACCTTTCAAAGATGAGGCACCACCCTTTATAGCAAGCTCAAGTCCTTGATCCTTGGATGTAGACTCAATCGGTCTCAACATAATGAGGAGCTCCTCGAGATTTACATTCAGTTGGTTCATATTGTAATTCAGTATGAACAACTCATACCAAGATGTAAGAGAACCAAGAATCAAATCAACTTGTAATTCATTGCTTATTTGTACATCCAATTGTGAAAGCTTATCAATATAGCCCTTCATCATCAGTACATAATTTTCCACTTTATGTCCTTCTGTCATTTTGTTATTGAGCTTCTTCGTAAGTTCGTACCTTACAGAATGTGACTGTTTACCAAATAAGACCTTGAGACTATCAAATATCTCATGGATAGACATGTTTTTGTGCTGCCTCTACAACAACTTATTTAATGTAGATAATATGAAAACTTGGACGATCTCTAGGTCTAAAACTAATTTCTCATAAGCAAGTCTTAATTTGGGGTCCGCATTATTAACGGGTTGTTCTTGAGTATCACAGGTAATATATGACTAAAGACGCTCGTATATCAACGCTATCTTAATCATTGTTGGCCAATCGATGTAGCTAGATCTGGTAATCTTGTCGCTTTCAGAAAACATTTTTGGGGTCGACATCTTCTGCAAGTTTAAATGGGTAGATTATTAGAACAATTTCATAGTAGATGTTTGTATAATATTACTAAGGTTAAACTTTATGTTTCATTATACTTATAACTCCCACTAGTATTTTATGTTTCACCAAATTCTAAGTGAAACATAGAAGTCTTTTGACTTCACTAGTACGTGTTAGGACTCATATATCTTGGGATTCTAACCTTAAGGAAAGCTCAACAAACCATCCTCCTATATACGATGGATAACTCCTTGTCAGTTGTATCATACAACTCTTAATCCATGGTTCCTTATCCTAATCTCATTTTTACCTTGAGGAAAGCCCAACAAGCAAAAGAGATTATTCACACGTACCCACCATTTCACGACGACCTAAGTATACTATGCATACCTTAAGGAAAGCTCAATAAATATGTATAAGTATCTTAAGTCGTCTAGCCTATACATTAATAATACTACACATAACATCTATAGCTTGAGGAAAGCTCACCAACTAGAGAGTATGCAAGTAATTTATTAATGTATAAATGGTAGATGATAACTTTATATTGAAGAATCATAATCTTCAATATATTATATCGTGTGATATCAACTTATGGAATAATGTATTTCTTATTAAATACACTCGTGATTCAAGTGTCGGACACATCCACAGTATACGTACATTTATGTATGTATTTATTCCTTAAATCTATTTAGGGTTTCCATAATTTCCACCTTTAGTTTATACATTCATATTATATAAGTTTTGTTATTATATAACTTTTATATTTTAATTAGCTTATATAATAATTTTATATAGAACATTGTATTAATTAAATCATATTTAATTAATTTTAATTAAATCATATTTAATTAATTTTAATTAAATAACTTTTTAATTAATCGTTTATTATTCAATTTTAACATATTATATTAAATATTTATATATACTATAACCTTTATAAAAATATACGTATTATATATGTATGTGCGTATTTTAGTTGATTAATTAACTTTTAATTAATTCATTTAGTTAAACTATATTCACTAGATTTTATTAATTTCGAAAATTATATTATATACACATACATGTACACTTGTATTGTTTTAAATATTTCAAGACAATATAACATATATCAATATATATTGTACATGCATATATGTTTTATTCAATCAAATCATTAAATTAATTTAATTCTTTTATTAATATTATTAGTAAATTTTATTTTGAAATTAATTTATATTTTTTTCCAGACATTTAAAAAAAATATCATTATAGTATAACCTTTATAATATATATACGTATATCTTATTTTAAATTTAACTTTTAAATTTAAAATCTTATTTTTGAATTCTCAAACAATTTTGAAAATTAGCATAAGGCCCAATTCAAATTAGGCCTTTTCTATTAGGGACAACCTTTGGGCTTATATGTCTGTTAGGGCCAGGCCAGGAGTCAGGTAGGGTGGAGTATTTGATACCCAAACTCAATCCTTCGACACTACCTTTCTATAAACCTTACTATCTGGGCTGCGAGCGTAATTACTTAACCCTAACATGACTAATTTAAATCGCATCGGCTATTGGGCTCTGATATCATTATTGAAACTGGGCCAAGCCACAATGCAGCAATTGGGTAAATTTCAATTTCTTTAACCTATTTGGATTTTTAATGAGCCTACGTACTTTAATTCATTTACAACTTTTATAATTTTTCTGTTTAATAAAATAAATAAAATTGGTATTTTATTTCAATTTTTAAACAAAGTTTTAATATACAAATAATTTGTATTATATTATATATGTGTGTATCATGTACACATATGTGTGTGCATGTACATGCAATAGAATAATGTATACATCGTTTGATAGGCCCATGCGTAGATGTTGGGATTTATGTCGCAATGGACATGTTAGCCCCTCTTATATTCGATTCGCTATCTAAATGTGTATATAATTGCATTATAATAATATATAAGTAAATACATAATACACACATACGCACACATACATTTATTAATTGTCAATTATAACAAACTTATATTTAAAACATTTATAAAATTTATATTTATATATATATATATGTAAATATTTATATAAAATAATTAAATCGCTAAATTAATAAACATTACTTTATAAAAGAATTTTTAACATAATCATATGTATATATAATATGAAAGCCGAAAATAATTTATTAAAATAATATTTTATTTTATTTTAAGTTAATTTGTACAACACATATAAATATATATAAGTAGATATATATATATATATTAATATAAATAATAAAATTAATTATTTTAAATTATGGTTTTGCAAATTTTTGCTCTCGACTAAACATATATAAAAAATATTGTTTCTTTTTTGTTTTGAATTTTAATACATTTTAAAATTAAAAAACCATGTAAAATTAAATATAAAAAAATTAAGTTTTATCACATTTCTGGTGAATCTCTTGTTCTTGCAATGGATGGTGAATATGGAGAACATAATGGTGAGATCTTAAAGGATGAAACTTGGGATGAGCGATACATTTTTGATAAGGATTGTGGTGTTTGATCCTAAAGTTGCATTACTATTTAGTGAGTATATAAATGTTATAAGGTCTGATTCGTCCGAGAACGAGTATGGATCTTCCTCTTTGCAGGAAGATTAATATTCTTCATAGATCCTGAGGGTCTATGTCCCATCCCTGTTTTTTCTTGTTAGTGGGCGGCCACGATAAAACCATGTAGTTATTTGGCATGTTTGTCAGACACTTGTATTATCTAGTGTAAAGTGGTACGACCACTATAATCCGGTTGCTTGTGCAAAATAATAATTCTTTGTTTTGCCTGCTAAAAAAATAAAAGTATTATTTTCGAAAGTTTTCTGTATAATATATGTTATGTAATATTTTTATGTAAAATTTTATTATTTGTTATATATATAAGTATTTTAAATTACATAAACAATTTTAGGTTAAACAAATAATTAAATATATTTATTAAAATAATTTTTTATTACCAAATACATATTATACATGAATAAATTTTTAAAATTTTAAAACATATGATACATAACATTAATCTATTAAATAAGGATTTTGATTAATTAAATCGGTTAATAATATTATATTTATATATAATATTATTTTTTTAATTTGCAGGCCGTAAGCATCTAGTAGGAAAGCATACAAAATATTTGTTTTATTTTATATGGATATAATAATGTACATATTCAACCAATTTGTGACATAAGTTCGGTATACAAGATTTGTTATATAATCTAACATCCTATTATATAAATAATATATCTATACTATAATGCAAAACCCTGAGTCAAACGGTCAAAGTGAAGCCTTTTTGGCACTTCCCATCCTGCCCATATTGCACAGTCCACCTATGAAATGCTGTGAGGGCACATCTGTACTTTCAACACCGACTCCTCCCACGTTCCAACACCGACACCATCCCACGTCTTCCTAACTTCCTCTCCCCTTCTCTTTCTTTTTTCCTCTCTGCATTCCTTTTCCCTCCTCCTCACTTTTCTTCACCGTGGAAAACAATTCCCCTACGCCTTTTCCCATTTTCCATCCCGACAGAGCTCAATTTACCAAATTCTTCTCTTGCGCCACTGTCAAACTGCCGCCTCATGGTAGAAGCACTGCTACGAGGCTTATGGTCCATCATAAACATTTCCCCTTCGCCTTTTCCCATTTTCTATCACCACAGAGTTCAATTTACCAAAATCTGCTCTTGCGCCGCTGTCAAACCGCCGCCTCATGATAGGAGCACTGCTGCGAGGCTTATGGTCCATCATAACGGTACTAAATCAAACTTTTTATCTTTTACATGAATCTGAAATTTTAGTTTTCCTTTTTGGTTTGCAGCATCGTTTCCTCTCCAACCCTATAAATGAAATTTCAATCAGTATTTGTTGTAACCCTATAACTGTACCAAACTTGACATAAATTGTTTTTTTCTCTTCTACTGCCAAGTTCTATATTTTTATTTGATCAACTTCCGCCTGTATCACTAGGATGAGAGAAAAGTTTGGCACATTAAACAATGACAATTTGACACAAAAGTTTGGCACATTGAATATATGTTTTTTTCCCTTCTAATGCTATCGTCATTCTACTGTAGCACGAATTTGTTTATGCACTATTCACCTTCGTCAACTGGGACTAAGTTAGCATTTTCCAGTTTGACCACTATTCATGAACATTAATTATCCTCTTAATCATTTGTACTTTACTAATGTCTTAGAATATACAGAAATTCTTTCCCAGCGATGGTATAACAGAACCAATACTGATTTGGAATTATATTTATGATAAAATGGGTCTAATGGTGGGATTTTCTAAACTGAGTCATTATGTGCATTTTTATATAGGTAGCAATAATGACTTTTGTGTTACTTCGATCATGTACTAAACATATTACTAAATAAAAATAAATCAACACTACTTCATAAAATACATGTGTGGATGATATCTCTACAGTTAGAGAAGTAGTATAATTCAACCACTAAGCCTCAAATTTGTAGTTCCTATGTAAGCTATAAAAAAAATTCAATGATGAAATGATTTATTATTTTTGCATAATGCTTGCAAAAGTTATTTACAAATTTCAAATATTCAATCAAATCGGCATTGGAAAAACAAAGACAAAGAAAATCAATCCTCATCTCTTAGTCCACTGTGGATCTTTGCTTTTTGTTCAATTTTATATGCCATTGGGCGACGATTCTTGATGGTTATGGGCTTAAGAATGAAGTCGTATGATGGAATATTAGTGGTCGAAATTGTATTTATGTGTTTTGTTGCTCGAATGCAAAATTATTGACATTATAAATATTAGAAACTTAGATCTGGCTGATAAGGGGCTTCTGAATTACCATCTGGGGTCAAAATCATTTAATATTTTTTCTTAAACTTTTCCGCACTACTTGATAGATTGTTATGAATTTCCAAGAACAATAAGAGGCAACCAAATTTTAAACTGAATTGGGTTAAATTAAGCATGTGCTAAGTGCTAGGAACATATAGATTGTCCTGAATTGTGCTGACGATGTTTTCATCAGAAATCATACAAGTTATTTATTTAAGAGATTTTTATGCGGTTTACTTATAAAAATAATAGTACTAATAATTAAAAAAGGAGAAAAAATAGAACGAGCAAATCAATAGCAGCTCGCTTCTTACCTTTCTTTGCTCATGTTACGTTCAATATTTTTTCTTAAACTACGTGTGTGCTCAAAAGCTATTTGTGAAACTCCTTTGTCTGTTTATTCTTATGATTTAATAAAATTTACCTTTTCATTGCAGATCATATTTGTATCATAGGGGTCCTTTACAAGACCAAGATCACATGATTACTTACATCTTGATTATGCACACAATAGATCCTGCAGTTCTGTTCCACTCTTTGAAAGCTGCTTATCATCTACCTCGGTTGTTGCTTCTCAATTGATTCAGGTTTGAATCTTTAGCTGCAACTTTAATACACATTCATCAAAATCAAAGTCGGACTCTGATTAATATTGCATGACTCTCTACCTTTTTCATTTCAAACAATCACATTAGCTGCTTATATTCTTAAGAAACACTATAATGTTCTGTTGTATAAATACGTGTTCCTCGACTGTATTATGCTTTGGGTATTGATTTAATGATAAAAAGTTGTCTTTTTTATTGAAAAAACAGACCAATCGATTTGAAAGAATCAACTTTTATTATTGAGTTGGGTTTTGACTAATCTCCCGATTCTTTCATTTTATCATAATAAAGAATGTGCACTGAAAGAAACAATTCCGGTTTCTCATTTTTTATGTTGAAGTAGACTAATCCCTTTCAACAACAAGAGTATAGTTACTGGGTTTAACAATGAAACAACTACCAATATGGTGTAGAGGGTCAGGATGATGAAAAAAACGAAGTAGAGGATAAATAGTTTGTGGTAGTTTTATTTACAGAAAATATGTGTGGTTTTTCCGTTACCAATATTGCATTGTTTGGAAGTTTATTTATGTTCGTATGCTGAATTTGGTTTTGTGGTAAAAATGAAAATAAAACCGTGTGTTGTACAGAGTATAAAAATTTTGGTTTGTCGTATATTGATTTTGTTTTTCTTAACCTGCGTGAAGCCTGTACAACTATTATATATTGAAAATTCAATGTATCCTTAATTCTAATTTCATATCCTCTCTTATTTACCTGTTGTCTTGCAGGTTAATTTTCTACTCATTCGCATAACGCATCAATTAGTGAATATATGGGTAACTATTTTGACAGCAACCAACAATCGTTCCAGTAGTTGGTTGAATGAATCTACCTTAGCAAGGTTGAGTTTATTTTGCATTAATGGTAGTTCTGATATGCATATATTATCTAGAAAGACAGCTTAAACATATTTTTCTCCACCAAATTATGTGGTGATCTAATGCAAAAAACATCATGCAACATTGATGCCAGTTGGATTAAATCAGCATGTTACCTAATAACTTGGAAGTGTTCCTTATTTTGGATGTATGTTCTTTATCTATGAACTTTATTTATAGGTATGAAACTCGAAGTCTTTATCGGACTACATTTACTATTTCACATACTGTTGGTAAGTAATAAGGTGCTTTATGAATTTGGGATGATGAAAAGGGTATCATATGCACAATTTTGGTTAGCTTACGGATCCAATATTTTATGAACAGTTACTTAATAATGGAAACTTAATAAAGTTACTATGTTCGACTTTGAACATAGTATTATAACTGGGTTTACTATTTATACCCCCAATCCATTGTTATATCTATTCATTACAATGTCCTTGGTGATGTCGTATTTAGGTTTTATTATCAAATTTACTAGCTTCGTTCAAACGTGCTAACAAAATATGCACATAAATGATATAATGGTATTTGTGCAATCATAAATTATAATTGTCATACCAATACCTTTTCTCTCTCTTATAATATGTATTTTTCTATATTTATCCCAGTACAGTTTCAGTTTCTTTCAACTTCTCAATTATGAGAATTTTGTAGAAGATTCAATGTCTAAATGAAATTATTTGGGATTATCTCAAGGTTTTGGTCATTTACTTCCATTTACTTTAGTCTGTATCTACACCATATTCGTCTCAGACAAAAAGGAATTGGTAAAGCTATAGTTCCTTATGGTCAACCACGTTAATTACCGATCTAGCAACTAGATGAAGGCATGTATGACACATTCAGTAAAGCTATAGTTCCTTATGGATCAACCACGTTAATTATAGATCTAGCAACTAGATGAAGACTTGCATTTCCTATGACACATGATAGCTATGTGATTTGTATTTTGTTTGATTGATAAGTGTTTATAAAAAACGTTTTCAATAAACTTGCCTGATGCTTGGCAATTTCCAGCCAATAGTTGTTCGCTAATTTTTCAATGTTGATTTTTGACTCATCATATTCAGTAATGATATTTTGACACAAATTATTACGAGTTTTTAATTTGTAATGTTTTTTATGGGAGTTTTGAACATAGTATTGGAATTTGTCAAAATATGGCTTTGATACTATTTATTTGTTACGTATAATTTATTGTTGATCAGAAAAGTTATTGTTTGGGAATATTGTATATGTATTTTGTCATGTTGGTCGTCTCTTCTCTGATGTATGATAATATATGCAATACAATGTAGATCAAATAGATACCACATGTACACATTGGGTTATTGAAGAGTGCAGTCTGTTTCTATCCTCTATAGGGGCATTTTTTTGTCACTTGCTCTGTATGCAACTCTTTTTTTGATATTCAGATGATTTAATTGCTTTTTCAACAAAATCTATCAGTTTTTTCATGTCCGTTATTTTATTTCACTTACAGCTGTTTTTGCACAATTACTCCAAGATCAAGGGTGTCAGGCTGTTGTGCATTCTTTAAAATAATATCATAATACTACAGTTGATAGAACTACCGTCTTTACCGATTTCCTGGATTAAACGATTGTTCTTAAATCTAGAGGGTATTGTCACCACTGACTGCTTATGACTCAATAATGGCGAACCCTTCAACTACGACTTCCCCTTACCATGGTTATTCAAATCTTTGTCCTCTTCGATGTCACATCACTATGTTGTAAAGATAAAATGTTCTAGACTCATCAATATTGCTGTAAAGATAATGTACTTCTTTTTATTTTTATTGATTTAACTGTGTCTTTCAAAGTGTTAAACCCAAGTTATAAGAAGCAACTTCTACTCAGAGTTGTTCCTTTTTTTTAAAAAGGACTGAAACTCATCACTATAGGCCATGAGAGATATTGAATATTGTTAATAGTATTCCCAATGAATATTGTTTAAAATATGCATTGGTTGTGTGGCTCTGTTCTTTTTCAAATAATGCATCAACAAATGAATGTTCATTTTATTGCATTTCCTCGCTGCATCATCTACTTCCTGGCTGCTTCAAACTTTTCATTCGATGCTGGCTAGCCTATATAATTAGACCAAAATTAATATATAGCTGTACACTACTGCAATTGTACACACACATACACATATATATATATATATATATGTGTGTACATATGTACGTATGTGTCTCTGTGTGTATATATATCACTACCATAATTATAGCGCACGCAAAATTTTCTCACTTCCTACTTGGTACACGTCCAACGGACGTGCCACCATGCTCATATATATATATATATATATATGGTATAAGAAAATAAAATAGAGAATACCTTTCACCAAAGCCCTTGCATACATGTTGAAACACTGAATGGATCCCCTTAAGTTAGTTTACATATCAGAAGTTACTAGCACCTGAACTGCCTTACCACCAACGATCGAATCGAAGAGTTTTGTTATAATTTTATACTTGGATTTTTGGGGTTTAGGGAGGATGGTTGCGGGCTGAAATGATAGAGAGGAAGGAGAACAAAAAATTATGTAAGAAATGATGTAAAGAGGTGGCATATAAATAGGAAGTTAAGAGACTGAAAAGTGGAACTCATCCTAATATCTCCCTCTTACTATTTCCACTCTTTTAACCATTCAAACTCCTCTATTTTTTCCATCATATGTTTGACGTAAACACCCTTCTACAATAAAAAATAACATTTTATATATGCCTCAAATCTGGTTCAAATCCGAATAATATTCAATGCAATTTTAAATCTTATTTAAACGCATACCGATATCGTATATCAATCAGTATATTTATAACTGTTATAAACACACCATTTAATATTATCAGTATACATCAAATAAAATTTTATAATTAATATTTCATAAATATTAATTAATTTACAATAATTTATAAATTAATTAAATCAAGTGGTAAAAAGGAATCTTCAATGTTTCGGTTGTGTGACTCTTAGGTATAAATTTGGTCATGGTTAATATCGAACATTTTAAATATTAACATTCACACATCACTTAGTAGGTGGTGTGACATTATGGCCAAATTTATCGCTTACTTGGTTTTAGTAAAATGTAATTTTACTTTATCAAGCGTTATCTGGCAGTGATAATTATTTACACCAATTCTCTTCGTCAAAACGGTATCACTTTGGACATATGGAATTTGATAATAGTCAAAATTCCAATATCGTCCATATTCAAATTTATAGTCCAAACACAATATCCCTGGTTTAATATTAACAATTATTATTAACTGAACTACTCTGTCCATATATTTTTATTTTGAGTTGACTTCAGTTGACCGTGATACTAACCTTGTATAACTAAAGAGACAAACCCTTTCTTCAGTAGTGTTTCGCTTTCAATACTTCCACTTGATCCAACTATAGACATTCGATGGACAACGTTCCATGATTTGACTATACTCAAATGGAGCTTTCATATTGAAGATCGATAATATTATCAAGTTAAGAGAACTGTGTAATTAGTCACATCGATATTTTTTTGACCTTAGTTATATCAACCAATAGAATACTAACGATCGAGTCATTACATAGTTATCCAATAACTATCATTACATAACTACCAGGCATGAGTAATACACTGTCCAACATTTGGAGAGCGATACATAGTCTAGTCTCAATAGATGCTTCAATACCCGGTCTCGATGCATCTTGACTAGGAATATGTAAAATAATGGGTTTTATGTTATCGTGATATAATACCCATGATTACAACTATTTGTAATTACTATCACAAACACACCGTTTATGGATTTTCTATTAAATATAATTTAATTAAACATTTGATTATTTATAATACATTATAAAAAATATATAACAGAAAGAAAAAACACCTTGATTATGAATGAGAATTGATTATAGGGTTAATAATTTACAATAAATTACAGAATTGCCTATAGGGCATACCCCAACTATATTAGAAGGTATTGTGGATATTAAGTAACTAGGTATGTTGGATATGGTCAATCACATGACAAAGCAACCATGTTACGACTAGGGGTAAGCAGATGGTTGGTTTGGTTTGAAACCGATCAAAAATGTTGAAACCAAAATAACCATTCAAGAAATATAAATCGAACCAAACCAAACCTATATTTTTTGAAACCGAAACCAACCAAACCGATAATAATCAGTTTTGTTTGATTTTTATTTAGTTTATCTTAAAATGAATTAGATCTTATGGTTGTTGACATAATATAAGACTAAAACAATTAGCTAAACCCATTAGATGCAAACATTTTGACAAGCAAACTCCTCTTCTGAAAATATTAATATGAGTTGAAAGAAATATTGTTACGAAAATATTGCAAATAAATAACATTGCCATTAGTAATTTTGATATTTTAAAATAACTTAATTTTTAAATTTGGTTTAATTGATTGGTTCGACTTCCAAATATTAAAAACCAAACCCGACCAATAATTCAAAGAAATATTAAAACGTAAATCAACGAATTTACTAACAAAACCGAACCAAACTGATCAAATTTTGGTTTGATTAGTTGATGTGCACTAAATGTGCATATATATACATCCATATTTTATCTATTTTTATTTAAATAAATGTCATATTTGGGTATTTTAACATGTTTAAACCAAAATTCAATTATTTTAAAATCATCATATATTCATCTTCATACAGGGGGAAAATGGTCATTTTTGTGCATGTATCAATTTGAGAATTTTTACTTGGACATTTTTTATGATTTTTATAGGAATTTGGATGCATATGGAAGAGAGTTTCATGAAGATATATGCATACACAAGAGAATACAAAGAAAGGGAGATGGAAATAATTCAAATACATGATCATGGAGGACCCCGCCCACTTACCTAAATCTACAATTAGAAGCTAATGGACAACTAAGTGGAGGTTAAAGCTTCATGCATATTTAATGATGGATTAATTATAGGCTAATGGTTACTTGATGGCCACACTTCCTAAATGGCATTTTGGGAAGCACCCTAAAAAGTGAATTAGGGTTTTATGCATGTATAAATAACCTACTTATGTACATGTAGATTTCTCCTTACTCATTAAAAGTTAGTTAGGAAATTAAGAAAGCAAGTTGTAATGTCAAAGTTTCATGAAATAAAAATGGCTTCCTAGCCTCTTTCTCTTTTCTTTTCTACATGATTTTATTTACTTTTATGTTAATGTTTATTTCTATGCTTTCTTTCATTTCATGTTTATAGCTTAGATTTACATTCATGCAAGTAGTGTAGCTTTATTTTTTATGCAAGTAGTTAGTAGTTAATCTCTTTTTCTTCCTTTGTTTAGTTTCTATTTCTTTGCTTTTTAATGTTGAAATTTACAAGTGTTGATTTGATAACACAAATAAGTAGCTAAACCCCTTTGATTTAGGGGTAATGAAGCTCTCTAACTTTATGTAAATTCAACATTTCTATGATTTATGGTCTCTTTTATTTGTGCTTCATGAAAGTGGATTTTGATGTAAGTTTATACAAGTGGGTTTGATAGCTTATGTTGCTTTTGCAAATGAGCTATTCTTATTCAACATAAACACAAATTACATCATCATTTGCTAATTGGTTTTTTATTTTGAAACTAAAAGTAAAAAAAATTTGATGATCTATATTACTAATTACATTAGTAAATAGATCATACTTAAAATAGATTTTGCTTTGACTTCATTTTCATGAGAGTAGATAAGTGGGTTAGTTGTTGTATTATAGTTTGATGGTTTAAGTTATGTTAATTAATAACATAAATAAACCATACTTATGATGAATACAACAATTATTTCACTTAAGATCAAAAATAGAGATCATAAATTATTTGTTTGTTAATTTACAAAAATATAAGAGTGGATTTGCCTCTAAATTGTTTTCTAATCTCATAGTTTTTAATCTCATTTTCATTCTAGTTTTAGCTTCATTTTTTTTACAATTTGTAGTTAATAATCTTCTCTCCATTTTGGTCTAATTTGATTGATTAGAAAATTTTAAAATCTTAAAAATTCCTTGCGGATCGACCCGTACTCGCCATATACTAAAATTGTACGTCGTGCGCTTGCGGTAAAATTTAATTCAGAATTTATCGGTAATTTTTTAACTCGACAGAAAATTTGTCGTTAAACAAGTTTTTGGCGTCGTTGTCGGGGAATTGCTTTGATTTGATTTTCTATTCTTCAAATTATTTTTGTTTGATTTTTGTGTGTTTTTATTTTTGTGTTTGTTTGCATTTAAAAAAAAATTGTGTTTGTGTGCTTTTTTCTTTCATTTTGATTTGTTTGCTTGTTGTTGATCTTCTAGTTGCATTTGCATTTCATATTTTAAAAAAAATATACACAAATTTCAATCTAAAAAAACACTTTTATTTCATTTTCTTTTACAATTTCTTTTACAGTCCCATTTTTTTTATAATTGTTGCATTTACAAACTTCTGACTTCACCTTTGTTACTAGACTTCTCTATGACCAAAACTCACTGACTTCTACTACTTCAACTACTTCTGTGCACCACTTATACTACTTCAACCCCAAAACAACTCTTCACTGCACATTGTTTCTCCCATTGCACAGCAGCACTTCACTTTATACAACATTCCACCCACAACCATTCGACCATCACCTGACCAACTGCACCGGACTGCACACCCCATACCATCATCTACTTGCTCTGTGCATAAAAACTTACTTCACATTCCCTTGCAACACCCCACTGATACACATTACCTGACACTTCTATAAAAAAAACTGCTAGCTTCACCACCCTCTTCCACCAAACTGCCTCGATATCATTAGCTATAGATCCTCTTGACTGATACAAACATACAGAAACTGCTTCAAACCACTTCTTTCTTGGCCACTGCCACAACACAACGGAACCACATACATATCACAATCCATCCACCATTGCATAATGCCACTGCATCATATTCACACTACCACAGAATTGCACCCTTACCATTCAACTTTACTGACTTGAACAGCCTCATCACCAACTGCATTTTCATTTCCACCCACAACCCCGTCAGCATAAACAACATCATCCCTTATCCCCACTTCTGCTTGCAATTGAACATCATTGACATCCTCCATCACATCATACCACTTCACCACATATACCACCATTTCAAAACCACATTGTCATCAAAAACTGCCAACAAATCCCCTTTCCACCTGAAACATGCACTGCCTTGATACTTGCCATTAAACTGCCCACAAACATCCACTAATACTTGCCATTCCTCTGCTTCTACAACAAATTTCCCACACTCCTTCACAAACCATCAACCACCAGTAGCAGTTCTCCCAACTGACCACCCAATCGCCTTCATCAAACAAAACAGACAATCAATCACTGTCATTACACTGTCAACCTACAAGCACTAGAAACATCAACAACAAACCAATCCTCCCTGTAGCAAACTTCAAATACATCACCACAACAAACTTCAAATTTAGAGATAAACCATCAAACAACTTTCTGATTCCACAATCACCACATCTCTACATCATCATCACCACAGCTACCTCTCCCTGCCAATACTGCCACTGATCACCACCTGCCTTAACCCTTGACACTGTTGTTGCCTCCTGCAACATTCATATACACTGCCAATTTCTTACTGAAAAAAAATTTCAAAGAAAAAGTTTTGCTTTGCTACAACTTGAACCCCACTGCCTTGCTTTGCTTTGCCCACTGTCATTTCTACACTTCTACATTCTTTTCCTACATTTCTACATCCACACTTCTACCTGCTACATTCATTTCTACAAGCTACTGCCTGACCCAATTATCAATCGTGAATTGTTAATTTGCATACAATTGTTATCATCAAACGAACACTCCCCCTCAGCGAATCACCAATTGTCAATCATGAATCCCACTTCGCCAATTTGTTCCATAGTCATCATTCGAACATCCAAAACCAAATCTTCGAGCATCGCAGAAATCGAACAACATCCCCTACTTCCTCTGTCAGTTCAAACCATCTCCAAAAACATCCTTCAAACTACAACACAGTCAACTGCAAACTCAACACATTGCATTCAACCACCGCCTCCTCCTTTCTACCATTCTATATCATCCATCTGCCTCAATCAGACAATCACCACAACTTCCATCTGCTGCAACACGCCAACCATCGTAAGCACCTTTAACCAAACCCGCAACCACCTTAAATCGTTAACCCAGTCGACTCGAAATCAAACACCACCTCAATCGCCTCATCGACCTCGCAACCATCCTTGACCACGACTTCAACCATCGCGCCTGTAACTTTGATCATCTGAAACCACAATCTCGAGCGACTGAAATCCAACCGCAACCCCATACAAAACTCCCTTCCCACCGCAACTTGATTCACTCAAATTCGAAGGGCGGCTAACTCGAATTTCATATTTAATTTTTAAGAAAGTGGCGCGGTTCGATTTGAAGAAAAAGGGGTAGTTTGCAGATTCGAAGTTTACTGGATGTTTATTTCTAATGATAAATTGAAAAGGCAGAGTTAAAGAGAATTGGGCCGGGCCCTGATTTGGTAATTTTTGTTTTAAAAAAAGGGGCATTCTTCCATCTATTTAAAAAGCCAAAAAAAACAAAGAGAATTTTTTTTGTGATTTAGTTTGTCTTTGTTCTCGTGCGGCTAGTAATTGCTTTTGGTTTGTTTTGAATTGTTTTTAGTCCATTATTATTAAAAAAAATGATTTTAGGTTGTTCCCAATTGTTATTAGTTTAATTTGTTTTGTTTGGTTTCGAGTTAATTTCTTCCTTTGATATATAAAAACAAACTTGTATATATCTCGTTTTTATTTTTCAGGTTGCCAAAGCAGAAAATCGCAAGGAAAAGAATTGCTTTGCTTGCTTAGAAAAAAGAATCGCCGCTTAAAAAAAATGCTAATAATCTACACGCTCTGGTATCATGCTTTCATCTCTTGTTTTTAATTTGATTTGCATTGTTGGTTGCTTGCATTTGCATTTATATATATATATATATATATATATATATATAAAATTTAAAATCCAAAAACAAAAACGAACTTCATTTTAGTTGCATTGTAAATTCACGTTTAATTTTTGTTTTGCATTCATCTCATCTTATTTTATTTTCTAAGGGCAATACCCCAATTCACATAAGATGAGAGATTCCATCACCCTTTCCTTAGCCCACAAATCGCATTCATCGTAGAATTTGACTAATAATAATGGTTAGACATTCGACTTAAGGGTGTTGTGAGCTCACCTAGGGCTTAATTGTATCTTGACAATTGTCTTCTTAGGACAAGTTTATTTCTTGGTGTCTAGGCTACGGCAGAGTAATAACCATTTATAAATATTATGGTGATTCGTAAATATTATAGTGGTTGTTCCTCTGAAGGTACTTAAACCTTCGGTTGCATTGCTACGGTGATTCGTGGTGCACCAATAACCCTTGCCTGTTACCTGGCTAAGAAATATTTTTGTTGATATGAGACAAAGTGTGATTATACAATTTTGGGTTAGGAGCTACTAAGGACAGAAAATTTGTAATTAAGTCATTTGCTTTCATTTAGTTGCATTAGTTCATGCATATATAAAAAAATCAAAAAAATTAAAATAAAAATCCAAAAAAATTTGTAAATTTTACTTAACTTAGTTTTGAATTCCAAAAAAAAATCCTTTTTCCTTTCCTTTGAAAATTTTCAATCAAAAACAAAAATGCAAAAAAAAAAATATAAAATCTGTTCGAAAAGAAAAAAAAATTCAAAAAACAAAGACAAAAAAATCGAATTCCCATTTTGTAAAAAATAAAAAATTTCCTTTTGGTAAATATTTGAAAATATGGAAATTCAAAAAAAAAATTCAAAAACAAAAACATATAAAAATTTGGAAAGCCAAAAAAAAACAAAAATCAAACTTTTCTTTTGAAAAATAAATTTCACTTAGTAAATAGTTTCTTTCTTTAAAAAAACAAAAACAAAAACAATTTTTTACTTCATTTTTCAAATCTTTTTTCATTCTCTAAACTCATTTCTAACTTCCTTCTCTTCTCGACTTTCACTTGTGCATGAGTACTTGGACTCGTGATACAATAACAAATTGTTGGACTCGCGACTCAATAACTAATCGTTTAACTCGAACAGACGATCCTCCCAAAATGGCAAATGAGAACGCCCCTCGAACTCTTACGGATAGAATCTTTCCCGATAGAGTTTCTATTCCATCTTGCATCACGTTACCTGCCCCTACGGGTATCCATTTCAAAATTCATTCGAACCATATTGCCACGCTTCCGAAATTTGGTAATTTCGAACAGATGACCCATACATCTTCTTGACTAAATTCGAACAAGTTTGCGCAACCATGAAACTCCAACAACTTTCCGATGACGGAATCAAACTTCGATTAATTCCCTTCGCCCTTACGGATTATGCTGAAAAATGGTTGTATAGCTTACCATCTAACTCGATTAAAACGTGGGATGAATTCGTAAAAGCTTTCTTAAAAAAGTTCTACCCCTTGGATAAAACAAGTAAAATCTGAAACGATATCGTCAATTTTCATCAATTTAGGGGAGAACCATTTAGAAATTATTTTGAAAGATTCAAAGAGCTTTTGATAGAATGTCCACACCATAACTTCGAAAAATGGACGATTTTCCAAATCTTATACGATGGACTCGAAAACAGCTCACGAACCATGCTCGAATCAATGTGCCAAGGCAATTTTCTTGCCCAACATCACGATGATGCTTGACAATTTCTTGAAAACCTCGCTGAAAAGTCGTTCCAATGGGAACGTTCAAATGAAAAATCAATTTATTCACGATCGAGCGCACACTCGATATGATCATCTTTGGCCTTGGAAGCTAAAATCGACGCAATGATTAGCAAATTCGACAACATTTTCTCATCAAACCAAATGAATCAAGCTTCCCAACCTATGTGTTATAAATGCAACGATCCTAATCATATAGCCGATCAGTGCCTTAATTCTGTCGAACAAACCAATGCTTTCAATAAAGCCAAAAATGACCCATTTTCTCCAACATATAATCCTGGTTGGAGAAATCATCCGAATTTTGTTTGGAACCAAAACAATCCCAATACGATTCGTCCCAATTTTCAAGCATTTTCGAATAATGCTTCGAATCCTCCCTTTCAGCCCAAACATTTTCAACCAAGCTTTGCGAGTCCGTCTCATAATCAACCGCAACAATCAAATTTTCAACCAAATTCTGCTCATCCTCCCCAAGACGATAAACGTTTAAGTTCACTTGAGAAAATTCTTGAAACGTTGGCTAAAGCAACTACTCAAAGCCTTCAATCAAACAGTAATTTGCAAAATTTATTGACCTCATATATGCAAAACACAAACCAATCGATTGCAAAACTTGAAATGCAAATGAGTCAATTAGCCATGTCTGTAAGTGAACGCGAACGAGGAACATTCCCTAGCCAGCCCATTCCAAATCCCAGAAATTGAAATGCAAATTCAAATCAATCCCATGTTGTTCAAGATAGCAACGTCACCCAATTGAATGCTATCACAACTCTACGTTCTGGTAAACAAATCGATAATCAAGTCGCTAATCCAAACGATTTGCCGAAAACCTCTCTCGACGCTTCTAAAACAACAAACGAATCTGAACAGAATGGGGAGCCAATCGTCGAATCGAATGCCAATCAAAAATTTTCTTCTTCTACTCAAGTAGACCCGCCTACTGAGTATCGCATCCCATTTCCACATCGTCTTCGACCCAAGAAACACTCGGACCAAATGGAAAAGATGTTGGAAATTTTTAAAAAAGTGAAAGTTAATATCCCGCTTCTTGACATCGTTCAGCAAGTCCCCATATATGCGAAATTTCTTAAGGACTTGTGCACCCAAAAGCGACACACTCAAGTGCCCAAAAAAGTCTTCTTAGCCGCCAGTTTGAGTGAAGTCTTGTCCCAATCCATGCCTGTTAAATACAAAGATCCTGGATGCCCTATGATTTCGTGTATGATTGGAGATAAGACGATTAACAAATGTTTGATAGACTTAGGCACGAGTGTCAATTTAATTCCATGTTCTGTGTACGAACAATTAGGCTTAGGTGAGCTCAAACCCATAAAAGTCACGCTTCAATTCGCTGATCGCTCTATTTAGTAGCCCGTGGGATAAATTGAGGACATGCTTATTAGAGTAGGGCAATTCATATTCCCCGTTGACTTTATCGTTCTCGAAACACAAACACAACCCGTGACAAACCCTGCGAGTCAAATTCCATTGATTTTAGGCCGACCATTCTTAGCCACTTCAAATGCCTTAATCAATTTTCGTAACGGTTCGATGAAAATTACTTTTGGAAACATGACTTTGGATCTTAATATTTTCAATCTTGAAAGCCAATTGAATGAACCTCGTGACCAAATGTTGGAAGTTAGTGACATTCATGAAAACTTCGAAAACGAGACACTTGACCTTAATGACGAACGTGAAACTGAGTACGAAAAATTGTTTCATGAAATATCCAATGAGATTGAATACACTCTTCCTTTTGAATCGCTTCCAGTTGCGTCCGAATCTCAACCTAATTCTTTGATGGAGAAACTCCCGAAGTTGGACCTCAAACCACTTCCCGATCACCTTAAGTACGCATACTTAGGTGATAACGAAACGTTTCCCGTCATAATTTCCACAACTCTCTATCTTGATCAAGAAACCTCCTTACTTTCTATTCTTTCGAAAAAAACAGAGAAGTAATTGGGTGGTCCATTATCGATATTAAGGGAATTAGCCCTGCTATTGTCCAACATTGCATTCACTTAATTGACGAAGCCAAACCCACTAGTGATGCACAACGGAGGCTTGACCCAAAAATGAAAGATGCAGTTCGTGAAAAAATTTTAAGCTCCTCGATAACGGTATCATATACCCTATCTCCGATAGCCCATGGGTTAGCCCAATTCATGTCGTGCCTAAAAAGTCCGGACTTACCGTTATAACAAACGACGCTAACGAACTCATTCCTACTCGGACTCAAACTGTTGGCGTGTTTGCATTGATTATCGAAAATTAAATGCTGCAACACAAAAAGATCACTTCCCTCTTCCTTTCATTGACCAAACGCTCGAATGTTTAGCCGGCCACGAATTCTACTGCTTCCTTGATGGTTATTCCGACTATAACCAAATTCCAATCACTCCCAAAGATCAAGAGAAAATGACTTTCACGTGTCCATTCGGTACCCTTGCTTATCGACGTATGCCATTCGGACTTTGTAACGCTCCTGCTACTTTCCAACGATGCATGGTTGGCATCTTTTCTGACATGATTGAACGCTTTCTAGAAGTTTTTATGGACGATTTCTCTATCTTTGGTGATTCTTTTTCCGATTGTTTATATCATCTTGAGTTGGTTCTAGATCGATGCAAAGAAAAACATTTGACTTTGAATTGGAAAAAATGCCACTTTATGGTCAAACAAGGCATAGTCCTTGGACATATCATCTCAAATAAAGGCATTGAGGTAGATAAAGTGAAAATCGATGTCATTGCAAAACTACCCATTCCCAAATCTGTTAAGGACATTTGATCATTTCTAGGATACGCTGGCTTTTACCGACGCTTTGTGAAAGACTTTAGCAAAATTGCTCTTCCTTTGAAGACTCTTCTTGGAAAAGACGTTCCTTTCGATTTTAACTCTGATTGTATCTCTTCTTTCGAACGTCTCAAAAAAAAACTCATTTCTGCTTCAATCATTTGCACACCCAATTGGGATCTCCCATTTGAAATAATGTGTGACGATTCTAACTTTGCAGTTGGTGCTGTCTTAGGACAATGCATCAACAAAATCCTTCGTGTCATTTACTACGTGAGTATGACTTTGAACAACGCTCAACTCAACTACACAACAACCGAATAAGAGCTTCTAGCTGTCGTTTTTTCACTTGAAAAGTTTCGACCTTACTTGATAGGTTCACACATCACAGTCTACACTGACCATACTGCTCTTCGATACCTTTTTGTCAAAAAGGATTCTAAATCTCGTTTGATTCGTTGGATCTTTTTACTTCAAGAATTTGACCTTACAATCAAAGACAAAAAAGGATCTGATAATGTCATAGCCGATCACTTGTCTCATCTTCCCAACGCACCATCGCCTTTACTAATCAATGAAAACTTTCCCGATGAACAACTTCTTTCTGTCTCCGTCGATTTATGGTATGCCGACATAGTGAACTATTTAGTCACTAAAGAAACTCCTTAATTTTGGTCGAAACAAGATAAATGCAAATTCATATCCCAAGTGAAATATTTCTATTGGGACGATCCATACTTATTCAAGTATTGTCCCAACGAAATCATTTGACGTTGCATCCCAGGTTGTGAAATCAAGAGTGTTCTCTCGTTTTGTCACGATCAAGCGTGCGGTGGACATTTCGGTCCTTGAAAAACTACGGAAAAAGTGCTTTAGTGTGGTTTCTATTGGCCTTCTCTTTTCAAAGACTCGTTTGAATTTTGTAGAACTTGCGATCGATGTCAAATGCTTGGATGAATTTGTCGATGAAATATGATGCCTTTAAACTCCATTCTCGAAATCTTTGATGTTTGGGGTATCGACTTTATGGGACCTTTTCCCAATTCCTTTGGAAATTTGTACATACTTCTTGCGGTCGATTATGTCTCCAAATGGGCCAAAGATGTTCCTTGTAAATCTAATGACCATGGAATTGTTGTGAAATTTCTCAAAGAAAACATCTTTTCGAGGTTCGGCACACCTCGCACAATAATCGGTGATAACGACACCCATTTTTGCAATCGTTCTTTTGAAACTTTAATGAAGAAATACTCGGTAACCCACAAGTTATCCACTCTATATCATCCTCAAGCTTGTGGCCAAGTTAAAGTTTCAAATCGTCAAATAAAACAAATCTTGGAGAAAACTGTTAACAAAAATCGAAAAGATTGGTCTTAAAAATTGACCGACGTGCTTTGGGCTTACCGTACTGCTTTTAAAACTAACCTTGGGATGTCCCCATTTCGTTTAGTTTACGGTAAAGCTTGCCATTTACCTGTTGAAATCGAACACAAAGCGTTGTGGGCAATAAAGAACTTAAACTTTGATCTCGAGAATACTGGCGAAAACCGAAAACTACAACTCAACGAATTAGAAGAACTTAGGAACGATGCGTATGAAAACGAAAAATTTTACAAAGAAAGAACAAAAGTTTTTCATGACAAATCTATCCTAAGGAAGGCGTTTTCGCCTAACCAAAAAGTTCTTTTATATGACTCAAGACTTCATTTATTCCCTGGGAAACTTAAATCGAGATAGACCGGACCATTTGTGGTACGAACTGTTTTTCCACACGATGCCATAGAAATACAAAACCCCAGGGATGGATCAATTTTCAAAGTCAACGGTCATCGTTTGAAACCTTTCTTGGAATTACCAAGTAACCAAGAGGAGGAGCTCATGATTCTTCATGAGCCAAGCTAGCTACGTCTAGTAAGAATGTTAACCCTCTTTTGTAAATATGTACATATTTTTTCCCGTTACACTCATTATATCATGCATTGACTGTGGAGACACAATCAAAATTTAGTGTGGGGGGAGTCTCATTTTCATTTTTTTGTAATTTTCATTTTCTTTAAACTGAAAAATTTTCAAAAAAAAGAAGAAAAAAATGCTCATCCACGTTATGGCTATAGTTTGGTACACATTGAACTACTTGAAGTGAAACATTGCTCAAGAGTGGATTGGTCTCCTTCTTTGTAGAAGGTTGGAGTCATCATAATAGATAGTTAACTTAAAGTCAAAATCTCTGGCCATGATAAATTAATTAATCGATAAATGTTATCAAATTGAACCAAGGACTTTGAAATGGTTTATGTAATTAAATACATCCATACATGTATTATTAGAGTTTTTAACCACTGATTAAAATCTAGATATCTAATTTATACAGTGACAACAAAAACTAAACGTGCACAAAATATCTTTTCAAGTGTAGCTTAACAAAGATTAATAATTTTATTTCACTTATGATCTATAAGCAACTAAACTTATGACTGATACCACATTTTAGCAAAGTCTGTATTGGCTTTAGTATTTAAATTGTTTAAATGTTGACTGAGAATCTAGTTCACACCAGGAAGTCAACACAACTGTGTTATTAGCTCATTTTCGAGTTCAACCACTTTAAAATTAATTTATAAATGTTATAAATTAATAACAAAATCATTACGAATGTTGTATTGAATTTTATGGCATTTTAATTATTTATTTGAAGCCTTAAAATTAATTAGTACGATGTATATTTGTTAAATATTGATCTAATTAACGTATGGGCTAAAATAAATTAATTAAATAATTAACTTATAGGTTCATAGTTAGGAAGCCCAAATCAAGTGCAGGCCAACCATGCATAGGACAGATGGGGTTTAAAGACTTAGTCTCTAGATATGGAGAAAGTGGTGTTAGATATTTGATATCTAGTTGACTATAAATCGTCATACTCTCTATGTTTTCAATACACAACAGTACCCTAGCCTAGATAAATACAATGTTAAAGCCTTGTAGGCAGGCTTACAATTCGTAGTCGAGGACAGAGACTAGAGATTTAGAGAGGAAGTAGCTAACTACCAAGTTGTCGACAACCGGTGGAATCAATAAAATGGTACATGCTTCATTTTATAAAATAACACACACACACACAGATATATATACATATGTTCTCATATTTGCATCTTAGCCAAAAAACAAACTTTCGACTATTTATAATTTTAAAAAATTAAAATAATAAATATTTAATAAAGTTTTATATTTATAATTATTCATTTTATAAAAAAAATGTATGTCACGGTTTGTGTGTGTGTATTAAGTATGGTTTTAATATTTAAATATAAATATAATTCAAATATATTATTCATGGATTTAATGAAAAAAGTGATTTTGTTTCTTAAAAAAATAAATTTGGATTTAATAGACACACACTTATAGTTTTAAATAAAATATGTATATATATATTATTCTTTTTTATCTTTATAAAACAAAAAGTAAAAATTCGGAAACGTTGTAAACCCTAGAGTATAAACATTCACAACATTTATAAGTAAGTTAAGGTTATGCATTATAGTAGTATATATATGCTTAGGATAATATAATTAAAGGTTGTATTATATATGTAAAGAAAACATGAAAAAATAAAGTGAAACGTTAGCAGACATTAAGTACACTTAGGCATCAAATAATGTTGGCTCATGTTTGTGAAAGGGGGAGTCATGTTGGGGACGTGAGTACATGAGGAAAAGGTGGCATGGTGAAATGGCAAGCGTTGAGTGGAGGTTATGTCCTTTAAGGGTAGTTTGATAATTTAATTTATCCCTTAGTGTATAACTAAATTTCCTAATTATTTTTCTCATTTTCTCATTTCTATTTCATTTTCAAACCTCCATTCAAGTTCTCATGAACACTTTAATGGCATCTAAGGGTTCTTAAGTTCAGAAATTCTTTCTTCTTTTCATTTCTTCCTTAAGCAAAATCCATAAAACATCCTCCTTCCTTACCTAAATCACTTAACCACTCAAAACAAGTACACACACATCCATAATCATTTAGACCGAGCACAACCCTCCTAGGCCAAACCACTTTGGCATTTTAAGGCATCCAAAAATCCATTTTCCCAAGTTAGAAGCAAAGACCTCGATCCTGCTCAACTTCATGTGGAAGTTAGAGTTGAATTTGCAAATTTTTTATGAGTAAAGTTTGCCTTTTTGAACTAAAGTTTTAAACTTTATTTCCTTCATATTATAGTCACTATTTTGTTGTTTGGTTAGTAATATTTGGATGTAAAGTTTGTGACTTAGTTTGTACCTTAAAAGATGACATCTTTGTAGTTGGTAAACCCTTAGAATTAGTTGTAAAGTTAGAAGTAAAGTTTGTATAAGTGATGCCTTCTTATATTCATGAATATTGTTTACTTTATATATATGCCATGTTTATGTTATGTGATGTGATGCTTGGATGAAAATCAATACGACATAAAAGTAGTTCTTGAAGTGTCCATATAGCGACTATCGCTATATCGACACTTTCGGGAAATACCATCTCTTCGAAATCTTTTGTTTTACTTTTGAGCTTGGGTTTTACTTTACAAAGATAATTAAATTTTTGAATAATGATGGATTTAAAATTAATTTAATAATTTAATAATGATTTTAAATTAATTGATTATTTTAATTAATGAGGATAAGGTTAATTAATTAACTTAATAATGATGCGTTGAAAATTAATTAATTACTTTGTAAATGATACTTAAAATTAATTAATTATTTTATTTAATGACGGTTAAGGTTAAATAATTATTTAATAATAATGGATTAAAGTTAATTAATTATTTTAATTAATTGTGTTTTGAAATTGATTAACCCTTTTTAATTAGTGACTTTTAAAGTTAATTAATTGGTTTAAATTTAACTAATCTTTTCTTTAATGATGTTTTAAATTAATTAATAATTTTTAATTAATTATATTTAATTTTTATTAATTAATTTAATTTACTATATTTAAAATTAATTAATTAATTTAATTAAGGATGTTTTCTAGAAAGTGATTAACCCCTTTACTTAATGGTATTTGAAGTTAATTAGTCAAATTAATTAATGAAGTTTTAAAGATGATTAATCATTCTTATTAATGATAGTTAAAGCTAATTAATCATTTTAATAAGGATGTTTTAAGTAATTAAATCCTTTTAATAATGCTAGTTTTAAGTTGAGGAACCCTTTTTAACAAGGCTGTTTAAGGTTAATACTTGTGAAGTGAAGCCCAAGCATGAATTCGGTTTTAAAAGTAAAAGTTTAATCCGTTTATGGAAATGAATTAATTTTCGTAAAGCGATATCACTTTTATGCAAAAGAATTTAGTTATATACTTAACACCAAATGTCGAAGAGGGGAACTCGTCTCTATCTCGAAAGTTAAGAATGTACGCCGAGACGTGACTTTGAGGCGACACTACCTTAACTTCTCCAGAATCACTATTACTTAAGGGACAATACAAGTTTGAAATCGATGAGTAGTGATGGGTACACATGATTTAATTTTCATATACGATCATTTTGTTATCTTCGATAGTCGGTTTTGTCGTCTATCGATTGCCTCAGCCTTCTTTTTTTGGTCATTCCAAGACAATATGTTGCTCATTTGAGCTTTGTTATCCTTTATCAGAAATGACTAAACCCGAAGAGTGAGTGGGGGCCAAGCTATGTATGGTTTTTCCTATTAGAGTATTTCCATATCCACTCTAGATTGGATACGCATGGATGCATTTAGATGTGAAATACTCGGATACTCGGTAAAAGTTGGTAGAGTCCGGCTTGGAGGTTTCCAAGAGCCATCGGAGTTCTCAAGTATATTTCTAGAGGTATACTTTAAGTAAGAGGGTGCACTCTCCTAGTTATTGCTGAAAAAAAGTTCCTTTCCTTGTTAGATTTGAACCTTCGAATTTGTTTTCCTTAATTGCATTGGGAAGAGTCTAGCACTCTTCGTGATGTTTAATTATTTGTATCCACTCTTTACATTTGGATGTTGTTCTTGTGAGAGCAAACTTATTCTGCATTTGGCGGCGTGGTCTCACATGTTGTTGATTAATTACAATTATTGTCTAGAGTTTTACTCATACCAAACATATTGTTTGACCCAAGTTGTTTGTTTTCCCTAAACTGTCGGGTACTCATTTGTATTTGAGTAGTCCAAGAGTAGAAGGTCTCTTATGGGTTCTTTTGAAGACGGTGTCCAGTAGAAGACCTATAGCTATTTAGTTATCTATTTCCGCTGTTTGTTTAGTTCTTGTAAGTGTATTATGTTTCAACATATGTAAAGGCAGGTTGTTATAACTGCCTAAGCTGATTGTAGTACTTCTGTATAACTCTGATAACTCCATGTTACGGAGTAACCTTATGTACTATTTTACCGTTATGATATGTTTAACAGTTTCATTGTGAGATTTTCTGTTATATTCCTTTTATTTTACTCCACGACAATTCATCTTTTAGATGCTTGGGCAATGACACACGAATACCGTAGATGTATGAAGTTTCATTCCCAGGGGTTAGAAAGGTGGGTCGTCACCATTGGTGTTAGAGCAACCAATAAGAAAATAATAGATTTAATTTGGGAGCCATGTCTGAACTCCTAGAATATCTTCAGTTTTGATATATTTAGTTATATACTATTTTCAATGCATCCATTCACTATAGAATGGGTGAGGCTTGTGGTCACGATTTAGGAAGAGGATGTAGGCTTTAAGTCATGGAGATGGTCAGAGAGAGCACGCCAAGGAGGAGCAGCTGCCGAAGTCCGTGGGCGATCTCATGGAAAGATGAGTGCATGAAGATGGAGGGATCGTTTGACCATGTTGCTATGAGCATCAGGTTGGAAGTGGGAATTATATTTGAGAGAAAGAAGGTTTAAGTTGTTAATTATTAGTAATTAGTTGTATTAATTAAGTAATTAATTTAACTAGTTAATATAATTAATTTGATTTCTTCCAAAACCAATAACTTTTCCATACTAGGTTCAAATTTGACGTGGTCAGTCGTGTTAGATTCATATTGGCAATATCTACAATATTGAATTGGATTGGTGAAATTTGGAGCTTGTAGAATTTTATGCTAAAATCGAACGCCCATTCGAGTTTAGTTTAAACAGAAACGCTTAACTGGAATTTCTGCAAGTTAAACTCACATTTTTGGTTAATCGGTACATTATATAGTTGATAACAATTATTTATTACCTTCTTGGATGTTAGTTTATATTGTTATTTGATTGATTGTTTTGATTAGATTCCCATTTTGGAAATTCATATAACTATATATATTATTTTTTATTCTCGCCTAGTAGTAGATGGCATAAATAACATTTTATTGTAGAGGACAATAAGAAGAAGTCGAAGTGTTATCGTAGGGAACCGGTCACTATGGGACACTTTGAAAAATACACATACATCTGTATATTTTACATAGTACATTTGTAGAGAGATCTAAAAGGGTTTCTTGCCATTATCTATTTACTGTTATCTGCATCTCATATATATTTTTTTATTGATTATATTGATGTATAGTTAAAATAATTGGTGACCTTCTATTTGAATATTTTAAGTGTCGTTATAGCGATTTTTCGCTATGTTATCACTTGTTGAATATCATCTCCTTAAATCTTTGTGTGTTGAACTAGAGCTTGTATTTTCATAAAATAGATGTTTAAAATTCATTAATTATTTTGATTTGATGATATTTGAATTTAATCAATAATTTTAATTTATGATGTTTGAATTTATTAAATCATTTTAATTAATGATATATAAAATTAATTAATCATTTTAAATAATGAAATTTGAAATTAATAAGTGGTTTTAATTAATGATGTTTTAAATTTATAATCATTTTAATTAATGATGGTTGAATCTAATTAATAATTTATTTTCATGACATTTGGGTTTAATTACTAGTTTTAAATTAATGATGTGTGAATGTAATTAATCTATTTAGTTAATGATATTTGGATTTAATTAATGATTTTAAATAATGATGTTTTTAAAATTTAATTAACTAATTTAATAAAAGAATTTAAAGTAAGTCAACTGATTTAATAAAAGTGTTTTAAAGTTACTTAATTGATTAAATCAAAATGTTTCAAAGTTAGTTAATTAATTTGACAAAAGTGTTTAAAGATAATTGATTAATTTATTAAAAAGATTATAAAGTTGTATATAAATTATCCTTTGGGACAAATTAACATTGTTTTAAATTTATAAAGGTATTTAAATTGATTTGTTATCCTTTGGGATAATAAGTGTTGTTTTAAATTTATAAATGCTAGTTTATAAATGAGAAAATCTTTTAATAGAAATTGTTTAAAAATAAAGCTACGTGTATTGTTTTGGGTTTATGACAGACAATGTTTTAAAGACATTTGTTTTTGTCCCTTATTTTAATATACTTAGTATTATAATTTTCCCTCTTAAAAGTATATTTCAAAGAGTATTTTTAAAATGTTTTACAATATTTGAAATGTCAAAATCAAGCCCAAATGTGGATCAAATGTTTTAAAAGTTTGATTAATTTATTAGTGGTAAGTGTATGTGATTTAACTCCTGTACACCAATCACTTTGTTATTCTCGATAATTGATATATCGACTCTCGATTTTGACTCTGTTATCTTCTTTGTATTTCGTCACTCTAAGACGATGTGTTGCTCTTTTTGGGTTTTTATATCCTTTGTCGAAAATGACTAAAACCAAAGCGCGTGTAAAGAGGGGTGCATCGTCCTAGTCATTGTTGTGCTTCGTTATTTTAAGATGATTTTTCACTCATTTGAGCATTAGTATCCAGCATCGAAAAAACTGAAACCAAAGCGTGAGTGGAAGCCAAGCCATGTGGCTCGCACCCATTAGGATATATTCACATTCATCTAGAGAAGTTGATAGCATGCATGTATTGATGTGAGTATACTTGAATGCCTGTAGATTTAGCGGGGTCCAGCTTGGCAGTTCCTGAGAATGACATGTGTGCTCTCAAGTATATTTTATCTAGAGGTACACTTTCAGTGTAAGGGGAAACACCCTCCTAGTTATGTTAGATAAGTTTATTTCCCTTGTTTCTATCTCAAACCTTGGAATTGATCTGTTAATCTTTTGTGTTTCATCAATTCAAGACGATTTGTTGATTATTTGAGTGTTGCTATCCTTTGCCGAAAATGATTGAAACCAAAGTGCGAGTGGAAGCCAAGCTATATGGGAGTTTTCCCATTTGGATATCTTTACATCTACTCTAGATTGGATTTGGTGGTATGCGTTCGGAAATGTGAAATACTCGGATTCTCGATAACCGTTGGCGGGGTCCGGTTTGGTATTGTCCGAGAGCCATCGTAGCTCTCAAGTATATTTCTTTAGGTATACTTTCGATAAGAGGGGTGCACCCTCCTAGTCATTTGTTGAAAAATTTACCTTTCTTTATTTAATTCAAATCTTTGAATTTTGTTTCATGATTTGCATCAGAAGTGTCTGAAGCTCTTCTCGATGTCTAATTATATTTGTCCATTCTATAAGTTTGGATATTGTTGTTATCTATGTACATCCTTTCTTGTTTGGATTGTTATTGTGATTGTTTCTCATTTCTTAATATGGATGTTGTTCTTGTGAGGTAAAAATCCGTTCCACGTTTAGCGGTATGGTCTTACAGAATTATTAAATGTTAGTCTTATTGCTTGAGTTTTTCTCATGCTGGTTTTCCAGACTAATCTGGATGTTATTTTATTATAATGCTCGGGTCAGAATGAGTGTTTTTCCATGTTGGCTTTAGTGATATGGATTCCTTTAGAAGGAGCTAAATGTTCACCTATCGTAGTGCTTAATTTTTCGTTATATTATATGGTATACCTATCAGCAATTGTAAGGTCAGACATTTATAACTGTCCAGTCGATAAGGTTTATTTTTAACTCTAATGTATCTTGTATGTGGGAGTGAAAATTTATACTGTCTTTATTTATTATATGTTGTGGATTCCGCTGTGAGATTCTGTTTTCCCCAGTTCTTTCTGTGTTGTTCTTTTTTTCCCTAACAATCTACCTTTTCGACGATTGAATTTTTGGCATTTGAATACCGTGGATATGTTTGGTGTCGATTTTCGATGGTCGAAAGGGTAGATTGTTACGTTTGGTATCAGTGCTGAAGGTTAAGTGAGAACCTTGGCTTTGGTAGGGTATGGCTCACTAGAGATAAGGTTAGTAATACCCTAGAGCGAGTAACTCATTAGAGATAGGGTAAGTGGTACCCTAGCATGAGTTTGAGAGTATTATATATACGAGAGCGTATTCGTTATTGTTATAAAAACATATTGTGTTAGTTGGTCTATTGAGTTGTTTATGAATTCTGGTCGAGACGTGGGATGTCACTGTGTTGATAGGGATTTCTAAACACTCGAACAAGGCAAATAGACACTATATTGATTTTTGAAAATTTGGTAAATGAAATATTTTATCTAGGATTAATTATATATATAGGAATAATTTTCAACATTTATATAGTTATTATGGTGTGTTTGTTTGAATGTGATAATATTTATTTATTATCACTATTATTTGTTCAGCCACGCTCAGATACTATTGTTTGTTAATTTACGCTCGTCCAGTTATGAGCATTTATTGATAATTATGAGTGCATTAGAATGAACCCTTTTGTGAATTAAGTTTCACAATTTGACTATAAGGTGTTTGGAGAAATTATTAAGTCAAAAGTCATCTTTTAATAATGTTAAGTTAAAAGTAAGCTTTAACAAAAGTTGTTTAACATAATCTAAATGGTAGGATAAGACATTTAGAGAATAAATACTTTAGAAAATTTTATTATAATAAAGGAGACTTATTATAATATGAAATGATTTTATATAAAGGTAATTTTATATAAATCTGATTTATAAAATGTGTTTTAAAAAGGATTTTTGACTTTAAATCCCGAAGTTGTTTGAAATAATTTCAAAAGGGTTTTAAATATTCTAAAAAGTAATAAGAGTGCTATTTGGAAGTATTTCTAAGTATATATATTTTGGAAGAGAAATTTTAGTGGAATGCATTTTATTTAGGGTAATTTGGAGGAAATCATCTCGATTTGTTTTGTGGTAATCTGAAAAATCTTGTAAGTGATGATTAGATGTTTGCTTAGGCGAATGTTGTGGGGGAACTTAGTAAATTATTCTTTTTGTCATTATGCGATCGAAATGAGTTCAAATCCAGATGAACCTAAAGTGGGTTTTAATAAATATATTGTTGAAGTTATTTCATATAGAAATATTTGTGGAATATTTTCAAAAAGGAAACTGGTTTAAAATAAAAGTTATTTTGAATAATAATTTGATGAATGAAAATTTAAACTCTTGAATAGAAAAGATATATTTAAACTCTTGAATAGAAAAAATATATTTTAACTCAAATTTTAAAATGAGTTAAATTTGATAGGGTGGTTTTAATAGACATGGTTTTATTAAAACGATATCTTTTGTTAAAACATCTAAGTGGCGTATAACTGTTTGTTGTTTTTGGGTCAACCCATAGACATCTTTCATTATAATACTCTAAGTGAAAGAAGTTGAAAGGTTGACTCAGTTTTAAAATATCTATATTTTGATTAAGTCTCCATCTAAATTTTGAAAAGTAAAATAAAATTGGTGTTTTGTGTATACTCTTAGGATCAAGAAGGATATTATATAAGAAAATAAAATGGAGTAAGTTTTATTTGATGTTTATAAAGAAATGACTTTATTAACTATTTTTAAACTTAGGTGAAAAATTTATGTAATAATTCATAAATAATGTTAGTATTGAATAAAATACTAAATTGAAAATCTAAGTGATTTAGAAAAAAAATTGGTGTAGTTAAGAAACCAATAAATATATTTGTAGCTTTGGGCGACCTAGGATAATTTAGAAAATAACTTCTGAATTTTGTCTAGGAGCTTAGATGATCTTCTAAGCAATAACCAAAAGCTTATGAGCAAAATGGTATGCTTAGGGAATTATCTATATTCTTGGACAATCAAGAAAGTTTTAGAACCTAAGCTGGGATTTGATTGTTTGTCATTTAACATTTTAAAATAATGCTAAGTGTTAGATTTTTCCCTTATGGAATTTAATTGATTGATAGTGTTAGTTTATTCTTTTATGGAATTTGATTTGATTGATTGTGTGAGTTTAGATACTATGTCTATTTTATAACCCATAGGATTTTTGAATTATTGTTTGTTAAGACTTAAATCCCAATGCCTTGCCAAAAAAAGACTTAAATCCCAGTCCTTTTGAAAAAAAATGATTTCGAGAAAAAAATTTGTGGAAAGAAATAATAAAAATATTTTTGAAGTGGTTTTTCAAATATTTTGTTATGACTAAATTTGGGCGATTAGAGGTTTCCCGATTTAGGAGACTCACTAGAAGTATATTTGTTTACTCTAGTGTTGTTTGGGAGGAACTAGAATACCACTGGATGCTCCATGTTGTTTTATTCTATAGTTATACCATGCTTCGATTGGGAGAGCCCTTTCCTTGTCATAATTAATTTTGGTTTTACATATTTCTTTTTTGAGGAATTTGAAAATATTTTGAATATAAAACCTGTGCATTTAGTTCAAAATTTATCTTTTGAAAATACTGGTTGCATAACATCTATTACGGAGTATTCTCAGTATTTTGTTACATATGGTTGTTATACTGCTTTTGTTTGCATGTAGATTTATATCAGGCTAATTTTTGCATATAGAGTTGCATCATTATTATTTGTTGCATCATATTGTACTTTTGTCAGCCTGATTCTCTTTTGGATTATGGAAGTACAGGTATGCAAGAGATTTCCACTTGATTTCTTACGCACTTGCATTTGCATCGAGTTAGTGAGTTGCTTGCAAAATATAAAATATAAATCAAACGTAAAAAGGTACATAATAGATTAGAAATTGAAATTGATTGATGATTTCATGCCCAAATATTGAAGGTTACTTGGCTTTTGTTTTCTTTTGATTGGTTTGGGCCCATAAAGGCAATTTGTAATTGTTCTGATCGAGCCGCATAAAGGAGACACTGCCGAAATTTTCCGTAATATTTGGAAATTAATTAAGTATTAAGTTTATTAACTCATTTTAATTAATAGTTTTAAACTTGAGGGTTTGGAAACATTTTCTTCCTTAGGGAATTTCGGGGACTAAATTCTATTTAAGGGGGGAGGGGAATGTAACATCCTAGAAATTTGATCATTTTGATTTAAATATTTAATTAATTTTAAACATTTAAATAATTGGTTTTTAAAGGGTTAGTAAATTGAAAATTTAAATATAGTGATTATCTAAATATTTGAATGGTGATTGAAATATTAATTAAATGGATTTGATAGTCTTATTGAACTCCTTTTAATTAATGAATAATATTGGGCAATTCATTTTGTAAATTTATTTGCTGTAATAAATTTTTTGAATAAATAATCAAAAAAATTACTTTTATTATACGATCCGATTTTTATTGACGTATTTTTAATTTAATTTATTTTATTTTTCTATAATTTTTAATTTGGAAAATATTGACAATTTTCATTTGATGGTTTATCAGCAAACGATAGTGTTTTTAAGATTTTATAGAACTCAATAACCAGAGTATATTATTATTGTTTTGGGATCGCATCATTGTTCTGAGCACGATCCTATTTTTGTTTTGTCATTCGGGGTCTGTACGCGAACGACAACACTGTGAAGCGAAATGCCGGATATTTTGAATTATAAACCTAACTTAGAACATTTTGGTACAAGCAGCACACAACTTTGTCTCCCTTGTACGATTTACGATTCATTTCATGCCGAACAAAGAAAACAAGAAAAGAAAGCACCTCTTCAAAAATTTAAATAATTAAAAAAATAAATCTAAAAATTCTAAAACCTGTTGTTTTGAGTTCGTTTTGGCTAGAACTTCAATTCTAGATGATGTGGTAGTGAGCGACAATAGTTTGAGAGGGCTCAACAGTTTTACAGTAGGAGTATTTAGACTAGGGTTTTGATGTTTGGCAAATTGGAAATGAATTAGACAAATATAACCTTGGATTTGGATTTCTCTAGTCCAAAATCACCTTGAAGCCAAAAATTGGAAGCTCCGATCAAGCATAGTGGAATGCGTCCATTCATTGTAGCGTGGGCGAGGCTCAGGGTCGCGATTTAGGAGGGGGATGCATGCTTCAAGTCATGGTGACGGTCGGAGAGAGCACACGAAGGGGAAGCTGCTAGTGAAGTCGGTGGGTGATCTCATGGTGAGATGAGTGCATGAGGATGGAGGGATGGTTCAACCATGTTGTGGTGTGCATCAGGTTGGAAGTAGGAATTTTATTTGGGAGGAAGATGTTTAAGTTTTAATTATTGGTAATTAGTTGTATTAATTAAGTAATTGATGTTAATTAGTTAATATAATTAATTCGATTTCTTATAAACTAATAACTTTTCCATACTAGGTCCAAATATGGCGCGGTCAGTTACGTTAGATTCACATTGATGATATCTACGATATGGAATTAGATTGGTGAAATTTGAAGCTTGTAGGATTTTGTGCTAAAATCGAACGTCCGTTCGATTTTAGTTCAAACCGGAACGGTTCGGTGATAACTAGAATTTTTGTGAGTTAAACTCACCTTTTTTGTTAATCAGTACATTATATAGTAGATAAAAATTATTTATTGCCTACTTGAATGTTAGTTTATATTGTTGTTTGATTGATTATTTGGATTGGATTCCCGTTTTGGATATTCATATAACTATATATATTATTGTTTGTTACTGCCTAGTAGAGGATGACATAAATAATCATTTTGTTGCAAGAAGTCAGAGTGTTATCGTAGTGAACATGTCGCTATGGAGCACTTCGAAAAATATACATACATATGTATGTTTTACAAGGGACATTTGTAGAGAGACCCAAAGGGGTTTCTCGCCATTATTTATTTATTGTTATCTGCATCTCATTTATATTCTTTTATTGCTTATATTGATGTTTAGTTAAAATAATTGACGACCTTCTATTTGAATTGTTTAAGTGTCGTTATAGCAATTTTTCGCTACATCGTCACTTATTGAATATCATCTCCCTAAACCTTTGTTTGTTGAACTTGAGCTTGTATTTTCACAAAATAGATGTTTAAATTCATTAATCATTTTGATTTGATGAAATCAATCATTTTAATTTATGATGTCTGAATTTAGTAAATTATTTTAATTAATGATATTTAAAATTAATTAATCATTTTAATTAATGGGATTTGAATTAATTAATCATTTTAATTAATGATGTTTTAAATTTAGTAAATCATTTTAATTAATGATGATTGAATCTAATTAATCATTTTTAATTAATGATATTTGGATTTAATTACTAATTTTAAATTAATGATATTTGAATGTAATTAATCAATTTAGTTAATGATATTAGGATTTGATTAATGATTTTAATTAATGGTGTTTTTAAAAGTTAATTAACTAATTTAATAAAAGAATTTAAAGTAAATCAAACGATTTAATAAAAGTGTTTTAAAGTTACTTAATTGATTTAATAAAAATGTTATAAAGTTAATTAATTAATTTGACTAAAGTGTTTAAAGATAATTGAGTAATTTATTAAAAAGATTATAGAGTTGCATATAAATTATCCTTTGGGACAAATTAACATTGTTTTAAAGTTATAAAGGTATTTAAATTGATTTATTATCCTTTGGGATAATAAGTATTATTTTAAATTTATAAATGCTGGTTTATAAATGAGAAATTCTTTTAATAGAAATTGTTTAAAAATAAATCTAATTATAAATTGTTTCGGGTTTACAGTAAACAATGTTTAATGACATTTGTTTTTTACCCTTGTTTTAATACACTTAGTATTATAATTTTCCCTCTTAAAAGAATATTTCAAAGAGTATTTTAAAAATGTTTTACAATATTTAAAATGTGAAAATCAAGCCCAAGTGTGGATCGAATGTTTTAAAAGTTTGATTCATTTATTGGTGATAAGTGTATGCGATTTAACTCCCATACACAAATCACTTTGTTATTCTCGATAGTTGATTTATTGACTCTCGATTTTGATTCAGCTATCTTCTTTATACTTTGTCACTCTAAGACGATGTGTTGCACTTTTTGATTTTTGATATCCTTTGTCAAAAATGACTAAAACCAAAGCGCGTGTAAAGGGATGTGCACTCTCCTAGCCATTGTTATGCTTCGACTGTTATCCCAACTTTTAGCAAAGCTGAGATACCCAAAAATTAACTAAAAACCAATGATTACTAGTCATGGACATCAGCTATACATGTAGGATAACCATGGATATCGATGAATTTTGTCCGAGTCCGGATCGGGCTGCAATTGACAAGACATGACAAGCAAAGCCATGGAAGCCAACGTTCCAAATTTCAGGTTAATCGGAGTTCGTACGGACGAGATATGATCGATTCGAATTAGAAAAAGTATGTCGTTTGTATCCATCAAGGGGTCGTCATATTGGTTTGTTCGAATCCATCAAGAACGAGCAACTACGAATCGATCATCTTCGAATCGATCAGATTCGAATCCATCACGATAACATCGCCTTGCTCTTTTCGAATCCATCGGGTCTTGCATAGTTCGAATCCATCGGGTTCGTATCCATCATAATGGCCCTACATTCGTATCCATTAACCTCGCATCGATCCATCTCGTATCCACCAAGCGACCTCATTTCGTCTCGATCACCTACCATCTACCTCGTATCCATCGGCTGAAGAGCCTGTTGCCTCTAGTTCGTATCCACCAGGTGGCCATACCTGAATAATTGTTCGTATCCATCGAGCTAAGGCAGATACTGCTTGTTCGTATCCATCTACACTGGTCGATACGAAGAAGGATTGGATTGATGAATGCGAACGAGGCTGCCTCTATTGATATGAATTAGAGCATCTCCACCAAGTCAATATATACAACGGTCATCGAGGCAAACGAGGCGAAGTTTGTGGAAACGAATCGGTCAATACGCCACTGAAATGGGATCGATCCAGGAAACTCGGCACCCGAAGTGAATCAACCCAGGAATTACGCGCCACGCCACCACAAGTGCACGCGCCTCTATCGAGTCGAACAAAATGGATTCGAACCTATGGATGCGAACGCGACAGCCCTCGTGAGAATGAAATTCGTATCGATCATATCTCCCAAACCGCTGATCCAAATGCAACGAAATTTTCACAGTAGCTTACGTACAAGGTAGAGTGCAATCCTGCCAAGTTTCAGCTCGATTGGATCATTTCTTGATGGATACGAAATTGCTTCGTATGGATTGCAGATCGAGTCGAAACTTGGTGGGGTCGGTCGCGTGGGTCCCCTCACGTGCCAGAAGAAGTCTCCCGAAGTTTGGGCGCGATCTCAGCCTCATACGCCTATAAATAGCCCCCTGAAGCCTGCAGAAAGGGGATCTTTTTCGCAATCCAACGTCCAGACTCTGCCGGATTCAATTCTACTTCTTTCTATTGCTGTTATACTCGAAATTCTTCATTGTAACTGCTGTAATCATCTGTAAGCAGCAAGGATAATCAATAAAAGATAAAAACCTTGAAGTGGACGTAGGCCGGAGATAGCCGAACCACTATAAATTATGTATCACTATTCATTATTTCTGGATTGCTATTTGTTGCTTGCTTAGATCTGAGATTTGTGTTTGAATATTGCTGATTTGTATTCATACACTGGTGCTTTCACAATACTTGGGGTTTGTGACCATTTTTGGCGCAAACACTTTGGTGCTTTCACTGAGAGCAACTAGCACCCACTACACCAGATTCAAAGTTTAGATTTAAAAGCTTGAAGGGATCAGATTTGGGAGACAATGACTCGACAAACGAGACAAAGAGCTGAGAGAAGCCAACAAGGAGGAAGTCAAGAGGCATCCTCTGGTGCTGGAGAAGAACCAGCATCGATCTACATCACTAGAGACGAAATGGAGACCATGACCAATTTGATGCACGAAAGAATGATGAAAAGCCAACAAGAGATGCTGCAGAATTTCTTTAAACAGATAAGAGCTGCAGGGATACAGAACCTAGGACCAGCTACAGCGGCTATGAATGCGGAACAAGGAGCTAGGGTTGCGGAACCCAATGAAGGTCAGAATACAGATCCAGAAGGCAATCTACAAGGACTTGGGGGCAGACCCTCAGGATCTGATACTGGAAGGCCTACAGATGGAGCTCAATAAGCTGGAGCCAACGCTGATGCTAACGGGCCACACGAAGAGTACGTACCAGAATACCCTTCAAGGCCAAGAGGGCAACCCCAGGATGGAGATGAAAAGATGGCTGGATTAGTTCGACGACTGATGAGAGGGAGATTGTCCAATGGAGGGCTAGAGGAGGTCAGTCGGAGTCCGTTCGCTCTGAATATCAGGAATGCAAGGAACCCTCCAAAGTTCAAACTACCAACGCTGGATCCGTATGACGGGAAGTCGGATCCGACCATGCATATTACCAGATACATTAGACACATGGAAGTACTGGGAGCATCCGAGGAAGTGATGGCACGATGTTTCCCTTTATTTTTGACAGACTTGGCAGCACTTTGGTTTAGGCAATTAAAGACTGGATCGATCAGGACATGGGGCAAGCTTGTAGATTGCTTCATGGAACAATTTAGGGTCCATGTGACAAGACCCAAGAGTGTGATGACTTTAGCTTCGATAAAGCAAAGGACCGGAGAGTCCATAAAAGGTTTTTTGCTGTGATTCAATGCAATGGTGGCTTCTATAGATCGCCCGGATCCATCGATGATTTTGATGGCGGTAGTGGCAGGAGTTGGAGAAGGCACCGAATTAAAAGATTCATTGACAAGAGATCCACCGTAGGATATTGGAGAGTTTTACCATGAAGCTGAGAAATTCATTCGATTAGAAGAATCACGAGCCGAGAGGCAGGAAATAAATGTTGCACAAGGCGAAGGAACCGCCCGGGAACAGTCCAGGGCAGACAAAGGAAAAAGAAAGCAGGATGACGCACATGATGGTCCTGATAAATGGAAGAAATTTCGAGAGCCCAGATTTAGGCAATACACAGACTTGGTGGCAAGCCTGGAACGAATTTACACTGAAACTCGGGGGCAACTCCCCTATCGAAAACCACCCAGGAGAGATCCCACAGAGCGGGAGCGTAGAACCGGAAAATACTGTCTATTCCATGAGCTGGATGGGCACACAACCGACGAATGCCGCCACCTAAAGGATGAGGTGGAAGAACATGCCAGGAGTGGTAGATTGCCACAATATGTTAAAGAACGTGCAGCGGCGGTAAGGCCCGAACAACTACCGCCTCCACCTAACAGAAACGACCCTGGATCGGGATCACGACTCGTCATCAACTGATTAAGATGGCAAGGGCCAAGTTCAAGGTTTGGACTTCGGTCAAAAAATTTCATTAGATTTGTTTTCAGAATAAACGGCTACTCCACTTACTCATGTATGGGAACCAGAGAGATCCCTAGGCATGCTTTGAGATGGAGATAGACCGATCTGCCTGGAGAGGCAATGTCTAGTTTTTTCCTGATGTTTGAGATTGAACATCTAGGACCTGAATTTAATAAATAAACTTGAATTTCTGAAAATAAACCTTTAACCGAAGAGTTAAAGGATGAGTATTAAAAATCAATATAAAAATGATCGCTTTATGACCCTACCCGGAGAGACGGGGTCCGGAGTGCAAGAAGTGGGTTGCTTCGCCGGAGAGCGACAGGATCGGCTCACTTAACATCGTTTCCCATTCACCGGAGAGTGATTGGATCGGGATTCGATAAGAGCCTGGAGAGGCTATGATCGGCCCACGATTTAGGCCATGACATCGCTTAATGTTCAGATACATTGAACCTGAGTGCAAGAAGTGAGTCGCTTCGTCGGAAAGCGACAGGATTGACTCACTTAACGTTGTTTCCCTTTCACCGGCGAGTGACAGGATGGGATCCAGCAGGAGCCCGGAGAGGCTACGATCGGTCCAGAACGACTAAGACATCGCTTTACGCCCTAACTGGGGCCAGAGTGCAAGGGGCAGAAAGCAACGCCGAAGTGCAACAGGATCTTTCTGTTCAATCGCCAAGTCTGGGAAGGGCTTAGCAAGGGTCCGGAGTAACCATTGATTGTCCCGAGAGACTACGGAGTTTCATTCTTAACTTCCACAAGAAGAAGTGGATAATGATTTGGCTTCGAACAGCCATGAACTCGATTGAAAATACCATAAGATTTGAATAAAACATGAAATCACTGCATTCAATTTGAGACTGATCAAAACACTCCTTTTACCAAAAGGCATGTTTTGGGGGGCAAAGTGTTATCCCAACTTTTAGCAAAGCTGAGATACCCAAAAATTAACTAAAAACCAATGATTACTAGTCATGGACATCAGCTATACATTGCAGGATAACCATGGATATCGATGAATTTTGTCCGAGTCCGGATCGGGCTGCAATTGACAAGACATGACAAGCAAAGCCATGGAAGCCAACGTTCCAAATTTCAGGTTAATCAGAGTTCGTACGGACGAGATATGATCGATTCGAATTAGAAAAAGTATGTCGTTCGTATCCATCAAGGGGTCGTCATATTGGTTTGTTCGAATCCATCAAGAACGAGCAACTTCGAATCGATCATCTTCGAATCGATCAGATTCGAATCCATCACGATAACATCGCCTTGCTCTTTTCGAATCCATCGGGTTTGTATCCATCGGGTCTTGCATAGTTCGAATCCATCGGGTTCGTATCCATCATAATGGCCCTACATTCGTATCCATTAACCTTGCATCGATCCATCTCGTATCCACCAAGCGACCTCATTTCGTCTCGATCACCTACCATCTACCTCGTATCCATCGGCTGAAGAGCCTGTTGCCTCTAGTTCATATCCACCAGGTGGCCATACCTGAATAATTGTTCGTATCCATCGAGCTAAGGCAGATACTGCTTGTTCGTATCCATCTACAATGGTCGATACGAAGAAGGATCGAATTGATGAATGCGAACGAGGCTGCCTCTATTGATATGAATTAGAGCATCTCCACCAAGTCAATATATACAACGGTCATCGAGGCAAACGAGGCGAAGTTTGTGGAAACGAATCGGTCAATACGCCACTGAAATGGGATCGATCCAGGAAACTCGGCACCCGAAGTGAATCAACCCAGGAATTATGCACCACGCCACCACAAGTGCACGCGCCTCTATCGAGTCGAACAAAATGGATTCGAACCTATGGATGCGAATGCAACAGCCCTCGTGAGAATGAAATTCGTATCGATCATATCTCCTAAACCCCTAATCCAAATGCAACGAAATTTTCACAGTAGCTTACGTACAAGGTAGAGAGCAATCCTGCCAAGTTTCAGCTCGATTGGATCATTTCTTGATGGATACGAAATTGCTTCGTATCGATCGTAGATCGAGTCGAAACTTGGTGGGGTCGGTCGCATGGGCCCCCTCACGTGCCAGAAGAAATCTCCTGAAGTTTGGGCGCGATCTCAGCCTCCTACGCCTATAAATAGCCCCCTGAAGCCTGCAGAAAGGGGATCTTTTTCGCAATCCAACGTCCAGACTCTGCCGGATTCAATTCTACTTCTTTCTATTGCTGTTATACTCGAAATTCTTCATTGTAACTGCTATAATCATCTGTTACCAGCAAGGATAATCAATAAAAAATAAAAACCTTGAAGTGGACGTAGGCCGGAGATAGCCGAACCACTATAAATTATGTATCACTATTCATTATTTCTGGATTGCTGTTTGTTGCTTGCTTAGATCTGAGATTTGTGTTTGAATATTGCTGATTTGTATTCATACACTGGTGCTTTCACAATACTTGGGGTTTGTGACCATTTTTGGCGCAAACATCGACATTCTATGACGATTTGTCGCTTATTTGACCATTAGCTATTTAGTTATCTATTTTAGCTGTTTGTTTAGTTCTTGTAAGTGTATTTTATTTCAGCATATGTAAAGGAAGGTTGTTATAAGTGCCTAAGCTGATATTAGTACTTTTGTGTAACTTTGATAACTCCATGTTAGGGAGTAACATTATGTACTATTTTACTATTATAATATATTTAACAGTTTTATTATGAGATTTTATGTTCTATTCTTTTTATTTTACCCCACGACAATTCATCTTTCAGATGCTTGGGCAACGACACACGAATATCGTGGATGTATTAAGTGTTGTTCCCAAGGGTCAGAAAGGTGGGTCATCACATTTATTATAAAGTAAAAAAAGAGTTTATTTCTTATAATAAAGTGATTCTGTTTATTGAGAAGATAGAAATATTTTGGTATAAATATTTATGAAATATTTTATATAACATGTTGTATAAATGAGAGATTTATAAATGGTAGTTTATAAATAAAAGAATAGATTTGTAAAGGAGTTTTATAAATAAGTTTTAAAAGAATTTTATAAATAAAAAGGAGTTTTATTAATAGAAAGAAGTTTTATAAAAGAGATATATAAAAGAATTTTATAAATAGAAAGGAGTTTTATACAAGAGATTTATAAAAAGAATTTTATAAATAAAAAAGAGATTTATAAAAGGAGTTTTGTAAATAAAGAGATCTATAACAATATGTTTTATGAAAAGAATGAGTCCCAATTTCCACAAATGATCATTTTAAATTATGGTGGTATGGAAATTATTCTTTTCATACTTAACACCAAAAAGAGAAAAGTGGTTTGGGTTTATATTTAACAATGTTTTCAAATGACATTTGTCTTTGGCCCATTTAAGTATGATTTTTGAAATGAATTCTTTCATAAATATTTTGTAAATATACTTATACAGTTGAGATAAGTATATAGTTACATTGTCAAAGTATTGGAAGTGTAGTGTTTTGTGAATATGCTTATACCATTGAGATAAGTATATGAATATTTTTCAAATAATTTAAAAGAGATTTTAATTAATGAAAGGATTAATTAAAGAGGATTAGTGGTTGCTTCTCTGCTTAATCATGCTTGATTAAATATCTGATTTTGTAACAACCCTATTGTTAATCACCAAATTAATTATGATTAATTAGGAATTAGATTAAATTTAAATTTGGGATTTTAATTCAGTTATGAAATTTAATTTAAATTCAATTCAATATTGATTTAATTTATGGATTTCAATTTATTGAAATGTTGTTTAAATCCATTATTGCGATTTAAATAAAAAGTAAACTAGATTTTGGAAATTTAGAGTTTTCTAAATTTTCTTTGATTTAAAAATTTAAGTGCATTAATTAAAATATGATTAATGAATGGTTTAGGAATTTATTCAAATTTTTACTTGGGCCTTTGCGATTTCCTAAGCCCATTAGCCATAGTTAATTTCCTATACCCTAAACCTTAACCCTTCCTACTCAACTCCATATTTCATTCATTCTCTTTAAACCAAGTTGTGAGCAAAAGAAAGAAAATTTAGTTTAAGTGATTGGGTCTTAGAAATTTAAAAGCCCATTATCTATTAAATTTAACCAAATACTTTAGTCCATTAGCTTATCCTAATACATAGCCTTAGCCTAATCCATAATTTCATTTTCCTAAGCAAAAATATACTCACGTTTATTTCTTCTAAGCAACAAAAATGGAGAGCAAAAGAAGAAAACCATGTCTCCATTTCAGCCCGAGTCTAATCCCAATCCAATCAAATTCAAGTTAATAGTCATCAAATTAAGGAGGTATGTATTATATTCTTCCTACTTTATCTAGATATACCATCAATTTGATGTTTTGATTGGATGTTGATTTCTGTAAATTCATATTTTTGGGCTGTTTGTAGGAATTAGAAATTGAATTATAATAAAAAACTAGCAGCGTTGGATTGGAGTGATCCTAACTTATTAGTGTTGCTAGCTCCTTCATCTTTTTGAATTTAAGGTTAGATGTTCATCTCACACAAACTATCTTTTAAATGTTGAATTGAGTACTGTTAGTCTTCTTACTTGATTGTGTAGATCATTCAGTTAAAAAGATTAGATTAAATTTTGAATTTATATGATTTTTGCAAAGTGCGTATATGTAAATTGAGTTTTTCAAACCTGTGTTGAAAATGGTTGTTAAAGAACCACCAATCTATACCAATTGGTTAGAAATATAACTTTGAAATTTTATACACATAAACTAGGCCGATATTCAAAGTTATTGTAAAATGTTTGAGTTAAAATGATTAAATTTCAAATTTATATGATTTTTGCAAAGTGGGTATATGTAAATTGAGTTTTTCAAACCTGAGCTGAAAATGGTTGTTAAAGAACCACAAATCTGTACCAATTGGTTAAGAATTTAACTTTGAAATTTTAAACACATAAACTAGACTGATATTCGAAGTTACTAGAAAAAGTTTGAGTTAAAATGATAAAATGTTGAATTTATATGATTTTTGCAAAGTAGATATATGTAAATTGAGATTTACGAAAATGGTTGTTAAAGAATAATAAATCTGTAACAATTGGTTTGGAATTTAACTTTGAAAGTTTGTACATATAAACTAGGCTGATATTCAAAGCTACTGTAAAAGATTTGAGGAAAAAAGATTAAATTTTGAATTTATATTATTTTTTCAAAATGGGTATTGTTTGGAATAAATTTTGTCCGTTGTTGTTGGGATTATTTGATCTAATCTTTGGTTGATCGATTATGATGAATTTTGACTTCTATTTGGGTTCTAAATTTCTAAACCTCAATACTTTGATTTAGAGGTTTATATCAAATTGAGTTTTATAAATCTTTTATAAAATATTTACTTAATATATATATATATAAGTATTTTATACTTATTCGAATTATGGTATATTCATCAGGTGATGAATAAAAATATATAGTTGAATAATAAATGAATTTATAGATTTTAATAAGAAGTTTGAAAGTGTGTGTGTATATATATATATATATATATATATATAATTTAGAAACCAATTTCTATATGGTAAATTAATATTATTTACTTTCAAACTATGAACTCTTATTGAATTTTATTGTGTTTAGCCTTCGGCTAATTATACACTATCCCGATATTTCTTTGATGATTTTTGGAACTATTACTTTTGAGCAATTTATGCTTTCATTTATATTCTTATGGAATTTCGTGCTTTTCTATGTGACAAAGAATTTTAATAAACAATTGAACTGTCGAAGTGGTATGGGACATTTTGTACAATTCCTTCGTTTATTATTATGATTTGTTAAATAGAGTTTTAGTGGAAATTACTAGCTTTTAGTAAATACTTAAATTTACTTTCTGGTATGGGACAATTAACTAAATTTTTGTAATTACCATAGTGACAGTAATCAACACTTTGAGCTTTATTATCTTAGGGTGTTTGATTTCAGACCGATAGATCCCCGAGAAAAGATAACTCATTTTTCATCGATTTGAGAATCGATACATTTTTAGATTTGGGCAGGCATATCTCTTTCGGAAGATCTATTATGGTGTAAATACGGTTGTCTCTTTCGGAAGGCAGATTTTTACATGCATTGTAATCTATAGATACTACAACCTATCAGTTTATTTTGTTTTATATAGTTAGACAATGTTTACCTCTTTTAGAAGGTAAATTTGCATAGGACAGATTAGTTACACGGCTGCTCTTTTCTTTGAGCGGTGTCCCTAATCTGCTGTCTCTTTCGGAAGAATTCCTTTCTATGTAGCGGTTTTTTTCGGAAGACTTCGTGTCACTGTATTAAACTGATAGATGACTACCATTATTATTTATTATTGATGATTATTTCTTCATAGATTTTGGCACGGATATTTAGTATCCTTTTGTTTTGGCTCAGAAGAATTTTGAATTGATTATCACCATATTTTAGAGGATAGTCCATTGGAGACTTGATATGAATCTGTAAAATGGTGATTTGTCTTATATACCAAATTTTGGTTATTATTTGTTTGAGCATATTTTTGTTATGACTTATTTGGATTGTTAAGTCATATTTTGATTCCTGTATATATTGATTTAATATGCCTTATTATCGTTAAAATGAATTTGGTATATATATGGTGCTTAGGCATGTTTATCCAATATGACTTATGATTAAGTCATAAATTTTGTTAACATGCATATATATATTGTTTGAGCATACTTAATTGATATGGCTTATTTTTATATGGTTAAGTCATATATTCTTATTATCAGTATCTCACCCTTTTGATATTTAGAGATAGTCTGACCCGATTGTTATTTTGCTCGGGTCAGGCCGAGACTTTTCAGGTTATAGGTAGACTTTTGGATGATTGGGCTAGCAGGGGAGATATACTATTTGGACTTCTAGTTTATCTCATTTATCCATTTGGACTTTGTATAGTTGAGATTATAGAATTGCCACCGATATATTATTTGAGTCTAGTATTCTATGTTGTAGACTCGAAATTTGTATAATATCAATTGGGTCGTATTTTAAGATTTCTTAAGTATGAAAATATTATCATATAATATTTGAAGTTGGTTTTAATTTAGAATTTGGAGATTTGTTTTGAAATTTTGGAAAAATTAAATAAATGAGTTTAAAAACCTAATTGGTTTAGGAATAGTCAGAGTTACACAGCGAAATTTCAGAAATTAAATTGTTCCGCCGATGGCGACTATTTAGTTTTAATTCTTGAGTATTTTGAATATCACTTTTGTTAGGAAGTGATATTTATAGTATAGTATAAAAATAAGACCTTAGATGGCTTAAAAGTTAAATTGTGGTTTCTTGAACTAAATATTGATCAGAGTTGCACAGCTGGAGCTGATGGACTGTTTCCATTGAACATCTTAAACAATTATAAATAAATATGTTTGCTTGGTTGATGGATGCTTGCTTATTTTGAAATTGAATTTAATTGTGGGAATTAATATTGAGTAAGAATAATTAGTTGAAAAATTTGTAACCTACTCGATATTAATTATAAGACTTTGCGATATCTTCCTTAGTGTAGCTATCGCAAAGGAAATTGAAAACTTTGTTTTGTATAAAATAGAATATTAAACTATTGGTGCCACCAATCAAATGTTAAGATGTATTATGGAATCGTTATCTATTCAGAATTATTTTATTTAAAATCTTGAGTTAGATATAAAGGATAAAAAAATAAGCATCTGTTTAGATTAAAATTGTGATAAAAGATATACATATGAATAATAATCGATTATGTTTATTTTAAGCAAGCAATAAATTGATAAAAGTGTAAAGTACTAAAAGACATATGTATATCATATGGAAATTTATTTTTGTGTTAAATTGCGCGTTGAGTGCTTTAAGAATTCTGATCGATGCGCCTGATCAACGTTATCGATAAGAATTTCCTAAACACTAAAACGAGACAGTCAGACACAGTAAATTGAGTTATAATAAATAAAAAGTTTGAAAGTAAATTAATATGGGATCGAGTATTAATTTTATTTTAGATGAAAAATGCAGCCATCGAACCTTAGTGATTGTTGAGATCAGTGGTGAGGCAGTTTTGATTATTTGGTCAACTCTGTAGCCAATTGATGAAGTTATTCACTGTAAATAAATGGCGAGGCAATGCCATTATATTATTTGGTATTTGTGAAATTGAATATGGTTACATTCAAACAAATTGTATGCATTGCTTTTGATTGGTTATATAAAATATAACCTATAGGATAATCTGAACAAAGATTTAATATATATTTATGGGTCAAAAGTGGATTTGAAATAAAACCATAAGATTATTATATTGGAAAGTTATTAAAGTTGGTTGATTCGACCTTAAATAAGAAATATTTTATGAAAATCAATTTTTGCAAATATATCAATTAGTTCAAGAAGTTTTATTATCTTATAATTCTTGAAATTTAAAATTTTCTTTTGATAAATAAAAATATTTCAAGGAAATATAATTGTATAAATTTAAATACAATTAAGAAATTGATATTTTATACTTCTTGAATTTGAAAAGTGAAATTTTGAAGTAAACAAAATTTGAAAAGTAGGATATAATAAAATATTGAAATAAATGGAACTTTGTATTTAATGATAATCAAGATGAGAAACTATAACACTAGTTATAAAATACAAAGTTGAAAATCTATTATGAGAAAGGAAGTTTACCAAGACTAAGATAATTATGATTCAAACATCATTTTTGAATTTTGTTGAAAAGTAAATTGAAAAGTTATTAGTCAGTTTTATAATTACCTTTTTGGTAAAAAGGTGAATTGTTTTAACTTTTCAAAAGAGAATTAATTTAGTAGTATATTAAAATCTACTCAGTGATTGTATAAATATTTAAATTAAGAAGTTTATGAAGAAGAATAATGATATTGTCATTATTTTGAATCATGTTCGAAATTGAAACATGTTTAAGTATTTAAATTGAGAATGTGCATTATTTAGAAAACTAGAATATTATTTGAAAACATATTCGGGCAAGTATTTGAAATGAAAATCATATGTACATAATTTTGGTTTAAGGAATTGATAATTTTTTGAATTGGAAAAATAGGCAAGTACTTGTTAAAGTAAATTTTTGTGAAATGCTTTGTATTATATTATACATAGCATATTATTGTAGAAAGGAAAATTTTAAATTTTAAATTTTTTAGTGAGAATAAAGTGATATGGAACTTATATTAATACATAAATACTTGTTAATGATAAAATTATGTAACACTTTGGAACATTATGTATAGCATATTATTGTGTAAAATAAAAATCTAAAATTTCCAATTAGTAAAGTGTAAGTTATCATGAAACTTAGGCACATGAGTTCTAATTTATTAGAAAGAGATTGTGGTATAAATGTGTTAAGAAAAATATATAACAAAGATATTATGAAATAGAAAAGATTTTATTTTTTAATAAAAGAAGTTCTGGAAATACATTTAAAACGATGTTTGCTAAAACAAAATAATTTGAGTAAAAGAAAAGAAAACCTTTTTGTTTATATGTATATACAACTTCTCTTTAGAAGTTGGTCTTTCCAATTACGGATATTTAAGAATGGGAAATTAATTTGAAAGAATATAAAGGTTAGAAAAAAATTGATTTTTTGTGAAATTCTTATTTAGAGGGAAAATATTTCTTTAAGAAACAAATTTTGAGCTTATAATAATTTAAATTGAAAAATTTACAATGATTATATAAAGAAAATTTCTTTTGTTATATGAATGTTATTGTAAACGTCATTCATGAATTATTATATTTCCAGATTATTATCAACTAGATTAATCATTACATGGTAGGAAATTCTCGCATCATAATACTTTGTTTAACGTGTGAATGCATATTTATTTAAATTTCTATATGAAAAATCTTATATTGTTTAATTGAGGTGAGAATAGGCACAAGAAGACTACTTGGCTGCAATCACTTGCTGTTGCTTGCATAAAAATTTAGTAAACTGCTTTATAATGCTAAAATAAAGGTACGTTTTCGGATTAAATACAAAAATGATATATATATATATATATATATTATATTTCCGACCAAGTGGTCGATGTATATTATTGTTGTGAAATTGTAAACGGCTCTCAGTACAAAGGAGATGCTGTCAAATTTTTCCAAAAATCCTAACATTTAGAAATTTTATTTTTGGAAATTTATTGTTTGAGATTTGAGGTTAAGATAAAAGAATCTATTTAACTTGTCTACTAGAATTCATTTAAATTAGATGAATTTTTACCGATTCATAATTTTAAGGAATAGATAAAGGAATTAAAATTTTGAGAAAATTTTGGATTTTATTTCTGAATGTCGTAGGCTTACAGAAAAGATTTTGTACCATAAAGATTATTTTGAAATTTCCAAAAATTTGGCATTTAGAAACCAGTTAAATTGTTATACATGTGTTGCATCAATTAGATGAGTTGTATGATACTCATAATCCTTAATAATAAGGCTTGAGCCAAGAAATAGTTCTGAGCTCAAGAAGCCATCGATTAATGGGTCTAATAAATGTTTGACAACTCTATTTTACCTAACGGGTTAATGCAAATCCCGATATGAGCTAAACTTAAAGGGTAATGTAGAGTTTGATTTAATTGTTTGTAGTTTTTTTCTGAGATTGGTTTAATAAATTTGTTACTATTAATAACATAATATTGTTATATAATTCTATCTAAAAGGAGAATTGCGAGGAAGCAATTTTTTTAATGAGAGGAGTCTGTAACAACCCTGTTGTTAATGACCTGATAAATTATGATGAATTGGATGTTTGATTAAATTTAAATTTGGGATTTTAATTAAATTATGAAATTTAATTTAAATTCAATTCAATATTGATTTAATTTATGGATTTCAATTTATTGAAATGTTGTTTAAATCCATTATTGGGATTTAAATAAAAAGTAAACTAGCTTTTGGAAATTTAGAGTTTTCTAAATTTTCCTTGGTTTAGAAATATAAGTGTATTAATTAAAATATGATTAGTGAATGGTTTAGGAATTTATTCAAATTTTTACTTGGGCCTTTGCGATTTCCTAAGCCCATTAGCCTTAGTTAATTTCCTATACCCTAAACCTTAACCCTTCCTAATCAACTCCTTATTTCATTCATTCTCTTTAAACCAAGTTGTGAGCAAAAGAAAGAAAATTTAGTTTAAGTGATTGGGCCTAAGGAAATTAAAAGCCCATTATCTATTAAATTTAACCAAATACCTTATTCCATTAGCTTATCCTAATACATAGCCTTAGCCTAATCCATAATTTCATTTTCCTAAGCAAAAATATACTCACGTTCATTTCTTCTAAGCAACAAAAATGGAGAGCAAGAGAAGAAAACCATGTCTCCATTTCAGCCCTAGCCTAATCCCAATCTAATCAAATTCAAGTTAATAGTCATTAAATTAAGGAGGTATGTATTATATTCTTCCTCCTTTATCTAGATATACCATCAATTTGATGTTTTGATTGGATGTTGATTTCTGTAAATTCAGATTTTGGGGCTGTTTGTAGGAATTAGAAGTTGAATTATAATCAAGAATCTAGTAGCGTTGGATTGAAGTGATCCTAATTTATTAGTGTTGCTAGCTCCTTCATCTTTTTGAATTTAAGGTGAGATGTTCATCTCACACAAACTATCTTTTAAATGTTGAATTGGGTACTATTAGTCTTCTTACTTGATTGTGTAGATCATTCAGTTAAAAATTCTTCTTACTTGATTGTGTAGATCATTCAGTTAAAAAGATTAGATTAAATTTTGAATTTATATGATTTTTGCAAAGTGCGTATATGTAAATTGAGTTTTTCAAACCTGAGTTGAAAATGGTTGTTAAAGAACCACAAATTTGTACCTACTGGTTAGGAATTTAACTTTGAAATTTTATACACATAAACTAGACTGATATTCAAAGTTACTGTAAAATGTTTGAGTTAAAATGATTAAACTTTGAATTTATATGATTTTTTGCAATGTGGGTATATGTAAATTGAGTTTTTCAAACCTGAGCTGAAAATGGTTGTTAAAGAACCATATATTTGTACCAACCTGTTACGAATTTAACTTTGAAATTTTATACACATAAACTACACTGATATTTAAAGTTATTGTAAAATGTTTGAGTTAAAATGATTAAATTTCGAATTTATATGATTTTTGCAAAGTGGGTATATGTAAATTAAGTTTTTCAAACCTGAGCTGAAAATGGTTGTTAAAGAACCACAATTCTGTACCAATTGGTTAGGAATTTAACTTTGAAATTTTATACACATAAACTAGACTAATATTCAAAGTTACTGTAAAAAGTTTGAGTTAAATTGATTAAATTTCGAATTTATTAGATTTTTGCAAACTGGATATATGTAAATTGAGATTTACAAACCTGAGCTGAAAATGGTTGTTAAAGAATAATAAATCTGTAACAATTGATCAGGAATTTAACTTTGAAAGTTTGTACATATAAACTAGGCTGATATTAAAAGCTGTAAAAGGTTAAATTGTACATAACTGTAAAAGGTTAAATTGCTAATAATAAATATGTAAAAGTTTGTACATAACTGTAAAAGGTTTGAGTTAAAAAGATTAAATTTCGAATTTATATGATTTTTTCAAAATGGGTATTTTTTGGAATAAATTTTGTCCCTTATTGTTGGGATTATTTGATCTATCTTTTGTTGATCGATTATGATGGATTTTGACTTCGATTTGGGTTCTAAATTTCTAAACCTCAATACTTTGATTTAGAGGTTTATATCAAATTGAGTTTTATAAATCTTTTATAAAATATTTACTTAATATATATATATATAAGTATTTTATACTTATTCGAATTATGGTATATTCATCAAATGTATAGTTGAATAATAAATGAATTTATAGATTTTAAAATAAGAAGTTTGAAAGTGTGTGTGTGTGTGTGTGTATATATATATAATTTAGAAACCAATTTCTATATGGTAAATTAATATTATTTACTTCCAAACTATGAACCCTTATTGAATTTTATTGTGTTTAGCCTTCGGCTAATTATATACTATCACGGTATTTCTTTGATGATTTTTGGAACTATTAATTTTGAGTAATTTATGCTTTCATTTATATTCTTATGGAATTTCATGCTTTTCTATGCGACAAAGAATTTTAATAAACGATTGAACTGTCGAAGTGGTATGAGACATTTTGTACAATTCCTTCGTTTATCACTATAATTTGTTAAATAGAGTTTTAGTGGAAATTACTAGCTTTTAGTAAATACTTGAATTTAATTTCTAGTGTGGGACAATTAACTAAATTCTTGTAATTACCATAGTGACAATAATCAAGACTTAGAGTTGTATTATCTTAGGGTGTTTGGATTTCAGACCGATAGATCTCCGAGAAAAGATAACTCATTTTTCATCGATTTGAGAATCGATACATTTTTAGATTTGGGTAGGCAGATCTCTTTCAGAAGATTTGTTATGGTGTAAATACGGCTATCTCTTTCGGAAGGCTGATTTTTACATGCATCGTAATCTATAGATACTGCAACCTATCAGTTTATTTTGTTTTATATAGTTTGACAATGTTTACCTCTTTCAGAAGGTAAATTTGCATATGACATATTAGTTACAGGGCTGCTCTTTTCTTTGAGCGGTGTCCCTAATCTGCAGTCTCTTTCGGAAGACTTCCTTTCTATGTAGCGGGTTTTTTCCGGAAGACTTCGTGTCACTGTATTAAACTGATAGATGACTACCATTATTATTTTATTATTGATGATTATTTCTTCAGAGATTTTGGCATGGATATTTAGTATCCTTTTGTTTTGGCTCTGAAGAATTTTGAATTGATTATCACCATATTTTAGAGGATGGTCCATTGGAGACTTGATATGAATTTGTGAAATGGTGATTTGTCTTATATGCCTTATTTTGATGATTATTTGTTTGGGCATATTTTTGTTTTGACTTAGTTGGATCGTTAAGTCATATTTTGATTCCTGTATATATTGATTTAATATGCCTTATTATTGTTAAATTGAATTTGGCATATATACGGTGCTTGGGCATGTTTATCTGATATGACTTAGGATTAAGTCATAAATTTTGTTAACATGTATATATATATATATTGTTTGAGCATACTTAATTGATATGGCTTATTTTTATATGGTTAAGTCATATATTCTTATTATCAGTATCTCACCCTTTTGATATTTAGAGATAGTCGGACCCGAGTGTTATTTTGCTCGGGTCAGGCCGAGACTTTTCAGGTTATAGGTAGACTTTTAGATGATTGGGCTAGCTGAGGAGATATACTATTTGGACTTCTAGTTTATCTCATTTAGCCATTTGGACTTTGTATAGTTGAGATTATAGAATTGGCACTGGTATATTATTTGAGTCTAGTATTCTATGTTGTAGACTCGAAATTTGTATAAGTTATGAAAATTATTGTTCCGCTGTGATCTGTGTATCTCTGATATTTGTTTCATATTTTATTCTATTCTGAATACTATTAAATCAGTGTATTTATTACTTTGTATTAATGCTTTTCACGTCAAATTCAATTCAGATATTAATTAAAAGGTATAAACGACGTGTCAGTGTTAGTATAAAGATATATTCACATTCGATCGCCCTTAACAAGCCATATTCTCCGGATTAGCAGACGACATTACTTGTAATGTTCTTTGCTAAACTGGGCATAATGGTGGGGTCATTACAGATTTGATTGTTTTGTTTATTTGATAATTAAATAACCGATTTTCAAATCTTAACCAAATATAACTTTAGAAATATCTAGAAGAAACATGGAAATTATATAGTACAATTATCTTCGGTGATACTATACTATAGTATAAACTCGTTGTGTTCTTCTAGGACAAATGATAAGGTAATTCGCTACTTAAATGGTTAAGAGGTAATCTCCTCTCTTATGTATTATCTATTTAGTTCCAAAAGAACCGAAGTTGAGTTTACTGAAAACTATCGATTTGTTTGGAAGCGACCAGTAAGCAGGGGAGTGTACTTATATGAGATGACTCGAAATCGTAACCACTCCAAAACCATATGTGCTTTCTACGCTTTGAAAGAGATTAATGATTGATCCGAGATAGTGGAATCGATGATGGAGTTCTTTGAATTGCAAGAGATACATGCTACTGATTTCGATGATGATTCTAACAAGAATGTAGTAGAAGTAGTGCATTCGATTTGTTTATATCTTGAACAACTTGTATGGATGAATGCTAGCATTGCATTGTGCCTGAAGGACAGTGTTAGCATTCACAGTGCGATTTGATAAGAGAGGAAAAAGGTAATTGTGACCTCACAAGTCTCACAACTAGGTAATGATAAAAATAGAGGATATGCTTCAAGATTATGTGGTTCACTACCATTAGGAGCATCATTCCTCGATCTAAATCGATATTTATGGATTTTGGTATGCGTGCGCATGAAAAAGTGAGGCCATGGCCTGGTGCATCTATTTGCAGCCTTGGTACCCGAGGTGTGATTTAATCTAGCTTGTCATGATAGTGGGGCAGGCCGGCTCTGATTCGCAAGGGTCGATAGGTTCGACCTCGGTACATTTTCTAGAGGTGTACTGTGGTAGACGGTACACCAGTAGCCTTATCATTGATGGAATCCAATTTTCAATATGTGCCTTTACGGACTTAGTTGTACCCAAATATGATGGAACGTAAGATGCAAGTATTTTAGCTATGTTATATATTTATTTTAAACCTTAGACATTATTATAATATCATTGGATTTTTTAATAAAATGGTTTTGTTATCGTAAGGTAAAAACTCGTTCATGTTTATGTGCGGTGTGGTGATACAAAATACCTTTATTTTTGGAAAGTTTTATAACAGTAAAATCCATATAATATTTGTTTCTCATGCTGGTTTACCAGACTGATCCGAACGTAATTTTCTTATAATGCTCGGGTTAGTCCGAGCATATTTCCAGATTTAGTTATGGATGCTTTAGGGCTTTAGGAGACAAGCTGGATGCCTCCAAGACGTATTCACGTATATTTTATTTTCGATGAATTTGTTGTTTTGTATTTATTAGAATCAAAATAAGGACAAGTTGTTATAACTGTCCAGACCGATGATATGTTAGTTTACTCCGATTGATGTATTTTCTTTTGTAAACATCATTGGTATATTGTATATTACTCGTCGCGTTGTGAGATTCTATTCTGTCTTTTATTTTCTTTCATCCCAACAGTCTGTCCTTTTAGCACTCGGATGCTCAACACGTGAATACCGTGAATGTATTAGTGTTGACTTTTGATGGTCGATAAGGCCGGTCGTTACATACAATATCCTAGTATAAATCGTTAATCATTAATTAATATACAAGGTTACTCATATTGTTGCAATATTACTCGTTTGACAGGGTAAATAAAGTTAGGAAGAAGCAAGCACACATCAAAAGGTAAAAGTCTATAATACTATCATGATATCATTTAAATTTCAGTAATTAATTTCATAACCACTATAAGGTGCGTTTGGTCAATTGTAGGGCAAAAATGACACGAAGAATAATAAATATGAGTTATTGGATTGGTGTAGGATGGATGAAATTATTGCAGAAGAAAGACTTCTGTCAAGTGATCCAAAGGCGCCTGTCCAACAAATCCCTTTAGAGTCAGATTCTATAAAATTATAATAGACAATTTGAGGAAACTAGATGCTTTTTCATAGAGAGGCCTACATTTAGTTTGACACGGATTGGAAAGGTTGAAGGTGAGATAGTAGCATGATCGGTTACTAAAGTTGTTTTGCACAACATAGATCAATTTGAGAAAGAAAACATTGAGGTAAAATTTAAATTATTTAGTAACTAACATTTAATTTGAACATAAAAAATTTACTTCATTAATATATTTTTCTTTGATAGAGTAAAATTAGCATCATAAATCATAAATTCAAGTTGTATGATTGGAGTGGGAACGAAGAAATAGTTGCTGAAGAAGGCTGCACTCGAATAATCCAAAAGAACTTGTGAACGATCTTCCTTTTGGACCATCTACGATGGCAGTTTTGGTAAACAATTAAAAAAATCAAGTAATTTATGGAGGCCAACTATTGGTTTGACACGGGTTGGAGAAGTTGTTGGTATGAAAGTGACATGGGTTGAATCGAGAGTAGTTGTGGAGCAGGTTTACATTGTAGTACCTTCTACTCATAAAGTTAATGTTGATGTTGTCGGAAAGGTTTACTTATTTATAATTAATTAATTCATTCATCTTACGCACCCATTGTTTAAACATAGCATAAAATAGTCTTTTTCTTAATTGATATACTGCAAATTCAATGGTAAATAGTAAGTGCAAGCTGATCGATTAGGATCAAAAGGACAAAATTATAGTTGAAGGACATGTGTCTTCAATTGATCCAGCTATATTGGTTCATTTGCTCCTGTAGAAATAAATGCAGTTAAAGTTTGGGTTGATGTTGCAAATGCTCCAAATGCACGTCTATGGAGATTAACGTCCGACTTACAAAACATTGAAGCTGTCGTTGGCACTGTAGTTGCTTGGCCTGCCACAGATGCAAGCTCCAATAAATGTAATTTAACTTAACATTATCATCTTTGCAAGTTCAAATATCATCCATGCCTGCACTTTGGTTGTTTGTACACTACATATGCACTGTCATTTTTTAATGGCCACACTGTCATCCTTCTCAAGTGTCTGTAATTATACCGGCCACACATTATATAAATTATACTACTCACTGGTTCCCATATTCCAAAAATTCAGATTCTATATTTTTATGGATAAATTATTGTTATACGTCTAGTATACCAAAACAGAGACTAATCAATAATAAACTCGTCTCACAAGTTTACAAATCAGATTTCCACTACTTTGGAATTCTGTATTAGCTATTTTTAACAATAAGTATGTTGTAATTAATTACAACAACAAACTAACAACTATAGTAATAATAACTATAGCGATAAATCAAACGTTATACAATTTAAAGAAATAGTACAACGTAGAAACGAAAATTTTATATATATATATATATATATCAACTAGAAATCTAATCGGTTGAAGAAGGAAAGTGATCGGGTTTACTTATTTATAGTCAGATTCCCAATGGCTACACCCGTTGAGAAAAGTAGCATCCCTTCATTTGCAAGGCCAAAAAATTTTGTTTGCAACAGCCCAATCTTATTGCACCCGCACCGGTTCAGTCGGTCGGACGGGTGGGCAGCGGCGCGTGTTAGTCCATGGCCATATAGGTCCTCCCCCTCGCATAAAATTACCTGATCCTAAGGGCCAATATAGAGATTGAGAGTACACTATATAAACAAGAAAATGGATTTATTTTTGGCGATGTGGGATATATCTCATTCACTATTTTTGAGAATTCTAATAATTATGTACATGGATTTGTTAGTCATGATATCATCGTTAGCAGTTTGGAACGCATATTTCAAACATGAAATATCAAACTACAGTTAGATAACAAGAGTATAAAGTGCAAGTTATAACTTTATAAAATTTTTGTTCGACATTATTATAAAAATTAAAATAGAAGGAGAAATTAGGAGGCTCTGTGACTGAGACTGTGACTGTCAAAATAAAAGTGCAAGATTTCAAGGTTCATGGTTCCAAAATCATGCACCAATTGGTGCTGATTTGACTTTGATAACTGTATGGTTGAATCGTAAGTCGTTTATTACGTGTTTATCGATTACGTATTATTCCTGAAACCGCAAGCAAAATATTCTTTAAGTGCATTAATTTATAAAAAAAATCGATATTAACCTGGTGGCTTATTTTCAAGACAACAACTTGAAAATGATTTTATATGACGATTTTATCATACTGGGGTAAGTGCAAACTTTTAGAGTTTGGTTCGCCTAATGATATTTAAAATCATGGGAAAAGAATTATTTTCAGTATGTCTACTTGAGCGGATAAATGTTTGGACAATAAACATTATGGTTAAATTAATGTTACAACTTAACAAACTAATCAGAGATTCAACAAATTTTGCAGAACTGGTTAAGCAAGATAACCAAAGCCCGTTTAAACTAAAATTTACTCGCATGATCCTTCACATTGTTACCGAACATGTAACGACCCGTATTTTCACGGATCGAAAAGTTCGTCAAATCTGGAGTTTTAGCATTTTGAGCCATTTCAGCTTTTAGGCAAATTTTGCCTAAGTCCTAAGTCGTTCACGACTTAGCATAAGTCGTAAGTCGTATACGACTTAGGAGATAGGAGTGACCCAGGGTTTGGCGACTTAAGGAAATAAGTCGTAGCTGGGCTAGGTTAGTAGGTTGTAAGTCGTTGCCGAGTTAAGGGATAGACAACCTAAGGAAGTGACCGACTTATGTTGTTGTAGACGACCTAAGATAGGAGACTTAAGGAAATGTTGTGAGCGACCTAGTAGAGTTAACGACTTAGGGGATAAGCAGTTTGCGACCTATAAGAGTTAGCGACCTATGGGATTGACCGACCTAAGTGTTAGCGTAGTTAGGTCGTTAGATCTGTGTTGAGTTAGGTCGTAGGCGACCTAAGATGGTTAGGTCGCGTGTGTGTTAGGTCGCGAGTTTGCTAAGTCGTAGGTCGCGTGGGTGCTAAGTTGTTAGGTCGCAGGGTTTTGTAAGTCTTAGGTCGTAGCTTAGTAAGTTGTTAGGTCGCGGGTTGGCTTAAGTGTTAGGTCGCGTGGGAGTCTAAGGTATTAAGTCGTAACCTCGTTATGTCGTAGGTCGGCAAGGCAGTTAAGTGTTAGGTCGGCAACGACCTAAGTTAGGTCGTGGACTTCTATGGTTGTTAAGTCGCGATGTGTTAGGTCGCTGAGGAGTTGAGTCGTAGCCTGTGTGTTAAGGCGCGCGTTGCGTTAGGTCGTAGGTCGCTGGGTGTTTGGATGCGCAGAAGGGTTAGGTCGGAGAGGCTTAGGTCGTAAGTCGGAAGCGACTTAGGGAGATAGCCAGATTTCGACTTAAGGAATTTCAGCTATAAATAGGAGGGGTTGTTCTCACTTTTTGGGATCCGGATTTTTGAAGCGACGAAGTGCTGCCATTTTGAGAGCTCGACTTCTACACTTCTTCACTTCTTTTCTCCACTCTAATCTAGTGCTTCCTTCCATCCAAATCAAAGATCAAGATTGAAGATTCAAGAGCTTAAGTTGAAGATCTTCATCTTTTCAAGAGAGATTTCATCGTTTGAAGCGGATTCGTGATAGATCAAGCTTGATCCTTCGCTGTCCAGATCTGAAGCGTGTTGATTTGAGGTTGTTTAGGTGATTTGGTGAGTGGTGATTATCTCTCACACGGATCCAAAGGAGTATATCGGATTGTTGGCTCGATTTGGTGTTAAAATAGAGATTTCCATGCATTTTCTTCATCCTAAGTGTAGATCCATATAGATCCATTGTTCATGATGATGTTACATCCATTTTATCATATGTTAACCTATGCAAGTTCATTCATCAAGTTTGTAGAGATATAATCCATGTTTTCATGCTTATTGGACTTTCAACTCTTTAATTACGAAAATGCCATTATTGTTATAATTGTCTACTTAGATCATTTTAGAATACTTGATTGCTTGGATTGATGTTTGATTTGATTGATTGTTATGAACTAGATGATTGATGATTAGATTTAGATCGAAGGTGATTCAAAAGCTAAGGGAAAGGCTCTTGAATTGGAAAAGCTGCTCGTGGCATATGTAGCGGAATGATGAAGCTCTTATGCATAGATTTGATGATGTGATGTTGAGATGAGGCTTTGCGAGGATGTAATGAAGCGAGGCAATCATGTGATGAAGACTTGGTCTAATCCAGACGGGATCATTCCAAGCATGTTGATAACTCGGTGATATGATTCGAGTTGAGGATAATGAATGGATATGAGAATAGTCGTCGAGGAGGATGACTAGGAGGCTTGGATAGCATCGTTGTTGAAGGTTCTAGCATGCTCTAAGCAAGAGTACGTTTGGGCAGATTCGATAGTCCCAACGGCTAACTGTTGATGGTCGAGTACTCTGGGCAGATTCGATAGTCCTAGGCACGGGCTGCGACGACGTGCGGGAGTTATGTCTAGAACCGGGGTTTCCATTAGCCCTTGACGGACGGCTGAAAGAATGTGCCGGTCATTCAATTTACGGTGATATCGAAGCAATGATAACAGTGATAGCCAGAGTCATGGATGTTTGGTTGTATCGTCATTCGGACTCAAGAGCGGTATTTTCTGGGTGCTTATCTGATTTAGGCCTTGGTACTTGGAAAACATCGCCCTTGACTCGAGTGATAGTAGCTTTATTTTAAATTGTATGCTCTGCTATGTTTGCTTCTGCTTAGTGTGTGTCTGGGGGCTATCACTGTAGAATGAGGTTGGAGTGGGAGGGTTGTATTCCTATTCCTTTTCCTTTATGCTCTTTTGGTATGTTGTTAGTTAATTTACTGCTCACTAAGACTGTTGTCTGACTCAAGGCTTTATGTTTTAATTCTTATTGCCTTGGGCTGTTCGTCCATTTTGGGACGGGCAGACTAGGTAGCAGGTGACAGGTGTTGTTCTCTCCTCACGATGCTGATATCGAAGACGAGCCAGAGGGTTGCATATTATCTTCTTATTATATGTACTGGATATTCCGCTGTTTTGTATTCTCTGAGAGATATGTAGTGAGGCTGGATGTATTGACTATGTGGATGCTTGTATTCAACTATTATGGAGTTTTATATGATGTCATTTTGTTCTGTAAAGCTTCACTATACATATGTTCTATTGTATTTTGTCCATGCGCTGTGAGTAATACGATAGATTCTGTTGTTTTAAATCTACCCTGACAATCGTCCATGGTCGCCTGGCACCCTTTACAGCGCACTGTCTCTAGATTCGGTGCAGGGGTCATGGGCGGTCGTCACATTTGGTATCAGAGCATTGGTTAATCGATTTTACCCAACGCTCACCGTCGTAACTACGTATGAGAGATGTAATTGTACTTTGATGGATGAATACTATAGATAATATAGTAGTTTAGTAGAGTTGAGTCCTTTATGCAGTTGTTTCTCTAGATGTTCTAATCATTCCTTTTTATAGATATTGAGAATGAGTCGAAGAGGGAGACCAGCTGCTAGGGAAGGCCGTGCTACTGAAGAGACTGCTGATTATGTAGCCATGTTCGAAGCTGTGATGACTTCGATCATGAGAAGGATACCAGTTCCGGGGGCAGCAGTTGATGTTGGAGTTCAAGTCCAAACTCCGAAACCAGTGGATTTTGCTAAGCTGTGCAAGGATTATACTGCTCTTGGAGGGAAGGTTTTCTTGGGAACAGAATCTACCATTGAGGTCCAGAGGTGGATAGATGCTTGTAGAAGGATCTTTGGTGATTTGGGAATTGATGATGCAACTAAGAGGAAGTTGGCATCAAGGCAGCTTCAAGGGAGAGCTTCTGATTGGTGGAACTCTATTACCATCGATACTCCGGAGGAAGAGATTACTTGGGAGCAATTTCAAGTTAGGTTTGAAGCTAAATTCATTTCTACAGCTCAGAAGTCTGTTCTGTTCAAGAGGTTTGTGGAGCTCAAGCAGGGTGGAAGATCTGTTCTTGAGTATGTTTCTGAGTTTGAAGCTTTGTCCAAGTATGCTCGGTCATATATTGAATCTGCTTATCAGAAGAATGAGAAGTTTGTGACCGGCTTGGATAGTTATCTTGGGAGACAGTTGGTGGATCATTTGGACGACTCATTTGAGAAGCTTGTGGAGAAAGCTCTCAGGCATGAGAGTCTGTTTCCTAAGGAAGGACCTGTTGTTGCTGTTACCAAGGGAGAATCTAAACCACAGCAGGGTGGAAACCAGAAGAGGAAGCACCAGCAGCAGAAGGGTAAGGATGGCCAAAAGAAGCCGAAAGGCGAGGTGACTTGCTACAATTGTCAGCAGAAGGGCCATTTCTCAAAGGATTGTAAGAATCCGAAGGTGCCGATGAAGTGTCATAACTGTGACAAGCCGAGGCATTTCAGGAAGAATTGTCCAGAACCAAGGAAGGACAGGCAGATTGTGCAAGCCTACGCTTTAGGAGCTGTTCCGTCGTCTTCGAAAGCTCCTACTGCTGAAGAGAAGGGAAAGAGTGTGGTTGTTCAAGGTACTCTTTTCCTATGTGGTGTTCCAGTTAGAGTTCTGTTTGATACTGGAGCGTCGCATTCGTTTGTTTGTAGTGAACTCGTAGGCCGGTTAGATTTGAAGCCGGATATGTTGATAGGCCATTGGTTGTGACTAATCCAGTTGGGGGTTCGTCTTGTTTGTGTATGTTATGCCGTGGTCTAGTTGTATCGAGTCATGGTTGCTCTTTTGTTTGTGATTGCTTTGTTCTGAACTTTGCGGGGTTCGGAATTATTTTGGGTATGGATTGGCTTAGGAAGTATGCGGCAAAGGTTGATTGCGAGAGGTTGGAAGTGACAGTCGAGAATGTGGAGGGGCGAAAGGTTATGATACGATGTAAGCATGAAGAAGGTGTCTTCATGAGCTTCATGTATTCGCTAGTTGTTCCACGGGATGGACTGTCATCAGTACCGATCGCTAATGGATTCGAGGATGTCTTTGACGAAGTCAAAGGGTTGCCGCCGCATAGAGAGATCGAGTTTCGTATAGATCTAGTGGAAGGAGCCAGACCTGTTGTGATGCCTCTTAGGCGGATGGCGCCTAGGGAACAGCAAGAGTTGAGGGTGCAAGTTGATGACCTTTTACAGAAAGGATTCATTCGGCGTAGTGTGTCCGAGTGGGGTGCACCAGTTGTGTTTGCAACCAAGGCAGATGGGTCGTTGAGATTGTGTGTGGATTATCGTGAGCTGAATAAGGTGACTAAGAAGAACAAGTATCCATTGCCGAGAATAGATGACTTGTTTGATCAGCTTCATGAAGCAAAGGTGTTTTCTCAGATGGATTTGGCAACGGGATTTCACCAGTTGAGAGTAGCTAAGGATAGTGTGCCGAAGACTGCTTTTAGGACACCATCTGGTTTCTTTGAGTGGCTGGTAATGCCGTTTGGATTGACTAACGCGCCAGCATATTTTGTGGATCTTATTAATAGAGTGTTCAGAGATCAGTTGAACAAGTTCGTACTTGTGTTCGTGGATGATATTCTGATTTATTCCAGAACTGAAGAAGAGCACAAGACGCACTTGCGTATTGTTTTGGAAATCTTGCGGAAACATCAGCTGAAGGCTAAGTTTTCGAAGTGTCACTTCTGGAAGAGTGAAGTGAGGTTCTTAGGCCATGTGATTTCTGGAAATGGAATAGCGGTTGATCCCGCTAAGGTGGCAGCAATCCAGGATTGGGTTAGACCTAAGAATGCATCTGATGTGAGAAGTTTTCTTGGATTAGCAGGATATTATCGACGGTTTATCAAAGACTTCTCCAAGATAGCTGCACCGTTAAGAGGATTGACGAAAAAGAACCAAGTGTTCAGTTGGGATGCTAAGTGTGAGCAAGCTTTCGGAATCCTAAAAGAGAGATTGACGAGTGCTCCTGTTTTGACTATTCCTAGTGGGAATGATGAGATGGTGGTTTACACCGACGCATGTGGTACTGGACTTGGAGCAGTGCTGATGCAGAAAAATAAAGTTGTTGCGTATGCAAGTCGACAACTGAAGCCGCATGAAAGGAATTACCCAACTCATGATTTGGAGTTAGCGGCGATTGTATTTGCTCTGAAGATGTGGAGACATTATCTATTGGGAGTTCGATTCGAGTTGTTTACGGATCATAAGTCGCTGAAGTATCTTTTCTCCCAAAAGGATTTGAATCTTCGACAGCAACGTTGGCTAGAGTTTTTAGCATCATATGATTTTGGTATAGCTTATACTCCGAGAAAAGGTAACGTAGTGGCAGATGCGTTAAGTCGAAGACATGCAGGATTGGGGGCCATGTTTTCAGAATGGAAGAGTCTCGAGTATTTAGCTGGATTTGACTTCAGGCCTAGATGCGAATTGGAACCTGAGATGTTGGCAAACTTATCGATAAGACCCACTCTTGTGGAAAGGATTGGCGAGGGCCAAAAGCGAGATGATAAGCTTGTCAAGATTATCCGTGAATTGGAATCTGGATTGGATCCAGAAAAGGATAAAGGATTCAAGGTCGATCGAGAGGGTTGGCTTCGGAAGCAAGGACGACTAGTTGTTCCCGATATAGATGAATTGAGGAGTGAAGTCCTGAAGGAAAGTCATCACTCGAAACTGACAATTCATCCAGGTGGAAATAAGATGTATCGGGATATGAAGAGAACCTACTACTGGGAAGGTATGAAGAAGGATGTTGGAAATTTTATTTCCAAGTGTATGAACTGCCAGTTGGTTAAAGCCGAACAGAAGAAGCCAAGTGGATTGCTTCAGCCATTAGAAGTTCCTACATGGAAGTGGGAACAAGTGTCGATGGATTTTATCGATGGATTGCCTAGAACCAGAACAGGAAATGAAGGGATTTGGGTCATTGTGGATCGTCTGACTAAGAGTGCACGATTCATTCCTGTTCGATCGACTAGGACTGCATCAAAGTTGGTTGAGTTGTATGTTAAGTGGATAGTCCGATTCCATGGTATTCCGAAGAGTATAGTGAGCGATCGAGATCCATTGTTCACTAGTGGATTTTGGAAGAGCTTCCAGGAAGTTTTGGGAACCGAGTTGTGTTTAAGTACAGCTTATCACCCTCAAACAGATGGTCAGACTGAGAGAGTCAACCGAGTTTTGGAAGATCTCCTCAGAGCTTGTGTTTTGGATTTCGAAGGATCATGGGAAGATCACCTTCATTTGGTGGAGTTTGCGTACAACAACAGTTACCAGTCAAGCATTGGTATGGCACCGTATGAGGCATTGTATGGAAGACCGTGTAACTCTCCAACATGTTGGTTGGAAACTGGAGAAAAGCTGATGCTTGGGCCAGAGATGATTCGTCAGACTTCAGATTGTATAGAGATCATTCGGCAACGAATGAAGGCAGCCCAAGACCGTCAAAAGAGTTATGCCGATAAGCGTCGTAAGGATTTGGAATTCGACATAGGAGATATGGTTTTTGTGAAGATTTCTCCACTGAAGAATGTTATTCGATTCGGGAAGAAGGGAAAATTGACTCCGAGATTTGTTGGACCATTCCCGATTACCGAGCGAATTGGAAAGCTCGCCTATAGGTTGGAGTTACCTGAGAAGATGTCGGGTGTGCACAATGTTTTTCATGTATCATATCTACGGAAGTATGTGCACGACTCGAATACAGTGGTTTCTGCTGATAGCTGTGAAGACTTCGAAGTTGATCTAGTCGATAGAAGACCTCGTAAGCCGCTTCGTGTTGTTGAAACCGATACGAAACAGCTTAGGAGGAAGGTAGTTAAGTTGCTCAAGATACAATGGAGTGACGATGATAACGACTGTACGTGGGAGGTGGAAGAGAGGATGAAGGCAGCTCATCCTGAACTCTTCAAGGTATGGCCCTAAGGTGTCATATCATCTAACAACATTGTAACTTGTTCTAAGTCTTAGAATTCTGTACGCTAAGCTAGAATTGGATGCATGGTTTGCTGATTGTTATGGTTGGTAGGCGTACAGAATAGTCTTCGATTGCTTTGGTTGTTTGGAATTTCGGGGACGAAATTCCTAAGGGGGAGAGAATGTAACGACCCGTATTTTCACGGATCGAAAAGTTCGTCAAATCTGGAGTTTTAGCATTTTGAGCCATTTCAGCTTTTAGGCAAATTTTGCCTAAGTCCTAAGTCGTTCACGACTTAGCATAAGTCGTAAGTCGTATACGACTTAGGAGATAGGAGTGACCCAGGGTTTGGCGACTTAAGGAAATAAGTCGTAGCTGGGCTAGGTTAGTAGGTTGTAAGTCGTTGCCGAGTTAAGGGATAGACAACCTAAGGAAGTGACCGACTTATGTTGTTGTAGACGACCTAAGATAGGAGACTTAAGGAAATGTTGTGAGCGACCTAGTAGAGTTAACGACTTAGGGGATAAGCAGTTTGCGACCTATAAGAGTTAGCGACCTATGGGATTGACCGACCTAAGTGTTAGCGTAGTTAGGTCGTTAGATCTGTGTTGAGTTAGGTCGTAGGCGACCTAAGATGGTTAGGTCGCGTGTGTGTTAGGTCGCGAGTTTGCTAAGTCGTAGGTCGCGTGGGTGCTAAGTTGTTAGGTCGCAGGGTTTTGTAAGTCTTAGGTCGTAGCTTAGTAAGTTGTTAGGTCGCGGGTTGGCTTAAGTGTTAGGTCGCGTGGGAGTCTAAGGTATTAAGTCGTAACCTCGTTATGTCGTAGGTCGGCAAGGCAGTTAAGTGTTAGGTCGGCAACGACCTAAGTTAGGTCGTGGACTTCTATGGTTGTTAAGTCGCGATGTGTTAGGTCGCTGAGGAGTTGAGTCGTAGCCTGTGTGTTAAGGCGCGCGTTGCGTTAGGTCGTAGGTCGCTGGGTGTTTGGATGCGCAGAAGGGTTAGGTCGGAGAGGCTTAGGTCGTAAGTCGGAAGCGACTTAGGGAGATAGCCAGATTTCGACTTAAGGAATTTCAGCTATAAATAGGAGGGGTTGTTCTCACTTTTTAGGATCCGGATTTTTGAAGCGACGAAGTGCTGCCATTTTGAGAGCTCGACTTCTACACTTCTTCACTTCTTTTCTCCACTCTAATCTAGTGCTTCCTTCCATCCAAATCAAAGATCAAGATTGAAGATTCAAGAGCTTAAGTTGAAGATCTTCATCTTTTCAAGAGAGATTTCATCGTTTGAAGCGGATTCGTGATAGATCAAGCTTGATCCTTCGCTGTCCAGATCTGAAGCGTGTTGATTTGAGGTTGTTTAGGTGATTTGGTGAGTGGTGATTATCTCTCACACGGATCCAAAGGAGTATATCGGATTGTTGGCTCGATTTGGTGTTAAAATAGAGATTTCCATGCATTTTCTTCATCCTAAGTGTAGATCCATATAGATCCATTGTTCATGATGATGTTACATCCATTTTATCATATGTTAACCTATGCAAGTTCATTCATCAAGTTTGTAGAGATATAATCCATGTTTTCATGCTTATTGGACTTTCAACTCTTTAATTACGAAAATGCCATTATTGTTATAATTGTCTACTTAGATCATTTTAGAATACTTGATTGCTTGGATTGATGTTTGATTTGATTGATTGTTATGAACTAGATGATTGATGATTAGATTTAGATCGAAGGTGATTCAAAAGCTAAGGGAAAGGCTCTTGAATTGGAAAAGCTGCTCGTGGCATATGTAGCGGAATGATGAAGCTCTTATGCATAGATTTGATGATGTGATGTTGAGATGAGGCTTTGCGAGGATGTAATGAAGCGAGGCAATCATGTGATGAAGACTTGGTCTAATCCAGACGGGATCATTCCAAGCATGTTGATAACTCGGTGATATGATTCGAGTTGAGGATAATGAATGGATATGAGAATAGTCGTCGAGGAGGATGACTAGGAGGCTTGGATAGCATCGTTGTTGAAGGTTCTAGCATGCTCTAAGCAAGAGTACGTTTGGGCAGATTCGATAGTCCCAACGGCTAACTGTTGATGGTCGAGTACTCTGGGCAGATTCGATAGTCCTAGGCACGGGCTGCGACGACGTGCGGGAGTTATGTCTAGAACCGGGGTTTCCATTAGCCCTTGACGGACGGCTGAAAGAATGTGCCGGTCATTCAATTTACGGTGATATCGAAGCAATGATAACAGTGATAGCCAGAGTCATGGATGTTTGGTTGTATCGTCATTCGGACTCAAGAGCGGTATTTTCTGGGTGCTTATCTGATTTAGGCCTTGGTACTTGGAAAACATCGCCCTTGACTCGAGTGATAGTAGCTTTATTTTAAATTGTATGCTCTGCTATGTTTGCTTCTGCTTAGTGTGTGTCTGGGGGCTATCACTGTAGAATGAGGTTGGAGTGGGAGGGTTGTATTCCTATTCCTTTTCCTTTATGCTCTTTTGGTATGTTGTTAGTTAATTTACTGCTCACTAAGACTGTTGTCTGACTCAAGGCTTTATGTTTTAATTCTTATTGCCTTGGGCTGTTCGTCCATTTTGGGACGGGCAGACTAGGTAGCAGGTGACAGGTGTTGTTCTCTCCTCACGATGCTGATATCGAAGACGAGCCAGAGGGTTGCATATTATCTTCTTATTATATGTACTGGATATTCCGCTGTTTTGTATTCTCTGAGAGATATGTAGTGAGGCTGGATGTATTGACTATGTAGATGCTTGTATTCAACTATTATGGAGTTTTATATGATGTCATTTTGTTCTGTAAAGCTTCACTATACATATGTTCTATTGTATTTTGTCCATGCGCTGTGAGTAATACGATAGATTCTGTTGTTTTAAATCTACCCTGACAATCGTCCATGGTCGCCTGGCACCCTTTACAGCGCACTGTCTCTAGATTCGGTGCAGGGGTCATGGGCGGTCGTCACAGAACATGTTAGGAAAATGAGGGCTGTTGGAAATAATGTCGAACTTCGGCTGAGTCGTGGACTACGTTACTCTCTTGAAGACGTTTCGGCGATCTACCGTACAGTGCAAAACAGTTCTAAATAATCACCGCCGCCTCTAGGATAAAACAGGCTCTTTCTATTTTAGTGGTATCGATTCGTCTGCACGTACGAATCGATTCTGTTTGCACTCAAAAATTATTGCTCTAGTTTTTTTGATTTTAAGAGAAAGATTCGAACTAAAATGTAGTTCTTTCTGTTTTGTCTTCTTATCAGTTAAGAAGGCGGAATAGCAAAAGAACGTTACTGGCTGGGGAACGTGGTCTCGAAAAACGGATCTGAGAAAATAACGGGTCAAAATGAACGTTGCGTAAGGTTCTCTAATACGGTTTGATTTGACCGTTCCAGCCCAATCAAAAATGGTTAAAGAATTTTGCATCAAAAATATAAGTGTTACACCAGCCCAAACCCGAGCCCGAGCCCGACCCGGCCCGGGTTGAGTCGAGTCGGTCGGTCGGCGCACGTGCGCGTGTGTGGTGGTCAAGCATGGTCTCCCTCCTTACAAAAGAGCATCATTGGGTGCCCAAAGGGACCAACTTAGCTTCAAAGAATCAAGTATAAATACTTGATTCTTTCATATAATCCTACAATGTGGGACTATTCACATATATGAGCCATTCATTCACTTAGTCAATTTTTAATAATTCACTTATTTTTAAAACTTTTCCAACAATCCCCCACTTGAATTTAAAAAAAAAATCGAGCAATTTCTGAAAAACATAAGATTGTGCATAAACGAAGGTCTCTTTCGACTTGAACCTTCGCATAGTGGATAAGATTCAGTTTTTACTAGAGTGACACGTAGTCTTGAACTCTATTCCTGACATCAGACCACACACAATCTTTCTAGAGTGCAATCAAGTAAGCCCGTGCATTTATGGCCATGCACGTCCATCCCAGTTTAGTGAATGCTCTAGGAGTTTTGCCCAAAAATCCATAGGAAACGGCCAAATTTCCACATTCACACAGGTGAGTCTATCAAGAGTACTCCTGAAGGTAGGTACTCCACTCCAAATGGAGTATAGATCTCATTAAGATTTTCTATTATCTCAACCTCTAATCACTTCAGGAATATATGCTTCTATGTATATGAAAATAGCATGTTCAACTCATATCACTACACAACTTGTTCTTACCCATTGAACCTAGTTCTTGGGATCTCCAGTCATTAGGTCGGGTTACCATTGTGCGTGACTCAACAATCTAAGGGCAATAGTCCCATTTTTCTAGAAGTTGTAAAGACTTTCTCTCTGGTCAGTCCTTTCGTCAAAGGATCTGCCAAATTCTCATCACTGCGTATGTGATCCACTCTAACAGCTCCTGAAGAGAGTAGCTCTCTAATAGTGATGTGCTTATGACGTATATGTCGTCTCTTACCATTATAATAACGGTTCTATACTTTTGCAATAGCCGCGGTACTATCGCAATGGATCAACACAGCTGGTATCGGTTTTCCCCATAAGGGAATCTCAGCTAGCAGATTTCTTAAATACTCTGCTTCTTCACTAGCTGTAGCTAGTACTATCATCTCAGACTCCATAGTAGACTGAGATAAAATAGTCTGTTTCTTGGATTTCCAAGAAACAGCTCCTCCAGCAATGCTAAATATATAGCCACTGGTTGCTTTTGAATCATCAGATAAAGTATTCCAGTCTGCATCGGTGTAACTTTCAAGGACAGCTGGAAACTTTTCATAATGTAACCCTAGGTTCATGGTCCGTTTTAGGTATCTCATGACCCTCTCAATAGCATGCCAATGCTCTATACTAGGTCTACTAGTAAACCTGCATAATAATCCCACGACATAGGCAATGTTGGGTCTAGTACAATCAGTGGCATACCTAAGGCTGCCAATGATGCTCGCATAATCAGACTGTCTTACACCTTCACAAGTGTTCTTGAATAGCTTTACACTAGGATCATATGGTGTACATGCAGGTTTACAGTCAAAGTAATTGTGTTTCTTTAAGATCTTCTTAATATAATGAGATTGATCCAAAGAAAGTCCCTTATCGGACCTAGTAATCTTAATACCAAGGATTACACTTGCTTCACCTAGATCTTTCATATCAAAATTGGCACTTAACAAAGATTTAACAGTGTTTATGGTAGGGCTGTCAAAAAACTATCCAACCCATTTACCCAGCCCAAATATCAATAAAATTAACGGGTTGGGTCCAACCCAACAAAATAAATGGGTCTTTTGGGCAAACCCATTTAAACCATTTAATTAATTGGTTTATGTGGTTACAGCCCGTTTATTTTAGTTTTAACCGTTTAACCCATATCTGCATTTTATTCTCTCCTGAGTCTCCTCTCACATTCGCACCACAAAAATGAAACAAAATTAGGGTTTCACCCGTTTATTTATATCTTGGAATCGTTAAAAATAAAAAATCTAGGGTTACTTCTGCATCATCCGTCTTGTCTTCAATTTCTTGGGTATACACTTCTTCTAATCGAGCTGCGACGTTGCGCACTTCCTCATCTTCAACCTTCGACTCTGCTTCTTACCTAATCGACGCCTGCTAGCTGCTGTTGACCTCCTGAAAGCCGCTGCTGATCTCCTGCTAGCTGCATCTGGCCTCCTGCCGACTTTGGTAATTGGAAGTTTTTATTTAAGCAACTTATTTGTAATTATAGATAATACTTGTTTGCTAGCAACTTCTTTTAAGCACCTTTGTGTTTTTATGTCGTTGAATAATTTTTACCATGCTCTGTAAACTGAATTTTCACTATGAACCATGCAAAAGTCTTAGTTAAGAACATAATTACAAAAGGGAAAAACTTTTTAATCATGAAGAAATATGGGGATTTAAATGTCTATAGCGGCATTAAAGTGCTATAGATGTAGTTTGAACTCATGAAACTTTTCTTAGTTAGTTTGATGTTTTTGTTTTTAGTCTGGGCAATTATATTTGTAAAAATATTTTTTTTTCATGTTTGTAAAAAAATAATTTAGTTGCGTTTGTCATTGTAAGAATAGCTATTTGGAAAGTACATTTGAACGAGGTCAGGTTAAGAAAATCAAGTGACATAACAAAGATATCGGTACAGTTTGAAATTCGAAGAAAAACAAAAAGAAGTTCAAACTGCACAGTTTATACTTTCAAATCTGATATTTTCTAAACTCAGATTTAAATTTACCATTTTAGTACATTATCTATTCTAGAAATAAAGGTCAGATTGGATTATTTACCATTTTAGTACACACACTGACTGATTGTTTGTCCCATGCTTAATCATTATCTTTATGATTTTGATTAACAGATTTCATATGAATTTTCAGATGTATGTTACAGGTTTTGTAAAAATAAATTTTCATGTGTATAATCTTGCAAGTATAAAGTTTTGTATACGCTCAAATTTTCAAATCTACATGTTCGATTCTGAAAATATTAAAGTTCAAGTATATACAAATTTCAAGTATGTGTTTGTAAAACATGTCTGTCCAATTCTAAGTTTATATTGTTTCCTAAGTGTATATAACATATGTGTGTCTATGCTTGTATATTTCCATTCATCTGGTCTTAGTGTTGCATAAGTCATGTGTACTTGTCTAATTTTGGTTGTGCATTTGTATGTGAATTTGTTTGCTGTTATCATGCTTCTTAGTTGTTGATGCATAGACAGAGAGTTGATAATGTCCTCTTCAGTATTTTAGCTTTTATATATATAAACATAAAACTCAATATAATAACAAAATAAATTGAATTATAATACTCCCAAATTCTTTAACTGTCATTTATAGAAGTATGTATATTATATGAGAGCAACCCTGTTAGTACAATGCAGTGCAAATACGACATGAAGACCAATGCACCAACTACTTTTAACACCATTTATAAATTATATTATCGTGTCAGTATAACAAATGATATTTGGAACCTATCTTGACCCTTCCTCCTCCTATAATATTTTTATTGTAAATGGTTACCAATTTTGCTAATTTTTCATATTACATTATTTTGAATATCCCTAAAAACCCAAGACGAAAAATCATGGTAAAAGCGAAAATATAAAACATTCGGTTGAAGCAAACTGTTTTAGTGGATGTCATTGTACTTGGCTATGTATATAAATGTGCGTAAATAACATGTGTTAAAATGATGGTACCGAACAAAGGCGTAAGAAAATGGTTGCTTCTACACTCTTCGAGATTGAGCACTACCTATATTTCTGGCTTTGAATCATGGAGCACTTGCAAAGTTTTCCTAATTAGAACTTATCTCAATGACGATATGCATGATAATGTCATCCATTCATTACATTTTTCATCATGAAATGGAAGACTTTCTGCATTGTTACTTGGAATCCAATGAGCAAAGAAAGGCTTCATGTCGTATTTGTACTGCATGGTTTTTGATCTCCAAGTATATAATTATGAAATGATTTTAGACAAGGATGTACTTGACTTTCTGTATGTTATGATAATACAGTATTATACAACAAATAATTTAATACAGGATTTGACTTAACAAATGTATTAAATTATTGGTAAAATTGCCTCTTATGATAAATATTGGTTCAGATGAAATGTTAATCAGTATAGATTTTGATAGATATAATGTACTGTAGTTTCTTCTGTTTGAATTAGTTTACTTTTTTGATATACAGCATGACCTGTACGGTGGTGCAAATTGTTTGTCCCTTGGTGTTTTTTAGAATGTCATTTTCAGTATTGTTAGTAGTTGGACTTTTTTTTTCTTCTTACAATAGAATGAATTGTAATTTTGTTTCACTGTGAGTAACCTAAATGTAGCAAGAACACAATAATCAAAATTTGGATATGCTGAAAAATGAAATTCGTTGTGCAATATACAATCGATTTGTTGAGAAAAATAAGCTACAAATTGAAGAACATGGAAATAATTTTTTTTATAATTATTTTAAAAGCTGTTTTGAGTTTGAGTTGTAGTTTTTTTGTAGCCTTAAGTGAATGGTAAAAAGTGAAAATCTTTGGATTGATAAGTTGAAGCGATAATAATTGTAAACTTTGAAACAAGACATAAACAAGTATTTATTGTTTTAGAAAAAATTAAGTCTGTCGATCAATTAAAATTAAGAAAGTAATTTAGAAGCAACTTTTGCTACAAATTTTAAAAGCAAAATTAAAGGTGTTATCTGTTATAAAAGCCTATGTAACTATCTATGCAATTCTGTCATTTAACAAAAAATAGAGTTGCTGTCTGAACCATAAATTACTCTATTCAGATCTAGTTGCAATTTTTTGTACCGTGACATCATTTGAAACAATCCTTGTCACTTTCTTGTCTGGTAATTGAGCTTATAAATTACAACACCACACACACAAATAAACAACTTTGGCAAAAAAATCATAATCACGGCCTTTACATTTAACAGACCGTGTTTGGATTTTCAATCGACTGTTTAGATTCTATTGGTTTACCGATGACAGTGAAGATTTTAAGCTCTATTTTTACTTAGAATGTTTCAAATTGGTTATTGAATTAACTACACTAATTCAGGTTTGATATTCTAGATAAATTGCTTACATGATGAATGATTTGCATCTTTCAAGAAGAATGTGTGTGCAGTACATAGGAATGGTTGATTTGCTTTTACTACTGTCTCAGTAATTGCATTTTTAACTGAATTATATACCTCATTCTGCATGTTACTGATTGAATTTGCAACATTAATTAATGTCATACAACAGCCTTAGCTGCTGTGTCACTTGATATGCAAAGTATGATGTCATACAACAACCTATGATCAACCTAATTCTTATTGAAACAATTCAAAAAATACATGCAGGTTGGACACTACATGCAGTTGCAGGTTGGACAACAGAGATGCAAAGGAAGGAAAAAAAACAGATTTAGTGCTTTCATTGAACTACTTCATGTTTCATGCATTTTTATGCTATGTAGTTCTGAATTATATGTTGATTAATATTGCATTAAATTCTACAAAATGATGCAGTATGGGATACTTTGCTTGCTGCATATCTGAAATGCCACTTTATATGATGTTTTTGTATTTGAAAACTGAACTGATCTTGAATGATACTCGCTATCTTTGTACTAATTTAAATCTGGAATGGTCTTGTACTAATTTTGAATGTTTTTATATTGATCTTCAATTATACAAACTGAATTGATGAGAATGATTGTACATGTTTTTATGTAATTTTATTCAAATTGGGTTAAACGGGTTGGGTCCGGTTGACCCGTTAAATTAGTGGGTTTGGGTTGGGTTTACCCATTTAATAAATGGGTCTAATGGGTTGGGTCTATTTTTTTTAAAATGGGTTGGGTTGATTTTTAAACCAACCCATTTATACCCAACCCAACCCATTTGACACCCCTAGTTTATGGCATGAATGTTTGATCCAAAAATAAGTAGATCATCTACATACAAACATATTATAGTGCAAATGTCATTTTCAGATTTATAATAAATGCATTTGTCACTTTCATTAACTTTGAAACCATTTGAGATTATTAAGTTATCAAATTTTTCATGCCATTGTTTAGGTGCTTGTTTTAAACCATATAATGATTTATCTAATTTGCAAACTTTATGTTCTTGACCATGAATTACAAAACCTTCAGGTTGGTCCATATAAATTTCCTCTTCTAATTCACCATTTAAAAAAGCAGTTTTAACATCCATTTGGTGTATTATTAAATTATGAATAAATGCTAATGAAATTAGTACTCGAATGGATGTGATTCTAGTTACGGGTGAAAAGGTATCAAAAAAGTCTACATTTTCTCTTTGCCTAAAACCTTTAGCTACCAAACAGGCTTTATATTTATCAACTGTGCCATCAGGTTTTAATTTCTTTTTAAGTACCCATTTACAGCCTATAGACTTACAACCAGGTGGTAAATCTACTAAGTGCCAAGTCTTATTGGATTCCAAGGAATCCATCTCATCATTTATAGCCTCTTGCCAAAAATCGCAATCTAATGAAGATAAGGCTTCTTGGAGGTTTATGGGATCCTCCTCTATAGTAAAAGTGCAAAAATCCGAGCCAAAGTCTTTATCAACTCTTGCTCTTTTACTTCTTCTAGGTTCGATTTCAGAAGATTCATTAAGTTCTGTTCCAATAGGAACGGTGTTATTTGATGTGCCCCCACTATTCCTTAATTTAAAAGGAAACTTAGTTTTATAAAAATCAGCATCATTAGATTCTACTATATTATGTGTATTCAGGTTATAAAATCTATATGCTTTGCTATTAACAGCATAGCCAATAAATACACATTCATATGCTCTACTTGTTAATTTTATTCTCTTAGGGTCAGGTATACGAACATATGCCAAACATCCCCAAGTTATAAAGTAAGATACATTTGGTTTATAATTTCTTAAAATTTCAAAATGTGAAATCTTACTTTTTGATTTAGGGATTCTATTCAATACATAGCATACAGTCAATAAAATATCCCCCCACCAATGTTTTGCTGCACCCGAATTTAATAAAATAGCTACAGCTAATTCGATACAGGTCCTATTCTTTCTTTCAGCTTTACCGTTCATTTCAGGTGAATAAGGTGCAGTTCTCTCATGAATTATACCATGCAATTTATAAAAATCAAGAAATGGACTAGACTCATATTCTGTTCCTCTATCACTACGAAGTCTCTTAATTTTTTTATTAGATTGATTCTCGATTTAAGTTTTAAATAATTTAAACATATCAAATGCATCACTTTTATTTTTCATAAGATATACATAAGTGAAATCAGAGCCATCATCAATGAAAGTGATAAAGTAACGGTGTCCATGTCTAGTCAAAGTGCCAGCAAGCTCACATATGTCAGAATGAATTAAATCTAAGGGTTCAGAAATTCTATCAACTGATTTATGGGGTTTCTTAGTGATTTTTGCTTGACTACAGAATTCACATTTATCAAAGTCAGTTTGTGACATTTTAGGAATTAAATCTAAGGTGCTCATGTTATGAATAATACGTTTATTTACATGACATAATCTAGAGTGCCAGATATTAAAATCACATAACATATAAGCAGAACTAGTTACTTTATTAGATTCAACATTAAGTTTAAACATACCCTCACAAGCATAACCCTTCCCTACACACATCCCCTTATAAGTCAAAGTGTACAAATCAACCCTATAACTTGAGTAAAACCAGCCTTATTAAGGAGAAATCCAGAAACCAGATTCTTTCTCATCTCAGGAGTATGCATCACATCTTTCAGAAGAACTGTCTTTCCAGAGGTAAACTTTATTTCCACATTTCCAATGCCAAGAACTGTAGTGGTTTGAGAATCTCCCAACAGCACTTTCTTATCATCAGCAGCCGTGTATGTACTGAACATAGCACGATCGTAGCAGACATGGCGGAATGCACCAGTGTCTACCCACCAATCCTATGATCCACTAACTAGATGAATCTCAGAAATCATAGCTGTAAGAAGCTCCTCAGCCAGGTTAGCCTACGGTGCAGGGCCTGGTCTGTTCCTACACTTGCGTGCCATATGACCTAGTTTTCCACAGTTGTAACACAGAAACAACTGTCCAGAATCATTCTTTTGGGTCGGTTTCTGCTGTCCCTTTTGGTTCCCTTGCGGGTTCCAATTCTGTTTATTGCGGTTGCGGTTCAGATTCTTAAAGTTTTTCGAATTCGGTTTCAGAACCGTGGGCTTGGACTTTTTAGTGTTGTTGTTGGTGACAACAAGCACTTCCTCTTTCTGGTCCTGCTTACGAGCTTCCTCCTCAATACGGAGGCGAGTTATCAAGCTCTCTAAGGAGAATTCCTTAGTCTTATGCCTAAGCACATTCTTAAAGTCTTTCCAACCTGGGGGCAGTTTATCAATAATAACAGCAACCTGAAATTGTTCATCCAAACTCATACCTTCGGAGATGATCTCATGAGCAATTTTCTAAAGCTCATGAGACTGCATCCCTACTGACCTGTCATCCGTCATCTGGTATTTCAGGCAGCGGCTGACTGCATATTTCTTCGCTCCAGCCTCTTCCGTATCATACTTTTTTGCAGCGCTTCCCAGATTTCTTTGGCTGTCTTGTCGTAGTTGTAGTAGTCGTAGAGGTCATCACTGAGGCCGTTAAGAATAAAGTTTCTGCATAGTTAGTCTTGCTCTATCCAGTTCTGCAATTGATTTGATTTTTCTGTCCAGGCTCGCACGAGATCCGTGTCAGCTTCGTCTGGCCTATCCGGTAGCTGCGGTTTGTCAGTTGTCAGCACAGCCACCACTTTTCTCATGGTCAGGAAAATTCCATCTTTTGTTTCCAGCGTTTGAAGTGGAGGCCTTCGAACCTGAAAGGCGCAGCAGAAACCATTGGGACCTGGAATAGGGAAGCGGGAGCAGCGACATCTAGATCTGTAGCGGAAGTCATCGTCGATGGCGACGTCTTCAAATTATTGGAAATAATGTCGAACTTCGGCTGAGTCATGGACTACGTCACTCTCTTGAAGACGTTTCAGCGATCTACCGTACAGTGCAAAGCAGTTCTAAATAATCGCCGCCGCCTCTAGGATAAAATAGGCTCTTTCTATTTTAGTGGTATCGATTCGTCTGCACGTACGAATCGATTCTGTTTGCACTCAAAAATTGTTGCTCTAGTTTTTTTGATTTTAAGAGAAAGATTCGAACTAAAATGTAGTTCTTTCTGTTTTGTCTTCTTATCAGTTAAGAAGGCGGAATAGCAAAAGAACGTTATTGGTTGGGGAACGTGGTCTCGAAAAACAGATCTGAGAAAATAACGGGTCAAAATGAACGTTGTGTAACGTTCTCTAATACGGTCTGATTTGACTGTTCCAGCCCGATCAAAAATGGTTAAAGAATTTTGCACCAAAAATATAAGTGTTACACCACTACAAGCCCGAACCCAAACCCGAGCCCGGCCCGGCCCGGGTCGGGTCGGGTCGGGTCGAGTCGATCGGTCGGCGCGCGCACGCGCGTGTGGTGATCAAGCATGGTCTCCCTCCTCACAATAGAGCATCATTGGGTGCCCAAAGGGCCCAACTTAGCTTCAAAGAATCAAGTCTAAATACTTGATTCTTTCATATAATCCTACAATGTGGGACTATTCACATATAGGAGCCATTCATTCACTTAGTCAATTTTTAATAATTCACTTATTTTTAAAACTTTTCCAACAAGGGCCATAGCGCATGCTTAGTTTTCTTGCCATTTTCGTTACGTATGAACAATTCTTTGTTGGACTACCTGTCATTGAGTTCGTATTGTTTTGTTTATATTGATAAGCCATGACTGATCCTGGCTAATGTTTTTATTGTTACGAAGACTTTTTATGTTTATACATATACGTACATACATATATATATATATAGTTGAAGGAAGAATATATTATAGTGGTTGTCGAATATATAAGATAGCAACAAAAATGAAGCCTTTCGTAGTAATTATGCGAGTATGCCGACTGTTAACTAAGCCAACCTAGATATAGATGATGGGTTGACATGAAGAATGCTTGTTCTTAACAAGGAATATAGTTAAAGTCACATACCAATATTACTTGTTAAGAAATGTGATTGATGTTTAAATGCTGAGTCCAAAAAATGCGATGTAAGTTTAAATTAAGATATTATAAGTGATAATATCAACGAAAATGTGACTTACTTTTGTAGCCAGAACTTGAGTTAAATGGCAAGTTTGTACCTCATTTTCCTAATAGGAAGGCAACAACTTGAGATTATGTCAAATAGAAAGGCAACAATGTGCACATGTGTAATCATCCATGGCCACCTTTAGCACTATTGTGTAACGATCCATATTTTATCGTAAAATATAAATTTTATATTCATATGAGTTCGTACTGCTCTATAACTTTGGAAAATTCCCGTTAACGATATTTCCTATCTTTAAAATTTTATCGGATGATTTTATCCATGAAAACTTGTAACTGCTATAAATTTTGATAGAAGACGAACAAAAGAACGAGACCATTTCTATTGGGAAGATATGATGATTTTCCTTTTCATATAGTCATCATAATAGATTTAGATTTTCTGGCTAGAAGGTATGGCTATTTGAAGTTTGACAGGTTTTAGAGCAGCTTAGTGGGTAATAGCGGGATTGGGAAGAGGTCCAATAACTCATTTTGGGTTTGAAGGCTATATTTGTTGAAATAAACATCCCCAAACCATTTCTACCATTTTCCAAATAGATCTAAGCCTTCGTTAACTCATTCTTTACCCAAAACCTTTTATTTTCTCCTCCAAATCAAGTCTAAATCATAGATTACGTAGATTAACAAGGGGATTCATTAGAGATTTTATATCTACATTTATGGGGAACAAAAATCAGATCTTTGTTATTGATTTTCAAATTTGCCTCTATTTGTATGCAAATCTTCAACTTTTGGATGTTTGATGAGTGATTTATCATCTCACCTTTATTACATAGAAGTTCGAACCCGTGCTACGCACACGGAGTTCATCATATAATTTATCTAATAGTACATTTTTATATTTTTCTTTATTGTATGAATGAGGGAGCATATGTTCATGGATGGTAATTTTTTTATTTGTTTTTTTACGTACACTATCGATAAACTTTCATTGGTAAATCTGCTTTGATAATCTTAAAGCGTACAAAGTGTGTATTCACATTTTTGAAAAAAATGACTCTTTATAAAGATAAAAACCTCATCTATCTGTTATTTCTAACATGGTAAGCAACGCATTGCTAATATGTTCTAATTGTGTAAGTAATGTAAGTTGAATATGAGTTTATTGTATGTTTAATATATAAATTTATATACTATGTTAATAGTGCTCTATGTTTGGAATACATAATTTGTACTTAAAGTGGAAGAGTGTTTAAAATTTGGTTTAAATAAACAACACTATACCATTTACATTATTACACCTTTTGAAATCTCACAGTACTAACTAAATTAGTAAAACGTCACAGAAACTCTGAAATATCATTTTTTTTAACACATATAGTGTAATATGACGTGTAAATTATACATAATACGCATTATGCAATCAAAATTTTGAAACAAACAAATAAGTTTTCTATTAATTCAAATGTTCATGTAAATGTAAAACTAAATAATGTAGTAATAAATATAAGGGGCTTTGCACGAAAGGTCCCTATATCTGATGTTGCTACAAGAAAAGTCCCTGCAAAAATAAGTATGTAAATTAGGTCTTTTTTTTTCTAAATCAGAAAGTGCAAATTAGCTTGCGCTTTTTTGAAATTTCAAAATTTTTAAAAATTTTAGAAAAATTTCAAAATCAGAAAGCGCAAACTAGCTTGCGCTTTTCTGATAAAAAGCGCAAGTTGCCTTGCGCTTTTCAAAATTTTCAAAAATTTCAAAAAAATAAAATTCAAAATCAGAAAGCGCAAACTAGCTTGCGCTTTCCTGATAGAAAGTGCAAGATAACTTGCACTTTTCAAAATTTTGAAAATTTCAAAAAAGATTTCAGAAATAGAAAAGCGCAAGTTACCTTGCATTTTCTGTCAGATAAGTGCAATGCACCTTGCGTTTTTTATTTTTCGAAAGTAGGGACCAAATTTACATATTCATTTCTGCAGGGACTTTTCCTATAACAACATCAAAAACAGGGACCCGTGACTCTTTTCTTGTAAATATAATTCAAAGTATAGTAATATCAATATAACATAAAATACCTATAGATACACATATAAACACTTTGGATGATATTTTATTGAAGATAACACTTAGATCAAAAGGTATAAGGAAATGCATTCAATGATATGAACTATTGAAATTTATTATTACTGTTATTTAAATAAATTATTATAAATGGTTATATCACAATGTAGAAAGAAGTATTTTTTTTAAAATAGAAACCTACATATGTAACAAAGCAACAAGCACCACAATGGAAGTAGGAGTGGTTTGTAGTAAAATATTGATTTTATAAAATGCAAGAAATAGCTAAAGTTAACTCGTTCTATTGTAAACCAAACCTATGGAAAACATCATTTATTCAAAGATAAAATTTACCTTCCAAGAAAAGTAGAGGAAAAAATTGCATTCTAATAATGTACATCAGTACCTTCATTATTTATGGAAAATTCTTTACAATAATCAAGTAAGTGGAAACATCAAGCATACCTCTACTCCTTAAATATATTATGTCGCTTATTATCTAACTCTACATTCAAACATATTTTAAATTTGAAGTAGACTATTAGATCATTAATTTTTCATTTTCAGCTTCATTCTTTTACGTAATTAACCTATGGCATAACATCATGACTTCTAATATTGACTATGAGTTTTCATCGGAGATTCAATCAGGAATTAAACATGGCTTATCAATCCAACTTTAGTACAATGTTCCTAATATTTTTTCTCTTTACATTAAAATGTCAACATGGTATAGTACTTATAATCTACTGATTTTTATACATGTAAGATGAAAACTATTATCATGTTCTATAATACATATAATATATAATGTTGTCCATCAAGCCTAAACAAACATGTGAAACATGATATTGCCTCTAAAAGCTTAAAAAATATTACCCTAATAATATTACAATTATTTTTGTTGAAGATAATTATCTACAAATATTATTTTTTCATTTATTTCATCCTTTTGATAAATTTGTTAAAGACAAATAAATTAGCTACTAAGGATAGGCTATGAGTCCCTACTTTAATATTTATCTACACTAAAGGTGCATTTGTTAAAATTATAAAACAATACACTCTACATACTCTCTTATAGAGTTAAAAACTTATAATGGTTTTAAAAAGTTTCTAATAAAAGAACTTAATGAAAAATAATTAATTGGCTAAAAATTAATTCTCCAATTGATTAAATTTAATGAGAGTTAATTTATTCTTCAACTAGATTTATCTTCTGTTAAAGATGACTAATTTAATTAATACTCTAATTAGTTTACGATGAAATTAATGGAATTGATATCAATTTAATCTCTTTTATCAATTGCATGATAATAATATTCAATATGATCTTCCTATTTAAAGTTTGTTTACTTATAAATAATTTTAATATGTAGGCATATTCATTGTACGCATGTAAATAAACATATAAGAAATTTATTTTGTAATATGTATAATTTGACATATATGTTCACAAACAATACTTATACATGAATAATGAAAGAAAATGAAAGAACAACATGTATATATATTACTACAATAATCTTTTGCTAATCATATGAAGTGTTCAAATCATTGAGAAAATAGTTATAGTGAGGTTCATATATACGCCCAAATTTGTAACATAAATTTTTAAGTTTGTCACCATCCTATAATATAAACCATCAACTAAATTAAAAAAAACGAACATATTAAGTAAACCGTGCATATTCTCTGATAAATTCGTGAAAAAAACACACTAAACATATATTTTGATAGTTTAAAAATAAGTGTAAAATATAAAAGATTATAATTTAGATAAAATTTTGCATTTTTAGAAAGAAGCATCTCTTACATTAATTTTTTTAGTTAATAAACAGTTACTAAAATCTATGTTGACTAAAGTGTTTAAAAACTCCACCTATTATTCCAACATACAAATATACGAACAGACACTATGTAAGAATGAAAATATATTTAATTTATATGAACTTAGAACTATGCAGTTAATGCCCCGCTATTACCCAGCTATAACCTTGCTATATCTCATATCGGATTTCTACCGCTACGATTTTTCAAATAGCCCTAAATATAGCCTTTCCGCTTTAAGCCCCGCTATTTTCGCTATATCCCGTTATTCCCGCTATATTCCGCTATTTCCGCTATATCTTCTTTAAAAGAAATGAATTGAAAAATGACATTTATACATTATAAAAATTATGAAATTAATTTATTTAATTGAATTTTTAATATATTTTCAAAAATGAAAATACTCTAATATTCTACTAAATTCAATTATGTTATATAACAGTTTTACATTTATTTATAGTATATTCGTATATGTTTTTATTTAAAATTATTTATGTATTAATTATAATTCAATTGAATGTTAATTTTTCATTTAATTAAAATTTATATATTTGTAAAAACATTAATTACGAGTTTTATATGCTATTTTAGAACCATCCGCTATATCCTCGCTGTATCCCCGCTATGACTTTTTGCATCTCCACCGCATTGAATTTGCCGAGCGCTTTAACTGCATAACTTAGAATGGAAGTAAATTTTGGTAAAATTATTTACTAATTTAAATTGAATTTAAATTGATTTGAAATTCTTTTTTACATACATGTTTTCTATTTGTATTATTCATTTATGTTCAATTTACTTCTATTTTAGCTTCAAGTACATGAAATAATTTTTGTATTTCAACATAATGTAATTTGAATTTTTTATTCATTGTTTTGATTTCTTTAGGTATCATTTTGTATTAATGCAATAAACTATGAGACAATCATACCTACTTGAAGTGTAATATTGGTGGACATATGTGAGAGTATGTTTCAATAGTAGAGAACTTGTGCTTAAGTCTATTTGTTATTGTATGCTAGGTATTGTTTTATTAGACTAGTAATATATCCTGACTACTTTATTATATATAAGTTCATCTTTGATCCTATTTATTTTTATTGAGAATTGTAAAAGGAAAAAGCAATTTGGATAGAATGGTGAAAAAAATGTATTCTTTAATTAGATAAAATTGAGCATGTTTTTAGTTGGATGATTTTGATAGCAAAATAATCTAATGGTTAATTCTTCCTTTACAAAATTAATATCAAATTGCCAAATTAAATGTTTCATGATTATATTTCTTCTTCTATCTTTCACGTACTTTTATACTTCTCTAAAGCGATTTTCCTTTTCATCCTCAAAATAGTTGAAATTATATTTTTCTATTTTTAGTAATTACTAAAAATTAATATTATAAAGGAGCACACATATTTAATTTCAATCTCTATTATCTTAATTTTAATCAACACCTTCGTTTCCTTTCATTTAAGATTTTAATATTATCGTTTTAATTCGTGAAATTTGTAGTAAAACGATATTATGATAATTGATATTTGAGTATTATTTTGAATTTTCGAATGCGAATTTAATGTTATTTTCGTTTCAAATTAAATTAAAAATCAATTACACATTGATTCTTGAATCAGTTCCCTTTGATAGTTAATTTGAACTTTACATGTTTGCTTTTTAGTTTTTAGTTTAACTTATTATTAAAATTATTAATGGTTTCAGGCTAAGATTCAATGATGAATAATACCATATTTTTCCATCCTTAGCATTCAATTAATTATGTATAATTGAATTCTTAAATAAATGTTTATTAATACCTATTACACATGTTCTTTAATAAATTTAAAACTTAGAAACAAAATAAAGTGTACTTTTAGTAATTTTAAAATTGATTGAAGTTGAAAGTAATAGTTTTAGAAACTTAAAACAAATGCATATATTATATTGTATTTAATTTACTCTGCACCACGATTATAAAAGGAAGAAAAATGAATAACATAAGATTCATTTTAGTTTGTAGATAATTAAGTCCTATATAAAAGCTTTATCCACAAATAAATATAAAAGTATGAACCATAAATATATATTTACGGATATACGCAACTAAAACTGGAAGTAAATTATGATAGATATATTCACAATTTTAGGTTTTAGTTCAAACTAAGTATAGAATTAATCATAGTTAATTCCAGTTAATTCCAAATTATTTCCCTTTAATTTCATTTAAAGATAATTATTCATGTACCAGTTCTCGAATTAGTTCAATGCCAATTAAATGAATTAATGACCATTAATAGACATATTCATATATTATAATCAAATAAGCGAATACAAAAGACAGAAAAATACATCAAATTCTTTTCTAAAATTAACAACTAAAAAAATATGTTACCAAATTAACTAAATTCTACATTTACTCTACTGAATTTACCAAAAAAATAAATATGTTACCAAATTACTAAAACTAAAAGTATAAAAACCCAAATTTATCATTATCTCTTAAACTAACATAGATGTGCATTAAGAGTTTCACCCTTTGACCTCTTAACTTTTGTATCCAATATATCATTTAAGATTGATCATGTAATAAGTTATAAACTAATAAGTGTTATATATATATATATATATATATATATATATAGGGTTCCCATTGCATTATCTGTACTATATTATTCCAAAAATCTTGACTTGTCAACCATGCATCTTCCATCTTTCATGATTCCAACCGCTTGAACATGTTCCTAATTTGTCAAAATTTGGGCAAAAAATATGAATAGGAACTATACACTATGATCTAATAATGTTGCATTTTGAATATTAAGTCAAACTAAAAGGCTATCTTAATCCATCATAGAATCATATGTTACATTGAATTAAAGGTGGACCCAAATTAATTAGCACTAAAGAGAATTATTAAAAAAAAATAATTTTCTCATTAAACTTATTTTCAGTAAAGGAGAATTAACTTTAGTTAATTCTTTGATTGGTTTGAATCCATATTAAATGAAATTTATGCCAACTAATTTCTTTTATTATTTGCAAGGTAATATCATTTAATATGATCCTTTCTAGTTGAATTTAATTTACATACAAACATTATGAATATCCATAAGTTCAATCCATAAGTATCTATAAATGTCTACAGATTACAACAAAAAACCTAATTTTAAACTAACTTTATGAAAAATCATTTATAATCAATTCATTACTTCATAAGATCCCAAAAATCAATGGTAACCATGCATTAATTGAAAAATGCATGTTGATTATGAATATTTCATGGGCGATTAAACAACTCCATGAAAAATGTATCAAAGCTTGAGTTTGATAAAGATGGTTAATATAAGATTTTTCAAAAAATAAGTTTAAGTTGTGTAAAAAATATAAAACATTTAAATAACTATAAAAAACACTTATTATGAATAAAACTTCTAACAAAATTTCAAAATTGCTTACTGTAGCTAGATCAAATGTGATAAATTTTTCTTTAAAATATTGTAAAAAAAATTATTATTTTGATGTTCTTTTACTTTATATAACGTTTTTTCCCAAAATATTTCCTATATAATTATATGGGTTAAGTTGGAAAAGATGAACGTCACCTTTAAAAGATTATTCAAAACAAGAGTTGATATCTATGAAAAAATGAACCAGTTATCCCCTATATAATAAATGAATAAATAAAATGCAAAATCATACCAAACAAATAAATCAAATGAAAGTCAATTATTATACGAAAATTGTGAATAAGATAAAGTTCTCAACTTTACCTGTAACCAATTTTACTAATAAATATGAGATTTTGTGTTATCCACATATTTATAAAATCAGTACTTTTTACAAGACAAATGAAGAGAACTATGTTCATAATCTTACAAACTGAAAATTCAATCTCAAATTAGTAATTTGAAATAAAAAATTTGAAATTAGAACAAAACCTACAAATTCAACATCAAACTAACTTAAAAGATAAACAATAAAAAAGGCCTAACCTTTTTGTCAAGCTCTATCAAATCAGTGAGCTAAGTTTTATTGAAGGTCTCCGGATTATTTTCCATAATAACTATAATTTTAAAAGCAATTGGTTGAAAAACAATCGCTGCAAAATGAATAAAATTGCAAATAATTCTAGATAAATACGAATTTAAAAACTATTGACAATTCAATTAAATTCTAGTTAAGTAGAACATTTAAAAAGATTGAATAAAAATTGTTTAGAAAGAATTTTTAGTTTGTTCTAGATTGGAAATAGAATTATTATTGAATCGTAGCATATATGAAATTGGAGGGAGGAAGAGACAATATTGTGAGAAAATGAAATGTAAGTAAAAGAATTAGAATATGATAAATGTTTGAGACGTGGGTTAATAATGAAATAATGAATGCATGACTGTTGTATATGGAAATAAGAATACAAACAGTCGATGACTAAACCTTTATATAGTAATATATATAACATTCTTTTTTGAAAAGAAATAATATATATAACGTAATATGATAGATATATAGAAAGTTCAAGCATTCATGATATCATTATGTATTCTATATGACTTACTGGTATCGTTAATAGTTGGGACGTACAAAAGTAGAATTATAAATAAGTTTTGGTGGTGTAACACAATATAAAACATCTAAATAGAAAAAGTTTACAAAACACTTATTTAGAATTAAACTTCTAACAAAATATTAAAGTTGCACACTATAGCTAGACTAAAAGAGTTATATTCTCTACAAAAATTTATTATTTTAATATTCTTTCACTTCATATATAATTTTTTCTATCCAAATTTATTTCCGTACATAATTATATAGGTTAGAATTGGAAAAGGATGAATTATGCATGAATGTGAGGGACAGTCTGCAGTTCCTAATGAAATAGGTAACAAAGCTACTTTGCTACCTACTGCCACTAACTCACCACCCCTCAAATTAAGCTTGTACTTGTTGTTACACCGAGAGATAATACGCCAAGTGCTCAGGCATGGGTGTTTGGTTACCTCCAAAAGTTTATTCAAAACCGGAGTTGATATCAACTTAGTAAGAACAAACTATTCCCTACAAAATAAATGAATTAAACAAATTGTAAAATCATACCAAATAAAAAAATTAAATGAAAGTCAACTATTGTACAAAACTTGAGAATAAAATACAATTTTCAACTTTACTTGTAACAAATTTTACTAATCAATAGGTGATTTTGTGATATTTACATATTTATTGAAGAAACAGGAAAATAGGCGGGAAGAAGTTGCAAAAAAATTTAGTCTCAAGGACAACAAGTTTGTTTTTTAGTCTGAAGGATACTTTATAGTGTGAACAGAAAATGATAGTTGCAACTATCATTCTGTGATTTACACTAAAAATTGACTTTCAGCCTAAAAAACAAACTTCTTGTCCTTGAAACTAAATTTTTCTCCAACTTTTTCCTTGAGCCTAAAAACCTCAAATTTAAATAAGACATTAGAACAAAATCTACAAATTCAATATCAAATTAAATGAATAGACAAATTATAAAAATATTCAAACTTTTAATCAAGCTCGACCGAACTAGTAAGCTAAGATTTTTTTGGGATTCTTCATATTATTTTTTCATAATAACTATAAGATTGAAAGCAATCGGTAAAAAAATATGAATAAAATCATAAATACATCTATATGAATACACAATGAAAAATTATTGACAAATTCAATCAAATTCTAGTTAGATTAGAACATCTAAAATGGCTGACTAAAAATTGTTAAGAAATAATTTTTAATTTGTTTCAAATTGGGAGTAGAATTATTTTTGAATCGTTGTAGGCATATGAAACTGGAAAACAGAAAGAGACAATAATGTGAGAACGTGAAATGGAAGTGAAAGAATTAAAAGATGATAAATATTTGAGATGTGCATAAATAATGAAATAATAAACGCATGATTGTTGTACATGGCAATAGAATAGATATATAGAAATTTAAGCATTAACGATATCATTACATATTCTATAGGCATTAATGGTATCATTAATACTTAGAATGTATAAAGATAGAATAATAAATATGTTTAGAGGTCGTAACATAATATAATAACATTTAAATAAAAAAAGGTTTATAAAACACTTATTTAGAATTAAACTTCTCACAAAAATTTAACGTTGCCAACTGTAGCTAGATCAAAAGTATTACATTTTCTTCAGAATACTATACAATAATTTATTATTTTAATATTCTTTCACTTCACATATAAATTTTCTACCCAAATTTATTTTCTTATTTAAATATATAGGTTGGAATTGGAAAAGGTTGAACGTTACATCTAATAAATTATTCAGATTTAGAGTTGATTTCTACATAGCAAGAACAAATTTTTCCCTACAAAATAAATGATTAAAAAGATTGCAAAATTGTACCAAACAAATAAAATGAAATGAAAGTCAATTATTATATAAAACTCGAGAAAAAAATAAAGTTTCCATCTTTACCTGTAACAGATTTTACTAATCAATAGCAGATTTTGTGGTGTCCACATATTTATAAAATCAGTAACTTTTTGTAAGACAAATGAAGAAAACCATATTCATAATCTTACAAACTAAAAGCGTAACCTCAAATTAGAAATTAAAAATTAGAAAAAACCTATAGATTCAACATCAAATTAAATGAAAAGACAAATAATAAAAAAATTCTAACCTTTTAATCAAGTTTGACAGAACCAGTAAGCTAAGTTTTTGTTCAAGGTCTTCAAATTATTTTTCTATAAAAACAATAACATTGAAACCAATTGGTAGGAAAACAATTGCTGCAAGATATGGATAAGTTCATAAATAATTCAGATGAATGCGAAGTGAAAAAATATTGATGAATTCAATCAATAAAATGGATATGTAGAAAGTTCATATATTAATGATATCATTAGGTATTCTATATGCATTAATGATATCATTAATATTTGAGACGTATAAAAATAGAATTATAAATAAGTTCAGGAGGTGTAACAGAAGATAAAACATTTAAATAAGAAAAGGTTTATAATAAAGTACCGTTTCAGAAAAAAAAGAAAAGGTTTATAAACACTTATTTAGAATTAAACTTCTAATGAAATTTTAAAGCTGCCTACTGTAGGTAGATCAAAAGTGTTATTTTCGTCAAAATAATGTACAAAAATTTGTTATTTTAATATCCTTTCACTTCATATATAATGTTTTCTACCCAAATTTATTTTCTTACATGATTATATAGGTTAAAATTGGAAAAGGATGAACGATACCTCTAATAGGTTATTCAAAACCGGAGTTGATATCTGTGTAGTAAGAACCAATTATTCCTTAAAAAATATATGAATTAAACAAAATGAAGAATCATACCAAATAAAGTAGTAAAACGAAAGTCAACATGTAACGACCTGGTATTTCGAACCATTCGCATCCACACATGTCAAACTTGAATTGCTCAAAACAACAGATTGTTAATTTATATTTGGCAAAACTCAGCATATACAGTAAATAAATCAATCACAATATCACATATATAGAGTAATATGACAATAAGCAGTGGAATAGATAAATAGTAGTTCAAAAAGCTACTATATAAACAACAGAGTTTGAAACAAAATACAACAGAAAATCTCAAATACAAAGTAGTCTCAAATACAAAAGCAACAGACAAGTCTGAACATAAACAACTGGAACAACTGAGATAACTACAAAGCTGAATTGATAAGAGACTGATCTTCTAGCAAAAGCTCCAAACTCCAAAGGTGAGTCAAATGCTGTGACACTCAGTCTGATCCGAGCATAAAGCAAAACACAAAACACTCGAGTCAGGAATAACATTCTCACACCTAGTAAATCAACTCAAGTGAAATGTCAAGTGAAATACAAATAACTTAAAGGATGTTTGGGATTCCCATCCTTTAAAGATCCATTAAACTATCTATATACATAGTACAATACGCTACATACATAATGTCTATAGTAAAGTAAACTATTAAAACAGCGTTAAGGCGTTACCCATATCGCCTTTAACACATTTTATATGATGTCGTAGTATATACAGTACTGTAAATTCCACCAAACCGGTGGGCTATCACGGAGCACTCCATAGGTACAACACAAACCGAACTCGTAGAAGGCATGATAAGGCATGTGACAAGGCACGCGAGGCAATGCCCAGGGTAGGATACTACCGTTTTGCGGATCCGGACTGGTGGTAACGCATAGCAGCTACTACAGCCCACCTCGAGACACACTCCCAAATCAAAGGTGCACCCAATCAAATCACAAAGTAATAGAATGGTATCGAAGAAATGTGCCGGATAGGAGGAGCGACCTCACTTGGCCCGGCATGGCTCCTGTTTTAGTCACATCAAGCTGACTCGTGAGAGTCTGGGCTGCTTTAATTCCTTATACAGAATCGTCGCCAAACCATCCTATTTCGTTCTGGAATCTCCACCACGTACTTAGTTGTTATAGTGGTTTTCAGTATTGGCAGAGAGTATGACAATATCCGATCCCGGTCTCTTTAACCACCAAACGCTTATTTCACACCGTGGTCATTTTTATTTCAAAACAGTTCATACTTCATATCGAAATATCATATATATTTCAAAATCATATCATTTTCGAAATCATATTACTTTCAAAATCATATCACTTTAAAAATCATTATTCACTTTAAATCATTTTCATTTCCAATAATCATAATCACACAATAGTTTATATATTAAAATAGTTTCAAACTAGAATTGGTTTCTTCCAATTTTATAAATCAATTCAAATCAACCTTTAGTTCCAAATTCAATCTAAATCAATCTCAATTCAAATTCTCATTAAAAACCATTTTAATTTATCGATTTCAAATCCAGATTTGAACTACAAATTTAAACCATTTCAATTTCAATAGGTTTCAAAGTTAAATATTTAAACATTTACAATAACTCAATTTGATAAATTTCTTTTATATTTCCAATTCAACATTAGATTTTATTTTAAATTTGAAATTATTCGTTAAATCATTTTTAATAACATTTAAATAAATCTCAAATTACAAATTTAAATAAAATCAATAAATCAAATATCTAACTTCAGTTATATATAAAATTCAAAAATATTCACCTAGTCGCCTTTTATAAGCATTTAAATAAAATTTCAATTACAAACTTAAACCAAAATTTAATATTCAACTTTATTTAAATTTGACAATATTCATTTAATCACTTTTAATTAAATCAAGTTGTAAAATCATACCTTTCAAAATCTCAAAATAAGTTTCTAATCTAATCTTATTTATATTAAATTCCTAAACATATTAAATTACACATTAACTTAGTTTATCTTCCCAACCTTTATTTTATTAAAGTTAATACAAAACATATTTTCAAATTATTAATATAAATTGTAAATAAATATTAAAACATATTACGTATATATTAGTTAAATTAATGTCTTATTAGATTTTTTTTATATTAATTATTATTATATTAAATCTTAATATTATTAAATCTATTTTAAGTATTATTTATATATTTAAAAATAATAAAATTATAAGTAAAATCTTAAAATTTATATTTTTCAAAACTTAACTTATACATTTAAAATTTCCAAAACATATAATTTAAAATCTAATTTCTTTACACATATATTAAAATTTAAATATCTATATATTATATATATTTTTTAATCAATATTTATTAAAACCTATATATATATATATTTCTTTTTAAACCTTTGGAAATCATTTTTCAAAATTGACTAACGGTGTCCGTATAAAATTTTCTATCCTATGGTCAAGTGATACGGATATTTATCATTTCAATCCATAATAATTTAATATTTATGGGTATATATCATTTCAACTTACAATCTCAAAATTCAAAATAAAAATCGCTTAGGTTTATCATTTCAACCGATAACGATTTTTCCCTATTCTAAAATATCGTTCGGGTATATATCATTTCAACCCATAGGAAATTCTAAACTAATAGGTAACTTGCAGTGTAAGAACAATATGATAATAATATAATATATCAACAACAGTCATATATCATAATTGATAATATATTTATATATAAGAGGTTATTGGTGTCAATATTATCAATTAACATCGGTGAACTAATGCAAATAATAACAGATCATATTTAACAATAAATAATTGACAATTTAAATTTAACAACATATTTCAATCGTCATTTCATGTGAATTAAATTTACTAAATATAGGAATGTTAATCGTTAGTGATTGCTCACCTTTCGAGGCTTAGAGAAATAACGAAAATGAGATGCGTCGAACACGGATAAGCACGGATACAGACACGAGCTAGCGGGACATCGACAAGCAAAAGATGGCTGCAACAAGCTAGACAACATGAATTCGATGAAAACAAATATATATATATATATATGTGTGTGTGTGTGTGTGTATATATATAACATATGTATATACCTTTGTGCCCTCTTTATTCTTATCTAACAAAACCAAGCAAAGCAAACTAGGAGACAAAGCAAAGCGAGCAGGCATCTAGCAAGCTTGGAGATAAGTTGCTTATCTTTTTTAATAAGAAGACAAGGCTTGAAACTCTATATTATATTATATATATAATATGAAAGCAGGTATAGAATGCAAACTTTTTTAATATATATATATATATATTATAACACAAAACAAAAGATAGAATATATATAATACGAAAGTAGGTATAGAATGCAAACTTTAATATATATATATATTTATAACACAGAACAAAAGACAGAGCTTATACTTGAGAGGACGAGTGGAGTGTGAGGCTGGGTTTGGCCGAGTTGTTAGGAGGTCGGAGGGAGGCTAGAGAGAGGAGGCACAGCGGGGTATTGGTCGGTGATAGGAAGTTGTGTGAGGGGTACGGGCTGTGGAAGGGTGTTTGCAAGCTTGGTGGAAGAGATGGCTGCGGGCTAAGGGCGGAGATGGGAGAAAGGTGGTGAGGTTGTCAATTGGTGGAGGGGAATGGCAATGGGTAGGCGACTTTCACGGCAGAAGGAGGGAGACTTGGTCAACGCGGTCGATAGTTGGTGGCGGATTTGCCACGTGTGGTCAGTGCAGTGGCGGATCTCGGGTGTATAGGCCGGGTGTGACAAAAAAATTGACAAGCAGGTGGTGCGAGCTCGACTGTATTGGCTGAAGCTACGGTGAAGACGAGTGGGGAGGGTAGGCGAGATGAGCGGCGTACATCAGGCTAAATGATGGAGTTCGAGCGTGTTACCAGATCTATAATGCTTCCATATATATATATATATATATATATATATTCTTTTGTTTATTATTTCAATAGTTTTGGCCAGGGGAAAGTGTGCTGCGCTAAGAAGGCTGAGGAAGGTGGGGATGAAGGTGGTGGTGGTGGTGGAGCACGGTGGGCAGATGGTCGGGAATGAGGTGAGCAGGTTTCACGAAATGAAGGTGAGCCGGCGAACTCCAAAAACCAACTTGGATATAAACTTTTTATATTCTTTTTATAATATATTTTTTCTAGCAAAAGAACAGAATGAAGAAAGGAAGAACAATGGACGAACCAGCAAATGTACTTTGAAACCAGAGAATACGGAAAGTCAAATAATTAAATTTTCTTGGAATATTAAAAGTTATGGCTTTTGAATTTCTCAAGGAGGATAGTTGAATAGACATAGGAACCTAAAAGCCCAAATGCGGAACCGATACGGAAATTGTTTCGTCGATTTCGAAACGTGCCGAACGCCGAAATATAGGGATGAATATACTGCGGAGCTCAGCACGACGAGACGAACAGAATGGTACATAGATATCAGCAATACGATCATCCTATCAAAAGTCGATATTCGCTGCCAAAAGTGCTGCTAAACCGTCGAAAATAATATAAACGGAGCTAGAGTAGTCCAAATTTGACAAAATGAATTACGACATCTCACTCAGAAAATGATTTACATTTTTCTTATATAAAAATATTCAGATTTCGAAAATATTTTATTTTCAACAAATTAACAGATTTAAATTGAAATTGAAAATTACACAACAGAACTAACTTACATATTTTCCAATAAAAATTTACCATTTGCTATGTTTAAATAGACGTATTCGAAATGTCAAATTTTCATTTCAAAAATTTATTATTTATTTTTCACAAATTTTTTTTAGTTAATTACGTTATAAAATCGTTAAAATTATGGGTCGTTACACTCTCCCCCACTCAAAACTTTTCGTCCCCGAAAAGGAACGAGATAGGAGAATAAAAGCAACAAAAAGGAAATATAGATTAGAAATACATATTACCAGATACAATAACAAAATTCAAAACCATACAAATTCCATTGATTTTTAAATTGAATTATATTCAACTAATTTGGTTTCAATCCATTTTATTCAATCAATAAATACTCATTGTATTCACATTTGGTTGATTTCGATTCTATGTATTTTCATTCAATAAGTTTTCTTTCAATTTATTAACATTTGTTACAAAAAATTTCTTTCAAAACAAAATTTATTTTAATTAACTCATTTATTTAGTCCATTTGACTTCACTTAAGTTAATTCCACTTATAATTCAATTTCAACTTATTCTTAAGTTCGTATATATTTACTTAAATAGCATTCTCTATTTGTTATTCAATTTATCTCAATTAACATTTCTTATATCATAAATTAGGTGAATAAACATTTATTATAACAATCAATTTTTGTTTATAAATTCTCTTAACAAAATTCATTTTGGACATCTTATTACTTACATTTATATTGCATACTATTCAACTACATTCAAACTTTTCAGGTAATTAAGCACTATACAAATTTACCCTTTTATTTACAACATTTCTATTGAGAAAATTTTAGGCTGAACATTTTATTACTTAAGTTCCTCTTGTATAACCTTCAATTACATATTCACATTACATTTTAACCTTTTGAATATTTCAGGTAAGTTATATATGCTTTAGAATGCATTGGAGTATTATACAAATAAATTTTATTCTAATTCAACTGTTTCAGGTTGTTTCAATTTCATTTCTCATTTTAGACATTTCTAATTTGCTTCATTTCAATAATTGAAAATCATCACTTAACATAGAATTTAAGAATTAAATTCCCAGTTTCACTTCAAACCATCTTGAAATAAATATACATACATACATATATATATATATATTATATACATCAAATCATATCAAAAATTCAAATCAAATCCATTTTCCAAAAAAAAAGTGTAGCAAAGCTACTAAGTAGTCTCTCTACTTTGAGACTCGAAAATGAATGTCGATGATGCTGCAGTCATCACCAAAATTATTTCCCAGTGACAAAAGAGGAGAGAACTGACTTTCTTCTTTAAAATTCTTTGTAACGACCCGTATTTTTACGGATCGAAAAGTTCGTGAAATCTGGAATTTTCAGCGTTGTTAAGTCGTTTCAGATTTTGGGTAGAATTTGGTTAAGTCCTGAGTCGTGACCGGGTTAAGAGTTATGTCGTAGACGACTTAGTGATGTGATGCGACCTAAGTGTTGGAACGACCTAAGTAGTTAGGTCGTGTGAGAGTTAGGTCATATAGGAGATAAGTCGTGTGTTGGAGCTTAGGTCGTGAAGGAAGATAGGTCGTAGACGACTTAAGGAGGTTTTACGACCTAAGAAAGTGAACTGGTTAAGTGTTAAGTCGGTTGGGATGACCTATAGGATGTTAGCGACCTAAGGATTTTAGGCCGTAAGTGGTTAGGTCGTATGGTAGATTAGGTCGGTCGAGCGACCTAAGTGTTGACGACTTATAGAAGTTGGCTAGTTAACAATCTAAGGGGGTAGGTCGGGTGGGCGACTTAAGGAATGGCCGACCTAGTGGAGTTAACGACCTAGGGGATAAGCAGTGAGCGACCTAGGAGTTTTGTGTTAGGTCGTTGGAGCGACTTAAGGTTAGTAGTTAGGTCGTAAACGACCTATGAGGTGCTATGTTAGTTAGGTTGTAAGCAGCCTTGGTTAGTTAAGTCGTTTAGACGACTTAAGTGTTAGGTCGTAACCCTGTTAGGTCGCGTGAGTGTTAAGTCATAGGTCGTACCCTGTTGAGTTGTAGGTTGTATGCTATATATTAAGTCGTAGAATAGGTTGCCTCTTAAGTCGTAAGTCGTAGAGACTTGGGGTTGTTGAGTCGTATGAGTGTTAGGTCGTAAGGAAGCGGTCTGTGTTAGGTCGTGGATGCGCATTCATTAGGTCGTAAGTCGTATGAAGGCTCTGGTCTGCTTAGTGCTAAGTCGTAGGTCGTAGAAGCTTGGACTGTTAGGTCATAGGTCGGAAGAGTTAGGTCGGCAACGACTTATAGGAGGCGGACGACTTAAGAATCTGCCTATAAATAGAAGGGTTTTTCTCACTTTTTGGGATCCGGATTTCGAAGCGACGAAGTGCTGCCATTTTGAGAGCTCGACTTCTACACTTCTTCACTTCTTTTCTCCACTATAATCTAGTGATTCCATCCATCCAAGTTGAAGATCAAATCGAAGATCGAAGAGCTTAGATTGAAGATCTACATTCTTCGAAGAGAGATTTCATCGTTTGAAGCGGATTGGTGATAGATCAAGTTAGATCCTTCGCTGTCCAGATCTGGAGTGTGTTGCTTTTGAGTTGTTTTGGTGATTTGGTGAGTGGTGATTATCTCTCACACAGATCCAAAGGAGTATATCGGATCGTTGGCTTGATTTGGTGTTAAAGTAGTGATTTCCATGCATTTTTGTAAACCTAAGTGTAGATCCATGTAGATCCATTGTTCATGATGATTTGATAACCATTTTTCTACATGATTAACCTTTGCAAGTTCATTCATCAAGTTGTAGAGATATTTCTCATGATTTCATGCTTGTTAGACTTTCAACACTTTAATTACGAAATTGCCATTATTGTTAATATTGTTCATTAGATCATATTTGAATGCTTATTTTACTTGGATTAATGTTTGATTTGATTGATTGCTATGAATTAGATGATTGATGATTTGATTTAGACAAGATGGTCGCAGATGATTCAAAAGCTAAGGGAAAGGCTCTTGAATTGGAAAAGCTGCTCGTGGCATATGTAGCGGATGATGAAGCTCATATGGATAGATTCGATGATGATGTTGAGATGAGACTTTGCTATGATGATGATGAGGCGAAGTATGATATGAGATAGCCTTGGTCTAATACAGACGGGATCATTCCAAGCATGTTGATAACTCGGTGAAATGGTTCGAGTTGAGGATAATGGTTTGCTCGAGAGGCGCTTGAGCTAGTATGGAAATAGTCGTCGAGGAGGATGACTAGGAGGCTGAGATCTCATCGTTGTTGAAGGTTCTAGCATGCTCAAAGCAAGAGTACGTTGGGCAGATTCGATAGTCCCTGAAGACTAATGATTGATAGTCAAGTACTCTGGGCAGATTCGATAGTCCTAGGCACGGGTCACGATGACGTGCGGGGTTATGTCTAGAACCGGGGTTTTCCATTAGCCCTTGACGGACGGCTGAAAGAATGTGCCGGTCATTCAATTAACGGTGATATTGAGGCAATGATAACAGTGATAGCCAGAGTCAAGGATGTTTGGTTGTATCGTCATTCGGTCTCAAGAGCGGTATTTTCTGGGTGCTTATCTGATCTTGGTTTAGGCCTTGGGGGTTTGTACTTGGAATACATCGCCCTTGACTCGAGTGATTATTGCTTTACTTTAAATTGTATGCTTTGCTATGCTTGCTTCTGCTTAGTGTATGTCTGGGGGCTATCACTGTAGAAAGAGGTGGAGTGGGAGGGTTGTATTCCTATTCCTTTTCCTTTATGCTCTTTTGGTATGTTGTTAGTTAATTTACTGCTCACTAAGACTGTTGTCTGACTCAAGGCTTTATGTTTAACTCTTATTGCCTTGGGTTGTTCGTCCATTTTGGGACGGGCAGACTAGGTAGCAGGTGACAGGTGCTGTTCTTGCTTTCCACGTTGCTGATGACGAAGACGAGCTGGAGTATTGCATATTATCTTCTTACTATATGTACTGGATGTTCCGCTGCTTTGTATTCTCTGAGTGTTATGTAGTGAGGCTTATTGTATTGGCTATTCAGATGTTTGTATCCAACTATGATGAAGTTTTATTGATGAGATTCTATTTCTGTGAAGCTTCACTATATATATATTCTATTGTATTTTGTCCATGCGCTGTGAGTAATACGATAGATTCTGTTGTTTTAATTTACCTTGGCAATCGTCCATGGCTGCCTGGCACACTTTACAGCGCTCTTTCTCTAGATTCGGTGCAGGGGTCATGGGCGGTCGTCACATTTGGTATCAGAGCATTGGTTAATCGATTTTACCCAACGCTCGTTGACGTAACTACGTATGAGAGACGTAATTGTATTTTGATGAATGATTACTATATATAATATAGTAGCTTGGTAGAGTTTGAGTCCTTTATGCAGTTGTTTCTCTCGATGTGCTAATCATTCCTTTTTATAGATATTAAGAATGAGTCGAAGAGGGAGACCAGCTGCTAGGGAAGGCCGTGCTACTGAAGGGGCTGCTGATTATGCTGCTATGTTCGAAGCTATGATGACTTCGATCATGAGAAGGATGCCAGCTCCGGGGCCATCGGTGGATGTTGGAGTTCAAGTTCAAACTCCAAAACCGGTGGATTTTGCTAAGTTGTGTAAGGACTACACTGCTCTTGGAGGAAAGGTTTTCTTGGGAACAGAATCAACTATTGAAGTCCAGAGGTGGATAGATGCTTGTAGAAGGATCTTTGGTGATTTGGGAATTGAGGATGCAACTAAGAGGAAGTTAGCATCAAGGCAGCTTCAAGGAAGAGCTTCTGATTGGTGGAACTCTATCACTATTGATACTCCGGAGGAAGAGATTACTTGGGAGCAATTCCAAGTTAGATTTGAAGCTAAGTTCATTTCTACAGCTCAGAAGTCTGTTCTGTTCAAGAAGTTTGTGGAGCTCAAGCAAGGTGGAAGACCAGTTCTTGAGTATGTTTCTGAGTTTGAAGCTTTGTCCAAGTATGCCCGGTCGTATATTGAATCTGCTTATCAGAAGAATGAGAAGTTTGTGACAGGCTTGGACAGTTATCTTGGGAGGCAGTTAGTGGATCATTTGGACGATTCATTTGAGAAGCTTGTGGAGAAAGCTCTCAGGCATGGGAGTATGTTTCCTAAGGAAGGATCTGTTGTTGCTGTGACCAGGGGAGAGTCTAAACCACAGCAGGGTGGAAACCAGAAGAGGAAGCAGCAGCAGCAGAAGGGTAAGGATGGCCAGAAGAAGCCGAAGGGTGAAGTAACTTGCTACAATTGTCAGCAGAAGGGCCATTTCTCTAAGAATTGTAAGAATCCGAAGGTACCGATGAAGTGTCACAACTGTGACAAGCCGGGGCATTTCAAGAGGGATTGTCCAGAACCACGGAAGGACAAGCAGATTGTGCAAGCTTATGCTTTGGGAGCTGTTCCATCGTCTTCAAAAGCTCCTACCGCTGAAGAGAAGGGAAAGAGTGTGGTGGTTCAAGGTACTCTTTCCATTTGTGGTGTTCCATTTAGTTTTCTGTTTGATACTGGGGCGTCGCATTCTTTTGTTTGTAGTGAACTTGTAGGCCGGTTGGGTTTAGAACCGGATATTGTTGATAGGCCATTTGTTGTGACTAATCCAGTTGGGGGTTCGACTTGTTTGTGTATGTTATGCCGTGGTCTGATTGTATCGAGTCATGATTGCTCTTTTGTTTGTGATTGCTTTGTTCTGAACTTTGCGGGGTTCGGAATTATTTTGGGTATGGACTGGCTTACGAAGTATGCGGCAAAGGTTGATTGTGAGAGGTTGGAGGTGACAGTCGAGAATGTGGAGGGGCGAAAGATTGTGATACGATGTAAGCATGAAGAAGGCGTCTTCATGAGCTTCATGTATTCGCTGGTTGTTCCACGGGATGGACTGTCATCTGTGCCAATCGCTAATGGATTTGAGGATGTCTTTGACGAAGTCAAAGGGTTACCGCCGCATAGAGAGATCGAGTTTCGTATAGATCTAGTTGAAGGAGCCAGACCTGTGGTGATGCCTCTTAGGTGGATGGCGCCTAGGGAACAGCAAGAGTTGAGGGTGCAGGTTGATGATCTTTTACAGAAAGGATTCATTCGGCGTAGTGTGTCCGAATGGGGTGCACCAGTTATGTTTGTAACCAAAGCAGATGGATCGCTGAGGTTGTGTGTGGATTATCGTGAGCTGAATAAGGTGACTAAGAAGAACAAGTATCCATTGCCGAGAATAGATGACTTGTTTGATCAGCTTCACGAAGCTAAGGTGTTTTCTCAGATGGATTTGGCAACGGGATTTCACCAGTTGAGAGTTGCTAAGGATAGTGTACCGAAGATTGCTTTTAGGACACCATCCGGTTTCTTTGAGTGGCTGGTAATGCCGTTTGGATTGACTAATGCGCCAGTGTATTTTGTGGATCTTATGAATAGAGTGTTCATAGATCAGTTGAATAAGTTCGTACTTGTGTTCGTGGATGATATTCTGATTTATTCCAGAACTGAAGAAGAGCACAAGACGCACTTGCATATTGTTTTGGAGATCTTACGGAAACATCAGCTGAAGGCTAAGTTTTCGAAGTGTCACTTCTGGAAGAGTGAAGTGAGGTTCTTAGGCCATGTTATCTCTAGAAATGGAATAGCGGTTGATCCCGCTAAGGTGGCAGCAATCCAGGATTGGGTTAGACCTAAGAATGCATCTGATGTGAGAAGTTTTCTTGGATTAGCAGGATATTATCGACGGTTTATCAAAGACTTCTCTAAGGTGGCTGCACCGTTGACAGGATTGACGAAGAAGAACCAAGTGTTCAGATGGGAAGATAAGTGCGAACAAGCTTTCAGAATCCTGAAAGAGCGATTGACAAGTGCTCCTGTTTTGACTATTCCAAGTGGAAATGATGAGATGGTGGTTTACACCGACGCATGTGGTACTGGACTTGGAGCAGTGCTGATGTAGAGAGATAAAGTTGTTGCGTATGCAAGTCGACAACTGAAGCCGCATGAAAGGAATTACCCGACTCATGATTTGGAGTTAGCGGCGATTGTTTTTGCTCTGAAGATGTGGAGACATTATCTATTGGGAGTTCGATTCGAGTTGTTTACAGATCATAAGTCGTTGAAGTATCTTTTCTCCCAAAAGGATTTGAATCTTCGGTAGCAACGTTGGCTAGAGTTTTTAGCATCATATGATTTTGGTATAGCTTATACTCCGGGAAAAGGTAACGCAGTGGCAGATGCGTTAAGTCGAAGACATGCAGGATTGGGAGCCATGTTTTCAGAATGGAAGAGTCTCGAGTATTTAGCTGGATTTGACTTCAGGCTCAGATTCGAATTGGAACCTGAGATGTTGGCAAACTTATCGATAAGACCGACTCTTGTGGAAAGGATTGGCGAGAGCCAAAAGCGAGACGATAAGCTTGTCAAGATTATCTATGATTTGGAATCTGGATTGGAACCAGAAAAGGATAAAGGATTCGAGATCGATCGAGAGGGTTGGCTTCGGAAGCAAGGACGACTAGTTGTTCCCGATATAGATGAATTGAGAGATGAAGTTCTGAGGGAAAGTCATCACTCGAAGTTGACAATTCATCCAGGTGGAAATAAGATGTATCGGGATATGAAGAGAACCTACTACTGGGAAGGTATGAAGAAGGATGTCGGAAATTTTATTTCCAAGTGCATGAACTGCCAGTTGGTAAAGGCTGAACAGAAGAAGCCAAGTGGTTGCTTCAGCCATTAGAAGTTCCTACATGGAAGTGGGAACAAGTGTCGATGGATTTTATCGATGGATTACCTAGAACCAGAACGGGAAATGAAGGAATTTGGGTCATCGTAGATCGTCTGACTAAGAGTGCAAGATTCATTCCTGTTTGATCGACTAGGACTGCATCAAAGTTGGCTGAGTTGTATGTTAAGTGGATAGTTCGATTCCATTGTATTCCGAAGAGTATAGTGAGCGATCGAGACCCGTTGTTCACTAGTGGATTTTGGAAGAGCTTCCAGGAAGTTTTGGGAACCGAGTTGTGTTTGAGTACAGCTTATCATCCCCAAACAGATGGTCAGACCGAGAGAGTTAACCGAGTTTTGGAAGATCTTCTTAGAGCTTGTGTTTTGGATTTCGGAGGATCATGGGAAGATCATCTTCATTTGGTGGAGTTTTCATATAACAACAGTTACCAGTCAAGCATTGGTATGGCACCGTATGAGGCATTGTATGGAAGACCGTGTAACTCTCCGACATGTTGGTTAGAGACCGGAGAAAAGTTGATGCTTGGGCCAGAGATGATTCGACAGACTTCAGATTGCATAGAGATCATTCGGCAACGAATGAAGGCAGCCCAAGACCGTCAGAAAAGTTATGCCGATAAGCGTCGTAAGGATTTGGAATTCGACGTAGGCGATATGGTTTTTGTGAAGATTTCTCCACTGAAGAATGTTATTCGATTCGGGAAGAAAGGAAAATTGACTCCGAGATTTGTTGGACCATTCCCGATCGTCGAGCGAATTGGAAAGCTTGCTTACAGATTGGAGTTACCAGAAAAGATGTCGAGTGTCCACAATGTTTTTCATGTATCGTATCTACGGAAGTATGTGCACGACTCGAATACAGTGGTTTCTGCTGATAGCTGTGAAGATTTCGAAGTTGATCTAGTCGATAGAAGACCTCGTAAGCCGCTTCATGTTGTGGAAACCGACAAGAAACAGCTTAGGAGGAAGGTAGTTAAGTTACTCAAGATACAATGGAGTGATGATGATAACGACTGTACGTGGGAGGTGGAAGAGAGGATGAAGGCAGCTCATCCTGAACTCTTCAAGGTATGGCCCTAAGGTGTCGTGTCATCTCAAGATATTGTAACTTGTTCTAGTTTTAGAATTCTGCATGCTAAGCTAGAATTGGATGCATGGTTTGTTGATTGCTATGGATAGTAGGCGTGCAGAATAGTCTTTGGTTGCTTTGATTGTTTGGAATTTCGGGGGCGAAATTCCTAAGGGGGAGAGAATGTAACGACCCGTATTTTTACGGATCGAAAAGTTCGTGAAATCTGGAATTTTCAGCGTTGTCAAGTCGTTTCAGATTTTGAGTAGAATTTGGTTAAGTCCTAAGTCGTGACCGGGTTAAGAGTTATGCCGTAGACGACTTAGTGATGTGGTGCGACCTAAGTGTTGGAACGACCTAAGTAGTTAGGTCGTGTGAGAGTTAGGTCATATAGGAGATAAGTCGTGTGTTGGAGCTTAGGTCGTGAAGGAAGATAGGTCGTAGACGACTTAAGGAGGTTTTACGACCTAAGAAAGTGAACTGGTTAAGTGTTAAGTCGGTTGGGACGACCTATAGGATGTTAGCGACCTAAGGATTTTAGGTCGTAAGTGGTTAGGTCATATGGTAGATTAGGTCGGTCGAGCGACCTAAGTGTTGACGACTTATAGAAGTTGGCGAGTTAACAATCTAAGGGGGTAGGTCGGGTGGGCGACTTAAGGAATGGCCGACCTAGTGGAGTTAACGACCTAGGGGATAAGCAGTGAGCGACCTAGGAGTTTTGTGTTAGGTCGTTGGAGCGACTTAAGGTTAGTAGTTAGGTCGTAAACGACCTATGGGGTGCTATGTTAGTTAGGTTGTAAGCAGCCTTGGTTAGTTAAGTCGTTTAGACGACTTAAGTGTTAGGTCGTAACCCTGTAAGGTCGTGTGAGTGTTAAGTCGTAGGTCGTACCCTGTTGAGTTGTAGGTTGTATGCTATATATTAAGTCGTAGAATAGGTTGCCTCTTAAGTCGTAAGTCGTAGAGACTTGGGGTTGTTGAGTCGTATGAGTGTTAGGTCGTAAGGAAGCGGTCTGTGTTAGGTCGTGGATGCGCATTCATTAGGTCGTAAGTCGTATGAAGGCGCTGGTCTGCTTAGTGCTAAGTCGTAGGTCGTAGAAGCTTGGACTGTTAGGTCGTAGGTCGGAAGAGTTAGGTCGGCAACGACTTATAGGAGGCGGACGACTTAAGAATCTGCCTATAAATAGAAGGGTTTTTCTCACTTTTTGGGATCCGGATTTCGAAGCGACGAAGTGCTACCATTTTGAGAGCTTGACTTCTACACTTCTTCACTTCTTTTCTCCACTCTAATCTAGTGATTCCATCCATCCAAGTTGAAGATCAAATCGAAGATCGAAGAGCTTAGATTGAAGATCTACATTCTTCGAAGAGAGATTTCATTGTTTGAAGCGGATTGGTGATAGATCAAGTTAGATCCTTCGCTGTCCAGATCTGGAGTGTGTTGCTTTTGAGTTGTTTTGGTGATTTGGTGAGTGGTGATTATCTCTCACATGGATCCAAAGGAGTATATCGGATCGTTGGCTTGATTTGGTGTTAAAGTAGTGATTTCCATGCATTTTTGTAAACCTAAGTGTAGATCCATGTAGATCCATTGTTCATGATGATTTGATAACCATTTTTCTACATGATTAACCTTTGCAAGTTCATTCATCAAGTTGTAGAGATATTTCTCATGATTTCATGCTTGTTAGACTTTCAACACTTTAATTACGAAATTGCCATTATTGTTAATATTGTTCATTAGATCATATTTGAATGCTTATTTTACTTGGATTAATGTTTGATTTGATTGATTGCTATGAATTAGATGATTAATGATTTGATTTAGACAAGATGGTCGAAGATGATTCAAAAGCTAAGGGAAAGGCTCTTGAATTGGAAAAGCTGCTCGTGGCATATGTAGCGGATGATGAAGCTCATATGGATAGATTCGATGATGATGTTGAGATGAGACTTTGCTATGATGATGATGAGGCGAAGTATGATATGAGATAGCCTTGGTCTAATCCAGACGGGATCATTCCAAGCATGTTGATAACTCGATGAAATGGTTCGAGTTGAGGATAATGGTTTGCTCGAGAGGCGCTTGAGCTAGTATGGAAATAGTCGTCGAGGAGGATGACTAGGAGGCTGAGATCTCATCGTTGTTGAAGGTTCTAGCATGCTCAAAGCAAGAGTACGTTGGGCAGATTCGATAGTCCCTGAAGACTAATGATTGATAGTCGAGTACTCTGGGCAGATTCGATAGTCCTAGGCACGGGTCACGATGACGTGCGGGGTTATGTCTAGAACCGGGGTTTTCCATTTGCCCTTGACGGACGGCTGAAAGAATGTGTCGGTCATTCAATTAACGGTGATATTGAGGCAATGATAACAGTGATAACCAGAGTCATGGATGTTTGGTTGTATCGTCATTCGGTCTCAAGAGCGGTATTTTCTGGGTGCTTATCTGATCTTGGTTTAGGCCTTGGGGGTTTGTACTTGGAATACATCGCCCTTGACTCGAGTGATTATTGCTTTACTTTAAATTGTATGCTTTGCTATGCTTGCTTCTGCTTAGTGTGTGTCTGGGGGCTATCACTGTAGAAAGAGGTGGAGTGGGAGGGTTGTATTCCTATTCCTTTTCCTTTATGCTCTTTTGGTATGTTGTTAGTTAATTTACTGCTCACTAAGACTGTTGTCTAACTCAAGGCTTTATGTTTAACTCTTATTGCCTTGGGCTGTTCGTCCATTTTGGGACGGGCAGACTAGGTAGCAGGTGACAGGTGCTGTTCTTGCTTTCCACGTTGCTGATGACGAAGACGAGCTGGAGTATTGCATATTATCTTCTTACTATATGTACTGGATGTTCCGCTGCTTTGTATTCTCTGAGTGTTATGTAGTGAGGCTTATTGTATTGGCTATTCAGATGTTTGTATCCAACTATGATGAAGTTTTATTGATGAGATTCTATTTCTATGAAGCTTCACTATATATATATTCTATTGTATTTTGTCCATGCGCTGTGTGTAATACGATAGATTCTGTTGTTTTAATTTACCTTGGCAATCGTCCATGGCTGCCTGGCACACTTTATAGCGCTCTTTCTCTAGATTCGGTGCAGGGGTCATGGGCGGTCGTCACATTCTTTGGAAACAATTTCCATTCGAAAATACTTTCAAATAATAATATTTTCCAAACTTTGAAAACCAAATTTGGAAAAGCACCGAAATTTAAATTCTCAAATCCTTAATTAAATTCTTTTCATTGAATTAGATTTATAAACCATAGTTATAAAATTTCAACTTCTTATAACATACAACAATAGTTAATGATTTAGAATTGTTGTCAAAACAATAAATGATAATCCAGTACTATCATTTCTAACAACCAATTCATTAACTATCTAAATTCAGAAAACTATACTCATATATATAAAAATATAATCATACATAAAATTATTCCATTTACCAATTTCGAAAACAATATTGTGTCCATTTACTTTGTTCAATTGTTTTGGAATTCCTATCGATAACGTTGGTCAGACGAATCGATCGAAACCTCAAATCAAACTTAACAATTCAAACAACACACTATAAAATATTTTATATCAATTACAAATACACCCCTTTCACAGGATGATTCAAGAATGGATTTTAAAACAAGGATAGAGATTCAAATTTAGAGGAATCTTGATCAAAGAGAATTCAACTACGAATATAGGCTCGAAAGGAAGATAAGATAACCAATTTATAAAAGAGGAAAGATGGATAGACTTATATTAATCACGGCGAACTTAACCGGGTCAACCGAGACTTAGAAAAGACGAGAATATCATCGATGAAACCAAGACAAACTGGTTGAGAATCATCGCGGAAAATGCGATTAATGAGATCGACGAAGAAGGCATGAGCATTGGTTAATCCAAAGGGGATGATTAACCATTCATAGAAGAGGAAGAACAACAGGTCGAGCTCCGGAAATAAGATCGATGCGAAATTCAATTTCCTGCTTGGGATGAAGAGAAGTGACTTCACCAAAATCATCCGGAAAGAGTTGGACAATAGGGTTGGAGTCAAGATCACTAGGCTGAGAATGAAGCGGAAAGATAAAACTGCCTGCAAACCTAAGCCAATCGACATACGATCACAAGAGAATTACCTGGGTTGTCTACTAGAGAAACAGTTCGGGCTATTCAAGAAATAATATCATCAAAACCGAGGACGTACAAATCTTCGGTAAATCGACGCCTGTTGTAAATGAGTTTCACCTCCTTACAAATCATACTTAGGTTAGCGGGACCACCGATGGGATTAATCACACATAAGGACGAAATTGCCAATTGAGGTAGCAAGATGCTTAAATTTATAACAGAGATCATCAAAAATGAAGATATGGGATGCTCCAGTATCAAGAAGAACACGAACAAGAAAGGACAAGAATGGATTTCAGAACAAGGGAAAGTTCCAAAATTCAAAAGAAATCCTAACCCAGGAGGATCCTATTGAAGAATTACAAGCTCGAACGAATATGATTATGTAGTCAATTCCACTCATTCTAGGGTATCGCTACCCTATCTCTAATGAGTTTTTACTCCATATGCTAAGTTTGCCTAAACCTGGCTCTGATACCACTTGTAACGACCTGGTATTTCGAACCATTCGCATCCACGCATGTCAGATTTGAATTGTTCAAAATAATAGATTGTTAATTTATATTTGGCAAAACTCAGCATATACAGTAAATAAATCAATCACAGAATCACATACACAGAGTAATATGACAATAAGCAGCGGAATCGATAAATAGTAGTTCATAAAGCTACTATATAAACAACATAGTTTGAAACAAAATACAACAGAAAATCTCAAATACAAAGTAGTCTCAAATACAAAAGTAACAGACAAGTTTGAACGTAAACAACTGAGATAACTACAAAGCTGAATTGATAAGGGACAGATCTTCAAGCAAAGCTCCAAACTCTAAAGGTGAGTCAAAAGCTGTGACACTCAGTCTGACCCGAGCATAAAGAAAATCACAAAACACTCGAGTCAGGATTAACATTCTTATACCTAGTAAATCAACTCAAGTGAAATGTCAAGTGAAATACAAATAACTTAAAGGATGTTTGGGATTCCCATCCTTTAAGGATCCGTTAAACTATCTACGTACATAGTACAATATGCTACATAGATAATGTCTATAGTAAAGTAAACTATTAAAATAGCGTTAAGGCGTTACCCATATCCCCCAAACACATTTTATATAATGTCGTAGTATATACAGTACTGTAACTCCACCAAAATGGTGGGCTATCAGGGAGCACTCCATAGGTACGACACAAACCAAACACGTAGAAGGCGCGATAAGGCATGTGATAAGGCACGCGAGACAATGCCCAAGGTAGGATACTACCGTTTTGCGGATCCGGACTGGTGGTAACGCATAGCAGCTACTACTTCCCACCTCGAGACACACTCTCAAATCAAAGGTGCACCCAATCAAATCACAAAGTAATAGAATGGTATCAAATAAATGTGCTCGATAGGAGGAGCGACCCCACTTGGCCCGGCGTGGCTCCTATTTTAGTCACATCAAGCTGACTTGCGGGAGTCAAGGCTGCGTTAATACCTCATACAAAATTATCGCCAAACCATCATACTTCATTCTGGAATCTCCACCACGTACACAGTTGTTAAAGTGGTTTTCAGTATTGGTAGAGAGTATGAAAATATCCGATCTCGGACTCTTTAACAACCAAACGCTTATTTCACACCGTGATCATTTATATTTCAAAACAGTTCATACTTCAAATCGAAATATCATATACATTTCGAAGTCATATCACTTTCGAAATCATATTACTTTCAAAATCATATCACTTTAAAAATCATTATTCACTTTAAATCATTTTCATTTCCAATAATCATAATCACACAATAGTTTATATATTAAAATAGTTTCAAACTAGAATTGGTTTCTTCCAATTTTATAAATCAATTCAAATCAGCCTTTAGTTCCAAATTCAATTTAAATCAATCTCAATTCAAATTCTCATTAAAAACCATTTTAATTTATCAATTTCAAATCCAGATTTGAACTACAAATTTAAACCATTTCAATTTCAATAGGTTTCAAAGTTAAATATTCAAACATTTACAATAACTCAATTTGATAAATTTCTTTTATATTTCCAAATTCAACATTAAATTTTATTTTAAATTTGAAATTATTCGTTAAATCATTTTTAATAACATTTAAATAAATCTTAAATTACAAATTTAAATAAAATCAATAAATCAAATATCTAACTTCAATTATATATAAAATTCAAAAATATTCACCTAGTCACCTTTTATAAGCATTTAAATAAAATTTCAATTACAAACTTAAACCAAAATTTAATATTCAACTTTATTTAAATTTGACAATATTCATTTAATCACTTTTAATTAAATCAAGTTGTAAAATCATACCTTTCAAAATCTCAAAATAAGTTTCTAATCTAATCTTATTTATATTAAATTCCTAAACAGATTAAATTACATATTAACTTAGTTTATCTTCCCAACCTTTATTTTATTAAAGTTAATACAAAACATATTTTCAAATTATCAATATAAATTGTAAATAAATATTAAAACATATTATATATATTAGTTAAATTAATGTTTTATTAGATTTTTTTTATATTAATTATTATTATAGTAAATCTTATTATTATTAAATCTATTTTAAATCTTATTTATATATTTAAAAATAATAAAATTATAAGTAAAATCTTAAAATTTATATTTTTCAAAACTTAACTTATAAATTTAAAATTTCCAAAATATATAATTTAAAATCTAAATTCTTTGCACATATATTAAAATTTAAATATCTATATATTATATATATTTTTAATCAATATTTATTAAAACCTATATATATTTCCTTTCAAACCTTTGGAAATCATTTTTCAAAATAGACCAACGGCGTTCGTATAAAATTTTCTATCCTATGGTCAAGTAATATGGGTATTTATCATTCCAATCCACAATAATTTAATATTTACGGGTATATATCATTTCATCCCGCAATCCCAAAATTCAAAATAAAAATCGCTTAGGTTTATCTTTTCAACCCATAACGATTTTTCCCTATTCTAAAATATCATTCAGGTATATATCATTTCAACCTATAGGGAATTCTAAACTAACAGGGAACTTGTAGTGTGAGAACAATATGCTAATAATATAATATACCAACAACATGCATATATCATAATTGACAATATATTTATATATAACAGGTTATTGGTGTCAATATTATCAATTAACATCGATAAACTAATGTAAATAATAATAGATCATATTTAATAATTAAACAACTGACAATTTAAATTTAACAACATATTTCAATCGTCATTTCATATGAATTAAATTTACTAAATATAATAATGTTAATCGTGAGTGATTTCTTACCTTTCGAGGCTTAGAGAAATAATGAAAATGAGGTGCATCGAACACGGATAAGCACGGATATAGACACGAGCTAGTGGGACAGCGACAAGTAAAAGATGGTTGTGACAAGCTAAATAACATGAATTCAAATTCGATGAAAACAAATATATTATATATATATATACACACCTTTGTGCCCACTTTATTCTTTTCTAACAAAACCAAGCAAAGCAAACTTAGAGACAAAGCAAAGCAAGCAGGCATCTAGCAAGCTTGGAGATAAGTTGCCTTTCTTTTTTAATAAGAAGACAAGGCTTGAAACACTATATTATATTATATATATAATACGAAAGCAGGTATAGAATGCAAACTTTTTTAATATATATATATATATGTGTATATATATTTTTTATAACACAGAACAATAGATAGTATACATATAATACGAAAGCATGTATAAAATGCAAACTTTAATATATATATATATATATATTTATAACACAGAACAAAAGACAGAGCTATACTTGAGAGGACGAGTGGAGTTGTAACGACCCACTATTTTGGACCATTCAAATCGACAATAATCCACACATGTCGGACTTGAATAATACAAAATAACATATTGTAATAAAATTTGGAGTAAATAAACCAATCACAGAATCACAGACACAGAATATCAGAATAACTCGCAGTGGAAATAAAATAAATAGTGGTTCATGAAGCCACTACAATAAAAAGTCTCAAAAACAGATACAAAATACATAGTTTGAAAACAAATACAGTTCTGAAACAAGTACAGTAGAAATCCCAAATACATATGTCTCTAATACAAAGCTGACATAGAAATACTGAAACTGAAATAGATAGCAACTAGATAAAAGATGATCTCCAGCAGTCCTAGCTCCAGAAGGTGAGATCCAAAGTTGATACTCAGGCTGACCCGAGGGTAAATAAAACACAAACACTCGAGTTAGGACATACATACTTATACAATGTAAACCAACTCAAGTGAACTATAATAAAAGGTACAGGTAACTTAAAGAATGCTTGGGATCGCCCATTCTTTAAGGATCCGTTAAACTATCTACTATGTAGTAATATTCGCTATTATAATAATTTCTAATCATAAAATAAACATACTTTTAAATAGCGTTAAGGGGTTACCCATATAGCCCTTAACACATAATAGTGCCAATAGTCTATACAGTACCTGCATACCTCGAAAGGCTATGAGAAGATACTCCATAGGTACGACACAAATAGAAACTCATAGTAAAGCTCGATATGGCAGGTGACACGGCACAACTAGGCAATGCCAAGGTAGATGTTAGTGCCAAAATTGGTCACTAACCCCAAAATCCAGATGAAAGCACCAAATACTAATCACAGCTCAGAGATAGAATGTATGTAGAGGGTAATAATGTGAAGAACAGTGAAAACTGAAATGAAAGCAGTAAAGAACAACAGATTTTATAGTGGTTCGGCTGACTCCGGCCTACGTCCACTCCAGAAGTTTGCTTTTTATTGCTGTAATAATCGATTACAGTTACAAAATGGCAGAGTTGCCTTAGCCTTAGAAAAGAGAAAGTAAGAGAGCAAAAAGAAGATCCCCTTTTACTGTGCCCCTGCCTCTCTATTTATAGACAAAGATGGGTTGGACTTCCCTGGTGGGCCTGGTAGCCGAGTACCTCAGCCCAAATGGAGTGGTCTCCAATCTCCATATGCCGAACCATAGATGCCGAACGCTGAATGCCGAACAAGGTGTGAATGCCGAACGATCTCCTCATGCCGAACGTTGGGAGGTGCGAGGTACCAAGGTATCGAGGTGCGAGGTACCAAGATATGGAGGTGCGAGGTATGGAGGTGTGAGGTATGGAGGTGCGAGGTGCAATGTCGAGCGGGGTGAGGTACGCCGAACGACCCATCCAATGCAGAACGCTCCTTGATGTCGAACGATCCATCCAATGCCGAACGCTCCTTGATGCCGAACGATCCATCCAATGCCGAACGTCACCAGATGCCGAACGTTGGTTAATGCCGAGTGCTCCATCCAATGTCGAACATCCATCCAATGCCGAACGTCTCCTTGATGCCGAACGATCCATCCAATGCCGAACGTCTCCAGATGCTGAACGTTGGTTAATGCCGAGCGCTCCATCCAATGTCGAACGTTTCCAGATGCCGAACAAGATTCATGCCGAACACTCCTTCTAATGCCGAGCAATCGTTCAGTGCCGAACGATCCCTCTATGTCAAACAACGATCTCTCTATGCCGAACAGCCTTCAACGCCGAACCATCCCAATGCCGAACGTCATCTGCCAAACTGCCTATCATCATTTTAAACCGAACCCATCATACTTTAGTCTCGATAGTTGTGAAGTTGTTTAAGTTAAATCCGTCTGTCCGCGGCCTTGCCAAAAGGCGGGTTAACACTTGCCCCCCAAAACATGCCTTGCTTTGAAAGGTGTGTTTTGAATAGCCTCAAGTCCAGTATCCAAAGTCCATGTTTCATCCATATCCAATAACCAATAGGGGACTTTAGGACCTCTTCGGGTCGATATCCAAATCCATAACCTCTCTGGGCTCTTGCTAAGCGCAATCCACACTTGACGACCATGGCCCAGTGTCCCTGGGCGTTGAGCTAACCTCTCCGAGTTCTTGCCAAGCGCAATCCACACTTGACGACCGTGGTCCAGTGTCCCTGGACGCAAGTAATGCCGTGGCTTAAGTCCTAAGCTGAACCCTGGTCGCTCCGGACCCTTGTCGAGCATAGTCCATACTCGACGACCTTTAAGCCAAAATCCAGAGAAAATCCAATCCGAAAAACAAACATTCAAACCAGAATTCAAACCAGAAAAACGAGAAAAACAGGGAGTTCAAACCAAACTCCAAAACCAAACCAGAAAAAGCAAATGTCCAAGTCAAAGGAAAAAAACAGATTTCGCAAACCCGGGCGTTTCGGTAAGCCATCATCTCAGAGCATGCCTGAGGGTTATCTCCGACCCCGTACATGAGTAAGTGATTTAACCGTTTGCCCGGAGTTTGTTACTTATTCCAAACCATCAAGATTAGTTGATGACCAATCGGTCACCATTCCTGGGCCTCGCGCCCTCGTCGTTCAAGGTAGGCGGAGGCTGTTCATGTTCCACCGCCGCATTCCGAGTTTCGACATACTGTCGCAACTGACCATTCCTTATATGCTCCTCGATTATATCCTTTAGATGTCGGCAGCTGTTAGTATCATGCCCGTCCAGGTCATGAAAGAGACAGTGCCTTCCTGATGCCCTTTCACGTTCTGTGGGTTCCCTCCTTGATGGCCTTCGATAAGGAAGACGATCTCGAGTATCTAAGAAAATCCGCTCCAACGTTGCGTTCAATCCTGTGTAAGTGGAGAACTTTGGTTCTCCCCAGCGCTTCCTTTTCCCTTTATCCTTGTCCCCACCTGAGCTTTCGCCGAGTAATCTTCCATCCTTAGTCATGTTTACTTCCTGTGACCTCATGTCCAAACATGCATCCTCTTGTCGAAGAAATCTTTCAGCTTCATGAAAGAATTCCCCAATATCCAACGGTGGGTCCCGTACCAACGATACTTTGAACTCCGAATTATCTCTGACTCCTGATACCGCAGCCATCAGAACCATTGATGGATCTGGCCGATCCACCGAAGCAACTGCCGCATTAAATCGAGTTAAGAATGTCCTGAGCGATTCATCTGCCCCCTGTTTGACTGATGTTAGTGTCATCACGTTCTTTGGCCTTTTTATGTGAACTCGAAATTGACTTAAGAACTTGTCCACCAGTTTTGTCCATGTTCCAATGGATCCATCCTCCAGCTGTCTGAACCACATAGCAGCAATTTCAGTCAAGTACAGGGGGAAACATCGGGCCATAACCTCCTCCGTTGCCCCCAGCACTTCCATATGCCTAGTGTATCTCATCAAGTGGTCAGTGGGATCCGTCTTCCCATTGTATACTTCCAGAGTGGGTAGTTTGAAATCGGACGGATTCCTAGCTGTCCTGATGTTCCGGGTAAACGGACTTTTGTTAACTCCCTCTGAATCCCTGTTTGTCAGACCTCCGCGAAAAGTCCGCCTGATAATGTCAGCCAATCTAGTGTTTCCAACTAATCCAGACTACCCCCCAAGTCCTCGAGGAAATTCTGGCACATATTCTTCATCACGTACTCCCGGTGGCGTGCCTCCGAGTCTAGGTCCATCTAGATTGTTAACTGTTTGTTGATTGGGAGCTGCCCCCTGCTGATTCACTCCATCTGTCTGTTGGTTGAGTTCCTCTGGTCCAGCTCCATGATCTTGAGCACCTGCAGTTCCTGGTTGTCCAAATTGCCTAAGAAGAGCCTGCATCATCTCCTCTTGCCGTTTCATCATCTGCTCTTGCATAGAATTCATCATCACTTGCATCTCGTCCTGAGTTATGTAGATGGATGCATGACCCTCTCCAGCTCCAGAAGATGCCGCTTGACTTCCTTCCTGATTGCTCCTTTCCACTGCTTGCCTCTTCGTTGGTGGTCTTGCCATTGCTTTCTAAGATCCAAGTTCCTAACTCCAAAATTCCTGAGTTCAACTCTCAGTGAAAGCACCAAAGTGTTAGTGCCAAAATTAGTCACTAACCCCAAAATCCAGATGAAAGCACCAAATACCAATCACAGCTCAGAGATAGAATGTATGTAGAGGGTAATAATGTGAAGAACAGTGAAAACTGAAATGAAAGCAGTAAAGAACAACAGATTTTATAGTGGTTCGGCTAACTCCGGCCTACGTCCACTCCAGAAGTTTGCTTTTTATTGCTGTAATAATCGATTACAGTTACAAAATGGCAGAGTTGCCTTAGCCTTAGAAAAGAGAAAGTAAGAGAGCAAAAAGAAGATCCCCTTTTACTGTGCCCCTGCCTCTCTATTTATAGACAAAGATGGGTTGGACTTCCCTGGTGGGCCTGGTAGCCGAGTACCTCAGCCCAAATGGAGTGGTCTCCATATGCCGAACCATAGATGCCGAACGCTGAATGCCGAACAAGGTGTGAATGCCGAACGATCTCCTCATGCCGAACGTTGGGAGGTGCGAGGTACCAAGGTATCGAGGTGCGAGGTACCAAGATATGGAGGTGCGAGGTATGGAGGTGCGAGGTATGGAGGTGCGAGGTGCAATGTCGAGCGGGGTGAGGTACGCCGAACGACCCATCCAATGCCGAACGCTCCTTGATGTCGAACGATCCATCCAATGCCGAACGCTCCTTGATGCCGAACGATCCATCCAATGCCGAACGTCACCAGATGCCGAACGTTGGTTAATGCCGAGCGCTCCATCCAATGTCGAACATCCATCCAATGTCGAACGTCTCCTTGATGCCGAACGATCCATCCAATGCCGAACGTCTCCAGATGCTGAACGTTGGTTAATGCCGAGCGCTCCATCCAATGTCGAACGTTTCTTGATGCCGAACAAGATTCATGCCGAACACTCCTTCTAATGCCGAGCACTCGTTCAGTGCCGAACGATCCCTCTATGTCAAACAACGATCTCTCTATGCCGAACAGCCTTCAACGCCGAACCATCCCAATGCCGAACGTCATCTGCCAAACTGCCTATCATCATTTTAAACCGAACCCATCATACTTTAGTCTCGATAGTTGTGAAGTTGTTTAAGTTAAATCCGTCTGTCCGCGGCCTTGCCAAAAGGCGGGTTAACAGTAGATATACCAATTATGCATCCAGGCTGGTGGTAACACATAGCAGCCACTACCGCCCACCTCGAGCCACACTCCCAAATCAAGGGGTGCACCCAATCAATCACAAAAGTAATAGAATGGTATCGAAGAAGTGTGTCCGATCAGAGGTGCTACCTCATTGGCCCGTCAATCGCTCCTGTTTTAGCCACCTTATGCCAACTCACGGGAGTTGGGTCCACATTCATACCACAATAGGATCATCGCCACCATCCTACTTCATTCTGGAAACTCCATCGCGTACACAGTTGTTAAAGTGGTTTTCGGTATCGACAAAGAGTATGTCCATATCTGATCCCGGTCTCTTTAACAACCAATCGTTATCATAACCCGTGGTTATAAATTTTAAAATAGTTTATATTTCAAATCAAAATACTTCATTTAAACCGTTTAAAAACAAAGTCATTATACCTTTAAATCAAATATTCAATTCCCAAAATTTTAACCTTTTCTGAGTTCATTTATTCACTTAAATACTTTAAAACATTAAAATTCCAGCTTTCACAGCACTTAGAAAATGCTGCGGTAAGTTATATTTGACAATAATTCATTTCAGCAAAGACAACATTTAAAAACTGCTGTAATAGTTCAGTTTTAGTTGAAAAATAGTTCAATTCATAAAAGACAGCATTTACAAAACTGCTGTAATAGTTCAGGGTTCAAATTAAAAGATTTAATTCAATTCAGCAAAGACAGCGTTTAAAAACTGCTGCAGTAGTTCAATTATATTCAAAAATTACATTTCAGCCAACTGCAGCACTTAACAAGTTCTACCATAGCCCTTAATTAATTTTTTAGCCTTATAGTTCACTTCTGCAACTACAGCACTTACAAAGTGTTGTAGATTCTATTAGTTCAGTTTTTAGTTCATTTTCAAAAATGATAGCATTTCTGAAGTGCTAGTAAAAGAATTTCCAGATTTTGAATAGAATTCCAACCACAAATAAACTTCAATTTAAATCATTTTAACTTATAAAAATTACATTTTTCCACATCAAAAATGTTCATTTAAATACCTTAAACTTATGATTTTTATAAAGAAAAATTTTACAATAAAAATCAAATTTTCCAAAATTCTTTTATTGAATTCAAGTGTACAATTTTCTTATTTTTTTTTACATTTTTAACAATTTACTTTAACAATTAAATTTAAATTTCAAATTCATAAATAAAACTTAATTTCAAATTTATTTAGTTAACTTAAACTTCCAAAAAAAATCAAATCGCAAATTTCCAAATTAAGTTATGTTTAAATCACAATTTTTCCATTTATTTATTTAACATTTTAAATACATAGAAAATCATTATTAATTTATTAAATCATTTAAATTCAATTTAAATCAAATTATCATATTTTTACATTTTAAAATACTTAAAAATTTCCAGAAAATTTTATAAAATAACCACGGGTTTGTATAATATTTTCTAGCCTAAGTCAAGTGATACGGATAATCTATCATTTCAATCCGTAATTTACAATGAAAATCCGGGTTTTATCATTTCAAACCCGCAGTCCCAAGTAAATAAAAATAAATAAAAATCGCTCAGGCTTATCATTTCAGCCCATAACGATTTTTCCCTATTCTAAAGTCCGTTCGGGTATGTATCATTTCAACCCATAGTGATTCTATTCTACAGGGAACTTGCAGTGTGATTAACAGAAATAAATAAACAGTATAATAAAATATAACTCAGCAGATGATGTGACAAGTTAATAACAGAATTTAACATCATATAATTTACATCACAAGCAGGTATAACATGATATAAAAATTGCTACACATTCACTTGTTGTCACTTTACCAATTATATAAGTATAAATGTCATGTGTGAATACTCACCTTTTTTACGCTGGAGTTTGAAAATAAAACACACAAATGATAATCCAGAAAGCATGATAGCACGACTTTGATTTGAGTGGAGCAATAGCCAAGATATTAATCTTATATTCAATAACAAAACAAAACAATATAAATATAAATTCAACACAAAAATTATTGGAACAAAAATGGAAATAGAATTAGACAAAAGGCATAACCAAGCTTTTCAATCAATTTTGCTTGACTACAACTCAACATTTTCTCGACCATAACATGTTATAGGCTCGGCCAAGGATGTTTTCATGTGGAAATGGTTTGGGTTTGGCACATATAGGCACGGCTTAAGTCAAGAATGTGAAGGGGTTTGGAGTTACAAAGCAAGGAAGGTCAAAAGTCAAGGCTATCAAAGTGGAGTTTGGGTGCAACATAGGCTCGGCCTATGCCATATTTGACTCAACCATGGTTAGGTATAGGTCAGGTCAGAGGGTAGGGTGATGTTCAGAGGTGGTAAACTAGCTGGTGGTGGTGGCTAAGGGGGTGGTCGAAGTCAAAATGAAGGGGATGTTGAAGGCAAGGCTCGGCTACACATTGTTTTGGAGTTTTGCATTGTTTTTGTGGTGATGGGTTCAAGGGATGTTCATGGCCTGAACTGGTCAGAGGGATGGTGATGTTTGAAGCCATGGATGATGAGGAGGAAGTGATGTGGTGGTCGGTGGTGATGGTGGAGGGTATTGGCCGAGCAACATGTAGAGGTTTCAAGGCAAAAAAACAAAGGAAAAGAAGAAAAGAAAAGAGAAAAGAGGAGAATGGAAGCCATGACTCACTTGATTTTTTTCAGAAATGGAATGGCCGTGCAAAGTGAAGGAAATGAAAAAATTTCATGTGAAATACCAAATAAAACACACAGCGACAAAAGAAAATGAAAGGTCAAAGAAAATGAAAAGACTAGAAATGAAAAGTCAAGCAAATGAAAGGACTTTGCCTCTTTGAATTTCCAATTCTTTTTAATTCAATATAAACAAAATAAAATCAGTAAATAAAATAAAAGATAAACAAAAATAAAGTGAAAATGAAAATAAATAATTATTCATAGGAAAAATAAAAAGAAAATAAAAGTAAATAAAGAAAATAGCTTATTATATTGAACTAGAATTAAAATTTGCAAACAAAAATACAATTAACTTTGGAAAAATTATAACTATACTTCTAAAATGTTTTAAAAATAAAATATTGAAATAAAATTTAATTTAAAATAATTTAAAAATATTTGCAAAAATATTGGGTTGTTACAGGAGTGTGAGGCTGGGTTTGGCTGAGTTGTCAGGAAGTCGGAGGGAGGCTGGAGAGAGGAGGCACGGCGGGGTATTGGTCGATGATAGGAAGTTACGTGAGGGGTACGGGCTGCGGAAGGGTGTCTGCAAGCTTAGTGGAAGAGATGGCTGCAGGCTAAGGGCAAAGATGGGAGAAAGGTGGTGAGGCTGTCAATTGGTGGAGGGGAATGGAAATGGGTAGGCGACTTTCACGGCAGGAGGAGGGAGACTTGGTTAACGCGGTCGATGGTCAGAGGCGAATCTGCTGCATGTGGTCAGTGCACTGGCGGATCTCAGGTGTATAGCTCAGTTGTGACAAAAAAATGACAAGCAGGTGGTGCGAGCTCGGGTGTATTGGCTGAAGCTTCGGTGAAGACGAGTGGGGAGGGTAGGCGAGATGAGCGGCGTACATCAGGCTAAATGATGGAGTTCGAGCGTGTTACCAGATCTATAATGCTTCCATATATATATTCTTTTGTTTATTATTTCAATAGTTTCGGCCAGGGGAAAGTGTGCTGCGGTGAGAAGGCCGAGGAAGGTGGGGATGAAGGCGGCGGTTGACGTGGAACAAGGTGGGTAGATGGTCGGGAATGAGGTGAGCAGGTTTCACGAAATGAAGGTGAGCTGGCGAACTCCGAAAACCAACTTGCTTTTAAAAATTTTGTGTTCTTTTTATAATATTTTTTTTTCTAGCAAAAGAACAGAATGAAGAAAGGAAGAACAATGGACGAACCGGCCAAATAAAGTGAACCGGCAAATATACTTTAAAAGCCGAGAATATGGAAAGTCAAATAATTAAATTTTCTTGGAATATTAAAAGTTATGGCTTTTGAATTTCTCAAGCAGGACAGTTGAATAGACACAGGAACCCAAAAGCCTAAATGCGGAACCGATACAGAAATCGTTTCGTCGATTTCGACATGTACTGGACGCCGAAATACAGGGATAAATATACTACGGAGCTCAACACGACGAAACAAATAGAATGGTACATAGATATCGGCGGTACGATCATCCTATCAAAAGTCGATATTCGCTGCCAAAAGTGCTGCTAAACCGTCGAAAATAATATAAACGGAGCTAGAGTAGTCCAAATTTGGCAAAACGAATTACAACGTCTCACTCAAAAAATGATTTACATTTTTCTTATATAAAAATATTCAGATTTCGAAAATATTTTATTTCCATCAAATTAACTGATTTAAATTGAAATTGAAAATTACACAATAGAACTAACTTACAAATTTTCCAATAAAAATTTACCATTTACTATGTTTAAATAGACGTATTCCAAATGTCAAATTTTCATTTCAAAAATTTATTATTTATTTTTCACAAATTTTTTTTAGTTAATTATGTTATAAAATCGTTAGAATTATGGGTCATTACACAAGAATTATATAAAACATGGGAATAAAATAATGTTTTCAACTTCACCTGTAACATATTTTACTAATTAATACGAGATTTTGTTGTAACGACTCTTAAATTTGAACTATTTTAAATTAAGTATTATTTGAATTTAAGTTAAATTTTAAAATTTGAATTTAAATAACGAATTTGAAATGTTGAGTAATATATTTTTTCAAATTCAATAAAACGAAAATTTTTTTGATATTTCAAATTTTGGTCAAAATTAGTCAAAGTTTGACATTTAGTTGAAAATTAAAAAGTTTTAAAATTTAATTTTTTTTCTAATATTAGACTAATTCTGAGATGGTCTTCACTTTTCGTTTCATTAAAACCGATTTTTACAGCTTTAAATATGCAATTTATAGTGTAAAAATGCATGTTTTGATGGTGTTTGTAAGTGTGTTTCTACCAGTATTTTATTTTGGATCTTGGGTTGTCGGGCTTGTGTTGTTGGGCTAGAATCTTAGGAGTCATTTGAATGGCTACGTAGCCTTTCACCAATAGAAGTTTCTGTTGGAAAGAAAAGGTACGTACCTTTTCTTTTTCTGGCTTCTCATTCCTCTCCTCTTCTCAGTTTGCTTCAAAGAAAAATTTACAGTAACCCATTGCTCCTTCTTCCTCCTTCCTCTTCCAATCCCTATGCCAAATCCTAGCTCTCTCTCCTCTCTCATCTCTCCTTCTTCTCTCTCCTTTTCTTCCTCTCTCTGTTGCATTCCCTTTTGCCATCGCCATCACCACCCACCCATGACCACCCTCCATCAAACTATAGCCATGCACCACCTCCACATAGCCGAGCCCAAACCCTCCGCCAAACCTAACCAGCCGTACCCACCTACCTACCCGAGCCATCCACCTACCCACCCGAGCCATCCCCGAGCCATCCACCTACCCATCCAAGCCATCCACCTACCCAGGCCGAGCCACCCCTACCCAGGCTGAGTCACCCTCCTCCATAACCAGGTCGAGCCACCCACATACAAGGTCGAGCCCAAACCCCTTTTAGCCGAACCCCTATTTGCTCTTCCTCTCCTCTTTTTATAATTTTTTTTTCAAAGTTATGTTGATCGTCGTGTTCGTGTCATCGCTTGGATCTTGGATCGGTGTTGCTTGTGGTCTCCATCTCCGCATCGTTTCCAGTAGTGTCTATTCGTGTAGTTGTCACCTTCGTTAGCCACGAAAGGTGAGAACCACTCATGACTAACCTTCTTGTGATTAAGTGAATGGACCCCTTTTGAAATGTTGTTATAGTCCGTATTGTTTTGCTTATATTATATGATGCTGATATGATATGATGCTCACCCGTGACACGATATGATATGTTATATGATATACTTTGTTATATGACCTATACTGTTATGTTATTTCTTTGTATCACACTGCAAGTTCCCTGGTATGCTAGTTAGAAAAATCACTATGGGTTGAAATGATACATACCTGAACGATCTTATAGATTACGAAAAATCATTATGGGTTGAAATAATAAACCCGAGCGATTTTATTGATTTGGATTTGGGATACAGGTTGAAATGATATATACCTGGAAATTTAATTATAATTTTGGGTTGAAATGATACATACCCAATTACTTGACCATAGGGTAGAAAATTATATATGGACACCATTGGTCGGTTTTTAAATTATTTTCTAAAATTATGAAGCATGTTTGATTTAATAAATTTGATTATTTAAATTTAATTTAATGGTTTTATTTGAAAACTTATATTTGGAAAATAAGTTATTTTATGTGTTTTAAAGTTTCAAATTTTAAGTTAATATATGATCTTAAATGTAATTTTAAGATTTGAACTTATAATTTTATTTAGTTTTAAATATATAATTTAAATAATTTAAAATTTATAAAATATTTAATATAGTTTTAAATATATATATTTTTTAAATTTAATTTAATATTAGAAATATAGTTTTAATGTAATATAATAAATATAGATTTTTATATAATAACTTTAATAAATAAAATTTAAGAAGTTAAGTAGAGAATAATTTGTAATTAAATCTGATTTAAAGGATTTAACTTTAAATAAGATTTTATTTAAGTTTAAAAGATGTGATTTTTGGAATGTAATAATTTGATTTAATATGAATTGTAAAATAAATGTTTTAAATCTAAAATATAATTGAAGTTAAATATTTTAGTATTGACTTAAATTGTAATTTAAGATTTATTATTTAAATGTTTTATAAAATGACCACGGTGTGAAATAAGCGTTTGGTTGTTAAAGAGACCGGGGTCAGATATTGTCATACTCTCTACCAATTCTGAAACCACTTTAACAACTGTGAACGTGGTGGAGAATCCAGAATGAAGCAGAATGGTTTGGCGAATGCTACCAGTATGAGGTAAGAACACGGCCCTGACCTTCGAGTCAGCTTAATATGACTAAAACAGGATCTATACCGGGCCAAGTGAGGTCGCTCCTCCTATCGAACACGCTTCTTTAAAACCATATCTTTTGCTTTGTGATTGATTGGTGCGCACCTTTGATTATGGGAGTGTCTCTCAAGGTGGGCGGTAGTAGCTGCTATGCGTTACCACCAGTCCGGGAGTGCAAAACGGTAGAATCCTACCCTGGGCATTGCCTCGCGTGCCTTGTCATATGCCTTATCGAGCCCACTACGATTTTGGTTTGTGTCGTACCTATGGAGTGCTCCCTGATAGCCCACCAGGTTCGATGGAGTTTACAGTACTGTATAGATTATCATGCTTATATAAAATGTGTTAAGGGGGATATGGGTAACACCTTAACGCTATTTTCAATATTATACTTTATTAATAGACATTACATATATAGTGTATATTACTACATAAGTAAATAGTTTAACGGATCCTTAAAGGATAGGAATCCCAAACATGCTTTGATTTATTGTTTCACTTCCTATGTTACATTTCACTTGATTTGATTTACTTGCATGAGAATGTTAATCCTGACTTGAGTGTTTTGTTTTACTTTATGCTCGGGTCAGTCTGAGTATCACAACATTCAGGACTCACCTTTTGGAGCTGGAGACTTTGTTGGAGATTTAGCTATCTATCTATTATTTCCTATTTCAGTTATTTCCCTTTCAGTCATTTGATTATGTATTAGTGGACTTATGTATTTAGATTTCCAGTTGTATTTGCTTTCAGACTCTGATATTATGTATTTGCTTTGAGACTATGTATTTAGTAGCTTTATGAACTAATATGTTTTATTTATTCCGCTGCGAGATGTTCTATTATTCTTTGTCTATGATTCTGTGATTGCTTTTTATTTACCCCTAATTAATTAACAATATGTTGTTTTGAACAATTTTAGACTGACATGTGTGGTTATATTGTCGATTTGAATGGTTCGAAATAGCGGATCGTCATAGTTGGTATCAGAGCTTTGGTTTTAGGCAAACCTTAGCCTACGGGGTAAAAACTCATTAGAGATAGGGTAGCGATACCCTAGAATGAGTAGAATCAGTCTCAGAATCATTCTTGAGAGAGCGTATTTTGAAAAGTATAAAATGGTTTTAAATTATTTTAAAGGACTTTTAGATATAAAAAATTTGTTTTAAAATTTAATTCTTTTCCTAGAATTTCCTTCCTTCGAATCCATCTTGTTAGTTAGAATTCTTTGATTAGGATTTTCTTTAAGTCTGAATCTTTACCCTTGTCCTAAAAATTCATTCTTGAATTTCCAGGATGAATCGTAAGAATGCCAGAGGTAGGGGTCGAGGAATTGCCCCAGTACCAAAACCCGTTGCACCAGTAAGATTCACCACTCTCTATAAGGAGTTCACTCAGCTTGGTGGTACCAAGTTTACTGGAGCAGAGAGCATCATTGAGGCTCAGTAGTGGCTAAGGAGTTTAGAGATGATTTTCACAGGTCTTGAGATCACCGACGCTTAGAAGCATCAGTTAGCCACTTGGCAGTTGCAGGAGGCATCCCAAGATTGGTAGGAGTCTGCTACAGCCCACACTATTGAGCCAAATCACTTGGGAGCATTTTAGGTATAAACCTTGAGTTGGATTCAAGTTTGGTTAAGTTATCTCTTTGGAATCTTCCTTAAGTCTTGAATACCATATTTCAGGGATGCTTTTGTAGCTAAGTGGATGCCCGAAGCCGAGAAGTCTTAGTTATACCTTGAATTTATGGACCTTAAGCAAAGGAATATGACATTTTCTGAGTATGAGAGGAAGTTCAATGAACTGTCCAAGTTTGGTCCTAGCTTGATTGATACCCCGCTTAAGAAGAATGAGAAGTTTATAGCTGGAGCTCGCCCGGAGAATTATGATCGTTTGATTGCTCATGTGCACAGTCCTTTTACTGGATTGATGGATATGGCTATTAGATATGGGAACCCCACTTCTAATGAAGCATCTGTTGTTCGTACACCTCCATCTCAGCCTTCTTCCAACAGCTCTAAGAAGAGGAAGTTTAACTTCCAGCAGCAGAAGAAGAATTGGCAGAAGACTCAGGGTTTAGGATCTTCTTCTCAGAGGCAGCCTATTGATCTATCTTCTATTACTTGCCTCAAGTGTGATCAGAAGGGACACTATGCCAACAGCTGTCCTAGTTTAGTCGGAGCTTCTGTCCCACCATTTCAGATGACTAGGCATGATCTATTCCATATTTCCTTGTAGCCAGACCACTTCAAGAACGATTGTCCTACTCAGCGGAAGGGAAAGGCATTCAGAGTCTTTGCTACGACCTCTTTCACTCCTCCTACTCCTAGTGATACCCAAGGTACTCTCCAAGGCACCTTTTCTTTGCTTAATTTTCCTGTTCGTGTTCTATTTGACACTGGAACCTCTCATAGCTTCATTTCTGTTGATCTTTGTAATAAGTTTGAACACATCTTGCAACCTAAGTGTGCTTCTAAATCCTTATGTGTGTCTAATCCCATCGGCGGTCTCGCCAATCTTAGTATGATTTGTAAGGAGGTGAAACTCCTTTACAATGAGCATCGATTCATAGGAAATTTCTATGTTCTTGGTTTTGATGCATTTGATATCTTGCTCGGAGGTGACTGGTTAAAGAGATTTGATGTTGTTATCTCTTACAAAGCCAAACTGTTTCTTTAGTTGATGGTAAGGGTAATCCTTTGGTGATTGGATGTCGTATGCCTCAGGATTATGCTAGCGGTTTTATCTTTTCTCTTGATTCTCATCCTAGTGACCTTGACTCCACTCCTGTTGTCAAACTCTTTCCTGATGTTTTTGGTGAAGTCTCTTCTCTTCCTCCTAGGTGGGAAATTGAGTTCATTATTGATCTTATTCCTGGAGCCCAACCCGTAGTTCTTCCTCCCAGAAGGATGGCACCCAGGGAGAAAGTTGAGTTGGGGAAGCAGATAGAAGACTTGTTTTCCAAGGGTTTGATTAGGCTGATTCATTCGGAATAGAGAGCAGCAGTGGTGTTTGTCACTAAGTCTGACGGTTCTTTGAGGACATGTGTTGATTATAGGGAGCTGAATAAGCTTACTATTAAAAACAGATATCCTATGCCTCGAATCAACGACATGTTCGATCAGCTCCATGGAGCTAAAGTGTTCTTTCAGTTTGATCTTGCCATCGGTTCCCACCAACTTAGAGTGGTTGAGGAAAGCATTCCCAAAACTGCTTTCTACACTGAGAATGGTTTCTATGAATGGTTAGTTATGCCCTTTGGCTTGACTAATTCTCCAGCCTTCTTCGTTGATCTTATGAATTGTGTTTTCCGAGATGTTCTCAACAAGTTTGTTCTTGTCTTCGTCGATGATATTCTTATCTTTTCTAAGTCAGACACGGAGCGTGAATCACATTTGGGTTTTGTTCTTGAAACCCTAAGGAGTCATCAATTGAAAGCTAAATTCTCGAAATGCTATTTCTGGAAAGATGATGTCCGATTTCTTGGACATATAGTTTCTGAAAATGGAGTTTCGGTTGATCCAGTTAAGATCGCTGCGATCAATGTAAGTCTATCCACCTTTCTCCCTTTGGAATTTAATTTTTTTATCTTTCTTTGTAATTCAAATTCCCTATTCTATTTCAGGATTGGGAAAAACCTAAAACTCCTTCAGATATTCGTAGCTTTTTGGGCCTAGCTGGTTATTATCTGAGATTTATTGAGAATTTTTCTCAGATCACTGCACCTCTTACTGCTTTGACTCATCAAAATGCCAAGTTTATACAGAATGATAATTGTGAAGCTGCATTTAACGAGTTAAAGCACAAGCTAACTTTTGCTCCTGTTCTTACCGTTCCAAATGGAAGTGAGGGATTAACGGTTTACACTGATGCTAGTCGAGAAGGTTTGGGAGCTGTTTTGATGTAGAATGGGAAGGTTATTGCTTATGCCAGTCGTCAGTTGAAGACCCATGAAGCCAACTATGCATCTCATGATTTGGAATTGCTTGTTGTAGTGTTTTCTTTAAAGTTATGGAGGCATCATCTTTTGGGAACTAAGTTTGAGCTCTTTACGGATCACTAGTCATTGAAGTATATTTTCACCCAAAAGGATTTGAACCAGAGGCAAGTTAGATGGCTCGAGTTTCTAGCTGCTTATGACCTCGACATCAACTATACTCCCGGCAAAGCTAATGTAGTAGCCGATGTCTTGAACGGGAAGAAGGCGATGTTATGTCAGATTGTGGTTTCTTCGTCCCTTTTGGATCGTATTGTGACTAAGCAAGATGAAAACAGGATTCTTAAGCTCACAAAGGATAATGTTTGTAGCAGGGAAGGTGGTAACCAAGGTGAATTGGGAGCACAAATCGATCAAAATTGGATTCTGAGGATAAATAATCGAATTTGTGTTCTGAATGTCGATAGATTAAGGCAAGAAGTGCTTAAGGAAAATCATCAGTCCAGACTCTCTATCCATCCAGGAGTTACGAAGATGTACCAGAATATGAAGAAGCTGTATTGGTGGAGTGGTATGAAGTGAGATATCTCCCTTTATGTTAGTAGATGTGCCACTTGTCAACAGGTTAAGGCTGATCACCAGTAGACCGCTGGATTATTGCAAACCCTTGAGATTCCCAATTGGAAGTGGGAACAGGTTTCTATGGATCTTATTGATGGATTACCGAGAACTAGAAGGGGTAAGGAGAGTATATGGGTGGTTGTTGATAGACTGACCAAGTCAGCTCATTTCAATCCAGTCAGGTCGAACCGCACTGCTTCGAGTTTAGCTGAGATTTATATGAGAGAGATTGTTCGACTTCATGGTGTTTCGACCAGTATAGTTTGTGATAAAGATCCCATCTTTACCAGCCAGTTTTGGAAAGCAGTTCAGGAAGCTTTGGGTACTCGGTTGAATCTTAGCACAGCTTACCATCCGCAGATCGATGGTCAGACGGAAAGAGTGAATCAGTTTTTGGAAGATCTTCTTCGTGCATGTGTTCTTGATTATGGAGGATCTTGGGAAGATTATCTCCATCTCATCGAATTCACTTATAATAACAGCTATCAGGTATAATCTTAATTTTAAATTAAGGTTACCGTAAGTGACAATCAACTTAATCCCATCCTTTGAATCTAGGCTAGTATCGCAATGTCTCCATTGGCCGCTCTTTATGGATGACCTTGCAAATCTCCATCTTGCTGGATTGAATCCGGTGATTGTTTGGTTCTTGGGTCTGATACGATTCTAGAAGCATCCGAGAAGGTTGAGGAGATCAGGAGGAAGATGAGGATTGCTCTGGATAGGCAGAAGAAGTATATTGATAGGCAGAGAAGGAATTTGAAATTTTCAGTGGGCGATCAGGTTTTTCTTAGGATCTTGCCGCTGAAGAATGTGATTCTCTTTGGTAGGAAAGAGAAGTTTGCTCCTAGATTCATTGGTCCTTTCCGCATATTAGAGAGAGTTGGTCCTTTAACTTATCGAGTGGATTTGCCAAAGAAGCTATCTGGAGTGCATAATGTGTTTCATGTTTCGCATCTTCGCAAGTATCTTCATGATCCATCTTTGATTGTTCAACCTGCTTTACTTGAGAGTTTGGACGTTGAGCCAAACCTCACTGTCAAGAGGAAGCCAGTTCGTATTGTCGATAGAGGTATGAAGTAGCTGAGGAGGAAATCTATCAACCTGGTCAAAGTACAATGGAGTACAGACGATCGAGATTATACCTGGGAAACGGAGGAGAGCGTGTGTGCTTCGAATCCGGAGTTATTTGTTCCAGGCACTATTCGTTGAATCTATCTTATCTTCCTTTTGTTTCTATTCCCATGTCTCGTTCCTTTTCGGGGATGAAGTTTTGAGTGGGGGAGTGTGACGACTCTCAAATTTGAACTATTTTAAATTAAGTATTATTTGAATTTAAACTAAAATTTTGAAATTTGAATTTAAATAACGAATTTGAAATGTTGAGTGATATATTTTTCCAAATTCAATAAAAAGAAATTTTTTGTGAAGTTTCAAATTTTGGTCAAAATTAGTCAAAGTTTGACTTTTAGTTGAAAATTAAAAAGTTTTAAATTTTAATTTTTTTTCCTAATACTAGACTTAATTCTGAGATGGTCTCCACTTTTCTTTTCGTTAAAATCCGATTTCTACAGCTTTAAATATGCGATTTACAGTGTAAAAATGCACGTTTTGACGGTATTTGTATGTGTATTTCTACTTGTATTTTATTTAGGATCTTGGTTTGTTAGGCTTGTGTTGTTGGGCTAGAATCTTAGGAGTCATCTAAATGACTATATAGCCTTTCACCAACAGAAGTTTCCGTTAGAAAGAAAAAGTACAAACCTTTTCTTTTTCTAGCTTCTCATTCCTCTCCTCTTCTCATTTTGCTTTAGAGAAAAATTTACAGTAACCCATTGCTCCTTCTTCCTCCTTCCTCATCCAATCCCTAAGCCAAACCCTAGCTCTCTCTCTCTCTCTCCTCTCTCCTTCCTCTCTCTCCTTTTCTTCCTCTCCCTCTTGCCTTCCCTTTTGCCGCCCCCATCACCACCCACCTACAGCCACCCTCCACCAAACCATAGCCGTGTGCCACCTCCACACCCCCGAGCCCAAACCCTCCGCCACACCTATCCAGCCGTACCCACCTACCTACCCGAGCCATCCACCAACCCACCCGAGCCATCCACCTACCCAGGCCGAGCCACCCCTACCCTGGCCGAGCCATCCTCCTCCATACCCAGGTCGAGCCACCCACACACAAGGCCGAGCCCAAACCCCTATTTGCTCTTCCTCTCCTCTTTTTATAATTTTCTTTTCAAAGTTCTATCAATCGTCGTGTTTGTGTCATCGCTTGGATCTTGGATCGATGTTGCTTGCGGTCTCCATCTCCGCATCGTTTCCAGTAGTGTCTGTTCGTGTAGTTGTCACCTTCGTTAGCCACGAAAGGTGAGAACCACTCACGACTAACCTTCTTGTAATTAAGTAAATGGACCCCTTCAGAAATGTCTTTTGAAATGTTGTTATATATCGTATTGTTTAGCTTATACTATATGATGCTGATATGATATGATGCTCACTTGTGACACGATATTATATGTTATATGGTATAGTTTGTTATATGACCTGTACTATTATGTTATTTATTTATATCACATTGCAAGTTCCCTGATATGTTAGCTAGGAAAATCACTATGGGTTAAAATGATACATACCCGAATGATCTTATAAATTAGGGAAAATCGTTACGGGTTGAAATGATAAACCCGAGCAATTTTATTGATTTGGATTTGGGATATGAGTTGAAATGATATATAATCAGAAATTTAATTATAATTTTGGGTTGAAATGATATATACCCAATCATTTAACCATAGGGTAGAAAATTATACACGGACATCGTTGGTCGGTTTTTAAATTATTTTCTAAAATTATAAAGAATGTTTGATTTAATAAATTTGATTTTTTAAATTTAATTTAATGGTTTTATTTGAAAACTTATATCTGGAAATTAAGTTATTTTATATGTTTTAAAGTTTCAAATTTTAAGTTAATATATGGTCTTAAATGTAATTTTAAGGTTTTAACTTATAATTTTATTTAGTTTTAAATATATATTTAAGTAATTTAAAATTTTAATTTAATAAAATATTTAATATAGTTTTAAAATATATATTTTAAATTTAATTTAACATAATAAATATAGTTTTAATTTAATATAATAAATATAGATTTTTATATAATAACTTTAATAAATAAAATTTAAGAAGTTAAGTAGAGAATAATTTGTAATTAAATCTAATTTAAAGGATTTAAATTTAAATAAGATTTTATTTAAGTTTAAAAGATGTGATTTTTGGAATGTAATAATTCGATTTAATACGAACTGTAAAATAAATATTTTAAATCTAAAATATAATTGTAGTTATATATTTTAATATTGACTTAAATTATAATTTAAGATTTATTATTTAAATGTTTATAAAATGACCACGGCATGAAATAAGCGTTTGCTTGTTAAAGAGACCGGGGTCGGATATTGTCATACTCTCTGCCAATTCTGAAACCCCTTTAACAACTATGCACGTGGTGGAGAATCCAGAATGAAGCAGGATGGCTTTGCGAACGCTTCCAATATGAGGTAAGAACTCAGCCCTAACCTTCGGGTCAGCTTGATGTGACTAAAACAGGAGCTATACCGGGCCAAGTGAGGTCTCTCCTCCTATCGGACACGCTTCTTCGAAACCATATCTTTTGCTTTGTGATTGATTGGTGCGCACCTTTGATTATGTGAGTGTGTCTCGAGGTGGGCGGTTGTAGTTTTTATGCGTTACCACCAGTCCGGGAGTGCAAAACGGTGGAATTCTACCGTGGGCATTGCCTCACGTGCAATGTCAAATGCCTTATCGAGCCCACTACGATTTTGGTTTGTGTCATACCTATGGGGTGCTCCCTGATAGCCCACCAGGTTCGGTGGAGTTTACAGTACTGTATAGACTACGATGCTTATATAAAATGTGTTAAGGGGGATATGGGTAACGCCTTAACGCTATTTTCAATATTATACTTTACTAATAGACATTACTTATAAAGTGTATATTACTACATATGTAAATAGTTTAACGAATCCTTAAAGGATGGGAATCCCAAACATCCTTTGAGTTATTGTTGCGTTTCCCTTGTTACATTTCACTTTAGTTGATTTACTTACATGAGAATGTTAGTCCTGACTCAAGTGTTTTGTTTTACTTTATGCTCGAGTCAATCTGAGTATCAGAGCATCAGGACTTTACTTTTGGAGCTGGAGATTTTACTGGAGATTTATCTATCTATCTATTATTTCCTATTTCAGTTATTTCCCTTTCAGTCATTTGCTTATGTATTAGTGGACTTATGTATTTGGATTTCTGGTTGTATTTGCTTTTAGACTCTGATATTATGTATTTGCTTTGAGACTATGTATTTAGTAGCTTCATGAACTAATATGTTTTATTTATTCCGCTGCGAGATATTCTGCTATTCTGTCTCTATGATTCTGTGATTAATTTTTATTTACCCCAAATTAATTAACAATCTGTTGATTTGAACAATTCAAGACTGACATGTATGGTTTTATTGTCGATTTGAATGGCTCGAAATAGCGGGTCGTTACATTTGTAATGTCCACAAATTTATAAATCAGTAACTTTCTACAAGACAAATGAAGAGAACTAAATTCCAAATCTTGCAAACTAAAAATATAACATCAAATTAGAAATTAGGACAAAACCTACGAATTTAACATCAAATTAAATGAGAAGACAAATTATAAAAGAGTTCACACCTTTTAATCAAGCTCGACCGAACCAATAAGTTTTGAGGTCTTCATATTATTTTTCCATAACATTAAAAGAAAATGAAAGGAAACCAATCGTTGCAAAATATGAATAAATTCATAAATAATTCAAGATGAGTACGAAGTGAAGAACTATTGGCGAACTGAATCAAGTTCTAATTAGATTAATTTTTTTTAAAGAGTTTGACTAAAAATTATTCAAAAAGAATTTTTATTTCACACCCCACTCAGATAAAAATAATTGTCACACCCTACTTTTTTCTTTCACTCCCTAATTCATTCTAAAATTCCCTCATATTTCTTAAAACACGTTAAGCAATGACGTGGTTTATTCATAAACCACATTCGGTCCGAACTAGGTTATTACACAAACTTCGCTCGACCCGAACTAGGTTATTATACGAACCTCGCTCTATTTGAGTGAGGTAATTACATGAACCTCGCTTAGGCCGAGCAAGGTTATTACACGAACCTTGGTTGGGCCTAGCAAGGTTTTACATAAACATCGCTCTATTGAAGCTTATGTCCATGATTAATTCTTTTAAATGTGATGTTGTGGTTTGAAGATATGGACAATTTTGGAAAATCTAAAAATTGATAAAGTAATAGGGTGTGAAAGGAGGAAAAGGGTTTGTGAATATAATTATCCTAGAATTGTTTTTGAACTGTAGCACAAATATGAAACTGGAAAAGGGATAGAGACAATATTGTGAGTAAATAAAGAGATAGAATTAGAAGCTAATAAATGTCTGAGATGTATTTTAGTATTTCTTTAAGATGTTTACTAGGAATATAATTTATAATAGGTTAATGAGTCCATTTGTATCTCTTTTAACAAATAACAGTAATGAGGAAAAGTAATGGAAATGTAAGAGACAATTAAATCACTGGGACATAACGCAGCACATGCGATTTTTGAGAAAAATGGAAATGAAGAGGTATGCAGATCTATATTCAACTTTCATGTAATATAATAGATATATCCGTATGTTTTAACATGTTTTGGATTCATTTTTGAAGTCAAAATTATGTTTTATTGCTGATCCCTATCTGTAGTAAAATGTAACATCCCCCTATTTGGAGGCCCAAAACTAACGGTTACGAATGCTGCAGTCATCCATAGTTATTAATCTTCGGCGACCAAATACGGCGATATTAGATACATTAATACACAACAACACACGAATATGAAAAAAATTTAGACAATAAATAAACTCCACATTCCATTTCAAAATATTTCAAATTGATTACATAATCCCAGTTCATAGACCACGTTCAGAAAACATATGATAATTACAAAATACGCCAAGAGCGACACATGAAGATGCCCCCTTGGTAGATCAGAGTATATAAACAGGCAAGAAAACAATTTTCCTTTACAAACAAAACACACAGCGGAAATAAAAGAACTCTAATAACGAGCTTGCCTCCTGCACGTCCTCGGAAGCTTTATTCGTCTAAAGGAACACCTAAAAACCCTAACTCGCAACCTACTCAACTTTAATTGAGTACCCGAGAGTTTAAAGGAAAAACAAAAACTTCGAATTAGACATAAAGCCTAGTATGAATAATAATTTACCATCTCAAACCATTTAGATATCTAGTGAGACCACGCCGCTTAGCGGAACGGGTTTTCCCCTTGCTAGTATCCTAAAGCATTTATAAAACCATAAACTGTGCTCCTGCATCCACAATGGTTAAAAACATAGTATTTCAAAATATTATGCAAAACAAGTAAATCAAATCTGGATTACTCATCCTCATTTATTCTGACTACCTGTCTCAATTATAGTTTCTAGGGTTACTATTAACCTGTTAAATGTTTATGGACTATCTGTTCAATTACTTAGTTTTCATGGGATCACTAAGAACCTATTGGTAACTCCAATATCTTATTTCTTATCCTAGTTTTCATGGGCTAACTAGGAACCTATTGGCTGACTGCCAATATTTAAATCCGGATATAGTTTTCATGGGCTAACTAGAAACCTACTGGCCCCTGCCAGTATCAAATCATAGTTTTCACGGGCTGACTATGAACCTATTGGCCCCTGCCAATATCATACAGTTTTCATGGTCTTACTATAAACCTATTGGCCCTTCCCAATATCTTTAATTAAGATTTTAACATCTGTTAAGTTATATTCACTACTGGAACAACCTAACTGGTTATTCTGCCCTTTCCCTAAAATACAGTTATGGGTTAATAACAATGTGAATATTATTTCCAAAATCTTTATTTATGCCATGGTTTTTCTCCTTTAAAAATGAGAATGGGTTAATTGTTTTGAAACCTTAAAACATCACTTTCGAAACCCTTGGATGACCTCCTTCGAAAGCATAGAAAACCTTTCTTCAAAACTCTAAGTTTATACCTTTCGAAACCAATGAAACCTTTTGAAGGTATCAAGAAGACATTCTTTAAAACATAGCTTCAAAACACATAAAGTACCCTTTCGAAAGCATTGGGTTTACTCTTTAAAAACATCATTTGGGTCAAAATGGTTATATACGAAAGTATCTCTTTTGAAACTAACTAAAATAAATTTGGGGAAATGTTGATGGTGTCGGAACCATCTAGGTTAAAGCAAAAGACTTGAAAATTTAAAACTTCGAAGGACAGAGTTGAAACCCTCTTTCGAGTCCATCACCTTCAAAACCCTTAACCCCTTTGAAAGCAATTAGGAAGTGGCTAACTTTGGTTAAAATAGAATAACCTTTCGAAAGCATCACAGTCGAAAGGTAGCCTAGCGGCCAGGTTTCGACTAGGTCAGAACCTACCCTTTTGAGAGCTCTTGTTTAAGGAAAAAGGTATCCCTTTGAAAGCTGATACTTTAACATAATATGACAACCTTCTTCGAAAGCTAATTATAAAAATCTTTCGAAAGCATATGTTTCGACTATATCGAAAGCTTTAAGTAGAACAAGGCAAGAATGTTAACTTATGAAAACAAAGCTGGGTTTCGACTCCATCAGAAGCTATCCTTTCGACACCAAGGCTTCCGTCTTCCTACCAATCCATTGCATACCATCTAAGTGATATCTTGTGTATTGGTTTCGACTAGGACGAGGCGGAATCAAAGGAGTTGAAAGGTACTTACTATCTGAGGCGAAACCCTTTTTTCTGGGTTAGAGGCTGAATTGTTGCAACTTTTAATAATTTCTTTTTAACAACTTTCCTATTTATAAACCATTGATTGGCTGCCACATAAACTTTTCAAATACTTTACTTTTAAAACTGCCGCATTTATATCAGATTAAAACCATTAAAAATGTAACGTTTTAGCCCTTCCATATACTAAAACCAATTATTTCAAAAAGTCCTTCTTTTAAGATAATTTATTTTCCTTAGTAAATCAATTAGGAAAAATCCCCAGAAATTACAGAAATTCGGTTTCATCATGTAATCAAACATATTAAAATTTTAGACCTAATTTCTTCGTGAAATTCTCGAAATAAATTTTAAACCCAATTATATCTTATTTTTCATTAAAAATTCGTAATAAAATTTCCATAGCTTGGAATTTCTGAAAATTAAAACCCATCTCCAAAATCATGCTTTACTTAACATAAAAAATTTCCATGGTAATCTGAAATCATAGATTCTCGGGTTTTCAACAAAACCGTGCAAATTCATATGCGTATGAATTAAAATAAATCATCATAATATAACTCAAGCATATCATCAACCATTTTATCACAAAAACGAATTCAAATCATAAATCCGAAACCAGATAATCATAGAATAAAAATAGAGATGGTATGAGATTATTATTCACCTTGGACATGATAAGGAATTTGAGATTTGTAGAAGATCGATTCCCCTAACTTTGATTTTATTAAAATTTTCTTCCTTTTTTCCCTTGTTAATTGCCGGCTCTTCTTAGCTTTAATTTGCGTTTGTTTTGATTTGAGAAAATAAAATGAACGTGAATGGACAAAGACGTGGAGTGTATAGCCGTGTAATATAAAATGGCTATTTACCAATATACCCATGTGTAATTTAATTAACCAATTTAAAGCCCATTTATTTTATTAATAACAACGACCCTATATATATAATTTATTCAAATCTCAATCTCCTTATCATCATTATTCTATGTAATTTATCTAACTAAATTTCCTGAATAATGTTTTCAAAAATTAGGAATGTTACAGGCTTCCCCCTTAAAGAATTTTGTCCTTGAAATTCAGTAAAGACTAAATACTAAACATAGCAATCATCTGTAATAACACCTAATAACCATACTAGTCTAACTGACTAGCAACTATCTACATAAATCTAATATAGACATACCCTCAAAGTAGATCAGGATAAGTATTTCTAATCCTGTCCTCTATCTCTCAAGTATAGTCCTTCTCATTGTCGCTCCACTGAACTTTTACCAACCTGACTATTTTGTTCCTTAATCTTTTCTTATCTCTAGCTACAACCCGAACTAGTTGTCTAACAACAGTCAAATTAGGCTCTACCACTAAGTAATCCAACCCTATCGGAGGAATAGAAGTCTCTGGGTCTTGCACATACCTATAAAGATGAGACACATGAAATACATTATGGACACCTGACAAACTGCTCGACAACACTATTCTGTATGCGAGCTTTCCAATCCTCTCTATAACATGGAATAGACCTACATATCTTGGGGCTAACTTCCTCGACTTTCCAAATCGTATCACACCTTTCGTAGGTGATACCTTAATGAAAACTTTATCTCCCACTGAGAATTCTAAGTCCTTACGCCTCTTATCTGCGTAACTCTTCTGTCTTGATTGAGCTTCCTTCATCCTTCCCTGGATTAACTCAATCTTCTACGACGCCTCTCTAACCAAATCTGGACCTAAGACCAATCTGTCTCCAATCTCCAACCAACATACTGGTGATTTGCATGGCCTTCCATATAAAGCTTCAAACGACGCCATTCCTATACTAGTTTGATAACTATTATTATAGAAAAACTCAACCAGATGTAGGTGATCCTCCCAAGATCCACGAAAGTCTAATACACAAGCTCTCAATAAATTTTCGAGTACCATGTTGACTCTCTCTGTTTGCCCATCCGTCTAAGGGTGATATGCAGTACTCATATTAAGCTTGGTACCCATCACTTCCTATAGACTTTTCTAGAATTCACTAGTGAACAATGCATCTCAGTCACTGACTATAATACTAGGAACTCCATGCAGTCTAACTATGTTCTTTAGGAACAACTTAGCTAAAACTGATGCCGTTCTGGTTGACTTAACTGGAATGAAATGGGCACTCTTGGTCAATCGGTCCACTATAACCCTTATACTTTCATTACCTCTATTTGACCTTGGCAACCCGTCTATAAAATCCATGGATATCGAATCCTATTTCCAAACTGAAATCTCTAAATGTTGAAGTAATCCACTAGGCTTTTGATGTTCAGCTTTCACTTGTTGACAGTTTGCAAACTATCTAACCCACAAGCCAACATCCCTCTTCATGCCTTCCCAATAGAAGCTCCTTTTCATATCCGGATACATCTTGGTTCCTCCAGGATGGATCGTAAACTTGGATCGATTACATTCTCCAAGAACTTCCTTCCTCAAGTCCTCCACATTCGGAACACACAATCGTCCCTTCTTTCTCAGCCATCCTCTCTAGTCAAGGCTAAAATTCTTTAAATCATCGATCTCTGTTCCAATCTTAAGTCTTCTGATCCTTTCAGCTAATACTAGATCCTCCTTCTGCTTAGAAGCAATTCTCTCAATCAATACTGGTTGAACTTCTAAACAAGATAGTCTAGCGGTACTCTGGCTAGAACCAACACTTGATCTCAACTGCACACCACAACTGGCTAAAGCTTCTAAATCTTTCCATTCCGCCAACATAGCTAACACCACATTCTGATGCTTTCTACTAAGAACATCTGCCACCTTATTACCTTTTCCTGGTGTATATTCTATACCAAAATCATATGCAACCAAAAACTCCAGCCACCTCTACTGTCTCATATTCAACTCCTTCTGAGAAAATAAATACCGTAAAGACTTATGATCGGTATATAACTCAAATTTCTCCCTGAAGAGATAATGTCTCCAAATCTTCAATGCAAAGATCACAACTGCCAACTCCAAATCATGAGTAGGATATCTAACTTCATGCGGTCTAAGCTACCTAGATGCATAAGCAATGACTTTACCACTCTGCATCAACACCGCTCCTAATCCAGTTCTACATGCATTATTATACACCACCAAACCTTGGTTTCTATCTGGAACTACTAACATGGGTGCATTGATCAACAAATGCTTTAACTTAAGGAATGCCTCCTCACATTTGTTAGACCAAACATATCTCACTTCCTTCCTGGTTAGCTTAGTTAAGGGTGCTGCTATGTGTGAGAAATCCTTGATGAATCTCCGGTAGTAGCCAGCAAGTCCAAGAAAACTCTTGATCTCAGCCACTATCTTTGGTCTCTTCCAATTATTCACGGCTTTGATCTTATCTGGATTGACTGACAATCCATTCTCTAAAACCATGTAACCAAGAAATTTTACCCATTTCTTCCAAAAATGACACTTAGTAAACTTTGCTTTTAGCTGATTCTGCCTCAGCATCTCAAGTACCACTCTAAGATGAACTTCATGCTCTCTCTCATCCTTAGAGTATACTAGAATGTCATCTATAAACACTAGTACAAATCTATCCAAGTACTCTTGGAAAACTCGGTTCATCAAATCTACGAAGAAAGCAGGTACATTCGTCAATCCAAATGGCATTACCAACCACTCATATGAACCATATCTAGTCTGAAATGCTATTAAAGGAATACTGTCCTCCGCCACCCTTAATTGATGGAAACCTATCGCCAAATTCAACTGGGAGAACACTCTGGCTCCACTTAACTGATCAAACAGATCATCAATTCTTGGCAAAGGATACTTATTCTTAATTGTCCTTTCCTTTAACTTGCGATAGTCAATACACATCCTTAACGACCCATCTGGTTTCTTCACAAACATCATGGCTGCTCTCCAAGGCGAACTGCTTGGTCTAATAAAACTCCTTCCTTCTAGATCTACTAGTTACACCTTCAATTCCTTCTCTCAGTAGGTGTCATCCGGCTAGATGGTCTACTTACAGGTTCAGCTCCTGGCACAAGATCTATTCTAAACTTAATAGCTCTTTTCGGGGGTAGTCCAGTGACTGGCTCAAAGACATCTGCAAATTCTCTCGCTACCTGAACCTGACTTAACTCATTTCCTACCTCCATAGCATTAAGCATAGCACTACCACTCCGGTCAGTATTCTCTACTAAGAATATCACTCAGTTATGACTATCAGGGTGTCTCAGTGATATTTCTTTATCTTGGCAAAATATTCTAGCCTCATATCTACCCAACCAATCCATACCCAAATGATCTGAAATCTACGCAATCAATAACATACAAAATGCATGCAAAATTATGGCCTAACAAGTCAAGTTGTAACTAGTCACATCTTAACCCTAGTGTTGCATACCCTCCTATTGGATTCGCAACCCTTAAGGAAGTAACAAGGTAGGTAGGTTCTAAACATAATCTATCAACTAAATGCTGAGATATAACCGAATGTGATGCACCAGTATCAAAAAGTACTCTAATTGAAATACTTTGAATCAACAGCGTACCTTCCATCGCGGTCTTTCCTATATCCGCCGTAGTAGGCCTAGCTGATATAATAGCAAAGACCTTTCCTTTGTCCTCCTTAACTGGCTCTGGACACTGACTCTTGTAATACCCAACTTAATCACAGTTGAAGAATTTCACATTCTTCTTACTTGCAGCTTTCTTCCCATTTCCTGACCGGCATTCATTAGCAAAGTGACCTTTCTTATCACACTTATAGCTAACTACATCAGCCTTTGACTTCTTGGCAGTATCTCCCTTCTGGATTCCCTTCTTCTTAAAGAACTTCCTCTTCTTCCCCTGAGAACCCTGAGTTTCCACCGACTTCTCTTTAACTAAATCAGCAAGCAACTCCTCATGGCGAATGGCCATCTCCACCACTATATTACAAGGATCTCGGACATGTGTCATGGTCATTCTAGTAAGCTCGGGTCTCAATCCCCGAATGAACTTCTCATTCCTTTTGATGTCAGTATCTATAATAGCATATCCATATCGAGATAGCTCTTCAAACTTAGTAGCATACTCGACTACTGACATCTCTCCTTGCACTAAATCCATAAACTTCCTTATTAGCTCAGACTTAGCAAACTCAGATACAAACTTCTACTCAAATCTCATTTTAAAATCAGCCCATGTTAACTGCTCTTATGGAACTTCGGCAGTGACACTATTCCACCAATGTAGTGCTGACCCCTGCAACTGTCTAGAAGTCAACCTTCTCTTTTGCCCGTCGTTCAGACCCAAATCAATAAATATACGCTCACAATGCAACAGCCAATTCTGAACTTCTACGGCACTTTCCGTACCAAAGAATGGCTTCCCACCCAAATTGGTGTAATCTCTACTAAAAAAGGCAATATTCCCAACTGGAGCCATAGGATTAGCTCCTCCTACATTTCCAGCAACACCAGCAGCAGCTCCAGCTTGCACCAAACCAGTAAAGAATTGATACATTGCCCCTATATCTACGGGTGGATTTCCAGCACCCGCATTGGCTTCAGCATTTTGGTTACTAGCATTAACCGGTCGACCCGGGTTTCTCTAGGTAGTTGGATGAGCATTTCCATTAGTTGTGGTGCTTCCTCCATCGAGAATTCTTCTTCCGTTTCTTGCTTCCATATCTCCTTTCTCGTAAATCTACATACGAGCCTTAGTAAGATACAAAAGAACAGTCCAAGAGGCGGGGATACGTACTTACATATATATATATATATATATAACTATATATAGCAAATACAAGTACGTTATTATAGCATTAACCCAAACCCAAATCTTATTATCTGATTCATTGGATTAAGTTTGGAAAAATCTTTTAAGTTTAAGTTTCTTTTAAAGTTTCATAAACCTTGCTCTGATACCAACTTGTAACATCACCCTACTTGGAGGCCCAAAACTAACGGCTACGGATGCTGCAGTCATCCATAGTTATTAATCCTCGGCGACCAAATACGGCGATATTAGATACATTGATACATAGAAACACAAGAATATGGAAAATTTTAAACAATAAATAAACTCCACATTCCATTTCAAAATATTTCAAATTGATTAAACAATCCCAATCGCAGACCACGTTCAGATAACATATGATAATTACAAAATACGCCAAGAGCGATATATGAAGATGCCTTCTTGGTAGATCAGAGTATATAGATAGGCAAGAAAATAATTTTCCTTTACCAACAAAACACACAGCGGAAAAAAAGAACTCTAATAACGAGCTTGCCTCCTACACATCCTCGGAAGCTTTATTTGTCTAAAGGAACACCTGAAAAACCCTAACTCTCAACCTACTCAAATACAATTAAATACCCGACTGTTTAAGGGGGAAAAAAACTTCGAGTCAAACATAAAGCCTAGTATGAATAATAATTAACCATCTAAAACCATTTAGATATCTAGTGAGACCACGTCGCTTAGCGTAATGGTTTATTCTCTCACTAGTATCTTAAAACATTTATAAAACCATATACTATGCTCTTGCATCCACAATGGTTAAAAACATAGTATTTCAAAATATTATGATGATATGCAAAACAAGTAAATCAAATCTAGATTACCTATCCCCATTTATTCTGACTATCTGTCTCAACTATAGTTTCTAGGGTTACTATTAACCTGTTAAATGTTTATGGACTATCTGTCCAATTACTTAGTTTTCATGGGATCACTAAGAACCTATTGGTAACTCCAATATCTTATTTCTTATCCTAGTTTTCATGAGCTAACTAGGAACCTATTGGCTGACTGCCAATATCTAAATCCGGATATACTTTTCATGGGCTAACTACAAACCTACTGGCCCCTGCCAGTATCAAATCATAGTTTTCATGGGCTGACTATGAACCTATTGGCCCCTGCTAATGTCATACAGTTTTCATGGGCATACTATAAACCTATTGTCCCCTGCCAATAACTTTAATTAAGATTTTAACATATGTTAAGTTATATTCACTACTCGGTCAACCTAACTGGTTATTCTGCCGTTTCCCCAAAATACAGTTATGGTTAATAACAATGTGAATATTATTTCCAAAATCTTTATTTATGCCATGGTTTTTTTCCTTTAAAAATGAGAATGGGTTATTTGTTTTGAAACCTTAAAACATCACTTTTGAAACCCTTGGATGACCTCCTTCGAAAGCATAGAAAACCTTTCTTCAAAACTCTAAGTTTATACATTTCGAAACCAATGAAACCTTTCGAAGGTATCAAGAAGACATTCTTTAAAACATAGTTTCGAAACACATAAAGTACCCTTTCGAAAGCATTGGGTTTACTCTTTAGAAACATCATTTGGGTCAAAATGGTTATATACGAAAGTATCTCTTTCGAAACCAACTAAAATAAATTTGGGGAAATGTTGATGGTGTCGAAAACATCTAGTCAAAAGCAAAAGACTTTAAAATTTAATACTTCAAAGGATATATTCAAAACCCTCTTTCGACTCCATCACCTTTGAAACCCTTAACCCCTTCGAAAGCAATTAGGAAGTGGCTAACTTTGGTTAAAATAGAGATAACCTTTCGAAAGCATCACAGTCGAAAGGTAGCCTAGCAGCCAGGTTTTGACTAGGTCGGAACCTACCCCTTCGAGAGCTCTTGTTTAAGGAAAAAGGTACCCCTTCGAAAGCTAATACTTTAACATAATTTGAAAACATTCTTCGAAAGCTAATTATAAAACTCTTTCGTAAGCATATGTTTCGACTATGTCGAAAGCTTTAAGTAGAACAAGGCAAGAATGTTAACTTATGAGAAAAAAAGCAGGGTTTCAACTCCATTGGAAGCTATCCTTTCGACACCAAGGCTTCCACCTTCCTACCAATCCACTGCATACCATCTAAGTGATATATTGTGTATTGGTTTCGACTATGGTGGTTTCGACTGTGTTGATTTTGAATGGGATGAGGCGGAATCAAAGGAGTCGAAAGGTACTTATTATCTAAGGTGGAACTCCTTTTTCTAGGTTAAAGGCTGAATTGTTGCAACTTTTAGTAATTTATTTTTAACAACTTGCATATTTGTAAATCATTGATTAGCTGCCATATAAACTTTTCATACACTTTTTAAAATTTCCACATTTATATCAGATTAAAACTATTAAAGATGTAACGTTTTAGCCCTTCCATATACTAAAACCAATTATGTAGCGACCGGGATTTTCGACCCTCGAAAATCGACACTAATACGTCCACTGTATCACGTGCCGAGAAATCGAATATCGGAAAAACCGATGGTTAGGGGTAAGAAGAAGAAAGAAGATAAGAAGAAAACTAAACAACATAGAATCTCATAATGGAACGAATAATCTATAATATATCACAAGTCTTTACACAAAAGAAAAACTGTAATATTTATATATACAAACGTCAATCAGAGTATACTAACCTATTTCAGCTTGGACAGTTATAACAGCCTGTCCTCACAATTGCTGATAACACAACAATGAATACAGCAGAAAATAACCATCTACGTGAATACGTCTCTAGCCTCCAACTCGTCCCTTGAAGCTCCAAGCATCCAAACTAATCTGTGCTATACTCGGTCTGACCCGAGCATTATAATAAAATAACACCCGAGTCAGTCTGGAAAACCAGTGTGAGAAAACACACCTAATTGGATTCAAAGTTATAAGAAAGTCTTTGAAATTAAAAGGTATCTTGTAAGACCACACCACACATAAACACGACGGGTTTTTACGGTAACCAAAATACTTTTTATAGAAAACTAGTGATATTATAATAGCATCTAAGTACAAATACTTATTAAAATAGCCAAAATTGTTACATTAATTAAATTCCAGCATACTAGGCTCTACAATCAAAACCGTAAAGGCACGTATTGGAGAATGGATTCCATACTATGACCAGGTAAGGAACTACCTCCGATGGGTGCATCTCTAGATTAAAGCATCCTAGTTTGACAAGAACATCTTGTACCCTACCACACAGAACCGGCCTACCAATTAACTGGTAGTACCGAATATGTCATCATCCCGGTCTTCCAACCTTAATCAAGATCTCTCATGCACAACCAAATCCATAAAAATAGGGTAATCTAAAAAGATGATGACATACCCTAATAGGAGCAACCCACCTAGCCCTACTGCATGCCCTATTTTAGTCATTTCCCGGTTGATGAGGCTTGAGGCTACGTTTACCTTTATGAATAGCAATCCCACTTGGAATGCTAACACTGCCTTCCAGGCAACAACGCAATGATAGCATTCATCCATACAAGTTGTTCTAGGTCTGAACAAACCAATCTCTTCAAAGATCACCGTCTTCATTACCCTCAAGATTTCATAATTCGTAACACTCAAATCAGATCGAAGTGGTTTTCGGACAATTAAATTTGATCCCGGTCTCTTCGAAACGATCAATGAATTTGGCCAGATTTGATAGTCGGTTATTTAACTATCAAATTACACACATAAGCAGTCACTAGGCCATATTATAAATCTTTTAAAACATTTATTTCAAATATCTTTACAAAGATATATATTCAAATCTCTTCCAGTATTTCAATATTTGAAAACGATTTCAAATACTTAAATCCATAACAGGATATTTTCAAAGCATATCAACATTTAGAAATATTTATAACACTTAGAAAAATATTTCTATACCATTCATTTCACACTTAAAATATTTCCAAAACTCTCTTTTCAATACTTAGGAAAATATTTATAAACATATTCTCCAAAATCATTTTAATATCAGACTTAGGAAATATTTCATAACTTATCTAATAAATCTCCAGAATTATTAATAAATTCCTTTTTACAATTTCCAAAAACCAATTATACTTATTTATAATCCCAACTAACAATTTACAACTTCTTTATGAATTCAGATTCATTTCTGAAGTTCCCGTATCTAAACCATTTTGGAAATTTCTTAAGTTTCCAGAATTGCATTATAAAATTTCTCTTACAAACCACCTCCATTAAATAACTTGATTTACAAATCTCGAGAATATTTATAAACACATCCCAATCACTTTCCTTTAAATTCCATATATAAAATAATAAGTATTTTAAAAGAATAATAGTTTATTTTCAAAATACGTTTAAGTAATCATTTAAAATGTCAAAAGACCTTTAAATAAACATCGATAACTCATTTCCAATTCATTTTATATAAAACTAATTGAATTACAAAGCTTATTATAAAAAATTTAAAAAAATCATTTCCACTAATATTAAATATTTGAAACAAACTTTCCAAAATATTTTTATACAGATAAAAGTTTCCAAACTACATAGTTTAATAAATAAAAATCACTTTTAAAAACAAACTTCACTTCTTGATAAAAATATATTTTTAAATTCCAATATAACCAATTTTGTATTTATAAATCTCTCTCAATTAATCACAAATCGATTTACGTTTTCAATTTCATAGCCCTTTTTCCAAATTCCAAATAGGATCCACTATTCCTTCTAAACCGATTTCCATATCTCATTATAGATCCTCACTGTGAATTTATATTTCCAATTTCTGAAATGATAATCATTTCACTTCATTGTTTATAAATTTTATAAACTCATTTCCAGTTTATAACATGTTCATATTACTAAAATGCATTTATAAATCGATTTCTAATCAAAATTCCATTTAGGAATCCATTCCTTAAATAATCCAAACTATATTTCAAAACCATTCAAAATCTCAATTTCGACTCCCATTTCATATTTTAAGAATCTCATTTAAAAATTCATCGTTTAAAAATCCTCAATTTAAAATTCTCTATTTGAAATCATTTTACGAAATAGCTAAATAAATATCCAAATCCAATCATTTATTTTATCCAACTCAATTCCCTTTTAAATAAATTTCAAAATCTAAAATATAATAATTTCATTTCCAAAATCGCCTTTGAATTTTCTTTTAAAATTCAAAATATTATTTATTGTATTTATAATACCAAATTTAAGGCCAGTGCTACCATAACATCCAATAAATTCAAATCACATCATAATCTATCATAGACTATTCAAAACACATAATTTATTACTATATATGAAATTAAAATCAACAATTTTGAAGAATCCAGTTGGATCCCTACAACCTGTTTACCTGCAACCACAGATGTTATATAATCACAAAAATATAATCACCGCTTCGAGGCGGGATATCGCAATAAAATGGGTCATCCGCTATTATGCGGGGCGCATAGTGTCTCATTCGCTCCAACCGGCGGGAATATATCCAAACCAACTAATATATATACGAATATATATAATATAACATCCAACTGATAATAATTTATCAATCCATCCAATCAACCAATAAATAATTTTAATTATTTAAAATAAAACCAATTATCCAAGATGAGTGAGATTTACTCACATTTATTTTCTGTTGTCGCCGAGGCGTTCCAGTTTGGAACTAAAACCGGACGACGTCTGATTTTAGCCTAAATTTCCACAGTCTCCAATTTCATCCAAACTAATTCTATTACGAAGCATTCGTCATTACGAGCGTAACGCAAAAAGTTTATTTCCAATTGGACCTCATATGCAAGAGTTATATGTTTTATAAGTTATCGATATTTAAAATAATAATATACTAATTTTTTTTATAATTATCCTAAATTGCACACTTACCCCTAATCCATCTTCATCTTCCCCAAATAAAATGCACAGCCGAACACAGTAAACATGCATGCACGAAGAATGATGATACAGAGCTATGTCACGCTGTTTCGCGAACCGTCTTCGCCAACGAACTCCCCTCGACAATCTCGTCTCGCCTATATCCAAAAATCAAAGCACCCCTCGACCAATTGAAACACGACCTGGACCAAATCGAGCGCTGTAGCTCAATGTCGCTTCTCCCATCCACATGTCGCACTTCATGATCCTTCGGCCACAGTTGTTATTTGACAAGACGAACGCGATGAAAACAACGGCGAGGCCTCACGACTCCTCAAATTCGAGAAACCCATAGCCCTAATCGGCTGTCCCCATGTCGATTCCCCCACAACCATACCGCAAGCTATGAAATGGGTATGGAATGGAAGCAAATCTCCTAACGAGCGCAACAGATCGAGATTCATGATTTTTAGAAGAGTATAGATTTTTAATTAAAATTTTGAAGTTTCGGTTTCCCTTTTCTCCTTACTGTAAACTATATTTAAATAAAAGAAGGAGATAGGAAGTATTATAGAGTGGGTGTGGTGATACAGATAGGGCGTCAGATAAGAAAGGTTGGCAGTGTATAGTTTTAAATCGAAGGAAATATATTATTTAAAAATTCAAAATATCTAGCTGTAATTATGGACTCCAATCGAGATGTGCCGCCTGGCGTTCCTAATATTATACCCCTATTCCGAACGCAATGGAACAAGTTTCGAGACCTAACTTGGTCGTATGGAGAAGATAGGCTTTTGAACCTAATTATTATATTAAATTTTCGATATTAATTTCAACGCATTTATATCCCGTACGACCAAACGGTGCATCTGATCACTACAAAATTTGACAGTATAATATAATTCATTATTACGTCCCAATGACATTGGTTTCATCGAAGTCCGAGGCTGTGCACTGGAAAGCTATTTTTATATGTTAATTTAAACGAGTTATTTTCAAAATCACGTAAATCACTTTTGAATCAATTTTAAAAGTTTTATTATCTCCGTTCTTATTAATAGAAATTAAATAAGCCTTTAATCATTTTTACCCAAATAAAATCCAAGAATGAAATTATTTAAACGATTTTCAATTATTAAATTCAATAATTAAATTATCCAATAAATCATTATATTTGAAATTCAAGTTATTAAATCTATAAAATTAACTTCCAAATATTTAAAATCAATTAAATATTCCAGTTTCAAATAACTAAAATTCTGGGTCGTTACAAATTATTTCAGAAAAGTCCTTCTTTTAAAATAAATTATTTCCTTAGTAAATCAATTAGGAAAAATCCCCAAAAATCGTAGAAATTCAGTTTCATCATGTAATCAAACATATTAAAATTTTAAACCCAATTTCTTCCTAAAATTCTCGAAATAAATTTTAAACCCAATTATATCATATTATTCATTAAAAATTCGTAATAAAATTTCCATAGCTTGGAAATTTCTGAAAATTAATACTCATCTCCAAAATCATGTTTTACTTAACATAAATTTTTTCCATGGAAATCTGAAATCATAGATTCTCGGTTTTTCATCAAAACTGTGCATATTCATATGCGTATGAATTAAAATAAATCATCATAATATAACTCGAGCATATCATCATCCATTTTATCACAAAAACGAATTTAAATCATAAATCCGAAACTATATAATCATAGAATAAAAATAGAGATGGTATGAGATTATTATTCACCTTGGATATGATAAGGAATTTGAGATTTGTAGAAGATTGATTTCCCTAGCTTTGATTTTATTAAATTTTTCTTCCTTTTTTCCTTTGTTAATGGTCGGCTCTTCTTGGCTTTAATTTGCGTTTGTTTTGATTTAAGAAAATAAAATGAACGTGAATGGACAAAGACGTGGAGTGTATAGCCGTGTAATATAAAATGGCTATTTACTAATATGCCCATGTGTAATTTAATTAACCAATAAACCAATTTAAAGCCCATTTATCTTATTAATAAGCACGGCCCTATATATATAATTTATTCAAATCTCAATCTCCTTATCATCATTATTCTATTTAATTTATCTAATTAAACATCCTGAATAATGTTATCAAAAATTAGGGATGTTACATAAAACGTGAATAAATATATTTTTGGTGTTCTAGACATGTTATTTAGATATGTGATTGCCTTGATATATGCTAGGCTATGTTTTAGGCACCTTGTATGATGATTGTTTTGATTGATTATGTGATTTGCATGTTTGAATGTTGTTTGGTGCGTGTATGGTGTTTGTTTATGTGCTTGTATGGTTGAAAACGCTCATTGGAATGAATTAGAGGTAAGAACCATGAAACTGTACTTCAACGGATATGCTTGAGGATGTTAGGAGTTATTGATGCATACGGAAGTCATAAAGGTCAAAAAATGGAGCGTAGCAATGTAATCGACATGAAATTTGGATTCGAAGAAGCTACATCGTTTTGGTTTGATGAACCTTGTTCGACGGTTAGGGTGCTTGGGGTGTGCTTTGGTCCGATGGGTGTTTGGTTCGTTGGTTAGGGCGACCGAACAAGATTTGTGGTATGTTGTTTGCTTCAACGCATGCTTGGTGATTTGGTAGGGCTACTTTGGTCCAGTACCTGAACGAGGAATGTAGTCCGGTGTTTTAGGCGTGCTTAGAGTCGAGAGGCAGGTTACTTCGGGTCATTGCTTTGACAAGTTCGGGCTTAGTTCGGGTATCATCGGACAGAGAATGAAAGTTGTGAAGTTTTGTCATGGCGGGACGATGCTTCGAAGATTTCTTCATAGCATGTTCCATGGGTCTTTAGAGTGATGTGGACTGAAGTATGTAACTCCAAACAACTCGAGATGACCTTGGATTCCATGTGGCTTCTAGTGAAGCAATAACGTAGTGCTTCAATGTGACGACATGCATGAACTTTGGTACAATGGCAACATGACTTGAGATGGGTGTCTAGAGGCGTTCTGAAGATGAGGACTCGATGTGGCAGTGATTATAGCATCTAGTGATGGACCGAAAAGACGAGTTCTGCATGATAGCTCGCAGAGTAGAAATGAGCTTGTGAAGCTCATGAGTGGGACAGGGTAATATGCGTATACCCTGGGTAATCTGCAAGTGCTCATATTTTGGACTTCTACGTGTGTTCAGTCCTTAGCCATCTGCATTGGCATGAGTTAAGCATCTGCGAGGTATTTCTACTATCGATACGTGTGCTAAGATATTTATATGTAACTCTGAGGTTATGATGCTTATTGTTGGGACATGGTAGTCTGCTTGTACCTAGGGTAGTCTGTGTGTACCCACATTTTGGACGTCTGCATGTGTACAGTCCCTAGCCGTCTGTGTGGGCAATGATTTGTGCATCTGTAAGAGTTATCATATATCTAAAGCACTTAAGTGAGAGATGTAAGGCCGTGTGATGGATGCTATGTTTGTTATGTGCTTGATATGTTGTGCGATACCCATGTACCTATATTTTTCACTTGTGATAGTAGTTTAGCAAATACTGTGTTTATGTACTAACTCTTTAGATGTTTAAGGACTGATCATGTATAATTATTCATACCCTATATTCTATTTACTATATACAATTTTTATAGTATTTTTGAGATGACATATTGCTCACATTAGACAGTTGTCTCCCCTGAGGTTTTACCTTTGCTTCTTATTATTCCGGGTACTCTTTAATGAGTAGGTTAGGGATAACGGTTCTGGAGAGTGCATGGAGTTCTATGAAGTACAAGTAGAAGGCTACGCTTTCATATATCTATGCTTAGAGCTTACTATAGCTTATATTCTGCTATGCAGTACTGTGGAGCTATACCTACACTTATATTACCTTAGAGACAGTTTTATAGTTTATTTTAGAGATTTGGGATGTACAAACTCTAATATTTTAGTTTTTGTATAATCTATGAACCAATTACACTCTGATGTTCTTATTTATGGTTCATTTGATTATATCAATGTCTCGCCTATTTTACATCTATGTTGTTATATTATATTTTATCTATGAGCTGTGAAATGTTCTACAAGTTCTGTGCTTGGATTTTTTTCTTTTCAACCTTGGCTATCATCCTGCATCAACCGGGTACCTCTATAGCACATTATACATGTATATTGAATACCAGATGTGTAAGACGATCCTCATAATTGTTACATACACTCACCAAGCCTGACCCATGATTTGGGGTTCCCTAGCCCAAAATATCTCATAGTTAGGAAGTTTCAAAGAAAAAATTAAAAAACACATTGATTGCCCTAGGATTTGAACCCAGCTGTTCAAGGAGGAATGCTGCAAGCATATCCAATAAGCTATAATACATTTTGTTAATGCTTTAATACAAAGATTTTTTTAATATTATAAGCATACTTTTAAAAAATAATTTGCCCTAGCCCAAGGGGTTGCCCCATCCCAAGGGCTTGGTGGGCTTACCCCTGGGCCGGCTCTGACACTCACAAATGTATGGAATAATGGAACAATGTAATAATATATGAAGAGGATACCGTCAAAATAATATATTTACGTGGGACAAAATAGTTTATTGTATAAATCCAAAAACATATTAATTTTGATTCTTACTTTGGAAAAATAAGAATTTGTGTATGCTAAACATACACTGAATTCATTCATAGAACGGAGAGCAGATATTATACTCTAGTAGAAAGTAGTTGAGAAGAAAACTAGAAAACAAGAAAGAAGAGAGAGATGCTGGTATTCATGCACGGCTTTAGGCATTATCATGAACGCTTAATCCCTTTTGGTGTAAACTAGTGGCTTTAATTTGTCCATCATTTGATCAAAATAATCATCTGTCTTGATCAAGCTCAAGAGCACATAATGAGTGCTTGCATCAAATATTTCACCACCTTGGGTTAAAATTTGTCCATCTCTTAATAAAGCTTCATAGTCCACATCTTCTTCCCATTCACACTTTAACCATCCAAAAGCTATGTACATAATTCAAGAAAAAGAAGAGGGAAAAATATTTAAAACTATCCCATAGAAGTCTATAATTAATTCCTTTGTGTTTATGTATATATCAGGTGAGGGGTTCCTCTTTTTTCCGAAGTAAGAGCAGTCATGCTCTCTGAGTATTTGAAGGGAGAATCATTTAGAAGGAGAATAGAACACCAGATTAATTATCTAGTTTTTTCTATCTCTTGCTCAAAGTTTAATAACCAAATTTAAAGATATTATCACACTGCTTTCGGGTGATGTAGTTAATTGATTTACAACTTCCTTTACGATACCTAAGATTCATAGTCGTGTGTCTCGTGAAGTGCCCTTATGCTCTCTATCATATACGGTGCTAGGTTCTTATATACTTCATAGTTCCTTATTAATGCCCACCTACACGTATGTTGTTATTTAGAGTTGATGTATATATGGATGGTAATAGACTTAATAGACGTATACGTACCTAAAATGACTTCCAACATGTCCAATAAACTTAGATAGAGAAAACAACGTGATATCGTCATAAGTAGGCTTATCACTTACTGCAGTATAACGAGGCCAATAGTAAACACGATTGTAATGGATGAAGCTTCTTTGATTTTTGCAACTTATAAGTAACCATCAGGATTATTGAGTGAAGTCACCGGTTCAATGAAATCCAAAGGAAGAGTCGTATAATAATATGTCATATGTAATGTTAATAAATTGTCTTAAATGAAACATAATTCATCATTCATAGTTTTATTTACAGTGGGTTAAAGTATGTATAACTAAGGAACTTTATAGGTGGATAGATACCTTTGATGTAAAAAATAGTAACACGCCACAACAAGTTATGGATTCGAAGTTATTTTTAATGCCAGAACTACATTTTGGTTTATATGCTTGTATGTATTACTTCTTCTGTTCACCGGCTACTACTTGTTTTACATTGTAAAATATTATGGACGTACTATATATGTTTTGATATTAGGATATTGCGTATGTTTATTATGTAACATTACATGTTGATTATGAGATATGTGATTAATGATTAGGAAATATAGGATTAAAATAATATCTTGATTATGAAATGTATGTGTTTATATTACCGTGCTATATATAAATTGTGACTGTAAATAGAACTGGAACCTGCATATGGGGAAATACACAGGCCTAAGATGACAACATTTCTAAAACGCTATGAAAATTTTCAACAGCGTTGAAGAAACATAATGGGAAACTTCAACAGCGTTTCAAAAACGCAGTATAAGGGGTTCTTACACTGAAAAAACGTTCATCGCAACACATAACACTGCTATAAATAACACTCATAGCAACATAAAAAATGCTATAAAAAATATCATGGGATGACAGAAATGCTATAAAAAGAACTCATAACAATGACAAAAATGATGTTAAAAGGTCAATTTAGTAAGGGATAACCGCTGCTAAATATAATTGATAGGAGAAGTCGAACGCTAAGAAAAGTGATTTAGCTCATCAACACAAACACTATAAAATGTTTTAATAACGTCGCTAAAACATTATTGAGAAATACTTTTTACAACGTTTACACAATTGCGGTATATTTCTTACCTATAATGGCACGTCGTTACACTGCGTAGTCAAAAACACTGTTAAAAGCTTTTGTAGCAGTTATTAAATGTTGTTAAAGGTTCAGTTTGTTGTATGGACCAAACTCAAGATACCTAAGTGATACAACCATGACGAAAAAAATACAGGTACAAAATATTATCACTAGGTGAGCTTAAAAATAAATAAAAAATTGTTTATCCTATAAAACCATCGCTACTTATATATCCCCCTAGCTGCTCGGATCTTGTTTTTTAGTCGCTGTTTTCTCAATTTGGCCTTATGCTTGACTTCCACCAGTGCGAAATGTCCAACGAGTGCTGGAACAATCACGAAAGTCGATGCCTATTCTTCCATTCTTCATTCGTGATAGCATCCTCTATCTGGACATATTATGGATGCTTGGTCGTCATTATGAATTAGTAGTTGCATTTTTTGAGCTTCCATAGTTGTTTCCTTGGCTTGAGTTTATGGAGGTGATATTTTACGTTTGGTGTTATATTTGGAGTTATAAATCTGATGGCATGTATCTTTTTGGTCGGGCTTCTGTTTTGACTGTTACTTATGCATCAATTTTCAACTACCTTGTTTCTTTACACTCCCTTCAAATCAACACTACAGGGATTGCTTTGTTGCAGCGAGTTATGATGCAATTGTTGTTGAGTGTCATGCCTAACAGACAAGGTAATGGATGTGGCAGGTTGTGGTTGCTAGTTCCTGACAAAGTTATGATTTTGGTGAGTGTAACTATTTTGGCCTTTATGCTTCTTGTTGGCTAGTTTGAAGTTCTTTCTTCTTGTTTTAGGCCCATTGCAAGTTTACTTGTTTCCGTGCAACAGTTTGTGGTTAGTTTGCTTTGTAGTGTAAAAGTGATTTCCTGGTATTTGTTTGAATTGTAGTTAGGGATAGTTGGGTTTATTCAGAGTGTCATGTTGCAGTTGTGTTATTTGGATGGAATTTTTAGTTGTAGTTGTGCTATGAATTGTAAGTGGCTAATTATGGTTACCTTATGCAATTAGTGCTGATGCACTTTAGGTGTATGTGCTGAAGCCGTTGAGGTATTTAGACGCCTATAGCAACTTTATCCATATATGCAGACGGTCTATTGTAAAAACCAGCTTTCCTTGCCAAAAAATATAGATTAGAAATTGGATTTTTCCTAAATGAGCAATAAGCATTGAACTTGTGCGAATATTGTACTTCAGCAATGTCTGTTTGATCGAGGATTGAGTTCAACTGAAGAGTTAACATAATCAAGTTGTTAATTATTTCCGAATCCAACCAATGTGAAACTAATTTATTAATGTCATAGATTAATAATAAAATTAAATACAAAGGTTGTATTAAATTTTAATGGAATTTAATTATTTGTTTGAAGGTTGGGAAATTATTTAAATGACACATAAATCTTGTACATTGATTTAATTAATAAACGGCTTTGGAGAAATAAATTAAATAAATGGTCTAAATTTAAATCATATTTTGGTCACTTTTTTGGAAGCCCAAACAAGCCAATATGGTTGCCAGCCATGACATTAGAGAGTGGAGGATTGTATTTTGTGATATGGAAAGATCAATGGTTGATTGGAAGATGGAAAGTCATCTATTATGCATGACCCAAAATGCCTATAAATAAATCTCTTTCTCTCTAATCCAAACACATGAGAGAAAACCTAAACCTAGCGTCCAAAAACATTAATGAAGCTAAGGAGATGATGTTGAAAACTGAAGCCAAGGAAGTTGAGGAGATAACTAATATACAATGTGTTCGACAATCAGCAAGATCATAGGGAGGAGGTAATATCTTCATTTTGAATATATATTTGATTATCATATGTATATTCATGTTATCATCATGTTAAATTCTATTATAATTTAAAAAACTCTAAATTATTTTAATTATGTTTATTGACTAATTAAGGATCCAGGAATTATGCAAATGCAACGAATGTGATTTTCGACCCTCGTTACATCCTTGGTATTCACGTCCCGCAAATTCAAGTGCTGGAAACCTGATCGTTAGGGGTAAAAAGAAAATAAAGATAGAAAATAGAACAACAACAAAATCTCACATCGTATTCAAAACTAAATTATACATGAAGATAGTACATACAATCAATCTCAAAATGATGTATCAGAGTTATGGTAAGTACTAATCTAGCCAGGATAGTTATAATGGCCTATCCCTATAGGTGCTAGTAGATACTTAATATAGCGAAAATTTGAATACAGATAACTATCTACAAAGGACGCTCTAGCTCCAATGCTCCAGGCTTCAAAATGCTCCAAGCTATCTAACTACTTGGCTGCCCAAGAAATAGGGCACCTCGAGTTTAAGGGAAAAGAAAAATAAACTCCGGGTCAGTTATGGGACTGGTGTGAGAAACTCAAAATACGGATATTTAAGAACAAATGGTATCTCATAAGACCACTCTGCATATAAACACGGAACGAGTTTTTACTTTATGATAACCAAAACATTTGCTACGCATAATCTAGGAATATTATTTTTAATGACATTCTTTTGAAAATACTTCTAAAATAAACTTATGAATCTTAGCTGAAATGGTTATATTGATTAAATTCCAGCATACTAGCTACAAAGTAGGTTCTACAATCAAATCCAAAGGCACTTATTGGAGAATGCATTCCACATAATGACAAGGTAAGGGACTACCTTCCATACAACACACCTCTAGAGGGATGTACCTAGGGTTCAAATACTGGGTGCCTAAATCAACACAGGGTCGGCCTACCACTTCCTTGATAGTACCAAATATGTCAGCACCATGGTCGTAACTGACCTATGCGGGATCTCATAGCATACACAACATACTCGACATATACAGAGTAATCTAGAAAGTTGATGACATCTCCTAATGGGTGTGACCCACATAGCCCTACTGCTTCTACCCTTTTTTTGTCATTTCCGAGATGCGAGGCTTAAGGCAACGTTTACCTTTCATAGCACACATTTCACTTTGAATGCCACATTGCCATTCCACAATCACACAATTGATTTCTACAAACATATAACTCCTAAGCTTGTACGTCTCAAGAAAGGGTGTTAGCAAAGAGAAGTTGCCTTCTTCCCCACTAAACAAATGATACGTTTATCGAGATTAATCAATGTGATCTCGAAATGCAACATCAGACATTCGTCCATACAAGTTATCCAGGAAAAGAATAAACCGAAGGAACTCTCCTACCACATCCTATCGGGAATCATCCTTAGGATTAGTAGCAAGCAGCCCTTGCATCGAAGATCAAATGAAGATACTACTACCACATATATGTGATATGGGAAATTTCCCCCCGAGGGTCAGTGACAAGCAGCCCTTTATTCCATTTATTATCATTCCATGTCTTCACATCAAATAAGTAAATTAGTTCGAAATGGTTTTCAGATAAGAATCACTCAAATCCAACCCTGGTTCCTTCGAACCAATCATCGATAAAAAAATGTTAGGTAAATAGGTGCTTAACATTTACTAATTACTTCCTTTTTATCAAAAATATCTTTTAGAGATATATATCTTAAAAAAATTTCTTTTTAGTATATAGGAATCATTAAACCTCTCTTTAACTTTGGAAATACCAAATCAAAATCATTTCTCATAAATCATATTGCAAAACTTTATTGAGTAAAAATGGTTGATAGAAATTATACTAATTCTATACAACATAAATTTCTGTATTCAACCTTTACTATCTGTCGAATAATAGTAAAATCACCTTTTAAATTCACATAGGTAGTACGGGTTCTCTCCTCGGAATTTAATACCAAGTATAAGAAGATTATCTCTATTCAATCCAAGTTGTTTAAATTTGGAAAGTTAGATCTTTTATACTGCCTCGCTTCCGATATTTCGACCTTATCTATTCCTCACCCAGAAAAGAGGCCAGGTAAGCCAAGACACTAGTTGCTCCTGAACATCTTCTTATTTTAAGCACCTCGCATTCGGATCCCATGAATAGAAAAATCCAGTCTACTCATCGGCTTTAGAGCTAAGATTAAATCACTTGATTTTTAATAGATTATCTTTAAATAATTTATTTAAACTCTTTTAAATAAATTATAAAACCTTTAAATCATCTTTAAAACACTTAATTATCCATTTAAAAATACATATAAAAGATTTGGAAAATAATTGTTAAGTTTAAAACTATATTTCAAAAGTTATTAAAAAGTGCTGCAAAAAGTACTACAAATAGTGCTTTAAAAGCTTATTTCACAAAAAACAACTTTTCCATCATATAGAAATCCAATTTTATAACTAAAATCTCTTTTAAATCATTTTAAAATATTTATAGAATTTATTCCATATTTTTAAAGAATTTAAAATATCGTTTATAAATCATTTATCACTTTTGTTTCCGAACTGCCATACCGCGACTATTTTGAAAACTTGATTTGCTCATATTTCAAAATCAGCAAAATGAAATTTTGATGTTTTGTTTTTGAAAACTATGATTATAAGAGTTTGGAAAATTCTTATTACAAAGACTTCCGACTCCGAATCCATCGTTTAGATGATTTAACTTTCTACGGTGCAAAACCGCGAACTGTCGTTACGCGATGCGCTTATTTTTGACTCAACTTTCATAACTTGTCAAAACTTCATCAAATTGGATTTTAGTATTTATAAAACATTTATAAATTATTTTAAACCATTTTAAAGAGGTTTAGCAATCTCATATACTCCATTTCATTTATTAAAGTAAAGTGATTTCCTTTTTGATTTTCGACGTGTATTAAACATGACTTGTTAATACAATCAAACAACATATAATCAACATCCAAACTTGATGATCAAGCTTAATAAACAACCATAACAATCATATCATATTATATATAAATATAAATATATAGCTTCTCACTTGAATTTCGATCGGACTAACTTTAAATCAGCTATAGCTCCGCTAACTTGAATTTAACGCTTACGAATACTCGGACCTTTTCCTTGGAAGGCTCGGCCTTGACCTTGGAGAGGAGGAAGGCATACGGTCTATGGTTGCAAGGGTGTGGCCATGGGTATTTTAAGGGGAGAGGAGGAGTTTGCTTGAGTTTTTGAAGTGGTTTGATATATGTATATATGTATGTATGTATGTATGTATGTACATACTATATAATTTAATTTTCTTTTGCAAATATTTTTGCCATTATTTCTCTAAGTATGGAAGACATGAAAGTAGATAGAAAAGCTTTTGGAAAATAAAGAAGAAGTGAATGGAAAAGAAGAATGATGGTGTGTATTAAAAGGTAAATGGAAGGAGTAAAATATTAATTTTTAAGTGCAAATACATCATTAATTCACCACCACCACACCATCCTCCACCATCATGGTGTTCAGACGAAACCCCCATTCCCATGTGCAAGGCCATATGCTTGTACTTGTGAGTGTAAGTGTTGACTTTGGGATTCTTAAGGGTTAAGGAAAGTGAATAAAATATCTTAATATTTTTGGTAATTTTATATTAAAATGTATATGTATATATGGTGTATCCATATGCATGTGAATGTCTTCATGTATATGTACATGTATATGTGCATATGTATGTCACATATAATCCAAAACATTGTACAACTTCTACACATTGAATCGTTACAAATTTCGATTTCAATTTCCGTTCATTTTTTTCACTTCTTAGTTACCATACATATATTTGTAAACAAAATTTGATAATAATATTTATATCATTATATAATAATTAAAAGGGATCATTTACTAATTAAAATAATTATTAAATCATTTAAACTCAATTTAGTTTTCAAAATCAATTTTTCGAAAATAACCACATTATTAATGATGTCATATATACTTCTAATTTTCCAAAATAAAATAAATTGTCCTACTACATATTCTCACTTATACAGATAAATGAGTGTATCTATCCAGCTCCATGCGCGGAGTCGGATGACCGAAGAGCTGTTTATTGATAAAACGATTTTCAATCATTTTATCGATATTTACCAAAGTGTATATATTTCTTTTATAAATATTACTTTAAAATAAGGTCACCAATATTATTTATTATTTAAAACATTATAATTTATGTTAAAATATCTTATTTTTGAGTATTATGAAATTTTACTGAAGTGATGGAATTTTTGGGTCGTTACATATTTCCCCCTTAAAAGAATTTCGTCCTCGAAATTAAGGATAAGAAGAAATTATATCGAATGAATATATATAATTAACAAAATGAAATATATACAAGATATGATAAGTGACTACACCACAGGCGGTGAGTACACTACCTTGATACAACATCCATCCTAAACTGAGGATATGCTTTCCTCATTCTGTCTTTTATTTCCCATGTACAATCTTCTGCATCACCACTCCATTGGACTTTCACCAATCTCACAACTTTCCTTCTCAATCGTTTCTCATCATGATCCATGATTCGAACTGGTCGTCTTATAACTGCCAAATTTGGTTCAACTTCAAAATCTTCTTGGGCAGCCGTTTCTATAATCTGCTCTGGATCATGCACATATTTCCTTAGATGAGATACATGAAAGACATTGTGCATGCCAGACAACCTCTTGGGCAATTACACACAATAAGCTAATGGGCCAATTTGCTCTAGAATGGGAAAAGGTCCAATAAATCTAGGTGCTAACTTGCCTGCCCGACCAAATCTCACCACTCCTCTATTGGAGAGACTTTCAAGAATGCGAAATCTCCAACTGAGAATTCCAAATTTCTACGCTTTTGATTAGTGTAACCTTTCTTCCTGATCTGGGTTTCTTTCATCTTCTTTCTGATAACGTCAACCTTTTCTGAAGCTTCTCTAATCTTGTCAGGACCTAATACCAGTTGATCTCTAGTCTCGATCCAACATACTGGGATCTACACGGACGACCATACAAAGCTTCATATGGGGCCATGCCAATACTAGCCTGATAGCTGTTGTTGTAGGAGAACTAAACAAGATGAAGATAGTTTTCCCATGATCCTACAAAATCTAAGATGCAAACTCTTAGAAGATCTTCTAATACTCGATTTACCCTTTCAGTTTGCCCGTCGGTCTGGGAATGATATGCGGTGCTAATACTCAGCTTCGTTCCCAAAGCTGTTTACAATGCCTCCCAGAACTTAATGGTAAAGATTGACCCTCGATCACTGACTATGTTACTTGGGACACCATGCAATCGAACGATTTCCCTCATGTATATCTTTGTCAGACTTGCAGCAGTTCTCGTTGGTTTTACTGGGATAAAGTGTGTGCTTTTGGTCAATTGATCTATGATAACCCAAAAGCCTTCATTTACCTTCCTTAATCGAGGTAAGCCATCGATGAGATCCATTGATATTTGGTCCCATTTCCAAGTTGGAATTTCAAGAGGTTGAAGTAATCCAACAGTCTTTTGTTGATCGCTCGTGATCTGTTGACAATTCGCACATCTACTAACATGAATGGAGATGTCCCTTTTCATACTTTCCCACCAAAATGTTTGTTATACGTCTTTGTACATTTTGTTTACTCCAGGGTGAATATTAAGTTTGGATTAATGGCACTTGGTCAACACTTCTTGCCTTAAGTTGTCAATATTGGGAACACGAATTCTTTCATTCAACTGTAATATCCCATGGTTATCTACTTCAAACCTTGAATTCTGCCTCTGCTTATATCTATAATCATTTTCCTTAAACGTCGATCTTCTCCTTGTTTGCTGTAAATTCTCTCTAGAAGAGTCGGAGTCACTACCAGATAAGCTATAAGGCATGCTTTCTGCTTAATGCATCTGCTACTATTTTGGCTTTCCTGGGTGTATATAGAATATCTAGATTATATGATGTGAGAAATTCTAGCCAACGCTGCTGTCCCAAATTTAAATCCTTTCGAGTGAAAAATTACTTCAAAGATTTATAATTTGTGAAGAGTTCAAACTTCTCACCTATTTAAAGGAATAATATTTACCAAGTTCCAACAAAGTTCACCAAAATAAACTATGAGAAATTCTTACCCAGTAAATAATGACTCCACATTTTTAATGCGAACACAACGGCTAATTGTCCAAGTCTTGTGTTGTATAATTCCTTTCATGGATCTTCAATTGTCTGCTTGCATAAGCGATGACCTTTCCATGTTGCATCAGAACAGCACCTACTCCTTTCCTACAAGCACCAGTATATACGGTTAATCCGCCGCTTTCATTAACAATTTCTAAAACGGGAGCAGTAGTTAATCTTTTCTTGAGTTCCTGAAATGCTTCTTCACATTTCCGTGTCCACTCAAACTTCACATCTTTCATAGTTAACTTTTTCAAATGAGAGGAAATTTTGGAGAAATCCGGAATGAACCTCCGGTAATATCCGGTTAATCCCAAGAAACTACGTACATCTTTTGGAGTCTGTGGTTGCCACGAACCTTGGATAGCTGAAATCTTGGCTGGATCAACCGAAACTCCGTCACTTAACACAATATGCCCAAGGAATCTTACCTCTTTTTTCCCAAAAGTGGCATTTTGAAAATTTTGCTTTTAGCACGTTCCTCCTCAATATCTACAGTACACTCTCTAGATGCTTTTTATGTTCTTCCTCGATCTTTGAATATATAAGAATGTCATCAATGAAAACCAATATGAATTTATTAAGTACGTCTCTAAATATTCAATTCATAAGGTCCACAAAGTAGGCGGGCACATTGGTTAGCCCAAATGGCATAACCAACCATTCATAGAAGCTTTCTGGCCCTCTGAATGTAGTCAAGGGGATGCAATCTTCTACTATTCTTAACTAATGGAATCATGTGGCCAGATCCATTTTTGAGAATACCCGAACACCATGAAGCTGATCAAACAAGTTATCTATACGGGGTAGAGGGTACTTACTTTTAATTGCTTGTTTATTTAGTTCTCAGTAATCTACACACAGCCTAAAGGAGCCATCAAACTTTGCAATGAAAACCACTGCTGCTCCCCAACTTGAGCGACTTGGTCTTATCAATCCTTTCTTTAACAAATCATTTGTTTGATTTCTCAATTCATCCTTTTCCTTTGGAGCCATCTTCGAATAGGGTGATTACCGAACCTTGCACTAGGAGTTAAGTTGATAAGAAAAACTCAATTTCTTGGTGTGGGGGCAAACTCTTAACTTCTTAAAAAACATCTTGAAATTCCTTGACAATTGGTATTGTTCCCAAATCTTTTCGGGATGAATCAAGCGTATACTGGAAAATATCCCTTGCTGGACCAAGCTCTTTACAACATATTTCAATCATATTTCCCATCTTTGTTTTATAGATATGGTCCTCTTAACACAATCAAGAATAGCTTTATACATAGATAGACAATCCATACCGAGCAAAACTTCAAATCCAATAAAATCAAGGACAAACATGTCACATGAAAAATAATGGAAAATGTAGGTAACTTGGACATTTTCACAAATCATACAAAGGTTTGTTGTACCACCTATGGGAATTAACACAAATAGGGGTATCTACTATTTTGTGGTAAGCTTCAAATTTTCAACCAATTCTTTAGAAATAAAAATGCGAGAATCCCCGGTATCAAATAATAATTTAACCACACTACCCCCAACGCAAATAACACCGTCCAAAACACCTCTTTCCTTGGTCTCTTCCGAAGTTAATGGTTCTTCTTCTATGGTATAAGCATCAACTGTTTGGACTATCTCCATAAATGGACTACCCATCATCAAATGCCCTTGTTGGTGGCAATTAGAACAGAGTGTCATAGAAGAAATAGTACTTGTTTGCTGCTTCTTTCTACAATTCTCAACTATATGTCCTTTATACTCACAGTATCCACAGGTGACACCTTTTGAATTCTTTCTCCTCTTCCTTCCCAGTTGCTTCTTTGCCTCTGAATTTAGCTCCATTTTGCTAGGGTTATTGCTGCTACTACTAATATTTAGTGCTGGTGTTGGCTTTTCCCATCAAGAATTTCATATCGCGAACCCATATCTACTAGGTTCATGAATGATTCCCTTAAGCGAGCAGTCATTCTATTATGAAACTCTATTCTCATCCCAGCCACAAACATTTCATTCTTCTTAAGTGGATTATCTATTAGTCCAGGCCCAAAGAGAGATAATTTGTTAAACTTTCTTGAATAATCTTCCACCAACATTTCTCCTTGTTTAAATCCACAAAGCTTTTATAGAGACATGATTTTCCAATAGCGGGTATATACTGCTCTTTAAAAACTTCTTTAAATCTTTCCCATGAAAAATTATCTTCTGACTCATTAATGATAATTAATTCCCACCAAGCTTAGGCCCCTTCCTGCAATTGCCAAGATGCTAGGAAGCACTTCTTTTCATCATTGATGCCTAATCCCTTAAAGATTCTCTTGCATAAGCGGAGCCAAGCTTAGACCTCAATAACATATTATGTGCCCCTAAATGGTTTTCCTCCCAAGTTGGTATAATTTTTGCAGAAAGTAGCAAGATTAACCTGAGGTCCTCCACTTCTTCGTCCATGATGGTTACTCATTTCCCACTACGTGAATATAGCAAGGGAACACCTTTAGAATATATATCTTCTTTGCATAAGTTGATAATACCTATCTTCTTTGCTCGCATAAGTTGATAATACCTATCTTCTTTGCTCCAAAGAACCAAACATGGATTCCTCCCTTCTCGGATGCACTATATTCAAATATTTATTTACAGCAAACTTCCTAAACTAACAAGAAGGCAACACACCAAAAATATCAGCTTGGTCCATGGATCTTCACATGCTACTCCCATGCATCATCACATGCTACTATCGCCATGCATTTGCTCATCCCTGTCCAGATTATGTTGTCTATCTTCATTATATGACCAGATCCATCTCTTATCCCTGCAAACTTCGGTTTCAACATAAATAACTATTTATGTGACAGTGGGATAAATATATAATTCCTGTGTTGATTATTAACAGAAAATTATGAGTGCAACAAGCTCAAGTTCTATAATTGTACTGAAAAGCAATACAACACATGATCTGCTATGGGCAACTGTAGAATACGAATTGGAACGCTCAGTGTTATATTCCATACCTGGGTGAATAAATTAGCCAAGCATGTTAAGAGGTTTCCTTCAGTATCTCTCACACCCACGTTTTTATTATTTACATGGTACTCTAATATCTTTTCCCGGAATGGTACAAGAAAGTAAAGTGCCTACAAAAAAGAAAAGAATTATGTTCAATACATTAACAAAATTGTAATAGAAAGCCTGCAAGTCTAACGCTTTCTGCTTTTTAGAAGAATTTCAGTAAGATTCTGGAATGACCCTCCTATTTCTACCCTAATTTCATAAGGATTTTTTTTTACTTCATCAAAGGGAATTTAAATCAAATAGAAATCAAAATGGCATACAAGCTATTGACATAGCCACTTGTTTCTTTTTAAATAGGCAAATAGGCAAAATCAGCAGTTCAGACGTCTAAATAATTATGACAGGCGTCTAAACTTAATCCCAGACGTCTAACTAATTATGACAGACGGCTCAGAGATCTAAAATTGAAACAGAGAGAAAAAGACATTTTGAACTAAATTCAGACATCTAATTTTTTTGTGACAGACGTCTACATTTAACCTCAGACGTCTAAATTATTATGACTGACGTCTAAGTTTAATCTCAGACGTCTAAATTATTTAGACTGACGTCTAAATTCGATGTCTATGTACATGCATATGCACATTCAATTTTATATGTGTCTGGGGGTCCACCTACATTCATTTACACTTTTAAGTTAGATTTAAACTTCCTTTGAACTATCAGAGATGATATATAGATTGATCATTCATTACAAATATATTTCCCCAGGGTCATTTTCTTTTTCCAATAAACAAAAAATATCCAGGATCAAAACAATTAACCAATATAAACATATCAGTACATTCACAAAGATATGCACATACATGTGAGGATGTATATGCCTCTCTTGTTTGAATCAGAGTTCTGGAAAACAAGAGGATATTGGATTGATTGAATTTAATCAATCCACACATAGTACAGTGTTATATGCAATAAGATCTGAGTGAAATTCAGATTCCTATTACAAATACAAAGGAAAAGGTGTGTTAATATTTGCACAAAACATGTTTATGTGCGTATATAGCTGCAACTATTTGGATCTGGCTTTCAACTCCCTTATTACAGATCCTTTCTTTATTTAAAAATAAGACATGAAACATTTGTATGAAACAAGTTAAATTATGGGAACCTTGCAGTCATATAAAAACATTCAACCTATGCCTATTATCTTTTGTATACATATGCCATGGTAGAAAGATAAAACCATTTAATTTTTCTGAGAATCAACTATCCAGATTTTCCAAAACTAAAATCCTTTCTAAAGACTCAAGATGGACTAATACATTTATAAAATATAATCATTTAATTTAAACATGGTGTTCTTACTAAATCCACTTACAATATTTTGATTAACTTCTTTAATATCAAATATTAACTAGATTTATAAATTCCAGATACAAGTCAATCTCTTAATAAAATACTTAACAAAATATCCATCCCATATCCAACACTTAATACAAGTAACAATTTAAATCATAATACATGCGGATTTTATCATTTAGGCTCTTATCTAACTAAGTTTAGCATGCTATAATCTTCTTCTCAAAGCCTTGCTCCTACTCCTACTTAGTTGCTGCAATCCCTGAAAAAGCATTTGAAACTACCTTATTTTAAATGAGACACCCCAGATGCCATTAGCACACTAGGGTCAGACACATGTCTGGTATGATAAAATTCACAAAAGCAATTAGTTAATTAGGTTAAAATCAAATTAAATACATATACATAAAGTTCTCCCCTTTTGGAATCAGATCATACTTGTGTGCATGCTCTGTGTCATTGTGCATGTGCACACTTTAATTTTTCTTTCCAGAGACTACATATATAAATATGGCACATACATTCAAGCATACAATTCAGTCATAGCCAAACAATCATTCATACCAAACAGGAAAACAACCAATATGAGTTAAATCATTTATTCAATCCTCATATTTCAATTCTGGGAAAAACTCTAGTTTTCTCATCATCTCAAATATTATTCCCTTGGTATATTTATCTATCCTGGTCTCATCTGCAATATTTATGAATCAATGGACACACTGTAATGAACTAATTCACTCCATTACACAAAGATCTCAGGACTTAAACAAGCCATGTGTCAACTTGTATTACTCAAGAAAACAAGTCATTCCTGCAGTGTTCTTGACCCCAATTTCCTAATCAGGTTTAAGTTAATAATACTCTTTTGATTTTTCATGACTAAACCATTCAGTGATCCATTTTACTAACTAAAAACATCCATATCATGGCATCTCATATTATTCATAACCATACAGAGACAAACAAGCAAACAACCATTGGTGACTAAATAAATAAGGCTCTGTATGTATATATATATATATTCTGGTATTTTAAAAGGGGTATAGGCAACTAACATTAGCTTATGGCTTCTGAGAGAGTTTTTCCTTTTTGCAAACATTTGTGCTTGAGTTAAACTCAGAATGATCTGGTTTCACTGAATCACAAAATTTTGTTTGCTATGTGTATATATCTTTATGCCTTTTTTATTAAATTAGGAGCATCAGCACATAGGCAACCCTATTGCACCCCTAATTCCTCTTTGTCTCAAGCCTCAGCACTTATACATGAGTATATTGCAGCTCAATTTGTTTTCATTTCTCTGAGTTAAGCCAAAACCAATACTACTTGCCTATATTCAACATTTATTTTATATTCCTAAGCATCTACATATCAGAGATCTGGGTTCATAAAACATATATGTATACTAACTACACATAAAACTTTCTTATAAATAAACAAGTAGAACAACCAAAGAGAATCAAAACATTTTCAGATTTAAAATCACAGATAAGCATTCATATATGAAAATACTCTTTTAAGAAAATTACTTATAACTGGCTGCCTACATTAGGACTTATTGCCTTAGATTTTTGAGTGAGTTTTCTCACCTAGCTCTCTTCTCTGCTTCCTTAATTAATTGATGAACTTCTGCCTTAGCCTCAAACTCTCCTCCTTCCCTTGTCTTATGATTTCTATGGTGTTGTTTTTTTTTTCAAAGTTCTTTTTCTGAGAAGGAGAGGAGGCTGCTGCATATACATGTATATATACAGGGTCTTCCTTAGGGTTTTGGGTATTGGCTAAAGCCATTTTTGCCCACCAGAAAAATCATGTTACCTGTATTTTATTTGAACCCAAAGTTCTACCCTTCCCGGCTTAATTTAGGTGAAGAGAAAAAGTGGTTACATTCTTTTTGGCTAATTTCAGAATTTTGCTTTTCAAAAAATACTTTTTCCTTTGTCTACAATCATGCTAAAAATGTGACTTGATTTTATTATTTATCAAATACTCTTCCTAATTCTGCCTATACCAAGCATTTCCCTGTTTTGTCTTATTTTTCCTATTTTTAGCTTTCATGTAAATGGTATGTACCTCCTTTATTTATTTACAAGAGGAATACTCCTTTTATATCTTCAGTTTTTCTTTCTTTCTTCCTATATACTAAAATATGTCTGTATATTTTATCTTACTAATTTGAACTCTAGTATTTTATTAACACATATATATTTATATAAGTCTTACTGAAATAATTAGTACACCTATATATATATATATATATATATTTATACATCATTCTGTATTGACACACACATGCACATGTACACTCAAAAATATTCAGTAGCATCCATATATGTATATTTACTTATGCATACAGTCTTTTAAGGATTTAACCTATATATATATATTCCCATACATATCAATATGTATTTATTCTTAGAGTTCAGGGATTTTAGCTTTAGTTCATGTGCATTTCCTGTGCACACATGTACACACATACTGATACACTATCAAGCTATATCAATTCCCTTTCAAGATTTAATTCAAAAATCATTTTGAATTTATTTATATTTTTCAGAATAGATTCCTAAAATCTTGGGTCATTACATACACCCCTCCTTTTAGGAATTGTGTCCCACAATTTTCCTAAGCTTAAAATAAATTTTAAACTTAATTCAGAACAAGTACATTCTCAACCAAATAAATTTTTAGTTCTATAATGACTAAAAACATATGCATCTAAAAAAAAGGAAACAATCAAAAATCAGAATTACCTTTAATCTGAAAATAGCTTAGGATAATTCATCCTAACTTTGTCTTCTAATTCCCATGTGCAATCACTAGGATCAAGACTCCACTGTACCTTCATAAGTTTCAGAGATTTATTTCTCAACTTCTTCACATCTTTTGCCAAAATTCCCACTGGATCCTTTTCATAAATCAAATTAGAATTTATCTGCACTTGGGTTGGGGTCTCAAGAATTTCTGCCTTGTCATGGACCCACCTTCTTAGTTGTGATACATGAAAAACATCATGTATACCTTGCATGTTTTCTGGTAATTCCAACTTATATGCCAAGGGACCAATTCTTTCCAGAATTTTGTATGGCCCAATATATCTTGGGGTTAACTTTCCTTGTTTTCCAAATCTCAGCACATTTTTCATAGGTGAGATTTTGATGAAAACAAAATTTCCCACTTCATATTCTACCTGCCTCCTTCTCATGTCTGCAAATTTCTTTCGCCTATCTTGAGCTGCTGCCATTCTCCTTCTTATTAACTCAATTTTCTCCTTAGTTTCTTGTATGTACTCAGGTCCTAAAATAGACCTTTCTCCTGCTTCTACCCAACAAACAGGTGACAAACAGGGTTTACCATATAAGGCTTCAAATGGAGCCATTCCTATGGTGCTTTGGTAGCTGTTGTTGTATGTAAATTCAACTAGATGAAGATAATCTTCCCAGTTGCCCCCAAAATCCAGTATACATGCCCTCAACATGTCCTCCAAAACTTTATTTACTACCTCAGTCTGCCCATCTGATTGAGGATGGTAGGCAGTACTTAAACATAGTTCACTTCCCATTGCTTCTTGAAAGCTTCTCCAGAATTTTGAAGTGAAGATGGTATCCCTATCACTCACAATGGTTTTGGGAATGCCATGTAACTTTACCACTTCCTTTATAAAAATTTGAGCTAATTTTGGTGCTGTTCTTTCTGACTTGACTGGGATGAAGTGTGCTACCTTGGTTAGCCTATCAACTATCACCCATATACTTGTATTACCTCTCTTAGATCTAGGCAGTCCATCTATGAAGTCCATAGATATGTCTTCCCACTTCCACTGTGGTACACTAAGAGGCTGCATCAACCCTGATGGCCTTTGGGTTTCTGCCTTGACTTGTTGGCAAGTCATACATTTGGCAATGTATTTAGCTACATCAGATTTCATCCCCTTCCACCAGAAGTCTCTTTTAAAGTTTTGGTACATTTTTGTGTTGCCTGGGTGTATGGAGTATTTACTTCTGTGATATTCATTCAATATCTCTTTCTTCAATTTTGTGTCCTCCGGTACACACATCCTATTCTGGTATCTCATATAACCATTTTTATCAATATGGTGATTCATCACTTCCTCCCCTCTTGAGAGGAGCATTTTCTTCTCTGATAAGTTGGCATCTTGTTCTTGCATTTTTCCTACCTTCAAAATTAAATCTGGTTGAAGTGTCACTAAGCTTAATTTCCCTTTATCTTCTTGTGCACCATGCATCTGCTCATCAATGTGCACACAACCATTCTCCCCAATTTCTAACTCAGTCAGCAAAGACAAGCCCTTAAATTCTTCTATCATCATCATATCCAATTTAGCATGCTGTCTACTTAGAGCATCTGCAACTTTGTTTGCTTTGCCTGGTGTATAGAGTATGTCAAAGTCATAGGCAGCTAAGAACTCCACCCATCTATGTTGCCTCATGTTCAAATCTTTTTGTGAAAATAAATATTTTAGAGATTTATGGTCAGTGTATAGTTCAAACTTTGTGCCTAACAAATAATGTCTCCAAAGTTTTAAAGCATAGATCACAGCTGCTAATTCGAGATCATGTGTGGCATACCTTACTTCATGGGGTTTAAGTTGTCTGGATGCATATGCAATGACTTGGCCTTGTTGCATCAGCACTGTACCCAAGCCAAATCCACTAGCATCAGTGTATACAACTAATTCTTCATTTCCATGAGGTACCTTTAAAATTGGAGCATTCACCAATGCCTCCTTCAACTGTTCAAAAGACTTTTCACATTTTTCTGACCAAACAAAAGCTTGGTTCTTCCTGGTTAGGTTAGTGAGTGGTGTAGAAATTTTTGAAAAATCTTTTATAAACCTCCTATAATACCCTGCCATCCTCAAAAATGACCTCACTTCACTCACAGTGCTTGGTCTCTTCCATGCTTGGATAGCCACTACTTTATTAGGGTTCACTGAAATTCCTTGAGCAGATATAACATGGCCAAGGAAATGTACTTCCTCTTTCCAAAATACACATTTTGAAAATTTTGCTTTTAAATCTTTTTCCCTTAATCTAGACAAAACCAGGTGCAAATGATGCTTATGTTCTTCCACTGTTTTGGAATAAATCAAAATGTCATCTATAAAAATAAGCACAAACTTGTCTAAATAATCTCTAAAGGTTCTGTTCATTAGATCTACAAAGTATGATGGTGCATTGGTCAAGCCAAATGGCATAACCAAAAATTCATACAACCCATACCTAGTGTTAAAGGCAGTGTACTTGATGCTTGATTCTTCCACCTTCATTTGATGAAAACCAGATGCTAAATCTAGTCTAGAAAATACTTTTGCCCCTGCTAATTGATCAAAAAGATCATCTATTCTTGGCAATGGGTATTTATTTTTAATGGTTACCTTGTTTAATTCCCTATAATCTATGCAGAGTCTCAAAGTTCCATCTTGTTTCTTAACAAACACCACTGGTGCTCCCCAGCTAGAATTACTGGGTCTTATAAAACCCTTTTCTTCCAATTCTTCTAACTGTTTCTTTAATTCCTTTAGTTCATTTGGCCCTATTCTTGTTGGCTTTTTAATCACTGGGCTTGCTCCTGGAACTAGATTGATCTGGAACTCTACTAGTCTATGGTGTGGAACACCCTTGACCTCACCAAACACATCCAAATATTCATTGACTATGGGAATTTCTTCAATGGTTAGTTCACTAAAATCTTTTTCTGAGTCAACTAAATGATATAGTTTTCCTTCCTTAGCTACTTCACATAAAACTGTGATTCTTTGACCTCTAGAATTTTGCAATGATATGGTGGATGAGTCTAAATTAATTATGGCTTTAAATTGCCTTAACCAGTCTACCCCCAATATAACACCTATATTTGGGTAATTCAAAACATATAAATTGGAAATAAAAATATTTCCTCCTATGTTTAATTCCACATCCACACAAATCATATTTAAAACACTAGAACTCCCCAGTGGACTTTGTATATGTAATGGGGTTTCAACCAATATGCAATTCAGTTTTAGCATTTTAACTAGTTCATAAGAAATTAAAGAGTGAGTTTCCCCAGTATCATATACTACTGCTATGGGTATGGTACAAATAAGTAATGTACCTTCCACTTGGCTATGGTTTTCAGTGTTACTCTCCACTGTGGCTTTGCCTTTTCCTTCCAAATTTGCCAATTTTCCTTGCTGTTTGTACTCAGGACAATTCCTCTTCATATGCCCCTCTTTCCCACATAGATAGCACTTGAAGGCTCCTCCCTTCAATTCTGGACATCTTGGTTTGATGTGTCCTTCTTTTCCACACTGATGGCACACAATTTTCTTCTTAGTTTCCTTAGCTTTGACATCTCCAGTGCTTTTGTTACTGGCCTCTTCCTTCTTCTTATCATAAGGGTGATACCTCCCCTTACCTTTCTTGGTGTTATTGTTCTTAAAATTTCTGAACTTCTCCCTTTCCTTGTCATGCTGCTCCAACCTCAAAGCTAAGTCTATCTGATGCAGTGCAGAAAGTTAAAGGCTTAGGTCGCTTACGACCTAAGGAGAGTGTAGGTCGTTCACGACCTAAGGAGTTAGAAGGGGGAGCAAGTGATCTGAGAAAAGTGGTTGCACAATCCAATTTGGTGAAGTATTAGGTCGCATACGACCTAACAAGGCCTCTAGGTCGCTCCAACGACCTAACGAGATACTGGAACGACCTATCTTGTTTTTAGGTCGCATACGAGCTAACGAGTTAAGGTATTGGTCGTGGGAACGACTTAACATATCACCAGGGAAAGAACTACGACCTAACGGGTTGGGGGATGCCGAGTTAAAACAAGGAGATAGGTCGCTGGAACGAGCTGAGAAGATGCTACGACCTAACAAATCACGACCTATGATAGGTCGCAAGAAAACTGAACGAGCTAAGTTAGGTCGCAAAGTCTTGGGTCGCGGGGACTTAGGTCGCGAGGCCTTAGGTCGCGAAGAATTCCCGAAGCCGCTTCTGTTAGGTCGCAAACGAAAGGATGCCGTTCATTCTTAGGTCGCAAAGCTCTGGATACCATTGATTTCCTTAAGTCGTTAAGTTGGGACACCACAAAGTTCTTAAGTCGCAAAGCTCTGGAGATCATTGATTCTTATGCCGCGTGGATCTCTGCCGTTGATTGTTAAGTCGTCAAGTCATTGTGTTGTATTTTCTTATGTTTGAACTGTTAGGTCGCTGCCGACCTATACTAAGTCGTGTCTGTCCTTAGGTCGCGCCATGTTAGGTCGTAGGTCGTTGCCGACCTAAGTACTTGTATTTTTTTGAAGTTTTTGCGTGTTGAGTTGTAAAGCTATAAATAGCAAGTGTGAGTCATTTGTAAAGGTTGTTGATTTTTGAATAAAATTCTCTTTTGATTGCTTTGTGCTTTCATTCCAAATTGGTAGTTGAGTGTAATCTCCTATCTCCTCTTTCGGGTAATCGAGTGCGCTCGATTCAACGATTGTAGAAGCCGATTCGCGGAATCAAGTGCGCTTGATCAACGCTTGAAGAATTGAAGATCTTTGAACCCGGTATCGTGCGCGATCAACGAGTTCGAGATAGCTAGAGTTCGGTATCTTCGGATCAACGAATTCGGGCATTTCAGTATCTTCCAATCCACCGATTGCTACATTCACCGATTGAAGTTTGTTTGTAATATCCGCTGCGTCACTATCACATGGTCAAAAGTCATGTCTGCATAGGGTAACATGGCTCTGCTAAGTCCTGGGTTCAACCCTTTTATGTACCTATCATTTTTGGATGCCTCATCTACCACAAGCATTGCTCCATATGTGGAAAGTCCCTCAAACTTTTGAGTGTATTCTGTGACAGTCATGGTTCCTTGTCTAAGTCTAATAAATTCTTCTAGCAAGGTAGTCTTTGCTGATGCTGGTACAAACCTTGCTTCCAACATCTCTTTGAATTGATTCCAAGTGATTTCATTCTCATTCCTTCCTGCAATGATTACTTCCCACCAGCCTAAAGCTACTCCTTTTAGCTGTCTTGAAGCCACTTGCCTATTTCTTTGATCATCAAGTTGCATGTCATTGAAAATTCTTTCCAATGTTCTCAACCATGTTTGAATTTCCATGATACTCTCTGTCCCTTCAAAGCTTTTGCCTCCTAAATGAGTATATGTCTTAAGTAATTTTAAGAGTTCTTCATAGGGATTTTCTTGCCTTTGTCCTGCCCCATCCCTAAATGCTCTCACCAAGTCTTGCAGATTGACCATTGGTGGTGCATGGGAAGATCCTGCTCCCTGATTTGGTGGTCTCCCTACCATAGTTTGCTAATAATAATTTACATAGCTGGTTAGTTTGATTGGTAATTTTATTATTTCAGTGGGTTTTTTTTCTCACACTGAAAACATTGATATATATATATTTAGTTCCTTTAAATTTTATTTCTATCTAAGAACTTGATCTTTACTTCTACTATGTTGAATAACATAGCTCTGATACCAAATGGAATGACCCTCCTATTTCTACCCTAATTTCATAAGGATTTTTTTTTACTTCATCAAAGGGAATTTAAATCAAATAGAAATCAAAATGCCATACAAGCTATTGACATAGCCACTTGTTTCTTTTTAAATAGGCAAATAGGCAAAATCAGTAGTTCAGACGTCTAAATAATTATGACAGGCATGTAAACTTAATCCCAGACGTCTAACTAATTATGACAGACGGCTCAGAGATCTAAAATTGAAACAGAGAGAAAAAGACATTTTGAACTAAATTCAGACATCTAATTTTTTTGTGACAGACGTCTACATTTAACCTCAGACGTCTAAATTATTTTGACTGACGTCTAAGTTTAATCTCAGACGTCTAAATTATTTAGACTGACGTCTAAATTCGATCTCTATGTACATGCATATGCACATTCAATTTTATATGTGTCTGGGGGTCCACCTACATTCATTCACACTTTTAAGTTTGATTTAAACTTCCTTTGAACTATCAGAGATGATATATAGATTGATCATTCATTACAAATATATTTCACCAGGGTCATTTTCTTTTTCCAATAAACAAAATATATCCAGGATCAAAACAATTAACCAATATAAACATATCAGTACATTCACAAAGATATGCACATACATGTGAGGATGTATATGCCTCTCTTGTTTGAATCAGAGTTCTGGAAAACAAGAGGATATTGGATTGATTGAATTTAATCAATCCACACATAGTACAGTGTTATATGCAATAAGATCTGAGTGAAATTCAGATTCTTATTACAAATACAAAGGAAAAGGTGTGTTAATATTTGCACAAAACATGTTTATGTGCGTATATAACTGCAACTATTTGGATCTGGCTTTCAACTCCCTTATTACAGATCCTTTCTTTATTTAAAAATAAGACATGAAACATTTGTATAAAACAAGTTAAATTATGGGAACCTTGCAGTCATATAAAAACATTCAACCTATGCCTATTATCTTTTGTATACATATGCCATGGTAGAAAGATAAAACCATTTAATTTTTCTGAGAATCAACTATCCAGATTTTCCAAAACTAAAATCCTTTCTAAAGACTCAAGATGGACTAATACATTTATAAAATATAATCATTTAATTTAAACATGGTGTTCTTACTAAATCCACTTACAATATTTTGATTAACTTCTTTAATATCAGATATTAACTAGATTTATAAATTCCAGATACAAGTCAATCTCTTAATAAAATACTTAACAAAATATCCATCCCATATCCAACACTTAATACAAGTAACAATTTAAATCATAATACATGCGGATTTTATCATTTAGGCTCTTATCTAACTAAGTTTAGCATGCTATAATCTTCTTCTCAAAGCCTTGCTCCTACTCCTACTTAGTTGCTGCAATCCCTGAAAAAGCATTTGAAACTGCCTCATTTTAAATGAGACACCCCAGATGCCATTAGCACACTAGGGTCAGACACATGTCTGGTATGAGAAAATTCACAAAAGCAATTAGTTAATTAGGTTAAAATCAAATTAAATACATATACATAAAGTTCTCCCCTTTTGGAATCAGATCATACTTGTGTGCATGCTCTGTGTCATTGTGCATGTGCACACTTTAATTTTTCTTTCCAGAGACTACATATATAAATATGGCACATACATTCAAGCATACAATTCAGTCATAGCCAAACAATCATTCATACCAAACAGGAAAACAACCAATATGAGTTAAATCATTTATTCAATCCTCATATTTCAATTCTGGGAAAAACTCTAGTTTTCTCATCATCTCAAATATTATTCCCTTGGTATATTTATCTATCCTGGTCTCATCTGCAATATTTATGAATCAATGGACACACTGTAATGAACTAATTCACTCCATTACACAAAGATCTCAGGACTTAAACAAGCCATGTGTCAACTTGTATTACTCAAGAAAACAAGTCATTCCTGCAGTGTTCTTGACCCCAATTTCCTAATCAGGTTTAAGTTAATAATACTCTTTTGATTTTTCATGACTAAACCATTCAGTGATCCATTTTACTAACTAAAAACATCCATATCATGGCATCTCATATTATTCATAACCATACAGAGACAAACAAGCAAACAACCATTGGTGACTAAATAAATAAGGCTCTGTATGTATATATATATATATATATTCTGGTATTTTAAAAGGGGTATAGGCAACTAACATTAGCTTATGGCTTCTGAGAGAGTTTTTCCTTTTTGCAAACATTTGTGCTTGAGTTAAACTCAAAATGATCTGGTTTCACTGAATCACAAAATTTTGTTTGCTATGTGTATATATCTTTATGCCTTTTTTATTAAATTAGGAGCATCAGCACATAGGCAACCCTATTGCACCCCTAATTCCTCTTTGTCTCAAGCCTCAGCACTTATACATGAGTATATTGCAGCTCAATTTGTTTTCATTTCTCTGAGTTAAGCCAAAACCAATACTACTTGCCTATATTCAACATTTATTTTATATTCCTAAGCATCTTCATATCAGAGATCTGGGTTCATAAAACATATATGTATACTAACTACACATAAAACTTTCTTATAAATAAACAAGTAGAACAACCAAAGAGAATCAAAACATTTTCAGATTTAAAATCACAGATAAGCATTCATATATGAAAATACTCTTTTAAGAAAATTACTTATAACTGGCTGCCTACATTAGGACTTATTGCCTTAGATTTTTGAGTGAGTTTTCTCACCTAGCTCTCTTCTCTGCTTCCTTAATTAATTGATGAACTTCTGCCTTAGCCTCAAACTCTCCTCCTTCCCTTGTCTTATGATTTCTATGGTGTTGTTTTTTTTTCAAAGTTCTTTTTCTGAGAAGGAGAGGAGGCTGCTGCATATACATGTATATATACAGGGTCTTCCTTAGGGTTTTGGGTATTGGCTAAAGCCATTTTTGCCCACCAGAAAAATCATGTTACCTGTATTTTATTTGAACCCAAAGTTCTACCCTTCCCGGCTTAATTTAGGTGAAGAGAAAAAGTGGTTACATTCTTTTTGGCTAATTTCAGAATTTTGCTTTTCAGAAAATACTTTTTCCTTTGTCTACAATCATGCTAAAAATGTGACTTGATTTTATTATTTATCAAATACTCTTCCTAATTCTGCCTATACCAAGCATTTCCCTGTTTTGTCTTATTTTTCCTATTTTTAGCTTTCATGTAAATGGTATGTACCTCCTTTATTTATTTACAAGAGGAATACTCCTTTTTATATCTTCTGTTTTTCTTTTTTTCTTCCTATATACTAAAATATGTCTGTATATTTTATCTTACTAATTTGAACTCTAGTATTTTATTAACACATATATATTTATATAAGTCTTACTGAAATAATTAGTACACCTATATATATATATATATTTATACATCATTCTGTATTGACACACACATGCACATGTACACTCAAAAATATTCAGTAGCATCCATATATGTATATTTACTTATGCATACAGTCTTTTAAGGATTTAACCTATATATATATATATTCCCATACATATCAATATGTATTTATTCTTAGAGTTCAGGGATTTTAGCTTTAGTTCATGTGCATTTCCTGTGCACACATGTACACACATACTGATACACTATCAAGCTATATCAATTCCCTTTCAAGATTTAATTCAAAAATCATTTTGAATTTATTTATATTTTTCAGAATAGATTCCTAAAATCTTGGGTCATTACAGATTCTAACTACATTTTTTGTATTTTAACTACTCAAAGTAGTATACTATATCATTCATGGGTTCATTAACTCATCTATTTGTATGTAGGTATATTGAACAACTTATACATATGATTATTGGCTTGTAACTTCACATTTAAATATAATATTTCTAGGATATGCAAGATTGCTTTTCTTACCTATTGAACCCATGTTACTAATTAGTTTTAGAAGATAGTATTTCACATATTTCCAATAATGGTTAAGAAGTGCAACCTTACCACACGTTTTTCATTGCAAGTACAACCACATACAAGCATTGCTTTTTGCCTCCTCGGAATATAAAAGTATCCAATTTTATTTCATTTTCAAACTTGATATTTACAAATACCAACAAAAGTTAAGCTACAAAATAATATAATTCAATGTTTGCTAAGTGAAATCACTGGCTGCACTAAAAATGTAAGTAGTACATTGTAGCATGACATATGTAATTTTATAAATAGTTTCTGCTTATTATAACATAGACTCTATAATACATAATCATCTTGCTTGAACGAAATTAACATAATCCAGAACGATATCGTTCATCAAACTCTGGTTTAGGCAACATAATACAATATTTCAACTCAAAGCCAAATTAATCTAACCTGGAGAACGCTATTAGCATAACAAGTGTTCCCAAAATTCTCGAGGCCAAAATATCTCTCGCCATCAGGGAATTGCTCGCCGATCTTTGAGCCTGCGGCTCCCATTTCTAACCCTAATTCCTAAATTTTGGCTCTCGCTCTGTACCAATTTTGCATAACATAAATTCAAAAATTTAATGTTAGAGCACCTTCAACCATCATTTCTCTAATGCTAATCGAACTTTTAGTTTTAAGATACACCGTGAAATACAACGTGAAGTATTATGTCTGACTAAACTTCAGTTTCAACATAAATAACTATTTATGTGACAGTGGGATAATAGATTCGGTAACATCTTCAGTAAAAAAATAGCAATTGGGATATAAAAATTTAGGTTTATGTTTCTGCACTGTTTTTCTTCAGCACCAACTATGCTTATCACATATTTGGAAAAACCCGACCTTTTGCATGCACGTTTGATCATCCTTTTCCATTATATGAAACCTGGATCAAGACACAAACTTTTCTTTTTCACATACACATTTGATTTAGATTAAATTTTGATCAAACTGTGATCACAAAATGTATAATACCGACTATTCAGAATTTTATAACACTCAAGCAAATCTGACATTGTCCGTAAACCTAAGAGGAAGTAAGCACTAGTTTTGTTATCACATTAAATGATGTTTTACTATAACAAAATTCTTCAGAGTTAGAGATATGGTTTAATGTGTTATAGTATTACACATGCTTAGTTCTAATCTAAATCCTGATAAAAATTACATCATTCTAGGTGTTAATTCATAAGGGTTCTTAGTCCTGGCAACTGCTTTAACTTTATAGCCACAAAACCTACAAAATATGTTCATATAGTTATATATATATATATATATATATATATATATATATATATATATATATCTGTGTGTGTGCACCACACCATTTACATCCATGGATGTGAATGGTGCAATCTTCGCATTTTGTCATGCGCCATTGTGTGCATCATGGCACGTCTTTTATAACTCACATAAAAAAGATCAACATTTTAATATCCTAACAAAAAAAATCATCTCAGAAGGAAAGATAACTAATATTTCAAGTTTGTGTCATAGGTACAAAGGAAAGATAGTGGATTTTCTTTTTTATCCTTAAATTAGCAGTTATTAACAAACAATATCGAGCAATGCTATAAAGCTTCCAAACTGAGGTAAAATTTAACCCACTTTGCCCGCTAGAAACGGGCGTGGGGTGCATGTGTGAGATCCATACGCAGGCCTTAAATCACTTTCTATGCAACATAAAGTCACACTGCAAAACTTGAAAGATGTTTATCATTTTTGAACAATAGTACTTCATTTTTCAAGTTTAAAATTATCAAGTGTATCTTCACATTAAGCTTTCCTTGGGTTTAAAAACATGTATTTGTTTATAAACTAGTTCATGCAGTTAACTGAATTCAAAATTTTAAGGAGAGCATTCTGAAAGAAAACACCAACCTTCTGATAGCACTCGTCTAGCCAATCATTTACACCACCTGGTCCTGTTGTTGATCCAATTGACACTGTACAAACAAATTAGTAAAATAAACGAGTGAAAATAGAGCAGGTTTTCTTACTCAATACATGTCCGGTGTTTCAACCTACAGATGTTGTCAAACTATCAGTGACATATTTTGAATATAACTTGTGTCAATCAAAAATATGAACAATGAAAATCATGGCCCATTCATATAAATACATACATTATATATACTAGGTATGTGCATGGAAACCAAATTGAAGAATGTATCTTACATATTCACACACTTAGTTGGGAATTAAGCTATATGCAGGTAAATTTCTTAAAAGTTTGTTATATTGGTTTCACAGTGAATTATTTGCAAATGAAGATTAAATTTCTATCGTGTGTTTACACTAAATTTTACATGTGTTCACGGTAGAATATGAATTAACAATAAATTATTTTCATACCAGCCATAAAATTACTCCATAAAAACTTACCTATCCAAAACAAACCATGACATATGTACAACATATAACATATTATTCTATTCATAAACATAAATTATATTTATCCCATCATTTAAACAATAGGATTAACAAAATTGCTAGACTTCAAATATAGAATATCATGTGAAGAACATGTGTCCTCTAGTTGTACTATCAATTTACTACGTTAACTCTAGTGCAATACTAAGATAACACTTAATAAATAAATGATTGTTTGTTCCAACATGAAGGATATTTGCAAAAGGAAAGTAAACATCATTTCATGTGATAAGACCCGAAAAATATATGAGTTTCTCTATATCCATCATGGTGAAGCAAATCACCATGATCCTTCAGCACCCTTGCTAGGGTTCTGGAATGCAGAGAAACCCCAATACGTTTTCAGCGAGTATGGGTGAGAAATTGTCACTTCTTCCTCTGAAATCTTCGCAATCTGAAATTTAAACAATCAAAACAGTAATTTATGCCATAACACTAAACTCAGTTATGGAATTTCAAGGAAATACAATCTTTGGTTCGCTTTAGTCCCTGCATAATATTTAATCCCAACAATTCAATCCTAAATGTTTGTAGACTGCCATAATAGCAGTTTATATACAAACTGACAATATTTGAGTAATTAGAGTTTTATATACAAAGTCAGTACAAGATCATCAAGGGATAGCATAAGATAAACTGAGATAACTTCCACCGCTAACTTATTTTATTCTAAATATGAGAATAAAAGAGTAAGAAAAAGATATTTGCCAGAGTTATACCTGAAACTTGTTAATTGCTGATCTGTCACGATACAAAAGCACAAGCAAGCATTTCTTAAGAAGCTTCACAGCCTCTTCATAGGTAAGATCCTCACGCCATTCAAAGCGAAGAATTGCTCTAGCAAGATGGTTTCCGAAATCAGTACCATATGATTATCTTCGAAATGAGTGCCAATCATGGTTACCTGAATATGTGATGTATACACTATTTTTTTTTTACTGATTTTAGGAAAATATCCAAGATTACGTATCTCATAGTGAACATACTACACCAAGATACTTCTGCCCATTTTTTACTCCAAGTACGAGTGAGTTCCAAAGAGGGTTGAACTTGTTACGTCTACTATACATAACCCGGCTCAAATAATTGTGAACCTCTTTAGGACCCAACGAGTTACCGTCATCCCACATATTATCATAAAGGCTACAAAAGTATATAGCAGATTAGATAATATAGAAAGTTGTACAACCTGTTGATCATGTATTATGGATCCTTTTTTAATTTATTTTTTATTTTTTATTTTTTATTTTTTTATTTTTTTGTGTTGGGTAGAGGTACAATAATACACATACTTGTCAATGGACAAAGATTTTTGAACACTTAATTTTCAGCATACAATTAGTTCATAACATCAAGAATATGAAGACTAGTTGATTTTGAGTGCGATTTTAAGCTACTGCCCCATTTTCGATAAAGGACACATAATCTTCCCAGTCCAAAATATGTAAGTGAGCACATGTTAAAGTGTGACAACTTTCATAACAAGTAAATCATGATAGATGGGTGGGTTAGCGTCATACATGGCAGGTTGATATTCTTTAGGAGTGACCGCAAATAACTAATTGTGAGCCAATGCCATAGCATATGCTCCATTTATGAGTTTATATGTAGCTGTATATACATACATGGGTATCCAATATGTATCTATGTGCATGCATACTCTGTAAAAATCCCGTGGCACCTAAAATGGAACCCTATGCAACTAATCTTATCCTTATATTGACATACGACCATTGAGTTTTACAACAAAGTAAAACAGAAGGGTAAATACTAAATACTATTGACATTACATAAGAATCAGCCTATGTGCATTACATAACATGGACCAAGATAAAAGGTGGAGATCATGCATGAATAGATGAAAGTGCAGAACTATAGCTACAACAGAACATTGACTGAGCACAACTAATAGCCTAAGTGAAAATATGCCAACTGTAGAATGTATAAAATTATTACATTAGCTCATCAAGATAGCGTAAGATCTCTTGAAAGTCGCTGATTTCTCCACTTGCACCAAGAAGAGAGTGTTTACCGATGTTTTTAATTCGCTCCACACCTTTGTAGCGCGATGTAGAACCATAGGATCCTATTCCCAATATAAAATATATTAGCAAAATATATTTGACGTTGTTAACTTTTCCATCCCACTACCACTAAACTACCCACTCTTATAATCGTCCTTTCTATTTTCCACTTTCAAATCCGTTCAATTACGTCCCATTTCCCAACTCAGTTCAGTTACATCCCATTTCTCAATTCAGTAAGAACCATGTCCCATATTTATTCTCACAGAAACTCTCTTCTTCACAACTTAGCCTGCCGCTACAACCATGCATGTTGCCCAAAATACCATCTACTAGCAGTTTTTCATACTACTTTCAAACAACAGATCGATGCAATTCCACTAATCAATAATTCATAAGCATAGAATAATGGTACACATTTCTCCCCTTATTCTTCAGTTACTTTACACTACTCATTATTGACATAACAATTTATGATACTATTTATATGAATTTGATTGCATTTATTCTTTATTTTCATTCATGCACGATCTATACGATGCCTTAAAAGTAGTTGTATACAATGGCGTTGACTATGTGTTGTTATTTAAATTGGTTGCTGCTGAGTGAAATTTGTGATTAACGAGATTCAAATATTATAGGTACCCAATATGATTACATTCTTTTCAATCATTTATACATTGTTGATTTACTAATTTCTCATTTAATGAACTTTTGTCAAAATTGTCGACATGTTATTAGGTCCTGATTGTTTTTTGTGATTCATGTTTATTACAACATTATTTTATATGGAAATCCTTGGTTTTTCCTAAAATCTGATTTAATTTTATTAAAAACACATTAAGATTTTTTTTCTTTCTGATATCTATAATTCAGCACCTTAAACGGATAAGGCATTGGCAAATATATCATGTTGTTGTAACTAAACGAAGTATACATTTATTTCTAATACTAAAAGGTAAGAACCAGTGCTACAAAAAGTTATAAGTATTGTTTCTTCAACAATCTTTATATATATTGTCTCAATTCTCAATCTAACATGCATGTTAGGTACTGTTAATTTTTATTTACATATCGATTCATAATCAGCATAGAAACAAAGCAATTTGGATGTTATATTCATATATTGTTGTTATTTTTGTTAATTGATGAGATAATAAAGAAATTCTATAACTTTACTAGCAACTATAGTTGACCAGCACATCCATTCACCCCCAATTGACATAGGAAGATATATTACCAAACTGTTATAATTATGTAAGATATATTAAAAATTGTGGATTTTATAGATGGGTTGTATTTTTTCTTTAGATACATGCATTTCATATTTAATTTAAATCTCATGTGAGTTAGATAACCTCCAATTATGTTGGAATCGGATTCATATTAAAATAGAGTACTCATTTGCAAAAAAACATGTGAAAAAACTAATAATAACCAATCTCAAATTTATGCAATGCATGGACTATGCACTAACATATATATGTAGACACATGAATAAGATTTTTAATTTGTGTACAATGACTGATCTAAAAAGGTACAGTTTTTATGTTTACATACAACAATTTTAAAACTAATCAAACTTTGTAGCCATGTAATACATAATCATGATCTATTTATAACATAAAGTCTAGACAGATGCCATCGGCACGTGGTTCGTACTAGTGTGTGTATCAGTATCAAGTTAAATTTCCTTATAAATACATGATTTGTTCTTGGTGCTTTAAATAGGTTTATATTACAGATAGTAACATAGGTTAAACTACCAACATAATTAGTGACATCCTTTAAAATAAGACCAAATGGCAAGTTATCATAGTAGAAGATATACAACGAGTCCAATCATGAGATTTGGTCAACAAGGAAAAAAACCTTAGCTAGAGAAAAACAAAAGGAGATTATGCAGGTCAATTTTTTGCTAAACTATGGGAATTTAAGATAAGAATAAAACTTGGTTTCGCTTGCATTTTATAAGCCAGACAAATGAGTTGTCCAATTAGAGCTTTGAATATAAATTATAAAGAGAAAGACTTAGCCATTTCAACCCATTATAGAAGTAAAGGGAATGATTTGTTCTATGCTGGATATAATAATTTGGAAACTGAAAATGAAATGATATGTAAACATAGGCAAACCATTGACTTGTAAGTTGTAACCCAACACTCAAAAGAATGAATTAGGTGCTCAATTTCCTACCGATATTTATATTTTCAGTTACAATCATAGTTAGACCCCCATTATCTTGGTCCAATAAATATTTTTAAAGCAAAGTATCATGCACCTCCACAAAGTTGCCAAGAAACACTTGAATCAACTATGGACCAAGCGGAATACCTCATGGCTTTAAGTTAAGAAATTGCTTCTTTTTCAGCAAGTACATTTTATATGTCCACTAAATTAATATTTAAACTTTATAGGCTCAAAACTATAGTCAATATTCTACCTTCCAAGTGCAAATATAAATAATGAGAAATTAAATTTCAACTGATTATCTGTAAATATTTCTGGATTAGTTTATAAAAACAGATGAAACTTTTCTTTAGAGCAAACATGTTGATTCCTTAAATAGTAGGAAAAACAATAAGAATCCATCACAGCTAAAAATTTATGGTATTTTTCATTGTACCCAACAGAAAAACAGTACGAAAATTGAAATGTAGTAATTTCCTCATTCTATCACGGCTCATAAGACATTTCCTCATTCTATCAAGAACTCGAATGATAATTGCAAAATATAGTAATTAGGGTTCTAATAGCAGCAGCAAACATAGTATGAAAATTACCTCAGCCAAATTAGGGTTTTCGCTATTACCTCGATTTGTTGATTTAGGGCTTATGAATGAATCCTAAGGAAGTAAACAGAAGCAGATTGGCAGAGAGAGGTAGCGCGAGATGGATGAAATGTGCTAGAGGAATTGTTTTGAATGAGGGCAGAAACATAACAGTGGATTATGCGGGGAAGGCGGGGAAGGCATGAGATGGTAAAAACGTGACGAGGTTTTTAGTATTGGGCGCAAAATTTGGCTGTCATGAATAAAACAAAAACACTTTAAAAGAAATTGTAAAAATAATATTAGCTGCATTTACACCACAAACGCTACCAAAGAGTGCAACTAAATGAATGTCTTCTTGTAGTGCCAGTATTGTGTATTCCAAGCGGGAATGAATAGCTAACAATATACATAGACGCCTGTGGTACTGGACTTGGTGTGGTGTTGATGTAGAGGGGAAAGGTTGTCGCCTACGCTAGTCGACAACTGAAACTGCACGAGAGGAAGTATCCAACTCATGATTTGTAACAGGCGGCGATAGTGTTTGTTTTGAAGATTTAGAGGCATTATCTATTAGAAGAAGGTTCAAGCTGTTCATGGACCATAAATCCTTGATGTGCCTTTTCTCTCAGAAGGATCTCAACCTTCACCTACATCGATGGTTGAAATTCTTGGTCTCCTATGACTTCAACATTTCCTATATGCCTGGTAAGGGGAATGTAGTCGCTAATGCATTGAGTAGAAGACATGCCAGCTTAGAGCTATGTTCTTAGAGTGGAAGTAGTCGGAGTATATTGCGGGCTATGACTTCAGACCTCATTGTGAGTTAGAGCTAGAGATGTTGGCAAGTCTTACGATAAAATCTAATTTGATTAAGCGGATTGGTATTAGTTAGAATCGAGACGATAGACTAGCGGAGATCTGGAAAAAATAGAAGGCAGAGTAGTGTCTGAAGATACGATGTATTACAGACCCGACCGAAATGGTTGGCTCCATAAGGATGGGAGATTGATTATTCCTAACATTGATGGATTGCGAGATGAGGTGCTACGAGAGCTCCACCATTCTAAGTTAACTATGCATCCCGATGGTAATAAGATGTACTGTGACATGAAGCATACCTATTATTCGGAGGGGATGAAGAAGGATGTCGGGACATTCATCTTGAAGTGTATGAACTGTTAGTTGGTAAAGGCAGAGCAGAAAACCAAGTGGATTATTGCAGCCGCTTAAAGTTCCTCAGTGGAAACGGGTGCAGATTTCGATGAATTTCATTGATGGATTGCCAAGGACCAGAGGAGGTTATGATAGCATTTGGGTTATAGTCGATAGATTGACGAAGGGTTCCCGATTCATTCTTGTCAAGTTAAGTAGAATGACATCCAAATTGGTCGAGTTGTATGTGAAATGGGTTATACGATTCCATAGTGTGACGAAGAGCGTTGTAAGTGACTGAGACCCTTTATTCACTAGTGGGTTTTGGAAGAGCGTACAAGAGGTGTTGGGAGCCAAGATGCATCTCAGTGCAGCTTATCACCTACAAACCGATGGGCAGATAGAGAGGGTGAACTGTATATTGGAGGATCTCTTGCGAGCTTGCATACTTAATTACGGAGGCTTATGGGATAATCACATGCATTTAGTGGAGTTTCATATAACAATAGCTATTAGTCTAGTATCGATATGGAACCGTATAAAGCATTGTATGGCCGACCATGTAATACTCCTTCATGTTGGTGGGAAGCGGGCGAGAAACTAATACTTGGGCCAGATATGATTAGGAAACCTTGGAGAAGATTGAGATCATTTGACAGTGGATGAAAGCTGCTCAGGATAGGCAAAAGTGCTACGCTAATAAGAGACGTCGAGATTTAGAGTTCTCTATCAACGATCTGGTGTTTCTGAAGATTTCTCTATTGAATAATGTTATTCGATTCAGTATTAAGTGGAAGTTGGCATTGAGATTCGTAGGTTCTTTTCTAATAGTAGTGAGGACTGGGAACCTAGCATATATAGTCGACTTACTTCAGAAGATGACGAGCATGCATAATGTCTTCCACGTCTCTCACTTGCGAAAGTTTGTGCACGACTCAAGCATGGTGATTGCATCAGATCAACTTAATGATATGAAGATTGAACAAGAAGCTTCGAAACCTCATAGGTCGGTTCGTATTGTCGGACGCAGTACAAAACTGCTTAAGAGGAAGACAATGGAGTTAGTGAAGGTTCAATGGAGCGAAAGCTAAGGCGATTGCACTGGGAAACCAAGGAGAGCATGATGGCAGTACATTCGAAGCTCTTTGCATGGTAAGGTCTACTGCTTATTGTATTTACTTTCACCTTTGATATCATATATGATAGTTTAGTATCTTGCATGATAGGATAGTTTATCTACACTATTAATTGCATGACTACTTGTATGATATGTTTGATGGTCGCATGTGATTTTTGTTGAATTATTTTTGACCATTTTGACTCTAAAAATCTTGTATGGACTATGATTTTTAATAGGAACAGAGTTAGGGTCTCAAACCACTTCTATTGCTTTAAGATGATGGTTTCCCCATTCCATGGAGTAGTCATAATAGTAAACAGATTTACCATTTGAAAGTTATAGCTGTTTTAATTTTTGGCTGTTGCTGGCATGCATTGTTGGGTAATTAGACTAACCGAAAATTAGGCCCATTAACACATTTCAGGAATAGAGTCTAAGGGGGGCTGATGAGATCATTCTAAGTTATTTCCATCTTCCCTAAAATAGTTCTAAACCTCCATTTCATCAAAAAGCTTACATTTTTCTTACTAATGAGCCTAAATCATTATTGGAGATGTAATTAGCATAGAGGGATTGGAGATTATCATTTTCTTCTAATTTAGATTCATTCTCCTTGCCGTCCATTTTAGATCTAAGGAGAAAAGTGGTAATTTTTGGTAACTGGTGAGTGGTTCTTGACCTATCACTATCATATGCATGTTTATATAGTTAAAATGATGTTTTTGTTTACATGATTTTGATGATAAAACACTTTCGAACTTTAACCACATTTTTATATATGTTTATGGTCGAAATTTAAAGGTTTTAAATGGTTTTTAATTGGTTTTGTAAACCCTTTTCGATCATATTGACATGCTAGTGTAAAAGTTATATCTAGAATAGGATTTGCTTGATTTTTCATGTTTTGATGAATTGTATGTGTGCATGGATGTACATGGATGATATTTCATATTTGTATGTTGTGCTTTGATATGGATACCTAATGCTTTTAGGTTGTTAAGAAAGAGGTTGTCGAATTGAACATATCAAAGGCAAAAGTGGTTGGAACTAGATGAAACTTGGAGGAGAGGCTTTGGAGCATGAGAGGAGCTCACAGTCAAGTTGCATCAAGTTTGGATCAGGTGAAAGTGGTCGGTGATGAGTGGTTTTAGTCAATGAAAATCAACTCGATGGGAGATGGTTTGAGGATGCTTCGAGTCAGGCACTGGAAGGACACGAATTGGCTTGAAGAAAACATGAGGATGCTTCGGGTCGAGGCCAGGTTTGACAAGGAGAAGCCAGATGCAAAATTTTGGCTAAGTATAAGACTCGGTGCCGAGCACTTTTCTGGAGAGCATTTGGGGTCAGATCGCTTGGGAGTTGTAGCTTGTAAGGAGAGAGGCTTCAAGGAAGCATATGGACTAAAAATATAGCTAAGTACACCACTTGGTACAGAGAGGTTTGGGTTGGTACCGAGTAGTACTTTTGATTGGTTCAGTGATGAAACTTCTAGAGGTTGAAGTGTGTGCTCTACAGGTCATGCTGAAGGTTTTTTCTTACTCCTTTGGGGTTTGATGGAGATGTAGTAGCACAATGATAGCTTCGGGACTTCGATGATGGTAACTCGATGGTGAGTGGAATTAGGTTCCGATGATGGCAGCTCAATGTTGAAAGGAGTCGTGAGAATGGTTGTCTACAAAAGGCGAGTTCTACGAAGGGTGACTTGTGGATAGATAGTTAAATAGTTCTATTGTGGAAATAAGAAATAGGGAATGGTTCCTTGAGGATAATGGAAACTAGATAGAGCAAGAAAAGGGCTTGGATACGCGTGCTAAGAGATCATTGATTTTCCAAGTATTTTTTGATGTACTCGAAAGCGGGGGTATTACATGTGCACTCATGGGTACTTTGAAAGGCTACCCCTGAATCATTTGAATGGATCTGTATAGGCGTATACCCTGGATTGGGGGAAGGGTCTAATATCAGCTTCGGGCTAAAGACAAGTACACTAAAATCTGGGATTTCCATTAATCCTTGGTAGAGGAAAGGTCATAAGGGTTATCATATATCCATGGAACATTGAGTGATAGAGAGGATTGTTTGATGGATGCTATGTTTGCATTTTTTATTTTCTCCTATAGTCAATCGCTCTAGGGATGTCACTTAAGATAGGTTTTGAGGATAGGGATACTAGGACACCCGTCATTGTGCATAATTTGCAATACACATTTATGATGTTCGTAAAATAGCATACTATATTGTTATGTGCTCACTCTTTGTATGCAGTGACAGATCAAGTATGGTTAATATAGACTTGTTCCTTACTATATCGACTTGTATAGTATTTTGAGATTCATTTATCGCTCACACCAGACTGTTGTCTGACTTAGGGTTTTAGGCTTTGCTTCTTATTTTCTCGGGTACTCTTAAATGAGTAGACTAGATAATAGGTCTAGGTGAGATGAAGTACCTGTGCAAAGGAAGAGCTAGATGGAGCTTTCTCATATTATATGTGGATATTATGTATATTCCACTGTGCAACATGATGGATCCTTGATAGTGTTTGCTACTATTATGAGACAGTTGTTTGAGTTTATTTCCGCTTTGTATAAGCTTAATTATATTGTTGTATAACTCTGTGGATCTGTACTCTGATATTTGGATCACTTAGCTATTACTCTCTCATATTTTATATCTGCGATGTATATTATATTTTATTCCATACGATGTGAGATATACGACAGGCTTTGTGATATTTTATTTCTTTTCAAACCCTTAAGTATCGTCCTATATCGGCTGGGCACCGCAGCAACGCACTATTAAGTTATATCGGGGTAGGAGGTGTATGGCGGTCTTCACACTAGTGGAGCCAAATAGGAAGCAAAATCACAATATCACACACTCTACTCCTACTGTGATTTCTGTGGAGCCACTTACGATGTTTCCACCCCACTCATGCTTTATCCCTCTTCTCGAGGGGATGGGGTGTGTTACCATTGAGTTAGCAAAAAGGATGGGTTACCTTCCCATTGTGGACCTAACTACACTCTCTTTTTCATCTTCAACTACACTTCCTATTCCCTAGCTTTCTACTGTGGAAGTCTTTTAAGGCCTTTACATAAACAATTTCCACGTAAGTGTTCGATAGGCTATTCATTTTTATAATTGACTTTTTAAATTTCTAACTTGGATGCATTCGCAATCACTTTGGTATTTGTATGTGTATACTTCATCCCCCCATTGATTTTTGGGAGGGGGTGTAACGACTCGGAATTTCGAACACTTTGTATTTAAATATCTGAATTATTTAAATATTTGAATCTCAGGTTTAATGTTATAAAATTGATTTAATAACCATGTTAACCCTCTTTTTACTAATAACTAATGGTGGTAAACTTTTTTTAAAAAAATGTTTAAAATAATAAATAGTTCGAAGAAATATCAATAATGTGACCGAAAATCGTTTTATGTATAAACAGCTTTTTAATCGGTAAAATTTGTTCAAACTTTTTGCAAAGTGTAAATGTAATTAATTAGCAACTAAAAATAATTTTCCATTTATGACTAATTAATTATGGAAGATGTCATGCATGATGTATTTGGTAGATATTTTATGAAGATATGTAGTTTAGAAATTTACTAAGGAGAAGTGATGGGATAAAGTGGAAAGCATGCAAAGGAAATGGGGGGCTTCTTTTGACCCGAAATAAAGGGGGTATAGGAGGTTATTTTCCTGTTGTATATGTCCACTTTAACACTTCATAATATCACAAATTTATTTAATAAGTAAAAGCTTAAAAAGAATGACTCATCTTCATCCTCTTCTCCTCTCTTTAACAATTTCAAAACAAAGTGAATGAACACCAAACTTCACCAAACTTTGGCTAAAGGACCTAAAATAGGAAGCAATAATATCAAGCCAAAACATGAAGAAGTGGAGCACAATAGTCATCCCTTGGCCGCGAGCTTTTGGGGGATGTAGGAGGAGGGAGAAAGCTAAGTGCAAAAGTAAAGCAAAGGTGAAGTATTTTGGATGTTTAGGTGATGTTAGGAAGTTGTTCATGGTTCTTGTGGATTACATTAGTTGCTAGCTTGGTTATAATGTGAGTTAACTCACCATTTGATTGTATATATTCTCCGTGTGTGTATATGTGTGCATGAATTTATAGCTATATAAAGAATAATGAAAGTTATAACTTTTGGACCCCTTGCTTTGGTAACTTATATTGTAATATCATTTCTATTACTCTCTAAAACATGTATCACAGCCTAGACTTTGTGTTTATATGGTTGTTGTGATTGTATGTGAAGTTGAAGTGTGTTTGAAGCGAGAAAGGTCGCTACAAGTACACTTTAATATCCCTTAATTTCAATTTGCGTAAACGAAAGATTTATGAACTTAACTTGGTATAACTTGTTTTGGTTGTTCTCTAAACTTATAAGAGTTTTATGATAGTAAGGAGAAGGTTTGAAAAGTTATAGAAATTATTTGGGAAGACATCCTTAGGGGTTTCCTTACAGTTTCAATAAGTAGTTTATGATAGTAAGGAGAAGGTTTGAAATCGCCTTGTGTTCGGCGATGCTTAAGTTAACTTGGGAAGACATCCATAGGGGTATCCTTATAGTTTCAATAAGTAGTTTATGTTTAATTATTACTGTATAAAAAATTAGAGTTTAAAATATTTTATAACTGGTTGAACAAAGTGGATAAAGTTGAGAGTAAAAAGATCGCTATAAATGCAATTTGAACAATAGCTTGTTTTTGGGAATTTTCATAATTAATTTGGAAGATATCTTTAAGGGTTTCTTTTAATGGTCTTTAAGTATCCTAAGTATGCTACTGACTGTAAAAACGTTGGATCAAAAATTATTTGTTTAAGTGGGTAAAACTGGCCATGAAGATCATGCATTTTCATGTTCTCTGTCCAGAACTTTAGATTGCACTTATAAACGTTGTCATTGTCTTCTGCAGCATTTCTGGGTTTGTTGTAATATTTTGATTTAATGCGACATTTTAGCTAGTTTTTCATGTTTCAAATGGTTAATAATTTATTTTCTTTGTGGAATCTTTTTAAGGAAGTCTAATACCATGGATTTGGGTATGAAAAAAAGATTAGAAGTTTAAATATATTTTTAATAATTAAATATTAATTTTTAAATAAAAATATCCCCTTTGCAGCATTTAAAACAAAAGGTTTTTAACAAATTATAAATTAGTTATTTTTAAGTAATATTTTACATAGATATTTAAAACCTATTTATAAGTATTTTAAAGGTATTTATATATATAAGTTTGGAAAAAGCAAATTAAGTAATTCATAAACGGGTAAGTGGTTTGGTTATGACATTAATTTATAACAAATAGTTTCGGAAGGTTATTAAAAAGTACATTACCTTATTAAATATGTGTAGATGTAATTAGATCTATAAAAAGAATGTTTTAAAGATAATGACATGTATAAAATGGTTTTGGGTTTATGGTAACAATGTTTTAAATAATTTTTTTTAACCCATATAATAATACTTTAAAAATGTGAAATCTTATTTAAGATTTGTGCCAACTCTTATACCATTTGGGATAAGAATATGGGCACGTTCTAGTATTGAAAAGAGTATAAATGAATAGTGAAAATGTAGAAATTAATAGTAAAAGAGTAGAAAAGAATAGTGAAATGGTAGTATGCATGTATATATCTTTTGTAAAGATATTTAATATATATATATATATATAAGTATTTACAAAGGTGTTTTAACTAATAAAATAATTAGTTAAATAAAAAGTGGATTAAAAATTGCTTATGTGACTTAATCATGCTTTGTGTGACCTAATCATGTTTTGTGTGATTTAATCGTACTTTGTTTACTATTTTATGGCAAGTATTTAATCCTATATTTGGCACTAAAAGCCAACAGAGTAGATCTATTCTATCCATGAGAGTTAAGAGTGATGTTGAGTAGGGTTTAGAAGCAAACAATGCTCTACCCTACCGGCTTCACTTTTGACTAAGGGAGAGTATAAGTTGAGAAAGTCGGAAATGTGATAAATATATGAGACTTGGTTTCCATATGCAATCGATTCTATTTTGTACTACGTAGTTGATTAGTCGACTTTCAAGTTTGACTAAATTAACTTTGGAAGTATATGTAAGCATCACGTATTGATATGGTTTGAGATCCCCATGGGGGGACTTATTCGTATGAATCGTCTCTTGCTTTAAGAACGTATATATACGATATCCCTCAAGGAGGACTCCTTTATATCGTTTGTTTACTTTTTAAAGAACTGGAATTGAGTTAATCGGAAATTCATTGATTTAGTTTTGAAGAGTCCAAGATTAGATAAATGTATTATTTATCGAAAACTACTTCAAAACCGATATACGAGATCTATGTTTTAGAAGCAGCTGTAGAGTGGAATGCTATAAGTTGAACTGCCTATCCTTAGGCTAAGTCCAAGGGAGAGGTTAGCATTAGCATTCCTCGGACGACTTATGTTGGGATCCATGGAGAGATTTGAGAACTATTCAAGGTGCTGGATTCCCGAGAGGGATTCAAGTTTTGTTCTAGCCATGAAGACTCGTGTGAGAGATGCTGAACGTGACTTCACCATAGGTAGCGACAGAAAACATAGTAGGGCATAGCCAATGGGTTTAACTAACTCAAGGTTACATCAACTCCAAATGTCTAGAGATGCTTTCAGTTGTGGCCGGAAGGGGTTGATGGTATTCGGTATCACGTGTTTGAGCGTGGACCAGTTATGTTTTCCTTTGTGATATATTTTATCTAGAAATATTCATGTTTTCGGAAGGTAGTTTCTGACCCTTGTTAGAAGATCCACCTCAATGCACTAAGGGTGTCTCCAATGGAATCCATTATACGAATGTACCTTAGTAGTTTTAGTTCTACTTCTAATATTGTTGTGTTGTGAGAAGCAAGCAGCACTGCTATTTTATGATTTACATTCTATACCCTAGACTTTATCTATTATATCACCTTATGTACTTATTAGATGAGTCTGATTATTTTGGGAGGGGTAACCGTTATGGTGATTTGAACGGTCACAAAATACTGTTATATGCTAGCCATATATTACTTGAGATTCTTATACCAGACATATGTTTGACTCATGGTTTTATCTGTTCCATGGGTGCTCTTTTGTGTAATCCAAGGAAGGCGGGTTTTCATTGATGTCCTTTGGAGTTCAGGAGACGAGCTGGATGCTTCCATTTGCCTATAGTAGTATTTATTTCCGCTGCACTACTATTATGTATCTATCAGCACTTGAGAGGTAAGGCTATTATAACTGTCCTGGCTGATGATAATACATAGGATTGTAACTTTGAAACGCTGTGTATCTTAAAGTGACAGTTTGTACTGTCTTTTGATATTATATGTTATCATTCCGTTGTGAGATTTTGATGTTGTGTTTACCATGTTCGTTTTGTTTTTATTTTTACTTACCCTAACAAATAGTCTTTCCAGCACTTGAGTGCTCTGCATGTGAATACCGTGGATGTATCAATGTCGACATTTGGGGGTCGAAAAGGCGATTCGTTACATTTGGTATTAGAGCTGAAGGTTGAGCGAGAACCTTGGCTTTGGTTAGGTATAACTCATTAGAGATGGGTTAAGCAATCCCCTAGAATGAGTTGAGTGTATTATACATATGAGAGTGTATTTGTATTTGTTGTAAGCGTATGCCTTAAAGGTATTTCAACTACGAAAATTAAAGATCTTATATAAGGTAACTTATATAAGTATGAATTATTAAAATATAGTTTAATTAATGTAAGGATTAATGATGTTCATTTATATCCCTCATTGATTAGCTTCATTTTTTTCAGCCAGTTTACAAGCATTGTTGTTATTTGTTGGTAGATTAATCATGCTCCACAAATTTATGAGCAATTTACCTTATTACTGCATGGGTTAGGTAGTAAGTATTTGTGGGTGCATTGAAACGAACACCTTGTGAATTAAGTTGCATAGTTCGACTATAAGGCGTTCGGTGATAATGTTGGGTTAACAGTTATCTTTACTGAAAGAAGTTTACTATAATTTTTCTAAGTTTGATTTACTAAATATTTTTTATAAATGAGGAGGATTTAAACTTCTATTTTAAGAACTTAAATCCCGATGTCTTTGAAAATGGTTTCTAAGATTTTGGATTAAGTAATAATATTATTATTTGAAAGTGTTTATGAATATTACCATTCTTGGTAAGAGAATATATGGCAGGAGTTGGTAGGACCCATTTCCATGGTATCATTTTCGTATTAATCAATCTTTATTTATATTTTCTTTCGATTTTAAAGTAAATATATGGGAATTTATTTATAAATTGAGATCATGATACTTAGTAATATTTACGAAGTACTTGATGCCGCTTTGAAAAATATTTTTGGTTTAATCACGAAAGTACGATTTGATAAACAAAAGTCATATGTTTTTTTGAGAAAAATGAGCGATCCTTTAATAGTAGAGGAAAGCAATCATGTAATTTATTCTACACTTAGAAAAGGAGTTGTCGACATGCCTGATAGGTAGCGATACCCCCCGTACAAAATAAAAAAATAAAAAAACTGTAAATCCTATATAACTAAGGTCCATAATAGAAAAAATACAACAAAAACATGCAATAAATGCTCATATCCTCAAGAGCTAAATCCATCTAATCCAGTAATTATACCTGTAGCTACTAAGAAAACTGTACCAAAAAATGTAAGAACAATGCATATTTCTATATAAATATATATTTATATACATATATATGCAAAATAAAAATAAACTAACCTAATAAGAAAAATAAAGTAGGCAATATTTTAGTTAACACTCAGTAAGGAAACCATAGAGAATCATGAGCTTTTTGTCTAAAATATATGTATCAGTTAATGCACCATTACTACTTTATTGGACAAGCTATTTATAACATAGAAAATATTAAATAATGGCCGGTTAATTTCAATTCAGCCACTGAATTAGAAAAATATATGTATGATTTTAGACTCAATTGAATTTGCAACGGATTGAAATTGCATGCTTATCTCTACCATTAATAAAGAGAATTCAATGAATAGAATTTACACTGTTTTTTTGAAATTCCAAAAATACCCTCTCCTATCAACGGAATCTCACTATTAGTTTACAATCTTCACCACCATTCTCTTTTCAATAACCTACCAATGGATTTACTATCAATTTGCAACCAACACCACCAACAACTACTTGAAATAAAAGCATTATGACCACCAAAGATTTTGTACTTATATCAGATATCCATACATTAATTTTTTATTAAATAAAAATTAAATATCTCTAGCTATTAAATGCACTTATTTGCGATTTATACTAGTTCAACTAAAGTAATTTACAAAAAGAATACAACCAGTAATAGCTCAAAAATAAATGAATAGAAAGCAGTCAAACAAATGAGTAAATAGAAAAATCTTACTATGTCAATAAAAAACACTCAAATAAAACCAAATCTATATGATGTAAAAATAGCAAACAGAATGAAATACGAGCAAACATCATTATGTTGACCCATGGACGGCTGCTAGTATATTATTTCATTTCATTTCGGTTCCTCAAAATACAAGCAAACAGAATGAAATACAAGCAAACAGAATGAAATACAAGCAAACAGCAAAACATAATGAAATACACTCAAACAAATATTTCGTTTTAGTTCCTCAAAACACACTTATTCCCATTTCTCTACCACTTGCTAACCCTCAATTCTTTCTATTCCTCTTCTACAACTGCAATTATCTTACATATAGACAATTGAATTGTACTATTATACATTATATTAACTTGCTTTTAAGACTCAATGTAAAGAAACAAAGAAACAATGAACTTGAATAATTTCACCTGTACTCAATACACACACATATGTACACATATATGTGTGTACACACACATATATGTATGTGTGTGTGTATATACACATATATGTATGTGTGTGTGTATATATATACATATATGTATGTGTATAACCTAACTGTCAAACATTAAAACAAAGCATTTCTCTAACTGTCAAACATTAAAACAAAGCATTTCTCTATGTTCTGTGCCTCACATCATCATTTCAATCATTTATACATTTCACTATAAAGAGTTTGTGCAGCTGTGCAAAATGGCAATAGTGCTAAGCGCATGAATAATAATACACAGCAGACAAAAGAAACAAGGAAATATTTTGGAATAGATTCAAGAAACCTTGTTAAAAATGGAGAGAACATACATGCTAGTTTTGAAATACAGAACCAAAATCACTGTGTGAGCCAGAATAGCATTCCAGAATGTCAAGATGAGCTTAACTTATACTGCAATGAGAATATTTTGGATGATGAATGGGAGATTTATTCAAGTTATTTAAAATATACCCCATCTGTCAAAGAATAAAACATAGCATCAGTATCATTAAAAAAACGTTAAGTCAGAGAAATAATATAAGAGTATTATGAAGAATATTCCCAATTCAATAATCACACACAATCAAACACATCCATGCACTAAATCGAATATAACATTGCCTACCATATACAGCAGTGCTAACATCAAAACCACTGCAAAATTACACTTGAGCTATGCAGTGTGCACTCTGAGCTATGATATGCACCAAATTAAGATTTGGGTTAACAATATTATCAAACATCTCATTGAAATATTGCACCTCACTAAAAACATAGCAACTCAAGCACTTATATACATTTATACACGCACATTGGTATACAGCATACACCCAAACATATAAACACTCTGCAAACACTTAAAAAAAGTTTCACTCCCTATTTATAATTAAATGCAATATTTTATTTATGATTATATGTGACGCAGCGGATTAATCAAAAATGATGTAGATCGGTGAAAGTAGCAGTCGATGGATTGATGAATGCTGAATTGCCCGAATTCGTTGATCCGAAGATACCGAACTCTGGCTATCTCGAACTCGTTGATCGCGCACGATACCGGGTTCAAAGATCTTCAATTCTTCAAGCGTTGATCAAGCGCACTTGATTCCGCGAATCGGCTTCTACAATCATTGAATCGAGCGCACTCGATTATCCGAAAGAGGAGATAGGAGATTACACTCAACTACCAATTTGGAATGAAAGCACAAAGCAATCAAAAGAGAATTTTATTCAATATTCAACAACCTTTTACAAATGAGAGACCCGGCCTATTTATAGGCGTTTACAACTCACACAAAAACAACAAAATTTCCTAACTCCTAAGTCGGTTCCGACTTAACATAAGTCGTACACGACTTAAGCCCAAGTAGTTACAACATACCGACTTACAACAGAAAATACAACAGACAACTCCTTAAGTCGTTGCCGACTTACAACATACCGACTTACAAACAGAAAATACAAACAGACCCGCTTAAGTCGTTGCCGACTTAACAGCTCTACACGACTCAACTAGTAACGACTTAAGAATAGCGGTCCAGATTAACCCGGCATAAAGATCAACGGCAACAGCTTCAGCAACTTAAAACATGCGGCATCCCAGATTTACGACTTAAGAGATCCACGGTAGAGATTAACTCGGCAGAGAAATCAACGGCTCAGGCCTCTGCAACTTAAGATGGTACGACTTAACTAAGTCGTAACTCGGTTCCGACTTATCGTTTGACTTGTTAAGTCGTTTACGACCAATTACTTCAACAGTTTGCGTTGCCTTCTCTCTGAGTAACTCGGTAGGTCGTCTTGGCGCCTTAAATTCTTTGATAACCCGTACCTCTTCACGAGTTATGTCTTCCACTCTCTTAAGTCGGTCACGACTTAAGTCCCCCATCATGTTAAGTCGGTCACGACTTACACTTATGTCTTCTGCTTCCTTGAGTCGGTCACGACTCATGCCTTGAACTTTGTTAAGTCGGTCACGACTTATTTCCATCATGTTAAGTCGGTCGCGACTTATAGCTTCATTCTCCTTAAGTCGGTGACGACTTAGTACTTGGCCTGCATCATCCTCCCCAGGTTGAGAAAAATTCGTCCTCGAATTTGCACTTTCTTCCCCCGTAACACTCTCATCCCCATGATATGGTACGAGATGCTTAACATTGAATACGTCAGACGTATACACATCTTCTGGTAGTTTCAATTTATAAGCATTTTCATTGATACTCTTTAAAATTTCTATTGGACCAATCTTTCGTGCTTTCAATTTATTGTACGTTCCCACCGGAAAACGATCTTTTGTCAACACTGCATATACCAAATCACCTTCATGAAATTCAACATTCCTTCGTTTCAAATCTGCAGAACGCTTATACTTCTCATTTGCTTTCTCTAATCGTTCTTGAACGATTTTATGACATTCCGTCAGCCCTTCAACAAAATCAGCGGCCTTTTTAACTGTCCCCTTTGAATGTGGTATCACCGTTAAATCTAACGGTCCTTTCGGTAAGCTCGAATAGACAATCTGGAATGGACTGAACCCAGTACTTCGATTCACAGCATGATTATGGGCAAACTCTGCCTGGCATAACTTCACATCCCAACTCTTCAGATTATCTTGAACAAGACACCTCAACAAGTTTCCCAATGATCTATTAACCACCTCTGTTTGTCCATCAGTTTGCGGATGATAAGCACTACTGAACTTCAGCTTCGTTCCGACCATTTTCCACAAACTCAACCAAAAATGACTCAGAAATCGAGTGTCTCTATCCGACACGATAGATTCTGGCAATCCATGTAGTCGATAGATCTCCTTGAAAAACAACTGAGCAACATGAACAGCATCCGCCGTCTTCTTACAAGCAATAAAATGTGCCATTTTCGAAAATCGATCAACCACCACATAAATGGAATCATTACCACGCTGCGTCCTCGGCAACCCCAACACAAAGTCCATACTGATATCCACCCATGGTTTTACTGGCACGGGTAATGGCATATATAAACCTGCATTAGTTGCAGTTCCTTTCGAAACCTGACAAATATGACAACGCTCCACAAACCTCTCTACCTCTTTCCTCATCGATGGCCAAAAGTAGGATTGTGAAATTAACTGTAAGGTACGGTCTCTTCCAACATGTCCTTCTTTATGTAACTCCTTGATAATCTTCATTCTCCATGTCCCATCCTTCTTGGGTACCAATAAAGCTGGTACAACACAAGGACTCAGACTCTCCTGCACACGCCCCTGCTCAAGCAATTCCTCTACCTGCCTACGCAACTCTTCATGTTCCTTCGGACTCATTCGATAATGTGGTCGGTGTGGCAATACAGCACCTGGAACAAGATCTATCTGATGTTGTATATCCCTCAACGGTGGCAATTCCGTTGGTAACTCCTCTGGAAATACATCGTCAAATTCTTTCAAAATTGGTTCAACTTCTTCTGGAATTTCAACTTCTTCACTGCTCTCACGTCCAATCAACAAGAATACTTCTGGTTCTTCCTCAACCTCCTTAACAAACTCCTTCAAAGATAATAAAGTTTTCAGCTCTTCGATTTCTTCTGACTTACTTTCTTCTTGTGATCTCTTCTTCGGAACTAAGATAATCTTCGTGCCTTTAAACATAAAACTGTAGCTATTGGTCCGACCGTCATGTAGTACTGCTCGATCATATTGCCATGGTCTTCCCAATAATAAGTGGCAAACATCCATCTCTACGACATCACACCATATTTCATCTTTGTATTTCTTCCCAATAGAGAATGGAACACGAACTCGTCTATCCACTTTCACTTCTCCTCCTTTTCTCAACCATGCTAACTTGTATGGACTCGGATGTTTCTCTGTTTTCAATTTCAACTTTGTCACAGCCTCGGTTGAAATAATATTATCACAGCTTCCTGCGTCAATCACAAACTTACACACCTTCCCCAGAATAGTACATGTTGACTGAAAGATATTACTCCTCAACCAACTAGCTTCTTCCTGCTTCGGTGTTAAACACGATCTCCTCAGCATTAGGTTACAACCTTCGTCTCCTGACGCAATATCCTGCTCATCCTCCTCAGCTGGATTAGAACAATCTCCATCAACATCCTCATCGTCAACTTCTGCAATCATGGTTCTCTTCTTTGGTTTTGGACACTCACTGCTTTTATGACCCAATTCCTGACAATTGTAACATTTGAAACCATTGTTAACCCTTGTCTTCTCAACCTCCTTCAACACTGGTCTACTGATAGGTTTGGAAACATTAGAACTTCCTCCAACATTCTTTGCTTGATTGCTAGAATTAGTAAACACACCACTTCCTCGTCTCCCTTGTTTTTCCCAAGCCAATGCTTTCTGATGTGCTTCTGCCACAGATCTTGGATCGAACATATTAACCATATCTTGAATCTGCATTCTCAATCCCCCAATGAATCTAGATGTCAACTGCTCTTCCGTTTCCATAATATCGTTCCTTGCAATAAGTTGATAGAATTCATCAGCATAGTCATTAACTGTCTTTGTGCCCTGCCTCAAGTTTTGCAAACGTTGATACATCAAAGATTGATAATTGTAAGGTAAGAACGTTGCTTTCATCAATTTCTTCATCTTCTCCCAAGATTCAATCTTTGACTTCCCCATACGTTCACGTGTAAGCTTGGTTTGCTGCCACCATGCCAAAGATCTACCCCTCAGCCTCGTAGCAACCAACTTCACTCTACGATGTTCTGGTACTTCTTTGAAGTCAAAAATCTCCTCAACATTAGCTACCCAATCTAGAAACTCCTCCGCTTGCATACCACCTTTGAATTCAGGAATTTCTGTCTTCATCCCCGATTCCCACTTGTGATCATACTCAGAATAGTTTCTTCCATGACCTCTTCCTTGAACACTACCACCATCATACTCCTCTTCAAAATCAGATGCATAACGATGTCGATTCTGACCACCAACATCTCTACTACCATTACGTCTTCCACCTTCATCCCTTCTATCGACATTCCTCCGTTCACGATCATTCACGTTCCTCCCACGTCCTTGATCATTTTCAACACTTCTGTCTCGATTGGAATGTGGCGAGACTCTACTACCCCCATGGTTAGATTCTGGTGAAACCCTTCTCCGATTTTGATTCATCTCCGTCATAAGCTTTTCTAATCGACCAATTCCTTCGTTAAGCTTTTCACTAAAATTTTCGTTGATTCTTTGCTCCATCTCATCAGCTTCTTCTCTTCGATACAAAGCTTCTACGTTTTGGTGGCGATTAGCTCTTCTTGGCGGCATACTCGAAAACTTCACAAATTCTTCAACACTTCAAATTCAAACACTTTCCGGATTTTGATCCAAAATGAAACGGATCGAAAACTTCCACTTTGTAGCAAATCGCGATGAACACGATGGACAAAGTTTCGGCCTCCAATGCAAATCCGATCAAACAATCTTCGAATAATGATGACTCTTCTTCCTCTTACTCTCGGCCTCACTTGTTTACCACGGCCCAACTTCAAAATGATTAGGCTCCAAGTCTCGATCTAGCTATGATTGGCTAGAACAAGCTCTGATACCAAAACTGACGCAGCGGATTAATCAAAAATGATGTAGATCGGTGAAAGTAGCAGTCGATGGATTGATGAATGCTGAATTGCCCGAATTCGTTGATCCGAAGATACCGAACTCTGGCTATCTCGAACTCGTTGATCGCGCACGATACCGGGTTCAAAGATCTTCAATTCTTCAAGCGTTGATCAAGCGCACTTGATTCCGCGAATCGGCTTCTACAATCGTTGAATCGAGCGCACTCGATTATCCGAAAGAGGAGATAGGAGATTACACTCAACTACCAATTTGGAATGAAAGCACAAAGCAATCAAAAGAGAATTTTATTCAATATTCAACAACCTTTTACAAATGAGAGACCCGGCCTATTTATAGGCGTTTACAACTCACACAAAAACAACAAAATTTCCTAACTCCTAAGTCGTTTCCGACTTAACATAAGTCGTACACGACTTAAGCCCAAGTAGTTACAACATACCGACTTACAACAGAAAATACAACAGACAACTCCTTAAGTCGTTGCCGACTTACAACATACCGACTTACAAACAGAAAATACAAACAGACCCGCTTAAGTCGTTGCCGACTTAACAGCTCTACACGACTCAACTAGTAACGACTTAAGAATAGCGGTCTAGATTAACCCGGCATAAAGATCAACGGCAACAGCTTCAGCAACTTAAAACATGCGGCATCCCAGATTTACGACTTAAGAGATCCACGGTAGAGATTAACTCGGCAGAGAAATCAACGGCTCAGGCCTCTGCAACTTAAGATGGTACGACTTAACTAAGTCGTAACTCAGTTCCGACTTATCGTTTGACTTGTTAAGTCGTTTACGACCTATTACTTCAACAGTTTGCGTTGCCTTCTCTCTGAGTAACTCGGTAGGTCGTCTTGGCGCCTTAAATTCTTTGATAACCCGTACCTCTTCACGAGTTATGTCTTCCACTCTCTTAAGTCGGTCACGACTTAAGTCCCCCATCATGTTAAGTCGGTCACGACTTACACTTATGTCTTCTGCTTCCTTGAGTCGGTCACGACTCATGCCTTGAACTTTGTTAAGTCGGTCACGACTTATTTCCATCATGTTAAGTCGGTCGCGACTTATAGCTTCATTCTCCTTAAGTCGGTGACGACTTAGTACTTGGCATGCATCAATATGTCTGTAACCATGTGTGAGAATAAAATACCATTCATTGCAATTGAACTAATAAAAACGAAGAATCATAAGTTACTATATTACTGTTATCCAAACAAGCTAATTAAAACTAGCTTTTTATTATTATTTATATTCTTTAAAATGATATTATTCTTTAAAAAATCAATGTGAGCCTTTCTTCTTTTAAGAAACTCTTTAAAACTCAAATTTTTATTTAATTTATAACTAGGACTTGAAATCCAATTAAAACTAAATAGAGAAATTACATACATTAAATTATCCAACTTCATACTAATATTATTAAATACACGTTGATTTCTTTCAAACCAAATATGCCAACATCTTATTCTGTAAATAGTATCAAGTAAAAATCTATTGACTCTCATAAAAATATCTAAGATTATTCCAATATAATTCACAATTAATATGTTTATAGTTTAAATTCAAATAAAAAATATTAAATGTTTTTACTAAAATAAATATAGTTATATTGCATTCAAAATATAAACGTATAATATTTTCCAATTTATTATTACAAAAATAACATTTATTGTCATTAAAAATATTTTTCTCTTTTAAAAGTTCTATAGTATTTAATTTTCCGTGTAAAACTAACCACATGTGCAATTTTGCTTGAACTGGAACACTAATTTTCTACATGTATTTAAATATTTCAATTTAATTCTGGAAAAGTTTATGAAGTTATAAAACGAATGAGGTGAATATTTCTTACTTTTATCCCAACACTAAATTTTAACGTCTTTCTCATTATCGATATTGTAAAATTCTAATTTAGCACACAAAAATGCAAACAGTTCTAGAGTATTGCCCGCTAATGTACGATTAAAACTAAATTCCCATGGAAAATCCAAATTTGGTCTATATATTTTTGATATCAATACAATCTTCAAATTACAAATTTCATAAAATTCATAAAATTCTATTCTCAAAGGAATTACTGAAATTCAGTTATTATGCCAAAATGATGTATTATTTCTTGAATGAGCCACATTATTAATTGCTACTTTATAAATATCATAATTTTTTATTATTGATCTCCAAAAATGAAAAATGTTTTTTAAATTATTAGTAGATATATGTTGTAATTATATGTACCATCATACCATTGATTCGATGTTATTTCTTTCCAAATTTAAATTTCATTATTATACGTAAATTTTCATATCCATTTACCTAATAAGGATGTGTTATAATTATGTACAATTATAATTCCCGATCCTTCCTTGTCTTTAGATTTACGTACTATTTCACAATTAACTAACCATTTTGAACTGTTATTTGAATTATCACTACTCCATAGAAAATCTCTTTTAATTTTATCTATTTTATCAATTACCCATTCTGAAAAAAGATAAATGGACTTCCAGTATATGAGTAATGCTGATAAAATAGAGTTAATAAGGACCATCCTATCTGCACTTGATAAAAATCTACCATTCCAATTAGTTAATCTATTGTTAATTTTATCTATTATTAATAACCAATCATCATGTTTGAGCTTAGTTGGTCTTATTAAAAAACCTAGATATTCTATGGAAAATTTCATAATTTTACAATTTAATAATGTATACAAGCAACTTGGTTTTATATCTTATCTTTATCATTTATAACTAACATGGAACACTTATCGAAATTTATTTTTAGACTTGAGAGAATTTTAGAACTATATAATATAAATTTAAGTGCTATAATATATCTTGGTAAATGAGAAGAAAGTAGCATGGTATCATCTGCAAACTGTAGAATAGAAATGCCATTATTCATAATTTCATTACCCATATTGTATAAAATCCCATTTCTAGTGGCTAATTTGATAATCTTAGCAAAAAAGTCAGTAGCTAAATTAAACAAAGAGGTGATAATGGATCACCTTGCTTATGTCCACTTTTGAGTGAATTTTGTTATATAATAGTATACCATTAACCATAATACTTGAATTTCCAGTTTTAAGTAATAACATAATCCAACCCACCCATCTAGTACTAAAACCCCTGGCTAATAATAACTCCTTAAGAATCCCAACCGATTAAATCAAATTTTTTTGCAAAGTCAAGTTTTAAAAGTGCACAGTGATTTTATTTTTACAACAATGTTAATGAATTCTTGAACTACCGTCACTCCATCTGTAGTATTTCTACCTTTGATATACGTAGTTTGAGTAATATCAATTAAATCATTAGTTTTAGTGTTTACGATTACATTAGCAAAATTAAACCTTTCCAATTGTAATGAATAGTTATAAAATTCAAGAAACATATTAATTAAGTCATATTTTAGAACACACTAAAACTTTTCATCAAAGAATATGGGAAATCCATCTGGGCCAGGTGACTTATCATTAGGCATATCTTTTATAACCCTTAAAATTTCCTCTTCTGTAAATGGAATATCTAACCCATCTACATCAATTCCTGTGTCATTAGGATATAGATCATTGCATTCAGCTCTAATCTTATGTTTATTTTTAAGGCAAATTATATTCATACACCAAAAATCACTTAACATACACCATTATTTTTCTACAAAAATCTATTACTTAAATACCCTTTTTATTAATTGCATTTTAATCTTTTCCATATAATCCATCAATTTAATGAAATTTTGTCCAATCAATATATTTTGATAAAAAAGTTATGAATTATTTTATCGTGATACCTAAAATTTCAATTAAGACAACATTCACAATTAATTTTTTTTTGAAAGAGTAAAAAGAGGCCCAAGGCCCATAAGTTTACAGGGTAAAAAGAAACCCGAATCCAAAGCAAATAAAACAATCGGCTCTAACCCTAGCTGACATACAATCTCACAGCACAAAAAAACAGCGAAGCCCTAATGCACGAAATCAAAACAAATCTGCTCGAAAATAATAATCATCGAGTTTAGGGAGGCTTCCATGAGGTGAATCTCTCACTCAAATCTTCATGCTCATTGCTATCACAATTAGCAAGAGTTTCTTCAGTAGAAATACGAGCATCGAGGAGGTTCTTTTTGAAGAATATTGTTGTTTGCTGCTAATCTTTGATTAGTATCCTCTGGAGGATTCCGATCCATGTATCGAAGCTTCCTCTGAGCTTCAGTGTTGAATAAAGACAACTCCTTTTGTATGTTAGGACTGCTGTAGCTGCTTTCGCCTTTCTCCCAAACAGATAAGTGATAAATCTGATTATTAATGTTACTTATGTAATAATTGTTGTCTATTATTTGATTATTGATAGCCAATTGCCAATATTTGTCCATGCGTAGATGATTGTCCACCAGATCCTTAATATTGTGAGCGCAGTAGCTTCCGCCCCTATCAGGTAAAAAGAGAATTCATTAGAGCTCATATACTGTTTACCTTTAGGTATAAATGAATTGACTTTATGATAACTTCCATTTATGTTACAGGAACCATTCCTATTGTGATGGTAGAAGTTGTCGCCTGTAGTATTGAAAGATTTGAGAGTGGATCCATTATCATTCAAAGGCTTTTTCATCTAATGACTGCCATTGTGGTGAAGATGTCTCACATTGGGAAAATCATTAATGATTTTCCCACTCTGTAAGAAAGATTCTAAACTCTCTTCATATTTATCCATGTGCCAGTTGTTTTGATTTGGATTATTTGAATGAGTGCTTTGATTTCTATGTTTATTGAGAAGAATCTGGCTATCTAATTCAATTTTTTTCCAAAGTTGAATGCTTTCTGTTTCTTTTTGAGAATGAAGTCTTTGATTTCTTTCTTTTCAAATATGGAAGATAGATGCAGTGAGCATTATACTTGCTTTTTTGAAATCCTTGGATTTTTCCTTGAAGTTTTGCTGAATGTAGTTAATGCTTTCTCTGATGTTTTGAACAGCTTGATTTTGATTGATTTTGAGCTTTGTTTTGGCAATGTACCAAATGTGTTTTGAGTAAGTACAATCAAAAAATAAATGATTGATACTCTCTGTTTCATTTCTGCAAAGAAGACAGACTGTTTCCCCTTTTTATTCCATTTCAGGCATCTAACTCTGGTGGGAAGTCTATTAATAATAGCAAAATAAGCACAATGAGACATTTTTGGGCAATTTGATTTACTCCATATAACATTGTGCCACTCCACTTCTGATTCATGACCTTTTATAAACTCCAAATTTTTTTTGAAGGAGAAAATACCTTTTGTCGATAATTTCTGTTCCCACTTATCCTTTTGAAGATTTGGGTCTATAATGATTTGCTTAATGGCTGTATTAAAAATAGATGTAGCTAGATGATCAAAATGCATTCCACCTACTATTTTGAATAATATTACTAACTTTTCCGGTGGCTTCTCCAAATATATACAAGTTATTCCATCCCACAAAACTAACTAAAGTTTTTTCAAGGATCCAAGGTCCAAACCATAGACTGGTTTGATTCCCATTTTTAAATTTTCTTTAAAAAAGTTTAATACCAGTATCCCTACTATTGAGAATGTTTTTCCAGACAAAAGAATGGTGATTTTCAATACCAGTGGTCCAAATAATCTTGTTTTTGAGATACTTTGCTTTCATCCATTTTGCCCAAAGTGAATTACCATTTACAAATTTCTAGAATAGTTTGAGTTTACACACTTCCCTCAAGTCACTGATGTCTCTGAGGCCTAAACCACCAGATTTCTTTAATTCACAAACCTTGTCCCAAGAAATTATGATGTTTTCCTTTCCAAATGAAATTTGCACAAGTTTTTTCAATTTTGTGAATCACTTTTACTGGGATATTGTGGGCTTGGATCCAATACACGATGATTGCAATGATGACAGTGTGAGTAAGTTCAATCCTACCAGCTATAGACAGAGGTTTGCTGGCTCATCCTTCAAATCTAATATGTATTATGACCAATAATCTTGCGCAGTCTCTATCATTGACTTGATTAAAACTGAAAGGTAAACCCAAATATTTGACTGGGAGATTACCCTCTTTAAACTTTAAAATGCTTAAAATATTCATTTTTCTAAAGCAACCTTTATCGAATAAATTTTGTTGTATTCACTATTAATTGCTATAATTTAAAAGTGTTTATGTTTTTTTTAAAATTAAAGTTTATTTCGTTAAAATTGATTTTTTTGGAATAAATTAAAAAGTTACAGTTTTAGTGCAAAAACAAAAGTTCATTTTGTTGAATTTTAACTTAATTTAGCGTAAGGAATTTCTAACTTTGTGTATATAAGTTTTAATTTTGAAAGTGGGAAGATGAAGAAGCTGAAAACAAGGGTAATTTTGTAAAAGACATGGATACATAAAGGTATATTTGATGTGTAGAAGTTTATTGTATTTTTTTGGTGTATGTTCAACAACTGTTGGGTGTATGAATATAATTAGCCTATTTTTAATTCCAAAAATTCCTTTATAATAATTAGTAAATGCCTTATTTAATTCATTTTGATCAAAAATCTCAATATTATTAACTAATATAGAATTAATCGTATTATCACGTTTTCTACCATTAACTACTTTATGAAAAAATTTGGTATTCATATCACCTTCATCCATCTATTGAATTCTAGATCTTTGTTTCCACATTATTTCTTCTTGTGTTAAAATATTATGTAATTCATTTTTAAATTTGAAAACACTTTTTTTGAAATATTTAAATTTCGACTTCTTCTATTTTTATTAAACTTTAAAATCTTGTTTAGTAATTTCTCTTTTTAATTTTAATATTACCAAAAACATCTTTATTCCATTTAAAAGAAAAATCTTAATTCTTTAATTTTACTTACAAATATTTTAGATATGTTTCAGCATATTTGTAGTTATATTTACCCAATGATGACCATTTTTACAATTAATTCTAAGAAATTATCCTCTAATAGCCACATCATTTCAAATATAAATATATTTTTTCTATTAATCCGGTTATTACAAGACAAAATAATTGGTCATTGATCAACATAAATAATTGAAAACCCAATCACTTTACAAATAGGATATTTATCTTCTATTTCATCACTAATAAAAAACTAATCTAAAATGGCCATCGATGGATTATCTCTTTTATTCAACCAAGTATATCGTCTATTGTTTAATTGTAATTCGACTAAATTGCTATTGATAATGAATTGGTCAAATTCTTCCATAATGAAAAAATCACCTTCTCTAGGCATTCTTTCACCTAAAAATCTAGTAACATTGAAATCAATACCCATAACCCAAGGACCTTGAGCAAGTGCTTTAAACTTTAGACTCTTGCTCCAAAGAACTTTATGATCTAATTTCGAGTTCAATCCATAAACATTAGTAACATTTCAATAAGAAACATCATCAAGATTAGGAGAAACTAGATGTATCGAATGATATTTAACAATATACTGTAAAAGTTTAACATAGTTTTTTTCCACCCTACCATTAGTCCTCTAAAGCTACCATAGCAGGTAGATGAACCCAAAGACTAATGTAAAGTCCCTCCCAGACACCTATAAAGTTTATAATCAGGGCGTTCTATTTTTGTTTCTTGTAATAAAACAATATCAATGTTATTATCTTTAAAAATGGATCCTAATTTCACTACATTTTCCTAAATCATGTAAACCCTTAACGTTTCAACAGATGTATCTTATGGACCAAATGATCTAACTTGCTCTAATTCTCTACTCCTAATATATTCATTATCTATTTGAATATCATCAAAATAAGTCCCGAACTCCTAGGTAGATATAACATATAGCTAGTGGATAAAGCACATAAAGTATATACACAAAAGTAAATCCATACCTGAGCTAGAGTCTTCCAAAACTCTAGTGGTCGCTCTATGTAGTCGAGCGCTCCTCCTCACCGATCTAGATGCACTCAAACTAGATCTAATGTCTCCAAATGTCATCGAAACATCCTCTTTAGTGTTTGCTCTACTCGACCTAATAACCTCTCCAAGTACACAATTAACTGGAGTAGCTTCCTCTACAACACCCGAGCCCACTTTATCACCACTCCTAGACCCAATATAATCCACATTTACCACATCAACAACTAACCCCACTTTATCCCCACTTTCAAATCCAAAGGAAACATAACGCTTATCAAATAACTAAACAGAAGAACCCACTTCAACCCCATACTCAAGTCCAGTAGAGATTATTCTAAATTATTGGAAGTAAAACCCCGGTATTTGGTTCTAAAGTTTTCTTTAAGTTGATATAAAATATAGAGTGGTTTAATAAGGAGTAGTTTTGGGTAACACAGATTTATATATGTGCTTATATATGGAAAGATTTGTTTGTATGCTATGTAGGGAGCCCAAATGGTAGTGGCATAACCCGAATAATTATGGACCCTTTCCTTGTTTTCCCTTTATAGTAAAGTTTGTTTAATAGATAAGTGTAACTTTGATAATTTGTTTTATTAACATGTGTATCTATGCATTAGGATAGTGTGATATGTTCATCTTGATATGATATGATATGATATGATTGTTTGATCATTTTTATTTGTTGGAATGAAATGGATTTTTTTATGATTTTTGATAGCCTGATCGGATTGTTATAGAACTTAAAATTAAGTGTTTTTGAGAATATAAAGATGAGCTTGTAACCCTTGAATTGAGAAGTTAGTAAGTTAACATAAAAATTAAATTGGTTTGATCATTCATGTTAAGTAATCATTCGATGTTATTGGGCCAACTAATAAACATCTTTACCTTAGGGTTGTATAAGGAAAGTATACTCTAGTCTTGGGTTTGGATACCAGTGTTCTGCTCTTCCTAGCTACTTGCCTAACTCGATAGTTAAAGAAGTCTAAGTGGTTGATTTGGTTATAAGACTTAGATTTATTTTGGGCCTTCATCTGAATTTTAGAAAGTAAAACTAATTTGATGTTTTGTATATACTCTTAAGATGTTGTAGAGTACTATACGAGTAATAAAGTGAAGTAAGTTTTATGAAATGTTTTATGAATAAAGGTATGTCTTTATAAAAAATTTATAAATTTGGGTTATGTTTTTATGAAATGTTTAATAAATGACTTTAGTATTGAATGAGATACTATTTGTGGAAATGAATGTTATATAAAGAGTATTTGATATAGTTAAAGAAACCATTAAGATAAAATACATAAGTTGTACGTAGATCATTTTATTCGCATGGTTGTTCTTGATCTAAGATTTGGGTACATGGTTTCTAAGTAATTTACACCAATTCGAATATGGATTTTTACTCAATTCTAGACGGTGAATACTTGAAATTAATTCTTAATATGATCCTGAATTTTTCTATCATAGTATATGGCTATGTAAGAAAAACAAAATCTTCTAATCAATGAACCTGATTGGAGTCCGCATTAGAGAGGGCAAATGATCTATATTAGCCGAGAAGTGGAATTTATGCGATCAAGTAAGTGATCAGATCAAATATTGTGTACAGATGATCCATGTAAATCGTACGGGTTTTGGTATATATGTATACTATGTTTTTTTGGATTATAGAGAGTTTATGGAATGATTCTTAAATAATCTACAAACCAATAACCTAAGGTTGTTGAGCGTAAGGTATGCTTAGTAGGTTATGTATTATCCATGTGCGATGAGAGGGTTTTTAAACCTGAGCAAGCTATGAGCTTTGTTTAATAGTTAATTTTGAATACTATTGAGTATTGGTTAGGACTTGTTTCTTTTTGTGTGTTAGTCATGTTGGAATTTCGGAGGCAAAATACTTTAAGTGGGGGAGAATGTAATGACTCAGAATTTCAAACATTTCGTATTTAAATATCTGAATAAATTTAAATATTTGAATCTTGGATTTAATGTTATTAAATTGATTTAGTAACCTTGTTAATCACATTTTTATTACTAACTAATGATGGTAAACTTATTTTTGAAAAATGTTTACAAAAATAAACAATTCGAAGAAATATCGATAATGTGACTGAAAATCGTTTTATCATAAACAGCTTTTTACTCCATAAAATTTGTTCGAACTTTTTGCGATGTGTAAATGTAATTATTAGCAACTAAAAATATTTTATCATTTATAGCTAATTAATTATGGATGATTTCATTCATTATGTATTTGTAAGATATTTTATAAAGCGGGGTAGTTTAGGAATTTGTTAAGGATCGGAGAACTAATTGTGAAGCGATGGGATGAAGTGGAAAGCATGCAAAGGAGATGGGGGGCTTCTTTTGACTAGAAATAATAAGGGTATGGTAGGTCATTTGCCTCTTGTATATGTCCACTTTAACACTTTATAATATAATAAATTTATTTACTAATCTTCTTTATCCTCTTCTCTTCTCTTTGACAATTTCAAAACAAAGTAAATGAACACCAAATTTCACTAAATTTTTGGCTAAAGGACCTAACACAATATATGATGTAAGAATATCAAGTCTAAACATGAAAAAATGGAATGCAACAGGCCAAACATCCCATGGTCATAAGCTTTTAGGGGCTATAGGAGGAGGGAGGAAGCTAGGTGCAAAATTGAAAAAAAGGTGAAGTCTTTTGGATGTTTAGGTGATGGTAGGAAGTTATTCATGAGTTCTTGTGGCTTGTGTTAGTAGCTAGCTTGGGTATAGTGTGAGTTAACTCACCATTTGATTGTATATATTGTTGAGTCAAGATTTTTATAGAGTTTTGATTTCTGACAAAGGGATAAGCCGTGATCGACAAAAAGAAGTTATTCATTGTTTTAAAGAGACACAAAGAACTCCATACATTAGAGGTTGATTTTTTGGTATGTTAGTAGTGTTATTTATGTTAAAATCTATCCTCAAATAATCTCATACCTTCAATCTTTGAATACAAATGTATATATGTATGAGTGCACATTAACTGTGCAGTCTGGGCTAAACCGGTCGACCGGTTTAAAACAAGGCGGTCGACCGTTTTTGTCCAGAATGCACAGATAACGTGCACAAGTGTACATAACGTATATATATTCAAATTCCTGTCTACCGGCCATTTTTGACCTGTCGACCGTTTTCAAACAGAAAGCAACCTTTCGTACAGACACTTCCTTTTCTTCAACGGTTGCTTCTCTTTCTCTTCACCAATGATCATGACCTTTGTTTGTATCTTTTCACAAAGGGTTACAACTGTTTATTTCTTATATAAACATCATGAAATCATTATTCCAGATAAGGATAACCAATTCTATTATTCTAATCTATATTCTATTGATCTCTGTCTTGATCTCTCAAACATTTCAATTGCTTATTGAATCATTGAAATTATTTCATATCTTTTGATTTAATAAGTAATATACTTCCTTCAATCTTCACAAACATCATTCACATACTTTGAGGATAAGATTATAGGAAGGGTGTACTACAAGTGACAAATCAGTGTTATCAAGAGCACAAGTTGTCAACGACAATTGTATTTGTTTTTGTTGAAGTCCTCAGTGTTATAAGAGGCACGAAATCCCGTTCGGCTGTTCGGGTATTGTAAACCTGTTCCTCCGGGTGAAGCGAGGTAGTTGGTTGTGAAAATCCAGATAGGAGTCTGGGACTGGACGTAGGACGGGAGGTCCGAACCAGTATAAAAATCTCTGGTGTGATTTTTCTAGTTTTTATTTACTTTGCTATTATCATCTGTTTCCGCATTTATATTTAGCTATATTCCATATTACACGATCCTTGTGTATCGCATTAACACATACACGTTACTTTCATTTGGTATCAGAGCATACATACTTTCATTTGGTATCAGAGCACGGTCATCATATAACCGTAAAACCGTTATTTGATATATTCTTGTAATATGGCAAATAACGCAAGTACTAGCTCTAGCACTTACACGGAAGGTCAATCAACACAAAGACCTCCATTCTTTAATGGTCTCAACTATAGCTATTGGGCTACACGTATGTCATTTTTCATGCAATCAAATAGCTATGATGCTTGGAATGCTACTCAAAAAGAAATAGTAAATCCAACAACTGAATATTCAGAATGGACAACGGTTGAGAAAACAGCAGCAGCTGTAAATGCAAAGGCAATAAATATGTTGTTTTGTGCATTAGACCAAAATGAATATAACCGTGTTAGTATCTGCACTACTGCATATCAAATTTGGCAAACGCTGAAAACCACTCATGAAGGTACTAACAAGGTTAAACAAGCCAAAATAGCCATGCTGAAGAGTCAGTTTCAAAATTTCAAAATGAAACCGAATGAGACAATCAATGATATGTATTCAAGGTTTCAAACTATTCATCATGCACTTATCGGATTAGGGCAAAAATATTCAGATTTTGATGTTGTTTCAACAGTCCTACATTCTCTAACTAGTGAATGGGAAGGAAAAGTATTAGCAATTGAAGAAGCTAATGACCTTTCCATCATGAAGCCAGATGAATTGATAGGAAATTTAATGTCCTATGAAGCAAATTTGCAGGCTAGAAAAGAACAGAAAGAAGAGAAGAAAAATGTAGCATTTCATGCTGAGAAAGATGAAAATGAATCAGATTCTGAAGATGAAGATTTGGCATTCATTGCAAAAGGATTCAAAAAATTCCTAAAATATCGAAAAGCCAGTCGCTACAACAAAAGGAAATCTGGATCAAGCAAACCATCTTCATCAACTATAGAATGTTTCAACTGTCACAAAAAGGGGCACATGCAGAAGGATTGTCCAGAACAGAAGAAGAAGTCAGAAAATGATAAATTCAAACATAAGAAGGACAAGTCAAAGAAACGAGCCTTCTCAGTAACATGGGATGATTCAGACTCATCCTCATCTGAAAGTGAAAGTGATCAGGAAAATGAACAAGCTAATGTTTGTTTTATGGCAACAGAAGATGAGGTACAAATTCCTACATTTGATGAATTACTTGATATAAATTCTGAGTTGATAGTCAAATATAAAGACATAAAACGTCAATTAAAAGTAGCCAAAGCAGATTTGAGTAGAGTAGAGTTTGAACGAGATATGTTAAAAGATGAGAAGAAAATATTAGAAGAAGAACTTGAAAAACTTCAAGAATCATCATCTAATGTTGACTCTCAACTATCTCTTTTGAGTCAAGAAATAGAAGCTCAAAAAGAGAAAAATGATGCTCTCACTACTGAAAATCATGAGCTTAAGGCAAAAGTTAAAACTCTGGACCTAGAAAAGGCGAGCTTACAAACTAAGTTAGATGACATTACTCAAAATATTTCTAACTTTAACAAAGGTCGAGAAAATTTGACAAAGATCATTGAAAGTTCACAATCTGTTTCAAATAAACAAGGTTTGGGATATAAGAAACAAGAAACCAAGAAACATCTTGATAATGAAAGAAAAAAGAAAGTACAAAAGACTGAAGCTAAGAAAAATCTTAGTTTATTATATTCCAAACCAAAGCCAGTTGTGAAATTTCAGAAGAAAAATGTCAAGACTATCAAAATATGGGTTCCTAAAACAAATAACAATTTGATTAGGAACAAATATATTCAGAATTTCATGAATACTGTGCATTATAATTCTAATTATGTATATAAAGGGGATACCGGACCCGTATGGGTTTGGATTCCTAAGATCTAACTCTTAGGACCCTATAAAAAGTGGGTACCATGGTCTTAATTATATTTTTTGCAGGTACCACTTAAGAAAAGAGGAAAATGGATATTCTGGTTGATACATTCCTATATTATTCCATTATCTATTACTCCTTTTTGTCGATGACAAAGGGGGAGAAAGAGCTAACAATTATTTGCAGGAATATATATATATATATATATATATATATATATATATAAAATACAGACAAAATCTCAGGGAGATCACATATTCAGGGGGAGATTCAGAACTTCAGATATATGTTGTCATCAATCAAAAAGGGGGAGAATGTTGAGTCAAGATTTTTATAGAGTTTTGATTTCTGACAAAGGGATAAGCCGTGATCGACAAAAAGAAGTTATTCATTGTTTTAAAGAGACACAAAGAACTCCATACATTAGAGGTTGATTTTTTGGTATGTTAGTAGTGTTATTTATGTTAAAATCTATCCTCAAATAATCTCATACCTTCAATCTTTGAATACAAATGTATATATGTATGAGTGCACATTAACTGTGCAGTCTGGGCTAAACCGGTCGACCGGTTTAAAACAAGGCGGTCGACCGTTTTTGTCCAGAATGCACAGATAACGTGCACAAGTGTACATAACGTATATATATTCAAATTCCTGTCTACCGGCCATTTTTGACCTGTCGACCGTTTTCAAACAGAAAGCAACCTTTCGTACAGACACTTCCTTTTCTTCAACGGTTGCTTCTCTTTCTCTTCACCAATGATCATGACCTTTGTTTGTATCTTTTCACAAAGGGTTACAACTGTTTATTTCTTATATAAACATCATGAAATCATTATTCCAGATAAGGATAACCAATTCTATTATTCTAATCTATATTCTATTGATCTCTGTCTTGATCTCTCAAACATTTCAATTGCTTATTGAATCATTGAAATTATTTCATATCTTTTGATTTAATAAGTAATATACTTCCTTCAATCTTCACAAACATCATTCACATACTTTGAGGATAAGATTATAGGAAGGGTGTACTACAAGTGACAAATCAGTGTTATCAAGAGCACAAGTTGTCAACGACAATTGTATTTGTTTTTGTTGAAGTCCTCAGTGTTATAAGAGGCACGAAATCCCGTTCGGCTGTTCGGGTATTGTAAACCTGTTCCTCCGGGTGAAGCGAGGTAGTTGGTTGTGAAAATCCAGATAGGAGTCTGGGACTGGACGTAGGACGGGAGGTCCGAACCAGTATAAAAATCTCTGGTGTGATTTTTCTAGTTTTTATTTACTTTGCTATTATCATCTGTTTCCGCATTTATATTTAGCTATATTCCATATTACACGATCCTTGTGTATCGCATTAACACATACACGTTACTTTCATTTGGTATCAGAGCATACATACTTTCATATATTGTGTATGTATATGTGTGCATGAATGTAAAGTTATATAAAGAACAATGAAAGTTATAACTTTTGGAACCATGCTTTGGAAAGCAATGACAACTTATATTATAATATTATCACTTCTATATCCCTTTAAAACATGTATCATGGCCTAGAATTTGTGTTTACTTGGTTGTTGTGATTGTATATGAAGTTGAAGTGTGTTTGAAAGTGTTTGAAGAGAGAAAGTTCGCTGTAGGTGCACTTTAATATCCCTTAACTTAACTTGTGTAAATGAAAGATTTAGGAATTTAACTTGGTATAATTTGTTTTGCTTGTTCTCTACACTTAGAAGCGAAAAAGGTCAATATGGATGGGCTTTGAAATCACCTTGTTGTCGGCCATTATTAAGTTAACTTTGGAAGACATCCTTTGGGGTTTCTTTGTTATTTTAATGAATGCTTTATGTTTACTTATTACTGTAAAACAATAGAGTTTAAAACAATTTATAAGTGGTTGAACAAAGTGGCTAAATTTAGGAGTAAAAGTTCGCTATAAATGCGCTTTGAAAAATAGCTTTTTTGGAAATTTTTATAATTAATTTGGAAGATATACTTAGGGATTTCTTTTAATGGTTTTTAAGCAGCCTAGTATACAACTTACTGTAAAAAAAATTGGATTAATTTTATTTAAGTGGTTAAATTTGGCCATGGAGATGATTCATTTTCATGTTGTTCTCTGTCCAAAACTTTAGACAGCACTTATAAATGATGTCTTTGGTCTACTAAAGCACTTTTGGACTTGTTGTAATATTCTGATTTAACGCTACATTTAGCTAGTTTTTCATGTTTTAAATGATTTATTATTTATTTTCTTCATGGAATCAATTCATGGAAGTCTAGTTAAATGGATTTGAGTATGAAAAATATTTGAAGTTTAAATATATTTTTAACAATTAAATATTAATTTTTAAACAAAAAAGATCCCTTTTGCAGCATTTAAAACAAAAGGTTTATAGTAAGTTATAAATTAGTTATTTTTAAATAATATTTTGCATAGATATTTAAAACCTATTTATAAGTATTTTTGAAGTATTTATATATGTAAGTGAAAACGTAAATTAAGTAATTTATAAAAGGGTAAGTGGTTTAGTTATATAAGTTATAACAAATGGTTTCGGAAGGTTATTAAAAAGCACATAACTTTATTAAATATAAGTGTAGATGTAATTAGATCTTAAAAAGAATGTTTTAAAGATAATGACAAGTATAAAATGGTTTTTGGTTTACAGTAACAATGTTTTAAATAACATTTGTTTTTAATTCATTTAATTATACTTTTGGAAATGTGAAATCCTGTTTAAGATTTGTGAATATTCTTATACCATTTTGGATAAGAATATGGGTACATTTCTAGGTATTCAAAAGAGTAGAAATAAATAGTGAAAATGTAGAAATGAATAGTAAAAGAGTAGAAATGAATAGTGAAATGGTAATATATAGTATATATCTTTAGTAAAAGTATTTTAAATATATATATATACACAAGTATTTGTAAAGAAGTTTTAATGAATAAAAGAATTAATTAAATAAAAAGGGGATTAAAAGTCGCTTATCTAACTTAATCATGCTTTGTGTGTTTACTTGTTTATAGAAAGTATTTAATCTTATACTTGGCACTAAAAATGACAAGGTAGATTTATTCTATCTATGAGAGTTGAGAATAATGTTCGAGGAGGATTTAGAAGCAAACGGTGCTCTAAACTACCGACTTCACTCTTAACCGAGGGATAGTATAAGTTGAGAAAATCAGAAACATGATAAGAATGCGAGGCTAGGTTTCCATATGCAATCAATTCCATTTTGTACTAGGTAGTCGATTAGTCGACTATCGAGTTTGACCAAATTAACTTTGGAAGTATATGTAAGCATCACGTATTGAAAAGTTTTGAGATCCCCCGGGATAGACTCATTCATATGAATCGTCTCTTGCTTTAAGAACGTACATATACAAGATCCCTTGAGGAGTACTCCTTTATATCGTTCGTTTACTTCTTAAAGAATTGAAATTGTGTTAACCAGAAATCCACCGCTTTAGTTTTGAAGAGCCAGAGATTGAATAAGTGTATTACTTATCGAAAATCACTTCAAAACCGATAAACGAGCTCCATATTTTGGAAGTAGTTGTGGAGTGGAGCGTTATAGAAGTGTCTATTATAAGGTTAAGTCCAAGGGAGAGGTCAACATTAGCATTCATTAGACGACTTATGTTGGGATCCATGGAGAGATTCGTGAACTTTTCAAGATGCTAGAATTTAGTAGGGTTGTTATGGTAACAGTAAATTTACCATTACCAGTCAATCGTTTACAATTTTAAAGTAAAGTCGGTATACTAGTATAATCAGTATGGTAACGGTAAATTTACCATTTTCTATGGTAAAACATCGGTAATATTTTTTCAAAACCAACGGTAACGGTAATTTACTAGTCCGTTCATAATACATTGATATTCATGTAAGATATTGTATTATGAGCATTTAGATGCAAGAAAATAGTTCAATTTATTTCAGTAATTCAATCCAAATGATGATAAATACACTTCTTTTCTATGTCCTTTATTAAGCGACCCAATGAGATATATAATGAAGCATCTTTTAGCGTAAAAATATATCAATTTATTATTTTTCTAGACAAACAGTAATTTATCATTAGCAGTGTAACGGTTACCAGTTTATCGGTATACCAGTCATCGGTATACCAGTCAATCAGTAATGGTAATGGTAAACAATTCTAGTTTACCAGTAAAAACGGTACGGTAACGATATTTACAAAATAGTGACGGTAACCATTACCATAACAGCCCTAGAATTTAGAGAGGAATTCAAGATCTATTCGAGTGATGAAGGCTCGTGTGAAAGATGTTGAACATGACTTCACCATTGGCCAGCGGGTTTAGCTTACCCAAGGGTACATCAACTCCCAATATTTAGAGATGCTTTCGATTGTGGCTAGCTGGAGTTGATGGCATTCGGTATCACGTGTTTGAATGTGGACCGGTTATGTTTTTTTTCTAACATATTTTATCTAGAGATATGCATGGTTTCAGAAGGTAGTTTCTAACTCTTGCTAGGAGATCCACCTCAATGCACTGAGGGCGTCTCCAATGGAACATATTATGCGAACATAGCTTAGCATTTTTAGTTATACTTCTAATATTGTCATGCTGTGAGATGCAAGTAGCACAACTATTTTCTGATTTATATTCTACTCCCGTAACATTATCTATTATATGACCTTATGTAATTATTAGATGGGTTTAGTTACTTCGAGAGGATAACCATTACAGTGATTTGAATGTTCTCTGTTATATGCTAGCTACATATTTTTGAGTTTCTCATACCAGACTTATGTTTGACTCGTGGTTTTATTTATCCCTTAATTCCATGGATGTTCTTTTGAGTAGTTTAAGGAAGGCGAATTTTCGTTGATGTTCTTTGGAGCTTCAAGAGACGAGCTGGATGCTTCCATTTGCCTATAGTAGTATTTATTTCCGCTGCACTACTATTATGTGTATATCAACACTTGTAAGGACAGGCTGTTATAACTACCCAGGCTGATGATAGTATTTAGAATTGTAACTATGAAATGCTATGTATCTTAGAGTGATAGTTTGTACTGATTTTTGATGTTATATATTATCGTTCCACTCTAAGATTTTAATGTCATGTTCTTTCTTCCTTGTTCATTTTCTTTTTCTTTTTACATACCCTAACAGTTTATCTTCTTGACACTTAAATGCTCAGCACGTGAATACTGTGAATGTATTAGTGTCGACATTTGAGGGTCGAAAAGGCGAGTCGTTATAGGGGGCTTTGGCTCTTGGACTACACTAGCACATTAAAACTTCCCAAGTTGAGCTAAAGGTAACCAATGCTAATTTCCCTCGTTAAGGGAAGGAAGTAGCCAAAATTTCCCTTGACCTTAAGGTGAGGGACGCTCAAGAAGTTTCTTATAAGGAAAATTTGGATTAAGCTAGCCAGAAGCAGAGGAGAGCGCTAGGATCTTGGCATAGGAGGTGACTAAATTATAGAAAAAACCCGAGTAAGTCCGGCAAGGAGCTTGAAGATATAACTCACTCTATCTTCTTCAAGATATATTTACAAGTAAAAAAGGCCTTCGAGGAGCGCCACTGTAAAAACGTGGGGGTAAGTTAGGATTTCTTGAATGATCATGCTCTTATCAAATCTGCATTGAATTATCATAGATTAGAATGGTCAAGGAGCACAGTAAGATAGCTATCATGCCATCAGCTTCCCTTCATGTTGATGAGGTGATGGATGATACTGGCACAGAGGATGATTCTTCACTATCACTCAAAATTGGAGCTAAGCCAACTAAAGATAATACCTTGAAGTCCTTTGCCAATGTTACTGTAAACACCTAAACTCTTACTGCACTTTGAGTTATTTCTTAGAGTTTTCTATTTTTTGAAAGTTTGAATGAAACTTTGTCTATATTTTGTCTTGTTGGGTTCTTGTTATTTCTGAAGATGCTTTGTAAACCAAATTATCCAAATAAAGATACTGACTATGTGTTTGTCTTAATTTTATTCTTATATTTTGTCTCCTATGTTTTTTATTGGTTGATTGTAGTAAGATTTTAAAATACTTTTACTTTCTTTTCATATAAAAAGTTTAAGTTTTATTACTTCATCGAGGCATCATGAAGTAAACAACGTTATTCAACATTTAAAGAGGTGCATTAAGCGCTTAGAAAAATTAACCACAAACGTGATTTTAATAAACACTAAGCTTATATGCAAGAGGGAAAAGAACTTGAAGAAACGTTTATGTGGTTGTAGGAGGATACCCAAGGCCTCCTGACTTAAATTACCCAAGTCACTCGGGAGATGGAAGCATTAAGTGATCTTGTACTGTGTGAATGACATCCTTCTTTAGGAGATAATTCACCACTTCAAGGCCACACCCGTTTACAATGGTTTAAAGATAGATTTAGTCATATGCAGAGGTAGCATCTTTTCATTTACTTTTGACTTTGATCAAATATAATACTATTCTTTTTTGGCCACGTTCCTTTCAGAAACTCTATGTTTAATCTGTCACTCATATTTTAAATTTACTTCGCACTTATTCCTTCTTACTTGGGTGTTCACTTATTAGGCTACCCTACATCCATGGTGGAAACATTATTGAATAACATGGTTATCCAAGGGTTTAGTGGCTCTTTTAATGCTCCTCAAATTCCCTACAACTCTTTTGTTAAGGATCAGACCCTTGGTTAGGTTTCTTCGTTATACATAAATACAATTAAATAGCCAAAAGAAGAAAATGGAGATCTTATAAATGAAAAGGAAGGTATTACTGACATAATAAGGGAAAAGATGCTTAAAAAGTTTGAATATTGGTCGCGTGAATGGGAGTAGACTAAGCAGGCTAGTCCTTGGCAGTATAACTACATTATCCAACAATGAGACGATTTATAAGCAACGTAGAAAATGATATACGAGTTAGAAATATTGAATGTTCTGTTCATTGAGGAGAATAAGAAGATTGTTAGTGTAACAAGAGATGAATTGCTAAAGGAATTTGAAGATTATTCTCACAACCTGTTTGAGACTAAGTTGGCCAACCATCTACAACACGGATGCATTAGGAAGCAAAAGGCCGACCTTGAGGCAACCAGAAAAAGATAATGGAACTGGAAGTTGCAGTTGCCTCCATGAATTAAAACACTAAGCTAGGGTCTGTGCTGAGGCACATCGCATGATTGGAAGTTTCATTACAAGACATGGAGGGTTTATATGTCGTCACTTATGAATAAGAGAAAAAGAAGTTGAAGGACATGATAGATGAGCTGTCTTTGAAGGTAGCAAAGATAATCCCTCTATGGCCTTAGTTCCACATGTATCTTCTCAACTAAGCGCCACTCCATCTCCTTCGCATTATAGGCAGTGATGCAACTATAAAGTAGAAGTATGACTTGGTGAACTTTTATCTAGCAAAATTTGATGAGCAAAAGTAAGCGATATGTTCGATAAAGGAGGAGTGCAAGTTCGAAGTACATCAAATGAACTATTTGACCCATTTTCCCAAAAGACTAAGAACATTAAAGCTCAACTCTATGAAATGGAAAATACATATAACACCCATGTTTTAAAGTGCCATGATATGGAAAACTAAATTAATAATAAGAATTTAATAAGTGATAATTGAGATAATTTAATCGAGAAAATCGCTTAAGGGAAATATGATTAACCGAGTGTAGGACACATAATATATTAATCGAATAGACAAAAAGTGATTAGTGCAATTAAAGTTGGCCATAATGTAGGAATAAATAAAAATTAAATTTTGAATGAAGTGTAATCTTGTATTAAGGGAAATAAACTAATGAGATTAGGTAAGAGAGATTATAGCCCAAGCCAAAATCATTAACATACATGCATAAATACATATGTCTGTATATATGTATATATCCAATCATTCTCTTCCTTACATTCATTCTTAAAACAAAGCAAAACTAAAAAAAATTAGGTCAGCCATCATTTTCAAGGGAAGAACGAGGAGGTCAACACTAAAGATAAAGACTTTTATTTCTAAAAGAAAAGAATATGATTTCAATTAAGCTTTTTTAATCCACGTGAGTAAAAGTTTCTCTAAATCCTTTCAAACCTGTTTAGGCCTAGATTTGATGTTGTTTTGGTGTTATAAATTTTGTTAAACATGTTTTAATTATAAAAAATGATTTTGAATGTGTTTAATGATTAAATGAATAAAATTCGATCATGATTTTGGGTAAAGCATGATTTAATCTTCTCCAAATGTCCAAAAATAATTATTGTGATGTTTTTAATATAGATAAGAATATGGGTTTTAATTTTCATAAATTTTGGATAAAGTGATTATTAATTACAAATTTCTAAATGGAAAATAGCTAATTTCAGATATAAATAAATATTTAAAAATATTAAAATTAAATATTTTGTTTTGAAATTTTTACTACAGGCAGAAGAAGGTGTTTTGGAATTTTGGTGAATTTCTAGAATTTTTCCCCTTAAATTTTGAATTCTTATAAATTAAATGGGTAAAGAAATTATTACCTTAATTAATAAAAAATAAATAAGGAAATGATTAACTAAAGAGACTGAATTCTCAGATTGGTCATAAATACTGCTTAAATTAAAAGCAACAAGTGAATAAATGTGTATATGTAGGTTAAAAATCATTATTTTACTATGGCAAAATATCATTTTCAGTTAATTATGGATTTTTCATATGACTTATGATAGCCTTGTTTAGGCATGTGATAGCCCCAAGTTTTGACATTCGCTAGCTTTAAAAATATACGATGCGATATTTTATATAAACTCAATATACGATAGCCTAAAGTCCTGACCTTTGATAGTTATCAAACATTCGATGGCTATTCAACTTAACATATGATAACTATAACTTTTGGCATGTGATATCACTAAGTTGTGTCGTGTGATAGCTTAGCATGTGATAGGTCGGCATGCAATAACTTGGCCTTTGATAGCACTAAGTTATGATGCGATAGGTTTTGTATGCATTAGGTTCGGCTTGCGATAGGGTTGACGTGCAATAGCTTTTAAACTTGACTCGTGATGGCATTGGGGTGCGATAGCTTTTAAATGCTATAGATTGACATGCGATAGCTTTAGCATTCGGTAGCTTTGAAATACGATAGCTTTGGGTGTGATAGCGTTGAAGTGCGAAAGTTTTGACATATGACAGTCAAAGAGTTAGGCATGTGATAGTCAAGGGTGCTAAAATTCCTTAAATAAAATAGAAAAATACTTAGTGGCATTATGGAAGTCAGTTCCCAAATGTTGATCGAGAATTTCGTAAGGGTGAAATTAAGATGGAAAGTAATAAGTTCAAGTTAGAAACTTATTTAAGTTTGAGTAATGAAGTAAGCTTAGGAAAGCTAAAAAAGATAGTTGTATCGTTTAAATTAAAGATAAACATGTTTTATCTAAAGAATGTGTAGGGTGTAGAATAAACTAATGAAAGAAATGAGTTGAACAGAAGATCATAAAATATAGCAACTCATGGAGTTATTGAACGGCTGAGGGTTAAGGCTTAGGAAAGTCTATATTCAATGGTACATAGCATGGTGCCAAGACTTGGGGAGTCTATAAGGTTCAATTTAGAAAATTTAAACTCTAAGTGGAGTTTATGGAAGGGTGCCAAAATATTAAAATGGATGCAATGAATGAATCAATAATGTGAAATGAGTGTTTTAGGACTAGAAAGGGCTATTAATACTTAATAAAGATGCTTGCTAGAATGTATTCAGGGTGTTTAAATCCAACCTCTTAGGAGAGTCAGGGTGGCTCCCATGGTTGAATGAGTAGCAATTTCATTGGTGACATTGTTTAAGAAAATGATAAATTAGTAATGAAAGGCCTAGAGAGATAATCGCAAAATATGTTAATGGTAACTTTAAGATCGACACCTAAATAAGAGTTTAGATGATGTTTGTGAATGTGATTGATGATTGTATGACATGGTTTATTATTCGACCTTTTGGCCCAGCTATATCTGGATAGATCAGACGGGACATACTCAATTGTCATCAAAATTGGTGCATCAGGTTAACAATCATGAATCTAGAGATCAGATAAGTACAATGACCTGAAGCAGTAACAAAGCAGAAGCATGAAGTTCACTACCCCCTGAAGATGGATCAGGTATGATCCATATGCAACATTATTGGTCGTATCATACCGATTCCATAGCTCAATTCAATGGTGATCCGTCGATATATCAAAATCTACAAATCCATTACACATGAAACTTTGTGAACATCAATATACTAAAGGGAGGGCCCCTTAGAAATGATCACATGACAAGATGAGCTACTAAGAATGATCGATATACATTGTTTATGAACGATTGTATCGTTTCAGCTTCAACGATTCAACTCAATGAAGATTAATCAATATCTCACCAACGACAAGTCAGAATGACACCAAACTTATGGAACATGGATTAGAGGCATAATGGAGCTTGTAGGAACGATCGCACCCTCATTGAAGCAATCACGAATGATCGGCACCGATTGTTTCAACGATCGGATTTGCACCTACAATCGTTTATGTGGGCCATTACGGATCTGGAGAGTCTCCGGCCGAATTTCCAGCGAGATATTTCATCATCTCCCCTATAAATACAGGCTTCTTTGTTCTTCTAGAGGATCTTACGCTGCTTGTTTCTCTGGACTCTATTGTAGTCAAGTGCATTTATCAATAATTCATTGTAATCAGATTTACAAATGATCAATAAAGTTTACTCTTCAAAGTGGACGTAGGCACGCAACGTCGAACCACTATAAATCCTTATGTTTCTATTACTACTTAGTTCTTATTGCTTATTTACTTATCCTCTCTGTTTAAGTTTGATTATTCTTTATTTATTTCTCTACTATTCTATCTTGAGTGTTTGGACCCATTTTTGGTGCAAACATTTTGGTACTTTCATTGAGAGCGCTTGATTCTCAGCTTATTCAGACCCCTTTCTTGCTACTGGATGCATGAATCCCTCGAAGGAGATCCATAATTGTCTCCGAGAAGCTTGTTTGTTCTATTCATATTTGCAAAAGTCTAAGGAAAATTATCGACAATGGTTAGGAAAACTATATCTACTTCTCAGAATGTAGAAGGAAACAAGAACGCTAGCATCCATCAAGAAGGCCCGAGCAATCTACTAGTAGATGTGAATTCTACCAATCCTGTTGATGTCTAGAATCCAATCAATTCCATTACAAGAGCTGAATTTCAAAATCTGATGAGAGAGCTATTGGATAGCCGCCAATAGATGCTTCAGCAGATTCAAGCAAATATCGATCTAATGAACCAATTCAGTTTGTAATAATGCGGGAAAGCTAGGAGGGAGCCAACTCCCTATTCTGCATCGAAGATGTAACGACCCTGAATTTTTGACATTTGAAATGTGAATATTTAATTGAGTTTAAATATTCGAATGATAGTATAATCTGAAATTCAAAATATTACTATGAATTTGGCAATTAAATTTTTGAATTTAATTATTGAAACTGGGTAAAAATTTGAATCTTCAGTTTTAAGCTGATTAAAAATATTTTCAAGGCTTAGAAAATTCATATTAATAATACTGAAGATAATGGAAGCTTTAGAATTAAATTTGAAACTGTTTTTTTCAGTTTTGAAACTTTATTGTTTAAATCGATAATTAAAAATAGCCTTACGAGGCACAGTCTCGGAATTCAACGAAACCAGTTCCATTGGATCCGTAATATTGAATTATTATCGGATTTCAAATCTCGTAGCTTTCGGAGCTATCGTGTGATCGTACGAGATATAAACGCCTAGATAATAACTAATCGATTTAACTTAAATATAAATTTTAATATCCTGGTCAATAGCCGTGTTTATTTCTTTTCAGTTTCTTCAACACGCAACCCTTCACCTCAATATTCAATTACGCGTACTTTTACCCTTTCTTTCTCCATTAGTTCGAACAAAGAAAAAATGGCCGATATACATCTTCTCCCAATCCTTTTTTTCTCTCAAAACAAAATCTCCTTCCTTCTTCAAATTCAAATCATAAAAAGAAAAGGGGGCAGGCGGAAAAAAAAAGAAATAAAAATCTCGGCCACGAAATACTTCGCGAAGGGCGTGAGGGCATCGGGTAGGGCGCTGGAGTTGTTTTCGCTAAGGGGAAGTGGGCGGCGAGTGTTTGATTTGGGGAGGTGAATTTGAGCATCGTCGTCGTCGTCGAAGGAGGGAGTTGTCGCTCGTGTTCGACTGGGCCAAGGCCATTCGATTTGAACGTGATGTCAGAGGAGGCGTCACGTGGAATCAGTTCGTCGTCGTCGATGGGGGGTTTGTCGAATTAGCGGCCGGAGGCAAGCGCGCGTGGATGCGAGGTCAGCGTATTGGTGAAGGCCAAACTGTGGCAGATAGAGGAGCACGTCAAGGCAATGGCCTTGAGTAGTTGCAGTAAGGTATTAAGCTGTTTTTTTTAAATTTACATATCTGTATAAATATATATATATATATATATATATATATACAGCAAATAAAAAAAATGTTGACAGTAAAGTATGGTATAATTTTTGTAATATATATATGTATATATGTTAGAGAAATATATTTATATTTACAGTTCAGTTCAAAAGTTTATATGAATATATACAGTAAAGTAGAAAATTTTATATAGATAAGATTTGGAAAAGTAGAAAGTTTTAAAATGTTTAAAGTTTATGTAAAATGGGATTTTTAAACCTATATATATTATTTTTCATATGCAGTTTGAAAATGAAGAAAGGTAAAATACAATTTACTAGGTTATGTGAAAATAATTTATTAGGTGATAAATTATTTAATTAACTTATCTAGATTTTTTAAAATAAAATGTGTTTTAAAAAATAAATTATTGGTGTAAATCCAATTTATTATCTTAAATAAATAACTAATAATTAATTGTTTGACTAATTCAAAATATTAATCAACCGTATAAAATTGTTTATACAAGGTCTAATACAATGAAGAAAACAAACTGGAATGGAAATGGATTGCAAAATAAAAAGCAAAGGTGAGATCTTCTCACTCAAATGAAAGCTGGATTTTCAGTTATTGATTGCTGTTTGGATGTGATATAGTATATATAGTAATATATAGCAATATATATATATTGGAATATGTATATATTGGTGATTGATTTTCCTGCATTATATAGCGGATGAGACCCTATGCGCCGCATAATAGCGGATGATATTTTATAAATCCCATATACCGCGATATTCCACCTCGAAGTGGAATTGGTATTGTGCTAACATCTGTGGATGCAGGGAAGCAGGTTGGACGGATCCAACTGGATTCCTCAAATTGTATGAATTTGTTTCATATGTTGTATGAATTTGTTTCATATGTTGTGTGATGAATTATTTATAATCTGTGTATGATTATATCTGTGATTGAATGTGTTGAATGCTATAATTTAGTCGAATGTATTTTTGGTATCGTTGGATACCAGAAATAAAGAAAATTGGATTTTTGAAACTAAAGTTGGAAATTTTGAGTAAATTTCGTTTGAAAGAATTGGGTGAATTTAAAAGAAGGAATTTAAAAGCATAAAGTTGATTTTCGAAATCTTGTCGAATTATTTCCAAGATATGGGAAAGAATTTAGAATTTTAATAAGTGGGTTTTGGAAATATTGTTTAAAAGCAAAAGAATTTATTGGAAATGGGATTTTGAATAATTTGGAAGAGATAAAGGAATTTATTTTAAAAAGTGATAAATTTGTTTGAAATCCAATTGATAATTGATTTGGTATTTGAAAATAAATCTTTGGGAAATCGATATGAGAACTTATTTGGTGTTGAATTAAAATGGATTTTTGTGTTGAAATAAATGTGGAAATCGATTTGTAAAATGATTTGGCATTTGGAAATAAATTTAGCAATCAATTTGTAATTGATTTAATGTTTGAAATAAATTTGAAATCGATTTGGTGATTGAAATGAATTTGAAATCAATTTGGAAATTGATTTGGTGTTTGAAAGTGAATCTTTGGAAAACGATTTTGAAAATCATATATAAGTGGATATTTGGAAATTTAAATTCACAATGGAATTTATAAAGGAAAGGGAAATTTGTTTCAAAAATAAACATTGATTTATTTTTAAAGTGTGGAAAATATGATTTGAAATTGGTTTTCAAAGTGATGAAATGTGGAAATAAATTTACAGATTTGGGATGTAAATTTGAAATAAATCGATAAGGATTTATTTAATTGGTTTAAATGAAAGTGATTTGAAATTTGTTTTCAAATGGTTGAAGTGTAAACCATATCTTGTGAAGATATTTGAAATTTAATAATTTGGAAAAAATTATTTAAATTGGTTGATTGTTGTGAATGTTGTTGATAGTTAAATAACCGACTATCAATATTGCCTTTGAAATGGCACTTGATTTGTTTTTAAAACAAACGCTCATTATTCGGTTAAGCCGGGAGAGGTCTTTGTGTCATATAACCCATTCCGAATAGTGATACGTCGTGAATGGACATTATTTGAAGACCGGTGTTGAAGACCGGGTATTTTCGAAAATGAAAGGACAACCTGTCGAATGTCTCTGCACCGAGTTGCTCCGGTATAGAGATTTATATCACTCTTCTTGTGATGGGAAGTCCGGACGTGATTAGTGAATACCCGGATTGCAAGGGCTTCTTTGGAAGTGCCTTTGGTTCCGTTCGATCCCGGAACGGACTTGTATGGATGTGTGTTTGACGTTACATTTTGAGATGTAAAGCTGGTTTCTATCAAATACATTTCTGTTGGTGGCGGAGAATTTATTCTCTTAGCTTAACACCCTTCTCTGAGACGTACGAGCTCAGAGGTTATGTAGTTGATGGTTACTAGAGATACATTCCCAATTTGGTAATGTGGCATACGAAGTGTTGTTGATCATTTGTTGATCAAAGCGTGGCTTTGTGAAAAAGCGTGGCTTTGTGAAAAAGCATGGCTTTGTGGACGAGACTTCGTCGAGCCTCACAACCCGGTAATGGTCGAAACAGGAATGTTGTGGCAAAGGTTTTTAGGGGTCGCGCCCCTAGGGTATGTCATTTCCTTCTGGATAAAAGGTGATATCATGGTATGGAGCCCAGATATTTTACCTATGTTGATGCTGCAAATTTATTATACTTTGTGGTTGTTTCTTTGTGGTTGAGGATCCTCGGGTAAAGGTCGATGACGACCGAGGGATGACATAGCTCGTGTGTTAGTTACCTAGTTATAGCTTGGTTAAAGCGTAAGGTAGCGTCGACCTTGTGTTTGCAGAGATCCGGTTAGGTTCTCGGTGCGTCTTTCCAGACGCGTTTCGGTTTAAGGAAGTTCCTTTGCCTGACCATTTGTTGGAAATCCAAAGAAACAATACGAACCTTGTACGGTTTTAGTTGTATTACCTGCTATGGAATGTGGCGGTAACCTGCTATTGAACATAGTAGCTATAGTAGGCATAAGTGCGAAATGCCTATGTTGGCTAAGATTAATATTGTATTTTCGAAAGAATTTCCACACTATGCACTAGTAATAATATCAAAAGAGTTTTCTTTTGCGTAGTAAGCATGTTTGACTATCATAAGAAGAAATCTCCTCCAATTCTGCATTTGCATTGTGTGTGTGGCGGGAAGTCTTATGGTAGTTTCATTTTCCAAAAGCATTGCGAATTTGTTTTATTTTCTTTGTGAAAATAACTGTTTTACGATCTCACACTAGTCACCATGAATGACTCGGAGTTTATTGTTCCCTTTCTAAACTCTGGGTGCCCATAATTTTCCACACGGGCAGCCTGGAGTTATGTTATCAGGATATTCTGGATATTCTGGAGCTTTGGAGATGAGCTGGATGGCGGGGCGTACTACCGTACTTGTTTATTTATTCCGTTGTGTATTTTGTGTGAGGACAAGTTTATATAATTATCCATTGTTGTATTGAGTTGTATATTGACTCTAATTGATGTATTGTATAAAACTGATATAGTTCTTTATTTAAAAGACTAGTGATTATCTATTATATATTGTTCCGCTGCGAATGTGAGATTCTAATATTGTTGTTGTTTCTATTTCTTCTTCTTTAATTTTCTTCTGTCTTCTTCTACCTCTTCTTTTAACCCTAATGGTTCGGTTTTCCGGCATCCGATTGCGCGGCATTTGATACAGTGGACGTATTAATGTCGACTTTCGAGCGTCGAAAAGTCGAGTCGTTACAGAAGAGCTCAACTTCATCAGAGGACTATCAAAGATGAAGACGTCGCAGAACCGATAAATACCATGTTGAACCATCGACCCTACATCACCGACCGATCCAAAACGACCGGTAACAACCGATACCGATCCATCTGGAACAGTCGATACCGATCCATCTGGAATGGTCAGTACCGATCCAACTCGTGGAGGCAGGTCACATCACGTAGTGGGAAGAACACACACTGGAGATGTTGCGATCGATTTGGATGCTAAAGTTTAGTGAACCCAGACCAGTTACCTCTCTGGAATGACAATGAAGTAAATGCACGTGATTTACATTGAGAGGATGTTGGGCCAAGAAGGCATGGAACGACCCATAGACATCAACCAGACCATTCCCTTGAGGTGGAGCATGACACCGCTTGGCTCCAACTATCTAAACTCTGGACTTGTCAACTATGGTTAGACAGTCAGTAAGGGAAAGCCAAGGCTTAACTAACAATTATTGGGGAATCTCGAGAAGATATTCCCTATTCACTGATAATATTTTACATGCTGAGTATCCAAGGAGGTTCAGTATGCCGACGATGCCTGCCTATGAGGGAAAAACCGACCCCATGTAGCACATCATGAGATATGAATGGCTGATGGCTTCCGCATGAGTTGATGATGCAGCAAAATGCAAATGTTTTACTATTACTCTCTCTCACATAGCAACGATGTGGTTTATGAGATTACCCCCACGGTTAATCTCTAGATTTGACGATTTAGCAATGAAGCTTGTGGAGCAGTTTCATAAGCACGCAACCCAACCCAATGATGTAATGTCCCTATCCTGCGTGATCCAGGCTCCAAGAGAATCGCTAAATGATTATTTGGAGATATTTCATACAGCCATCATGGAAGTTAGTAATCCGAATGACCATTCAATATTAATGGCGGTAACAAGAGGGATTGATCCAGAATTTGATTTTGGCAATTAGTTAGCTGGCAAGCCACCTGCAACGTTTGGAGCATTTCCATGCGAAACTAGCTCAATATTTAAGGAAAGAGGAAGCTAGATGCTCTAGGAAGAAGAATGTTGTGGGACCAAGTGAAAAGGGAATGCAGAGTAATATTGCAGTAAAGCAGTTTGCTGATAGTTCTGGAAAAGTTCAAGTGAATGTCCAAGATAAACCGAATCAGCATAAGAAAGGCGGAGATACGAACCGTGAACGAAAGAGGGATTTTGGAAGAGGAAGGTTTAGGATTCTGATGTACGATACCTACACACCATTGAATAAATATTTAGAGAACGTCTATTTGTCTGCATGCAATACCATGTAGTATAGGAAGCCACCTTCGAAAGAATGATGGAGAAGCAGAAACAGACCGGAAAATATTGCCGGTTCCATGGATGCTATGGTCATAACACAAATAAGTGTAGCCATCTCCAGGATATTATCGAGAAATTGACTCAGGAGAGAAAGTTACAGCAGTTTGTTAAAGCCCCATAGGATGGTGGGCAGAGGACATCCTATCCCAGTCGAGGACAAGTGCCGCACAGGGTTGAGGAGCCTGCATGGACTGGTGGAAGATTAGTGATCAATACAATAGTCAGAGGACCACATCCAGTTGATAAAAGTTAGTATGAGATGGAGCGTTATGTTAGCACGATCAAGCATGTGAATTTTGAATGTTTTTTTAGTACAAAAGATGGGGCTCCGGCAAAACAGCGGCGTACAATGGCCGACGACATTGTATTCAGAAACAAAGATGCAGATAAGGTAGAGGCACTAACTATCGATCCAATGGTCATTTTGGCCATGATCGGCCCCGCTTTAGTGAGAAGGATCTTGGTGGACTGTAGAAGTTCCGTAAATATAATTTTCAAAAAGGCTTACGATCAGATGAGGATGGAATCCAAAGACTTAAAACCGTCTAGAGCCCGCATTCATGGCTTTAACGATGTTGCAACCAAAGCTATTGGTTATGTTAAATTTCTTGTGGAATTGGGAGAAGGCGATCACATGAGAGTGCGGATGTTGTTGTTTGTTGTCTTGGATGTTGACTCTCCATATAATGCTTTTCTAGGCCAACCGACCCTAGTTGAAATTTAAGCAGCCCTTGCCCCATGGTGTTTAACTTTGAAATTCCCGATTGATAATGATGCTGGATTTATGCATGGTGATCAGGCGACCGGACGTGCCTGTTATGTGGCTGAGTTGAGGGATGCTCAACGGAAGGAGGAAGGTAAGGGTGTGGACAACTCTCTCCACATCCAAGCTACTGAAGATTGATAACCAACGCCTGAGCCTTGGGTCGGGCGCCACAATTAGTTCTACAGAGACATTGATCCAAGGAATGACGAGGAAGGGCCTAAAGAGATCAAGGCTGCACCGATTGGGCTAACAATTGACATCACGATCAGCCATGACGACCCGTTATGGGACCTAAAGATCGGATCATAGCTCAGCCCCTCGATGATGAAAGAACTTGCTGGTTTTCTCCGAGCGAATCCTGATGTGTTCACTTGGACTCATTCTGACATGTGTGGGATCTCACCTGCCATTAGGAGCCATGCATTGAATATCGACCCGAGGCATGTCTCGGCAAAATAGAAAAGGCATGGCATGGATCTGGAGAGATCTACTGCCCTTAATAGGAGGTGGACAGACTCAAAGGCAGAGGGTTTATTTACGGTGCCCTCTATCCAAAAAGGGTATCTAATCCTATACTTGTGAAAAAGGTGAACGGAAAGTGGTAGACATGCGTTGATTATTCGGACTTGAACAAGGCGTGCCCGAAAGATAGTTTTCCCCTCCCAAGGACCGACCAGCTGGTAGACTCAACCGCAGGACATGAATTGCTATCTTTTGTGGATGCATACTCTGGACATAACCAAATCCCGATGCACATTCCCGATCAGGAGCACACCATCTTCATTACTGATGTTGGATTGTATTGCTAAATGGTAATGCTGTTTGGATTGAAGAATGCTGGAGCAATCTATCAACGCTTAGCCAGAAGAATGTTTAAAGATTAGATCAGAAAGACGATGGAAGTATATGTGGATGATATGCTCATAAAGTCATGACGATCAAGCGACCATATTAAAAACTTGGCAGAGATGTTTGATATCCTCCGATATTACAGAATGAAGATCAATCCACTGAAGTGTTCTTTTGGAGTTACACAAGGAAAGTTCTTGGGTTTCATCGTCAATGCCTGCAAAATCGAAGCTAATCTCGAAAAGATTCTAGCAATTCGCAACATCCAAGTGCCAAAGACCATCAAACAAGTACAGAGCCTAAATGGGAAGGTTACCGCCCTAAGTCGATTTATTTCCAAAACCACCAATAAGTGCATTCTATTTGATTTGATTAGAAGAAGGAAAAGGAAATTTGAATGGACGTGGGATTGTGAAGATGCATTCCAAGCTTTGGTGAACCACTTAGAGAGACCTCCCATCTTGTCAAAGCCGGTGGATCACGAAGACTTGTATATCTACTTGGCCGTGTCGGTACACGCTATAAGTGCCGCTTCAAGAAGAGAATCGAATCCAGAGAATGATCTATTATGTTAGCAAGCGATTATCAGGAGCTGAAAGGAATTACCTAAAGATAAAGAAATTGGCATATTACTTGTTGATTGCTTCACGAAACTCCACCCCAATTTTCAGGCTCATTCTATCAATGTTTACACCGACCAACCGTTACGGCAGGTCCTACAGCGACTTGAGACGTCTGGGAGTTTACTCAAGTGGAATATCAAGCTGAGCCAACTCGATATCGCTTATCTTCCACGAAGGGCTATCCAGGGACAAGCACTGGTGAACTTTATAGTAGAATTCACTACACAGGATAATCTCCCAAAGAGCGGTGGAACCCCTACCACTCGATGGAAAATGTATATGGATGGAGCATCTAATGATCATTATTCTAAAGTGAAATCGTGATAGTGACCCCAGAAGATCGATCAATTTGCTACGCTTTGAAGCTCAACTTCCCTGCAACGAACAACGAAGCTGAGTACGAAGCTCCGATTGCTGGACTTAAACTTGCTAGAGAACTAGGATAAAATCTCTTAAAATCTTTTGCGATTCACAGTTGGTAGTATACCAAGTAAGGGGAGATTACTAAGCTAAAGGACAACGACTCGCTCCATACCTTACCTAAATCCAAGAGTTGTTGACCGACTTAGAGTATTATGACATCACACACATTCCCCGAGATCAGAATAAAGAGGCTCACTCATTGGCAAAGCTTGTTAGCACTGGGGATGCGCAATAGATGGGCTTGGTTCTGATCGAAGTACTGGACACTCCGAGCATAAACTTGATGGAAATCGACCAGGTACTAGAGACGGAGGCTGAGAAGGATTTGTGGATGACTCCGATTAAAGACTATTTGCTGTAGGGAGTTCTTCCTAAATGGAGGAATGAAAAATGACAAGTCCTTCGGAAAGCTTCACTACATATTTCAGGAAGGAGTCATGTATAGAAAGGGATTTTTTGTCCCCCTGCTCCTGTGTATCGCTCATGATGAAATAAAACGAGACCTAAAGGAAGTTCATGAAGGGTAATGTGGCGATCACACTGGGGGCAAACCCTAGCAAAAGAATACTCCGTTATGGGTATTATTGGCCGACTGTAAACCAAGATGTTGTCGATTACGCTAGGTGACGTGACAAGTGCTAGACATACGCAAAAATTCAAGAGCTCCGTGGATGAAAATCACACAAATGGTCAGTCCATGGTCGTTTTCCATATGGGGCATAGATATTATTGGTTCCTTATCGATCTCTAAAGGTGGTGCAAAGTACGTCATCATCGCAGTTGATTACTTCACCAAATGGGCCAAAGCGAAACCTTTAGCCACGATCACGACAAAGAATGTAACGCCCCACCTCTATACCCATGCTAACCAAGAACACTACGATGTAGTGTTGTCAATTAGCACGGAGAATAAGGCTGTGGAGGAGCGACCATCCATGTAACTTCTTTGTGCGAGCACCGATATGTCAGATAGAATAGAATGCATATCATTTAAGGAGGAAATCCGACATACCGATAAAAACTCTAAGCTATCACACGGTGGCTATATATAATCTTCGAAAACAAACATAGAAATAATCATAACATAAATCATTCACAGACATCCATATCACAAAGGCGGAAGAAGATATGAATAAATGTATAACACATGAAAGTGTACATCAGAGTAGTGGTCCGAAAGATCCACGATAATACAAAAGAATAGCAACACGTGCTATACAAAAGAATAAGTATACAACATAGAGTCTGTATCTCAAATTTGTACATCCAAAAACTACTAATCTATGTAGTTAGCCAAAAGTAAGAATAATCCTGAAGAGAAGTCAAGCAGAAGCACCTGTAACATCTCGGTCTGACCCGAGTATTATTTATAAGAAAATAATAAACGGATCAGTCTAGCTATAAATATCAGATGATAAGGTATAGGATAAATAATATGGCATGAACATGTAACAACCATAACGACATACTACTATAAGTATGTAAATGATAATCAACAAAAGATTAATCAATATCACAAGAATCTTCTCAAAGATAAAATAGGGTATCATACCCTAAACTTGTATTCATAACAAGTCAATAACACATGAATTCACCAATGCAAAAAAGCTGATATCATATCAATGAAAATCATGAAAATTGGTGAAGCAAAAATTCCAGAAATCATCACAAGAAATTCAGAAAAACACATAAAAAAGGGGGGGAGGCCTAACACATGAACGGGAGCATGAAAACTCACCAATGCGTAAAACACATGACGAGAAGCTATCTCATGGAAGCTATCCATTAAATTTTCACACAGGAATGGCCCGAAGACCATAGGGTGCTACCCTATATATGTGATGGCGAAACATCACAAAAGCGGGGTCTAGTCTCCCTCGCAGACAAAGAGACATCGCTCAATCGCTAGTCTAAATCACAAAACTGATCGTCATGATCATCAGGAAGTGTTAACCATACCAAGCTAGTAAATATAGGAGTTTAGCTTCATGTCCCATAACCACTTTCTTAACTGAAATATTTACGAACAAGCTGTAGATCTTCACTAGAAAATTGTCACAAAAGGGGTTCAATCGAACAAGTCCAAGAGCTAAGCGACGAAGTGAACGCAAGAGTTTCATACCACTCATTTTACTAAGTCGTTTAATTTGATTTCTCATTCGAGTGAAGTAAAGGCTTGTATATACTAGTAGGTTAGAAAACGGTTTGAGAAAACGAACTTTATATTTTAAAATAGTGTTTGAAATCATTTGGAAGAATTACTACTAGTATTGAATCCTTCATGTTTTAAAATGACAAATCACAGAAATTGATTGTAGAATCAATAAGTCACAAATGTTCACGTTCGAAGTCGTAAATGAAATCCAAAGAAATCAACTCAAAATGCTCAAAGTAGAAGTTCTGTTGAATGTTTTTCAGATAAGATCCCCTACGGATGGGGGTCCAGGTGGGTGGCAACCCCCTAGGTGGGGGTGCGGGGGCAACGCCCTTGCTACGGTGTTCGACCTAGTGAAGACAAGCGGCCTCGAGAAGCCAAACGACCTAAGGGGCTATGCGACCTAATGGGTCATGCGACCTACGACCTAAGTGGAAGACAGGTCGAGCGACCTAAGGGATATGAGGTCCAGCGACCTAATGGATATAAGGTCCAACGACCTAAGTGAAGCAAGGCCTAGCGACCTAAGGAAAATAAGGTCTAACGACCTAAGGAAAAGAGACTTGCGACCTAAGGACTCGCGACCTAAAACTCGCGACCTAAGGACTCGCGACCTACGACCTAAAGCAAAACATGTCAAACGACCTAAAGGCGAAACAGGTCAAACGACCTAAAGCTTGCGACCTAAAGACACGCGACCTAAAGCTTGCGACCTAAAGACACGCGACCTAAAGCTCGCGACCTAAAGACACGCGACCTAAAGCTCGCGACCTAAAGACACGCGACCTAAAGACGAACGACCTAACTCCGAACAAGCTAATGTGAGCATATAAGGCCGAACGACCTAACTGCAAACGACTTAAGGCCAAACGACCTACGACCTAACTGCCAACGACCTAAGTGCGAACGGGTCAGTTCCGAGGCAGAACGACCTAACTCCAGGAAATTCACCAAAACACTAAAATTTGGAGTTTTTCGCCAATCCAATCCAAACCAAATGCAAGTACCCGTGCTAAAGTGATAGGAATACATCCCAAACAGTCCAATGACAGATATAGGCAAGATGTGAGATTAAAAATCTCACTTTTTCACTAAAATGGATGAAGATGAAGCTTGAAAGCAAGAAGAAGCAATCCAAAGCTTGAATCCAATATCTTCTACTTGAATTTGGAGTTGAATGTTGGATTTGCAATAGAATTTGAGTTTGGAGTTTTAATTTACACTTCCCACCACCATTTTTGATAAAGCTTGAATGTTAAAACAAATGGTGAATGATGTGAGGAAGAGGGTTGGGCTGAACTAAAGAAGGTGCAGTCCAAACCAAAGTCACAAGCGGGAAAAAGTAGCGAGAATTTCACTAACTCCAAACATATCGAAGTTTACACTCAAAAAGATCACAAACATCATTTTGAACTCAATGGAAGTGGTCTCGAGTCCTAATTTGACCGTATGCAAAAAGTAGCTTTTCAGGCTAACATCCGACTAATGATAAAATATTTAAATAAAGTATTTAAATATAAAATCGACAAATATGCGGGTTGTTACAAAGAAAGTAATCAACTTCATTGTTCGAAACATCATCTCTCATTTTGGCCTTCCATGAACTATTGTAACTGATAATGGGACTCAATCCAACAGTGCTGAATTCAAAGACTTCTGTCGTCATCATTATATTGAAAAGTGATTTGCCATAGTTGCGCATCCTCAAGTAAATGGACAAGTTGAAGCTGTGAACAAAATCATAAAGTCCATCCTGAAGAAGCATTTGGAAAAGGTTAAAGGCAAGTGGGTGGATGAACTCCCAAGAGCACTATGGGCTTATAGAACCACCCACAAGTTCGTGACTGGCCATACTCTATTTGCCCTTGCTTATGGCTCCGAAGCCGTTATTCCTGTTAAACTCGAAGTCCCTTCTCATCGAGTGACCTATTATGATCCAAAATGAATAGAGATCTCCTTTTGGAATCTCTAGACTTTGTTGATGAGAAGTACGAGGAAGCTGATTTGATGGCAGCTACACATCGACACCGAGTCGCCTGATACTACAACACTAAAGTCCGACCTAGAACCTTTGAAATCGGGGATCTCATCTTGAAACGGTTTTTTCTGCTCCGTCGCACATGAATCCTACTTAGGAAGGACCAAATGTTCTTGAATAGAGGCTTGGAGAGGAAACTTTCAAGCTAGCGACTGTTGATGGCTTCACACTCCCAAGAGCGAGGAATAGCAAGCATTTACGATGCTATTTCACTTAGTTTATTCTTCTTCATTTAGTTGTATTCAATTTCAAGATTTTCTTTAGCATTTGATTTTCCAATTGTGTATTAAGACAAATTATGTCATTTCTTTCCATTTGACAAATAAAGTTTTAAATTTCCTTCATATCTGTGATTGTTGTAGCATTAATATTATTTATGATGCCCGACTAACTAATATTTACATGTCCAAACAAGTTCCCAGAGTTTGGAGCTAAATTACTTTATTTCACGATTGAACTAAACAAAATGAACGTGGTCCGACCTTCATTTGATGATTTTCATTCACAACCCGACGGACGGAGTACATAATGAGGAATGGATGTGACTTGACCATCTGATAACCAAGTTAATCCCACCCAGCAATGGGATGTACATAAATCAAAAGTAATTGTGACACGATCGATCGCTCGCTAAGTCAAACCCCGGACTTTGGGGTATATCAATCAATTAGGAAAGTACGATCTGACTATTTTTTGAAATAACTCTAAGTCCCTAGAGTGTGGGCAGGAGTATAAACATGAGTTGTGTATGATTCGACCACCCACTAACCAACTCCTATCCCCAGAGTGCGGATTTGAGTATGAACAAATAAGATGAGTGTGGTTTGACCACTCACTATTCCATAAACTCCAACCTGAAACCGATAGGAGGGGTATAAACTCGCTAAGGATGGAGTTCAACCATCCACTATCAAACTCTGCTAACCTAAGAATGGAGGCAGGAGTACAATCATTCAAACTATTGAATCCGACGACGTAACACTGGGCTCGAGCCCTAGTATTTGATACAACTAAAGGCTATGACTACATGGGGGCCTTGAGTAAAAAGTTAATGGACAATTGTCCAAATTAACGAGTGACGAATTACAAGTACATTGAATGAAAAAGTAATAACACAACTACCTAATAGTTCGACAAAAGTAAAAGAACTTTATTTACGTAAGCTTGGAAGGTCAAGTACAAGTATTTATAGTAAAGGAATCAAATAAGAGGGCCGATCTTGTACAAATTCGGCCAAAAAAAAAACCAAAAGGACTTGGAAGCGTGAGTGCATGCAAAGAATCACTTCCTCCTTGACTTCCTTTTCTTCTTGTTGGAATCAAGAGAGATTTCACTTGAGCTTTCTCCACTCCTCTTTTCCCCTCTCTTCCCGCTTCCTTGGTCTTTAGCTATATTAGACTGGGTTGACCCAGTAAGTGCATCATGAGCAAGTTCTGGCTGAGGAGTAGATACCTCCATAGTTTCTCTAGGTCAAACAATGGAGATGGGATGGGGAATGATCTCCATTTTCTCCTACTTGACTTTCACTTCGAGAGCAATGTCAGCTTCAAGTTTCTATGCCATTTCCTGCATGGAGGGACCTAACAAGGATTGAGAAGTTCCAATAATCACTCAGTCGTCATCAGTAGGAATCTCTTAATGCGGATCACTTTCTTCCCTCAGTAAAGCGTCCATCAGGTGCTCATTGATCATAAAAGTTTCCTCTTCTACAGCATTCTGGATAAGCCGTGATAGTAGCATACTCCATCATTGGTAATTGAGGCCCTGGTTGAGATTCTTTAGGAAGAGGTGAAACCGCAGCCAGCAGATCTAAAGCCGAGTAAATAAAAATATTATATACATCGACCAAAAACACTCCAGGTTTTTGGAGGACAGGTGAGTTTAAGGCAATACCTTCTCCAGATTGATCTCCCACATCAGCCAAAGTGCCCCAAAACCTCCTTCCATAATCGGGGAGAGCCCACTAGGTGTAGCAATAAGTGGTTTCTACGGATTGTAACTAGGCTCGACAGAAGGACTCATAGCGGTGCTGGGAATAGCTTAGGCCACCAGATTCTGGTCATCTCCGACACTGTGTGATTTGGACCCAGAACCTTCACCAGCCTCATGTTGAGAAGTTGCGACATGCTCTTTTTGAAGTATAAGCTGGGTTTAGTGAAGAACTTTGGGTTTGTCACCCAATAGAATTTCACCTTCCAGCATCACCAAATCGATTTGTTCAGTGATAAGAGCCTCATTCTCCTATTGAACAAGATGCTCCTAAGCATGTACAAGATGGTAAAGGTAGTCACCCCAGAGCCACTCCAAGTTTCTATACTTTAAGACATTGGCATTATAAAGAATGAGCAGTAGATCCAATTCCTCCATAACCTCCTCCCGGACCTTTTCTTTCACGGCCTCCACTTCTCATTTAACGAGGGCATCAATGTCTTTAATCTTTTCGACAGCCACGTCCCTTACAAGTCTGACGGTAACTAATTCCTTGTGAGCGTCTAGACCAGTTTATGCACTTCTTCTTTGTCTTTGGATTCGTGCTCAAATTTAATTTTATACTTAGTTGTGCTTCTTTGAGCCGCGTCCCTTTCTAGAACCAGTTTATGATTCCGATGATGAAGCGCTTCGACTTCAGCCAAGTGCCTTGCTTTTGATAGTGACTAAGGATCATGCAATATGGAATATTAAATAAACTATCTACTTATGTAGAATGTAAATGTAAAGTAATAAAGTAAATGACACCGGAGATTTTTATACTGGCTCGAACTTCCTGTTCTACGTCCAGTCCCAAACTCCTTCTGGAATTTAACTATTAACCCTCACTTAACCTGGAGGAACATGTATTACACCACCTAAGCAACCGAGCACCTTCAACCGCCTAAGCAACAAAATAGGACTTCAACCACTTGAGCAACAGAGTAGGACTTCAATAATACAGAAAATTATCTGACTGAATGCGCTCTTTTAATAGCACGGATAAGCCTTTAGAGTACACCCTTCCTATAATCTTCTCCTTTGTGGTATATCGTGTAATTCGTGAAGGCAAAAAGTTTATTAGATCACCAATAAAGTGTTCTTGAATGAACAAGTTATTATAATGAAGTTTTTAAGTATTGAATGATTAGAGTTCAAATAGCAAGGTAGATTAGAAATAAGAATAAGAATTGATTGTTAAAACAATGAAATTTATGGCTATTTATAAAGATTTAAGAGTTGTATTCGTTCATGAAAGATAGCCATGAAAAGATATGGAAGCAACACTTGAATCAAAAGTTGTTTCAGTTCATTGAAATGAAGTGTCTTTTGAAAAACTAGCCGTTATGAAAATTCAGCCGTCTGAACGAAGCAACTCAGCCAGCTGAATTGATTTAGAATCGAAACAGCAAAGAAATAGTGCAAAAATGACATAATTCAGCCGGCTGAATTATCATATTCAACCGTCTGAATATTTAGACTTATTTGTGTACATGCACAGTAGTCAGCCGGCTGACTCAAGCCATTCAGCCGGCTGAGTTAGTGTTTTCTGGGTTTTTCTAATTATTTTGATGAACTTTATATTATGTGTCTGTATATACCACTTCAGAGAGATTTTAACATATATTTACTACTAAACTCAATCTATTTTGCTGAAGCTTCAATCTGGAATCTGGGCTTCAAATTGTTAGACTATTTCTCGAGTAAAAACAATATCTTCTCCTGCAAGTTTAGTTAGATCTAAACGATATATTTTCTTATATAGTTGTCACAATCAAAACAGCAAAATTCAAGGTTCTAACATTCTCCCCCCTTTTGATGATGACAACTATGCAAGTTATATAAATAAAAATAGATTTATACTCCTTCTGTCTTAATACCCCCCATCATTTATGACGTACCTTTTTCTCTCCCTTTTTCATTAACAAAAAGGAATAGATATCAAAAGGAGAAATAAGTAGTTTGTATAAATAAACAATTTATGAGAAGCGGTATTAAACTCAAAATATCACAGAACATACAATCATCAAATCACGTAAAATACTCACATTGAAAATTTGAACATCGCGTTTATGGCTTCATTTCCATAAGTATCAGAAAATTTGGAATATATCTCCCCCTGTATATGTGGTGTACCTATGAAAAAATGGGATATATGTTCTCCTACCCACTTCCTATGTTAGGGTCCGGGGGTTAGGTCTTGGGAAGCCGTACCCATTTGGGTGTGGTTGAACCTTTACAAATATAATTTTCATTATTAACTATTATATCAAAATAATCATCAATGTATTTTTCTCTGTTTTTCCAATTAACGGGAACCTAAATACTTAGATAATTTTTATACATATTTCCCATCAATGATTTTGTACTTCTAGAGATATTATAAACATTATTGGTCATAGCAGTACTTGAATTTCTAAAAAATTGGATTTAGACTTTACTCAAAATCTAGTACTAGCATTAACATTTTTACTATTCATGAAAGCGTATTTAGTGCTATTTCTACGATCAGTTTTATTATATCCTAAACCACTTTTATCATATAAAGGTCTAAAACCAGATAAAAATCTTGTTTAAATCATTTTGACCATTATTAAATTTCATTAATTCATTTTTATGTTTTTCAAATTTAGTTTTAAAGTCCCAATTGTTATTTTCAAAAGAAATATTACTATTTTTAAAAATATTAATTTTCTCATTTAATTCAGAATTCTTGTTTTTTAACGTATAGTTCTCATTTTTAAGAAGAAAATTTTGAGATTTTGAATTATCTAAAGAAGATTGTAATAAATCATTTTGTCTTTTCAAACCAAAAATTTCTTTTGAAAATTTTTCTTTCTCCTTTTCAAATAAGGTGTTTTGTTTGTCTAGAAATTCTTTAAGAGTTATAAAATTATTTTTTGAAACACGAAGTTGACTAAATTTAATTTCTCATTTTTCAATTTCTTATTTTCAAGTTCGACATATTTCATCTTTTCTAAAATAATAAAATTAAGCTTTGAGATATTATCGCTTGTACTAACCAATTCTTTATTATCTTTTACTAAAATTAGTAAATCAAAAAGTACCATTTTATAGTCCTCAGTTTTTGTAGCTTTGACAGTTTCAGGCGTTTTGCTTGCTGTATTTTGACTGGATTTTTTTGCCATTATTCTATGATGTTGTGACGATCGATAGAATTTCAGGCTCCAATACCAATTGATAGTGACTAAGGATCATGTAATATGGAATATTAAGTAAACTATCTACTTATGCAAGATGTAAATGTAAAAGTAAAGCAATAAAGTAAATGACACTAGAGATTTTTATGCTAGTTCGAACTTCCCGTTCTACGTCCAATCTCAGACTCCTTCTGGAATTTAACTATCAACCCTCACTTAACCCGAAGGAACAGGTATTACACCGCCTAAGCAACCATACATGACTTCAACCGCCAAAGCAACAGAATAGGACTTCAACCGCCTGAGCAACCGAATGGGACTTCAATAATACAAAAAATTATCCGACTGAATGTGCTCTTTTAATAGCACAAATAAGTCTTTAGAGTACACCCTTCCTATAATCTTCTCCTTTGTGTTATATCATGTAATTCATGAAGATAGGAAGTTTATTAGATCACCAATGAAGTATTCTTGAATGAACAAGTGATCATAACAAAGTTTTTAAGTACTGAATGCTTAAAGTTCAAATAGCAATATAGATTAGAAATAAGAATATTAATTGATTATTAATACAATGAAATTCATGGCTATTTATAAAGATTTAAAAGTTGTATTCACTCATGAAAGATAGCCATGAAAAGATATGGAAGCAACTCCTGAATCAAGAGTTGTTTCTGTTCATTGAAATGAAGTGTCTTTTGAAAAACTAGCCGTTATGAATATTCAGCCATTTGAATGGAGCAACTCAGCCAGTTGAATTAATTTAAAATCGAAACAGCAAAGAAATAGTGTAAAAATGGCATATTTCAGCCAGCTGAATTATCACATTCAACCGTATGAATATTCAAACTTATTTGTGCACATGCACAGTAGTCAGCCGGCTGACTCAAGCCATTCAGCCGGCTGAGTTAGTGTTTTCTGGGTTTTTCTAATTGTTTTGATGAACTTTATATTATGTGTGTGTGCATTTACCACTTCGAAGAGATTTTAACATATATTTACTACTAAACTCAGACTATTCTGCTGAAGCTTCAATCCGGAATCTGGTCTTCAAATTATTAGCCTATTTCTTGAGTAAAAACAATATCTTCTCCTGCAAGTTTAGTTAGACCAAAATGATATATTTACTTATATAGTTGTCATAATCAAAACACCAAAATTCAAGGTTCTAATAGCTTTCTCATCTTCAAGTGCCTTGATGGCAGTCTCTGCTTTTCTCTCGGCTTCTGCCAATGAGTTCCTCAAAGATTCTAACTCATTACTTAGAGTTTTGATGATCCGCTTGTCCTGGGCCACTTGGCATTTCAATTTATCAATTGTTGCTGCTCTCTCTTAAGACACTTTGGATATCCTCTCTACCGCATCCATCCACTCATTATACTGCCTATGGATATCAGTTACAATCAATAGTTGTTTGCTAGAATTTTTCAAGAACTTTCTTAAGGTTAGGTATAAAGAAAAATCCATCAAGACATACATTTGGAAAATTTGATTTAAGTTGGACCATGCGAGCGATGGCATTGGCTTGTTGAGCTTCGGTGATAACTTGGGTGTCAGCGCTTTCTTTGCCCGACCTCCATTGGTGAACATCATGATGCCGACGATCACTGGGTCGCTGAGGATAGGATGGAACAATAAACTGTGAAGAAATTGAAGTATAAGGGGGACCGCATGAGGTGTCAATAGTAGGAACATCATCGTGACGATCTTGTTGCTTTTTAGAATCTTTAGGGGGAGGAGATCTAGACTTAGACTGATATTTATCATGGGAGGACATGTCTCTTTCACCTTTATTCTAATAATCATGGTCCCGGCTAAAGCGATAGCTAAGGTCATATTCATGACCATTGCCTTGACGATACGAGCCCTAGCGAGAACCAGGATTCTGGTGTGATATTTCCCATAGAGAGTGAAACATGTTCTTATTCCTCTTCATTGTTTCTGCAAAGAAAAAAGAAAGAATAAATCAGTTCTAAGTATTGAAGGACTTGGAATAGGTGCAATGCAATATTGTGAAGTGCGTGCGAACGTGCATGTCCTTGTGTCCCCCCAACGGACCAGTCATCGAAGCTTTACTAGCAGGAGTAATGTGGTGACCCTACTCTCAAACACATAGATTTTTTTAAAAAAAAACATACAACAGGAATTCACCACTAAACCCCATTTCTTCTATATTTGAATATTTAAATAATTTCCAAATATTTTTCCCAAGACCCTGGATTTACCAATATAATCATATCAGTGAACAAAACATATTAAGACAATTACATATTTGATGATATATAATTGTTTCCCTTTGCCTTTCAGAGCTAACAAATTTGCAAAGAGAATTTGAATCAAACAGGCAACAAAATACCATATATGTTGTCAACATAACCATTTATTTCTTCCCTAATTTTGTTCTACTGCAAGAGATAGATTTTTAGCAATTAAAATACTTATATGTATAATATTGCAATGCACAGTGCATTTTTCCATGGTTTCTAGACTTTCTGCCTAAATAAGTCTATTAACACTAAAATGACATTTAATTGTTCTTATGATAGTTATCAAGTACTTGTATGAAATCACTTCAAAAATTATACTTGCAGGCATGAACATTGGAAGTAATTCCTATTTACCATTTCAGGTTGAACAATTAAAGCCATGCTGCATTTTTAAGTTTAACATGGTGCAGACTTGAGTACTTGGTGTTTTATTGAAAATACTTGGGGTCATTTGAGTGTTGCTTGGAGTTTTTTTTTGTCTGGAAAAACTTACACTTCATGAGTTGAAATAAAATGGTTCCAGGCTACAAGAGTTTGACCCATGGCCATCTAGGCCGACCATAGTCCTTCTTTTACCACTTGCAAACCCATATTCCTCATATTAACAAACTTCTACAAAGATCTATTCCTAACACAAGCATGTTTCTGCCTAATTTAAATTCCTGGAAATGCATCCATATACATTCAATCCATTAACCAAAAATACAATTACTTCCAGGTTTGTTTCTTTCATATTTTTTTTTAGAAATCAAATACACAAATGCATGTTAATTGATTCTTACTCCAGAATTCATGCACAAGCCAGTATCACTTACCTGCCATGCACAAATTCATTTCTCTTGAATACCCTGTTAGCGCCAAAAATGGGCACCAACCCCGAATCCGAGATTAATGCCGAAATCAGCAGTTAATCTCCTAAGCTGTGAAAGCACCAGCGTTTGCACGCAATTCCAATTTCAATTCACAGATCACAGAATACGTAGAGAATACAAATGAAGAAAAACAAATTAAAACGAGGAAGAAATAAGGAGGAGACACGAGATTTTATAGTGGTTCGGCTAATATCAATGCCTACGTCCACTTTGATTTTATTGCAATCGGTGTTTACAATTACAATCGTTGAGTAGGAAAATAAGTCCAGAGATCCCTTTCCTTGTACAAGCACCCTAGTATTTATAGTTGTGGTTGGAGGCCTAGGCTTGCACCAGAATAGGATCTGCCTTTGATTCATTACGTGCTGCCTACAATTGCTCCTACTTTAATTCTCACGCTGACACGTCACCATAGCTTGGTCCATATCTCTCATTTTGTAGCCGCCTTATACATTGCATCCAGAAACTAGCACCTCCGCCTCCTCATATATAACTTCCGCCTCCAGAATGTTGTATTTAACGTATCCTTGCCTCTACTAACTTCCGCTTCCCACTAATAAGTAATGTTTCGCCTCCATGAATCTATAGTTCCGCCACGTCATCACAATGCTCTCCATTCAAACAGTGAAGTTCCGCTTCGATATATGGCTACTCCAAAAAGTGCTGACGTGCTTCATCGCAACATATATATACGCATCCACTTAAGTATACACATCCGTACATATGTTAACGTTTTGTACTCACTGCTCGCGCCTCTATACATATGCAAATGCATATATCGCATATACAATAACGTGTCCAGGTAGCCTCAACGTCAACCCACATGCACTGAAATTATGTACACGCGTTTACCAATAACAATGCATCCATAACTTGTCTCATCGTATCCAAATCCCAGTATCCAAGTTTGATGTATATTAACACAACCAGATATATCCATACGTGTTGATGTACCGAATGCCACATCACGTATTGAATTAGCTAAGAGCCTAGTTCCGTATCCATAAATATTCCGTATCGATCCCACACGAGAAGTCCGTATCCATATTCCCAATCGATCTCCAATCCATGATTTCCATCCATTTTTAGCCAATCTATTGATAGCCCGGCCTTGACCAAAAGGCGGGGTAACATACCCCTACTCAAATCTTGTGAGCTCATTTTTTAAATCCACCACCTTGGCTCTTTAATTTTCATAAATCATAATATAAATTCAGGCAATAGAAATCAGAGATTATCACATACACATATCATATTTATATGTTATGTCCATCCCCTTGTTTCTTCAAATCAGACATTCATAAAATCAGCAGTTAACCCATCATCATCAATAGTCATTCAAAACAGGTTTACTTAAGTACATATTTTAATCCAAATACTTAGAAAACTCCCTACAATTAACTTCAACTACAACATGAAATCTGACTAATAAATTCATTACAAAATAACTGCAAATTTAAAACTGGTTTCTTTTATTTATACTAGCAGCTAATGCCTTCTTCATCCATCATGCCAACTTCGATTTCCTGCAAGCAATTCACCGAGCTGCCCCAATTTTAATGAGACACCCAGATAATTGCAAGGGCAACCAAAAGGGTCAGTTTTCACTGGTATGAGCATTTATCAAATTTATACACATATTCATAATTTTTTTGGTGAACTTGCAATGTCTACCTAGTTTAGCAGATTTCATACTTAGCATATTATTGGTTAATGCCAAATGATACAAAGACACATTCATTCATTCAGACAATACCCAGCAAACAATAAAAATAAATATATAATTCTTGATTCATTTTTCTCCATTTCTAAATAAGTAAACTCGGATTTTATACTCCCAATTTCACCCAATAATTAATCAAAGCACAATTTTTAAATTTGATTGATTTAACTCCATATCTGGATATTTATTTTCCAGATTTTTAAACCCCATTCTCCATTTATTTTATGGTCTTTAACTCCCTGTCAAATGAACACCATGTATGCATTGTGAAGGAAACTCCCATGTTATTTAATTTATTCCAACACACAAAGGCCTCAGGGTGCAATTGCACCATGCATATACTTACTCCCACCTGAAGCAAGCAGATCATTGACTAACTCCCAAATGACCAATTTAATTTTTCTTTAATAAATCCCCCTCCAGTTTCTGCTTATTTTATTAAGCTTCTATTTATGAATTCAATTATAAAAAACTCCCAATTCATTCATGTTTTAGAAAGGCTTATCTACTTTTATACTTTCTGGTTCAACCCCATGTTCTCCATTTATTTTCCTTATTACAGAAAATACCCCAAGATACCTATGGTTTTTCCTAAAAATAATTTAAGCATCATGATCCTACTATCTTTCTTCTATTTTATTGTGAATATATGAATAAGGGTTTTATTAAGGAAATCCCTCAAAAACCCAGAAATTCTCCTCTGACTTAGGATATGAATATTTAGTTTCATGCTTCATTATCTAAGAAATAAACATGAGCTAGATCACTGTCTTGCTGCCTATTTCCTAAATAATTTAGATCCATACTTCATAATAATAAAATATAACAAAAATGCTGAAACCATTTTAACTTTGAAAACCCACATACAGATTAAAATCCCAAACAAGAATGCACAAACAAACATCCATCTCACCCATAACCAATCATTTCAGAGATTTTAAATGATTTATAACATTTTAGGCTGCCTACAAGAGGACTTAATGCCATTGCATACAAAGGGATAAATACTCACATAGTGTTCTCCTTTTACTGCCTTAATCCCCTAAACAGCAAATCCTCCAAAGTTTCAAGCTAATGTTTCTCCTATTTTATTTTATTTTGTTTTGATCCCGAGAGAATGGTGGATATGGTTATGTGCAGGTATTTAAAAACCATTCTAGGGTTTAAGAAAAATGGGTAATTCCCTTGATGCCCTAAGATATTCATGCACAAATCATTTCCCTGTGTGGTCCTTAATTGGGAATGCACACTTCTGGTTACCTCAATTAGTTATTTCGGGAATAAAGCATTTTAAACACTTCATGCCATTTTCATGACTCTATTTTACTCATGCCATATGCATGTGACCCCTTGTTTATTTTTATTTCTTCTAAGTTTAAAGAAACTGCAAACCCCCTTGTGTTTTCTGCCTAACTACCATCTCCATTCAATCATGCATACCATCATACATAATCATGTGATGTAAAAAATCATTCACATTATGTTATTTGCTTGAAATAAATATAAGATATAAAATTCATATTTGATCCTATATTTTTTTTATTCTGCCTTTAGTTAAAATAGCAACTCCTCATACACCTTTATGTGATAAAAAAATCACATATATCATGCTAATTATTTCTAGCATAAATATATAAGACATTTAAACCTTATATTAAACTTCATTTTATTCTGTCTTTAAATAAAACAGAAAACACCCCATATATTAAATATATGTATTTATATAATTCTTTGGACATGGAACTATATTTGTTTTGAGTCCCAATTTTTAATCACCTTAACTCCTTGCATTTTATCAAACAGAAACTCCTATGCACATTTTATTTATTAACAAGTTTTTTTTTGTTTTAATGCATTATATATTTTATAATTTTAGAAATTCTTAAAATAATGTAACTTTCATTTTTTTTTCTTTTAGGGTCATTACATACCCTCCCCCTTAAGGGAATTATGTCCCCACAATTCCTTCTAATTCTCCAAATAAAAGCACTAATCCATAGTCTGTTTTAACTCCATAACCCCATACTCACATTTTTATGAAAGCAAGCAATATATAAAAATATTCAGAAAGCTATCATAAAGTTACTTGAACATACCTCTCCATCAGAAAACAAATTGGGGTATTTAGCCCTCATTTTGTCTTCAACCTCCCATGTACAATCATTGGTGTCCAAGCTCCATTGAATTTTCACCAGTTTGATCACTTTGTTTCTCAGCCTCTTTTCCTCCTTAGCAACAATTCCCACTGGCTCATTTGCATAGACCAAGTTCTTATGAATTTGAATTTGAGTAGGTGACTCTAAAATTGCTCCTTCATCATGTATCCACTTTCTCAATTGAGAAACATGAAATACTAGATGTACACCACTCAATTCTTCTGGTAACTTAAGCTTATAGGCCATGGCACCAATTCTCTGTATGACTTCATATGGTCCTACAAATCTTGGTGAGAGCTTACCAGATTTCCCAAACCTGAACACCTTCTTCATTGGTGATACCTTCAGAAAAACATACTCTCCTACTTCAAACTCCATTGGCTTCCTCTTTCTATCTGCATAAGACTTTTGTCTTGATTGTGCTGCCTTCATCCTATGCCTAACTAACTCAATCATGTTGGAAGTTTCTTTAACATGATCTGGCCCCAATATTACACCCTCTCCCACATCGAACCAACAGGCAGGAGACATGCAAGGTCTCCCATACAAGGCTTCAAAGGGAGCCATTCCTATTGTTGACTGATAGCTATTGTTGTAAGTGAATTCTGCCAAGTGGATATGATCCTCCCAATTACCCCCAAAATCAAGCACACATACTCTAAGTAAATCTTCCAATATTTTATTCACTATCTTTGTTTGCCCATCACTTTGAGGATGGTAGGCAGTGCTTAAACAAAGTTGAGTTCCCATTGCTTCTTGGAAGCTCTCCCAAAATCTTGAGGTGAACAAAGTGTCTCTATCACTTACAATGGTCTTTGGTATGCCATGCAATCTCACTACTTCCTTAATAAATAATTGTGCAAGCCTATGTGCATTTCTGTCTGACCTGACAGGGACAAAGTGAGCAGACTTGGTGAGTCTATCAACAATTACCCATATACTATCATTACCTTTCTTAGTTCTAGGCAAACCATCCACAAAATCCATGGAAATACTTTCCCATTTCCACTGAGGTACCTCCAAAGGTTGCAACATGCCAGAGGGCTTTTGATAGTCTGCCTTGACTTGCTGACAGGTTAAACACTTTGCCATATATTTTGCCACTGCTTGTTTCATTCCTGGCCACCAGTAGCTCCTTTTCAAATCATAATACATTTTAGTGCCACCAGGGTGTATGGTGTACTTGGTTTTGTGATGCTCATTCATGATTTCTTCCTTTAATTCTGCAAAGTCTGGTACACAAAGCTTTTCATTTTTCCTCAAATATCCCATGGGATCTATTTTAAAATTCTCTGACTCAATGTTATTTAATAACATTTCTTTCTTCTCCTTTAAATTTTGATCTTGATCTTGCATGCCACCAATTTTCTCCACCAGGTTAGATTTCACCGTGATTAATCCCAGTGTACCATACTCCACCATATCACCATGCTCTTTAAAATTCACTCCATCCTTGCTATATATCTCTGCCTCCCGAAGCACTGCAAGGTCTTTAAATTCATCAATCATCAAACTTGCTAATCTAATATGATTTCTACTCAAAGCATCTGCCACTCTATTAGCTTTTCCAGGGGTGTACAAAATATCTAGATCATATGCAGCTAGAAACTCCAACCACCTTGCTTGCCTCATATTCAAATCTTTTTGAGAAAATAAATACTTCAATGCTTGATGATCTGTGAATAATTCAAATTTTGCCCCAAGCAAATAATGCCTCCAAAGTTTTAATGCAAACACTATTGCAGCTAATTCTAAATCATGAGTTGCATATTTGGTCTCATTGGGTTTAAGCTGTCTTGATGCATATGCTACCACCTTGCCATGTTGCATGAGCACTGCACTTAACCCAGACCCACTAGCATCAGTGTATACAACCATTCCTTCATTTACCTCTGGGATTTGCAAGACAGGAGCCTCCACCAATGCTTGCTTCAATTTTTCAAAAGCTTGATCACACTGCTCAGTCCACACATATGGTTGGTTCTTTATTGTTAGCTTGGTCATTGGTATGGCTATTCTTGAAAAATCCATGATGAACCTCCTATAGTACCATGCCAAACCTAAGAATGATCTCACCTCAGTCACTGTTTTGGGTCTACTCCATGATTGAACTGCAATAACCTTGCTTGGATCCACACTCACCCCTTGCTGTGACACTATGTGTCCTAAGAATTTCACTTCATGTTGCCAAAAGATACACTTTGAATACTTGGCTTTTAATTCATGTTCTCTAAGCCTGGATAATACTAAATGTAGATGCATAGCATGATCATTTTCTGACTTTGAATAAATTAATATGTCATTTATAAATACCAAAACAAATTTATCCAAAAAGTCTCTAAAAATTCTATTCATCAAATCTACAAAATAGGAGGGAGCATTGGTTAAACCAAATGGCATTACTAGAAATTCATAAAGGCCATATCTTGTGTTAAAGGCTGTGTACTCAATGCTTTCCTCTGCAACCTTCATTTGGTGAAATCCAGAGGCTAAGTCTAGCCTTGAAAATATTTTAGCTTCATGCAATTGATCAAATAGATCATCTATTCTAGGCAGTGGATACTTATTCTTGATGGTCACCTTATTTAAATCCCTATAATCCACACACATCCTCATTGTTCCATCATGCTTCTTAACAAAGAGCACTGGGGAACCCCAACTAGAACTGCTTGGTCTTATGAACCCCTTCTCTTTTAACTCTTCTAGTTGGTGTTTTAATTCCACTAACTCTTTTGGACCCATTCTATAAGGCTTCTTAATGATTGGGCTAGTTCCTGGCATTAATTTTATTTTGAATTCAACTGGCCTGTTTTGAGGAATTCCCCTCACTTCTCCAAACACATCTATATATTCATTGGCTACAGGAATTTCCTCTATTTTTAATTCCTTTGAACTTCAGTAATACTCTAGATTTTATTAAAACATGTATTCTTCGCTATTTCACTTAGAATTGTAATTCTTTTGCCTTCATTTGTCTCCAAAGAAATAGTAAGATTTTCTAAATTTAAAATTGCTTTGTTTTTCATTAACCAATCCACTCCCAAAATAACCCCAATACTAGGATAACTTAAAGTATATAGATCTGAATTAAATTCATAACCCCCTATAATTAATTTCAGACCCATACACTTCATCCCTAACATACAATAACTCCTTATGGGGCTGTATACAGTTAAGGGTTGATCAATAGAAACACAATCAAGTGCTAACTTCTTTGTAATTTCCAGAGATATTAGTGAATGTGAGGCACCAGTGTCATATATTACTGATATTGGTTGGGTGTGAATTAAAATTATACCTTCAATTTGCCCAACATTTCCAGTGTTGTTTGCTGCCAAAGCTCCTATCCTTGCTATTCTTCTATTTGTCTCTGGGCAATCCTTCTTTAGATGACCCATCCTTCCACAATTATAGCAGCCTCCTCTAGGTATTTTAGGGTCAGGGCATTGGTTACTATAATGTCCATTTTTTCCACAATTAACACAATGAGTGAGTTTCTTGCTTTCATGTGCTACTGCTCCTTCCCCCTTCTTAACTCCCTTGTCTGCCTTTTTCTTGTCATAAGGTTGCACCTTGTTCTGACCTCCCTTCTTCTTGTTGAACTTCATGTTCCTGAATTTCTCTCTGGTGGTGTCATCTTGCTCAAAGGAGAGAGTTAGATCAATTACTTGATCAAAGGTTTTATCCTTGTATGGCAACATTGCCCTTGACAGACTAGGGTTCAAGCCTTGAATGTACCTTGCATTCTTTGCTTCTTCATTCCCTATTAACACCATTCCATACTTAGACAATCCTTCAAATTTCTGAGTGTACTCATTCACACTCATGCCTCCTTGCCTTAACCTAATAAAGTCTTCTAGCAGTGTGGCCTTGGCAGATGCTGGGACAAACCTAGCCTCAAGCGTGACTTTGAATTCATCCCAAGTGATTTTATTCTCTGGCCTTCCTGCTATCACGACCTCCTACCAATCCAGTGCAACCCCCTTCAACCTCCTTGAAGCTATCTGTCTCTTCCTTTGGTCATTGACTTGCATATCTGCAAAGACCCTCTCCATAGTTCTTATCCAAGTTTGAACACCCATAGCTCCTTCAGTGCCTTCAAAATCCTTTCCTCCCAAATTGGTGCATGTCTTAAGCAGTTTGGAGAGCTCCTCATGAGGGTTGTCATGCCTTGGTGCTATTCCATCTCTCAGAGCTCTCACAAAATCCTCCATGTTTATCACAGGTGGCTCATGTGATGGTCCTGCACCTGTGTGATGTCTTCTTCCTACCATATTGCTATAAATATGATTTTTATGTTAATTTGTTTACCCCCATCATTCTTGGTGTCTTTACTTTGTTTATTTTATTTCTGTGCACACTGTGCATGTATCCTATGCACACATTTTTTTATTCAAACATAAAACAAAAGCATCCAACACCAATAATTCAAATAATGCATTCAAACATCCATATGCATACAATAATATTTACTATGTTATTTAAAACATAGCTCTGATACCAACTGTGGTGACCCTACTCTCAAACACATAGATTTTTTTTTAAAAAAAAGCATACAAAAGGAATTCACCACTAAACCCCATTTCTTTTATATTTGAATATTTAAATAATTTCCAAATATTTTTCCCAAGACCCTGGATTTACCAATATAATCATATCAGTGCACAAAACATATTAAGACAATTACATATTTGATGATATATAATTGTTTCCCTTTGCCTTTCAGAGCTAACAAATTTGCAAAGAGAATTTGAATCAAACAGGCAACAAAATACCATATATGTTGTCAACATAACCATTTATTTCTTCCATAATTTTGTTCTACTGCAAGAGATAGATTTTTAGCAATTAAAATACTTATATGTATAATATTGCAATGCACAGTGCATTTTTCCATGGTTTCTAGACTTTCTGCCTAAATAAGTCTATTAACACTAAAATGATATTTAATTGTTCTTATGATAGTTATCAAGTACTTGTATGAAATCACTTCAAAAATTATACTTGCAGGCATGAACATGTGAACTAATTCATATTTACCATTTCAGGTTGAACAATTAAAGCCATGCTGCATTTTTAAGTTTAACATGGTGCAGACTTGAGTACTTGGTGTTTTATTGAAAATACTTGGGGTCATTTGAGTGTTGCTTGGAGTTTTTTTTTTGTCTGGAAAAACTTACACTTTATGAGTTGAAATAAAATGGTTCCAGGCTACAAGAGTTTGACCCATGGCCATCTAGGTCGGCCATAGTCCCTCTTTTACCACTTGCAAACCCATACTCCTCATATTAACAAACTTCTACAAAGATCTATTCCTAACACAAGCATGTTTCTGCCTAATTTAAATTCCTGGAAATGAATCTATATACATTCAATCCATTAACCAAAAATACAATTACTTCCAGGTTTGTTTCTTTCATAATTTTTTTTAGAAATCAAATACACAAATGCATGTTAATTGATTCTTACTCCAGAATTCATGCACAAGCCAGTATCACTTACCTGCCATGCACAAATTCATTTCTCTTGAATACCCCTACTCAAATCTTGTGAGCTCATTTTTTTAAATCCACCACCTTGGCTCTTTAATTTTCATAAATCATAATATAAATTCAGGCAATAGAAATCAGAGATTATCACATACACATATCATATTTATATGTTATGTCCATCCCCTTGTTTCTCCAAATAAGACATTCATAAAATCAGCAGTTAACCCATCATCATCAATAGTCATTCAAAACAGGTTTACTTAAGTACATATTTTAATCCAAATACTTAGAAAACTCCCTACAATTAACTTCAACTACAACATGAAATCTGACTAATAAATTCATTACAAAATAACTGCAAATTTAAAACTGGTTTCTTTTATTTATACTAGCAGCTAATGCCTTCTTCATCCATCAAGCCAACTTCAATTTCCTGCAAGCAATTCACTGAACTGCCCCAATTTTAATGAGACACCCAGATGATTGCAAGGGCAACCAAAAGGGTCAATTTTCACTGGTATGAGCATTTATCAAATTTATACACATATTCATAATTTTTTTGGTGAACTTGCAATGTCTACCTAGTTTAGCAGATTTCATACTTAGCATATTATTGGTTAATGCCAAATGATACAAAGACACATTCATTCATTCAAACAATACCCAGCAAACAATCAAAATAAATATATAATTCTTGATTCATTTTTCTCCATTTATGAATAAGTAAACTCAGATTTTATACTCCCAATTTCACCCAATAATTAATCAAAGCACAATTTTTAAACTTGATTGATTTAACTCCATATCTGGATATTTATTTTCCAGATTTTTAAACCCCATTCTCCATTTATTTTATGGTCTTTAACTCCCTGTCAAATGAACACCATGTATGCATTGTGAAGGAAACTCCCAGGTTATTTAATTTATTCCAACACACAAAGGCCTCAGGGTGCAATTGCACCATGCATATACTTACTCCCACCTAAAGCAAGCAGATCATTGACTAACTCCTAAATGACCAATTTAATTTTTCTTTAATAAATCCCCCTCCAGTTTCTGCTTATTTTATTAAGCTTCTATTTATGAATTCAATTATAAAAAAATCCCAATTCATTCATGTGTCAGAAAGGCTTATCTACTTTTATACTTTCTGGTTCAACCCCTATGTTCTCCATTTATTTTCCTTATTACAGAAAATACCCCAACATACCTATGGTTTTTCCTAAAAATAATTTAAGCATCATGATCCTACTATCTTTCTTCTATTTTATTGTGAATATATGAATAAGGGTTTTATTAAGGAAATCCCTCAAAAACCAGAAATTCTCCTCTGACTTAGGATATGAATATTTAGTTTCATGCTTCATTATCTAAGAAATAAACATGAGCTAGATCACTGTCTTGCTGCCTATTTCCTAAATAATTTAGATCCATACTTCATAATAATAAAATAGAACAAAAATGCTCAAACCATTTTAACTTTGAAAACCCACATACAGATTAAAATCCCAAACAAGAATGCACAAACAAACATCCATCTCACCCATAACAAATCATTTTAGAGATTTTAAATGATTTATAACATTTTAGGCTGCCTACAAGAGGACTTAATGCCATTGCATACAAAGGGATAAATACTCACATAGTGTTCTCCTTTTACTGCCTTAATCCCCTAAATAGCAAATCCTCCAAAGTTTCAAGCTAATGTTTCTCCTATTTTATTTTATTTTGTTTTGATCCCGAGAGAATGGTGGATATGGTTATGTGCAGGTATTTAAAAACCATTCTAGGGTTTAAGAAAAATGGGTAATTCCCTTGATGCCCTAAGATATTCATGCACAAATCATTTCCCTGTGTGGTCCTTAATTGGGAATGCACACTTCTGGTTACCTCAATTAGTTATTTCGGGAATCAAGCATTTTAAACACTTCATGCCATTTTCATGACTCTATTTTACTCATGCCATATGCATGTGACCCCTTGTTTATTTTTATTTCTTCTAAGTTTAAAGAAACTGCAAACCCCCTTGTGTTTTCTGCCTAACTACCATCTCCATTCAATCATGCATATCATCATACATAATCATGTGATGTAAAAAATCATTCACATTATGTTATTTGCTTGAAATAAATATAAGATATAAAATTCATATTTGATCCTATATTTTTTTTATTCTGCCTTTAGTTAAAACAGCAACTCCTCATACACCTTTATGTGATAAAAAAATCACATATATCATGCTAATTATTTCTAGCATAAATATATAAGACATTTAAACCTTATATTAAACTTCATTTTATTCTGTCTTTAAATAAAACAGAAAACATCCCATATATTAAATATATGTATTTATATAATTCTTTGGACATGGAACTATATTTGTTTTGAGTCCCAATTTTTAATCACCTTAACTCCTTGCATTTTATCAAACAGAAACTCCTATGCACATTTTATTTATTAACAAGTTTTTTTTGTTTTAATGCATTATATATTTTATAATTTCAGAAATTCTTAAAATAAATGTAACTTTCATTTTTTTTTTCTTTTAGGGTCATTACAAGTAAACTCTCCATCGGTGGTAGGAGGGATTCCAGCCCCAGCTCCGAAGGGAGATTCTGATCCATCGATTCTTATGTCAGTAAAATGAAAGGCACCAACGTCAACTGGTGTTGGAAGATCGGATAGTGCCTCGAATGGTTCATCTAAGTGTTTTAACGATTAAGGAGCAAACTGATCCGGATTAACCCGAGGATTGATGCATAGCTTGGGCTGTTTAAAGAGACGACTCTTGGGGAACCTGGACATAAGCTTCTTCCTTCTTCATTTTTCAAGAGCAGGGGGCTGTGAAGTTTACAAAGATTCGGTCGCACCCCGAAAACTTGAATCCGTTTCATCCCCACCGAGATCGTCACCCTTATCTCCCGCTACGTCTTTATCAGTAGCTTCCTAAGCTTCCTCAACTGAGGGCATGATGAGATTGGCTTGATGGCCTTCGTCACCATCCGCATCCCACTATTCATCCACTATTACTCCAGTGGTGACCAGTAGCCCTATGCTACGACTATCTTCCATCATGTAGTAGGTAATGAGACATTCGTTAGTAAGGAGATTCTCAATATCTCTATCTTCTGATGGAATCCCTTTTAGCACTGAGACTGATTCTGAATATTGTTTCCCATTAGGTTGTGGATAAGAACCTGTACAAACTAGAGAAATTGCTAAGTTCAGGATACGACCTGGATACAAGCACTTAAGAGATTAAGTAAGAAGGAACATGTACGTTCTTCTAACCACCATCTGGCAAAGCCGGTTGGGTAGCGGATATAGAACCATTCGCTTTTGAAGTCACTCAGCTTGTTCCAAGCAGTAGCCAGGATCTGGCACTTCTTAACTAACTCGAGGAATGTAAATGAAAGGCTTCCCTTTCGACGCTTGAAGGTGAAAAGGAATCGAATATCTTTGGGAGTTGGAGGAAGGAACAAAAACTCCATGAATGCTATATAAGTACAGTTGAGTAGGGCATAGCTATTTGGATGCAGTTGGGCCAGTGCTAGCCTCATATGATGTAACATTTCTCGGATGAATGAGTTAAAGGGTGGGACACAACCTACCCAACACATGAACTTGTTTCATGTGGTGAACTCTTCAAGGGGGATATGAGCTCTATCATCATGAGTCGGGACTCTCATGCCATCAAATGGAATCCCATGTCTACCATAGATTCTATGAATAGGGGCTTCATTAATCTTCGAAGCTACAGAATCCTTTGGATCTTCCAAATGTATAGCATCTTCTAGTGTGTCAGGAGTGGGGTCTATCACTTTTGCTGAAAGAACGGGAATGAAAGAGAAGAGGTTGAATTATGAAAAGGAACTTTCTGGTTTTTCTGCTTGATGACCGGAAAAAAATTCATCGGAAGTAGTTGCGGAGCTCGATTTGTTACTCATATAGTTGTGCTATAAAATCTATTTAGAAGACATGGCATATAAATGCCCCAAGCAATTGGAACCCATGACTACTAAACTTAGTAGTTAATCATCATTAGAAAAAATAACATATGCTCCCCGTGCAGAGTGAGTGCTAGTCTTGTGTGGTGAAGTGCCATGCAAGTTAGTGATAAATAATAAAGAATTAAAGATGGAAATTGTGACAAGACTTCTGGATTCGACCGTAGTAACCGTCATTGCTGACCATCCCAACCAGTTCTCTACATCAATAGGGAATGATTCAGCTTGAACCTCAAGATCGATTGTCATCAGTCTTAAGTTTGATTTTTATACTTAGAAATAGATGAGCTTCTAGAGAATTGTTCAAGGCATTTGTCTATCTCATAGTTCAAATGTCATGTATTCCTAAGCATGCAGTCAAGTCATGTGCAAGTCATGTATGTTTAGTCAAGTGTTCAACGTCGAAGCTCGTCTCAAAGTCCAAGTTCACATGATCAATTTTAATTTTAAAGTTCGTTGCTAACAACCGATCATTTCATTGAAGTATAGCTGATCGTTCCATAATGATTGTCTAGAACCAAATCAGATGTTGCGCCAAATCTGATTGTTCATATCATCCTCCATCCAATCATTCGAACCATTCCTTCAACCGATCATTTGAACCAACCCTCCATGTTGATCATTCATACCCACTTCCACAGATTTTTCATATACGATCGTTCCAACCATCAACCAAGATCCACACTTAGCTTCGATTCCCATCTACAAAGAATGCCATCGTTATACGATCGTTTGAATAACAATTGATTAAGTATAAGAAGCATTGTTCCATATTAAAAATGCTACTCCACTCAAAAACGATCAGCCAACCACTTCCTTTCGACAACACACCCACTTCTCCATCTCTAAAACGACCGGTATAAGGAAAATGATCATTAGAAAGCTTCATCTCCTCCAACGTTCATCGAATCTAATGGTTCCACCGTTTTACTCAAATGTCAATGGGCATAAACCCGAAGTCTCACCGTCAACAGCCAAGTTTGACTTACCTACACCAAAATTCAAAGGACGGATTCGATTTGAAATCGATTTCTCATAAGATTTAGGGAGATGAAAATAACAATAAGGGATTTGGTGAAAAGGTTACTTGATTGGAAGTTAAATGGTAGAGGAGCGGTCTTCGATTCAGGAGTTAGATCATTGTTGAAACGACGAAGAAGAAAGGGTGAGCAATTTATTTTCTTTTTAGTTCGAGTAGAGACGATGTAAAGTGAAGTGATGAAGATGGGTACAGTGAAGTATAACTATTTATATAAGAGAATGGGTTGATCCTTCATAGCCTAGGAGCAAGACCGATGGTTCCATTAAGACAATGTTACGATCGTTCTATTACAACCGTTTTAAAACGATCAGTATAAAACAATCCAATAATTTGCCTCAGTAGTGAATGATCAGATGCGATCATTTCAAAATAAAGAACTTGACAATGTCTTATGAACGTGCAATCGTGGCCGAGGCCTGAGGGTCGAGTATAAACACGTATACGTGCTAGTATACGTTCCAAAAATTCAGTTTTTGAAATTGATAGAAATTGAATTCTCACTTGAAATCAATTGGAGATAGGTTTAAGCAAGATTTCTAAAGCCTAATAATTCCTGGAGACGATACAAGATAATCATCAACGAACCATAAACTAGTATTTATATTGTTAGAAATCGATCAATAGTCATGACAAACAGAAAGAGATGCGACTCTCCATAAAAAAGCGACTAAATGGAAGGTTGGCGACTGTTAAGTAAATTAAATGGAATCCTTTCCGATGACTCAAGTTTGCAACGATTCAAAGCACGTCAGGTTTAAACAAGGCGTACTTTAGGGGGCAAGTGTTATCCGGCATTTTGGCCTGGCTATACCTGGACCAATCAAATGGGACAGACTCAATTGTCATCAGAATTGATGCATCAGGTTAACGATCATGAAGTCCAAAGATCAGACAAGTACAATGAACTGAAGTTGTAGCAAAGCAGAAGCATGAAAGCTCACTACACCCTGAAGATGGATCAGGTACGATCCATATGCAACATTATGGGTTGTATCTTATCAATTCCATGGCTCAATTCAATAATGATTGATCGATATCTCAAAATCTACAAATCCATCATATATGAAATTTTGTGAACATCAATATACTAAATGGAGGACCCTCTAAAAATGATCGCATGACAAGATGAGCTACTAAGAATGATCGGTATACATCGTTCATGAACGATCTTTATCATTTCAGCTTCAACGATTCAACTTAATGAAGATTAACCAATATCTCACTAACGGCAAGTTAGAATGACACCAAACTTTGGGAACATGAATTAGAAGCATAAGGAGTTTGTAGGAATGATCACACCGTCATTGGAGAAATCACGAATGATGGGTACCGATCGTTCCAACGATCGGATCTGCACCTGAAACCGTTTGTATGGGCCCCTACGGATCTAAAGAGTCTTCTTCCGAATTTCCATCGAGATATTTCATCGTCTTCCCCTATAAATATAGGCTTCTTTGTTCATTTAAAGGATATTTACGTTGTTTATTGCTTTAGACTCTATTTTAATCAAGTATAATTATCAATAATTCATTGTAATTGGATTTATAGGTGATCAATAAAGTTTACTCTCCAAAGTGGACGTAGGCATGCAATGCCGAACCACTATAAATCCTTGTGTTTCTGTTACTGCTTATTTCTTATTGCTTATTTACTTATCCTCTCTATTTAATTTTGATTATTATTTATTTATTTCTCTACTATTCTATTCTTGAGTGTTTGCACCCATTTTTGGTGCAAACATGGTTCATAACACCTCGATGATAAGTAGGGTATACTTAAATTGTAATGGCTGAATGCGTATAGATTACATGGTCCATAATTGAATGTTAAGTATATGGAATACTTATAAATGAAATGTTGCTAAATGAATTGCCATGAATATTGCTGACATAATTTGATGTAATTGTCATGATAAATTAGTGAAGGGAAAACCCATTACATGCTTTAGCGGTGTGGTCTCACTATAAGCTTGTATTAGAGCAAAGTTGTACTTATACCACTCTTTATGTTTGATCCATGTTTTTATTATTTCCCATAAACTCAGAGTACTCATTCGAGTAGACTGAGTGTGTGGGCTTAGATAGGTAACTTTTAGAAAGAACGAATTAAGAAGCCAAATTTAAAGCAGAAGGCTTGTAGCTAATAAAGGTTAATTTTGTATTGCATTATTATGAAACTAGGATATAATAGGTTAAGTGTTTATGTCGGCATCTTCATATGTTGGACACGACACTATTATTTATGTTTATTATATTTTACTCCTGCGTAGGAACAATTGAGATTATGAAAAATGTAACTTGATAATTTATATAATGGAAAATATTTTGTTTCCCCGCTTACGTAATATTGTGAAAGAAAATACTAACCTTATTTTGTCGCTTGAAAATAATTCTCGTGATGACTGCAGCAGCATCGATGTTCGTTGGAGTCTCAAAATGGGGGATGTTTTAGTACACGTACAGTTTCCATGCAGCGCATGAATGCACTTAAGGCTAAATTTGCTACCTTTGAGTCTTGACCTTATGTGTAGTTGTCTGAACTAGCTCCTCATGTTGCACCTTCAAGTTCTTTTGTGCCCTCTCCTTCTAGCTCAACTTAGGTTTCATTGCTCAAGGAATTTTACAAAGAGAAAGTTAGGCGTATCAAACTGCAATGTGCAATCGATGTTTTCAATCATTTTTGGCCCGACCTCGTCCTGAGTTTTCTACATAATCGTGCTAACTTTATTTGGACGGTGTAGGTTGTAACAACCCGTAAATTTAAAATATTCAAATATAAGCTTTTAAAAACATAGATTATGATGTTTTGAACAATAAATAATAATGGTAATCTTATTTTGAATAAGTATTTACGAAAATATAAGCTTTGAAGTAATATCGACAAAATGACCAAAAACCAGTTTATCGATAAACAGCTCTATAATCGTAAAACGTCATGTACGGAGCTGGATACATGCACTTATTATTACAATTAAACAAGAATATGAGGTAAAATTATTTATTTTATTTTTGGAAATCAAATGAATATATGACATCATCAGTGATGCCCTTATATTTAACAATTGATTCACGAATTTAAATTGAGATTTCAGGATTTAATAATTATTATAATTATTCAAATAATTGTTTTGAAATGATAATAATTCATTTAAAATAGTTATAAAGTGATAATAAATAATTTATAATAGTTTATAAAGATATATAATCAATTTGAAAATATAAGAAAATTGATATCGCTTTATCGGTATAATAGCAATTTTTGTAAATAATTGCTAATATTGATTTATATGATTTTATAATTCAAATGAGATCATTTTTATTAATTAATAATGATTAGAAATTTATTTTAAAACTTTGTTTACAAATATATGTATATTAACTAATAAGTGAAAATGTACCGGTAATCGGTTTCCTGATTTTCAACGGTATAACAAATAGAAGTAGTTTGAAAGTTGTTGTAACCTTGTTTATATGTAATGTACACATATATAACATACATATGCACACATGAACACATATACATATACATTTATATATAAACATATATAAGAAAAAATCTATGATATTTCTTATTTCCTTAATACTTAAGCAACTCTAAGTCAACTATCTTACACATTAAGGACATGCACATGGCATGGAAATGGTGATAGAGGCACATGGAGGAGGAGGACAACATTTGGAACACAATGGGAAAGGAGAGAGTGGGTGCACATGTTGATGGTGATGGATAATGATGGTGTTTTAGATATTTTTTCACTTCTTTTTGCCTATAAATACAAGCATCTATTCACTCCTTCATTGACTTATTTCATCATCTCCTTCCTCTTATTTCTTTAGCTTTATAATGGCTTCCACTTTAGGAAAATTATGAAGAAAAAATATCAAAGAGAAAATAAAAATATATATACATATATCTTATCATTCGACCTCAAAACCAAGTGCAAACAACTCCCTATCTCCTCTACTACTCATGCCACCCCTATATCCCAAGCTAAGGCCGAGCACCACTCATCCAAGGTTAAGGTCGAGAGCACCAAAGGAGAAGGAAGCAAGTCGGGGATCTCCGAAGTATGAAAATGAGGAAAAAGTGCTATCGAAATCAATTCGGGAAGCTATGGAAAAGTTTGGTGGAGTGGATGAAAGTAGTGAGTACTCAATGTTTATTAAATGATATATAATCTTTATAACTATTTTATGTATGATAATGTGACCGGTTAATCTCTTAATTATTTGTATGAATGTTTGATAACTTGGTTGATTATATTGATGTTGATATGGTTGATAACTTGGATTGATAAATGATAAAAGAAATGGTTAGTAGTAGTTAATTAAATGGAAATTTAATCCATAAATAATATATGTATGGATTCATTTAGCCTCTTAATAGTTTCAAGAATATAAGAAGGTTGATTAAGATTAAAATTTTCAAATTTAAACAACTTGGATTGCATGGCGATAATCTTCTTAGACTTGGTGTTAAATTTCGAGGAGGGACGCATACTATCCGCATGAATTTAAAAGGTGATTTTACCGCTATTCGACGGATAGTAAAGGTTGAATATTGAAATTGATATTGAGTAGAATTAAATAATTTCCATGATCCTTTTAACTTAATAATGTTTTCCAAAATGAGATGTAAATTAATGATTTGGAATTATTTTAATTCCTATACTTAAAATTAATAGTTTTGGGTTTGCAGTCAACTATGTCTTAAATAATATTGTTTTTGACCCGTATTAAAAGTTATAATTTGGAAATCTTTTGCAAATATTCAAATAAATGATTTAGAAATATTTTCCAAAGTAAAAGATGAAATAAATTGAAATTATTCCAAGGTTCAAAAAGGTTTAATTAACTAAAAGGATTTGACAAATGAGGCTGAATGATTCCATATAATATTAAGAAGATAAATGGAATAATTTAAAATAATATATCTCTCTTAGGTATTTATAAATGAATAAAAAGATGAATTAAATTGAATGATGATTGATAATCATATATGAACTTAACATCTTTTTAAATAATGATTGGTTCAGAGGAACCGATTTGGATTTGGGTAACTCTTATCCGAAAAACACTTCGAACCAATGTATACGTTCGGAAGTGAAGACATGTTGAAAATGATGATTATTGAAGACTGGATATCTTCAAAATGTATGTATTGTTGTCACGAGTCCCATGGGTTTATCCCCACATTATATTTATATGGCAGTCGTGTCTGCATTCTGAAATCTTCGTTGTATTGAAGACTGGAGATCTTCATAGCGAAAGGACTACATGTTGACATTCTCTGGGTAGCTCCCAATATATAGATATTATAGTAGTGGTCCTATCGTGTTTGAAATCTTTGGATTGCATGGACTAATCTCTACTAATTGTAGTAGGAGGAGTGCCTTCAGTTTTGTTTAATCCCAGAATGAACTTGTATAGACAGATTTCTGACATTGCATTTCTACGATCACAACATTGACTTTTACAAACATACATCTATATGGTGGCGAAAAAGGCAACTTCTTTTAGCTTAACACCCTTCTCTGAGACGTACGAGCTCGGAGGTTGTATGTTCCTGAAAGTCAATAGTGGTCGAAGGAATGACACTGTGGCATTCAAAGTGGGACCTGTGATGATCAAAGCGTGGCTTTGCAAAAAGAAAAGCGAGGCTTTGTGAAGCGTAGCCTCACAGGCCTCACATCCCAGGAATGATACGTGATACTATGTGGTTTGAAGGACATATTTTTGGGCTATTATTGAGGGAAGATGTCCCTGTAGGCACTTGTTGCCTTATTATATGAATGGACGGATTTTGGAGGCTGACGGAGATCGTGTAAAGCCAAGCCGAGTAATACTATGTTCCATGGTAGTATAACAGCGTAGTTCGAAGGCTAACGGAGATCATGTAAAACCATGCGGAAACTACGTGTTATATCTGGATTTTTTGGGTATGAATGGTCATTAGTTCCCTATCATGTTGAAAATCCAATTCTAATATGTTGCCATTACGATTTTGATTGTAGAACCTAGTTTTAAAAAGTAGCTAGTAAGCCATCAAATTTAACCAATGTAACAATTTCGGCTATTTTGATAGATTATTTGAAAAGTGTTTTTCAAAGGATTGTCATTAGAAATAATATCAAATTATTTTGGTATAAAGTACTTTGGTTATCATAAGGTAAAAATTCGTCCGTATTTATTTGTGGGCGTGGTCTTATGAGATATCCTTCTTTTCAAAGGTTTTAAACTGACATCAATTTATAAATCAAGTATCTCACGCTGGTTTATCAAGCCTGGTCCAGGTATTTTTAATACTTAGGTTAGATCCGAATAGTTTCAGGTTAAGTTGAAGATGCTTAGAGTTTCTAAAGGAGAGCTGGAGATCTTCATCTATGTATGGATGTATTCTATTATCCGCTGCATCCATTGCATTTGCTTTTATTTTTCACCATTTGTAAGGACAAAGGATTTATAACTGTCCAGGCTGAATCTAGGTTAGAATCTGATATTGTATTCAATAGTTTCCGCTGTAAAGATTATTGTTGAAATAATATATGTTATTCCATTTGTGTGAGATTCTATTCTATCTTTATTTTCTTTTTCCCTAACAATCGGGGTTTCCGGCACTTAGATTTGCGGCATGTGAATACCGAGGATGTATTAGTGTGTATTTTCAAGGTTCGAAAATCTCGGATGTTATATTTGGTATCATAGCTTATGCTGAGCGAACACCTAGGCTTTGGTGTGGTAAAACTCAGTATAGATAAGGTTAGTAATACCCTCGAACGAGTGACTCATTAGAGATAGGGTTAGTAACACCCTAGAATGAGTTGTGAGTATTATATATATGACCGCGTATTTGTTAATGTTATATAAAAAATGATTATTGTTTTAAAAATTAGTAAATGAAATAATTTTACCATGGATTGAATTTTGAATATAAAAGATATATATAGTTACAAATCAAAATTAATGAAATTTAAATATGAACATCTTATGATTGGAATTTCACAGTTTGACTATAAGATGTTTCATAAAGATAATCGATAAGTAAGAAATTAGTTGAAATATGATATTTATTCAAGATAATGAAATTAAAATCCATAATAAATATTCCAAAATATAGATTAAGGAATAATAACGTTAAGCTATTATTATTAACTGATCAATTATTTGATTTAAAAGTTTGAGTACAAATACCTTTTGAATTAAGTTTAACGATTTGACTATAAGGTGTTTGATAATAAGATTGGTATAAAGTTAAGAAATTTATTTAAGACAAATTTATGATCATGTTTTGCAAATAAAATGACTTTGTAAAAAATGAATGTAAAATATATTTATAAATGGCATTTTGAGAAGTGTTATAAAGAAGTTTTATAAAAGAATAGGATGTTTTCCTTAAGAGAAGAATATTTGGAAATATTTAAAGTTATTATATAAAGCATCTTTGTTAAAAAATGTTGAATAAAAGTTTATGAATTGTTTTCATAAATACTTTTGAAAGATTAATAAGTACGTATGAGGTACGTAGATCATTTCGTCGCACGATTTTGATCTAAGATACGAGTACAGAACTTTGAGGTCACCGGTCCGAATTAGGATTTATCACTCGATTCTTGAAGGCGAATATTAATGAGGGTTTGTGATTGGGTACTTTCATTTTCTATCATAGTTGAGAGCTATGCAAGGAAAACTAAAGTTCTAATCAAAAAGTTTGAATAGAGTCCGCACTAGAGGCTCTAGGGAACAGTACCGGTTCGAAAGAAAAGTTGTGGATCCGAATAGTAGATCGAGTCCGATATTACGTTTGGATGTTCTGTATACATCATACGAGTGTAAGTTTAAAAGTAAATATTTTGGGCAAATACCTTTGGGTTTTGTTTTGTTGTAATTTAGGAGACGAAATTCTTTTAAGAGAGAGTCTGTAACGACCGGTAAATTTATCAATTTGATAAATTATATTTATTTTTAAAATATGCAAATATAAGCTTTTAAAAACATAGATTATGATGTTTTGAACAATAAATAATAATGGTAATCTTATTTTGAATAAGTATTTACGAAAATATAAACTTTGAAGTAATATCGATAAAATGACCAAAAACTGTTTTATCGATAAACAGCTCTATAATCGTAAAACATCGTGTACGAAGCTGGATACATACACTAATTATTATAATTAAACAAGAATATGAGATAAAATTATTTATTTTATTTTTGGAAATCAAATGAATATATGACATCATCATTGATGCCCTTATATTTAACAATTGATTCATGAATTTAAATTGAGATTTAATGATTAATAATTATTATAATTATTAAAATAATTGTTTTGAAATGATAATAATTCATTTTAAATAGTTATAAAGTGATAATAAATTATTTATAATAGTTTTATAAAGATATATAATCAGTTTGAAAATATAAGAAAATTGATATCGCTTTATCGGTATAATGGCAATTTTCATAAATAATTGTTAATATTGATTTATATGATTTTATAATCCAAATGAGATCATTTTTATTAATTAAAAATGACTAGGAATTTATTTTCAAAATTTGCTTACAAATATATGTATACTAACTAATAAGTGAAAATGTGACCGGTAATCGGTTTTCCGATTTTCAACGGTTTAACAAACAGAAGTTGTTCGAAAGTTGTTGCAACCTTGTTTATATGTCATGTACACATATATAATATACATATGCACACATGAACACATATATGCACAAATATACATATACATTTATATATTAACATATATAAGAAAAAATCTAAGATATTTCCTATTTCCTTAATACTTAAGAAACTCTAAGTTAACTATCTTACATACTGAGGACATGCACATGGCATGGAAGTGAATGAAGTAATGGAGGCACTTGGAGGAGGGCTGCAACGTGTGAAACATGATGGGAAATGAGGAGGTGGGTGCACATGGTGATGGTGATGGATAATGATGGTGTTTTAGATATTTTTTCACTTCTTTTTGCCTATAAATACAACATCCATTCACTCCTTCATTCACTCATTTCTTCATCTCCTTCCTCTTCTTTCTTTGGCTTTTTAATGGCTTCCACCTTAGAAAAATTATGAAGAAATAATATCAAAGAGAATATATATATATATATACACACACACACACATATATATATATATATATATGTTATCATTCGAGCTCAAAACCAAGTGCAAACATCTCCCTATCTCCTCCATAACTCATGCCACCCCTATATCCCAAGCTAAGGCCGAGCATCACTCATCCAAGGTCAAGGACGAGAGCACCAAAGGAGAAGGAAGCAAGTCGGGGAGCTCGGAGCAAGGAAAAAAGGAGAAGTGCTATCGAAGCGTTGCCGAAATCGATTCAGGAAGCTACAGAAAAGTTTGGTGGAGTGAATAAAAATAGTGAGTACTCAACATTTATTAAATGATAAATATCTTTATAACTATTTTTATGTATGATAATACAACCATTTAATCTCGTAATGATTTGTATGAATGTTTGATAACTTGGTTGATTATATGGTTGATTTTATGGAGGTTATATGATTGATAACTTGGTTTGATAAATGATAAGAGAAATGGTTAGTAATTAACCATAGTTGATTAAATGGAAATTTAATCCATAAATAATATGTGTATGGAGTTGTTTAGCCTCTTAATGGTTTTAAGAATATAAGAAGGTTGAAAATTAATATTATAATAATATCATGAAATGATTTAAAAGTTAAAAAAGATTTAATATGGAAAATATTGGTTTAAATGTTTGAAATTGGTTTATAAATATTTTATAAACATTAAAATTCAATTTGGAGAAGTTTTGATGAATAATGAATTTGGAGTCAAAAATAAGCGCGTCGCGTAACGGTAGTTCGCAATTTCGCGTCGTAAAAGTTAAATCCTTCTATAGGATGGAATCGGAGTCCGATTTCTTTGCAATAAGAATTTTCGGAACTCCTATGACTATAGTTTTCAAACAAAAGAGAAAGATCGAGATTTCATTTAGTAGATTTTAAAATATGAGCAAATCAAGTTTTCGATAAAATCGCGCTTTGGCAGTTCAGTAGCCAAAGTAGTAAATGTTCTAAATATATATTTTTAAATTTTTTAAAAATATGGAATAAATTCTATAAATCCTTTAAAATGTTTAAAAATAGATTTGAGTTATAAAAATGGATTTCTAAATGATTGAAAAGTTGTTTTAATCAAATAAGCTTTGAAAACACTATTTACACCACTATACACATCAATTTTTGCAGCACTTTGATAACTTTTGAAATATGAACTTAAACTTAAGTATTGCTTCCCAAATATTTTATAAATGTTTTCAAATAAATAATTAAGTGTTTTAAAAATGATTTGAGGATTTTATAATTTATTTTAAAGAGTTTAAAAAATGATTTAAAGAAAAGCTGTCAAAATCAAGTGATTTAATCTTTGCTCTAAAGTCGACGAGTAGACTGGATTTTTCTATTCATGAGATCTAGGTGAGGTGCTTAAACTAAGGAGATGTTCAGGGGCAACCAGTGTCCTGGCTCACCTGGCCTCTCTTTGGTGAGGGATAGATAAGGTCGAAATGTTGGAAACGAGTTAAGTATAAAAGATTAAAATTTTCAAATTTAAACAACTTGCATTACATGGTGACAATCTTCTTACACTTGGTGTTAAATTCCGAGGAGGGAACCCATAATATCCGCATTAATTTAAAAGGTGATTTTACCGCTATTCAACGAATAATAAAGGTTGAATACATAAATTGATATTGAGTAGAATTAGTATAATTTCCATGATCCTTTTTACTCAATAATGTTTTCTAAAATGAGATATAAATTAATGATTTGGAATTATTTAAATTCCTATACTTAAAATTAATTGTTTTGGGTTTGTAGTAAACCGTCTTAAATAACATTTTTTTGACCCGTAGTAAAAATTATTATTTGAAAATCTTTTGTAAAGATTTAAATAAATGAATTGGAAATATTTTCCTATGTAAAGGATGAAATAAATTGAAATAATTCCAAGATTCAAAAAGGTTTAATTAACTAAAAGGATTTGACAAATTAGGCTTAATGATTCCATATACTATTAAGAAGATAAATTGAATAATTTGAAATAATATGTCTCTCTGAGATATTTATGAATGAATAAAAAGATGAATTAAATTGAATGATGATTGATAATCACATATGTACTTAACATCTTTTTAAATCAATGATTGGTTCGGAGGAACCGGGTCGAATTTGGGTAACTCCTATCCGAAAACCACTTCGAACCAATGTATACGTTCGGAAGTGAAGACATGTTGAAAATGATGATTATTGAAGACTAGAGATCTCCAGAATGTAGGTATTGCTCTCACAAGTCCTAGGGGTTTACCCCATATTATATTTATATAGCAGTGGTGTCTGCATTCTGAAATCTTTGTTGTATTGAAGACCGGAGATCTACATAACGGAAGGATTGCTTGTTGACATTCTCTGGGTATCTCCCAATATAGAGACATTTATTATAGCAGTGGTCCTATCATGTTTGAAATCTTCGGATTGTAAGGACTACTCTCTACTAATTGTAGTAGGAGGAGTGCCTTTGGTTTCGTTTAATTCCAAAATGAACCTGTATGGACGGATGTCAGACATTGCATTTCTGTGATAGTGTGATCACAACATTGACTTTTACAAACATACATTTGTTTGGTGGCGGAGAAGGCAACTTCTCCTAGCTTAACACCCTTCTCTAAGACATATGAGCTTAGAGGTTGTATGTTCGTAAAAGTCAATAGCGATCGAAAGAATGACACTATGGCATTCAAAGTGGAACCTATGATGATCAAAGCGTGGCTTTGTAGAGCGTAGCCTCACAAGCATCACATCCCAGGAATGGTAGGGGATACTATGTGGTCTGAAGGACATATTTTCGGGCTATTGTTGAGGGAATATGTCCCTGTAGGCACTTGTTGCCTTATTTTATGAATGGAAAGATATTGGAGGCTAATGGAGATCGTGTAAAGCCTAACCGAGTAATACTCTATTCCATAGTAGTATAACAGCGTAGTTCGAAGGCTGACTGTAGCGACCCGCAGTTCCATACCCCTTGAGTTGACAATAATTTTTCCCCGTTCAACCCAAGGTGTAACGAAAGAGCGAATAACTAGGGTAAAAAGAAGAAAGAGATAGGAGAAAAATAGAAACAACAACACAGAATCTCACAATCGCAGCGGAATAAAATATAATATATGATAACAGATTTAATACAAAAGAATCTGTAATTGCTTATACTTACAATCATCAGTGTACACAATCAATACATAAATCTGGACAGTTATAATAATCTGTCCTCACACAATAGAAGTAAACAAGTACGAGATATACGTCAGAAATCCTCCAGCTCGTCTCCTGAGCTCCATAGCATCCTAACCTGAATCTGTAATACTCGGTCTGACCCGAGTATTATAATAAAATAACACCCGAGTTAGTCTGGAAAACCAGCATGAGAAAACACACTCAATTTGAATTATTAGAGTTATCAAAATCCTTTGGAAAACAAAGGTATCTCGTAAGACCGCGTCACACATAAACACGACGGGTTTTTATCTTACGATAACCAAAACGGTTTTTAACAAAATCATCTAATACTATAATAGTGCTTATAGAAAGTAAATAGAATATAGCTGAAATGCTTGCATCTCACGTTTCATCATAGTTGGGCACAATCAAAATCGTACGGCGCTTATTGGAGAATGGATTCCAACTGAATGACTAAGCACTGGGGTACCACCTATCACGGTCCCTGTCTAGAAACACCGTACCGAGGACCATGCTGGGATCCTCTGTTACACAAGACCGGACTATTCCTAACCCGAATAGACCGAATATGCTATCACCCCGGGTGTTCCCACCCTTTTTCGAGCTCCTTCCATACATTGTAGTAATAAAATAATATCTGAGGTTATCTAGAAAGGTGATAGACATACCCTACTTGGGTGCGACCCACTTAGCCTTGCTGCATCCCCCCTGATTTTAAGTCATTCCCGGTTGATGAGGCTAGAGGGTACGATTACCTTTTTAGAAAGATTCAATTAGAATGCCCATTGTCCTCCAATGACAATGTACTGATAGCATTTATCCATACAAGTCCGTTCTCGGTCCGAACGGAACTGAAGGCACTATTCCTACTACATCCATTTTGGAATCACTCTCAGGATTAGTAGCAATTAGCCCTTGCACTTCACTGCTCCATCTTCGACTCCAAGCTCTTGTCTTCATTTCGAAAACGTATTCGTTGGATCGAAGTGGTTTTCGAATCATAAATCCAATCCCGGTCTCTTCGAAACAACATTCGATATTGGCCAATATTGATAGCCGGTTATTTAACTATCAATAAAACATCCATAAGCAATCATCTGGCCTTAATATAAATTTTTCCAAGATATTTACTTCCAAAATATCCTTAAAAGATATATAAATTTCTTCCAACATTTGAAAACAATTTTTCAAATACTCAAATCCGTAATAGAATACTTCCAACATCTCAACACTTAGAAATATTTCCAAATTTCTATTTTCTATACTTGGGAAAATATTACCAATCTTATTTTTCCCAAAATCTTTTCAATATTAATGCCCCAGGGAATTTATTCCTTAAATTTTTCCAAAAATTCCTGAAAATCACAAATAATTTCCTCTCCTTAAATTATATCCTTTTATAAACCCTTTTCGAATCTCGAGAGAATTTGTCAAATAAATTCCTTCCAATTTACTTTAAAACTATATATATATATAATAAGTACATAAAAGATTAATAATTTATTTAAAAAAAATATATGTTCAAGTAATTATTTATGATATCGGAAAAGCACTTTATAACATTAATAACTCATTTTTAGTTAAACCAATAATTCTTCCAAGCTGATTTAAAAATTAGACTTTATTAAAAATAAATATTAATATTTGGAATCTACTTACCAAAGTATTTCAATTTCAACTTGCTTAAAAATTTTCATAGTTATAAAATAAATACAATTTCCTTTTAAAACAAATTCACTTCTTAAAATTTAAAATCTCAATAACCAATTTTAAGTTATACTTACTCTCGATTTCACAACATCTCGATTTATATTTCGCTTCTCGAACTATTCCCATCTCGAAAATAGAATCTACTATTTTTCTCAACCCTGCTTCCATATTCTAATATAAATTCCTCCTATGAATTTATATTCTCAATTATCATTTGATATCGAATTCCTTTATTTATAAATGTCGTTATCGATTCTATAACCCCTTTGGTTTTACTTGTTTATAAAAAAACTTATTTATAAAAATCCATTATATAAATTTATTTCTTATAGATTCCATTAATACTTCCAATATATTTTCAATATTGATTTGAACTCTTTTTTATATTCCCATAATATCATTTATAAATTCTCTAATATAATTCATTTTAAATATCTTCATTTATCTATCCGAAATAGTTAAGTATAGCCAAATTAATTATATTCTTTTCTAATTCATTTTCTTTAAAATAACTCCAATTCCAAAATATATATTTTATTATCAAATTCTCTTCAATTCCATAAATTTTAAAAATATATTTGAGGAATCCAGTTGGATCCCTCCAACCTGTTTCCTTGCATCCACAGATGTTAATATAGCATAAAATAAATACCAATCCCACTTCGAGGGGGATATCGTGGTATATAGGGTCATCCGCTATTATGTGGGGCGCATAGGGTCTCATCCGCTTTAATGTGCGAGAATATCACTCCAAATACTAATATATATACTACGATATATATATATATATCTAATATCCAACCAGATAATAATTTATGAATTCAACCAACAATCAACAATTTATTTTAACTATTAAAAATAAATTCTGGCAACCCAAAGAGAGGGAGATCTTACTCACATTGATTTTTAACTTGTAATCTTCCAATTTGAATCCTTCTGCTTAGATTTCACAGCTCTGAACCCCTCCTTTGCGATTTATCCCGTTCGATTTAACCTCGTATAAGGAATTCTGGATAATATAAATTAAAGATCACAATTGTAATCTTAATCAACCAACTATTTATTTAACCCAAGCTAATTTTTTTTCATGAATTAACCTAAAACAAAAAAATTAAAATCTGAATTACCATCTGAACACTCACCCAGACGATACCCGTGATCTCACCAAACTACAGCCTGCATCCAGATCCCCAAACCAAAAATGCCGGCAACCTTGATCGCGTCTCGACCCATAGCAGCCCCCCCATCGCGTCCCACGATGACTCGAAAACCACCACCCTCGACTGCACCCTCGATAGCAGTAGACAACTCGACATCCCAGCAGCACAATCCCCCAAGGCGTGCACGAAGTCGATCAAGTGCCGGACCTTGGAAGTCTCACATGCAAACATCGTCGAAAATCTTCGAGTAAGCTTGGCCAACCTAAATTGTCAATCGCAGCATGAAGCTTCCACCTATCAAAACCTAATTCGAGCCTTCCTAGTCGCCGCCTTCACTCGCCTCCAACCTCATCGAGATCGCCCTACCTCCACCGCCAATGCGGTTCGTCTTCGACCTTCCTCTTTTTTTTAAAAATGAACCGTCGATTTGATTTTTGGGGGAAGAAGAGAATACACGATTAACCAGAGACACGCGCCACAGATAACTGGCGAAAGAAGGAAGTGAGTTATGTTTTTATTATTATTTTCAAAGTATCGACCTTCTATTTTTTTAACTGAGACAAAGAAGCCGCATGATTTATAGGTGGAGAGGGGACAAGATGAGATGTTGAAAAGAAGATAGCATGTTGGGTAGGAGCTACAGTGTTTTGAAGATGAGAGAAAAGAAGCTGATTTGAAAATATAGTTAAGTCAAGAATTATATATTATTTAATTTTTTTCTTTTTGTCTCGATTTCAAAGCTTAAATTCCGACCTCCTATTGATGCGTGCCGCCAGGCGTTCATAATGTTATACCCCTATTCCGAATGAAATGGAAAAGGTTTCGAGTCCTAATTCGATCGTATGGAGAAGATAGCTTTTGGACCCAATTATTATATTGAATTTTCGATATAAATTTCAACGCGTTTCTATACCGTACAGCCAAATGATAACTCCAAAAACTACAAAATTTGAAATTCGATAATAATACATTATTACGGATCCAATGGGACTAGTTTCGTCGAATTCTGAGACTGTGCCTCGAAAGGCTATTTTTAAATATCAATTTAAACGATATGTTTTTAAAATTGAATAGATCACTTCCAAATTCAATTTTAAAACTTTTATTATCTTCATTATTATAAATATAAATTTTACAAGCCTTTAAATTATTTTTATTGGCTTAAAACTCAAGATACAATAGTTTACCCAGTATTCAGTTATTAAATTCAATAATTAATTCACCCAGCAAATCGCTATATTTAAACTCTGAATTTATTTTATAAACTAAAAACCCAAATCTTCGTATTCAAAATCAATCTATAAATCAAATCAATATTTAAAACCATTTAAATATTCCAAAATCGAGCAATGAAAAATCCGGGTCGTTACACTGACGAGGATCCTGTAAAGGCATGCATAAACTATGTGTTATACGTGGATTTTTCGGGTATGAATGGTTAGTTCCCTATCATGTTAGAAATGCAATTTCAATATGTTGCCTTAATGGTTTTTATTGTAGAACTTACTTTTAAAAAGTAGCTAGTAGGCCACCAAATTTAACCAATATAATAATTTCAGCTATTTTGATAGATTATTTGTAAAGTGTTTTTCAAAACAATTTCATTTGAAATAATATCAAATTATTTTGACAGAAAGTATTTTAGTTATCATAAGGTAAAAAACCCATCCATATTTATGTGTGGGCGTGGTCTTATGAGTTCAAAAGTTTTAAACTAGCGTCAATTTATAAATCAATTATCTCACGCTAGTTCATCAATCCTAATCTGGATATTTTTAATACTCGGGTCAGATCCGAGTAGTTTCAGGTTTAGTTGAAGACGCTTGGAGTTTCCAGAGGAGAGTTGGAGACCTTATGGTGCTTACATAACTTAGTTATTAATGTAATTACTTTGTTAAATGCTTACGTAACTGTGAAATAAAAAAATTTATGTGATACTAAATTACTATTTAATGCAGTAACCATGATGCTTAGTGCTTACAAAATTATAAGGAATGCAATTAATCATCTGTTAAAATGCTTAAGTCAAATCAAGTTATATCTAAATGAAATCCAACGAAAATAGGAAATAAAGTGCTTAAAAGAAAAAGGACACGAAAATTTATATGGTTCGAATATTAAGGAATCATATGTCCATAGCTCAAATCTTTCTGGTTAGATTCTTTCTTTTTGGGTACAAGCTTAAAATTCAATGGCAGCTAAGTTTTGATAGTATATAATTTATGAGTAAAAAGTTAGATCCATTTCTCTGCTATAATGCCTTTCCTTTTATAGTAGAAAAGGCATTATAGGGTCACTGACGTCATTTTTTGCACCATTCCTTTGATGTTGGATCTTTCCACATTTTCTTCATCCATTCGATTTGATTAACGTGCACGAATTGCTGGCATGGATTTTAGGTAGGTTAATCTACATTAGGCGGGAGAATTTGACTTTAGACAGGAATATTTGCATTTAGAAATACTATGCCTTATGAGTTGTGTTGTTTGCAAGTTGTTGCCTAGCTGAAATTGGCATAGTATAGGAAGGTCAAGTTACACGCTTGTAGGCCTAAGCCTCTGCTACGTTATCTACACAGCTCTTGGAATGTGTGGTTAAAAGGTGTTGTGCCTTTTTGATGTTTCAGCTATGGTGGCGTATCTAGCTAGTATATGTTGCATTGACTCTCAACCATATCGGCCACCTAGGGAATACGAACTATATGGGCTTTTGGGTACGGCGACGTAGGTTGTTGACCTTAACCTGAGTAGATTTTATCCCTGGTTGTGCATCTTATTGGTCATGTGATTTTAGCTATAGCGACACAACTTGTTCATTTTAGGCTCTGCTCATTTTGGTTTGAGTTCCGAGCTACGTGGATTATTGTGTGCAGTTTGTGAATGTGCAGTTTTTGGATGAATTTTATTAGGCTTTACATGCTATATTTCAGAACTTGTGCAGTCTCTACTTAACACTGAAGCAACCCATCTTATTCCTTTATTGCATTATGTGATCAGTTAATTTTTTACATCTGAATATACGTTAAACGTTGATACCGAAAAATTAGGTGTAACGGTAACCACGAATATCGAGTCAATATCTAAATGCTTACTCCTTAAATGTTCCTAATTAGGATGTATCGAGAAAAGGATATCGAAACATCCATTGAGACTAGTGCAAACGCTCTCTACACGATGGACGGTGAACTACTCATGATCGTTGGGAATACCAAAGGGTTACGTACTTGTAATTGTTTGGAACAATCACATAAACACTTGATCTAAGTCTTTTATAGGTTGATACAACTAAGTCAAAATAGAAGATCTTATGATAACGGCATATATTAGTCTTCAGTCTTGAGAGTACTATCGATCTTAAGTAGGTATGAATTACTTTGATTATGGTCAAGCATATGGCACGGAGACCGTGATAATGCCATAGTTGGGTACACATTGAAATACATGAAGTGAAACACTACTCGATAGAGTATTCTACTCCTTCATTATAGATGTAGTATACTCAATTAAATACAGATATTAATAAATTTTTGGCATTAGACCAAATTGTAGATATTTAAGTGATATGTAAACAAAATATCGTTACTAGGTGAGCATAAAAATATTTTAGAATTTGAATTTTTCCTAAATTATCTATAAGTGTTGAACTTGTGCCCAATGTTGTGCTTCATCAAAGTCCGTGCTGGCTTCCATATGAAAATTGTTTAAATATTGATTGAGGACTGAGTTCGCAGTAGAGCGCCTACACAAATGAGTTGCTAGTTATTTTCGAATTTGAACATTGTACAATAAATTTATAAATGTTATAAATTAATAGTAAAATTAAATACAGACGTTGTATTGAATTTTAATGGCATTTAATTATTTATTTAAAGGTTGAAAAATTATTTAAAATGACATATAAACGTTACATTGATTTAATTAGTAAATGGCTTTGGATAATAAATTAAATAAATGGTTAAAATGTTAAATCATCTTTTAGCCTATTGTTTAGAAGCCCAAACAAGCCAATATGGTGGTCGACCATGCTATGGGAAAGTGGAGGCTAGGGTTTTGAGATATGGGAAGATCAATGGTTAATTGGATGATGGAAATCATCTGTTATACGTGGCGCAAAATGCCAAAATAGACCTATTTCTCTCCAACTCCAACACATAAGTGAAAACCTAATTATATTCTCCAAAAGACATTAGTGAAGCTAAGAGAGAGCATTGTGAATCGTAGCCAAGGAAATTATGGAGATAACTAATAAACAACATGTTTGATAATAGTCAAGATCATAAGAAGGAGGTAATATCTTTGTTTTGAATATATATTAAATTATCATATGTATATTCTTTTTACCATCATGTCAAATTCGAGCATGATTTTAAAAAATTAAAAATTATTTTAATTATATAATTAATTAATTAATCAAGAAGTAAGTTACATATTATATATATATATGATTTCAGCTTTAATAAAAAAAACTAAATCATATTTTTAGTTTTGGTTTCCTCTTCTTTTAGAACTAATTATATACACACACACACACACAAATATATATATATATATATTATGGTATATATGTTTTGTTTGTTCAAACTTGTAAATTGATTTTGGATTTAAATGAAAATAATCATGAATTTTTTTATTTAGAATATATATGTGTGTGTGTGTGTGTTTTTAATTGCGCCCAACAATTACATCAAAAAGCAAATTATTTTTAATTTTGTTTCAACTTTAGAAAATAAAATAATAAATTTTTTATTAATGTTTTAATAAGGTAAAAATGTTTTGAAATTTAAATGTTTGGACAAATTCATAATTTGATTTTATAAATCCATACAGATTTACAACAACAACGTATTAATTCAAATTATTTTATTTGGACTATACACACACACACACATAAACTTTTAGATTAGATCAACTATTTTGAATTCAAAATTCTATGTTAGTACTTATACAAATCTTTATGGGTATATATAATTATATTTATAATTTAATATAAATAATTCACTTCAAATAAACATATTTTATATATATCGAAAATATATCTATTTTATTTTGTATACTTATATTTTTTATATAAATTAAACATGTACAAATATTAATTAATAATTAACGACCGAGCATGTATGCATGTGTGTGTATGTGTGTATAATTGCACATTTATATTAATGTAGATATAATCGTCTTCATGTATAGACGTATCCCTTTTGACACCATCGTTAATGCATGACTCAAACTTTCTATTTATTAACCATAAATCATAATTGTTAATTATACATATGTCCCCATGTTATCCTTAGGTTAGATAAACTCTCTATATATAGTTATAATGTTTGTATTGTGAAAACAAACATGTTGAAATGTTAAAACATTTAATAAATTAATAAATTAAATTTATCAAGGACCTCTAGCTCAAGTTGTTAGAGATATGATGTTGTAGATAAATATTCTAATGGTCATGGGTTTGAACCCCTAAGACATCATATGAGTCCGTTGCTTGAATAAAGTATCACCCTTGTTATAAAAAAATTGAATTTGAATTAAATAAATAATAAAATGTTATTATTAAACAATGAAAAATAAAGAAATATTTTAAAAACAATTAAATAAATAGAAAAATACCTCAAACCCTTTTATTAGTAAATACTAAATATGGTTTAGTATAAATTTATTATTTATATAAACACAAAATACAATCTTGTGCAAATTAATAAAAGTTTTTTTAAATTCACCATTTTAACCCTACTGCCAATTCACCTGATCCAACATGATAATGGTAGGCTTGATGATGTTTGGAGAATTTAAAACATTCTTTAACTACCCGCAAATTTTACGCTCTTAATATTAAAGTAATTAAAAATGAATTTTTAATAGAAGAGTGAATTGGGTGTCATATTTATAACCACTATGAAGGTCTTTCCGAGTTGATCAATTTGATACATAATTTTGATATATTTAAATTTACGGTTTAGAAGATATTGACTTTATGAATATTTGAACATATGACCAATAATTTTCGATGTTTTGATTTAAAAAACAAAATGTATGTTTAGTGTAGTTGATTAAGGGGGTAGACTTCACTTAGAAAGGTCATGGTTCAGTCCTGGTTAATGATGTGTTTTTGAATTTCTATGAAAAATTAACAAAAGATTACATATTCAGGGAGGACTGCATATGTGTGTGTGTGCATGCGCGCGCGTGTCTGCATATGAGACAAAGATAGAAAAGAAAATGTATAGTAAAAATATATGGTCAAAATATACACAAACATGTACGTATAATTATATAAGGAAAGAAATGTATGTATGTGATCCTTTATATTTATTTATTTATATGTAGTAAATCTGATGTAAGAGAAAATGAATTTGGTAACTGTGCGCCAATTTAAATAGTATGAAATTATGGATAAATATACGTATATTCAATGCAATGAATTTATTTCCATATATTTTAACAGTTGAATATGTGTGTGTGTATAATTAGTAGTATATTAATTTCATAGATTGTGGAAGATTAACTGCGTAGGCTAGCAATTAATTGCACAGTAATCGACATATCTCCTAACCGTTGAACACAATATATACATATATATAGTGTCTGTATTAATTTTATGTATTGTAGGAAACTAGTTATGAAAATTATTAATTAATGCTCACTGAGTGAATTAGAGATAGTGTAACGACCCATAATTTTCGATAATTAAAATAGTAAATTTAATAAGATTTTTGTGATTTAATATTGGGAGAAATGAAAATTTGTGGTGTATTAATGAAATAATAACTACAAATGAAATGTAACAAGGTTAATTGAGGTTAATCATTAACAATTTTAAAAGAAATTCCAATCAATTGAATGATTTAAAAGGTTATACTTAGTTATAAAATGAATATAGGAAAACAAATGTAAATATTGAATAATGAAATAATATACAATTAATGGTAACTGAGTAAAATCTTTTTTAAGTAAGTAATTATAACCCTTGTTTGTAAATAATAAACTTACAAATGTTATTAGATGTAGTAATGGTGATAAATTGTTGTCTGTTACCAATATACTAAATCAATTGCAATTAAAGGTAATAAATGTTACATTAATGCGAGTTAAGGCAATAACTGCAAAATGTGAATGCGATAGAAGGTATAGAAATGTTAAGTATACTTACCTAGGCAATAATTGATTAAATAAAAGTGTGAAACCAGGATAACATAATTAATTGGGATTTTGAATTATAATTAATGTGTAAAATTGACAAGATTCGATATGGTTGAAATATAGTAGTTAATACAAATAAAAGATGGAAATTGGAGGACGTTAATGTAATGAAATATAAAACAATGTTAAATATGTCTATAGAATAATAATTGATTGAGTATAAAGATTGAAATCTAATAAAAATCAATTTATTGGAATTAAATTACAAATAATTGGATTTAATTAATGTTGAAATTGAACACTATAATTATTGAAATAATTAACACTGAAATTGATATGTAAATTTACTTTAAATTATTATAAATGTCTAAGCAATCAAAAATGATGAAAATTATTAGTTATTAACTTTGAAATAAAAATGTGATTTAATCAATTTAATTATTAATTAATTTAATTAAAGTGAAAATAGCCATTTTGGCCACTAACTCGGATTTCGACGAAACCAGTTTCATCGGATCCGTAATAGTGAATTATTGTAAGGTTTCAAGTTTTGTAGCAATCAGACTTGTCATTTGATCGTACGGACTCGAAATGCGTAGAAATTAATTTAATTGAAATCAATTTGAAATAAGCTGATTTTAACATAACTCCTTCATACGATGGAATTAGGATTTGAAACATGTTCCATTGAGTTTAAAAATATTGAAAACATCTATTTTGATATATGGGATGACCCATTTTCGTTCCGGAGACTAAACGGGCTTTTCGGGTCGTTTATCGTTCAATCCAAATCGATCTGGTCCATTCTTTCTGTTTTCAGCTTTGCCTATAAATAGTCCATTATAAACCCTAGCTACTTCTTATTTTCATTTTTCTATACGTACATTTTCTGCCTATCTCCTCCTTTCCAATGGCAGAATATATCCAAAGTTCCAAACCCTCAATTCAATTTCAAATTCAATTCAAAATTTTAAACTCCTCAAACTATATCATATTATATATCGATTTGAAGTTCTCGACAAGCGCAAGTCAGATCTGCAGTCTGTTTTTGATCTAGGTTTCGGTGTGGCCGGATTTGGGTGATGAAGTCTCGGTCGTTCATTGGTGTTCGATGATCTTCGACTGATCTTCGAATCGAGGGCACCATGTTGTAGAGAGTCGAGTGGGGATTCCATCGGAGTGGGTCGTAGGTCGTATCAGCGATTAGATCGATAGCAACTTTTGATTAGGGTTTAAAATTGGCGGCGGCCGGCAATTTCGGTTCGTCGACGAGAGGAGGTCCCAGGGCACGGGGTAGGATCGGCCGGAGGTGGGGAAGGCTTTGGCACGATCGAAGCTTGTGTAGGAGGCCGGTGGTGATGTGGAAATCCGGTCAAGGTCAAATGTTCGTGCGTTCGATGCTGCCTGGGAGGGTTACGCGCATGAGCAAGGTAGGGTGACGTGGCACGGTTCTATTGGCATGTCTTCTTTGGTTATTTATTTTCGTATTTTAAAATCGTTCATCTTCTAACGTGTATAACTTTTGCATACGAGGTCCAATTCACGTGCAGTTTCTTGCGTTGGGATCATGTTGAAATTGCAGACATTTTGATGCTGGGCGAATTCTGAGATCGTTTGAATTTAGGCCCTAAATTGGATTTTAAATTCGATTTAAATTCAAAGGTGAGTGTTTTAACCCACTTACAACTTCTAAAATTTCTTATGTTAGTTAAATTAAATTTGTGATGTGATTAGGAATTTATTTATTGCTGTTTAGTGAATTTAAATCGTCATTCCAGTTAATTTGAATTTATTTTGAATTAAATTGTCATTTAATTTATTATTGAATTTAAATTTCCAGTTAATTACCTGTAAATGATAACCTGTTATTTGTTGAAATTTATTGGTCGAATTGGATGATAATTATGATGGATGTTTGGTTGTTGATATTGGATGATTGGATGTTATGTTCGATTTATATATTGTTGTCACTCTGCAAGTTCCCTATGGGTTGAAATGATACATACCCGAACGATCTATAGAATAGGGAAAAATCATTATGGGTTGAAATGATAGACTCGAGCGATTTTATGGATTTTAATATTAAATTCGGGATTGCGGTTTGAAATGATATATAACCGTAATATTTTAAATTGCAGATTGAAATGATAAATATCTGTACCACTTGACCCTAGGGTAGAGAATTATATAAGAACACCAGATTGGTAAAATTAAATGATTTTAAATCCTTGGTTTCGAATCCAATTAAATGTTCTTTTGAAATAAAATTTGATTTTATATAAATTGAATTATTATTGGAAAATCAAGTTTTATGTTGAAATGTGAATTGGGTTAAAGGAACTGCATTAAGAAATTAACTTGAAGGTTTAAAGTTGAATTTTTAAGTATAAATGAAATTTATCAGAATTGATCGCTAATTAATTGGTTTAAAATATAACTTTGAAATGCATTGAAATTGGAATAATTGTAATTGATATTTCAAACATGGATTGGAAAGAATTTAGATTAAAGATTCGAAATTGGGTTTTATTGATTTGGAATTTGTAATGGTCCAGATATGTTGGAATAAATAAATGGTTAAATTGATATTAATTTCAAACTCATATCTTAATATAAACTACTTTAAAAATATATTATTTTAAAGATTTTAATTATTAAGATTTTCAACTATTAAACTCTTTTAACCTATTTTAAACCATTTATATTTTAAAATAATTAACCCATTTTAACTTATTTTAAATCTAATTAAACTATTTTAAAGCAATTTAATCTATTTTAATTATATTTAATCTATTTTTAATTTTATTTAACTATCTTAAATCAATTTAACAGTATCTTTAATCTATAACTAAACTATTTTAAAGTATCTTAACTATTTATAACTATTTTAACTATTTATATTTGTTTAAACTATCTTCTAAATTTTCAGACTAAGTAGAGGCAAGTGTTTATATTCAAATTCACTGGTTTAAAAGCAAATACGGTTAAATGATATTATAACCTAAGTTGGGATTTAAATGTTATGTTAATTGAATATGATGATTTTGGAGTGAGGATTTAACCTTATAGGAAATATGATTTTTGAAAGAAATTATGATTTCAGAAACGATATGATTTCAAAGGTGAACATGATTTCAAAGCGAATATGATTTTTGAAAGTGAATATAGTTTGGAAATGAATATGATTTCAAAAGAGATATGATTTGAAACTGAATATGATATTTTGATATAAACTGTGAATTGACTTTTGAAATCTAAAGGAATCATCCGGTGTGAAATAAGCGTTTGGTTGTTAAAGAGACCGGGATCGGATATTGTCATACTCTCTGCCAATACCGATGTACGTGGTGGAGATTCCAGAAATAAAGTAGAATGGTTTGGCGAACGATTTCTGTATGAGGTATGAGGTGACCCTGACTCCCGTGAGTCAGCTTAGATGTGACTAAAACAGGAGCCATGCCGGGCCAAGTGAGGTCATTCCTCCTATCGGGCACATTTCTTCGATACTATTCTGACTTTGTGATTGATTTGGTGGCCACCCTTTGATTTTGATTTGGGAGTGTGTCCGAGGTGGGCGGTAGTAGCTGCTATGCGTTACCACCAATCCGGATACGCAATTGGTATTTCTACCCTGGCATTGCCTCGAGTGTCGTGTTCACATACCCTAGAGCGCCTTCTACGAGTTTGTTTTGTACCATACCTATGGAGTGCCCTCTGATAGCCCTCCAGTTTACGGGGGGGTTACGATACTGTATAGACTACGGGAATATATAAAATGTGTTAAGAGGGATATGGGTAACGCCTTAACGCTATTTTAATACTTTTACTTTACTTTAGACATATTATAATAGCGTATTGTACTACGTAGTAGATAGTTTAACTAATCCTTAGGAGATGTGAATCTCGAACATCTCTTAAGTTACTGCACTCACGTTAGACACTGGATAGGAGATGTCAAACCCTATAAACATCTCTGACGCCGTTACACTCATATTTACTGTTGATTTAACTTACATAAGATCTTTTAGTTCCGACTCGAGTGTTTTGTCTTTTCAATTCGCTCTGGTCAGCCTGAGCATTTCAGGTTTTGAAGACTTATTTCTGGAGGACGAAGACGAAGATTTGTATTATTACTATTTATTATATTATTCCTACCGCACCATACTGATCCGCTGCATTGTTATTTATCTCTGTTATATGTAACTCTGATTCTGTGTTGTATAAGTATAATCAAATGTTTTTGTAAACAGCTTCATGAACTGTTATTTGATTATTATATTTTGTCATTCCGCTGCAAGATTCTGTTTCATTTTCTTTCTTTTCTCTTCTTTTCTTATTTACCCCATAACAATCCGCCCTTTCGAATCGTTTGAGTCGGACATGTTTGTCTGCTCAAAACGTCCAAAAAGGCAAGTCGTTACATGTAAATTAATCCATTTATTTTGGGAGAATAATTCCCCATGGATATTAGGAATCAAACTGCGTTTGCGACGAAAGGAAATAGGGCATTTGAGCGAAACATTTGAGCAAAGTATTTGAATGAACGGGGAATGCGTTTGGGGCTTTGAACGGTGTATTTAAGTGGGGTATTTAAGTTGTGATTTTTTATCTAATTGATTTATAGTTATTTAATTATTTGTTTTTAATTGTGTAAAATGCGTTTAATAATTGCAAATAATACTAAATAAATTGCGGAATTTCATTAAAATAAAGAAATACATTTTTTAATTAAAATAAATAAATTGTAAAAAATTTAATTGCTCGAGTTCAGTTCAAACCAACTCCATAATATAGAACACTTTGATACGATCACAACGCAAAAGATCGTGTCTCATACGGACCTCATTTGCACAAGTTATAAATTTTTGAAATTTATAAAAAAGTTTAAATTTATTAATTAATATTGTTAAACTAGTCAAAAGGGGAACGCGTTCGATGCGTCGAATGCTAACGTACCTTCTTTTAACATTCTAATAATGGGCTGGGAACAGGGCTAACACCGTTGGGGCTTTGGATGCGTCGGACACATCCCCAACGGAAACAGACTATTTTTTTCATGCGAAACGGCACCTCAATCTTCTTTGTATGAAGGGTAGCTTTCAAATACATTTTAAAACATATTCTTTTGCTACTCTCTTTAAATGTTATGTTTAAATCTTTAGGACCACAACCTATCTTCACCTCGGCAAATTCTATTCCAACCCTTGTTTTCACTGAGTAGCCCCCCCCCCCAATGTAAAAATTTTGTAAACCCCCAAACTTACTTAGTAGCCCCCCTTCTTTCAAAATTACCCCTAACCATTCCTCACACGATTTCTTCCTCACGTAGAATCTTCCCAACGCGATTCTCATCTTCACGCAACCAATCTTCCTCAGGCCAATGATTATCTTCCTCCTCACGCGTGCCTTCCACGTCATCGGAGCAACCAAGGTAAGCTACTAATTCGAATTTTAGTTTGCTTGTGAGCGAAGCGCACTGTATATAACTTGATTGAGGAAATAGTCCGTAAATTTAGGGTTGAAAGTCGATTGCTAATTTGGTGTTGAAAATCAATTACAGGAGAAAAGTACGAGAGTTTGCGAGTTAGGTTTTTTTTGCTCGTTTCAGCGTACCACGCTCGAGCACAGCGTGGAAAAAATTGCTACCACGCACTGGTCTAGCGTGGGAAAAATGCCATCCACGCAGAGCTACTGCGTGGTAGCAATTTTTCCATGCATAAAAACTGCATGGTAGCCATTTTTTCAACGCAGTTCTCCTACGTGGAAAAAATGGCTACCACGCAGTTGTTTTCAATTATTGCTGAAAACAGCAACAATTTTTTTCTGGTTCAGTGTTTGTTTTTTATGATTATTGTCGTGCTAACTAGATTTTTTTCAACTTATTTTCAGATGGGTCAAACTCGAATGACGACTTCTGAAAGTAAACGGAGAATGGAAAAAGCAGTAGAAGGTACAAGTGCGGACATGAACGAGGATATGGCCGATGTAGTTGCAACGCAAGACGATACGGAAGAGGGGCAGCATGAGATAGACGCAGCTAACTTTGAGATTGTTGTAAGGCAAGATGAGGAGCAACATGAAGAAGGAGATGAGGGAGATGAGGAACATGGAGATGGTTTAGATGCATTGGGAGAAGATGGAGATGACACAGAGGACAATTCAAAGACGGATGCTGGCGATGAGACAGATGATGAGCTTGAGGTAGAAGGTGAAGCCGAAGAAGATGTAAACGAGAAAGGTGGACCAAGAATTAGTGATGTGATTAGAGAGTTTGATACTCATGTTGCTTCTATGATATGGATTGGCCAGGTATGTAGCTATTATTATTCTAAACGATCGATTTCGAATTAATGCATTCACTAAATGTAAATTTTTTTTGTGTACGAACGATCACCGCTCACATGTGTCAACCATGCATAGAAGGTATCAGAGTGGAGGATTCCAGATAATGCTACTAGATTCAAAGCCATTATTAACTCGTCTGGCTTGTTTCCCATTGTTAGCACTTGCTACAAGAGTGTTAAAAAGAATTTGATATCAGTTTTTGTAGAACGATGGTATCCTGAGACTAATACCTTCCATTTACCATTCGTTGAGATAACTATTACTCTTGATGATGTAGCTTCTGTATTACACATTCCAGTCGAAGGAAAACCTGTACAGAGTATGTCATATGAAATGGAACAAGTAGTTAGTATTGTTTCAAAGTATCTTGGCCTTACTAAAGTAGAAGCTAGGTTGGAAATGAATGAGAGGGTTGGATATAAACTAAATTTATCTACGTTAGTTGATAAATTTAAAGAAGTGAGCGATGATTGGACTGATCGGGCAATTAGGCGTGCCGCTCGTTCTTATCTTTTATTCTTGCTTGGCAACACATTGTTTGCTGACAAAAGAAAGTCTCATGTGCACATATCGCTGCTGGATTCACTAAAGAATTTGGACATTGTCAACATTTACTCTTGGGGTTCAGCAGCACTTGCATCTCTCTACAGGAAGCTTAGATTAGTGACCCGCATGGGTGTGAGACAGATTGCAGGATTTCTTTGCTTACTTGAGTCATGGATATTTGAGCATTTTCCATGCTTTCATCCTTCCACAAATCTATACTATGAGAATTTACCCCATGTTGCTCAATGGAATCCATCTTCAGATAGTGGTGCATCAGTCATCGATCTACGTATATTCCTTGATACTATTCAAATTGAACATGTAATCATCTTCATTTATTATTTAATAACACTAATTATGATAAGTTGTATGTCATGAGTAATCAGTCCATTTACTAGCACTAATTTTGATTTCTTACATCTTCGAACAGGTTATTTTTGATCCTTACATCTTTGCATGGCACCATCATCCATTTCATGCTATATCTTGGTATAGCGGTTGCATTCTCTGCCTCAACGCTGTGGAGCCGTATCATCCCGAAAGAGTACTTAGGCAGTTTGGCAGAGTTCAGAACATTCCCATGGCTCCTATTCCTCCAGTAGCAACAAATGAACGTCGAGGTACAACTTCAACTACATACACTCGGGTGCGTTATCAATTTTTGGAAAGTATATGGGAGAATTGGTACCATCATGTGATTGTAGAAGGGCATAGATCAATACCACTCCATCAGTCTTTTCTGAGTTGCACGAATGATTGTAAGCAGTGGTGTAGGGATCATAGTGTTTTATGACTTCACAATCCAATATGCTTACATGCTAATGTAATGATTGGAGCATCACATTTTCAGCCGACCTATGACCAACTGTACTCGAGGATGTTTCATTTAAATTCACTACATAATTTCATTTCATACTATGTCTCATTACACTTCACTATATAATTTCATTTCACTATATAATTTGATTTCACTTCACTATATAACTTCATTTCACTATGATGTGCTTGGCCTTTTCACTTCACTATGTTTCATACTATGTTTCATTTCACTTCACTATAAAAAAAATTCTAGGCTCTACATGATGTGCATGGCCTTTTGGATGAAGCGAACCCTCAAGTTGCTAGTGCCAGAGTTGCCAGTGGACGCTACATCCGTCGTCAACTTTAGTTTAAGTAACTTGTTTGACTTCATGTATTTTGGATGATGTGCATGGCCTTTTGGACTGTTTGTATTTTGGTGCATATTTGACTTCATGTATTTTGTCATATGGTATGTAGGTTTGACCATGGACTTTGTTATTGTAATGGTTGAATGCATGGCTATGTTATATGTATGTTAACATCATATGGTAATGGTATTTTGTCTATGATTGATGTCTCTGTTGCTTACTGGATTGTGTATTTTTTTAGTTTCTGAGTTCACCACGCACTAACAAGACGTGGTTAGATACGTAACCACATTAAGATAGTGCGAGGAAAGGCCTCTGTAATATTGTTTTTCTATGTCTGAGTTCACAACGCACTGACAAGACATGGTTAAAGAGCTAACCACGTTCAGAGACTGCATGGTTTATCACCAAACCACGTTGAAACACCATGTGGTTATTTTACCAACCACGTTAAAAGTCCCCGTACTGGAACAACATTCATGTACGTCCCCTACGTGGTACTTCCAAAACTGGAGAAAAAAAATTACCAGTTTTTCATCGTCGCAAACAAGCACAGTTTAAACTAAATGATTCAAGTTTTATTCCACATTTCATTCAAGAAAATTCAAAATAGTGATACACATTGTAATCCAACTAGTTGCGAACAAAGTAAATTGTAGTTACTAAGCAATAATAATTTGCAAACATTCAGTCAAGTTTAACATACAATTTAACAACTCCAAAATGGTGCCACGACTACTTCCATTTAACATATTCATTTCTTTCATCCCAAGCTTGTCTTCGATCGGTGTAAATGTACTTCTATTTACTTGCATTCATATCACGAGTCGTGAACCGTTTTGAGTAAATTGGTGGTACCGGATGTTCGGGCTCTAGTTTTACCTGCGATTGGTAATGTGTAATTCAGTTTGAATGAAAAGAAATGAAATAATTTTGAACTTTAATAATCTGTAAGTTACGTACCTGAACAAAATGATCTTGGTTAACAAAATCTATTCCAATTTCAGTGCGCTATATCGGTGGAGGCACTTTTCCTTTCAATGGAGGTATTGTCAACATAAGTCTTTCACCAATGTTGAATACTACAATGTTATATCTAGTTGCAATAATATAACCAACATCAGGCATTGACATCCACTTTTCCCTTGGTGCAAACCCTTCATCTTCATGCATAAGACTTTTGAGAAGAAAAGTACTTCTATCATGCTCTATGAAAATGCGATTGTATAAATTCTGATTTTCATGTAACACTTGCAGATTCTCATTGTACACAACTAAATTTTTTGAACAAACAAGTTCATTCCAATAAAATAAAAATGACTTCTTCTCTTCAACTTCCATTCCTTTCACTTTTTTTGCATATACATTAGAACATTATTTTTAACGTGCCATGTGCATAACATATGTGCGGAGTTTGGGAAAACATATCCAATAGCATTAACTAGTGTTGTTTCCCTATCAGAAATGAAGACTGATGGCAATTCCACTTCACAGTCAACCAAAACAAATTTTCCTCAGTTTCAGCAACAAAGTACGCAATCGCGATACAAAATGTAAAGTCTGTGCAAGTAATGCCAATAACATCAAGTAAAGGCATTCTATACCTATTGGTTTTATATGTGCAATCTAATATGATAACTCGGGGAAATGTATGTAGAAAATCCAAGCTGGTAGGATGTGCCTAAAAAATATATTTAATAATATCTGTTCCGTCTAATGTTTTACGGTGCCATTCAAAGTAACCAAACTCTTTCAATTTACTAAGCAAATATTGAACTTGAGAATGCCCTGCTCGCTCAATAGCATTTTATGCTCGTATAACATTGTTTTGATGGTGGAACAATTTGTAGGATAATTTCTTTTAATGGTGTGTAAAATTTCTTTTGCTTTTACCATGTTCATATGCATCTCAATAACTAACTTGTTCTCATCTTCAGTTAGTCGACCAATATACGAATGTCCTTCTGTATTTTTTAATTCCGAATGATTATGAACACCATTAACAACATGCAATTGCCAATCATCTAAAGTAGGAAGTTTCTCACCTTTAAGTCTAAACGGAAAATTGTGTTTTTTTGTACCGGTCATTCGGAGGTTCTTCGGGCTTTTGTCTTTTCGCTTCTTGTACACACCACTTCGTTCACAAGCAAACATAATTCTTGGCTTTTTGGTTGAAGCACCAGTATCCGATTTCATAATTATGATAACAAAACCAAGACGTTTTCCTGTATCATGAACCCAATCAACCATTTTTTCTCTCGAAGGAAATATCTGTAATAAAAATGTTAAATAATATGTAAGTAATATGGATTCATTCAAATGTTAATCAAAGTAAACTTACATCATAAGTCGTAAACTCATTTGAATAATCCAATGCCATTTCGTCGCACGTTTCTTCATCACTTTAAAATGGTACAATCTATAGAAAACAAGTATCACACACTAATAAGTTAAACAAAAAAATTGAACTACCATGCAAGTTTACTACGTGGTTAGTGTCAGTACCATGCAGGGATGCAGCGTGGTTAGTTTCCATACTGCGCATCATCTAAGCGTGGTTTTGTAATAATCACGCCGCTTACTGCGAGGTAGCCTGTAACCTAGTAGACCCCTACGTGGATTATCACAAATCTCACTGATCAACAACCATCGACTGTATTTGCAAATATTTAAAAACTTATCAAACTTTTTTTCTTTCGAATTACCTGTTGTGATTGCGACAAAAAATCTTCCTCCTCTTCAAAATCCATCATCTACTAGTTTAAAAATGAATTTTTTCTTCAATGATTTGAAAATTATGGTTTGGGAGCTTCGATGTTTTGGAAGACGGTGAAAACTTACGTACGAATTAGAAGAATTGAGAAGAAAGCTTCTTAAGGGTATTTTTGTCTTCAGAAATTTATTTTTTGAAGGGGGGCTACTAAGTGAAAATATGGGTTGGAATAGAATTTGCCCTTCACCTCTCTCTACCTTCTTATCTATTATATTCAGTGTTATTTCATATCTTTGAGGGAGGGAGGGGGACGGAGGAAAAATCTAATTTATTCTTAGCCTCTACCATTATCATACTATTCTAAAAAATGAAAAGGATTATTCAATCAAAAACAAAAAAGGCTAGAAATTCATTTAATAACGTATACATCTAAGACTTTGGAAGCGAATTTGGTGGAGATGGATGGGAGAAAAGCTATTTCTTCCTTGATTAGGAATAAATCCGTGTTAATCTTCATTTGATGTGAGTATTTATATATCATTTATTGGATGTTTTGATTTATATTTATATAAGTGAGATTTATTATTTTAGATGAAAATATCTTTTTTAAGTGATGTTTTAAAATAGAAAAATAGATTAAATTTATTATTCGATTTTGTTGGACATGAGACCTAAATAGTTTAATTAAGATTTATGTTGGATTTACATTATTTCTTTTGGGTAGAGTATGAGCTATACATAAAAGAGATTTATTCCTTAAACAACGGATTTTTTACGTGAACAATGTTTTGGAAATTATCTATATGAGATTTATTGTTGAACGATATTTTCATTGATTTAAATTTGATGTTTTATTGTTGAATCTTGTTTAAAAATATTAAACGCAAATCCGTCAATGAAAATTTGTATTTGTTGATATATGTAAGTTATATTGATGATTATCTTATTATTGCAATATTTGGATATGTTTATTGATGTATCATTGAGTGATGAGTGTATAATTGTAATAATGGAAATAATTAATTAATTGATATTGACTAAAATTATGTGATAAGGTGAGAATTGGAGAAATATATAATAAACATGATTGCTTAAAGTTTGTGTGAAATGTTTGTAAATAATGGTGTTTGAATGAAAAATAAAATGAGATTAAATGCAATAGATTTAATAAGTTTGTTATTTATGAATTTCTTATTTACGAATTTCTAGGAAAATTCATAAATAATAATGCATATTTTTAAACTAAGATTGGGAAATTTATTATTATTATTTAATAAAATTAGGTTTTATAAATAATAATATGTTTTTGTGAAAGCTACTATTTTTTAGATAAAATATGATGTCTGGAGAGATTTGAAGCAACGAGATTACAATAAAATATAATGAAATATATTACAGTTTTGGAAGAATTATTATTGTTTTTGAAATAATTAAATAAAGGTTGGTTTATGATAAACAATAATAAAATTGTTTAAGAGAAAATGAATGTAAATATATTATTTTGATGGTTGTTGAATGTATGATTGATTGTTAGTTGAACTATCACATATGTTTGATGTTTGACGATGTTATCAAATAGTCATTTGAAACATCATTTTTCAAAGAGTACCCATTAAGTGAAAATCCTTACAACCAAAATCAACTTTCAAAACTAATTTTTCTAAAATCAAATATACTTCTTTGATAAAACTTTCACTCATATAAATATTTTATTACATTCTTTACTTAAAAAGCTATTTCCTAAATAAAATACTTGCATAAATTTTTTCAAATATTTCAACCAACAATATAACTTCTCAAATAAAAATATTTCCACTATATTGTTTTCAAATTTCCTCTTTTGAGAAATAAATCCTTAAAAATAAAATAGATTTTTGTTATAAAAATATTTCCATTACATTAATTGGTCGTATATTAATTTCATATATTGTGGGAGATAAATTGCATAGGCTAGGAATTAATAGCACATTAATTATCATATTTCTAATCATAATATTTGTGTGTATATATATATATAAATTATTTATGTACTAATTTTATGTATTCTAGGAAACTAAATATGAAAATTAGCAATTAATGGCGCATTGAATAACATAGATATACATTAACCCATTTTTTCGAAGAATAATTACCTGTAAATATTGGGAATCAATATTCTTTGTATAAATGTAACTTTCTAATAAATTTTAAAACATATTCATTTGTTACTCTCTTTAAATGGTACGTTAAAATTTGCTCTTACCTAAAGGCTGGATGAAAATAAACTTTTGGGACCACAACTTATCTTCGTCTCTCTCTACCTTTTTATCTCTATATATTTACTGTTACTTCATATCTTTGGGGGATGGAGGAAAAATCCTAATTCATTCTTAACCTCCATCTGTGTTTTATTCTTAAAAAAACTAAAATATTAGATTTAGAAATGAAAATGATTATTCAATCAAAAAGAAAAGAGGTTAGGAATTCACTCAAAAACGTATACATCTTGGTTTTTGGAAGCGAATTACGTGGAGATGGAAGTTAAAAGCTATTCTTCATTGATAGGAATGGATCTGTGTTAATCTTCGTTTGAGGTCAGTATTTATGTATCATTTATTAGATATTTTGAGTTAAATATTTATATAATTGAGATTTATTGTTTTAGATAAATTTTGAATGATGTTTTAAAATCTAAAAATAGATGAAATTTATTATTTGACTTTATTGGACATGAGATCTATATAGTTCAATTAAGATTTTGTTGGATTTATATTATTTCTTTTGGGTGGAGTATGAGTTATACATAAAAGAGATCTATTCCATAAACAAGAGATTTATTTATATGAACAATGCTTTAGAAAGTATGTGTATGAGGTTTATTATTGAACGATGTTTTCATTGATTTAAATTTGATGTTCTATTGTATCCTGTTAAAAATATTAAGTGCATACCCTTCGATGAAAATTTTGTATTTGTTGATGTATGATAAGTTATATTGTTGATTATTTTGTTCTTGCAATATTTGGATGGCAAATTATATTCATATAACGTAAATTGCTATACATACACCGAAAAATTTATGAAAATTAGATACACCATGTTTTACTTAATATACACCATACAGGTTACAAAACTACCCTTAATTAGAAATAAAATAAAACATTTATGTCATTTCAGTAACTTTCTCTCTCATGCATTAATCAAAATAAGGTTCACAAATCCACTTTTGTAAATTTTAATTTTCAAATTTCAAATACTTTAGATGGAATTCAAACTATTTAATCATTATATATAGCAAATTTAGTTTAATTTTTGAATATTAAAACATTAAATTATTTCAATTTTGACGTTAAATTTAAATTTGATTTCGTTTTCATAAAAGATAGAGAAGAATTCAGTACGCTATATATCATATTAATTTCAGTGATTATTTTAAATTTTAATTTTCATATTTAACCGAAGTGGATTTTTTTTAAAAATTGACTGTGTATGAATACAACCTAAAAGTATATAATTAGAATTTGATACTTAAATGGAATTCAAATTTAATTCACCTGATGAGTTACGTAAATTTTAGCTACTTTATGGATGAAATTATATTGATTATACAATCAATTTGTGAATCTTTATTATTGTTTTTAATTTTTATTTTCTTAATAAGGGCATTTTTGTCTAATATTTTATAAAAAAATGGTGTAGTAAAGCAATTAATGGTGTATGAATAGAATTTGCGTATTTGGATATGTTGTGTCTTGATTTGATTGTTTACTGTTAGTTGACATACCATTGAGTGATGAGTGTATAATTGCGTTTAATTGTTTATTTAAAATGGAATTAATTAATTAATTGAAAATGAATGAAATTGTGTAATAAGGTGAAAATTAGAGAAATAAATAATAAACATGATTTTTTATAGTTTGTGTGAAATGTTTGTAAATAATAGTGTTTGAATGAAATATAATAAGATTAATGTGATGGATTTAATAAGGTTATTATTTCTGAGTTTCTGGGGAAATTCATAAATAATAACGTAAATATATTTTTAAACTAAGATTGGGACATTTATTATTATTATTTAATAAAATGAGGTTTTGTAAATAATAAAACTATTTTTGTGTAAACTACTATTTTTGAGATAAAATACGATGTTTGGAGATATTCGAAGTTACGAGATTACAATAAAATATTTTGATGTATATTACTATTTTGGAAGAATTCTTATTGTTTTTGAAATAAAAAAATAAAGATGAATTTACAATAAACAATATAATTGATATCAGAGAAAAACGAATGTAAATATAATATTTTGATGGTTGTTGGATGTATGATTGATTTTTAGTTGTAACTATCGCACATGTTTAATGTGTGATGATGATATCGCATTTTGATGAGTATGCGAATTTTACCTTTATTACTACTAGTTGATGGGTAACTAATTATGGTTATTTGATGATGGATGTTGTGGTACTAATGTTGATTGGATTAGTACAGATTTGACGATTGACTTGTATCGTCATTATGGGGTGATTAGCGTACATTTGATGGTTTATACTTACATTGGCGATGCGTTACTAAAAAGGATGACTAGAATATATGTAAGTATATTTGTCTTTGATGATTGGGATTGGTGTTGAATGTTGCTATTGATTAAAGGCTATGTGCTACTGTTATTATTATTATTTCTATTATTATTATTATCCCATATGACTATTTTTGAGATGGATGAGTAGGAATAATACTTTATGCTTTTACTATCTACATTGGTTGTGATTGTTGCAATGGTTACATTGATCGCATTGTTTATGATGGTTGCAATGTTTGTATGGATGATATGGCTGCAGTGCACTAACAAATATTTGAATGCAGGAGAAGAACATAAAATAGAACTACGTGGGCTTCACCTCCCAAAAGGGGTACATGGGTAGTCTTTAACTATGCAATAGCTATCAGATCCCTTAGGTTGGGTTGGGTGTATAGGGTTAGGCACAGTCCAAACATAGTCGAAACCTTTTTCTTTTTCTTTATGTATATGTGTATTTGAAGGTTTGCGGGTGAAAGAGAATAAAGGAGCAAAGGGTCCATAAGGAGTCGTATCTACATAAGGTCGGTATATCTCTTGCATTATAATTATAAAGACATTGTTTAATAATTGATGTAATAAAATGTACAAACTATGTGATGTATTTTATTCGAGTAATTTTTGATTTGTCAAACCGATATGTATGTATACGTAGACAATGGTGTTTAAATTCCGCTATGAGGTTTCCCTTTTATTTATTTATTTTTAGAATTTATTTAATTTTTATCTACCCACGGTCCATTGCCTTTAATATCTTAAGTTGCTGTAAGCGAATTTTGATGTCGTCTATAATTGATTTAGATGTTAAAAATAGTGGATCATCGCATTTGGTATCAGAGCTTAGGTTTAGCGATTCCTTGAGCCTTGGGTAAGTTTGACCATTAGGTTATAATGATTTACACCTTAGGTTAGGTTAAGTTACAGAATAAGAGAGCATTTTGATTGATAATTGTATGATTTGTGTGTATGGGTTGTTTGTTAAGCAACTATATCTTACCCCAAAATGACGTTTATTTATAATAATGGAAAATAAATACAGTAGGACTGGGTTAGGATGAACACTTATGAAAGGGATTAACTTGATTATAACCCAAGTGGCACATATCCTATACTAAATTATAATTGAAACCGGACATTAATAAGATAGGACCACCTTTTATTTTTAAAGTGAATAATTTTTTTTTGGATAATTTATAAAATACACACTTCTGATTTAAAGATATTTTATTAAAAAGGAAAAAATGGTTTTTTTGGACATTGAAGTGATTTGTTGAAATGTTTGATGAGAATAAAGTATTTAATTTGAAAATAAAATATTTATATGAAGGTATTTTCTAAAAGGAAATGTGAACATAGTAAAATATTTTGTTTGAAAGTACATTTAGTATAAATGTGTTTTTATTAGATATGGGAAGTTTATTTAAGTCTTTATCTCTGCGAGAAACTCTAGTTGTTTTAAAACTTCCTTTAGAGTGCATTTCTATAATAGTATTATAATATATAAATGTTTTTTTAGATATGGAAAAAGATTTTAAAAGAGAAAATTTGTTAATAAATATTTTTATAAAAGGATGTTAGTTTAAAATATTTATTTAGGTAAGAATAATTTAATAGGAACATTTTAGTTATAATAGTCTATAATTTGAGAACATCCTTTGATAAGGGTAATTTTTAACCTTATTATGCCTAGAATTCTTTACAAAAATATTTTGTTGAGAGATATTTTGGATAGAAATATTTTTTTTAATAGGATATCTGAAAATGTATACGGTTAGGTTTAAGGAGTATTTATTTAATATGATGTTTTGAAGAGGAGAACTATTTTGATAACAGTATAGAATTTAAATTGTTTTTCTTTAAAGTTTCTTGTTAGAGAATATTTAGTGAGAACCCTTATTTTAAAAGAAAAGAATTTTTGGTTGAAACATTCTTTACAATAAATATTATATGAGTTGGAGAAGCTCTATTACAAAGAGATTATTTCCACAAAATTATATTTTATTATGAAGGATTTTTTTTCACAAAATAAGAAATTTGAAAAAGATATAGTGGAAATATTTTTATTTGAGAAGTTACATTATTGGTTGAAATATTTAAAAATAATTAATGGAAGTATTTTATTTAGGGAGTATTTTTTTATGTAAAGAATTTAATAAAATATTTATTCGAGAGGAAAGTTTTATCAAAGAAGTATATTTGATTTTAGAAAACTTTGTATTGAAAATTGATTTTGGTTGAAGGATTTTCACTTAATGAGTACTCTTTGAAAACTGATGTTTGAAAGAAAAGCATTCTTAAGTAAAGAATTTTGGTTGAAAAGACTTGATTTCAAGATCATTTTAATTCAGAATTATAAAACTATGCTTCTTAACATGGGGTGTAAGATGACGGGGAAGGATGAGTTCTGAGTTGCCCAACACCCACTATGACGATGTTACATTTATGACTATTGTGTGTGACCTTTCCTAAAGTGATATAGGGATGTCTAGTTATCCCTTTTATGGAGAAGGAGGTAATGTGATGTCGAGATAGTCTATTTTGATGTGTGGGATAATGAACTTATACTTGTGTTGGCTTGCTTTGGTTGAATTGTTTGGATTGCATTATTGTTCGTTAAATTATTCCCAATTAAGAAAAAATTTCTACTTATTTACCAACGTGATCTTCTTATTAATTTGTGCCGTGCTCATTCAAATTAATTTATCATACTTGTATTATTTGTTGATTGCTTGTTTAACTATGATTGATTTTAATTACTTGTTTGTTTACTTGTTTGTTTGATGTACACCTATTAATTCATGTCACGCGTGTTTGGGTTGATCTCTATTGTTTGTATTGATTGTTTGTTTGCTATAAATAGTTGTTTGTTGCTTGTTGCTTGTTGCTTGTTGCTTGTTGCTTGTTTCTTGTTTGTCTGCTATGTATTATAACTTTATGATGTAGTTATTCAATGTTGACTTCTAGAAGGGTTTATATTGGAGAAACTAGTAGGATATTAAGGGACATATCAAATTTGTTGAATTTCCATTAGCTACCAAGAGAGACATATATAGAGCCACAAATATCATGCGACTCCGAGTCAACAACCAGGGATGTTGACTTGTAGGTCCCATTGCAACACCTAATTATGCTATGGGAAGTATATAACCTACTCTATAATGGCATTCCAATATCTCCCCACCTCTACATCGGAACCATGTCTCTGGTCTTACCGTCACTCATGATATAATGGTTTCATTCAAGTAGCATCGTATCACTCTGGTTATCTTTGATCGGACAACTGAATCCATGTATAACCGATAATATCTATGTATACACTTTCCCACATGTATACATAATACCGTAGTCTCATCGTTCCAATATGAATCATCGAACATTCCAAGAATTACTTTGAATGTATGATGACCTACTATTTTTAACATTAAAAATAAATTATAAATGACATCAAAATATGCTTACAACTAATTTAAGATATTAAAAGCAGTGTACCGTGAGTAGATAAAATATTAAATTTTAAAACAATAAATCAAAGTGAAACCTCACAGTGGAATTTAAACATCATTATATACATATACATACATACCAGTTTAACAAATCAAATATTAATCGAATAAAAAACACCACATAGTTTATACATTTTATTACATCAATTATTAAACATCTTTATAATTATAATGCAAGAGATATATCGATCTCATGTAGATACGACTCCTCCCAAACCCTTTGCTTCTTTCTTTGCTTTCACCTACAAACCTTCAAATACACATATACATAGAGCAAAAGAAAAAGGTTTCAACTATGTTTGGACTGTGCTTAACCCTATATACCCCAGTCCAACCTATGTGATCCAGTAGCTATTACATAGGAAAATACTTACTACGTACCCCTTTTGGAGGATTAAGCCCACGTAGCTCTATTTCCTGCTCTTCTCCTACATCTAAATACTTATTTGTACATTACAACCATAACATTCATACAATCATTGCAATTATTACAAACAATGCAACCATTGCAGCCAATGCAAATAGTAAAAGCATAAAATAGTTTTCCAACCCATCCATCTCAACAAATAATCATATGGAGTAGTAGCAGCAGCAGCAGCATACAACCATCAGTTATTAACACCATTCAACGCCAATACCATTTATCAAACACAAATATACTTACATACATACTAGTCATCCATTTTCGTAACACATCACCAACGTAAGTATAAACCATCAAATGTGTGCTATTCACCCCATAACAGTGACACAAATCAATAATCAAATGTGTACTAATCCAATCATCATTAGTAACGCATCATCCATTATCCAATAATTGTAATTAATTACCCGTCAACTAGTAGAAATGATGGTAAAATATTGCACTCATCAAAATGCATTATCATCATCAAACATTAAACATGTGTGATAATTACAACTAACAATCAATCATAGATTCAACAAACATCAAAATAATATATTTACATTCATTTTTCTCTTATATCATTTTATTATTATTTACTTTAAATCCACCTTTATTTATTTATTTCAAAAACAATAAGAATTCTTCCAAAATTATAATATACTTCAAAATATTTTATTGTAATCTCGTAACTTCAAATCTCTCCAAACATTGTATTTTATCTCAAAAATAGTAGTTTTCAAAGAAACAATATTATTATTTATTTATAAAAACTCATTTTATTAAATAATAACAAACTTCTCAATCATAGTTTAAAAATATATTTTACGTTATTATTTATGAATTTTTCCAAAAATCCATAAATAATAACCTTATTAAAGCTATTACATTAATCTTATTCTATTTCATTCAAACGATATTATTTAAAAAATATTTCACACATACTATAAACAATCATGTTTATTATTTATTTCTCCAATTCTCACCTGATTACACAATTTCATTCATTTTAAATCAGTTAATTATTTCCATTTTAAATAAACAATTAATTGCAATTATACACTCGTCGCTCCATGATATATCAATTAACAGTAAATAATTAAATTGAGAAACAACATATCCAAATATTGCAAAAATAAACTAATCATTAATATAACTTATCATAAATCAACAAATACAAATTTTTCATCGAAGGGATGCATTTAATATTTTTAAACAAGATTCAACGATAAAACATCAAATTTAAATCAATGAAAACATCGATTAACAATAAACTACATATACATAATTTCTAAAACATTGTTCATATATAAAATGTCTTGTTTATGAAAAAGATCCCTTTTATGTATAACTCATACTCCAATTAAAAGAATTAATGTAAATCTAATAAAAATCAAAATTGAACTATATTGATCTCATGTCCAACAAAATCGAATAATAAATTTCATATATTTTTAGGTTTTGAAACATCATTAAAAAAAGATATCTTTATCTAAAACAATAAATCTCAATTATATAAATGTAACTCAAAATATCTAATAAATTATACATAAGTACTCACCTCAAATAAAGATTAACACGGATCTACTCCTAATCAACGAAGAATAGCCTTTTTCCTTCCATCTCCACCTAATTCGCTTCCAAAAACCTAGATATATACATTATTGGGTGAATTCCTAGCTGTTTTTCATTTTCATTGAATATTCATTTTTATTTCTAAATCTAGTATTTTAGTTTTTGTAAGAATAAGATAGAGATGAAGGCTAATAATATTTTAGGATTTTTCCTCCATTCCCCCAAAGATATGAAATAACTGTAAAGTTAGGTTGTGGTCCTAAAAGTTTATTTTGTAAGAATAAGATAGAGGTAGAGAGAGGTGAAGTTAGGTTGTGGTCCCAAAAGTTTATTTTCATCTAGCTCGTAGGTAAGAGGAAATTTTAACGTACCATTAAAGAGAGTAACAAATGAATATGTTTTAAAATTTATTAGAAAGTTGCATTTTATACAAAGAAGATTGATTCCCAAATCTACAGGCAGTTATTCTCCCATAATATATGGTTTAATTTACCTCTACGTCATTCAAGGCACCATTAATTGCTAATTTTCATAATTAGTTTCCTAGAATACATAAAATTAATACATAAACAATTTATATATATATATAGACACACACACACATACAAATACTACAATTAGGAAATATGTTAATTAATGTGCAATTAATTGCTAGCCTATGCAATTAATTTCCCACAATATACGAAATTAATATACGACCAATTAATATAGTAGAAATATTATTATTACAAAAATATATTTTATTTTGAAGGATTTATTCTCAAAAGAAGAAATTTGAAAATAATATAATGGTAATATTTTTATTTGAGAAGTTATATTGTTGGTTGAAATATTTAAAAATAACTTATGGAAGTATTTTATTTGGGAATTATCTTTTTAAGTAAAGAATGTAGTAAGATATTTATTTGAGTGAAATTTTTATCAATGAAGTTTGTTCGATTTTAGAAAACTTTATTTTGAAAATTAATTTTGGTTTTAAGGATTTTCACTTAATGGGTACTTTTTGAAAAATGACGTTTGAAAAGAAAAGCATTCTTGAGTAAAGAGTTTTGATTGAAAAGACTTGATTTAAACGTTTTAAATGAGAATTATAAAACTAGACTTTATATCATAGGGTGTAAGATGACAGGGTATGATGAGTTCTGAGTTGCCCAACACCCACTATAACGATGTTACATTTATGACTAGTATGTGTGACTTTCCCTAAAGAGCTATAGAGATGTCTAGTTATTCCCTTTTATGGAGGTGGGAATGTGATGTAAAGAGTGTCCATTTTGTTATGTGGGATAGTGACCATATACTTATGTTGGCTTGATATGGTTGAATTATTTGTATTGCATTATAGTTTGTTAAATTATTCCTAATTAAGAAAATTTAGCTACTTATTTACCGATGTCTTCTGATTACTTTGTGTTGTGCTCATTTAAATTAATTTCTTATGCATGTATTATGTTGTTGATTGCTTGTTTAACTATGATTTATTTTAATTATTTGTTTGTTTACTTATTTTTTTGATGTACACCTATTAATTCATGTCATGCATGTTTGGACTAATCTTTTTTGCTTGTATTGGTTGTTGGTTGTGTGTTTGCTATAGATAGTTTGTTTGTCTGCTATGTATTATAACTTCATGGTGAATTAGTTACAGGAAATTATTGTCAAGGACAAAAATTTTCAGCGTTTTTGCCTCAAGGACAGACCTTCAATATTTTATCCTGAAGGACAACTTTCTTTAGGTATCAGTTTTTAGTCATTGATAGTATCAGTTTGTAGTTATCGGTAGCAGTTTCTAGGTATCAGTTTTTAGCTTGGTAGCAGTTTTGTTGTCCTTATGAATAATTTTGGAAAATATTTGTCCTTATGAATAATTTTTAGAAGAATGTTTGTCCTTATGGTAAAAATATTGAGGTTGTGTCCTTGAGGCAAAAAATATACAAATTTTTGTCCTTTAAATTAATTCTCAATATTGACTTTTAAAATAGTTTACATTAGAGAAATTAGTGGGACGTTAAGGGACATATTTAATTTAGTCATAATGGGATAACATAGTTCCTAAGCTGAGGAAGAATAAATATTCGAATTGACTAAGAGATTTGAAGTTTTTCCTTAAAATGAAGTAATAGTGATTAGAGGATTTTGATGATTAAGGACTTGCTGGATACCACTAGTGTGACGCCCCACCTCTATGCTCACAATAACAAAGGTTATTATAAGGAATAACGTCTGCTATTGCGAAGAATAAGGCTTGTGAGAAGCGACCATCTGTAAGTTATGCCTTAGACGAGTATTGATTACATCGATAGGAGTTGTATAAATTACTCCCAAAGATGTATTTTCAATCCAAATCTAAAACGAAACTACAGTGGCTAAGGAAAAAGTCAGAACAACTCATAATAACAACTACACTGATAGTATAATCACATCAGAACAGAAATATCAGAAATATATAGCGGAAGACAAATCTGGAATACATGATACAACAATCGATAGTTCACAAGAACCAAATACACATATACATGGATATCAACATACATAAGATGAGAGTCAAATAACCAAAAGAACTCCTCGAAGGCTAGATAAAAGATGATGTGAGATCCCAAAAGCTGAAGCTGCTACGGAGTCAAAGATAGAGGCTACCCTGAAATAACTCGGTCTGACCCGAGTATTATTTAAAAGAAAATAATAAACGGATCAGTCTAATTTATTCTTAGAAGTGAATGCATCATAAATAACATCAAAGCAAAATAATAATAATCTCGAATGAGACTATTCAACATAAGAAATCAACATAGTTAAATGAAGAAATCACATCAAACTCCATCAAAATCAACTTTCAAATTCACAATTGAATTCAAAACAGCAATTCACAAAATCTAGAAAGCTATAATAGATAACTAGAAAAATCAACATAAAAGTGGATCGATCCCATCATATGGCGAGTCTAAGCTACGCCGCACGTGCATCTCATATGGCCGAAGCCTACCAAGTACTGTCATCATAATTTTGGCGCCCAACATATGACCCGAAGGTCCAACATATGACCCGAAGGTCTAGTACTGGTATTTGACCCGAAGGTCCATCATATGACCCGAAGGTCCATCATAGTGGCTCGAAAGCGCACAAAATCATCAAAATCATCAAACAACAAATATTTCAATTAACGAGTCCGGAATTAACCGAAATAGTAAAAGTGTGGTTCCATACTCCGCACTTTTGCTAAATCGTTTAAATCTCTTCATCGTTTCCTTGAAAGTGCAAAATTGTGTATTTTATAAAAATACATTTTACGTTCTCAAACAGACAAGTCCGGAATTAAGTGAATCAGTAAAAGTAAGGGTTCATAGTCCTCAGTTTTGCTGAAGCGTTTAAATCGCTTCCTCATTCTTTTGAAAGCGCAAACTGTAGAATTTTTGAAAACAATTTCAATTTAAAACGATTTTTAAAACGCGTGATTAAAATAGCAACAACTATTGCAATTTCGACGAGGAAATTGCGTTTCTCAAAACACCGTAAAAACGGGTACCAAATCAGCGTTGCGGGATAACCGCTTGAATAGTCACTTTAAATTAACGGTTACTGAAGTTAAAACGACAGTAATCGATATACGTCAAAACCTCATCAAAATATTTAGCAACCAACTTTAATACCGGTGTAAGGTTCGTTATAAAAATAGCGGTAACCCATTTTCCATAAAAAAAAGACCGGACTCACGTGAATAAATTGAACTCACGTATATAAAAGGAGACTGGAAATTATTGATAAATTGCCAGCTTATGCTTGTTGTTCGAAATCACAAAAATATACTTTACAATTGGTCCATATTATACATGTACATCAAGGATAGTGGGAAGTATTTATCACATGGCCCAACACACTTCAGAAGCATATTGAACATATTAATATCCTAGGCACGTGTATGATATAAATGAATTGGTCTCACCATATATTTTTCCTAGGCAGGTATGGGTAAATGCAAATAAACCTGGGTATAGCCTAGTTGTTGCGTGTGAGGTATTATCATGCAAGGGTACTCATTGATGCTCTGAAATAGAAACGTGTACAATACTACACGCATGCTGCTCTGGGAAAAACATTTCAAGTATACAAATTTTTCTTACTCACGCATACACTAGAAAGTAGAACATTTCAATATTGTAAATACTTCACACGCATACAGTATGAAGTAAAACATTTCAACATTTGCAAAATAAGTATGCATGTATACAGCTAATAGTTAGTGCAACTTTTGTGAAACAATATAGCTATATTTTAAAGCTTGCCTGATGCCTCTGCATGATTTACACGCAGGCTATTGATTCTGAACCATTTTTTTCAAGCTGAACTACCAAAGCTATAATATAGGCAATATATGATGACTACCAACTCAATGATTCAATGGAGACAGCAATTTATATAGGTGAAGCTACTGATTTAGGTAAGTCACCCTAAGCTAATATCATAAGCATGCTACTGCATAGTGGATATAACTCAAAATCTTTCCTACGAAATCTCAATAGAAAATTTTCAGTGCAAAACATAGGAAGCAAAGATGTGAAAATAACGAAAATAGGATTCGAAAATCATAAGAAAACCCACACTTCAACAGAGGTAGAAACTTGATGACTGTAAACTAGAAATGTGAGTATAACTCACATAGTCTGTTTCCAATTCAGTTGGCTTTAAAGATGCAAGCAAGCAAAAATTATGGAAGCTGCCATTAGAAGTCTTTTTAGAGCTCTGTGTTTGAGCGAAAAATGATGCAGAGAAGTATTATTCTCTTTCTTCAATTGGTATAAGTCAAAGAGAATGAGTGTTAGCCATCTTTCTGGTACGCTTTGCATTTAATGCAAAAGTGTGTTTTGAAATAATGTACACGGCTATACTTGATGGCTACAGACATTTGCAATTTGTTGATAAGAAATATAATCAAAGTGTTCACACTTTGTTTTACAGACCGAAAGAGATAGCAGTGCTATAGAGTTTACACATTGTTTTACTTTTTGGTCATAAATTTTCTTACACTACCTAAATTAAAAGACAGCAAGTCATACTCTTTTTTTTTAATTTAAATTTTCCCTTTTAAAAATATTTACTTCGACAGTAATTCAAAAATCACGGTCGTTACCGATTTTTAAATTATTTAATACTACGGTAAAATTACAGTCGTTACAGACTCCCCCTCTTATAAAAATTGCGTCCCCGCAATTTTCATACTAGAAGCAGTTAATAATGCAAATCATTAATCACAACAAAGATTTCAAATAGAAAAGATAGATAAGAATACTCACCTCCACCCGAAGAGGAGAGAAAACTCGGATAAACACGCTCGATAAATTCTCTGGTTTCCCAAGTGCAATCTTTGGGATTTGTAGACCATTGAATCTTCACGAGCGGAACTTCTTTGTTCCGAAGGCGCTTCACCTCCGTAGCTAATACACGAATAGGATTTTGCACAATTGACAAGTCGGGTGAGATTTCAAGATCTTGCAACATAGGTGGATCAATAATAGAATCTGAATCTCGAAGGCATCGACGAAGCTGGGACACATGAAATACGTCATGAATTCCCGAAAACTGAGCAGGTAGCGATACACGATAAGCAACTGGGCCAATGTGTTCCGTAATAGGAAACGGTCCAACATATCGAGGAGCCAATTTCCCGGAGTGACTAAAACGCACCACACCCTTCATCGGGGAAACACGAATGAATACGAGATCCCCAACAGAAAATTCCAAAGGCTTCCTACGATGATCGGCATAAGATTTCTGCCTATTCTGAGCCTCCTTCATTCTCTGTCTAATAACATCAATCCTCTCCGAAGAATCACGAATATAATCGGGGCCGAGAACTAACTTTTCCCCTGATTCCAACCAACAAGATGGTGATCGACACGGCCTTCCGTAAAGAGCCTCGAAAGGAGCCATCCCGATACTGGATTGAAAACTGTTGTTGTAAGAAAATTCAACAAGAGACAAGTGGTCTTCCCAACTACCACCAAAATCTAAAATACAAGCCCGAAGGAGATCTTCCAAAACTTGATTCACCCTTTCAGTCTGACCGTCAGACTGTGGATGATAAGCGGTACTGAGATTGAGCTTAGTGCCCAAAGCTTTCTGAAGACTCCGCCAGAAACCACTAGTAAAAAGCGGATCTCTGTCACTAACAATAGAACTAGGCACACCATGAAGTCGAACGACTTCTTTAATAAACAACTTAGCTAACAAAGGAGCAGTCCGATTGGACTTGATAGGAATAAAATGGGCTGATTTAGTCAATCGGTCAACAATCACCCAAATGCTAGTATGGCCCGACCTCGAACGAGGTAGACCATCAATGAAGTCCATGGAAATCTGATCCCATTTCCATAATGGAATCTCAAGAGGCTGCAAAAGACCACTGGGACGTTGATGTTCTGCCTTAACAAGTTGACAAGTCATGCAACGACTTACGTAACTTGCAACATCACGCTTCATACCCTCCCAATAGTATAAGCGTTTCATATCAGCATACATCTTGCTACTGCCCGGATGGATAGTATACTTAGAACGATGACAGTCCTCAAGAATGTCATTTCTAAGATTAGAAATATCAGGCACGATCAATCTACCCTTCTTCCGAATACAACCATGAATATCAATATCGAAATCCTTTAGATCATCACTTCAGGATTCCGATTTACAACTCTGGATAAGATAAGTAATATGCGGATCTTGTTTCTGGGCATCGGCAATATGATCTAACAAATTAGGACGAGCTTCCATGCTAAATAAAAGCACGGGAGAATCAGAAACTGAAGGATGGTCTCTAATATCACAAAGAGATAAAGCTTCCAAAATATTCCACTCTGCTAGCATCATGGAAACAATAACTTGCTGCTTGCGACTAAGCGCATCAGCAACTCGATTACCCTTACCAGGGGTATACTGAATATCGAAATCATATGAAGCAAGAAATTCGAGCCAACGCTGTTGCCTCATATTAAGCTCTTTCTGAGTAAATAAATACTTCAGAGATTTGTGATCAGTGTAGAGAATAAAACGCTCGCCCAATAAATAATGTCGCCAAATCTTTAAAGCAAAGACTATGGCGGCCAATTCCAAATCATGGGTAGCATAACGAACCTCGTTAGGCTTTAGTTTTCTAGAAGCATAGGCAACTACTCTATCTTTTTGCATGAGAACTGCACCGAGCCCAAAACCACTGGCATCGGTATAAACAACAAGATCATGATTCCCTTCGGGAACCACTAAGATAGGAGCATGAGTAAGGAGATCTTTTAACTTCAAGAAAGAATTCTCACACTTATCCGACCAAGTAAAAGGAACAGCTTTTCTCGTGAGAGTGGTAAGCGGTAAAGCAATACGAGAAAAGTCCTTAATAAATCGGCGATAATAACCCGCCAATCCAAGGAAACTACGAATCTCAGTAATGGTCTCGGGCCTCTTCCAATTCTGAATAGATTCGATCTTGGAAGGATCGACAGAAATACCATCGGAAGAAACAATGTGACCGAGAAATTTCACCCTATTCTCCCAGAAGTGACACTTGGAGAATTTGGCATAAAGCTGATGCTGACGAAGAGTGCTCAAAACAATCTCCAAATGCTGAATATGATCGGCTTCAGATTTGGAATAAATAAGAATATCATCAATGAAAACCAAGACGAACTTATCGAGATATTCCCGGAATATCCGATTCATAAGATCTACAAAATATGCTGGAGCGTTCGTCAAACCGAACGGCATAACAAGCCATTCGTAAGAACCATAACGAGTACGGCATGCGGTAAGAGGAATGCTATCTTCCGCAACTCGTAACTGATGAAATCCGGTAGCAAGATCGAGTTGGGAGAAGACCTTGGCGCCACTTAACTGATCGAACATGTCATCGATCCTAGGCAATGGATACCTATTTTTGATAGTAAGCTCGTTAAGCTTGCGATAATCAATGCAAAGCCTAAGAGTACCATCTGGCTTCTTAACGAAGACAACGGCGGCGCCCCAAGGAGACGAACTAGAACGAATAAAATGCTTGGCTTCCAACTCAGATAATTGTTGCTTGAGTTCCTTATTTTTCTTAGCAGACATCCTCGTGGGAGGACGACTGACAGGATGTGCACCAGAGATAAGATCAATACGGAACTCAATTGCCCTCTTCGGCGGCAAATAAGAAACAGGCTCGAAAACATCAGAAAAATCACAAACAACTGGAATATTAGCAATGACATCCTTCGACTCGAGAGAAGAAATGAGAGCACAAGAAGCATGATCTATGTCTCGCAATATAATAGATAACTGCTCGCTAGCATCGGGATGCTTGAGATACAAAGTTCTTTCGGGACATAGAATTTGAACTTCATAACGAACGAGCCAATCCAAACCCAAAATCATGTCAAAACCAAGATGATCCATAACATGAAGATTCGCATGAAAGGTAAAATCACAAAGAATAATTTCAACATCAACACACAACAAGCCAAGAGTAGCAGATCCACCAATAGGATTTACGATCCTCAAAGGGTCACGAAGAGTAATAACATCCAAAGGAATAATATCAACTAGTTCCTTCGACACGAATGAATGTGATGCACCCGTATCGAAAAGAACTCTAATAGAACGGCCATGAAATAAAATAAAACCTTCCAAAACAGAAGGAGTAATACCTTTAGGCTGAGAAGAACCACCAGAAGCTTTAGCAACATTAAGCTTCCCAGATTTGAAACCCTTAGGAGCAATAAGACAATCAGAAACCCAATGACCTTCTTTCTTGCAATAACGAAAAGTGAGAGGCTTAGGACAGCCACGAAGAAGATGATCCAACGAACCACAATTATAGCACGCCCTCTGAACAAAAGGTGCACTACTAGGCTGAGAACTAGAGGCAGCTTGCTTCTTCTTCTTCTGGTTGGAAGAATTTGGCTTACGAAATGGAAACCTCTTCTTGTTGGGGTTTTTAGAAACCTCAACATCATCACAACTATCACGTTCCTTTTCAACAGCTTCAAGACAAAGAGCCGAATCAACAAGCTCCTCAAAAGAGAGCTTAAGCTGAAGCAAAAGAACTTTCTTCAAATACTTCTTCAAACCATCAACAAAACGAAGATTCTTCTTACGTGGAGTATTAATGAATTCAACTCCATATTTGGACAAGGCCTCGAATGATGCAACATAATCAGAAACAGAGGACTTTCCTTGCTTCAACTCAAGGAAACTACGAGCAAGATTATCCTTTTCCGATTCAGGAACGAACTTAAGTTCGAATCGTTCCTTAAACTGAACCCAAGAGAGAGCGGACTCATCAACTTCCGAAATAAAGAGCTCATACCAATCAAGCGCACGCTCTTGCAACATACTAGATGCCACAAGAACGCGATGATGATCCGAAAGATCCATCCGAGAAAATATGCGCTCACAAGTGCGCAACCAAGTCTGAACTTCCATAACACTTTCTGATCCCTTAAAAGGCTGACCTCCAAGGTGGGAATAGTCAGTACACATGCGGCGAAGACAGACTTGTGATAAGGAGCTGCGGGAGTAGCAACAGAAGGCTGAGTACCCCGAAATAGCTCCATAAACTGATCAGCTGACATATAGACTCCGTCCGGATGAGAACCACTAGACGGGCCTGCAGAAGAACGCTTCCCTCTACCTCTTCCAGCCATGAGCTGAGAGACAAGAGAAGGTAAAGATCAGTTCAACAATACACAATTGATAAGAAATTTAACAAATGGAATACTACGTAATATATAATTTATTCCTAGACGTACTCCACATGTTAAAGTGGAACGAATAGATTAGAAAGGCACGAATAAAACTCTCGAATTGTTGTAACACATGTTCCATTTTTTTTTCTGTTCTGTGTTTATTACAATTTATTCGGAATTTCAGCTCTGATACCAAGCTGTGACGCCCCACCTCTATGCTCACAATAACAAAGGTTATTATAAGGAATAACGTCTGCTATTGCGAAGAATAAGGCTTGTGAGAAGCGACCATCTGTAAGTTATGCCTTAGACGAGTATTGATTACATCGATAGGAGTTGTATAAATTACTCCCAAAGATGTATTTTCAATCCAAATCTAAAACGAAACTACAGTGGCTAAGGAAAAAGTCAGAACAACTCATAATAACAACTACACTGATAGTATAATCACATCAGAACAGAAATATCAGAAATATATAGCGGAAGACAAATCTGGAATACATGATACAACAATTGATAGTTCACAAGAACCAAATACACATATACATGGATATCAACATACATAAGATGAGAGTCAAATAACCAAAAGAACTCCTCGAAGGCTAGATAAAAGATGATGTGAGATCCCAAAAGCTGAAGCTGCTACGGAGTCAAAGATAGAGGCTACCCTGAAATAACTCGGTCTGACCCGAGTATTATTTAAAAGAAAATAATAAACGGATCAGTCTAATTTATTCTTAGAAGTGAATGCATCATAAATAACATCAAAGCAAAATAATAATAATCTCGAATGAGACTATTCAACATAAGAAATCAACATAGTTAAATGAAGAAATCACATCAAACTCCATCAAAATCAACTTTCAAATTCACAATTGAATTCAAAACAGCAATTCACAAAATCTAGAAAGCTATAATAGATAACTAGAAAAATCAACATAAAAGTTGATCGATCCCATCATATGGCGAGTCTAAGCTACGCCGCACGTGCATCTCATATGGCCGAAGCCTACCAAGTACTGTCATCATAATTTTGGCGCCCAACATATGACCCGAAGGTCCAACATATGACCCGAAGGTCTAGTACTGGTATTTGACCCGAAGGTCCATCATATGACCCGAAGGTCCATCATAGTGGCTCGAAAGCGCACAAAATCATCAAAATCATCAAACAACAAATATTTCAATTAACGAGTCCGGAATTAACCGAAATAGTAAAAGTGTGGTTCCATACTCCGCACTTTTGCTAAATCATTTAAATCTCTTCATCGTTTCCTTGAAAGTGCAAAATTGTGTATTTTATAAAAATACATTTTACGTTCTCAAACGGACAAGTCCGGAATTAAGCGAATCAGTAAAAGTAAGGGTTCATAGTCCTCAGTTTTGCTGAAGCGTTTAAATCGCTTCCTCATTCTTTTGAAAGCGCAAACTGTAGAATTTTTGAAAACAATTTCAATTTAAAACGATTTTTAAAACGCGTGATTAAAATAGCAACAACTATTGCAATTTCGACGAGGAAATTGCGTTTCTCAAAACACCGTAAAAACGGGTACCAAATCAGCGTTGCGGGATAACCGCTTGAAAAGTCACTTTAAATTAACGGTTACTGAAGTCAAAACGACAGTAATCGATATACGTCAAAACCTCATCAAAATATTTAGCAACCAACTTTAATACCGGTGTAAGGTTCGTTATAAAAATAGCGGTAACCCATTTTCCATAAAAAAAAGACCGGACTCACGTGAATAAATTGAACTCACGTATATAAAAGGAGACTGGAAATTATTGATAAATTGCCAGCTTATGCTTGTTGTTCGAAATCACAAAAATATACTTTACAATTGGTCCATATTATACACGTACTTCAAGGATAGTGGGAAGTATTTATCACATGGCCCAACACACTTCAGAAGCATATTGAACATATTAATATCCTAGGCACGTGTAAGATATAAATGAATTGGTCTCACCATATATTTTTCCTAGGCAGGTATGGGTAAATGCAAATAAACCTGGGTATAGCCTAGTTGTTGCGTGTGAGGTATTATCATGCAAGGGTACTCATTGATGCTCTGAAATAGAAACGTGTACAATACTACACGCATGCTGCTCTGGGAAAAACATTTCAAGTATACAAATTTTTCTTACTCACGCATACACTAGAAAGTAGAACATTTCAATATTGTAAATACTTCACACGCATACAGTATGAAGTAAAACATTTCAACATTTGCAAAATAAGTATGCATGTATACAGCTAATAGTTAGTGCAACTTTTGTGAAACAATATAGCTATATTTTAAAGCTTGCCTGATGCCTCTGCATGATTTACACGCAGGCTATTGATTCTGAACCATTTTTTTCAAGCTGAACTACCAAAGCTATAATATAGGCAATATATGATGACTACCAACTCAATGATTCAATGGAGACAGCAATTTATATAGGTGAAGCTACTGATTTAGGTAAGTCACCCTAAGCTAATATCATAAGCATGCTACTGCATAGTGGATATAACTCAAAATCTTTCCTACGAAATCTCAATAGAAAATTTTTAGTGCAAAACATAGGAAGCAAAGATGTGAAAATAACGAAAATAGGATTCGAAAATCATAAGAAAACCCACACTTCAACAGAGGTAGAAACTTGATGACTGTAAACTAGAAATGTGAGTATAACTCACATAGTCTGTTTCCAATTCAGTTGGCTTTAAAGATGCAAGCAAGCAAAAATTATGGAAGCTGCCATTAGAAGTCTTTTTAGAGCTCTGTGTTTGAGCGAAAAATGATGCAGAGAAGTATTATTCTCTTTCTTCAATTGGTATAAGTCAAAGAGAATGAGTGTTAGCCATCTTTCTGGTATGCTTTGCATTTAATGCAAAAGTGTGTTTTGAAATAATGTACACGGCTATACTTGATGGCTACAGACATTTGCAATTTGTTGATAAGAAATATAATCAAAGTGTTCACACTTTGTTTTACAGACCGAAAGAGATTGCAGTGCTATAGAGTTTACACATTGTTTTACTTTTTGGTCATAAATTTTCTTACACTACCTGAATTAAAAGACAGCAAGTCATACTCTTTTTTTTTAAATTTAAATTTTCCCTTTTAAAAATATTTACTTCGACAGTAATTCAAAAATCACGGTCGTTACCGATTTTTAAATTATTTAATACTACGGTAAAATTACAGTCGTTACAACTAGGGAATCAAGATGATGGGTTGGAGGTTCGTCATACAAAGGACTTTTAAAACATGCATTTTAAAAAAAAATAGACGAATAATTACCAGCTTCTATAAACGTTTTTAACACAAAGGTTTTCGATTTTGAAGAGCTTTTTATGGACTAAAGTTGTAATAAAATTATGTTTTCTCCAAAATTAGTTTTAATTGATTTAAAAAGACAAAAATATTTGAGAAACTGTTTTATCAAATGGTGGCGATATTTTTAGGAAAAAAAACATTTTTTTTAAAGGAAGATGGAAGCTTTCATTTGAAAAAAATTGTTTTTATAATTTTTTTGCTTTGAAGATGTACTGGAACTCTTCTCACTAGCACATCCCCCTTTTGGTATTTCAGATGAGCCATCCCTATCGTCGGATGAAGGAATCACTATAAGAGGATTTTGGAATAAGTTATTTCGATGTGATCCGGAGATTGGAAGAAGATGAATTCTGATATGGATGTGTACCAAGGGATCGTTGATGATTGAATGTTTCGATATTGCTCGTAAGGTAGGGCAAAAGAGGTTCCTCTTATAAAATGGTGGTCATTTGGAAAAGACTTTATTATTTGGGTCTGAGGATCGAGGATTGATGCAACTGCAGTATAAGTAGATGGGTATAATAAATTGAGCATCAGCCATGACTAAAATATATTATTTTGAGGATATAGGCATGACTGGGCACATGTTCTTTTGAGGATGTAATTATAAGTGTGCACAGGATATTCGAGATGGTGTGAAAATGGAATGGTACATTGGTTATTATGAAAATGAGACTATGAGGAAGTTTATCGACGTTTTGAGGGCACACATATTATAATTGATATGTAGCCAACATAGGAATTAACTTACACATGTTATTGGTTGATAGGTTAGTATGGTGATTATACCATATTATTTTGAGCATATGTGTTTATTTCAATAGGCTATGTTGGTTATTGACTTATGCATATTCATTTATTTCTATATATGTGTTTTCATCAGCTTATGTTTTGTTGTGGATTTTTGTTATGGTTGAATTATGGAGATGCATAATATGGGCTAGTATATGATTGATATTGTTTCACCTTTTTGTTGATGGAGTGTTTTTTGTATACTATAGCTTGGATTGTATGATTGAGGAAGTCGTGTGGTAATATAGTATATAGAAAATTGAATTCATTGCCATGAATGAATTGTGGTTGTTATACGCAATTTTTATGTTACATTTTTATTGATATGTTTCCCCATATTTTGTGATTAAGTGCATGTTGAAATTTTATTAATTTGGTTGAAAGTTGTATTTGGGGAATTGTGAGGGAATAATTCTTTTAAATGAGGAGAATGTAACGAGCAACATCGAAATCTTCGAGCATCGTTTGCCCTGCTTTACAAGCAACATCGAAACCTTCAAGCATTAACGATCCTTTGGTACACATCCATATCCGAATCCATCTTATTCCAATCTCTAGATCACATTAAAATATTTTATTCCAATATCCTCTTATTGTGATTCCTTCATCTGATGACAGGGATGGCTCACCTAAAACACCAAATGAGGGATTTGCTAGCGAGGAGAGTTCCAATCATCTTCAAATCAGAACATTTATAAAAAAAAAATTAAAAATAAAAGCTTCAATCTTCCTTTAAAATAAAAATTCTTCCCAAAAATATCACCGCTATTTTATAAAATAGTTTCTCAAAAATATTTTCGTCATTTTAATTCAACTAAATATAATTTTGGAGAAAACATAAATTTATAAGAACTTCAAACCGTAAAACTCCTCCAAAATAGAAAACTTTTGCTTTAGAAACATTTATGGAAGTTGTTAGTTCTTTGTATAAAACAAATTTTGGTAGCACTAGCTTAGGGCATTACTTTCATACGATTCATATGAATGCTTATATATATATACATATATATAGCATCGTTATATGGTTGTATTTTCTTACATTTTGGGTTCGATCGGGATTGAGAGATCTATGGCACATTTGATCTTTGAGTGTAGTGTATTATCCATGCACTTATCTATTTGTATTGTTAATACCCTATATAATCAAGACTGGCTGTTTTAACTTATAATATTTTCGCATCGACCCATTGCATGTTAGGATGTATATATGTATTTAACAACATTACAAAGCTAGTTCCCCTCACCAGACTTCGGTCTAACCCTCGTTTTCTTTCTTTTATTTCCTAATTAGAGCTCGTGATTGCACCTATTAGAGTAACATAAGTGACATGTTTATTTGGGGATGAGCAAATAGAGAGCTAGACTTTTGGCATATGGAGATATCACTTATTTATTATGATTAGTCCATGTATGATTATATGCATTAGATATTCTATACATATACGAGACTATGTACTTTACTTGGTGTGTCTATTTAATACTCTGTATATATGGAGTCGGTGTAGATAGATTTATTTTTGTTATGACTTCATCGGTTTGGCTTACATATCATGTCTTCTATATATATTGGATATTGATCATGCCTTTGAGAGTTGGACTATCATGCCCTTGTCCATTAATTGTTCCTATGTGCATCAGTATATATTTTTCATATTATACATTGTTTTTTCCACTGTGAGTTATGCACAAAGCTTATGTCTAAATTTAGAGTTTAATTTTTATTAAATTCACTGGACGGTACACCTACTATGGTATTATAAATACATGTGTTGACCGGTCGTTACGGTTCCTCATCAACTATACTAAAATGAACCTATATGCTATTACCAAATTACAATGTCTCAACAAAACAAAAAAAATACAACTTCGATATGCATTCTTGGTTCACTAAAGCAATGTTATAAAGTGATTGTTTTATATAACAACTGTGCAACTGTACAGTATTATTTACCTCACAACTCGAGATAGAGAATTTGCCCGAAACTGGAGCAAACAATTTTCTTCTTATCATACCAAAATGCAAATAAATCAGTTTGTTGAAGAAGAAACCAAGGACGGACAAATAAACGAAGGTGATAAAGTAGTTGAAGTAGAGATTTCAGTATCATGTCGGTTAATGTTTCTTGAAATAAAACGTCAAATAAAACTTCAGTTTTAACGCTGTTGAAGACATTCTTAACTTTAACACAACCGGTAGGGTTCTTTAAATCCTTTTCTTAAATTTTGCTTACTCATTATGTTATCAGATCAATGGATCATCCTATCACTATGTTGTAAGATCATGTTATCACATTGTAGTATCAAATCAACCAATCACAGTGACCATTATCATAATGATTCTTGATATGCTTTTTTAAAGATTGTCAAAATATAACTAAATAAAACATTACACTTTAATATAGAATGATGGATTAATTATACTAAATAAAACAAAATAAAACAAAACAAAACAAAACACCGGTGGTTTAAACTAACAAACATAAAACTAAACGGTTGGTCACGTATGTTTAATGTTCATCTTGGTCTCATATAAGCTTTGATTATTTCCATATAATATCCTATCGAGTTTGGGTCCCTACGCATAAAATGATCTGCCTATTGGAGATAATTATGAGTATAATTTTGTAGCTAGGTCCCTCAACTTCGTTGATCATATTATGGATAATAATGAAATCATGCATAATGTTAGAAAATACTGATAGAGCTGGGAGTAAGCCCTATGGACAATTATGCAATTTGTTACGTATATCTAACTCGATAATCAATCTTGTTCGAAATATAAAGTGTTTTCTTTCTATTATATATTTGATAAAATATGTTATATTAATTAATTAATTAAATTAAAAGTATATTTAACAGAAAATTCATAGATTGTATGTTTTGTGATAGTAGTTATAATGCACTGTAATCATGAGTGATTTATCACAATAAAATAAATATACCATTTTAAATATTCATAGTCAAGATGTATCGAGACTGGATATTATTGCATTCATTGAGACTGGAGTACGTAACGCTCTCCAAATGTTTGGTAGTATATTATTAATGACTGTTGAGAGTACCATGGAAATACGTACAGATAGTTATTGGATAACTATGGAATGACTCGCTCGATATTTTTCTATGGGCTAATATAACTAAGGTCAAACAGAAAATATTGATAGTGTGACAATATTACACAGTTCTCTTGACTTGAGAATATTATTGATCTTCAATGTGGAAGCTCTGCTTTGATTATAGTTAGATCGTGGTACGACGTCCATCGAACGACTACAGTTGGGTCCAGTGGAAGCATTGGAAGTGAAACACTATTCAAGAAAGTATTCATCTCCTCGGTTATATGAGGTTTGTATCATGGTCAATAAAGTCAACTCAAAGTCAAACTCTTTGACTAGAGCATTCTTGTGACGCTCGCCTCTATATCCATACTAACAAAGAATATTACGTAGTAATATTGTCGGGTAATATAGAGAATAAGGCTGGATAGGAGCGACCGAACGTGAAAAATCACTTAGGCTAACGCCGACACATTTTACTTTACCTCATAAATCACATATGATGAGTACGTTATCGGCACAAAGTAATAGGCATGTTGGCTAATAAGAATAGAATAATACATAATATATCACAGAGAATACAAAATCACATAACACGGCCAAATATATAATCTGGACAAGAAAATTTATATACATAAGTGAATCTACAAAAATAGAAATACTAGACTCACATAATACAGATGTGGATATAGACAACGTCTCAAATATGTACATGACATATAATTCGGCACCTCATACAAAGTATACAACATGCGTAAAGGTCTAGACTCTAATGACATACATATATATGTATATACATATACACACATATATATACATATATACATACATACATATACATACATACACACACACACACACACACATATATATATATATATATATTATATCCATAAGCTAACTCAACGTCCATGGTCAATCAGTCCCAGTACCTTAAATGTCTCGGTCTAACCTGAGTATTATAAAAATAATAGATAGGCCAGGCTAATTCTGATTCAACAATTGTGAGATCATAGGTGTAACATTAGTAAGTTTCAATAACATAGTCATAATTATGTAATATGCTAACATCTAAACAAATTCTATATCCATACTAACAAAGGATATCACGTAGTAATATTGTCTTGTAATATAGAGAATAAAGCTGGATAAGAGCGACCAGACGTGAAAAATCCCTTGGGCCAACACCGACACGTTTTACTTTACCTCATAAGTCACATATGATAGGTACTGTATCGGCACAAAGTAATTGACACATTGGCTAATAAGAATAAAACAATACATAATATATCACAAAGAATACATAATCACAGAACACGACGGAATATATAATCTGGACAAGAATATTTATATACATAAGTGAGTCTACAAAAATAGAAATACTAGACTTACATAATACAGATGTAGATATAGACAACAACGTCTCAAATATATACATGACATATAAATCAACACCTCATACAAAGTATACAACATGCATAAAGGTCTAGGCTCTAATGACACACACACACACACACATATATATATATACATATATATATATATATATACATATACATATATACACATATACATACATACATACATACATATATATATATACACATAAGCTATCTCAACGTCCACGGTCAATGAGTCCCAGTACTTGAAATGTCTCGGTCTAACCTAAGTATTATAAAAATAATAAATGGGTCAGGCTAATTCTTATTCAACAATTGTGAGATCATAGGTGTAACATTAGTAAGTTTCAATAATACAGTCATAATTATATAATATGTTGACATCCAAATGGTAAACAGCCAACTCAAAATAATTTACCATATCGCAAAAATATATCATGCTTATTATAAGTCATCATCTCAAATTTGGTGAACCAAAATATCTCATAAAATAGAATCAAAAGACGAGCATGAAAGCAAATCAAAACCATAAGACAAGCATGAAGTGTGTCATAACCAAAAGACAAGTATTAAAACAAGTCAAAACAAAAGGAATAAACCTGAAAGCTAGTCAAAATCAAAATCTCACAAAATGAATCATAAATCAATGGACACGCATGAAAGCAGGTCATCCATAAGATGAGCATAAAGCACGCCGAACCGAAAGACGAGCATGAGGCATGCTGTAGTGACCCGAAAATTCAAGCACTATGTCTTCGAATATTAGAACGTTTTGAAATATAATTAAGTGCTATAAATATGATTTTATAACCTTGTTAAACATTATTTAATTAATGAATAATGATAATAAACTTTTTTTTGAAAATTGTTTTAAAAAATAAATTCTTCGATGGAAAATCGATAATGTGACCGAAAATCAGTTTTTCGGTAAACAACTTTTCAAACAATATAAGTTGTTCAAACTCTTTTGCATTTGTCTAATGATAAAATAAACACATTATCAAGTAATTAACACACACACACACACTCCCCTCTTCACAAAGCATGGAACATTCTAGAAGCTTCCATTAGGATAAGAGACATATCATGTTAAGAGTATAAGTGTAATTAGCATAAAAGAGAAGTGATGTAAAGGAGAACTAGTGGAAGGTGATGTTAGATACTGGCGTGTCTACAACACAATGTTGGATCTTAAGGCTATTCAGACACTAGAAGTGGTGAAATGTGTATTAACTACTTACTTATGAATATAAAACTGTATTTACTCAAATTGCAAACAGAAAGAAGTAATCGGAGAATAAGTAATAAAGTAAAATGCAGTAATGTAAATAACACCCGGATTTTTATAATGGTTTGGATTAACCAATCCTACATCCAGTCCTGCACTCTATCGTGCATAATTCCACTATAATCGCTTGCTTTCCACAGGTAGCAAGAACACCTTTACAATCTTGGTTTCACGGGCTACAAGACACACCCTCTTGATTTTACAGGCTACAAGAACACCTTCTCCTTATCACCAACAACAAACTATGGCAAATAGTCGTATCTTCAATACAGATTCTTGAAGATTCGGTACAACTATACTATATACCTCCAATGGAAATATATCTTTGAATTCTTTGAGGAATAGGATGAAATCAGAGAGAGAATGATGTGAATTCAAGTACAACTCTCTGATATTGTGTGGTTTGCAAATCAATGAAGAATTGGAGTGAAATAGTATCGATTTGCAAGGAGATTTGAAGAGTAATCAATGGATTTCTTTTTCAAATGTTTGGAGAAGAAGGAGTAAGAGAAAAATGAGAATTCTTGATGTTAAAATTCGTTTTCAGAGGCCTTTATATAGTGGTTGAAGAGACGTGTCTTTTGGTGAAGAGGTGGAGGGAAATGTCTCTTCATTTAAAACTTGAAATTCTGAAAAACGGCTAGTATGTTGACATCCCCCTACCCCCCATGTCGACATGGGTGGGTTGCAAAATGAACAGCAACACTAATAAGTGTTGCAAATTTTCAGCATTTCAAATTACCTTATATTTGTGGATTTTTGTGATTCGGTTGAGGTCAATGGTTGATGATCTTCAAGTATAATTGCCATGAGATCTTTAACAAGATATTCTAAGGTTCAACCAACTCCTCATCACTTCAAACACCTTTATCCTTCAGCATTCTTCTCTAATTTGGTTTTGTTCTTTAATTGCTCTGATTAACCTTCTTCTATAATTCATTTGCTTCCACTGTATTCTTGATTTTCTCTGTAAATGTCTCCATAATATATCTGATATGACTGCATAACTCGGAGATACATTAGTAGTAATATTTATGTGGTTGTTGTCATCAAAATCAATACCTAGGGTATTAACAGGTGAGTCTTCCAAGGCATGGTGGGGGTGAAGGAAAGTTTAAAGAACATTATCTTGAGCCTATAAAAGGAGAGGCACACCCTTGTATATTAATCACAAATTCAAAAAGCTTAAAGTAAGCAAATCCATGTTGTCTTCTTCTTCTTCTTCATAAATTCCTAAAGAAAAATAGTTGACAATCATATCCAAATCAACTCAAATTTGAAGTGAATCCTTACTACCACATCACAACACCTTCTACCTAATTATTGTGAAAATGTGAAGCACACCACTCACCATATTCCATAGCCGTGAGCATTATAGGGGTTTAGAAGGCAAAAGCAAAGTGAAATAAGGAAAGGAAGGGAAGGAAAGGTGTTGCTGGGTTGAGGTTGGACTTAGATGCTTGGATCATGGTTGTTTATCTAGTTAAAGGTTAGCTAACTCGCCACTTTGATTGAAAATGTTGTGCATGTGTATTGGTCTTTGATTTTGTGAAAGTTGTTTGAATTGATTTGGACAGATGTTGAAACAATGGTTTTGATTCTTGCTTTGAAAGCAAGTGGCATATGTATGGACTTGAACGAACTTGAATGGACTTATATGATGTATAGCTAGGCCTTGGAACAAAGCACATAGGTTATAGGTGGACTTTGGTTTAGGTCGGATTCGGATTTGAAACTGCAATTATAGCAATAGTCGTTATAGATGCAGTTCAAAATTCCTTTTTTTTGGCGATTCCTATGGAAATTTGTAGAGAGACCCTTAGGGGTTTCTTAATATATTTATAGTGTTTTATATGTATATTTATTGCCATAAAGTTTTGGATGGTAAAAGTTAAGTAACATCTTGAAAACGACAAAAACTTCACTTGTGCAAATCTGCCCCGTTTAGACTTGATTTTTGAACTTTAAAAGGGATTAAAAGATATTTAAATTTAAGTATTTTGTTTCATTCTTTTTACAAGTTTTTTAACCATTAACAGAGTATTTTAAAAGTGGTTAGAGGTTCTTATGAATTTTTAAGAGTAAGTTGTGAATTTTTAAAGAAGTGGTTTTTATAAGGAAAACATGTTTTTCCTAGTTTTAAAGATTTTATAGACTTGTCATTTTAAAGTAATACTTTAGATAAATGTTCTAAAACCTATTATAAGTATCTTTAAGTATTTTTAAAGTATAAACAAAAAAGGGGGTAAAAATTGCTTAGTGGCAAATGGTTTTATTATGCGATTACTTGTTAAAAAGTAATCAATTATGCTTAACACTAAAAGCCGAGCAAGGTAGACTTCTCTATTTGTGAGAGTTAAGGCTGATATCGAGTAGGGACGAAGCAATATAGCTTTAATCTATCAACTTCCCTCTTGACCGAGGAATAGTTAAGTTGGAATGTCGGAAACATGTTACTTTTGTTTATTTCTTACTTATTTATGGAAATCATTAATACTATATTTAACACTAAAAGCCAACGAGTAAACTTGTCTATTTATGAGATTCAAGAATAAAGTGCCCAGGCAAGGCTTTGATATACAACCAGTGCTCTAACTTATCTGGCTTCATCCTTGGACGAGGAATAGTTAAAGTGAAATATCAAAAACGTGTTATGCATATGAATATTGATTTGTAAAAGAAAACGTTTTAATTGTATAATCGATTAGTCGACTATCAAACTTGACGTAATATGAACTTAAGAAAGTAATCGAAAAACTTCACAATTTCATACCAATGAGAAACCCTAGGAAGGAGTATTGGTACGAAATGTCTCTATCTTTCACCTACTTCTGAAAGAACTGAAATTGAGTTAACTGAAAATTCATCGATTGGTCTTGAAGAGTCTGTGATTGCTAAGTGTTTTACTTGCCGACTACCACTTGAAAACTAGTATACTTGTTCTATGTTTTGGAAGTGGTTGAAAAAGGAAATATACGTGGAGATTCGATATATGTTCGAGATGCTCGAATCCATATAGTGATTCATGATCTATTCGAGATAGGGGAATCTATTTGGGGATTCATATTCTGTTCGAGTGATGAAGACTCGTATAAAAGATATCGAACGTAACCTCAACATCAGAAATGACTAAAGACAGAGTAGGCTACACAATCTGTGGTTTGGCTGACCCACAATAGGATATTATCAACTCCATACCCACAACAGGATATAGTCAACTCCATATCTAGAGTATGCTTATCGATATGTTGGTACAAGGGGTTAATCATATTTGGTACCACATGGTTCATGTTTATGTTCGGGCATGGGCCTTTGTGTTTTCCTTGTGGTATATTTTATCAAGAGATATACGACGCTTGGAAGGTAACTTTTGATCCTCGTGCATGGAGATGGGATTTCAGCTTGACCGAAGGGATCTTCGTGGAAAATTCATTATGTGAACGTACCTTAGCGGTTTTGATTGTAACCTAAATATGTTGTGGTGTGGCCAATGTAAGCATCACAACTATTTGATAAGATTTATATTCTACACCGTAGATATTATCCATCATATCACTATATTAAACTTAATGAATTATTGGTTTTTGTTGAAGGGAAAACTATTATAGGAATCTGTATGGTCTCAACAGTTACTGTTACATGTTGCATGTATCTTGGGTTTTCTCATACTAGAATTAGGTTCGATGCTTGGTTTTCGATTTTCCTAAATTCCTCACGTATTCTTTCGAGTAGGTTGAGTATGACAGGTTTTACCTTGGATGCTTCAAAGTTCAGAAGACGAGCTGGAGGCTTTCATTATCTATCTATTTCTATTCCTGTTGTTCCATATTAGCTATGTATATATCAACAATGTAATGACAGGCAGTTATAACTGTCTAGGCTGATGATAGAACTTAGGTTTTGTAACTCTGAAATTCCTGTATTCAGAGTAAAACCTTTTGCTGTTCTTTTGATATTATATTTTATCGTTCCTCTATGAGATTCTGATGTTATGTTCTTCCTTTCTTGTTCTATTCTTTTTTTATTTTATCCTAACTTTCTGCCTTTTCGGCACTTGGGTGTTCGGCACACGAATACCGTGGATGTATTAGTGCTGACATTCGAGGGCCAAAAAGTTGGGTCGTTACACATGCTGAACCGAAAGACGAGTGCGAAGGCTATGTCGACCATAAGATGAGCATGAAGGATATGCCCAACTGAAAGACGAGTACAAAGGCTACGCCGAACTTAAAGATGAGTCCGAAGGCTACACCGAACCAAATGATGAGCACGAAGGCTGCGCCGAACCGAAAGACGAGCAAGAAGGCTACACCGAATCGAAAGACGAGCCCAAAGGCTATAATGACCATAAGACGAGCTTGAAAACCATGTCGATCAGAAGAAGAGCCCGAAAGCTACACCGAAGTGATCATTACTGATCAAAAGTGTTAAATACTTTCAATTAGTAATCAAACGAGCATCGTCCAATGTCCCATAACCACTCAGTGATACTTGAATATTTACTAAAAGATCATAGATTCCACTTAATTAGAATAGTCTATCAAATGAATTAAAGAATTAAGTGATACAAGTGTTCCATACCACTAGTACTACTAAACCGTTTAATAAGAGTTCTAATCTAATAGAATTAATATTTTGTAACAACCCGAATTTTTTTGGGTTGATTAAATAGAATATATAATGATCTAAATTGGAGAATTTAAATCATTAATTTGAAGTTTGTATTCTTTTTATAAAAGATATATTGTTTTAATGATTAATTCTAAATAATTGTGAAATTGAGAAATATTAGTATTTTATTTCAAGTATGGTACTAGCAGAATCTTATTTGGTATTTAAATTAGTTATAAAATAAGATATGTGCATTGTAGGATTTGAATTGTTTTGGGCTTTGTTATTATTTTAAGTCTTTAGACATTTTATTTATGGAGTCTACTAATAATTAAATCTAAAAGAAAGGATTTTTAAATGCTTGTTGAATTGTAGTTTTCTCCTAAAAAGAACAAATATGATAACTAAGGTGAGAAGTACTCAAAACAACATACTGTATGTTCATTCTAAAAATTACAGTAAACTTAGCTAAAAAACGAAAACAAAAGAAAATCAAGCTCTCTCCTAAACCTAGATGCAAATCAAAAAATAAAAATAGGGAATCAATTGCTAATAAATCTAGTAGAATCAAGGTAAGGTTCTCAAGCTTTATTCTAGCTTTTAGATTGTTCTATTTTAGTTTTACATTTTTGATTCGGTTGCTTTTTGGTTTTGGGATTGAGTTAATTATAGGGTTTTCTGAAAACGAAGAGATTGGCACTATTTGGGGATTTAGGCGAGTGAATACTCACACAATCTATCTCTAAATTTTTAGATGCATGTGTACGAATTCTATACTAGTTGGATGAGAAATTGGATTGATTATTGGGTTTTTTGGTTGCAAATCATTCCCTGTCAAAAATTATTTATTAAACTCAGTTTTAAACCTATATTAATCTCTTACTTGGTTTGGTCAATTATCAGATGAATGCATGCCTGTTTCAGAGTGTATATTGTGAGTTTCAAGTGCCAGAATGCATGGAAACATCCTGGAGTTGGACTAGTTGACGGTCAGAGAAGTGCTAGGAGCAGCATTTGCTCTAGACGTCGCCACCAGTTGACCGGTCGCGTCCTGGAGCAACTGCTGCTCTAGTTAATTCTCTCCCCTTTCTTTTATGTGTTTACGTTTTAGTTTCCTATGCTTCCCCTTTTGTTTTGAGTTGCTTTCGAGTTGATTTGAGATCTCGGGAAATCTTATGATTGAATTGTTTATATATATATATATATGAATTAGTATAGGTTTTTATAAAAAGAAAGGAAGTTCTTAAGTATATTAATATAAGTTTAGCTAATATATATGGCTTGAATGAAAGAAATTTGTAGAAGACAGTTTATTATAATAAACCGATTTCAAAACTAATTTCTATATAAATTCAATTCCTTTAGTAAATGATTTTAATAAGTAAATCTATATATTAAGTATTATTGTTAGAAATATAGTTTATGGATTTAAAAGAATGGTTTTGAAATATAAACCTATATTGTTCTAAATAAATTGATGCATATCTATACATGGTTTTTGAAAAATAGTTTGTTGAACTATATTGTGTTTATGGAATTTTAGAAATAACTATAGAGATGTAAATATGTTTTGATATTTATTTGGATTTATAAGTATATATTTATAAAGTGATATATATATATATATATGTATATAGTTGAATAATAAATGAGTTTATCGATTTAAAATAAGAAGTTTGAAAGTAACAGATAAATAAAGTGTTTTAGAAATCATTTTCTATATGATTAAAAGTTTATTATTGACTTTCAAGACCTTAAAATCTTATCAAAATCTTATTGTGCTTAGCCTTTGGCTATTTTATACTATTTTGGGCATTCTTGTGTGATTTTTGAGTTTATTGCTTCTAGTGATTTATGCCTTCATTTTATTGAGAAATTTAATTAAACGATTTAGCAATACAAATAGTATGGAACATTTGTATTACTTTGTCGGTTAATTATTAGACTTGTTCGATTGAATATTTTAGTCGAGTGGGATTTACAGTCGTTCAGTAAATATTTAAGCATTACAAAGTGGTTATGGGACATTGGACAAAACTTATTTACTTACTTATCGAGAGTATATTACACTCAGCGAGTGGAGTTTACTAACTTATAGTAAATATTTGAGTAAGCCTGAGTGGTTATGGGACATCCGGTTGTTACTCAATGATTACTATTCGAAAGTATATAACACTTATTTTGTCGAGTTTTCATAATCATCCTTTGGTGATTCGTTTAAGTGGATTTATGGGTTTTCAGGCCCATCTTGGAATACTCGTTTATAAGTGAGTTTTGACAGGTGAAGTGCTCGTATCTTGAGTTGACACATGAAGTGTGTGTCTCTTGTGATGATATGCGAAGTTCTTATCTATATTGTTAGCTTATGAATTTGACTTGCAATGTGCTTGTCCTATTCGATGTGTGAAGTGCATGTCAATCTGTGTTAACATACGAAGTGCATGTCTATTATTGTAGCTTGCGATGTGCTTGCTTTTGGTTTGATTTGCGATGTGCTTATCTTTGCAGTTTATGATTTATGGCTTACTTTTATGCTAAATCATTTGGGTTTTGACTCGCTTTCAAGCAGTCTTATATTTCCTAGAGTTGACTTGCTTTATGCAGTTATTGGTGTACTTGAGTTTTCGAATTGAGTTTTCCTTACCACCATATTTGAGAGGATTGCCGTTGATGGGCATGAGAGTATTTGATGACATGGTGATTTGGTATTGATGTTTCTTATTTGCATATGGCATCTATTATATAGTTTATTTTATGCCTTGTGTTTTATGCAAACTTACTAGTAAATGACTCCATGGTGAGACCTTTTGATGTTTAGTGTGATACACTATTTGGATTTATATATCTTTGATGTTATGCATGCTTATTATTATTATATGTTCTCACCTTTTTTATATTTAGATATAGTTTGACTTGTTTATTTTAAAGTACTCGGGTTAGACCGAGACTTGACAGGTACAGGGACTCGGTGACTTTGGATTTAGGGTAGCTAGAGTAGTTATATGGAGTAGTACCTTTTAGATGAAGTACCCTTTTTTAGATATTAGCCTTATTTGCAGACTTGTGTTATGCTTGGCTATTGTATTGACTTGAGATGACTTGTATATTCTTTTAGATTTTTCATAGTTTATGCAAGTATATATTCGTATATGTAAGTCTAGTATTTCATTTTGTAGACTTACACTTTAAATAAGTAATTGATGTGTTTCATTTCCATTGCGACGTTTGATTTTGTATTATATACTATGTTATGTATTACTTTGAATTACATTAAACCATTGTATTATTGTTTTGCATCTGGATCAGATATGTCGAATTACCACTTGTAAGAAAATTAAGAAAAATTTAGTCATATAAGTCGACATATCGATAGTCGCTCAAAGCAATATTACGGATGGTCACTCTTAACCCGCCTTATTCTCTGTGTTTCTCAATAATATTTCTTTTAATACTCTTGGGTAATATAGGTATGAAGGTGGGGCATTATAATTGGTATTAGAGCCTAGGTTCACAACAATATAGAATGTAAGAAACACAAATCTTGACCTAGACAGACTTAAAGTCCCGTCCCTTGGGTGTGTCGGGTAGAAATTAGGATTTATTTCCTATTTAGAATAGAAGTATAAATGATTATTGGGAATAATCATTAGGACATATTTGTCAAAATTTTGAATTACCTTACAAATTACTATTATTTTTAAATGATTTTAAAAGTCAAGTGGTGATGATCCGTTAGTGATTAGAGTTGCATAACAGATGCTGATAGACTGTTTTCGCTCAGCACAGTAATTTGTTGTTTATTTATGTTTGATTGAATATTGTATGTATGGATGGATGGTTGCATATTTGAATTTTTATTAATAGATTTCCATTTATATGAGATGTAACGATCTGTATTTTTGATAATTAAAACTATTAAATTTAATAAGATTTTAGAATTTAATATTGGGAGAAATCAAAATTTATGATTTATAAGTGGAAAGTATTATTGGAATGTAATTTAATAATGTTGATTTAATGTAATTGACAACTATTTTAATGTAACTTCAATCAATTGAAATAATTGTAAAGTTAATTTGGTTATAATTGTAAATAAGGAATAAAATAATTGTTCGAATAAATGTAATTAAATATTGCAATTGATATGGTAAAAGATAATAATTGTAGAATATGAATGTAATAAAATGTAAACTAATGTTAATTATATTCATAAGGTAATAGTTGATTCAATGATAAGAGTGTAAATCGAAATAAAAGAAATTGTTGAAATTTAAAATATAATTAAATGGGATTTTATTATGGTTGAAATTAAATGCTGATAATTAGTGCAATATTTAAATAGTGGATTTAACATGGAAAAATTATTTTAATAGATTATTAATTTCTATGTAACCAAGAATGATGAAAATTGTTAACTTTTAAATTTGAATTTAAAGGTGATTAAACCAAATTAATAATAATTTATTTAATTAATGTGTAAAATGGCCATTTTTGTCACTATCTTGGATTTCGACGAAACCACTTTCATCGGATCTGTAACAGTGAATTATTATAGGATTCCAAGTTTCGTAACGATCGGACTTGTCGTTTGGGCGTGTGAGCTTGAAACGCGTAGAAATCAATTAAAAGAATTTAGATGAATATAATCTGATTTTAAAAGCTAACTTCTGTATACAATGGAATTAGGGTTTGAAACTAGTTCCATTGAGTTCAAAAATTTCGAAAACCTATATTTTGATATATCTGGGATGACCTACTTTCGTTTCGAAAATGAAACGGGCTTTTCGGGTCGTTATCGTTTCGATCCAATTCGATATGCCCATCCGTTTTTATCCATCTGTCTATATAAATAGATACTTCCTGAAACCCAAGCAGCTTTTTGATTTCATTTCTATACGTACTTCTCATATGCTTCTTTCTCCTTCCAATGGCTGTCATCCAAAAACCCTAATCCCCAATTCAAAAATCAAATCGAAAATTCAAATTCATCAAACCCTATCAAATTATATACCGTTTTGAAGCTCTCGATGGATGGAGTCAGCGGGTGGTGTTCGTTTTTGGAAATAACACTCATACGAACCAAAAATCGCGGCCAAAGGTGCCGGTGGTGAAGTCAAAGGAGGCAGTTTGGAGGTTTTTTTATCGGAGCATCAATTGGCGAAATCGACTTCTGGGTATTGTAGAGCTCGATGAGTAGATTCCAGATCTAGTTTCGATTTTACAAACGGAGCAATGGTGTGGTGGGGATCTGACTTGGAAGTTGATCATTGCTGCAACTTTGACCGTCGATTGGCGGCGATTGGAGCGTGTATATGAAATGTCGGCAGTTCAGTTACGTAGAGGAGGTCGATGGTGTTCAGATGCAAGTGGTCTCGTGGCAAACGGAGCTCTAAGGTGAAGGTAAATCACGGTCAAATTTGACTGGGCGAAGTTGGTCTCGGCGTTGACCAGATCTAGCCAGAGGATAATTTTGCAAAAAAAGTCCCTGTGATTTTTTTATATTTGCAAATTTAACCCTGAAACTTCTAACCTTAATAAGTTTTGCATACGAACTCGGATTTGGACGTGGTTTCTTCCATTGCGATCGTATCGAAATTTCGAGTAACAAGGAACTATTTTGGTTGGATTTGGAGACCGTTGGATTTTTGGGCTTTATTTGGATTATGAAATCGACGATAAATCAAAGGTGAGTGAGTTAACCCACTCACAAATACTAAACCTTCTTATGTTAGTTGAATTAAGTTTATGATGTGATAAGAAATTTATTGATTGATGTTTAGTAATATAAATTTTCATTTAGATTTAATTTGAATCTATATTGAATTAAATTGCCATTTAGATTAATATCGAATTTAAACTGTTAGTTAAATACCTGATAATGATAACCAGTTAATTGTTGTGATTTATTGGCTGATTTGGATGTGATTGTGATGGATGTTTATTTGTTGACATTTCGGATGATTGGATGTTTATATCCCTGTTATCATTATGGGTTGGAATGATACATACCCGAATGATCTTATAGATTAGGTAAAATCGTTATTGGTTGAAAAGATAAAACCGAGCGATTTTATTGATTTGGAAATTATTTATTCGGGATAAGGGTTGAAATGATATGTACTCTGAAAATTTAACTGTTTTGGGGTTGAAATGATACATACCCATCACTTGACCATAGGGTAGAAAACTATATATGGACACCGTTGGTCGGTTTTAAATTATTTTCTAAATAGTAAAGTATGTTTGATTTATAAATTTTATTTAATGATTTTATTTAAAATTTATATTTGGAAAATAATTTATTTTATATGTTTTAAAGTATCAATTATAAGTTAATATATAGTTTTAAAGGTAAATTTAAAATTTTAACTTATGATTTTATTTAGTTTTAAAAATATATTTTTTAAATAGTCTAAAATTTTATTAAAATTTAATTTAATAAAATTTTAATATATATAATTTAAATTTAATCTAATATAATAAATATATTTTTTATTTAATATAATAAATATAGATTTTATAATAGTTTAATAAATAAAAATGTAAGAGGTTTCTAAGGAATTTATAAAAGTTTTGTAAGAGATTTTATAATGGATTTTATAAAAGGATTCTTAAAAAGGATTTTTATAAAGGATTTTATAATGGTTTTATAAAGGTTTTAAAGGATTTTATAAAGGGTTTTTATAAAAGAACTTGTATAAAGGGATTTGGAAGCGTATAAAGGAATTTGTGTAAAGGTTTATGATAAAGGGAAGAGTTGTAAATTGTTTTGGGAATTTATAAATAGCTTTATAAATGGCTTTAGAGCATATAAATAGTTTATAAATGGTTTAAGAGAGATTTATAAATTATTTTCGAAATTGATTGAAAGAAATCTTCCTCGGCATTTCTGAATATATTTATACTTTTGGAATAAGTATATGGATATTTTGTTATGAAGGTATAAACTATTTTCTGGATTTATTATTAAAAATGTTTTATAAAAATGACCACGGTGTGAAAAATGTAAGCGTTTGGTTGTTAAAGAGACCAGGATTGGATATTGTCATACTCCCTGCCAATTCTGAAACCATTTTAACAACTGTGCACGTGGTGGAGAATCTAGAACGAAGTAGGATGGTTTGGCGAACGCTTTTGTATGAGGTATGAACGCAGCCCTGACCCCCCTAGGTAGCTTGATATCACTAAAACAGGAGTTATCCCGGGCCAAGTGAGGTCGCTCCTCCTATCGGACATGCTTCTTCGATGCCATATCTACTACTTTGTGATTGATTTGGTGGCCACCTTCAATTGATTATGGAAGTGTGTTTCGAGGTGGGCGATAGTAGCTGCTATGTGTTACCACCAGTTCGGGAGTGCAAAATGGTAGAATCCTACCCTGGGCATTGCCTCGCGTGCCTTGTCATATGCCTTATCGAGCCCACTACGATTTTAGTTTGTGTCGTACCTATGGAGTGCTCCCTGATAGCCCACCGGTTTGGTAGAGTTTAAAATACTGTATAGACTACGACATTTATAAAATGTGTTAAGGGGGATATGGGTAACACCTTAACGTTATTTTAATACTTTACTTTACTGGTAGACACTATATATATAGCATATTCTTACTGCATATAAATAGTTTAATAGATCCTTAGGAGATGGAAATAACGAACATCTCTTAAGTTATTGCATGCTCGTTATACACTGGATAGGAGATGTAAAATCCAGTAAACATCTTTGAAGCCGTTACACTCATATTTATTTGCTGTGATTTAACTTACATAAGATCTTTTAGTTCTGACTCAAGTGTTTTGTTTTTTATTACTCTTGGGTCAGTCTGAGTTTTTCAGTGTATTGAAGACCTTTTTATTTGGAGGATGAAGACGGAGATTAGTTTACTATTTATTATATTTATTCATTGCATCATGTTGTTCCGCTGCATTATCTTCTTATACCCGCTGTATGTATAACTCTGATTGTATTGTAAAAGTGTAATCAAATGTATTTGAAAAGCAGCTTCATGAACTGTTTTTTTAATTATTATATTTTGTCATTCCGCTGTGAGATTCTATGTTTTGTTTTTTTTCTTTTCTCTTATTTTCTTATTTACCCCATTAACAATCCTCCCTTTTGAATGGTTTAAGTTGACATGTGTGGTTTATTGTGGATTTAAACCATCCAAAAAGGTGGGTCGTTACATGAGAATTTAGATTTATAAACTTTGAAATTATTTTTGTGTTAAATTGCCCATTGAGTGTTTTACGAATTTTGATCGAGACGTGAGATGCCACGGTGTCGATAAGGATTCCTAAATGCTTTGATGAGACAGTCCGACATAGTAAATATGAGTTATAATATTTAAAGTATTATAAATAATTGTGAATATGTTAAAAATAATATTTAATGAGAAGACAAAGTTTTAAGTGAGTTAAATATTATTTTAAATGAGATGAATGTTTTGGAAAATATATATGTGCATATGAAATAAATTTTGGAAGTAGGAAGATATTTGTGAAAAAGTATGTATACCTATATATACAATGTGATAAATTTTCAAAACAAGTATCTTGAAGAATAATAATATTTAGTAAATGATTTAGAATTGAATATTATTATTTGTGAAAGTAAAATATTTTGTGGAAAAATATTTTGGAAAACAAATTTAGAAGGAAAATTTATCGATATGTACATATGTATTTAAAAAAAATGGTGGCTTAGAAAATTATAATGAAAATTTTAAAAAATGCATTTTATGTATTAATTTTAGATGACGTATGGAGCCGCCGAACCTTAGTGATAATATGGATCAATGGCAAGGCCATGTTAACTTCACGGTCAACATCGCAAGCATTTGACAAATAATTTGCTATAAATAGATGGCAAGGCAACATCATTAAATTACTTGATACTTGTAAATTTTGAATGTTTATTTTTTAAGATATATGCTAAGAAGAATAGTGTGTAATATTTTATTTGTTGTGTAAATCATTTTATGGTTTAAATGGATGTTAAATTTTATATGTGAGCCCTAACTATAAGAAGTTAATTGCTTTAAAGAAGATGTTGAAAATATTCATACATACATACATACATACATACATATATATATATATATATATATGACCTTTAGAAATCATTCCATTTGTAGTTGAATTCGAAATAATTGCTTTCAAAACTACAAGCTTGCTTTGGCTTTCATTATTCTTGTCCTTGGCTATGAAAGTCGTTTTGATATTTCTTTTGGTGACTTTTAAATTATTGCTTCTTGCAATTTTCACCTTGTTGTTTTGCTTGGATTCTGGAATTGTTTGGATTAGTTTGTAGTGTTTTCCTTTCTCAACTTCTGGATTGTTTCTAACTTTCATTTGATGCTTTTGTTTTGATGTTTCCTTCCATGAAAATTGCTCTTTGGTTATAGCACAGTACCCTTCTTTGCACTATTTTCGAACTAGATTTTTTAAAGGGATATAATTTAAACCAAACTGTTTTCTCAATAATGATATATTATTTATAAACCTGATTTTGGAAACATATATGTATTAATAGTTTTGAATTGTTTGAAAAGCAAGGTTTTAGTATATATATATATAACAAGTTATATTTCTAATAGCTAGTATTAATTTTCGTTGAACAATATTTTCAAAATAGTTTCAAAAAGAAAAAAAACTATTTTTATATATAAAAGTTGCACATTCTCAATTGAATAAGAAATTTAATTAAATGGACTAGTAAAACAAGTGGTGTGGAATGCTTGCATTTATTTCTCCGGTTAATTCCTAGACTTGTTGGATTGAACCTCATTGACACATATTCTTACAAGTTTTAGACTTGTTATTAGAGTTTGTAGACTTTTATGTCTATCTTGGAGTTTTATAGACTTTTATGTTTATCTTGGAAATTTGTAGACTTTCATGTCTATCTTGGAGTTTACACGTGTTATCACCAAACTTAGAGTAATTTTAGGTGCCTTTCCTTTGTGATTTCTAGATTTCTTTTATTAACCTTTAGATTCTACGTGATTTGAGTTTTCACCAAAATCATCTTGAGTTTACTTTTAAATGGAAAAGTGCAATGTTTGGCATTTTTGGTGTTTTGCCCTTTTTGTTTTCTAGATTTCTAGTGTTGATTTCTGGATTCTTAAGACTTGATTTTTCACCTTAATTTCGGGGATCTAGCTCTTTTTAAGTTAATTTAGATTTTGGGAATTTGGTGAATAAACTCTTAAAAATATTGATATTCTTTCGTGGTTTACCATTAAAATTTTGGGTTCGTGAGTCTATTTTCGTAGCTCGCGATGCGCTATACATAAATCTATTAAATGTTTGATGATTGTTACGATTTTAAGTTGATTGTCATTTTGATTGTGATGGTTATGAATTTGGCGTATCAAATTAATAAGAATAATTCAAATTTAAATAGCTTTACAAAATAATAATGAGATTCTAGAAGTTCTTTTGTAAAGCAAGAGAAGGGATTTTATAAATAAGTTGAATTTTAGTATAAGAATGTGACTTATACTAAATTAAATTTCCTTTTTAATCATAGGAAGTCTATGAAGATTGTTGAATTAAATATTTTAGAAGAAAGAAAGAAAATTTCATTGGGTTGAGCGTACATATAACTTTTTACTAGGAATTAGCTTTCCTTATTTATGATTTCAAATATGGGAATTTGAATTGGAAGAAATTAAAAGTTAAGTTTTTGTTGAAAATTTGTAATTTTTCATATTATGGAAAATTAATTCTTGGAGAAATGATTTCTTTTTAATAAAATGAAATAAAATAGTGGGATTTTAAGATAAAAATAAAGGAAGTCTTTATATTGTTTTCACATTCCTACTCTATGAGATTTAAATAAGATGAATATCGTTTTAACACCTTAATTATTTAGTATTTTAAACTATAAAAGGTTTTATATTTTAAAAAGGATGTAAAATATTGGTGTGAACTTATTTTCAATCTAGAAAATAAAGATGAATGAGATGTTGACTTCTATAAACTAATATGTTGAATCAAATTATTGTTTTATATTAATGGAGCTTAGTTAAAACAATGTTCATGTTTTAGAGATGTTTGGTTAAAATTTAAATGTTGAAGAAGGGCTAGAAAAATAAAATTTTGAAAATATGTCATAGAATTTTCTTTGAATTGGAAATTTTGCGAGGACGTAATTTCTTTAAGGGGGAAGTTTGTAACAATCCGGATTTTTTTGGGTTGATCAAATAAAATAAATAATGATCTAAATTAGAGAATTTAAATCATTAATTTGACGTTTGTATTCTTTTTATAAAAGATAAATTGTTTTTTAATGATTAATTCTAAATAACTATGAAATTGAGAAATATTAGTATTTTATTTCAAGTATGATAATTATAGAATCTTATGTGGTATTTATATTAGTTATAAAATAAGATGTGTGCATTATAGGATTTGAGTTATGTTGAGCTTTGTTATTATTTTAATTCTTTAAACATTTTATTTATGGAGTCTACTAATAATTAAATCTAAAAGAAAGGATTTTTAAATGCTTGTTGGATTGTAATTTTCTCCTAAAAAGCCCAAATAGGATAATTAAGGTGAGAAGTACTCCAAAACAACATATCATACGTTCATTCTAAAACTTACTGTAACAACCCAAAATTCTGATCATTTGATTCCAAATGTTTAATTAATTTTAAATATTTAAATAATTGGATTTTAGAATTTAATAGCTTATAATTCAAATATAAGGTGATTAAATATTTGAATTATAAAATTAAATGTTAATTAAATGGATTTAATAATATTATTAAGCTCATTTTAACTAATAAATAATATTGGTGAATTCAATTTGTAAAATTTGTTTACAAATATAAATAGATCGAATAAATATTGATAATTAAATATTTAAATCTGTGAAATTTGCCTTTCGGTGCACTGTCTCAGATTTCGACCTGTTTTGTAACGATCAGACGTATCATTTGGTCGTGCGAGATCGAAACGCTTTGAAATTTATATCGAAAATTTAATATAATAACTGGGTCTAAAAGACTATCATCCGCACACGATCGAATTAGACCTCAGGACAAGTTCCATTGCGTTCGGAATAGGGGTATAACATATAGAATGCCAGGCGGCACGTCTCGTTTGGAGTATGAGATTTATACGTATGTTATGTTGAATATTTTATTAAATAAAATAAAAATAACATGTATATATTCAGCCATGCTGGCCATACCCTTGGCCCATACCCCATCCTTTTTGGCTATACCACCCATGTTCTCACCCCTCACCTCCTTTCTCTTTATATGCATCAGCCAAAACATGGTTGTGAGTCTATTACAAACTTCAAATTTAAATTAAAAATCCTATACTCATCTAAAAATCCAAATTCTTGATTCGTTGAACTCGTATGGCAATATTCTTCATCTAGGTATGCTTAAGCGTTGTTCGATCATGTTTTAGGGAAATGGTCGTTCATGGGCAACAGCTAGAGTTGGGTTTTTCGGGGTTTGTGGTCGTTAATTCAACAAATGGAGCTCTGATTTGGGTTTTGCGATGGAGGGAGATGCCTTAGCCGAAGCTTGGAGTGGTTCAGTGAGCCATAGGGGATCATGACTGGACATAAGCTGGGGGGTCCTACTGCAGATTGCAATTTGATTTGTGGCTCCAGAGTTGTAATCTTGGGTATGGCGAGTGGAGATCGAGGAGAGAAAGCCATTGGTGAAGACGGATTTGAATTTCGTTAAGCGAATCTTTGTATCATTGTTTTCATGCATGGCTGAGTTTTGGGTATATCTGTGCATGTATGTTTGGGGATGGAGGATTTCGGGAAGAAAGAAGGAGGGTAAACTTGTAATTTACATAAAGTTATTTAATTTTAAATTTAAATTTGTTGATAGCTTCTAAAATGTATATCTCGCTCATACGAGGTCGAATTCAAACGTCGTTTTTTGCATCAAACTCATGCCGTCGAGATCTTCGCAAAGGAATTGGTTTGGTTGGATGCAAGTGAAAATTTAGGCTAAAATCGGACGACCGTTCGGTTTTAGTCCAAAATCGGGACGTTTCGGCGAAAACGAAAATCAGTGTGAGTTTAACTCACATTTAATTTTATTATATCATATCAATGATGTTATAAAAGTTTACTGATTGGTTGGATGTTAATTAGATTGTTTGATTGATTGTTTTTCTAAATTTCCATTTGGAAAATGAATGACATTAATTTGATCGTTATAAACCCATATGATTATATATATATATATTCCATAACCATTGTTTTGCAGGGAAAATTTGCAGAGAGTCCTAAAGGGGGTTTCTCGCCAATAAATTATTTCTTTGCATCTTTATGATGCTATAATTGAATTAAATCTTGATATTTCATTTAACTTGTTAATTGTCGTTATATCGATTTTGCTATATCGTCATTTATTAAATTTCATCCCCAAAATTCTATCATATGAACTTGAGCTTGTGTTTCCGCTAAACGGAATATTAAAATTCATTAATCATTTTAATTAATGATAATTTAAAATAATTAATCATTTTAACTAATGATTTTAAGATTAATTAACCAATTTAATAAATGATGATTAAAAATTGGTTTATCTTTAGATTTAATCTATTTATTGTACTTAATTAATTATTTTAATTAATGATAATGGAGTTTAATCAATTTATTGTACTTAATTAGTTATTTTAATTAATGATGATGGAACTAAATTAATAATTTCAATTAATGATAATCGAAATTAACAATCATTTTAATTAATGATATTTTATATTTAATTAATTGTTTTAACTAATGATATTTGAAATTTAGTTAAATCATTTGAATTAATGATGTTTTATAATCAAATAAATTATCTTAAAAATGATGTTTTAATTAATTGTTTTAGCTAATGGAGTTTGAATTTAATTAATCCAATTAATTTATGATTTTTTTAAACTTAATTAATTGTTTTAATTAATGAAATTTAAAATTACCATCATTTTAATAAATGATGTTTGAGATGACTTATTCATTTTAACTAATGAATATCAGAATTTAATTAATCTTTGTAATTAATGATATTTAAAGTTAATTAATCGATTTAATAAAGGTAATTAAAGTAAATTAACTAACATAATAAAATTGCTTTAATCAACTGACTTAAAGTTAATAAACTTATTTAATAAAAAAAATTAAAGTTAATTTATAGATGTTATAAAAGTGTTCGGAAATAATTATCTATTTTATTAAAGATAATGGATTTGTTTATTTAAAAGAGATTTTAAATGTGATTAATTATCTTCTAGGATAATTAATATTGTTTTAAAGTTATAAAGAGGAATTGGAACTCGATTATTGGGATGTTAAGTTGGATAATCTTCTGGGTGTTCGGTCTGATGTTGGTTTATGCCTTCGGGGTCGCGCACTTGGAAAAATTATTCTCTTAATGATTTAACAATCAGGAACTAATTCTAAAAATGTTTTACCAATGTGGAAATATGCAAATCAAGCACAAGTTCATTTTTTTTTTAAAAGAAAAAAGTTTGATTCGTTTATGGAAATGTATTATTTCGATAAAGCGAATCACTTATATCGAAACGATTTAATTGTATAATTAGCACTAAACATCGAAGAAGTAAACTTGTCGCTATTTCAAAAGTTAAGAATAATCGTTGGACATGACATTGAGATAACACTACCTTGACTTGTCCGGTATTATTGTTAACAAAGAAAAGGTACAAGTTTGAATTCAATGAGTGGTGATAAGTATACAAGACTTAATTTCCATATACGATCGTTTTAAATCCTCGATGGTTGGAATCTTAGCTATAGGTTACTTCAGCTTCTTTGTTATTGTCATTCTAAGACGATTTATTGCTTTATTGAGCTTTATTATCATTTATCGAAAATGACTAAAACCAAGGCGCGAAAAAGGGGGTGCACTCTCCAAGTTATTATTATGCTCCGTCATTCTAAGATGATTTATCGCTCGTTTTGAGCGTTGATATCCAACACCGAAAAAAATAAAAACAAGGCGCATGTGGGAGCCAAGCCTTGTGGGTCGCACCCATCAGGGTATGTTCACATCATCTAGAGAGGTTTTGGCATGCATGCATTGATGTGAAATAGTCGGATGCTCATGTGAAGCGGGGTGGAAGTTCCCGAGAGTGACGCATGTGCTCGAATTATATTTTATCTAGAGGTATACTTTCATGGAAGGGGGGAGCACCCTCCTAGTTACGTTGGATAAATTCATTTTAATTATTTGATTCGAAACTTTGAATCAATTTTTCTGTAACTACAACGGGAAGAGTCAACCACTCTTCATGATGTTTGATTATCGGTTTTCTATCCATTCTACCAAGTTTGGACAGTTATCTTGTTTATCCATTCTATCTCGTTTGGACTTTACTTGCATTATTTCCATTCTTTCAAGTCTGGTTGAACATTAATCATGGCCATTTTTATTTGGATTTGTTTCCTGATATTTATTTCTGCTCTTACTTGTATGGATGTTATTCTTGTGAGGTAAAAACCCATTCCGTGTTAGCGGCGTGGTCTCACAAAACTTTTATATATGTTTCCCATTATTCGAGTTATCTCATGCTGGTATTTCGACACTGATACGGGTGTTATTTATTTATAATGCTCGGGTTAGACCGAGTATTTTCCTAGGTTATCCATGGTGTTATGGAGGTCTTGAAGGGGAGTTGAAGATTCACCTATCGGCATTTGTAATGTCAAGATTTTATAACTGTCCAGCTGATAAGGTTTGTTTTTAACTCTGATATACTTTGTATGTTTGGAGTGACAGTTTCTATCATCCTTGTTACATTATATGTTGTCGATTCCGCTGTGAGATTCTATTTTCCTCTGTTCTCTGTTCTTTTTTTTTATTTATCCTAACAATCTGCCTTTTTGTCGATTGGATGCACAATATTGAAACATAGTGGTAGTGTTCGGTGTCGACTTTTGATGGTCAAAAAGGCGGGTCGTTATGTTTGCTATCAGTGCTGAAGGTTAAGTGAGAACCTTGGCTTTGGTAGGGTTTGACTCATTAGAGATATGGTAAGCGACACCCAAGAATGAGTTTGAGAGTATTATATATATATGAGAGCGTATTTGTTAATGTTATAAAAACGTATTATGTTAATTGGTCTATTGAGTTTTTATGAATTCTGGTTGGGACATGAGACGCCATGGTATCGATATGGATTTCTAAACACTTAACCAAGGCCAACGGACATGGTATTGAAATTTTTGAAAATTTTGGAAAATTTAATATTTTGCCTAGGATTATATTTAATATATATAAAGGAATAATTTTCAAAACTTTATATAGTTATAAAGCATGTTGGTTTAAGTGTGATAATATTTATTTATTATCACTATTGTTTGTTCGGTTATGCTTAACTTAAATGAGAGACATTGAATGTTGTTTGTTAATTGCTAATTGTGCTTGGTTTATTTAGGAGCATTTATCATTTTGATTTAAAACGAACCCTTTGTGAATTAATTTTCATAATTTGACTATAAGGTGTTCGAAGAATATGATTAAGTTAAAAATTCGCCATTTAATAACGGTGAGTTTGTAACGACCCACCTTTCTAACACCCAAGAACGACACTTAACACATCCTCGGTGTTCGTGTGTCATTGCCAAAGCGTCAGAAAGATGAATCATCTTGGGGTTAAATAAAGAACAGAATAGAAAACCTCATAACGAAACTGTAAAATAAACCATAATAGTTAATAGTACATCAAGTTACTCCTTAACAGGAAGTTATCAGAGTTACATAAAGTACTACAAATCAGCTTAGGCAGTTATAACAACCTGCTTTTACATATGCTGAAACAAAATACACTTACACAAACAAGATAATACAGCGGAATAGATAACTAAGAAGACGAAAGCCTCCTGCTTGGCCTCCGTCTTCAAAAAGCCCATATAGACCTATTACTCTCGAACTACTCAAATAAAATTGAGTAACCGAGAGTTTAAGGAAAACAAACAACTCGGGTCAGACGATATGCCTGGTATGAGTAAAAAAAATTCTAAATCAATAGGTATGTGATTAAAGACAAAAATGTGAGACCACGCCGCCGAACACGGAACGGGTTTACTCTCACATAAATCAACATCCAAACATGAAGAATGGATAAATAATTAAACATCGCGAAGAGTGGTTGACTCTTCCCGATTAATTAAGGAAAAAAATTTGAAGGTTCGAATCAAATAAGGAAAGGAAAATCTCCAATAAATGACTAGGAAGGTGCACCACCCTTAAAGTATACCTCTAGTAATATACTTCTAAGAAGCTCATATACTCTAATAGCGCTTTCGAATCCAATCTAGATGAGATGTGAAAGTACCCTAATGGGAGCAGCCCCACATAGCTTGGCTTCCTCTCGCGCTTTGGATTTAGTCATTTCCGACAAAGGATATTAATGCTTGATGGAGCAACACATCGTCTTAGAATGATGATAATAAAGAAGCTGAAGTAACCAATAGCTGGGAAACCAACTTTCGAGGATATAAAACGATCGTATATGTAAATTATGTCTTGTATACTTATCACCACTCATCGAATTCAAACTTGGATTATTTCTTGGTTAACAATAATACCGGACAAGTCAAGGTAGTGTTACCTCGAAGTCATGTCTCACGATTATCCTTAACTTTCGAAATAGCAACAAATCTACTTCTTTGATGTTTAGTGCTAATTATATAAATAAATCATTTCCATACAAGTGATCGCTTTACGGAAATTAGTTCATTTCCATAAACAATTCAAACTTTTCTTTTAAAAACCCAAATTCGTGCTTGGGCTTCACATTACAAGTATTAGCTTCAAAACATTTTGTTAAAAGAGTTTACTAATGTCAAATCGTCATTATAAAGGATTTAAATACTTTCAACATCCTTATTTAATTGGATACTTCGCTTTAACTATCATAAATGAGAATAATTAATTATCTTTAAACTTCATTGATCAATTTGGATAATTGACTTCAGAATACCCATTAATTAAAAAGGTTAATCACCTTCTAAATTAACATAATTAATTAAATTAATTATTAAATTTAATCTCATTAATTACATTAATTAATTAAATTTAGACATCATTAATTAATTTAATTAATAATAAATAAATATCATTTATTAAATTAATTAATTTAAAAAATAAACAAAGAAAAGATTAATTAAATTTAAATTAATTAATCAAATTTCAAAATCATTAATTGAAATGAGTTAATTTATTTTAATCTTCATTAATTAAATAACTAATTAATTTTAATCCAGTATTATTAAATAATTAATTAACCTTAATCATCATTAGATAAAATGTTTAATAAATTTTAAGTATCATTAACAAAGTAATTAATTAAATTTAAACACATCATTAATAAGTTAATTAATTAAATTTAAACTCATCATTAACAAGTTATTAATTAACCTTATTAATTAATTAATTATATTTAAAAATATTTATTAAAATAATTAATTAAATTTGAAATCATCCTTATTTAACAACTTTATTAACTTGTAAAACAAAACCCAATCCTAAAAAACAAATCAAATTTTTTTGATAAAGATATGTTTATCGAAAGTGCCAATATAGCGATAGTCGCTATACGGACACTTTGGCAACTATTTTCATGTCACATTATTTACATCTACACATAACCATAAGCAAAGCATAACACAAGGTACTTAACTATTATACAACATGTAGAAAGCAATCACTAACAATATATTTAACTTTTCAAGATGCTTACTAACTCGCTTACTAACTACCCAGGTGACAAATTTTCAAAGCATAAACTAAACCAACATTCATCACATGATAATACATATAAACAAGCATTCATAAGCTATAAAAATAAGCAATAATAAAGTTATAAAATTTTAGTTTGAAAGGTGAGATTTTTACTCACAATAGCTTACTAACTTCAACCGAACTTGTTCTAGAACTTCAAAAACCCCTAGATCTTTGCAAAAACTTTTGAAAATTTGAGTCTTCAAGCCAAAAAACTTGAATAGGTTCGGCCCTAGGGTATGTGTGGCTTGGCCAAGAGTGGATGAGGGGTGTATGGACTTGTTTTGTGAAGGAGTTGTTGTAGAAGTGGATGGAAGCCTTTTAAACAAGACTTAAGGGTTTTAAAAATGGATCAAACTAAGGTCTTTAAATTTTAGAAATTTATGGAAGCCATGAAAACTTAGAGAAAGCTACCATGAAGTTTTGAAAATGAAATTATAAAAGAGAAAATGATAAAAAGAATTAGGAAATTTGCTTTTATATAAAATGCACTAAACAAATTACTAAACTACCCCTATGTAATTTACCCTCCACAACATTGCGCCACCTCACCATGCCACCTCACCCTTGTCTCCCCACCATAAATTCTGAAGTTTCCTTGTCCCTTTCATGAAAACTTGAGCCAACATGCCATAAATGCATTTGTACCTTAGTGTATAAACATGTCTTGTCATGTTTCACAAGGCATCTTTATGGAAAATTCCATTTTGTTTTTCATGAAATGTTACAAAACATATATATGTTTATGTACTTAACTACATGCACACATGCATATACACATGCCCTACCTTTATTCATATGAGTGTGTATATGATACACAAGGGTGCACAACGTTTTCGACACCGAAAAGTCGATAATTCAAAAAACTGTTTCCGGTCACATTTTCTATTTTTCTTCGAACTAAATATTTTTGTAAACTATTTTGAAAAACTATTTCACCATCATTATTTATTATTTCAAAGATTTTTATTTTAGTTATAAATCCATTAATTAATTATTTAAAAATATATTAAATATCCATTTTTAAAGAGGTTAAATTACGGGTTGTTATAGAGTTAAGGATTAAACTTTAATAAAAAGTTGTTAATATAATCTAAATAGTGGGATAAGATATTTAAAGGATAAATATTTGAGATAATTCTATTATAATAAAGAAGGATTATTATAATATGAAAATGATTTTTATATAAAGAAAATTTTATATAAATTTAGCTTGTGGAATGTGTTTAAAAAAAGAATTTAGAAGAAAATGCTTCCTAGTTATAAGATTATACGATTTATAATAATAAAAAGGGGCATTTCACCTAAAGGACAAACTTTGCAGTCCAATTAGTTTCTAGGACACACATTCAAAGAAATTACTTTCAAGGCCAAAATCAGCAGAATAATTACTTTCAAGGACAAAGTCAGTAGTCCAATTACTTTCAAGGACATAATTTCATATGTTTTTAGGCCCTAAAAGCTAATTATTTTACGTTTTGTCCTTGAAAGTAATTATTTCAGTTGTGTGTCCTATAAACTAATTCCACTTGCTAAAGAGGCCCTTGTGGCTAATTTCCACTAAAAAAAGATAATACACGTCATCACCTCGCGCCCTTCGTTCCAGAGCATCACGCATGATGAACCCTACTTGTAGCCGCCACTTTCCTCCAATTATCGCGCCACCTACGTTCGACTTCACTCTGATCTGAAGCCACCAAGGGAGCCGCCTCCTCACGCCGCCCCCAGCACCACGTGCCCCACCTTCCGGTCGCCTCCCTAGTCATCGCACCGCCGCACATAGATGATCAGATTCCGGCCAATTCCCTCGACTCTGAGACAAACGAAAACCACAGATGGATGCAGCACGACGCCCTCTACAATCCTGTACTTCCTGATCGTCGTATAGACGAAGATCCACCGTTGGATCGAAAAACCCAAATATGGACGGTCGAGGTTCTTCATCAATTTCTAGTCAAACGATGAACCAAATCGAAAAACGAATTGCTGTAGTAGATTGAGCTCGTCGAGAGATTTCCAACGATATATAATATGATATAGTTTGAGGAGTTATAATTTTTCGATTTGATTTCGATTTGCAATTGAATCTAGGAATTAGGGTTTCTGCCATTTGAGAATGAGGAACAGACAGATGGAATTGTACGTTCTATAGTAAGAAATAAAAAGGCTGCTAGGGTTTATAAAAATCTATTTATATGAACAAAGCCCGATAAGAAAGAATGAACATATTGAATTGGTTCGAAACGAAAATAACGACCCAAAAAGCCCGTTCTGCTTCCGAAACGAAAATGAGTCGTCCAATATATCAAAATAGATTTTTTAGATATTTTTAAATTTAATGGAACAGGTTTCAAGTCCAAATTCCATTGTATGCGGAAGTTAGCTTTTAAAATCAGCTTATTTTAAATTGATTTCGTTAAATTGATTTCTACACGTTTCGAGCCCACACGATCAAGCGACAAATCCGATCGCTACAAAACTTGAAATCCTACAATAATTCACCGTTACAGATCCGATGAAATTAGTTTTGTCAAAATCCGAGACAGTGGCCAAAATGGCTATTTTCCCCGTTAATTTAAATAAATTATTATTAAATTAATTAAATCACTTTTCAGTTCAAATTTTATACCTAACAATTTCATCATTTTCTAAATACACAGAAATTATTATCCTTTTAAAACAAATTCCCATGTCTAATTCAATATTTAAATGTTGTACGAATTACATCCTTTGATTTCAATTAAAATAAATTCATTAATTATAATTTAAATTCCAATCAATTCACTTAATTTGATTTTCATCTTATCATTCAATCAATTATTACCTTATGAATATAATTGACATTAATTTACATTTTATTACATTCACCTTTTACTATCATCTTAACTCAAATTAACTGTGATGTTAAATTACATTAATTCACGTTGATTTCCAATTAGATTCAATAGATTAAATAGTGAAGTAATAGTTAAGCAGTTGTTGCAATCTTACAATTTCAAACACATTTCTATATTTATTGTTCACCAACCAAGCTAATAAATTCACATATTGATTAATCATTCATATTAACCAATTCCAATTAATTACGTACAATTTTACCATTTAAATACAACATTTGGTTTATTTACTTATTTACAATTTATAATCGATTTTAACTTTACAATCACTTCAATTAATTGAAATTACATTAAAATAGTTATCACTTACCTTAAATTAACATTATCAAATCTCATTATAATTGTTTCGCATTAATAAACCATACATATTTAATTTCTACCAATATTAAATACCAAAATCTTATTTAATCAATATTTTTAATTATCAAAAATTACGAGTCGTTACATAATTCTAGGGTTTGTTGAAAATGAAGAGATTGGCAAACCTATTTAGGGATTCAAGGTGAGTTCATACTGACACAATCTATCTCTAAATTCATAGATGCATGTGTAGGAGTTATGTACTAGTTGGATGAGAAATTGGATTGATTATTAGTTTCCTCCTACCTCATTATTCACTCTTTATTTATCTTCATTCATTCATACAATGACTATCTTTTATAAATTTTCTTTTATTACTTACAAAATCTATTTCCCATCCCATATTTAAATCACCAATGAATTTATCACTCAAGTATCACATACATTCCATTGCAGTTTATTTAACATTTATTATTAATTATATACTTGATTTCCATTAAATATTAATATTCATTAGTGCATAAGTTCATACTTAAGTTCCTTAACCTTTTTATTTACATTCATCCTTCCTTATATAGTGTCATTGAATATTAAATCTATTTTCTAACTCGGTTCAACATTTCTGAAGTTATAATCATTTACTTGATATAGTATTCACTTTTTCTATTAAATTTAATTACTAGCATCTTAAATTATCGACTTAAATTTATAACATTTTTGCAACATCAGAATTCTTATTTATAGAAATAATTCTATTAAACACTTCCATTACTTAAGTTTTACTTGTATAATATTCTACTACATATTCCTTTTTTACACTACAACTTTTTAAACATTTGGTAAGATATATGTATGTTTTAAGAATGTAATTGAATGTTACATAAGTTTATCTTATTTATTTAGTTAACAAAATGTTCAATATTTCATATCTTCTGATTTACAAGTTACAAATTTCTAATTTCTTGTATATTTCATTAAACTCTTAATTTCTTATTTTCATTTTAGAAGTTTCCAATTATTAATATAGTCAGGGTTTCATCCATTATAATAATTAAAATTTCTAATTTACAGAAACTCAAGAACTAAATACCGGGTTCCATTTTCAAATCATTTTAAAATAATATATATACTCATATCTTATATATATCAATCATATTTAGAAATATAAAATTAAGCTTTGTTCATCAAAACAAATGTGCAATAAAACTACTTAAACGGTCTTCCCACTTTGATACTCGAAAATGAACATCGATGATGCGTGCACTCATCACAGAAATTATTTTCCAACGACAGGGAAGGGGAGTACAGAACTTATTTTCTTTTTAAAATTCTTTTAAAACATTTCTTTCAAATCACTTTGAAAATATTTATATTCAAAAATACTTCCAAATAATACTAATATTATATTCCAAAATCCTTTGAAAACAAATTTCAAAACCCGGAACTTACATTCTCAAAAATTCAGTTCTTATTTACTTTACTTGTAAATCCTATTTTACAATTCAATATTTATAAAATTTCACTACCTAACAAACAACATATCACATCCAACTATATCATTTATAAAAATTATTCTTTTATATACAAATATAATACTAGGTAAAATTATTTCATTTACCTATATTTCAAAAACAATATTGTGTCAGTCTGCCCTACTAAGTGTTTAGAAATCCCTATCGATGCCATAGCGTCCTATGTACCGACCAGAATTTATAAATACTAAACAGAACAAATTAACACAATATAAAACAGTTTTATAACACTAATAAGTACGCTCACTAACAGTTTTATAAATACTTGGTATTACTACCTTATCTCTAATGAGTCAGACCCCACAAAGCTAAGGTTATTGCTAAACCAAAGCTCTGATACCAAATGTAACGACCCACCTTTTGTGACGGTTCAAATCGACAATAAACCACACATGTCAAACTCAAACCATTCAAAAGGGAGGATTGTTATGGGGTAAATAAGAAAAGAAGAGAAAGAAATAAACAAAGAATCTCAAGTGGAATGACAAAATATAATAATCAAATAACAGTTCATAAAGCTGTTTTACAAAATAACATTTGATTACACTTTTACTATACAATTCAGAGTACATACAGCAGGAATAAATAAATAATGCAGCGGAACAACATGATGTAGTAGTATACAAATAATAAATAATAATAGTATTAAATCTTCGGCTTCATCCTCCAGAAATAAGGTCTTCAATACACTGAAAACTCAGACTGACCCAAGCATAATGAAAAGACAAAACACTCGAGTCAGAACTAAAAGATCTTATGTAAGTTAAATCAACAGTAAATAAATATGAGTGAACGGCTTCAGTGATGTTTACGGGGTTTTACATCTACTATCCAGTGTCTAACGTGAGTGCAATAACTTAAGAGATGTTTGGGATTTTCATCTCCTAAGAATCCATTAAACTATCTACATACATAGTACAATATGCTATTATAATAGTGACTATAGTAAAGTAAAGTATTAAAATAGCGTTAAGGCGTTACCTATATCCCCATTAACACATTTTTATATATTCCCGTAGTCTATACAGTACCGTAATTCCTCCGTAAACTATAGGGCTATCAGAGGGCACGCTATCGGTACGGTACAAACCAAACTCGTAATGGGCGCGATAAGGCATGTGACAAGGCACGTGAAACAATGCCCAGGGTAGGATACTACCGTTTTGCGGATCCGAACTGGTGGTAACGCATAACAGCTACTACCACCAACCTCGGAACACACTCCCATAATCAAAATCGAGGGGTGGCCACCAAATCAATCACAAAGTTATAATATGGTATTGAAGAACCATGTTCGATTGAAGGTGTGATCTCACTTGGCCCGGCGTGGCTCCTGTTTTAGTCACTTCAAGCTGATTCGAGGGAGTCAGGGCTACATAAATACCTCATACAAAATCTTTTGCCAAACCATCCTACTTCATTCTGGAATCTCCACTACGTACACAGTTGTTAAAATGGTTTTCGGTATTGGTAGAGAGTATGACAATATTCGATCTCGGTCTCTTTAACAACCAAATGCTTATTTCACACCAAATGGTTGTTTTACATTTCCAAAACCAATTCATAGTTGATATCAAAATATCATATTCTCAAAACCATATCACTTTCAAAATCATATTCCCTTTCGAAATCACATCACTTCCGAAATCTTTTCACTTTCAAAATCATATCACTTACGAAATCATATTCACAAATAGGTTAAACTCTCATTTCAAAATCATCATATTTACTCAAAATATGTCATTTCACTAGAAAATATCATTTCAAATTCCAACGAAAGTTATAACATCATTTAACCATATTCACTTTTAAATCAAGGGTTTTAAATCTAACCAATTCAACCTTGCCCTGTTTAAATTTTTGAAAATAGTTAGATAGTTATAAATGGTTTAAATAAGTAAAATGGTTTAAATAAGTAAAATAGTTTAAAATACATTAAAATAGTTTAAATGGTTTAAATAGATTAAAATGGATTAAAATAGATAAAAATAGTTTAATATACTTTAAAATAGTTTAAATGGTTTAAATAGATTAAAATAGATTAAATAGATTAAAATAGATTAAATAGTTTAAAATAGATTAAATATAATTTTAATAGTTTAATATAAATGGTTTGATCGTTGAAATGGTTTATATAGTAAATAGTTTGAAAATCTAAATAATTTAAATTTAAAATAATATATCTTTAAACTATTTATATTAAAATAATTTATTTGAATATAATATCAATTCAAACTGTTTCTTCCATTTAAAAAAATCTGGACCATATTCAGATTTCAAATCAACAAACTCAATTTAAATCTTTCTATTCAAATTCCCATTAAAACCATTCTAATTTAAATCAATTTCAAGTCCATGTTTGAACTATAAATTTAAACCACTTCAAATTCAATAGATTTCAAAATTTAAATATTCAACGTTTCAATAACTAAATTTTGATAATTTCATTTATATTTCAAAAATTCAACTTTAAAATTTCAATTTAAATTCCTTAAACCATTCATTTAAACCAAGTCCAATTTCAACATTTAAAGCTTGGATTTTCAAAAATAATTCAGTTTATATGAATCAAAATTTTATTTCAAAATATCATTTAACCGGATTAAAAAAAATTAAGGATTTAAAAATCATTTAATTTAACCAACTCGGTGTCCGTATATAATTTTCTACCCTATGGTCAAGTGATACGGATATATTCAACCCGCAATAATTTAAAATTTACGGGTATATATCGTTTCAACCCGCAATCCTGAGTTAAAATTCAAAATCCATAAAATCGCTCGGGTTTATCATTTCAACCCATAACAATTTTCCATAATCTATAGATCGTTCAGGTATGTATCATTTCAACCTATAGTGATTTACTAACAATAAACTAAGGGAACTTGCAATGTGATAACAACAGATAATTTAAACATACGTCCAATCATACAAAATATCAACAATTAAACATCCATCACAATCATCATTCAAATCGACCAATAAATAAAATCAATTAACTGATTATCATCAGCAGGAATTTAACTGACAATTAAAAATTCAACGTTAAATTAAATGGTGATTAAATTCAATAAAAGTCAGATTTAACTGGAATGACCATTTAAATATATCAAACATCAACTAATCATTTTCTAATCACATCATAAATTTAATTTAACTAACATGAGATAATTTAGTAGTTGTGAGTGAGTTAAAACACTCACTTTTGGTTTCAAATCGGTTTCAAATCCAAATGAAGGCCCAAATTTCAATAGTCACAGAATTCGACCAAACTAGTCCCATAATGTCCAAAATTTTGATACGATCGCAGTGGAGAAAACCGCGCGTGAATCCGAGCTCATATGCAAAAAATATGACGATTAGAAGATTATACGATTTATAATATAAATAAAAAAATAAATAAGATAATACACGTCATCACCTCACGCCCTTCGTTCCAGAGCATCACGCACGATGAACCCTACTTGCAGCCGCCACTTTTCTCCAATTATCGCGCCGCCCACGTTTGAATTCACTCTAATTTGAAGCCACCAACGGACCCGCCTCCTCAAGCCGCCCCCTAGCCCCATGTGCACCACCTTCCGGTCGCCTCTCTGGTCATCGCGCCGCCGCACATAGATGATCAGGTTCCGAACAATTCCCTCGACTCTGAGACAAACGAAAACCACAGATGGATGCAGCACGACACCCTCTACAATCCTGTACTTCATGATCGTCGTATAGACAAAGATCCACCATTGGATCGAAAAACCCAAATATGGACGGTCGAGGTTCATCGCCAATTTCTAGTCAAACGACGAACCAAATCGAAAAACGAATTGCTGCAGTAGATTGAGCTCGTCGATAGATTTCCAACGATATATAATATGATATAGTTTGAGGAGTTTTAATCTTTCGATTTGATTCGATTTGCAATTGAATCTAGGAATTAGGGTTTCTGCCATTTGAGAAGGAGGAATAGACAGATGGAATTGTACATACTATATTAAGAAATAGAAAGGCTGCTAGGGTTTAGAAAAATCTATTTATATGAACAAAGCCCGATAAAAAAGAATGAACATATCGAATTGGTTCGAAACGAAAATAACGACCCGAAAAGCCCGTTCCTCTTCCGAAACGAAAACGGGCCTTCCAATATATCAAAATAGATGTTTTAGATATTTTTAAATTTAATGGAAAAGGTTTCAAGTCCAAATTCCATTGTATGCAGAAGTTAGCTTTTAAAATCGACTTATTTGAAATTGATTTCATTAAATTGATTCCTACGCGTTTCGAGCCCGCACGATCAAGCGACAAATCCGATCGCTACAAAACTTGAAATCCTACAATAATTCACCGTTACTGATCCGATGAAACTGGTTTTGTCGAATTCCAAGATAGTGGCCAAAATGGTTATTTTCCCGTTAATTTAAATAAATTAATATTAAATTAATTAAATCACTTTTCATTTCAAATTTTATACCTAATAATTTCATCATTTTCTAAATACACAGTTATTACCCTTTTAAAACAAATTCCCATGTCAAATTCAATACTTAAATGTTGTACAAATTATAGCGTTTGATTTTAATTAAAATAAATTCATTAATTATAATTTAAATTCCAATCAATTCATTTAATTTGATTTTCATCTTATCATTCAATCAATTATTACCTTATGAATATAATTGACATTAATTTACATTTTATTACATTCACCTTTTACTATCATCTTAACTCAAATTAATTGTGATGTCAAATTACATTAATTCACATTGATTTCCAATTAGATTCAATAGATTAAATAGTGAAGTAATAGTTAAACAGTTGTTGCAATCTTACAATTTCAAATACATTTCTATGTTTATTGTTCACCAACTAAGCTAATAAATTCACATACTGATTAATCATTCATATTAACCAATTCCAATTAATTACGTACAATTTTACCATTTATATACAACATTTGGTTTATTTACTTATTTACAATTTATAACCAATTTTAACTTTAAAATCATTTCAATTAATTGAAATTACATTAAAATAGTTATCACTTACCTTAAATTAACATTATCAAATCTCATTATAATCGTTTCTCATTAATAAACCATACATATTTAATTTCTTCCAATATTAAATACCAAAATCTTATTTAATCAATATTTTTAATTATCGAAAATTAAGAGTCGTTACATAATTATAGGGTTTGCTGAAAACGAAGTGATTGGAAAACCTATTTGGGGATTCAAGGTGAGTTAATACTGACACAACCTATCTCTAAATTCATAGATGCATGTGTAGGAGTTCTATACTAGTAGGATGAAAAATTGGATTGATTATTGGGTTTTCTGGTTGTAAATCATTACCTATCAAAAATTGTTTTTTGAAATCAGTTTTCAACCTCTTTTAATCTCTTGCTTGCTTTGGTCGCTTATCTGACGAACGCATGCCTGTTTCAGAGTTTATATTGTAAGCTTCAAGTGTCAAAATGCTTGGAAACATCCCGGAGTTGGAATAATAGACGGTTAGAGAAGTGCATGGAGCAGCACTTGCTACAGATGTCGCAATCGGTCGACCGGTGGCACATCACCAATCGACCAATCGGGTCCTGAAGCAACTGCTGCTCTAGGTAATTCTCTCCCGTTTCTTTTTTATGTGTTTGCATTTTGGTTTCCCTTGCTTCCTTTATTGTTTTGAGTTGCTTTGGCATTGATTTGGGATCTCGGGATATCTTATGATTGAATTTGTTTATATATGTATATATGTATATGAATTAGTATAGGTTTTTATAAAAAGAAAGGAAGTTCTTAAGTATATGAAATATAAGTTTAGCTAATATATATGTGGTTTGAACGAAAGAAATTTGTAGAAGATAGTTTATTATAATATACCGATTTTAAAACTAATTTCCATATAAATTTAATTCCTTTTGTAAATGATTTTAATAAGTAAATCTATATATTAAGTATTATTTTTAGAAATATAGTTTTATGGATTTAAAAGAATGGTTTTGAAATATAAACCTATATTTTCCTAAATAAATAGATGTATATCTACACACGGCTTTTGGTAAATAGTTTGTTGAACTATATTGTGTTTATTGAATTTTTGGAACAACTTTAGAGATATAAATATGTTTTGATATTTATTTAAATATATAAGTATATATTTATAAAGTGATATATATAGTTGAATAATAAATGATCTTATGGATTTAAAATAAGAAGTTTGAAAGTAATAGATAAATAAAGTGTTTTAGAAATCGTTTTCTATATGATTAAAAGTTTATTAATTACTTTCAAGACCTTCAACTCTTATCCAATCTTATTATGCTTGGCCTTTGGCTATTTTATGCTATTTTGGGCATTCTTATGTGATTTTTGGGTTTATTGCTTCTTGCAATTTCTGCCTTCATTTGAATGAGAAATTTAATCAAACGATTTAGCAATACAAGTGGTATAGAACATTTATATTAGTTTATCGGTTAATTATTAGACTTGTCCTATTGAATATTTTAATCGAGTGGGATTCACAATCATTTAGTAAATATTTAAGTATCGTAAAGAGGTTATGGGACTTGGGCGAAACTCATTTACTTACTAATCGAGAGTATACTACCCTTATCGAGTGGAGTTTACTAACTTATAGTAAATATTTGAGTAAACCCGAGTGGTTATGGGACATGTGGTCGTTACTCGAATGATTACTATTCGGAAGTATATAACACTTATTTTTTCGAGTTTTCATACTCGTCCTTGGGTGATCCATTTAGGCGGATTTATGGGTTTTCACGCCCGTCTTGGGATACTCGTTTATAAGCGAGTTATGATGGGTGACGTGCTTGTACCTTGGGTCGGGGCATGAAGTGTTTGTCTCTTGTAATGATTTGCGAAGTGCTTACCTATATTTCTAGCTTATGAATTTAACTTGCGATGTGCTTGTCCTATTCGATGTGTGAAGTGCACGTCAATCTGTGTTAACACGCAAAGTGCGTGTCTATTATTGTAGCTTGCAATGTCACTACACCATAAACGATATTTTGATATGGCTAAAAGCCGTATCTAATCTTATTATATACGGCTAAAAGCCGTATCAAAATATGCCGAGCTTAATATTTTGATACGGCTGAAAGCCGTATCTAATGAGCCAATTAGATACGGCCATTAGCCATATCTAATTGATACATTAGATACGGCCAGAAGCCGTATCTAATTGACAAATATAATGAACCAATTAGATATAGATATATAATCAATATCCAATATATAATATTATAGACCTATTCATATCTAATATATAATCAATAATCATTCCGAGACATCAAAACAAATAATATTATAGACAGTGCACATTCGAATGATTCAATAATCCGCATTGCAGTGCGTAATAACTTAACAATATCATTACATAATACTAGCATTTAGCACATTAATATATCGCAGTAGCGGATACTAGAAAACACTATCGCTCTAGTACCAAGATCCAAATACACAACAATAATACAAATGTATCACATTACTACATAATACAAATACACAACAAGCCTCTGTTATACTGTGTTGTTACGGCAGCCACTGCACAATGCAAAGCCAAAGATCTAACTCCTCCAGCTCAAAACATCTACACAAGCATTACAAAATATTAGTACATCTTTAGTGGGGATATATGTACATAAAGAAAAATGGAAATATATGTACATAAAGAAAAATGGAACAAGACATGAACTGTGCAGGTAGGAGTGCATTGCTGTAGTTGCAAGCATGTATAGGTAAAAATGCAATCTGTAAGCATGTACAGAATAGAGCGAGCAATAGGCATGAAGGGATGAAGTCAGCATGCAAGAAAGAGAGCGAACCTACTGGCATACACATAACAACAGCTGAAATGTGAAGCTGCGGGCATGAATGAAAGAAGTCAGTAGGCATATACATAACAACAGAAGGAACAAAATATGAAGTTGTAGGTTAGGCGGAAGACAGCGATCGTCAAGACGATGGGATATGCAACTACATAATTGTATTGAATTGACAATGAAGTGAGGCTGGGCTGAAGAAGAAACTTCATCTGGTGGACATTGAAGTGGGATTGAACTAAAGAATCAATGACATCGGGTGCAAATTGAAGTGGGACTAAATGGAAGAAGAAACATAATCAGGTAATAGGAGTAAATGCTACATCGATGAAACTATTGTTGCGAGCAGTTGACATTGGATGAAACTGTATTGATCCTTCGACAAATTGAAGGAGGATGGATTATCTGGTATAGCTGAAATCTACATATCATTTATCAAGCATGTGCAATGGAGGATATAGTATTGAGTCTGTGGGGTCAAGTAAGTTGCCAAGATACTGAAACTACACCAAAACTGATGCAAAGAGACATGATAATTGTTGGGCTGGTGTAGAAATCTGAAATAGATGGCAAGTGCAATAGACTGAAACAAGGAAGAGCTCCACAATAGTATCTGTTTAAAAAAAACAACAGAAGGACAGATCATGTGTCGAACCAAAGGGAGGCGTCATTAGTTTCAATCTAAGGATAAAAAATGAAGTGGTGTGGTGAATAATATATTCAATGAACAATTTACACCATTGTATATTAGTTGAAATAGAAACACAATTATTTGATTCGAACGTAGAGTATCAAATATATTCTTATGTGTAAACAAAATGTCAAAGATTCGAATCGTACATAAAACAAATATTATCATTCGTCTTTAAATTTTGAAATGTAAATAGGATTATTCAAAATTCTGCTTAAGTAAAAAAAATTAAGTATTATTTCAAAAATTATAGAAATTTAAATTTAAATTTTTTTATATGCACCCCCATTGTGTGTGCCATAAAATCCCGTATACGTGTGTATAAAGTGAACATGTAGAAGACAGGGGTATCCATAAAAGCATGCAGATCTTGTTTGACGATAAAAAAACATGAACTGTCGGTGAATGCGGACATCGGCTTTGCTTCTACAATCGCCACACACCTAGGCCTTTAGTGGGACAGTTATCTACCATGTTAATTTATTATGGGAAATATGTATACGCACACTCAAAAGGATGGATTTTATGCTGTTTAAATTGAAAAGAATGCATAATTTCAAAACATATTAGACAAGGGAACTTTTTCTTACATTGGAAATCTTATCATAGTGCAAAATGGATACTGGGATTCGGTTACGAAGAAAAGAAGTTTGAAAAAGTAAATATTTGGTTTAACATGCATGAATTGGATATGGAAGTATGGAACATTGGAGTAATGCTGCTTTATCTTGTATAGCAAGTAGTATAGGAGTTCCTATCTAATTAGGCAAAGAAACAACATAGAAAAGCAATACAAAGTTTGCAAAGATGTTAATTGAAACCTCAGCATTACACAATTTGCGCAGTAGTCCCAATTTTATTACACAATGGAATTAAAAAAAATTACAACACTACTTATGACTCGGTTCATCTCAGATGTTCAATACGCGGTACTTTTACCATAGAGATTCTTTTCTTGCTAAAAACATACCACAATGGATGCTAAAAACAAGTACTCTAAAGAAATTCCTACAACTAAAAAAGACAGAGAAGAAGGGGAATGTTCGAACGATGGCAATGTTACATCCAAATTTACTAAAAAACAATTCAATAACAAACTATTAGCTGTTGATAGTCACTCTGAAGATGCATATGATTATGATGTACTTCTGCATACTGGCAATTTACTAAAAAAAGAATGCATGAGAAATACATTTTCAATCTCCAGCAATCAAAAGTCCAATGGCTAACAGAGGGGGATAGCAATTCTAGGTTTTATTATGCCATAATGTCAAAAAGAAAATGTAGAAATAATATATCAACTCTATGCAACAAAAATGGACTACCAATTTATGATGAATCACTTATCAAGCACCAAGCTAGATGTTTGTTTGTAAACTTTACTTGTTTTGATGCGATTACGCATACGACGATTTAAAAAATATGGTAGTTTCCTATGAACTAACGTTATTCAACTCGCTAGATGTTTTTAATTTTATAATTCATTTATCTAAAAAGATGTTTTATGGTATATTAACAACTTAAAATATATTAATCTGAATTGGAATTAAATTCAAATCAATTTAATGGGACTTGAAATATCGACCACATAAACAGAAAATATACCTGCTCCATCATCTAGAGATATCGAATAAGACACTTCGGATGGCACACATATCTACCCACTCCAACATCAGCAAAGGTCTATGCAAATTGATGATTTATTTTGCTGGTTCTCTCATCTGGTAGCAGTATACTGTCCAACACCATTTTATCATGTGTGGATGGTACAGATTTCCCATGGATGTTGGACAATGTAGAATCTCGGCATATAGTACTCGTTGCAATAAAAGGGAATATTTATTATTATTTAAGATTTCTACTTATTATGTCATAAATGTTTAAATGTTAAAAATACCTGTTCCTATTACTTCTAAATCAGAGTTGAGGATTTCACATTTTTGACTGTTCATAACATTGGTCGAATCCTGGAACTGCGAAGCAATGAATTCAGGAGCATTGAATTGCGTGGCGCGTCCTCCATCAGAAGAATTGACCGGTGCACGAATTTCCTGTTCAATATTTCCCACCATGTTGATCAAAACCTCCATTTGCCCAGACAAATTTCCCACTATACCCTCCAAACTTCCCACCCTCATTTTCAACTCATCCTGCTCGCCATGAACATGTCGGAGTTGTTTCTGTGCAATGGCACAAGCCTTAACTTTAGTCTTTGGTATAACGGTCCCAACACCGCGGCTCCTACCCCTTGCATCCTTACCAAGCACTTGTGATAAGATGTCTTCATCCACTGTCAATTTTTCTTCATCACTATCAGTGATCTTTTCCTTCGCTTTTGCAATTTGATCCTGTAATATGATAATACTTACATGAATAAGGAATTTTAAAGAATATGCAAGTTAATATTTGTTTAAATTACAAAGTATGAAGAAGTGGCATCTGATATGGTACCATCTTTTTTCCTGTGTGTCTTCTCCCATACTTGACGACGACTGATATTTGTTGATGGACTAGCAACGATCTGCAATACAAGTTGATGCAACGACATGAATATCCAATCACAATGTGTAAATCATTTGAATGAAAATGAATATAAATTACCATTTCTTGTTCTATTTTTGGGTGACTTTTACGTCCTGCATGATGAGCATAACTGAGCAATGCTCTGTTCTTTTTGCCTACCTCCCTTCTTCTGCTCGCTTCAGGCGTTGCTTCATTTTTTACGAACTCTGCCCAATCTTCTTGAGCAACTGTAGGTGGGCAATTTTTCAACCGTTCTTCATCATTGTTGAAAGGGTCATAATAAACTACTCTCAAGTTTTTCTTGTATCTCCTAAAAGCCTCGGCCATTCTCTTTAAAAACATTTCCTTTGAAAGCGGATCGAGCTCATAAATTTTCTGCAAAAAATATATCAAATTATGTGTTGTGCAAAGAGTTGAAACCATAAGGCTATTGAATGAAATAGTTGTTGCAAACAGATAAGGATACTTACCACCAATTCATTCCAAACGTTGTCCTTGTATATTCCAGGTACTTTATTCACACTTATATATGATATCGGCACATGAGCTCTTACTAGTTTACCGAGCATAGTAGCGATTTTTCCAGCGTTATCTGACACCGGAATACCAAGTAAGTTTTGATCAACTTTCTTCGCCTCTGAACATGACGAATGTGAAGATGGTGGATTTTCTGACATAGTTTCCTGCAAAATTATTAAGTGACAACACCTGGAATTGCATTGGAATGTATAAAATATTCAAAAACATACATACACACAATCGTGCAATTAAAAATATATAGACACACAATCATGTGATGTACGAATACTAATAAGTTAACATATGGATTTGGTAAGGTCTTCTAATTTTTCATTGTCTTCAAAAGCTGATTGATAGACGGTAGGGAACTCAATGTCATCCACATTTGAAGTCAACCGTTTTGGTGTATGCAAGACCACAGACCATCCGTTATTTTTTAAATCTTTTGAGTAGAAAACTTGACTTGCTTCTGATACAAGAATAAATGGCTCGTCATTCACGTTATTTTTGTTCTTCAATTTCCCTAAATTTACCATGATGAGGTTTGAAATGGGATCTATTTTGCAACCATTGACCTTATCCTCGACTTTTACCCAATCACAATAAAAAACTGTTTGTTTGAAGTCAGTGTAATCCAACTCAAGTATCTGTTGAATGACTCCGTAATACGTTGTTTCTGCTTCCTTATAATTTTTATCCTTGCCACTCGCTCTAAATTTTGTAATTGCTCTCATGCATACACCGCTATTTTGTGTTACCATACGGTATTCGCACTTTTTCGTGGAAAATGAAAATCCATTCACTTGGTACTTCATATAACTACGCATTATGAACTTCGGCCCGTGCACTAACCACCACAGAGTTGGATCAACATCGATGGTCTTTAACAGCTACATAAATTTTAATAAGTAAAAAAACATGGTCACAAAGGTGTATTGCACACTTATAAACACATGAAATACTTAAGACGAAGTTAAACCTCATTACGTAACCATAGATTAAAACTTTGAACTACTTCTACGGTGGTAGCCCTGCCTCTAGGTTGAAGTCTAGTACTTTTCACATAGGAGTTATACCTCCTACGAAAAACACATATCAAAATGTATATATAAATTGAATTAAAAAAATTAAAATTCCAAACAAATTCGTGAACTTACTTCTTCCATTCATCCAATCCATCGTACTTATTAAGGACCCATCTATGCACCTGTTCAAACTGCACTTGGGTTAACGTTATGTCTTTACCATTATCCAGAGGTATCTCACCAGCAAACTCATCGTCCTCATCTAAAAATGCTTCGCGGGTATGTTTATGATTGTCATCACCTCCATTTGGCATATATTCCATGCAGTAAAGACTAGCTTCTTGTACGATATATCCTTCTGCAATACACTCTTCAATGTATCTTTTGTTGCGCACATATCCTTTATATGTTTTCATCAACCTATAAATGTGATCAACTATATACTATAGACGGTAGCTATTTATATGAAATAATGATGTGCATAACTGAAATTAGAAATTTACCGTTCAAATGGATACATCCATCTATATCTGACAGGGCCACAAATCAACGCTTCATCGGCTAAATGAACCATAAGGTGGACACTGATATCAAAAAATGCAGGTGGAAAATGTTTTTCAAAAACACACATTGCTTCTACTAAGCTAGCCTTTGCTTTTAAAAGATGTTCCCTATTGATCACCTTTGAACACAAAATGTTAAAGAATAAACTAATACGATGAACAGCATTTCGTAGATCCTTATGTTGTGGATAAGAATGTTGAAGTAATACCGGAAGCAAATGCTGCATTATGACATGGTAATCATGTGACTTCATATTTCTTAGTTCAGGAGGATTGATGCTCACATTGTTGTGAAAGTTAGAAGAATCTTTGTTAGGCACTTTCAGATTTTTCAAAACGGTGCAAAACCGTATCTTTTCTTCTTTGCTCAAAGCGAAAGTTGTCTTTGGTATGATTGTTTTATTTGTTTCAGGATCTTCCATCACCCACAACTTTTGTTTTATACCCATGATTTTCAAATCCTTGCGTGCATTGATGCCATCTTTTGACTTATCTTTATGGTCCATAATGGTGCTGATGAGATGCTCCATGACAGTCTTCTCTGTATGCATAACATCAATATTATGTCGGACCAAATTTGCTTTCCAATATGGTAAATCAAAAAAGATAGACCTCTTATACCATCCAGAAATATTGTCAACAACTTCATTGGTTGACTTTTTCCGTTTTCGACCAATTTCTTCTTTTTGTTTACCAACTTTCATTTTGATATTCGCTACTTTCTTTTCAACTTTAAAACCAGTCAATGGCCATTTAGGACGATGAAGTTCTTATTCGTTGTTGAAATTTGTCTTATCGTATCGAAACTTGTGTTCGTTAGGAAGAAACATTCGATGTCCCATGTAACACATCTTCTTACTTTCAGGAAGATAATAAGAACAAGTGTTTTCCCCACAAATAGGACATGCAAAGTAACTGTGAGTTGTACATCCCGATAAAGTCCCAAAAGCAGGGTGATCATGGATTGCCCACAGCACCCTAGCCCTCATTGTGAACTCAGATTTATTTAACAAGTCAAATGTAACTACTCCTTCCCATAACTGCTTTAACTCGTCTATCAACGGCTGTAAATAAACATCAATATCCTTTCCTGGTTGTTTTGGCCCAGAAATCAACAATGTTAACATTGAGAACTCCCTTTTCATGCACATAGACGGAGGAAGATTATATGGTACTACAATTACTGGCCAACAACTGTAAGGGTTAGAGAGAGAAGCATGTGGACAGAAACCATCTGTTGTTATTCCAAGTGTGACATTTCGTGGCTCGGCAGCAAAAGTTTGATCAAATGAATCTGCAACTTTCCATTGAGAAGTGTCACATGGATGACGCATTACGGTTGGATCAGACTTGGCATGACCATCAGGTCATCGCATCTGCCATCCATGGTACAGTATACAGTCTCTTCAATCTAGAAATTAAAGGAAAATGTCTTAATGTCTTTCGAGGTACTTTGGTGCATTTTCTCTCTTCGTTTAATGATGTCATATATCTTGGTTCATTGCAATTTGTACAAGAAACTTTGTTCGCATCATCTTTCAGTACAATATGCAATCATTGATGCATGCATCATAAGTTTTGTAATTCATCCTAACTTGCTTAATGATCTTCTTCACGTCGGAGTACTTTGTCGGCAGCGTGTTACCTTCGGGGAGTAACTCCTTTATTAGTTCAAGAAGTGCAGTCATACCATTATCTGAAAAGCTGTATTGGGTCTTCAAGCTATTCAGTTTCACAATGGCATACAGCTTCGTAACCATTTTGAACATGAAGGATACAGTGACTCTTTTACGCTACCAAAAAGCGATTTATACTTCTTACTTTCATTGGCCTGCCAATCTGGATAATCAGTAGACTGCTCTCCAATATTAGCATGATCAGGCAACGAATTTGTAGGTTGAAAATGATGAAATCTATCTGCATCATTGACCAGATCTTCCATCCTAATATGTTCAGACTCAGCAGTAGTTCTGCCATGACTAACTGGTTGCTGTTTTTCCATCTCCGCCCTTTTTCCCCATGAAAATACCATGTTGTATACGATTGGATAATACCCCATCTAAGCAAATGAAAATGAATGTCATCTAATTTGATCGTATTTATATTTTTGCACCGGGTGCAAGGGCATAAATACAATCCTTTCTTACCACTATTTTCTTCAACAAAAGTAATGAACTTCTGCACCCCGTCTATATAGTATGTAGATCTTAGATCTGATTCATTTATCCATTGTTTATCTATGCTGAAAGACATACTACCCCCCTATATCATATTTAACAAAACATGAGACTTGCCCTTCAATGGGTCCTCATTCCAACTGCTCGAAAAGAATATTTTTGAAATTATATTGAGAAATTTGTTGTAAGATTAATTCTACATATTTAACTTTACTAAATTATACTGTTCTTGTTAAATATAATAGTTATTTTTTTTCTATTGCCGTTTTGCTAGTTCAGCATAGTCAGTTTATTAAGAAGTCCAAACTATACAGTTCAGCATAGTTCGGCCTTTGAAATTTTGTTGGCCTGAGTTCTTTATCCTCAACTAAAATGGAACCAATTGCTTATTGAATATAAATTCTTACCTTTTTCTTCAAGAATTTAGATCCTCTTATGAGAACAAGATAGTGCTATCACATTGTAGTAACTATGTACATATGTTGACAAACTAATTCTTATTTATTTCCGTTTATTATCTAAAGTAGCCTTTTCTTTTTCTTTCTTTTTTGGATGGAAAAGATGTTACTATAGTAAATTACTTCTTTTCTATATACAACACATATTCATTTTCTAATTCTCATTATGCTTTTAAACTATGACAATCTGACATTCATCTGTATATCGAAATATCTCTATTCTTGTATGTACAGATTCCATATAACCTCTATTTTCAAGATGTCCCAAGCATAATGTATTTAAAGTGAACATCAATATCAATAACCATTTTTTTGCGTGCACGTTCTCTTTGATAGTTCATCTAATGTGAGAGTAAATAGTAAATACTAACCCCCAAAGTTTGTAGTTATAAAATAATCGTGAAATAAAACTTTAAAATAAAATTTAGAAGACTTACTCTGTCAAATTGGGCTAAAAGTAATTCATTTCTAACTTTTAAAATTCGAATTTTGCTTCAAAGATTAATGGATGTGTTAATGGTTAATGTTAAATGCTGTTGAGAGGACTATACTTTTTAAGTTTTTTTATTAAGAACCAAATACTCAAATCCGTTTGCATTTAAGTTTCATTCTTTGTTTATGCATTTCCATTACTACATTGCATTCTCTGTATTTCCTAGTTCACTACTTTACATTTTTTATTTCTACATTTCATCTTTCATTCCCTCCCACAACACTGCACTATTACTTCTGCCAAACACCCCACCAGCAAAATATCCCCACCCAATCTGTTTCAAAAAAATTTGCCATTACTTGAGATTAAAGTGACTATGATTGACAAAAATATAATTAGCATAGGGTTGAATTTTCATTTTATCTATCAATGATTTTTCTAATTGGCATGAAGGTGAAAATATAAATTCAGAAATGAATCAGTTTATGCTGTCTAAATATGCAGCAATTAGGAAAGAACGCGGGGAAATTTACGCATTATGGTTACTAGCTTTCTACCCAACACTAATTCTTTCTTTAAGGCGCACTACCCAAAAGCATATTTGTCTCTTTCTCGATTGAAATGTATATGTTGCTCTTGCGACACTAGATATTAACTAAAATTAAATATAAATTCAAAACTGCTGTTAATATCAGAAAAAATGAATATATAGAAATCTTTGATCGTTAAAGTGCATGAATGTCATTTAGCTCTCATACCACGTCAAACCACATCATAAAACAGTTTGGTGCTAATGTTGTATATTGTTCTGACATTATCACATGCACAAATATAGCATTCAAGAAACAGCTGATAACTTAAATATCAATCTTGTATACAAGTCATTAAGTAGTCTACTTGTACAAAGAATTACAAGATCATATCTAGCAAATCATGTTATAGTAATAAAATACAAATTGGCTGCCCTCTTGACATGCACAAATAAACTATGATTTAGATAAATACAACTACTTGAAAATTGCTGTAAGAAAGAACCGAGCATCAATAAAAATGAAATTTTCATCTATATATTACTGTTATTGCTCCTCATGATTAGATTCCACATACTCTACAGACATATGAAGAAGCCACTCATCTATACATAACTTATAAAATGAAGAACCTCTAAACTATAGCAATATCAAATATATCAAACTATACCGAATAATAAATATTGAAGCCACTAAGACAATAAATCTATAACAGATACATTAAGCCATGAAACATAATAAGTTATAAAAGGTAAAGAAAACCGTAAATTATCATCGCTCATTTTAATATTTAGGATAATCTAGGTATATAGTAATAAAAACATAGATTTAGATTTCAAAAGAAAAAAACAGTTACTTGGGATGATGGAAAGAGGCGGAACAACTCATGAACCCAAGATTCGAAAGATCTATTTACCCATTCTTTCTCCACTAACAATTATACCATTATATAAATTCTATATGTAGACAACAAAACTAAATCACATACAATGGCAATGCCTTTCTCTCTTGAATCATTCATCTTTTTCACGTTGCTTTCATCTTCTTTCTTGTATAACATTGCTAATGTTGTATCACCTAATCTACAGACCTACATAATCCAAGCTCGTGCAGTAGTACTAGTCTACTAGATCACTGCTGGGTAATCAGAAATCACATTTTGAAGCAGCATTGAAGACTATTGTTTCATCTGTCATCGATGAGGTACGAAAAATACTATACTACTAACTACATTGAGTTAGTGGGTAATCAATGTTACCCTTATAGAAAATCTATCTAACTTTTATTACTTAAATGTTTCAAAATATTTTTAACCGTTTTTATAAAGTTAATTAAGGTGGGTGCCTCCAGTGAATTAGGAAATTGTATAGGGCAAATTGTAGCTTTGATTTGAATTTAAGATGACTTGGGCTAAGACCTTCACACTATTATTTGGCGCAGCCAAAATTGAAGCAACTAGCACAGGCTGCATTTTGTAAATGGGTTTGTTCATGTACGATTCACATAGGCCATTTGAAAAAGTATTTGTGTCCTTTATTTTGTTAATCTGGTACAAAACGGTATCTTGTTAGTTGCAAGTCATGACATGGTCTCCTTCAGTCTTGTTTTATGCATAACACATTCAATATTGCATGTAAAATCAGGTGAATGCGTATATTTTTGCTTGATTATAATAGGATGGTGATTAACTTTATACATAATCTTTATTTGATAATAGACCTAGCTTAAAATTATCCTATACTTACAGGATGTTGAAGAAAAACAACCGCCTTAAGAGAAGGAAAAATCGTGAGTAGTAAATTGCCTAGATTGATGGAGTTTCTACTGTTTTTCTAGTGCTATCTTGTTTTGCTACCAGTATTTGTACTTGTAAAACTTGCTAATGTGAAATGTTTCCAAAAAATTTGCCATTACAACGGCGCTATTTTGTAGCACCAGAGTAATGTCTATGCATTACCCCTCTCCTGATACTTGGCTTGCGCCATTAACAATAATTTTATCCACTTATACAACAATGTCAAAACCATATACAATGTCAGAACCATATACAACATTAGCACCAAGCTGTAAATTATGCAAGGAGATCAAAATAATACAAAATAGCATAAGATTGACTATTGTATTAGACATGGTATTATTGGTTTTTTTTAATTAGACATGGGGCTACTCAGCAAAAAAACTGGGTTTCTTCATTTTTTTCAAATTACATGGGGTTACTCAACAAATTCACGAGTTCAAATAGAATTTGCGTAGAGAAAATAAAGACCAAGTAGACTCTATGTACATGGTGCTCTTGCCATGCCATGAACAGGGCCAGTTATTGTATTCCGCTGTTTCAAGCACTATTTTTTACTATATTTTGAGCGGGTAAATGTTCTCAAGGAAGGGGTTGTTATTCACCATAGATTTTTAATCAACTTCACGAGATAAAGCTCCACCTATGGTTGGACACGGTCGGTTAGCCAGTCCAAACAGTTAATTTTGAATGGTTAACCATTTAACATCGGCGGTTTGGTTAACCATTTAACATCGGCGGTTTGGTTAACCAAGATCGATTGAACTGCTCAAAAATAACTGTGGTTAACCGTCAAGTTTAAATTGTCAAAATCAATCAGTCCAGTTAACTGCACTACTAATGTACTGCATCTTACAAGATAACATTAGCCAGCATTACCAACAAAAGTACAAAACAACACGCAAGTTCAAAGTTAAAATGTCATTGTACGATAACATACAGATACTATGATACTAAAGCATACTTCATACTTCAGTTTAGCAACTAGCAGTCTGACCTGATCAGTGAACAACAACTCCATAACAACTTCACAGCAGTCAGCAAGCCCAGTTAAAAACAATCTTTTGTGAGGCTAATCTAATATAGTTAACTATACTAAGCTTTATAATTTATAGATAACTATACTTAATGGTAGTATTTAGGGTTTTATGGCAGTCCTAACAGTCAGCAACTCCAAGTATCGACAGTACAGAGTATATTTTATGGTTTTATGGCAGTACACATAGTAGATTGAAACAAGTCATGTGTTTTCCGTAATTAGAACGCTATTTAAAAACGCTATTGAATAATTACTGAAAATGCAAGAACAAAATACAGTCTGTAAAGATTATTATTAGTAAAAGACCATCAAGGTAAAAATGGATGGCAAAACTGAAGGAGTACAGCATAGGAGTACACTAGAGAGGCAATAAAAAATAATCAAAGTTATCCTTCTATTTGTAAATGTTTGCTGCAAAGAAAAAGGTGTATCAACTGCTATGAGCCTATGATAGTGTAGAAGTGTTCCGAATTCACCAAGAGTAATCGAGCATTAGCCATGAACAAAACATGGTATCTATTAGTTATTGCACTAGCATTGAACTTAAGCAAATTATAATATCCTGTGCATACCCCAACTCATTATATTGTAGAAAGTTGCAGAAGGTTTATACAACCAATATAATAGATGAAGAAAACTATAAAAATGAAGAAAAATGTCGCATGGATGGAAACAGTATAATGTGCAATGCCCAAAAATGTGAACAAGTAAAAGGAAGATGCTAAGTAAAAAACTAAGAAAATGAAACGGCATCAGAAAACCATTGCCAAAACATGTGATAAAGCACATGATAGAAAATTAAACCAGATAGCCTACAATAATACCATCTTAATTTGAAAAGGTAACAAAATTAAAGACAAAAGAAAGAGTAAAATATAAGAAATTACATTCAATTTCAACATAGTATGAAAAGTACTGTAAAGCAACATTTCAACAAGCACCAAGTTTTCAACATAGAGAAGATTGACGTTTAGTCTAAACTATACATATCAATCCCTTCTGTTATCATAACAGTACTCATCAAAATTAAGCACGCAATTTCATAATTCAAAAACAACGGAATTAAGCACGCAATTTCATAACAAAATTACTTGAGCAGTGATCGAATTCGATCGAGGTGGAAGGCTCTGATGGACGACGTCAAAGCAACGTTCGATCGATCGAGGTGGAAGGCTCTGGCGATTTAACCCACGAAAAAATGAAAGCTGGAAATAAAAAAAAGGAGGGAGGGTGTGCGTTTTGGAGAAAATTTTCCCACGAAAAGAGGCACAGATTTTGATACGGCTATAAGCCGTATCAAATGTTAATACGGCTTACAGCCATATTAAAAAATATAGATATGGCTATAAGCCGTATTAAAATTTGATACGGCTTATAGCCGTATCAAATGTGCCGCCTAAGGTTGCGCCAAAATCCTATCTGTGGTGTAGTGTGTGCTTGCTTTTGGTTTGATTTGTGATGTGCTTGTCTTTGTAGTTTATGGTTGTGGCTTACTTTTATGCTAAGTCATTTGGGCTTTGACTCACTTTCAAGCAATCCTATATTTTCTAGAGTTTACTTGCTTTATGCCGTCTTTGGTGTACTTGAGTTTTCGAAGCGAGTTTTCCTTACCACATATTTGAGATGATTACCATTGATGGGCATGAGAGTATTTGATGACATTATGATTTGGTATTGATGTTTCTTATTTTCATATGGCATTTATTATATAGTTTATTTTATGCCTTGTTTTTTATGCAAACTTACTAGTGAATGATTCCATGGTGAGACCTTTTGATGTTTAGTGTGATACACAACTTGGGTTTATATATCTTTGATGTTATGCATGCTTATTATTATATGTTCTCACCTTTTTGATATTTAGAGATAGTGTGACCGGTTTATTTTATAATAATCGGGTTGGACCGAGCTTGACACATACAGGGACTCAGTGACTTTGGATTTGGGCTAGCTAGATTAGCTATATGGAGTAGTACCTTTTTAATAGAGTTCCCTTTTTAAATATTATCCTTATTTGTAGACTTGTTATGCTTGGCTATTGTATTGACTGAGATGACTTGTATATTCTTTTAGACTTGTCATAGTATATGCACGTATATATAATGTAAGTCTAGTATTTCATTTTGTAGACTTACACTTTAAGGAAGCAATAAATGTGTTTCATTTCCGTTGCGACGTTTGACTCTGTGTTGTATACTATGTTGTGTATTGTTCATAATTATATTAAATCATTGTATTATCGTTTTGTGCCTGGATTGGATATGTCGGATTACCACTTATAAGAAAAGAAAGAAAAATTTAGTCATATAATTCGATGTACCGATACTCGTCCAAAGCAATATTACGGATGGTCGCGCCTAACCAGCCTTATTCTTCGTATTACTCGATAATATTTCTTTTATTATTCTTGGGTAATATGGGTAGAAAGGTGGGGCGTTGCATATTTTTATATTGAAATTTATTTATTTTTGAAAACATTTAAAACTTGTTTAATGACTATATTTTATATATTTGTGAAATGCTACTATTTAAATATATTCTTCAAAATCGAAAATTTACCTATATATATTGTTACTTTACTTTTCAAATATATTATCTCTAAAATATTTTCCATTAAACAATACTTTGGATTTGGAAAGAATACCATAAGTATGATTTATATAATTTATAAAAGTGATTTCCAAACTATATATATCATATAGTATAATTTTCTAGAAATTACTCTTATAAAATATTTTTATTTAATATATTTATAATAATATATATCATCATTGATAAATTAATATAATCAAAATTCTATGATGCCACAAAGTAGAACTAAGAAAAATCAAAAATCTAGAAATTTAAAACCGAAACAAAACACAACAGTATTGTCTGGAGCAAAATAGGCTCCGGGAACAACAACCGATCGACCGCTAACTACCACCGGTTCGACCACTAGCGATCGACCGGTGGAGAGTACCGGCCGACCGCTCGAAATGCCTGGAGCCTGAATGCTCGAGGCATCATCTTAAGAAAAGATTACACCTGATTCCGGCCACTGAAACATGAGTATTAGCACCCTAACTACTACAAATTCATGCTTACAAACACTATATATCATACAATCATTGAAATTATCATAGTAAGGTCTACTGCATGCATATCTACTAATTTCAGAGATCAACTATTACTGTAAGTGAAAACAAACAGTGAATCCAATCAAACACCATCCAATATCCACAACAATTTAACACAATCAACTACATGCAATTGTACTAGAATTAGATGAGAGTTTTTACTTACCTTTCTCCTTGCAAATAAGCAGCTACAACCAACTACAGTAGCTCAAAATTCCAACCATCAAGCTCTAAAAACCAAACTCAACAAAAATAACAACAAAACCCAAATTAACCTACCGAAAAACTGATATACATAGTTCTATTGAGGTGTATACGTGTCACGTACGGAAATTTTCGACTTTCGAAAATTCGACATCGATACTCACTTTATCGATCGCCGAGCAATCGAGTGCCGGAAACTCCAATAGTGATGGTTTAAGAAAGAAGAAAAAGGCAGAAGAAGAAGAAAACAGAAGAAGAAGGAAGAAGAAAGAAGAAGAGAAGAAGAAAATAGAGAAGAACAACAGAACAGCATCAGATACAGAAACAATATCAGAATCTTACACATCGCAGCGGAACAATATATAATAGATAAATGAATAATCTTTAAACAAAGAACTATATCATTTTATACATACATCAATCATCAGAGTCATATACAACAATGGACAGTTATATAAACTTGTCCTCATATAGAATACACAGCGGAATAAATATTATTAGATACAAATACTACGTCTCGTCATTCAGCTTTCTTCCAAAGCTCCAGAATATCCTGATAACATAACTCTAGGCTGCCCGTGTGGAAATTGGTGGGCACCCAGAGTTTAGAAGGGAAACAATAAACTCCGAGTCAGTCATGGTGACTGGTGTGAGATCGTAAAACAGTTATTTTTCACAAAGAAAATAAAACAAATTCGCAATGCTTTTGGAAAATGAAACTACCATAAGACCTCCCGCCACACACACAATGAAAACGCAGACTTGGAGGAGATTTCTTCTTATGATAGTCAAAGATGATTACTACGCAAAAATCAAATTCTTTTTGATATTATTATTAGTGCATAGTGTAGAAAACATTTCGAAAGTAGAATATAAATCTTAGCCAGTATAGGTACCATTATAGTATGCCTACTATAGCTACCATATTAAATGGCAGGTTCTACAACTAAAACCGTACAAGGCTCGTATTGTTTCTTTGGATTTCCAACAAATGGTCAGGCTAAGGAACTTCCTTTTCCACGATGGGTACGTCCCTGGAATAGACGACCCGAGAAATAACCTAACATTACGGTTAGATCTCTGCCAACACAAGGCCGGGTTACCTCTGCAAAAGTAGGTAACTACTGACACGCGTATGTCATCCCCCGATCGTAACCGATCTTCCCGAGGATCCCCGATTTCCAACAAACCACATAGTAAAAATGCAGCAACCACATAGGTTAAGTATCTGGGCTCCATACCATGATACCACCTCTATCCAGAAGGAATGACATACACTAAGGGGCGCTACTCCCTAGAACCTTGCCGCATCCTTCCTGTTTCGACCATTTCCGGTGTGTGAGGCTCGACGAAGTCTCGTCCACAAAGCTACGCTTTCTACAAAGCCATGCTTCGGGTCAAACAAAAATGATCAACCTATGATCACAAAGATATAAGATCAAACAAATGATCATATCGCAAATGATCAAACACTGATCATTTCACAGCAACACTCAGTATGCCACGTTACCAAATTGGGATATATCGCTGATAAATTTCAACTACATAACCTCTGAGCTCGTACGTCTCAGAGAAGGGTGTTAAGCTAAGAGAATAAATTCTCCGCCACCAACAGAAATGTATTTGAAAGAAATCAGCTTTATATCTCAAATTGTAACGTCAGACACACAATCCATACAAGTCTGTTCCGGGATCGAACAGAACCGAAGGCACTTCTCACGAAGCCCTTGCATATCCGGATAAATTTCTAATCACGTCCGGACTTCCCGTCACTAAGGGTGATAAAACCTCTAAATCGAAGATTAGCCGATGTAGAGTAACTCGACGGTAATCCTTCCGTTTTCAAAAATATCCGGTCTTCAACACCGGTCTTCAAATGCGATTCATAACGACGTATCACATATTCGGAATGGGTTATACGACCCCATGGTCCTTTCCCGGCTAACCCGAATAGTGAGCGTTTATTTAAAAACAAGTGTGGCATTCAAAATTCATCCAATCACAACAAATATCCATTCAAGGTAATTATTGATAGTCGGTTATTTAACTATCAATAAAGATGCGCAACATCATCAGATTCCAAATAATTTTCCAAATTATTTATCTTCCAAAATATCTTACTAGATATATAAACTTTTCCACACTTCAAAAATAATAAATCAACGTTTATTTTTCTAAACAGTTTCCCTTTCCTTTTATAAATTCCATAGTGAATTTATATTTTCAAAATATCTACTGATATACGATTTTCAAGTCGATTTCAAATATTCAATTCTGATTTATCTTTACAAAGATAAATTCTAAAACGTTTCATTTCATTTTGGAAAAGCATTTCCATACTTATTTAAAAATAAGTATTTCACAAATCTATTTATTTTCAACATTTGAAAATATTCGATATACTTAAATCAATATTAAGTATACATTTCATTCTTTAAGGAAATCTATTTGAGTCAAAACGAATGTTGCGTAAAACATCGTTACGACGACTCGAAATCACTAGTATAGGGATTCGGATTTTAAGATAGATATATATAAATCCCAATACTACATAAAACATTTCCTTTCGGAAATCATTTGCTATAACAACAGTGTTATAGTCCACCATTTCCTTATTTTTCGAAAACGTCTATTTCAACAATAAATGTTGAAATCTATGATTTCGATAGTTCACACGTTTTAAAACATCTTTTAAAACAATTAACTTCATTTATAATATCGCTTTCCCAAACATAACTATTTTTTTTCAATAATATATTCACTGTCCAAAATCGTGAATATACTTCACTTAACCCAATTTCAATCATTTCTACACATTTTATTTCAATAAAAATTCGCTATCCAAAATCGCGAATATATCTTCTTTGATAACCTTCTATATTTAATTTATCAAATTCTATCGATTTCGAATTTATAAAACAACGTTTATAAATTCTATTTCTATTTATAAAAACTAAAATTTATAAATCTTCTTTATTAACTCATTCAATTCATAACTCAAATTTTTTTTTATACCAACGATCCATATTATAAGTTAATACTTATAATTCATTTATTTTCAAAAATCGTTCTTTTAAAACTTTACAACTGTAAAGTTTATTCCTTTATAAATCATTTTAACATCGTTTCCATTTTATAAATTTCTTAATTCTTTATTTCAAAAGAAATTACTTTTTGGTTAAAATTCACAAAATCTTAACTTTTATAACTTTAAAGTCTTAACATTTATTTATTTAAAATAAATCAATTCAACAATTTAAATAAACGTATATTTTCAAAGATCACTTTTAAAAATTCTCTTTTAAAATCAACATCGTTATTTTTAAATTTCAAAATTTAAATCTGATGATGCAACAGCACCAATTCGTCAATCACAACAGCAAACATCATATATCAATATGATAACAGAATATACATCAATATCTGTAAATAAATAAATACGGGTGAGGAATCCAGTTGGATCACTCCAACCTGTTTCCCTGCATCCACAGATGTTAGCACAATACCAATTCCACTTCGAGGTGGAATATCGCGGTATATGGGTTTTTTATAATATATCCGCTTACTAACGGCGCAATAGGGTCTCATCCGTTATACGAGGCGGGAAATCATCAATCCAATATATACATATGCCAATATGTATATATTGCTATATATAGATATATATCCTGCTATATCTAATATCACATCCAAACAGACAAACAAACAATAACTGAAAATTCCACTTTTCATTTGAGTGAGAAAAATCTCACCTTAGCTTTTATTTTGCGATCCATTTTCCATTTCAATTTGGCTTGATTTCTCGATTTATAGACCTTGTATAAATATTATACAAATTCATTAATATTTGAACAGATCAAATAATAAATTTTCATTTGATAATTTTCGATTCACTAGTGATTTTATTCTGACTAACAAATTCCTTTAATAGATTTAATTAAATTTCCTTTTTCTCACACAAAAAAAAATTAAAATTTAACTAAGTTCCCCTTTTAAAAATAAATTTGGTAACTAACCATTGAAATAAATTCATAAATCTCATAAGTTATCTTAATAGATTATTTTTAATAAAAGAAATAATTTATTTAACTAAAATTTTACCTTTCAAAACCCTATATAGTTTCCAGTAAATAAGTTTTCTGGTCTTAACTTATACATTAAATTCAAAATAGAAAAATTCTTTTAACTTGTATACGTATATTCTTTTTCTGCCTTCACTGTAAATATATATATATATATATAGATCGAAAAATCTATTTTCACATAAACATTTTCAAATTCCTATTTCAATCTTTTCAAATCTAATTTCTATGTGAACTTTTCAAAATTTAAAACCCTTGTATTTTCAAAATCATAGTTATACATGTTCTTACAGTATCTTCTTTTAACATAGAATAGATATGTACACATTTTAAAAACAAGACAGTAAGTCATTTTTACTAAAGAAAAATGTATGCATATAAATTTCTTATGTTTTCTTTTAATACAATATTTCTGTTCTTCCCTGTTAAATCTATATGTATATTGAAATAAATTAAAGATACAATTACCTTACTGGAAACCCCAAAATCAAGATGCCATACCCTCATCACGGCATCCTCGGCTCACCATCGCGACCATGTCGCCTCATTGAACTCGCGTGAACCCGCCTCGGCCTCCACTTCCTCTGCTTCGCGGGCTTGGCCAGGCCCTAGAATCGCCATACATCGAACTTCGCGAAACCCGAAATGAAACCGCCTGCAACTGCTTCGCGACCTCGCGAACGAAGCCCATCGCCTAGATCGTCGCCTCCAGCCTTGCCTCGTCACTGTCCCTTCGACTATCCCCAATTCGAATGCGCCATCACTATCCTTCCAGTGCCTCGACGAACTCCACCTCAGCCTTGACGTGAACCACTGCCGTGCGACATCGATCAAATCCCCTCACGCTCGCCCTCGAGTCGAACTCGAGCACGCGGTTGCCCTCCGGTCGCGATTCGATTTGAGTTCGAATTTAATTTCGTAGTCTCTTTTTTTTTTATTCCGGGAAGAAAGGCTACGGCCATTTTTTTTTCTTTTATTTTCTTCTGACTTCGAACGAGAGTGAAAGGGGGAGGGTTCGTATTTTTTTTATGAGGAAGGGGAACGTGGAGATCGTGGGTTTGCAGAAGGTCGTGGTTTAGGTATGGCTGAGGTATGTTTATTTTATCTTTTTTTTTTTATTTTAAAAATTTCAAAATATCCCATATCGTATAACAAAAAAAAAATCTCGAACCCCAATTCCAACAGGCATCCCTAATGTTTATCCCTTATTCCGAATGCGTTGGAAAAGTTTTCGAGTTCAAATTTGATCGTATGGGGAAGATAGCATTTTAGATTAAACAAATTTCAATTTAAATTTCAGTGCGTTTGCTTGTCGTACGATCACACGACAACTCCAAATATTTCAAAATTTGAAATCCGATAATAATACAATATTACGGATCCAATGGAACTGGTTTCGTCGAATTCCGAGATTGTGCCTCGGACGGCTATTTTTAAATATCGATTCGAACGATAAAATTTCAAACTGAACAAATTGTTTCCAAACTCAATTCTAAAGCTTCTATTATCTTCAGTGTTATCAATACGAATTTTAAAAGCTTTCGAATATTTTTCTTCAGCTTAAAATTGAAGATTCAAATTTTTATTCAACTCACAATAGATTAAATCTTATAATTTAATCGCAAATTTTAAATTTATATCGGGGATTCAAATTAAATCATCGTTCAAATATTTAAAATTAATTAAATATTTTTAATTTAATTTGTTCAAAATTCTGGGTCGTTACAATATGAGTTTGAGATAACTACTTGAAATTATTAGCTTCACAAGATGTTTGTTTTGCTAGAAATTTAAGAAACTAGGGATTTTGCTTCTAGGTTTACAAAGAGGGATTGTTTTCTAACTTTCGTTTTGTTTTACTATAAGTGAATGAATATACAATATACTGCATAGGAGAAATTTTCTTCTTAGCTATATTATTTTTAGGATTTTGGGCCAACAAGAAAATTAAAATATTCTCAATTTTAATTTTTGTTTTTACCAATTGGGTTTCATAAACAATAATTCTCAAATTCCTAAAACAATAGCACAAATACACATAAAAGGATTTCTTAACTAAAACTTAAACAAAGAACAACTTATTAAAAAAAGTTTACTTTTCTCCAAATTTTCTTTTGTTTTAAATAAAAGATTAAACTTACTTAATGTTTCTATTCGAACTTCATTGCTAAATCTTCAATTCAAATCTTTGAAAAGTTTTATTATCTTTTCTATAATACTACAGAATCCCAATTTTTTTATAGTTTGAGAAAGAAATGAAATAAAATTCCAAGTCGCATTTAAAAGTAAATTTAAATATATTTTTAGATTTATTTCAGGTATTTCAAAACAAGTTGTTACAAACTACATCCGTAAGAAAATTGAATCATTACAATTCCCCTTATGGAAAGTCAATAACATGCTTATACATCTAGTAATACATCCATCTAAAATAAATACCATACATTCAATAATCAACCATTAAACGATCTCGCAATAAGAATATCGATAATCATAACTCAAAACTTGACTTTACCTTCTAGGTTTAGCACTTATCGAGATCTGCATTAACCCATCAAGTAAAATATAGCGGTTCAACCAATTATTAGACCCTTACATCAATGGCATTCTAAAACTCAGAATTATCTTCCCTGCCCAATGTTTATTATCATGGAATATGAATTTTACACAAACTCATTTAGAAGACTTTACAACTTGAACATTCAATCAAATATTTTGCAAATGTTGAAATTTTCAGAAGCTTTGAAGAAGAAGTGTATCCCAGAAATCACAATACTAGGAACACAAAATTTAATTCATAATATGCATTCAAAAAACCTTGGTTGCTATCATAATATTAAAATATTCATCTACATGTAGCTGTTAAAAGATGTAGACGTATAATGATTTAAGTACCTCTTTTCTTTTCAAAATAATGCCAAAGATTAAAATATTATTCAAGGCTAAATTATATTATAGGTTTCTTACCAATTGTTCAAAATATTTTTCATTTAGCACTACGACATATACACATTAAATTCAAGCTACAACTTTTGAAAAGTCATACCAGGTCATTAAGTCATCTATATAGATTATCTGTTTTCATATTGCAAACCTGAAAGTCTACAAAATTTATAAAGTAAAAAATTTCCTTATAATCTTTGCTTTCTAAAATGTACAAGATTATTGAAATCAGATTAATGGTGTGAAAGTTATGACTAAAACAAATTGATGTTATAACTCAAAAAATTCTTAACAGGCCAAAATTTATGGGTCTAATTGAAACAGGGTTTAGTCCAAGAAAACATTAGAATTCGATGAGATGATCTAAATAAAAGTTGTTCCTTATTGAAAAATCTTTCAGACCTAAAACGAATCAATAATATTGGATAAAATAATCAAATGATATAGTCATTTTACTACAGCCATTTTTGAAAACAAAATTTTCGGTAACAAGGTCATTTTATAAGTTATCATTCCAAACCAAAATATTACACTAAAACAATATGATTTTACTAAAATCCTTTGATTGAAGTTTTACTATAAAAACCCATTTTCCTTGAAAGCTAAGAGTTGTAAATTTATATAATTTCCATTGGCCAGCGAGTTTATACATATGAAAATACATTTCATACCTATATGTTACTTTACAAAATAATTTTGTTATGAGCAGAAGTTCAAATATTCTTAACTCTATTTCAAAGATATACTTTAGATTTAACTTATCCATATTTGTATCTTAAATCTTTCTAATGAAAAGAAAAACAACTAATACTTTAGTAGGTAATTTATTTAAGTCAAATCCTTCTTGTTTAATATTATTACATCAAACTATTAGTTTGAAATTTTGAACATAGTCAAAACAATACAATTTTTTTACTTTTCCATAACTTCTTACCGTGAAATCTTAATATTGAGTAAAAATTAACTCAATCCTATGGTGTTTAAAATTTTAACTTTTCAAATGAGTAAAAATTAACTCAATCCTTTGCTGTTTAAATTTTTAACTTTTCTTTGAAAAGTTAAAACTATACAATTCAACCTTTTAATGGAAAAATAATCGGAAAGCAGAATGAATTTCTTCATTCTTACTTATTCTCAAAGTTCTTTTATCATAACTTCTATTTTTCAACAAAGTTTCAAAAATATTTTTTGAATTTCAAATATCTAATTCTAGATAAATTTCTTTCTCACTAATAAGTTTCTAAACTTTGTATTTTACCATTAACATAAATACTTCCCAAATTATTTATTTCTACCAAATCTTATCTATTCATTATTTACAATAAACCTTATTATCATAATCTATTCTTTTAATTACAAATCATAAAAATAAAAAGTTACTTTTGCTTTAAATATTTTCTTATTTTATAATTCAAAAATTTGATTACACAAATACTTTACATCCTTTATAACACAAATATCTTTTATGGATTTTAAAATATCAAAGCCCTCTTAGGTGCTTAAGACATTAATTTCTTTAATATCTTGATTAGAAACAAGGATGTGAAATAATTGAAAGACTTCTCTAAAATATTTTAACATTTTTTAAATTCAGAAAGTTCTAACACAAAATTTTATCTCTTACCTTTCTATTCCAAGGAGAAATCATGAAATATTTCTCATTGTTTAGCTTCTAATTCTTTCAAATTAACTTTCACTTTTGAAATTCAAAAATTGCATAATTTTAAACTCCTTAAAATAAGTTGTATATATGTATAATCATATTTACATAAAATATTTCTTATCTACCAAATCAACTTATCTCAAAATTCAATCACTTAATTTAATTGAATAAATCAATTATGGTTTTATTTCCTTCCTTTAAATTTGAACTATAAGTATATGTTTTAACATTCATTTAGATTATAATAGATTATACATAACCAAGCAAAAGCATCACACACAATTCATTTTAGCATATACCTTATAATTGAACATACACAATTTACATATACCAAATAATACAATGACATTGCCTTGCATCCATTTATAGCGAGTGGTATTATTAGTTGACTGCAATGTTGACCATGAAACCAACATCGCCTCGCCATTGACTCGACAATCGCTTATGCCTGGTAGCTGCACTTATCATCTAAAATGTTAATACATATAATGTATCTTTATTTTTTCATCATAATTACTTTTAACCCTAAAATATTAAAGCATGTATATATTTACATATAACTATTTTCATAATAGATATATTTTTCTTCTTAATTTATTTACTAAAATATCTTTCCAAATAATATGCAACCTTATATCAAATTACTTTATATTATTATTAAAACTCCATATGATAACTCATTTTGAAAATAACATATATGTCTCATAACACTTCTAAAAATATTATTTATCTTTATGAAATTTTCTCCCAAAATCATTAAATATGTATATATATTTTCCAAAACATTCATTTCATTTTTAAATAATATTTAACTCACTTCAAAACTTTATTTCCTCTTTAGTTACTATTTATTACACTTCCATAAACAGTTATATGACTTTCAAAATATTATAACTCAAAGTACTATGTCTGACTGTCTCGTCCTAGTGTTTAGGAATCCTTATTGATAATGTTGGTCAGACGTCTCGATCGAAATTCTTAAAGCACCCAATGGCAATTTAACACAAAAATATATTTTGAAAGATTTCTTTAACAAAAGAGATTTGTAATTGAGATAAATGCTTAATTTTATAAAATTATTTCCAATAAACCTTTACATTCTGTACAAATAATAATTCACTAATAACAATTTAATAATACACTCATCCATCCATGCATACATTAAGCATCCATCAAGTTTCAAATTCATCTTAGTATTTAGTTAATCGTACATATGGATTAATATTCTATTTTGTACAAAAATCAAACTTTCAATATCCCTTGTGTTATTTTCACCATAGAAGACACTATAAGATCTTATTATTACCGTCGAGTACGTTCCAAACTCTTAAGGATTTATTCCTACTCAATATAATGGTTACTAACAAATTTAAAACATCCAAACATTCGTCAACCAGTCAAGACAAACTAATTAATATGATCATCGGAAGGCAGTTAATCAGCTTTTGGTATGCAACTATGATCACTAACGGATCAGAACATAACAATATCATTCTAAGCCATCTAAGGTCTAATCCATGATATCTACTAAATCTCACTCTTGACAAAAGTGATTCTAACTTTGGCATCATTTTCAAAAAAATAATTTGTATAGTAATTCAAATTTTTTTTATAAATATGTCCCGATGACTATTCCCAATAACCATTTATATTTATCCTAAATAGGAAATGAACTCTAAATTCTACCCTGCACTTCAAGGGACGTGTAACGATCCCGTTTTTAAACCAAATTTAATTTAATAATTAATATAACTTTTTACAATAAATTTGTGAAATAATTTGAATTTTTCAAAACAAATAAGATTGGGTTTGTTTATATATATATATATATATATATATATTGTAAAATAGAATTTGAATTTGAAATTCAAAAATAAAAATATCTTAATAATAAATTGGATTTAAAACTAATATATATGGGATTTTTATTAATGTATAATTTAGTTTTAAATCGTTTTCTTTTTAGATTATATTTATATATAAATAAAGAAAATGTATTTATAAAAATTGGAAATATAATTTAAAATTATATAAGAATATTATTAACATGCATTTAACAAGTGTAAGTATTATAATTTAAAGTTTAACAAATGTAACTATTTTATCATGCATAATTACAAGTGTCAATTATTCATCTTCTTTTCATTTTTAAATTAATAAACAAGGCTATATGTAAACATCTCTTCTCCTCTCTTTCATTTTTTCTTTCATTCAAATCAAAACTTGTAAGCTTAAAACCAGAGAAAGAAAAAGAAAAGAGAATCAAACTAAGATATACAACTATTTCAACCTGAAGCAAGTAACAGATCAAGCAATCAAAACCTGAAATCACCAAAGCAAATCAAGCTTCAACCTGAAATCAAAAGCCTTGATCATCTCAGTTTTCAAAGCTAAATCTCCTCAATAACTAAGCTTCAGATTTAACAGGATTTCCAGTTCAATCAACAAAGCATTTCAGTTTTCAAAAGATCACAGCATTCAAGTTTTCAAATTAAAATCTGTTACAAGCTCTCTGATTCATCTTCTTACTTGTGAGTAAACTCTTAACCATATATATATATATATATGAATCTTGATTTTCCTATGATAAATGCTTGATTGTGTGATAGTGAAATGTTTGTATGGATGAAAAATATGCTGCATGAATATATATACTTAAGAATGATGTATGCATGTCTGGAAACAAAAACAAGTTCCAGGCTTTCTCTGCTTTTATAGAACTGTGAGCAAACTATCCTAATAAAAGCTTAAATCTGTGTTATACTTTGACATATGTGTGGTGAAAATTGTTTGCATGGATGTAAATATACTTGTATATAGATAAATATGCATATGTTTGTGTATGCATGCGTGAACATAGGTATATACTTCTCTGTTAAAACCCAAAACAGTGAGTAAACATTTCCTTTTAAACTTAAATTTGTTTATCCAGGTTCATATGATAAATTGAATATTTCTGATATGAAAATATATGTTGCATAGATGTGTTTTACTTGGATTAAAATTGATCTGCCCTGTTTGTTGATATACATGACTGTGAACATATATAACATGCTCTGTTATGTTCTTCTGGTTCAAGAATCCACTAAAAAAATTCATAACTCTTTGATTAATCGAATTCAAGTTATAATTCTTGAAAGAAAGATGATTGTAACAATGTAAATCAAATTTTAAAAAGGGTTTTAAATATTTACATTGAATAATCATTTCAAAAATATTGAATTTACAGTAAACTCATTTTAAAGTCAAAAATCAATAAATTCTATTTCATGTTTGGATTCCATGATTTGATTAGTATTAACAAATGATGATTTTTAAAAGAAATTTCAGGATTTTTAGTATTGTAAATAATAAGAATTTTTAAGTTGAACGAAATTGTAAGAATTGTCAATTCCCATCAATCAACGAGCAATCGAGCCTCGGGCTTGATGTCAAAGGAAGTTTAGGTGATGAAGTTTGCAGGAAAAATGATCGTTGATTTTTTAAATAATCGTGGAAGTTGATTGACGAGGTTGTAGGGTTTAAGGGCATATTTTTGTCAGTGTCGTTCTCGAATTGATTTCATCGTCAATAATGGATCGTGGTCGATCGGACCAAGTGGGATAGGAATAAGGGGTCGTAACGAAGTTTTGGACGAGTCGACGATGTCTCTGGCGATCGGGTTGGTCGGTACGAATCATTTCTAGACGATCAGTTTGGGTTCCAATTTGATTCGGCAGGCTCGAATTCGATTTCGTCGGTGTTTTCAAGGGCCTGGGTGTTTGGGACGATTGTGGAGGTGATCGTCGACTTGCGAGTCGCCGCGGCGTTGGTCGGAATCGAGCAGATCATCGGTGCATGAGCATGTTGCACATTGGTATCTGATGGTTGTTGAAGGGGTTGGAGAAGAAGGAGATGGTTCCTCGGGTTGATATTGAAGTAGTTGCGTGATTGTCTCGAAGCGGTGAAGCAGGAGAATTGCTCGGGTTTAGCTCGAGTATTTTCTGATATTGGCTCGGGTCTTTCTGTTTTAAGCTTTCAAAAGCAAAAGAAAATGTTCAAGTTTTAAAAAGTAAAGCAAGTTTTGAATCAAGTTTCAATATAAATTGTAAATTCAAATGATTTTGAAATTTAAATTGTTTTGATCTAATACAATTTTATAATGGTTAATTATTTAAATATATCCTTAAGTGTTTCAAATGAAATTTAATAATGGTAATTAAGTAGTTAATTAAGATAATGGTTTATTTTAAATTAATTAAGGTTTTGATTAATTAATGAATTAAGGTGGATGATTAAAGGATTAATTAATTGATGTAATTAATTAAAGGGTTAGTTAATTAAGATAAGTAATTAAAAGATAATTACTCAATAAATTTGTGATTTATTAATATAAGTGATTAGGGATAATCACTTCTTATAAGTAATTAAGGATAATTAATTAAATGGTAATTAATAAAGAATTAATAAATTAATTAAAGATAATTAATTAAAGAATAATTAAATAATTAAAGGATAATTATTTAATGATTAACGGTTGATTGATTTATTAATTAAGGTTGATAAATTAATAATTAAAGGATAATTAATTTATTAAAGATTAATTAATAAATGATTAAAGGATAATTAATTAAAATGGTTTGAAATTAATTAATTAATTAACCAGGATTAGTAATTTATTCATAAGTAATTAATCTGGTTTAAGTTAATCAGATAATGAATTGATCTTACTTATGGATGTTTGAATTGCATGGAATGCTTTAAATTGTTTGATATCCCTGATGTGTAATGCTTTGTGATATGAATTACTTTGATTTGAGTTGTGATAAATGTAATTTATTTATTTGTGATGAATTTATATTATTTATCTATGAATGAAGATAAGCGTTATATGATTATACTGCTTATCAATATTGCTGTGCTTGGATCTGTGATGACTGATGATATTGTATTGTTGTGTGTAAAACCCCTAGACTACACCACACATACACAAATATGGATTTCACGAGGAAATTGGTTAAGTCATAGATATTTTGAATTTAATATTATTTCATTCAAATGGTGAAAAGTTTAAAAGTTGAATTTTGAATCCAAATGGTTTTGGAAATGGAATTGGGTTGAATATGAAAAGCTTTTGAAAAGGAAATTTTGAAATTTGAAATTTAGTTTGAATATAATACGTCCAATTTAAGTTTTGAAATTATTTTGGAAACTATGGTTTGAAAAGTAGTGATACAAGTTATATAATATATATATATATGGATTTTTAAACCATCTTTAAAGTATTTTGAAATGAATTATTTTGGGAATTTAAATTTAATTCAAATAGAACTTGCCGAATACAGCAGTTCGCTGATTTTCCAATATATACTTTGAAAGCCTATAACTTGAGTTAATTTAATCGAATTTTCCCAAAGCGAAAAGCATTTGTTTTCAAATGATAATAGCTTTTATATAAAGGAAAGAATTTCCAGTTTTGTGAAAGGATTTCGAATTTGAAATGTAAATTATTTTGAAAGCTATGAATGAATCTTTGTTAAAGATTGGTGAACCTTGTTTCAAATTGAAGTAGATTTAAAAGGTGAATCTTTTGTTTAAAAGATTAAAAGGTGGATCTTTTGTTTAAAAGATTAAAGTGAAATTTTGTTTAAACCATTTAAAAGAAAGGCTTTGGGCTTAAAGTTGTGACTTAACTAAGATCCCAGTATATCCATATGGTTTTTAAAAATTAGCGCTCATTATTCGGTTTAGCCGGGAGAGGACTTTATGTCATAAAACCCATTCTGAATAATGATACGATGAAATGGGAGTGCATTTGAAGACGGTGGTGAAGACCGGGTATTTTCGAGAACGAAAGGATTACCTGTCGATTGTCTCTACACTGAGTTGCTCCGGTATAGAGATCTCCATATGTGATGGGGAGTACGATCGGGATTGTGAATACCCGGATTGGAAGGACTTCTTTGAAGTGCCTTTGGTTCTGTTCGAACCCGGAACAGACTTGTATGGATGTATGTCTGACGTTACACTTTGAGATGTAAAGCTGGTTTCTATCAAATACATTTCTATTTTGGTGGCGGAGAATTTATTCTCTTAGCTTAACACCCTTCTCTGAGACGTACGAGCTCAGAGGATATGTAGTTGATGGTCACTAGTGATATACTCCCAATTTGGTAATGTGGCATGCTGAGTGCTGCTGATCATTTGTTGATCGAAGCATGGCTTTTGTGAAAAGCGTAGCTTTGTGGACGAGACTTCGTCGAACCTCACAACCCGGAAATGGTCGAAACAGGAAGAATGAGGCAAGGTTATTGGGGGTAGCGCCCCTTAAGGTATGTGCATTTCCTTCTGGATAAAAAGTGATATCATGGTATGGAGCCCAGATATTTAAGTTATGTGGTTGTTGGAATTTGTCGGTGTAGAGGTACCTCGGATAAAGGTTGGTTACGACCGGGGGATGGCATACTCGTGTAGTAGTTACCTAGTTACAGAGGTAACCCGGCCTTGTGTTGGCAAAGATCCGGTTAGGTTCTCGGGGCGTCCCTCCAGAGGCGTACCTATTCGGTAAGGAAGTTCCTTAGCCTGACCATTGTTGGAAATCCAAACAAAACAATACGAGCCTTTACGATTGCAGTTGTATAACCTGCCACCTCAGGTGGTAGCTATCGCAGGCATAATATAATGGTACCTATGCTAGCTAAGATTAATATTATACTTTCAAAATGTTTTCTGCACTATGCACTAATAATAATATAAAAAAGATTTTTCGTATCAAGCATGTTTGACTATCATAAGGAGAAATCTCCTCCAATTGTGCGCTTGCATTGTGTGTGTGCGGGGAGGCCTTATGGTAGTTTCATTTTTCCAAAAAGCATAGCGAATTTCTTTTTATTTCTTTTGTTAAAGATAAACTGTTTTTGTTTGCTCATACCAGTCCCATGACTGTCCTGGAGTTTATTGTTCCCTTTCTAAACTCTGGGTGTCCACAATTTTCCACACGGGCAGCCTAGAGTCAGGTTATCAATAGATAGTATATATGGATCTAGAAATCTTTGGATATGGAAGTCTTTGGTTTGGATCGCATTTGCTATAGTTCGGCATGATGGATGGTTTGAGCTTGAAGTTTGGAGCTTTGGCATTGAAGATATCTTTCCGCCGCTGATGCTTGGTTATTTCCGTTGTTGTCTTGTATCTCTGATAGTATTGATATTCTGTTGTATCTTATTGTATCGGATATTGTATCCATTGTTGTATCAATGATATATTCATTTTTCTTCCGCTGTGTTGTTGTACTTAATGTGTTATAAGCTCCGGCGTACTAGATTTCGACATTTGAATCTGCAGCATTCGAATACAAGTGAAGTATGGATATCGATTTTCGAGCGCCAAAATACGGGTCGTCACAGGACGAGACTCTATCTAAACCTAGATTTGTGTCTCACATATTGTATATTGTTATGATACCAAGTTGTAATGCCCCACCTCTATACCCATACTAACAAAGGATATTATGTTGTAATATTGTCTGCTAATACGGAGAATAAGAATGGATAGGAGCGACCAAACATGAAAATTCACTGGGGCTAACACTAACACATCTTACTTTACCTCATAAATTACATATGACGTGTACGGTGTCGGCCAAAGCAATAGACACGTTGGCTAATAAGAACAGAACAATACATAATATATCATAGAGAATATAGAATCATAGAATATAGCGGAATATATAATCTAGATAAGAGTATTTATATACGTAAGTGAGTCTATAAAAATAGAAATACTAAACTCACATAATACAGATATAGATACCGACAACAACATCTCAAATATATACATGACATATAAGTCAAGCATCTCATACAAAGTATACAGCATGCATAAAGGTCTAAACTCTAGTGATATATATATATATATATATATCTAACTCCATAAGCTAGCTCAACATTCACGGTCAATGAGTTCTAGTACCAGAAATGTTTCAGTTTGGCTCAAGTATTATAAAAATAATAAACTAGTCAGGCTAATCTTAATTCAAAAACTGTGAGATCATAGGTGTAACAAAAGCAAGTTTCACCATATCATAAAAATATATCATGCTTATTATAAGCAATCATCTCAAATTTGGTAAATCGAAATATCGCATAAAACAGAATCAAAAGACGAGCATAAAAGCAAGTCGAAATAATAAGACGAGTATGAGGCGAGTCATTATCAAAAGACAAGTATTAAAATAAGTCAAAACCAAAAGAACAAGCCTGAAAACTAGTCAAAATCAAAATCTTACAAAATGAATCATGAATTAAAAGATACACATGAAAGTGAGTCATCCATAAGACGAGCATAAAGCACGCCAAACCAAAAGATAAGCACAAGGCACGCTGAACCGAAAGATGAGCATGTAGGCTACGTCGACCATAAGATGAGCACGAAGGCTATGCCGAACCAAAAGACGAGCATGAAGGCTACGCTGAACCAAAAGATGAGCATGAAGGCTACACCGAACCAAAAGACTAGCTCGAAGGCTACGCCGAACCAAAAGACAAGCACGAAGGATACGCCGACTCGAAAGACGAGCTCGAAGGCTACATCGACCTTAAGACGAGCTTAAATGCCAAGCCAACCAGAAGACAAGTCCGAAAGGTACGCCAAAGTGATCATTGCTGATTAAAAGTGTTAAATACTTCCAATTAGTAATCAAACAAGTACCACCTAATGTCCCATAACCACTCCGTAATACTTGAATAGTTACTAAAAGATCATAGATTGCACTCAGGTAAAATAGTCTATCAAATAAGTCAAAGAATTAAGCGATAAAGTAATACAAGTGTTCCATACCACTTGTGCTACTAAATCGTTTAACTAGAATTCTCATCTAATAGAAGTAATATTTTTATACTGAAATTACTTCTTTTTTGAAAACATTTAAAACTTGTCTATTGACTATATTTGTGAAATGCTACTAATGAAATAAAGTCTTCAAAATCGAAAATTTATCTGTATATATTGTTACTTTACATCTCAAATATTATTATCTCTAAAATATATTCCATCAAATAGTACTTTGGATTTGGAAATAATATCGTAAGTATGATTTATATATTTATGAAAGTGATTTCCAAACTATATATATTATATAGTATAATTTTATGGAAGTTATTCTTTTAAAATATCTTTATTTAATTAATATATATATCGTGTATAAATTTATATAATTGAAACTCTATGACGTCACAAAGTAGAAGAACTAAGGAAAACCATAAATCTAGAAATTTAAAACCAAAACAAAACCCAACAGTATTGCCTGGAGCAAAATAGGCTCTAGGAACAACAACCGGTCGATCACCGACTACCACCGGTCGACCGCTAGCCGTCGATAGATGGAGACTACCGGTCGATCAGTCAGAATTGCTGATGTCTAAATGCTCTAGGCATCATCTCAAGCGACGATTACACCCAATTTCGGCCACTAAAACATGACTATTAGCACCCTAACTACTACAATTCATGCCAACAAACATTATGTATCATACAATCAATTAAATTATTACAATAGGGTCTATTGCATGCAAATCTACCAGTTTCAGAAATCAACTATTACTGTAAGTGAAAACAGACGGTGAATCCAATTAAACATCATCCAATATCCACAACAATTTAACGCAATCAACTACATGCAATTTTACTAGAATTAGAAGTGAGTTTTTACTCACCTTTCTCCTTGCAAATAAGAAGCTATAATTCACTACAACAGCTCAAAATTCCAACCATCAAGCTCTAAAACCCAAACTCAACCAAAATAATAGCGAAACCCAAATTAACGTTTTGAAAAACTTAAATACAAAATACTATTGAGATGTATACGAGTTTGAGATAACTATTTGAAACTATTAGTTTCACAAGATGTTTGTTTTTCTTAAAATTGAAGAAATTGGAGATTTTGCTTCTAGGTTTACAAAGAGGGATTGTTTTCCGCCTTTCCTTTTGTTTTAATGTAAGTGATAATGAACGTACAGTATACTACTTAGGAGAAATTTCCTTCTTAGTTACATTATTTTTGGGCTTTTGGGTTTAAATTCACAACCCAATAAGAAAATTAAAATATTCTCAATTTTAATTTTTTTTACCAATTGGACTTTACAAACAAAAATTCTCAAATGCCTAAAACAACAAGCCAAATACACATAAAAGGATTTCTTAACTAAAACTTAAACAAAGAACAACTTATTTGAAAAAGTTTACTTTTCTCCAAATTTTCTTTTACTTTAAATAGACTTAACTTGCTTAATGTTTCCATTCAAACTTCAATTCTAAAATCTTCAATTAAAATCTTTGAAAAGTTCTATTATCTTTTCTATAATAATACAAAATCCTAATTTCTTTATAATTTGATAAAGAAATGAAATAAAATTCAAAATCATACTTAAAAATCAATTTAAATTTATATTCTTTATTTAGGTATATCTCAAACCAGAGTTGTTACAATTTCATTTAGTAAATATTGTTATTATTGAACCAAGGACTTTATGTTTGGACTATAGAGTTAAATGTGGAAGATATTGGAATTTTGACCATTATCAAATTCCACAATTCCAAAATGTTTTTTTTATGAAGAGAATTGGTGTAAACAATAGTCATTAACGGATAATGCTTAACAAAGTAAAATTGGATTTTAACGAAACCAAGTAAGCGATAATTAGCCAAAATGTCACATCACATACTAAGTGACTGCGAATGTTAATATGTGAATAGTTTGATATTAATCATTGACCGAATTTACACATGAAGGTCATAGAATCAAAACATTGAATATTTATTTGACCAAATATTTAATTAATTTGTAACTGTTATAAATTAATTTACATTTATGAAATATTAATTATAAAATTTTATTTGATGTGTTAAACAATATAAATAATTATGTTTATAATAGTTATAAATATATTAACTGATACACAATATCGATACGCGTTTATATTAGATTTAAATGCGATAAATATTGATCCGGCTAAAATGGATTTGAAGCCCACATGGGGCAAGGGGATTTCGACCATGATAGGTTAGGTATGGGATGGCCATATGATGGATATATGCTTAGGTTTAGACAAGTTTAGATATTTTAAATGATAGAGAATGAGTAAGAGGAAAAAAAGGGACCTTGATCCCAATTTATCTCTCTAATCTCCCTTTTATAAAAGGATCATTACCCTCATCTTTAAACTACCTTTTGCTGGCTCTATCCACCCTAGTGTTGGCCAAAATTCTTCCCCATCCTCTCATCAATTTCATAGCTCAAATCAAATAAATCTAAAATAAGTCGGTGGTCAACAATTCGAAGCTAGCACCTTCTGGATTGGAATAGGATTCAAACGAGCTCATATCTTCATTTCAACGTGTATTTAATAGGCTTTGGTGAGGGTGTGATTTTGATTCACAAATATAAATTAATGTTATATTTTATATCCTATGATGTTTAGATCAATATGTGACGAATCTAGCATATCAGTATATCATCACATTTAAGATGGTTGTCTACTTATGTGCTTATATAACTAAATAAAAATTCATGCAATATATAGATGCCTAATACTCATGGCATAAAAAATGTAATTTAAATTTAATTTAATGTTATTTAGTTCATATAAGTTACATAAATTTAAATATTAAACATTATATTATACAAAATATGTTTTAAAATTTTATATAAATAGTTTTAGACCTAAAAGACTTTCAGCTAAAGAATATATATGTGTGTGTGTATGTATATATTATTTAAATCAAATCAATTAAATAAATTTATAAAATAAATAAATAAATCGTACAAAATATAATTTATAAAATAAATTTCACTCCTAATAAGTTTTTGACAGATAAAAAAATAATTTTTTCTTAAATTAAATATATTTATTTTATGTTAATTAATATTTAATTTTAAAATTACAATATATACATAAATATTTTAAATGTTAAAATATTGTTCAGATCTTCATAAAATATGTTAAAACACAAAATTTTATTTTTTGAAATATTTTATTATTAATTTATTTATGAAATTTTAATTTAATTGATATTAAAAAAATCTTTCGTGAGAATTATCTGAAGTGTATATATATTATATATTTATTTATGTATGAATATATTTATATAACTAGAAAATTATTTATAAGAATGTATATTTATATATCATATACGAAAAAAATCAAATCTTATTTTCGGTTTCTATAATAAAATAAATAAATAAATTTTAGTCTTTGATATAAAATAATTTTTTATTTATTTATATTTGTATACACATATGTAATTATATACATATTTTATAAGTTCATTATGTATATATAAATTAGTCAAAAGTAAATATATATTTATAATATTATATATATATATATATAAATTAAAACACATAAGCATACATTTGGACGATATATTTGTATACTAGATGGGCTAACATATCCGTTACAGTGTAAATCTGTGACGACCCACAATTCCATACCCTTTGAGCCGACAATAAACCAAACATGTCTAACTCAAATTGCATGAAAAGACGGATCATTAAGGGTAATAAAGAAAAATAAACATAACAGAATCTCACATGAATGGAATAATATATAATATTGAACAAATACCTTTACATCGAAAAACTTTTAAAATACATATATCAGAGTCTAACCTAAATTCAGCTTGGACAGTTATAAACATCCGTCCTTACAATTGGTGACAAACATCAAGCAAAAACAAACAGACAGCAGTGGATAATAGAATATGTCATACGTAGATGAATATCTCCAGCTCTCCTCTGGGAACTTCAACCGTCTTCAACTAAACCTGAAACTACTCGGATTTGACCCGAGTATTGAAAATACCGGGATCAAGCTTAATAAACCAGCGTGAGAAAAACTCAATAATAAATGACAGTGTCATATATCATCCTTTGCATAAAATCCTTTGAAAAGAAAGAGTATCTCATAAGATCATGCCCACATATTAACACGGACGGGTTTTTGCCTTATGATAACTAAAACATTTTTATATCAAAACATTTGACATTATTTCTAATGACATATCTTTGAAAACATTTGCAAATAAACTTATTAATCTTAGCCGAAATTGTTACCATTATTAAATTCCAGCATACTAGGCTCTACAAACAAAACCGTAGGTTCTTATTGGAGAATGGATTTCCATACAAATGACTAGGTGAAGGGACTACCTTCCAACAGTACATCTCTAGAGGAATGTATCGAGGACCATCACAAAGGATCCTCTACCAACACAAGACCGGCCTATCTCTGTAAAGTACCGAATATATCATCCCCGGTCGTTACCGACTTTTAACCGAGCGCTCGTTTTCCATACACCACATTAATTTACATCCCGAACGTCATTGCGGGAAGAAATATATCTAGAAGGGGATGATCATACCCTAATTGGGAATGACCCACTTAGCCTTGCTGCATCTAACCCTGTTTCGGTCATTTCCGGTTGATGAGGTTAGAGGCAATGATTACCTTTTCAATAACGCATCTTCTTTCACTTTAAATGCCATATTGCTATTCCACATTCACACGACCGATTTCTGTAAACGTATAACTTCCTGAGCTCGTATGTCTTGGGAAAGAGTGTTAAGCTAAGAGAAGGTGTCTTCTCCGCCACCAACCGATATACATTTATAGAGATCACTCATTATGATTTGGAATGCAAGGTCAGACATTCTTCCATACTAGTTCATTCTAGGACCGAACGAAACCGAAGGTACTTTCCTCAGCCATTACTAGGTGAGAAGTCCTTGTGGTTTTGAGGTTTTTCATAATATAGTGAATCGGGAGTTTATCCCTAATTAATCAACAAGTAGTCCCTCATTATTATTCATCTCAATATCTCCGTCTTCAAACATCTTCATTTTTCGAACACGTAAATTAGTTCGAAGTGGTTTTCGGATAGGAATCACCCAAATCCAACCCCGGTTCCTTCGAAATCCAATTATCGATAAAAAGTGAATATAAGTATAAAGGATTTATTAAGTCTCTTTTCACTTTAATTCTTCTCAAATGATTTTGAAATCTCTTTCTTTTGTCTTATAGTAATTCTAAGTAATTCCTCTTTTTCTTTGGATAATATTTCAAATTTCCTCACTTACCTCTCGATCCAAATTCCTTATCTTTTAGGCGGGTCAAAAACAATGTTATTTAAGACATTGTTTACTGTAAACCCTAAAATCAATCTTAGCAAACATTATTGAGTAAATAGGATCATAGAAATCGTTCTAATTTTACTCAATATTAATTTCCGGATTCAACAAGTGCTATGGGCGGAATAACGGTGAAATCACCTTTTAAATTCCACGAATAGGATGAGTTCCCTCTTCGGATTTTAATACCAAATATAAGAAGATTATATCTATGCAATCCAGGTTGTGTTTCATTCAATTCGGAGATTGCTTAAATTTTAGATAATACTAATCTTCTTTTATTTTGGAAAACTTAATACAATCTTTTTAGAACATCCAGGCTTTCCTTTCGATCTGTTCCACCCCTCGCCTAAAAAGAGAAAACAGAGGCCAAGTAAGTTCAATGCACTGGTTGCTACATCCCTAATTTAGTTAAACACCTTGTTTATCTTCCCAGATCTCACAAGCGGGACAAATGTACTAGTCGTTTCCGCATACTCAGTTATCAACTTTATTTTGAAATTGATTATAAAGATTTCAAATTATCTTTTAAACACTTAATTTTCTTTTTAATAACATTCCTAATTGATTCTAGGAAAAATCTTTACGTTTAAATTCATATTCAAAAAGTTATAGAATTCGCAGCATAAAAGTGCTACGGAAAGTGCTATATAAGCTTATTTGATTTAAACAACTTTTTAATATTTAAAAATTCATATTTTCCACTTCAAATCTCTTCTAAACTATTTAAATGGATTTATCAAATTTATTCCATATTTTTTTCATAATTAAAAACGTTCATTTAAACGGATTTCCCATTATGTCACTTAACTGCATTAGCGTGATTTTTCTAGAAAATTGATTTGAAAATATTTCAAAGTCTACTCAAAAAAATTTTGATTTTCTTTGTTTGGAAGAAATGGATATAATAGTCCGGAATTTTCTTATCTCGTAGAATTTCGAGCTATATTCCATTCTATACACTCATTTGAACTTTTCAGTGCGAAATCGGGAACTACCGTTGCGCGACGCGCCTAGTTTTAACTTATTTTTCAATACTTGAAATAAATTATTCAAATTAAATTTTATTACTTATACCATTTTAAATTAATATTTTCACTTTTTAAAGTATTTAAAATGTATTTTCACTACTACCATATTATAATATTATTTTATTTCTATTATTTAATATTAAATTTTAAAATCCAATTTCAATTCAATTTTAATTCTAACTTCAAATTAAACTCAATTAAAACTTAGATTTAAAATCTAATTTAAATTTCAACATTAATCTCACTTTCAAATTTCAAAATCGATTTCAATTTCACTATTCATATCAGTTTCAATTTTCAATTTCACTTTCCATTGCAAATCCAATTCCACTTCTAATTTCAAATTCTCTTTTATTTCCACTTTAATTTCAATTCCGATTAAAAAAGAAACTTATTTTTCCAAAGTATATCATATCAGCAAAATTGCATCTTATTTAATAAAGGGGATACTTAATCAAAATGAGCATAACCAAGTTTAACATTTTTTTACTAACATAATTATGGTCCATACACAAACTAATATGATAAATAATCACAACCATAAACACTTGCAACTATTCAAACATAACACAAACATATCCAAACATCCATAACAACATTTTAAAGGGTTGTATACTTGCATATATAATAAGATGATTATTATAACAAAATCAAAATACGATCTTTTAAAAGCGTTGAGAATTTTCTCACCTTCATTTCCACTCCGTCTAACTTTTATCTGAACTAGCGTGCTCTTCTCGAACGTTTCGAATTCACGCCTTAATTTATTTTCCTTTCGAACTGCTTTCGTTTTCCTCTCTTTCTTTTCTTTTCTTTTCATTTCTCTTTTTTTAGTGGCTGTGGGCTATAGGGGAGGGTGTGTGGCCTAGGGAGGAGGGTACGGCCTTGGGTGTGGGATATTTTGGTGGAGTAGGAGAAGGGTGTGAGGTGTTGAAGCTCGGGTAGGTGGTGTGGGTTGGGTGCGTGTGCTTTGGAGGGGGCTATGGGGTGTACGGCCATGTAGGGTGGTATAGGGGCTTGGGTAGGGTGGTGGCCGTAGGGTGTGGAAGTTGGTGGACTCGGGTATGGCTGTGTAGGGAGGAGGTGGAGCTCGGGTGGAGGTGTGTTTGGCTTGAAGGAGGTGGTGGGTGGTGTTTTGGAAGGTGGAATTGGTTTTATTTTTTATTTCAAGAGAATATAGAGGTGGGAAGCCATGGAAATGGAAGTGAAGAAGATGGAGAAAGTGAAGAGAAAGTAAGAAATGAAGTGTGCAAAAATGAAGGAGTGGAGGTGCTTATTTATAGTTGAAGTTTTACAATCAAATTACCATATTATCCTTAGCCAAAAAGACCAAAATACACTCTATATCAAATCAAACTTTGTCTCCCCTTTTACACTTTTCAATGCATGATTTTGATTTGTTATTAATATTGAAATGAAGTGCATTAATGTGGAATTGATGTATTGATTTGATTTTGTACTTATGACATGATTGCTTCTCTTTTTCTTACACTTTAAAATGTTAATTAATCCTTTTGCTCATTTTCCATGTAATGAAGGGACTTGCCTTAAATGAGAGGTGGAGTGTTAGAATTTTTAAGTAATGATTATATTTATAAATTTTATTTAATATGGGAAATAGTCAAATCAAGCTCTTTTTTGAATTATTTGTTTACTTTGACTTTTCAAAGTGGATTTGTTTTTTTTATATGTTAAATGTAACATGTAACATAGTTTGTTAAGTGTATATATGTGTTAGAAAACATATCATGTTGCAACAGCTTGACGACAACTTGTTTTGGTTGAAACAGTGTTTTTGGTGACATATTTTACAGTCAAAATTTGACGTTTTTGTTAAACTATATATTCAAGTAAACCAAACTTAAAAATGAACTTTTTACTTCTTTTAAATAAATTAAAACATGTTTATTCATATTTTAAAATCATATTTAAATAATATCAAAATCTCTATTTTTACAATGTATGTAAAACTGACAAAATGCGACAAAATTTGGATATGTCTATAAAGCGATTATTAATACGCTTTTAAATCTTTTAAAATACTTTTATTATCTTTATTATATATTTTAAATAAGATTTAACTTATCAAATAAATATTTAAACCTATTTATTTAAGCATTTATTTATTTTTAACAAAACTTAACTTTTGCTAATTTGTTCTAAAATCCAGATTTATACTTTTTAATCATTAACTATAATAATAAATAATTTCTCCATTATTATTTATTATATATAACTTATTTATTTAATTTTTAAACCCTTTTTAAATTTAAAATAAACAAAATCTCTCATTTTCGAAGTAGCGAAATTACGAGTCGTTACAAAATCCCAGCACTTATACACGGGTATATAAAACCTAGCACGAATTGCTATGTTACATATACACACACAATAATATATATATATATATATATATATTTCTGTGTATGTGTATGATACACTTGTATATATAATATAATATTGATTATATAATATAAAACTATATTATAAATTTAAATAAAATAATGATTTTTAGAAATGTTCTAAATAAATTAGACTTAATATGCCTAATAAAGATTCAAAATGGTAAAAAATAATAATTAAAATTCACTCTTTTCTCTCACTGCGGCTAGCCTAATTCCAACAATGATATCAGAGTCAAATAGCATATGCGACCTAAATTAGTCATAATAGGGCTAATTAATTAAATTTACAACCCAGTTAGTAAGGTGTCTAAGTGTAACAACCTGGGATTTGCATTACTAACTAATAAATAAAAGTTAGGATTTTTATTTATTTTAATGAAGCATAAAAGGTTTTGGAATAACAAAATTTATGTGAAAAAGGCTATTTTAATTAAATGGGAAATATGGGATTTTAAAATGAGAATAAAATGTTATTTTTGAAAAGTTAAATATTTTAGGAGAGATTTTAAAACAGGTTTGGATAAGAAAAATGAGTTTTATAAACATACATGAACACTTTGACTAATTTTTGGAAAACATGTAAATAACTCTCTTCTTATTGGGTTTCTAAACCTAGCCCAATAACCCACCCTAAACCTCCTCTATAAATTATCTCATACTCTCCAAACCTCATTCATTCATCCCTAATCAAAACCCTAATCATTTCCTAAAGCTTTCATAACAAAAATGGCCTCTATCTTCATCTCCTTCTAGTTTTTGCTTATGCAAGTCATTCTATGCAAAGTTAATGCAAATACCCACCTCAAATCCATTTTTATATCTCTCTAATTTCTGAAATTTAATTGGTAATACATGTTTTATGTGTTTTTTTGATCTTATAGCCTCCTAATCATCTTTTGCTAGCTTGGGTTGATGCTATAGTAATCTTTGTTGCTTTTGTGAGAGGTATATTGCTAAAAATCTCTTCTAATATGTGTTTAATAATCTTTTGATTTCAGTAATCATTTGGTAACACATGTTTTATTATGTAACATGTGAATCATAGCTCTTTGATCCTCTTTGTTTTCATTTTGGGTGTGCACACAAGTTGCTTGCTATATTGGTTGAGGTAATATATACTAGCTGAAATTATAATTAGTTTATTGCTGTTAGTAAATTAGGCATATCTCATTCATCTTAAATCGGAATTAATATTTTCTTAATGTTCTGGAAAGCTTATTCTGTAGGCTATAACTTTCATGTTTTGAACTTTGCCTAATTTTGTGGTTTGAATGGTCGATCACATTTGTTTGTCACTGACTTGACAACAAACTACAGGGTTCATAAAATAAAACCCTGAAATTGATTTGGCCATAAGTTACTCGTTTCCTATCCAAATATAATAATTTTGGATGTTCTGGAAAGCATAGATTTAGGGCTAAAACTTTCATGTTTTGAGTTTCATGAAATTTCGAAGTTAATTGGGTCAAAAACTATGCATTCTTACTACTGTCCCGAGAGCACATTGACGGTGATATAGAATTTAAATCTGAGAATTGTTTTAGTCATAAAATTTTCATCCCCGATCGGAATTTGACAATCTTGGTCATTCCGGAAAGATTAAAACATATGCTACAATTTTTGTTCAGTGAGTTTTCTGTAATTTTGCCATTTAGATGACCTGAAATGCGTTCAAAGACAGAAGACCAATTCTGTCTTTAACAAGTTATCTTGAGTTTCAATCTGATATTGTTTTGCATGTATCTCTCTTGTTTTTGATCCGAATTAGATAATTTTGGATGTTCCGGAAAGTTTAAAACATATGCTACAATTTTTGTTCAGTGAGTTTTCTGTAATTTTGAGTCTAACTAGGTCAAAAAATTGGTTTTTCTACTATCTTCCCGAGAGCGATACACATATTAGCTCTGTGGATGAAACTGAAACTATTTTGGTCATAACTTTTGAGCCGCTAGTCGGAATTTGACGATTTTGGTCTCGTTGGAAAGATGGAGTTATGAACTCCATATCTGGATAGTTTGGTCATCATCTGAGTTCATTAGACCCTTCGAATTTCCTATCAGAGTTGAACCCAGATCGTTGTGCAAAACAGTGCATTTCATGTTTCTATGTCCGACGTTGGAACGTCGCTACGCCTTCGTTTCAAGTCGGAATCGAGTAATTCTTTTTGCGTTCTGAAGTAGGAATGTTGGAATACGTTCCTACCAATTTTCATGCCATTCGGATTCAGTATGCTGGTCCGAATAATTTTCCGAACTTGGGTTCGCGTCAGTTTTGGACTATTTTCCAACACTTAGAATATTTTCAGTGATTTTCTGGTTTTATCGATTTCTTTGAGATTTGTCTCTGGATTTTGTACACGGGCCTTATAAAAAGGTTTTAAAAGGATTTTTTGCTTCGAAATGGCTTTCGAAATTATTATATAATATTATTTTTAATTAGTAGACTATTTACTCCATAATAGGAGAGTTTTCAAACCTTTAGATAAATAAGTTAGGAATATGTGTAGGAATCTATTATATTCCGTAATATTCCTTAATGAATTATCTATCTTTGAATCGTGCTTAACTAAATCTACCGATCATATGTTTAAAGACTGTCCCAAGCCTCTTTTCTACCGCTAATGTAAGAAGGAGGGTCATCATTATTCCACTTGTCCTACTGCACCTCCTAGATCTGACAAGCTTAATGCTGCCAAGGCTCCTAAATCTTCAACTCAGCCTCGAGGTACGCATCCTTCCATTCTCGAAGGTTCTATTTTATTTCATGGTAGATCTTGTAGAGTTCTCTTTGATACGGGTGTCTCTCACTCATTTGTATCAAAGAAACTAGTTGATACTTTATCTTTGGATGTTACTTGTTTGGTTTCTTCACTAAGGATCGTGAATCCCATCGGCGGATCCACAACCCTTAGCTTGCTTTGTGAGGATATAGATATCGATCTTTGTGGATTTTCTTTCCATGCGAATCTGCACGTTATGGAGTATTTGGGCTTTGACATGATTCTTGGCATGGATTGGCTCGCTCAGTACGACGCCAAAATCATTTGTTCGGAGCGGATATTATTTCTTCGTCATCTTGACTCGTCCGCTCCGTTAGTTATTGCTCTTCAGGATGTTGGGATTTCTGATATTACTTTATTTGCTCTGGATTCACGAGATGAGAATGTGGACATATCCCGTATTCCTGTTGTTCGGGATTTCCCCGATATATTCGAGCCAGTATCAGGCCTACCGCCAAAGCGGGCCATTGAGTTCCGCATCGATCTCATTCCAGGCTCCCACCCAGTTGGGCGTCCTCCCACGAGGATGTCTACTAAAGAGAATGAGGAACTCAAGAAGCAGTTAGTAGAGCTTGAGGCGAAGCAGTTCATTCGGTCCAGTTCTTCGCCATGGGGTGCTGCTGTGGTCTTCGTTAAGAAGGCTGATGGCTCTCTTAGGCTTTGCATTGACTATCGCAAGCTTAATGAGTTGACCATCAGAAATCGTTATCCATTGCCACGGATTGACAATATGTTTGATCAGTTGAGCGGTGCGAAGGTCTTTTCCCAGCTCGACCTCGCCACCGGATTCCATCAGCTACGAGTCGCAAAAGACAGCATTCCTCTTACACATTTCGCACTCGTTATGGTTCTTTTGAGTGGTTGGTCATGCCGTTCGGCTTGACGAACGCTCCGGCTTTCTTCGTCGATCTTATGAATCGAGTATTCCAGGAATACATCGATAGATTCGTTCGGGTTTTCATCGACGATATTCTTATTTATTCTAGATCCGAGGCAGAGCATGCTCATCATTTACGGATCGTCTTGGATACTTTTCGTCAGCATCATCTTAAGGCCAAGCTCTCCAAGTGCCATTTTTGGGAGAGCAAGGTCAAGTTCTTGGGCCATATTGTATCATCTGAGGGTATTTCTGTCGATCGTTCCAAGATCGAAGCTATTCAGAATTGGAAGCAGCCCGAGAACGTTCATGATATTCGTAGTTTCCTTGGTCTGGCGGGTTATTACCGTCGATTTATCAAGGATTTCTCTCGTGTTGCACTTCCCCTCACGACTCTGACTCGTAAGGGGGTTCGCTTTATTTGGTCTGATAAGTGTGAAGTTTCTTTCCAGCGATTGAAGGAACTTCTCACTCATGCTCCTATCCTTGTGGTTCCTGAGAGTAACCAGGATCTTGTTGTTTACACCGACGCTTGTGGTAGCGGCCTCGGTGCTGTGCTTATGCAGAAGGATCGGGTAGTTGCTTATGCTTCTAGGCAGCTACGTCCGAATGAGGTTCGCTATCCGACTCATGATCTTGAGTTGGCAGCTATCGTCTTTGCTTTGAAGACGTGGCGTCACTTTCTATTAGGCGAACGCTTCACTCTTTACACCGATCACAAGTCGCTGAAATATCTATTCAGTCAGAGGGATCTCAATATGAGGCAGCAGCGATGGCTTGAGTTTCTCGCCTCATATGATTTAGATATTCAGTATACCCCTGACAAGGGTAATCGTGTTGCAGATGCGCTCAGTTGCAAACACTCGGCAGTAGTTTCTATGATGATAGCCGAGTGGGATATTCTTGAGACCCTATCTTTGTGTGATATTAGAGATCGAGCTCCATCTTCTGATTCTCCGGTCTTATTATTCAGCTTGGAAGCTCGTCCTATTCTATTGGATCGCATTGCCCATGCTCAGCGGCAGGATCCAGACTTGTTGCGATATATTCATCTCCTTGAGTCGGGATCTAGTGATTAGACATTGCTGGATTATTCTCTTGATTTTCATCGGTGTCTTCGTAGGAGGAACCGTATTGTGGTGCCATCTGATTTATCACTTAGGCGTGACATTCTAGACGAGTGTCATCGCACTAAGTACACTATACATCCCGGTTCGAGTAAAATGTATGCCGACATGTGCCGGCTATATTATTGGGAGGGTTTGAAGAGTGATGTTGCAAGTTATGTAAGCCCTTGCATGACTTGTCAACAGATCAAAGCTGAACACCAGCGTCCATCTGGTCTTCTTCAACCGCTAGAGATTCCATTGTGGAAATGGGATCAGATATCCATGGATTTTATTGACGGTCTGCCTCGATCGAGGTCAGGCCATACTTCTATTTGGGTCATCGTCGATCGCTTGACCAAATCAGCTCATTTCATTCCTATTAAGTCCACTCGGACTGCTCCTCAGCTTGCCAAGCTATATGTGAAGGAAGTCGTTCGACTTCATGGCATTCCTAGCTCTATCGTCTGTGATCGAGACACTATCTTTACTAGTCACTTCTGGAAGTGCCTACAGTCATCTTTGGGCTCAAAGCTGAATCTCTCGACTGCTTATCATCCTCAGACTGACGGTCAGACGGAGAGGGTGAATCGTGTTTTAGAGGATCTTTTGCGCTGTTGTATTCTGGATTTCGGAGGTAGTTGGGAGGATCATTTACCGCTTGTAGAGTTCTCCTACAATAACAGCTTTCAGTCTAGTATCGGCATGGCACCTTTCGAGGCTCTTTACGGAAGGCCATGTCGCTCTCCTGCTTGTTGGTTAGAATCTGGTGAGAAGCACCTTCTTGGTCCATATTCAGTTCGGGAATCTTCTGAGAAGATTATTCTTATTCATCGGAGAATGAAAGAGGCGCAGAACCGTCAGAAATCCTACGCGGACAACCGTAGGAAGCCTCTTGAGTTCTCCATTGGTGATCATGTCTTTATTCGGATATCTCCCATGAAGGGGGTTGTGCGTTTCAGCTTTACAGGGAAGTTGGCTCCTCACTATGTTGGACCATTTCCTATTACGGAACGCATCGGCCCCGTTGCTTATCGTGTGGCTCTACCTGCTCACTTCTCTGGAATACACGACGTGTTCCATGTTTCCCAGCTTCGCATGTGTGTCCGCGATCATGTGTCTATCATTGAGCCGCATGCTGTGCCTGATTTAGAGATCTTACCTGATTTATCTTTGGAGCAGCAACCTCTTCGTGTGCTTGATTCGGAGGTTAGACGGCTTCGCAACAAAGAGGTTCCACCCGTGAAGATTCAATGGTCACCGAATCCTAAGGACTGCACTTGGGAGACCAGAGAATCTATCGAACGCTCTTATCCTGGCTTTCTCCCATCTTCTTCTGCGGGTGAGAATTCTCTATTTTATCACTATCACTTCTTTTGTGGATTTGACGTTATAGACGACATCTATCTTAAGGAATTGCGGGGACGCAATTTTCTTAAGGGGGGGAGTCTGTAACAACCCGGGATTTGCATTACCAACTAATAAATAAAAGTTAGGATTTTTATTTATTTTAATGAAGCATAAAAGGTTTTGAATAACAAAATTTATGTGAAAAAGGCTATTTTAATTAAATGGGAAATATGGGATTTTAAAATGAGGATAAAATGTTATTTTTGGAAAGTTAAATATTTTAGGAGAGATTTTAAAATGGGTTTGGATAAGAAAAATGAGTTTTATAAACATACATGAACACTTTGACTAATTTTTGGAAAACATGTAAATAACTCTCTTCTTATTGGGTTTCTAAACCTAGCCCAATAACCCACCCTAAACCTCCTCTATAAATTATCTCATACTCTCCAAACCTCATTCATTCATCCCTAATCAAAACCCTAATCATTTCCTAAAGCTTTCATAACAAAAATGGCCTCTATCTTCATCTCCTTCTAGTTTTTGCTTATGCAAGTCATTCTATGCAAAGTTAATGCAAATACCCACCTCAAATCCATTTTTATATCTCTCTAATTTCTGAAATTTAATTGGTAATACATGTTTTATGTGTTTTTTTGATCTTATAGCCTCCTAATCATCTTTTGCTAGCTTGGGTTGATGCTATAGTAATCTTTGTTGCTTTTGTGAGAGGTATATTGCTAAAAATCTCTTCTAATATGTGTTTAATAATCTTTTGATTTCAGTAATCATTTGGTAACACATGTTTTATTATGTAACATGTGAATCATAGCTCTTTGATCCTCTTTGTTTTCATTTTGGGTGTGCACACAAGTTGCTTGCTATATTGGTTGAGGTAATATATACTAGCTGAAATTATAATTAGTTTATTGCTGTTAGTAAATTAGGCATATCTCATTCATCTTAAATCGGAATTAATATTTTCTTAATGTTCTGGAAAGCTTATTCTGTAGGCTATAACTTTCATGTTTTGAACTTTGCCTAATTTTGTGGTTTGAATGGTCGATCACATTTGTTTGTCACTGACTTGACAACAAACTACAGGGTTCATAAAATAAAACCCTGAAATTGATTTGGCCATAAGTTACTCGTTTCTTATCCAAATCTAATAATTTTGGATGTTCTGGAAAGCATAGATTTAGGGCTAAAACTTTCATGTTTTGAGTTTCATGAAATTTCGAAGTTAATTGGGTCAAAAACTGTGCATTCTTACTACTGTCCCGAGAGCACATTGACGGTGATATAGAATTTAAATCTGAGAATTGTTTTAGTCATAAAATTTTCATCCCCGATCGGAATTTGACAATCTTGGTCATTCCGGAAAGATTAAAACATATGCTATAATTTTTGTTCAGTGAGTTTTCTGTAATTTTGCCATTTAGATGACCTGAAATGCGTTCAAAGACAGAAGACCAATTCTGTCTTTAACAAGTTATCTTGAGTTTCAATCTGATATTGTTTTGCATGTATCTCTCTTGTTTTTGATCCGAATTAGATAATTTTGGATGTTCCGGAAAGTTTAAAACATATGCTACAATTTTTTTTCAGTGAGATTTCTGTAATTTTGAGTCTAACTAGGTCAAAAAATTGGTTTTTCTACTATCTTCCCGAGAGCGATACACATATTAGCTCTGTGGATGAAACTGAAACTATTTTGGTCATAACTTTTGAGCCGCTAGTCGGAATTTGACGATTTTGGTCTCGTTGGAAAGATGGAGTTATGAACTCCATATCTGGATAGTTTGGTCATCATCTGAGTTCATTAGACCCTTCGAATTTCCTATCAGAGTTGAACCCAGATCGCTGTGCAAAACAGTGCATTTCATGTTTCTGTGTCCGACGTTGGAACGTCGCTACGCCTTCGTTTCAAGTCGGAATCGAGTAATTCTTTTTTGCGTTCTGAAGTAGGAATGTTGGAATACGTTCCTACTAGTTTTCATGCCATTCGGATTCAGTATGCTGGTCCGAATAATTTTCCGAACTTGGGTTCGCGTCAGTTTTGGACTATTTTCCAACACTTAGAATATTTTCAGTGATTTTCTTGTTTTATCGATTTCTTTGAGATTTGTCTCTGGATTTTGTACACGGGCTTATAAAAAGGTTTTAAAAGGATTTTTCGCTTCGAAATGGCTTTCGAAATTATTATATAATATTATTTTTAATTAGTAGACTATTTACTCCATAATAGGAGAGTTTTCAAAAGCCGTTTTAGAGTGTTCTCAAAATTATTTATAAATCCGTTACGAACCATTATTTTCTATAATAAAAATCTCACACTCACTTTTTAGCACGTCAAGCGAAGTGCAAAGGTGCTTAAACGGTTAGGAAATCTCCGGCCTATGGAACCGTGTGTATTTTCTTTCCGGTTAATCCCCGACCTATTCGATTGATCGTTTTGACCTTTGGGTCTAGTTTACCGATGATACGAGGTGGACTTTTTATTGTTTGGAGTGTGAGCTTGCTATTGGTTAGTAAACCATTTAGTGCGAACGTGGGGTATGGGACTCATCGTTAACACTTTACGGGTTCCTCTCCAAGAAGTTTGTGACACATTAGCCTCTGGGCAGCCAGTACTGGACCTCTGGGTCACCACGCCTCTGGGCAACCGTCTCTGGACACCTGTTCTATGGAGCAGTTTCTTTTTCGGCATGTGCCTCTGGGCCTTTATCCTTCTGGGAAGGATCTCGCCGTCTCGCGCGTTCCGCATCTGTGCGAGTGATCGATCACAACTCTACAGTACTTGGCAATAACGACTCCGGTCGGTGCACGTGCTATACTTGTATTATCTGATGATTTTTATATCCATTCGAGTACCGCCATTCGGTGTTGGTCCTATGGAACCATACGATGTAAGTGCGATTACCTTGTGGATTCACAGTGTCTCTGGATACTGCTTTTCAGTGTTTGATTTCATTGACTTTTCAGTATATCCCCATTGCTCTTTGGAGCATCGATCTTTGCTTGGGCATTGATTACGGACTCTGGTCACTCTTGGGATTATTGCCTATGGGCAACTTTATATAGCTTTGGCTACGCCGATGATATGAGGCGATTTTATTTATTCAACACTTTGGTGCTGATATTCTCTTTGGAGATTTTTACTGTTGATTGATGATTAGAGACCGTCATTATATTCATGTGGTCCAAAATACTCTTTTCTTAGGAAAAGTACTGTTTTATTTATGTACCGCATTATTATATATCTCAGTTATTACTGATTGTTTAGCTAGCCTGACCCGAGTGTTTTTCGCTCGGGTCAGACCGAGTTGTTTCAGGTTAGGTCTCTGGACTTAGCTTCTGTGCTTCCGCTTGGACATTATCTGCTATGCTGATAGATAGCGCTTTTATTTGTCCACTATTCCGCTACTCTGTTATTATTCAGACTTTGATATGTACATATTTTTGACTCACATGTGTGGGTAGTGGCTTTGTACCCACTTAAAGTATTTGGATCTGTATTGACGATGTATTGTCCTCGGATTTTATATCTGTTATGTGATTCTGTTCTGTGATGTTTTATCATTTTATTACTATGCTTATTCTGATAGATCTTTAGCCATTGTAATTTCGTTATAAATATTTATTGAATATGTCGAACCACTTGAAAAAAAATAGATACCACCCTTTCGACGTATTCAGTAGATAGTTATAGCTTGATTACATATGGTCGCTTCCACTATACTCTATTCTCCACTTTAACAGACAGTATTACTCCCGTAATACTCTTTGTTACAGTGGGTCTCGGAGTGGGGTGTTACACTAAGAAAGGTAGAGTCTAAGCTAGATTGTTGGGTAATCAAGTACCATGTCTTACCTGGCTATCGGCCTGACCTAAACAGTTATGTGAACCCAAAGGTTGCTCATAATAGAAAAAGGCTCAATTTGAATTGGACCTTGGGCTAGTTTCAAATTTGTTTTGAAACAATAAACAAATTTTTTAAATTTAAATATTAAATTTAAAAATTAAATTTAAAATAAAAAATATTATAATATAGAATTTTAAATTATTTTGAAAATTAAAATAAAAGTTATAAATTTAAAAGTCAAATTTAAAATAAAATACATATTGTATAAGTTATAATATAATTTTTCAAAATGTTTGAAAATGTTATAAAATTAATTTCGAAAATATTATTTATTAATTAGATTAATAAAATAAATTAATTAACTAAATATGTTAATTAATTAAATATATACATGCATAGTGTATATAATATGTATGTTATGTTGTCTTAAATTGTTTAAGACGATATGAGTATACATGTGTGTATAAAAGAATTTTCGAAATTAATAAAAATAATAATTAAAATTATTTAATTAAATAAATTAATTAAAAGTTAATTAATAAATTAAAATACATATATATAAGATATATGTGTGTTACTATAAAGGTTATAGTATATATGTTCAATATAATATGTTATAATTAAATAACATAATAATTAATTAAAGTGCTAATTGATTAAATTAATTAAATAAGATTTAATTAATATAATGTTATACATAAAATATTATATAAGATAAATAAAATATAAAAGTTAAATAATAATTAAAGTTATATAATATGAATATATAAACAAAAGGTGGAATAGTAAGAAACCCAAATAGACTTAAGGAATAAATACATATATATTACATATACCGTGATTTCTGATGCATCCAATACTTGAATCATGAGGGTATTTCATAAAAAAACATTATTCCATAAGTCAGCATCACTCAGTATGTATATAAAGGATTATGAATCTTTAATATAAGTGTTGTCGTCTACCATTTATATATTAATAAATTAGTTGCGCACTCTCTAGTTATTGAGCAAACTCAAGCTAGAGATGTTATGTGTAGTATTATTAATATATTGACTAGATAAGGTAAGATAATTATATGTATTTGTTGAGCAAATTCAAGGTACATATTACTTAGGCCATCGCGAAATGGTAGGTGCGGGTGAATAATTACTTTCGATTTGTTGAGAAAACTCAAGGTCGAAATGGGATTAAGACAAGGAACAATGAGTTAGAAGTTGTATATGATACAACCAATAAGGAGTTATCCATCGTTTATGGGGCTATGACTTGTTAAGTAAACTCAAGGTCAGAATCCCAAGATAGACGAGTCCTAACACCAACTAATGAAGTCGAAAGACTTCTATGTTTTGTCTTAGGGTTTGGAGAAACATAAAAGACTAGTAGGAGCCTTATTAGAATAATAAAATGGTCACATTTAACCTTTCTAATATTGTAAGAACATTTTCTATGTATAAATTATAATAATCTACATTGATAAATTCATACAATTAATATAATTGATAAAATGTTTATCAATTAAAATATACAAATGAACTGAATTAACATTGACAAATAGAAATATAAAATATACTTACCAATAAATTTTTGCTTGTTGACCCATGCAAGCGCCTAATTATACAACCACTAAATACATTTGTAACATGGTCACTTATGAGTTTACTTGCCTACAAATTTGTGTTGTCTTCAATGAGTTTTGAACTCTAAAAGAAATACAAGATTATGGATGTTTGATCCATATACGATCACATATAAATGTTATATGGTGAACGTCATAAATCATAATGTACGAAACCTTGATGAAAATAGTTCATTGAAATAAGCTAGTAAACTATAGCGTGAGATCGTGTATTTAATACGATTGATTATAATAATGATCTTGTTGTGTTAAATGTAACAATGGACGAAAGGCTACGAGATAGATCTAAGAATTCGATCATGGAAATGTCAGTTTGATCAGTTTACGTAAAGTGCAATTTATTTGATATCCTTAAAAGTAAAGGATGACCAAATGCACTTTTGTAAAGAGTTCGTTATGATATTGTTGTAAGGATTTCCTCTAAATAGTTCAACCATTTAGAGAGGAAATCAAATGTATAAGAGTGGATGTAACCTAAGACACAATTGGAATGAAGAGAGTGAATGGTCAATTCTACGTCATAACGAAATTCGAAAACGAGAACTATAAAATAATAAATGATACTTAACGTTAGAATGAGAAATAGAATTTCTGTTTTGAAATGTATTTTCAAATAGAAAATTATTTTCTATGAGATTTATTTATTTGAATTTAAGATACCTGATCCGAAAATTCTCGGTTGTAAACCAGTTACAGTAAATGAAATAAATAGTCTATATTAAGTGGTTGAATGGAGCTTTGTATTTCATATACTATTATAGTAATGGCGGAAATAGTGGAAGCATGACATATAGTACTTATTAATCGCATAAAGTTACGTAAATTGTTTTCGTAAAACATACCAGATATTATTAATGAAATAATAAACATTTTTCTATATTGATTAAAAAATAGAAATAGTTTTATTTCAGTATGAATATTATGAATATTCATTATAAAATAAAATCATAATAGTGGTATTTGTGATGCATTGGATAATACAGAAGTATCTAAATTTATTTGCAATTATTTTGGAAGTATGAACCGAGCTATAGTTTAGAAAAATAATTCATATTTATAATTATGAATTATACGGTACTAGTGAATTATATCTCAAACAATAAAAGGCAAAGAATCCATTAAGTGGAAGCATGATAAGAGTTGATAAACTCTTTCACTTGATATATAAAATAATCGCAAGTCCATCAATACCAAAATGGTCAACAAACTTCGTTATATTCACCGATGAGTCATCACCGACATAGACATTTGTATTTGATACACACGAAGTATGTCTATGATAAGCTCATAAAGGATAAAACAGAATAAATAAAATAACATGCAATAGGAAATAAAATTGATTTGATTTGTGTGAATATGTAAGTATATTGGAAAGAGTTCTGAACGTACCTAAAATTAAATAAAGATTTAATCTCAAAAATCACACCTCCTTGTGATACATAATGATATATCGATAAGGAGTAATTTAACTTACTAGTGGTGACTAAACTTGAGTTAACTTCTTGCTACAAGGTCAAGTACTTAAGAGTAGTAGACAATGTTAAAGTTAATTTCATCTAAGGAATAGTTTAAAAAAATCATATAAGATAAGAGTTTATAAGAAACCTCAACCTATCCTAGGCTAAAGAGTTAGCAAGTTGTGCGAGTCAATGGACTGCAAGTAATAATTGTTTGTGAGAGGTCTTGTATGAATCTTCCCAAAAGGAGTTTAGGAACGATATTGGATGACCAATTTATGTTTTGAATGTAAGTTTTGTAAACTAAAATCAAATCATCTTTATATATAAGGCAATTCATAAAGTGTTTATGAATACCTATTCCGTTGCACTAGAAAATAATTATTGTTTCAAGAAATACCAACTTCATAGCGAAGGAATTTCTTTTAGAAATTATTACTAGTAAAATGGATTTGGATACGATCCAAGAACAAAACTGATTACGAGGGATGAAATGATTAATCGAACCTTAATGAACACAACGCATTAGAATGTCTAATAAGCATTCTTGCATGTTGAAGAGAAACTACGAGTTTCTTATCAATGTCAAGAATAGATAATCATCAGTTATCAATTAAACCATTAAGATTATGACTCATCTTTATGGTATACTGCAGAAATCCGAAAGAAATTCAAGTACATTTTCAAAATATGATTTTGGTAGTTGTACCCAAAGGGATGTGATCCATTGGCTGTGATTGTGTCATTAAGAGCAAGACTAATGCAGTTGGAATTTAATAAGCAATCTTGATAAAAATAACATTGTAAATTTAAATTGTTGAAATCACCGTAATAGATTCGTCATTCCATCTGCTCAAGTTACTTATGATTTACACACAAAATTATTGCTTGATATGAATTTGTGTTTTGGTACATATGTGTTGAAATGGAAAATTCTAAATAATTATTTAGAATAGACTATTTGCACATAACAACCAAAGTGTTTTGAAGTCAGTGGGAGTGATATGAATTTCTGGATATTTGGATATGAACCAAGAGATGATACGAAAGTATCATTCTAAAAGCAGCAGAATTGAATAAGTATTTTGATAAAAATATTGAATAATTTGATTTTCAATGAAAATGCAAAGGAAGCGCGTGTCCATAAGAAAGAACACTAAACGGTACATAGGTTCTAAACTACAAGTAAACAACACATTGCTGATCGTTAACGATGTACTTATGTTAAAATCTATAATACTTTTATTGTTCAATACTCGATATTGGATTTGTAAATTGTATCTTTTATAGTACGTATAAAGGATATTGGGAATGTCTCAAACGATACGTAAAGACACCATATTAAAATGTTTAATATGGGACGTGTAAGATGGATTCCTTATGTATTGAATTATCATACATGTTGAATTGTCTACAATGTCGTAATTATCTTGAAAATATCAAATCTAAGAAAGAAATGGTAGTTTACAGTGTTCTCAAGTATTTATGAAATAATAGAGAATTGTTTAAAGAAACAACGAACTCTTTATGAAAAAGTGTTCGGACTCGAATTTCATAAGTGTTATCGAGTATAATATGTTGGTATTAAATTCATGTTCAAACCTTAATTAAGAAGCCTTACGTTGGAAATCTTCCAAATGAAAGGTGGTGGCTGCTTCAATGAAAAGCTAAGTACATCGCCTTAAATAGCGCCGTAATAAAAGCAACATATATAAATATATGCACAAATTTATAACTAGGCAAGGGACGATTCTGAGTATTAAGAATACTACATCCTTGTTATATGATAACAACGTAATAATAAGAACTCACTGGAAGTCGAGAAACATACTCCAACTAATTCTACATGATAAAGGTAGTTTATCAACATCGAAGAGAGTTGATTGACATATTAGTTAATTAAACTAACATAGCAGATCCATTCACGAAGGGTCTAACTCAATCAGTTCTCATCAGACTGATTGAAGGGATGGGATAGAGTTTCCATAATTGAACCTAAGTGCAAGTGAGAGATTGGTAGAATTAGGGGTACGTCCAAGGGCCAATTATGTAATTTGTTACATATATCTAACTTGATAACCAATCTTGTTCGGAATAAAAAAAATTCTTTCTATTGTATACTTGATGTAATATGTTATATTAATTAGTTAATTTAATTAAATTGGAAATTAGCCACAAGGGCCTCTTTAGCAAGTGCAATTAGTTTCTAGGACACACAACTGAAATAATTATTTTTAAGGACAAAATGCAAAATAATTAGTTTCTAAGGCCTAAAAACCTATGAAATTATGTCCTTGAAAATAATTGGACTGCTCACATTGTCCTTAAAAGTAATTATTCTGCTGACTTTGGCCTTGAAATTAATTTCTGTGGATGTGTGTCCTAGAAACTAATTGGACTAAAAAGTTTGTCCTTCTGGTGAAATGACCCTTAATTAAATGTATATTTAACAGAAAATCCATAAATGATATATTTTGTGATAGTAGTTACAATACATTGTAACCATGAGTGATTTATCACAATAAAATAAACATACCGTTTCTAGTCAAGATTTATCGAGATTGGATATCGATGCATTAGTTGAGATTAGAGTACGTAACATTGTCCAAATGTTTGGCACTGTATTATTCATGACTACTGGGAGCACCAAGGGGTTATGTACTGATAGTTATATGATAACTATGGAATGACACATTCGATAGTTTTCTATTGGTTAATATAACTAAGGTCAAGTAGAAAATATCGATGTGACAAAATTACTTAATTCTCCAGATTTGAGAATTATACTGATCTTCAATGTAAAAGCTCCGCTTTGATTATAGTTAAATCTTGGCACAACATCCATCGAAGGACTATAGATGGGTTAAGTGGAAGAATTAGAAATGAAATACTATTCAAAAAAGGATTCGTCTCTTAGTAATATGAGTTTAGAATCATGGTCAACTAAAGTCAACTCAAAGTTAAAGTCTCAAGCCAAAGCATTTTGGCTAATAATAGTTGTTATTATTGAACTAAGGACTTTGTGTTCGGACTATAGAGTTGAATATGGATGATATTAGAATTTTGACCATTACCAAATTCCATAAGTCCAAAGTGATATTATTTTGACGAAGAGAATTGATGTAAATAATAGTCACTACTGGGTAGTGCTTAGCAAAGTAAATTCGATTTTACCAAAACCAAGTAGCAATAAATTTGGCAAAAATATCACACCACTTGCTAAGTGATGTGTAATCGCTAATATTCGAACAGTTCGATATTAATCGCTGACCTAATTTACACCTAATGAGTCACACAATCGAAACGCTGAACACTTCTTTGACCAAATACTTAATTAAATTATAATTGCTATAAATTAATTAAGTTAATTAATATTTATGGTATATTAATTATAAAATTATATTTGAAGTGTTAAATAATACTAATAAATATGTTTATAATAGTTATAAATATATTAACCGATATACGATATCGATATGCTTTTAAATTTTATTTAAATGCGATAAATATTGATAGGAATAAAGATGGATTTGAAGCCCATATGGAGCAAGAGGATTTCGGCCATTTCGGCCATGATAGATCAAGCATAGGGCGACCATATGATGGATATAGGCTCGACTTTAGATGTGTTTTGATATTTTAAATGATAGAGAATGAGTAAGAGAAAAATGAGGATCTTGATCACACTATATCTCTCTGACCACTCCTTTATAAAAGGGTCATTACCTTCATCTGTAAACTACTTCTTGCTCCCACTATCCACCCTAGCACTGGTCGAAATTCTTGCCCCTCCTCTCATCCATTTCTAAGCGTAAATCAAATAAATCTAAAGCTATTCGATAGTCGGTAGTTACAAATTTGAACCTAGCACTTTCTGGATTGGAATATGATTCAAAGAAACTCGTTTCAACGTGTATTTGATAGGCTTTGATGAAGGTATTTTTTTGAAATATTTTTTTATTAATTTCTGTACGAAATTTATATTTAACAAACATAAAAAAACCTTTTTTATGAGCATTATCTAATGTATTATATTATATAAATTATATATATATTCATTAATGTGTGTGTGTGTGTATATATATATAATATTAGCAAATTATTTATAAGTATATATATATGTTATACGAAAAAATAGAAATTTTGTTTTCGATTTCTATAATACAGTGAATAAATAACTTTCAGTCTTTTATATAAAATGATTTTCATTTATTTATATTTGTATATACATATATAATTATATACATATTTTATAAATTCATTATATGTAACGACCCGGTATTTCGAACCATTTGCATCCACACATGTCAGACTTGAATTGCTCAAAATATCAGATTGTTAATTTATATTTGGGAAAACTTAGCTTATACAATAAATAAATCAATCATAGAATCACAAACACAGAGTATTACAACAATAAGCAGCGGAATAAATAAATAGTAGTTTATGAAGCTACTATATAAACATCAGAGTTCGAAATAAAATACAACAGAATATCTCAAATACTATGAAGTCTCAAGTGCATAAGCAACTGACGAATCTGAACAAAAATGACTGGAGTAAATTGAAATAACTGAAAGCTGGATAGATAGATCTTCAAACAAAACTCCAATCTCCAAAGGTGAGTCTCAAATGCTGTGACACTCAGTCTGACCCGAGAATAAAGCAAAACACAAAACACTCGAGTCAGGATTAACATTCTTATATAGTAAATTCAACTCAAGTGAAATGTCAACTGAAATACAAGTAACTTAAAGGATGCTTGGGATTTCCATCCTCTAAGGATCCATAGAACTATCTACTATGTAGTAATATACGCTATTATAATATGTCCATCAGTAAAGTAAACTATTAAAATAGCGTTAAGGCGTTACCCATATCCCCCTTAACACATTTTTATATATTCTCATAGTCTATACAATACCATAATTCCTCCGTAAACTGGAGGGCTATCAGAGGGCACTCCATAGGTATGGTACAAACCAAACTCGTAGAAGGTGCGATAGGGCATGTGACAAGGCACGCGAGGCAATGCCAAGGTAGATATATCGTTTGCAGATCTGGACTGGTGGTAACGCATAGCAGCTACTACCGCCCACCTCGAAACACACTCCCAAATCAAAGGTGCACCCAATCAAATCACAAAGTAATAGAATGGTAACGAAGAAATGTGTCCGGTCGGAGTAATGACCTCACTTGGCCCGACATGGCTCCTTTTTTAGCCACATCAAGCTGACTCACAAGAGTCAGGGATACGTTAATACCTCATACAAAATCGTCGCCAACCATCCTACTTCGTTCTGGAATCTCCACCACGTGCACAGTTGTTAAAGTAGTTTTTGGTATTGGCAGAGAATATGACAATATCTGATCCTGGTCTCTTTAACAACCAACGCTTATTTCACACCATGGTCATTTCATTTCAAATAGTTCATACTTCATATCAAAATATCATATTCATTTCAAAACTATATCGATTCAATATCATTATTCACTTTAAATAATATTCATTTCCAGAACCTTAACACTTTCAAAATTATAACCCTTTCGAAATCATAACACTTTTGAAATCATAACACTTTGGAAATCATAAAACTTTTAAAAGCATAACATTTTTTACTTAAACAGTTTAGATATTGAAAATAGTATATATATTAAAATAGTTATAGATTAAAATAGTTTATATATTAAAATAATTTATATATTAAAATAGTTTATATATATTAAAATACTTTATATAATAAAATAGTTTCCTCCAATTTCGCAGGTCGATTAAAATCATTTTATATTCCAAAAATTCAATTTAAATCAATTCTCGTTTAACCATTTCAATTTAAAGGTCAAGATTCAATTCAAATTCTTAATAAACCATTTCAATTTTTTATCGATTCCAAATCCAAGTTTGAACTATCACTTCAATTCCAATAAGATTCAAGTTTAAATATTCAAACATTTACAATATAAATTTCATTTATATTTCAACATTTAACCTTTATTTTAGTTAAATTGGAAATATTTTTCACTTAATCCTTTTTAATAACAATTTATTAAAATCCAAATTTATAAATTTAAATCAATATTAAATATTCAATCTCAATTTTATTTGAAATTGAGAATATTCATTTAATCACTTTTCATCAAATCAAGTTATAAATCATACCTTTCAAATCTCAAAATTAATGAGTTCAAACAAATTCTTATTTAAATTCAATTATTAATCAATTTAAATTTCAAGTCAATTTTACTTTATTTTCCAACCTCTATTTATTTAAAGTCATTACAAAAATCTATTTAAAAATATTAATGAAAAAAATTTAAATAAATATTTAAACATATTATATATATACTAATTAAATTAAATTTTATTTAAATAATTTATATTAAATTAAATCTTATTAAAAATCTATTTTAAATCTTATTTTATATATTAAAAAAATTATAAGTAAAATTTTTAAAATTTATATTTTCAAAACTAAATAGTAAATTTAAAATTTCCAAACATATAATTTAAAAATCTAATTTTACATAATAAAATATCTTTATATTATATTTAAAAATCAATATTTAATAAAATCCATATATTTCCTTCCAAAACAATAAAAAATCATTTTTCAAAATAGACCAACGGTGTCCGTATATAATTTTCTATCCTATGGTCAAGTGGTACGGATATTTATCATTTCAATCCGCAATTTAATATTTTACGGGTATATATTATTTCAACTCGCAATCCCAAAATTTCAAAATCAAAGAAAATCGCTTGAGTTTATCATTTCAACCCATAACGATTTTTCCCTGTCTATAATATCGTTCGGGTATGTATCACTTCAACCCATAGGGAATTCTAAGTTAACTGGGAACTTGTAGAGTGAGAACAAATATGATAATAATATAACATATAACCAACATGCATATATCATCAGTAACAAATTAAATCATAATATAAATAACAGATTATGGTGTCATATGTCATAGGTGAACGGTTACAAATAATGGCATATCATATATAGAAATTAAATAATTAACAGTTCAAATTTAACAGCATATTTCAATTGTTATTTCAAGGAGTTAAATTTACTAAATAGAAGAATGTTAATCGTGAGTGATTGCTCACCTTTCGTGGCTAGAGAAAATAGATAACACGACAAGCTACGATTTGAATCACGGTCTGGACAATCGACCAATCCAAACTACTAATCTCAAAGCGGAGTAACCTAATCATGGATTTAACGAACAAAGCTGGTAATTTGGAATTGATGAACAAATCAGAATCAGCTTGATATAATCGAAATGAAACGTATATTATATTATTATTTTCCTTAAGACTAATATTCAATTTAAAAATACATATTTAAAATGACATATCTACATATTACATTCAAATTTAAAATCAAAACATATACTTTTCTCAACATTCAATTTATAACCCATATATATATTTTTCAAAGATTTTCAAATATTAACATAGATACCCTTCAGACAAATATTAAATATCAACTTAAAATTTATATGTATGAAATATATATATATATAATAATTTTTATTTAAAATATCAAGTGTACATTACAATATATGTAGGTAATATTTATGCAAACATATAAGAAAACTCAAATACATGTCTGGATAAAGAAATATGTATATAATATATATAATGCTTCCTTTATAATATGATATACTGCAACCATATATTTTCTTTATAATATAATATAATGCAAACATATATACTTCCCTTATAATATACGTACTGTAAACATCTATATACCTTAACACATAATATAATATATAACTTACTATAAAATTGCTGAAATCTGAACATATTATATATAAATACTTTAAACACACATATATAAACTTTTCCTTTCAGCAATACAAAACAGAAAAAGCAAAAACAAATATATGTGTCTACTCAAACAACATATGCAAATTATATATGTAAAATACAACTAAATATACATATAAAATAACACACATACTTTAAAATCACAGTATATATATACCACTCAAAACCAATAAATAAGAATTAATACTTTAAACACATTATATATATATAACATATCATAAGTATTATATATAACTAATATATACTTACATAAATAATATATTCATATAGAAGAGGAGAAAACAAAGCCTGGTGCCCTGTCAAGTGGAGGTACTGTCGGCATAAGGAGGAGGTGGTGGCTGATAGGGGTGTTGCAAGGGTGTGTTCGGAGGTTGCTGTAGGACTCGGCATGGGAGAGAGTGACTGCATGGTGAGTTTTCATGGCGTCACGTGGAGGAGAAAGGCGGAGCACGGGCTGCTGTTGGGCGGTGCAGGTGGTGGGTGAGTAAAAGGCGGAGGTAGGGTGATCGGGCTTGGCAGTGGAAGGCTAGGGGAAGTCTCGGTAAAAGGAATAGCAGGGTTTCGGCAAGGGGAAATGTGGCCATGCGGCTATGGTGGTTAATTGCGTGCTGTCGATGTGGCAGAGGCCGGTAAAGTGGAGGAGAAGGCTATGGAATAAGGTGCAAGCGGGTTTGGTTCGGCGGAGGTGGTTGCTTGTGTCAGGCGGTGGGAAAATGATAGGTGGAGTAAGGAGATGGTGGTGCTCGGGCCGGATGACGTGGCAATTGCGGAGATCACGTGGATAGGCTAGAGGCGAGATCGAGTGGTGGAGCTTCGGTTCAAGGAGGCAAGGGTTGTGGAGGAGATGCAGGGGAACGTGAAGGGAGGTGAAAGAGAAGGAGGTGAGGCCGACGTTATCAGCTGGAGAAAAAATAGAAAGGGCGCGGGTTGGAAGAAAAAGGAGGAAGGGAGAGATCTGGAAAGAAGACGAACAGTATCTCCTCAAATATGTGTAAACTTATATACCTTATATTATATATATAATTTCAAAAGCAAATCACAGAATGAAAATAGTCAGAGAGAGAAACGGACCATAAATGCAATAGAAAATAAAATTTAAACGTTGGGAATAGAGAATGTCAAGGCATGAGAATTTATGAAATAATAAAAGCAAATGACCGTTGATTTTCAAACGGCAAACAATTGAAAGGTCACAGAACATTCTAGAACTCAAAATGGGTACCGATACATCTACCCGTTTCGCGGATTTCGCCGCGTACCGAACGCCGAATTACACAAATAAATATACCGCGTAGATCAGCATGACGAGATAAACAGAATGGTACACAGATATCAGTGGTATGATCGTCCTATCAAAATTTGGTATTCGCTGCCACACTGCTATTTATTTGTCAAAATAAGATAGATGGAGCTAGAGAAGTCCAAAATTGACGAAATGAATTATGACGTCTCACTTAGAAAATGATAAATATTTTTATCATATAAAAATATTCAGATTTCGAAATCATTTTATTTTCATTAAATATTAAATGATTTAAATTTAAATAAAATTACACAACAAAATAAACTTCCATATTCTCTGATGAAAATCTGACATTTGCTATGTTTAAATAGATGCATTCCAAATATCAAATTTTCATTACCTAATTCAATTGTTTTAAATTTTCACAAAAATTAAGTTAATTATGTTATTAAAACCGTTAAAAATTACGGGTCGTTACACTCTCCCCTACTCAAAACTTTTCGTTCCTGAAAAGGAACGACGTAGGAGAATATGAACAACCAGAAAGAAAAATAGATTGAAATACACATTATCAGATACACAATAAATTCAAAACCATATAAATTTCATTAGTTTTTAAATTGATTTATATTCAATTAATTTGGTTTCAATCCATTTTATTTAATCAATAATATTCATTTACTCATATTTTGTTGATTTTCAATTCAAGCTATTTTCATTCAATTTGGTTTGTTTCAATTTATTAATACTTGTTACAAAAATTTCTTTCAAAACAAAATTTATTTGATTTAACTCATTTATTAAATCTATTTATCTTCAGTTGAGTTGATTCCACTAAAATTCAATTTCAACTATTCTTAAGTCCATATTTATTTACTTAAATAGTATTTTCCTTTATTTATTTAATTATTTCACTTAATATATATTTTGCAACATATATTACGTGTATAAACATTTATTATAACCCTATATTATTTAACAAATTTATTCTCTTTTTATTATTATTATCCAATTTATTATTTATAAATTCCCTTAACAAAATATCATTTTGGACATCTTATTACTTACAATTTATATTGTATACTATTCAATTTCATTCAAACTTTTCCCAGGTAGGTTTTATTAATGTCTTTGAATATAATTGAACACCCTAAAAATTCACCTTAATATTCATTTACTCATATTTTGTTGATTTTCAATTCAAGCTATTTTCATTCAATTTGGTTTGTTTCAATTTATTAATATTTGTTACAAAAATTTCTTTCAAAACAAAATTTATTTGATTTAACTCATTTATTAAATCTATTTATCTTCAGTTGAGTTGATTCCACTAAAATTCAATTTCAACTATTCTTAAGTCCATATTTATTTACTTAAATAGTATTTTCCTTTATTTATTTAATTATTTCACTTAATATATATTTTGCAACATATATTACGTGTATAAACATTTATTATAACCCTATATTATTTAACAATTTTATTCTCTTTTTATTATTATTATCCAATATATTATTTATAAATTCCCTAAATAAAATATCATTTTGGACATCTTATTACTTACAATTTATATTGTATATTATTCAATTTCATTCAAACTTTTCCCAGGTAGGTTTTATTAACGTCTTTGAATATATTTGAACACCCTACAAATTCACCTTTTATTTTCAACATTTTATTAAGCAAAAATTTAGTTTGGACAGTTTATTCCTTAAATTTCTCTTGTATAACCTTTAGTTACATATTCACCCCAACATTTAACTTTTTGAATATTTTAGGTAAGTTATATATATTAGAATGCAATTGATTATTATACAAATAAATTTTATCCTAGTTTAACTATTTCAAGTTCTTTCAAATTCAATTTATATTTTAAACACATCATTTTGAAATAAATCAAAATTTTGAAAACCCTAACTTACACAGATTTAAGAATTAAATTTCTAGTTTCGCTTCCAACCATTTTGAAATAAATATACATATATATATTTTGTGAATCAAATCATATTCAAGAAATTCAAATCAAATTCCTCTTCCAAAACAAAAGTCTAGCAAAGCTGCTACGTGGTCTTTCCACTTTGAGACTCGAAAATGAATGTCGATGATGCTACAGTCATCACCGAAATTATTTTCCAGTGACAAGAGAGGAGAGTACTGGCTTACTTCTTTTAAGATTCTTTGAAAACAATTTCCATTTAAAATACTTTCAAATAAATAATATATTTTATTTTTCTAAAACTTTGAAACCCAAATTTGAAAAGAACCGGAAACTTAATTCTCAAATCCCTAATTTAAATTAATTTCATTTTCAAATCAAATTTATAACCCATGTTATTAAAATTTTATCTCCCTATAACATACAACAATAATTAATGGTTTAGGACTACTAACAAAATAATAAATGATAATCTAGTATTATCATTTCTAGCAACCAATTCATTTTACTATCTAATTTCAAGAAAATGACACTTATATAAAATATAATCATACATAAAATCATTTATTTACCAATTTCGAAAACAATATTGTGTCAATTTGCTCTGTTCAAGTGTTTTGGAATTCCTACCGATAGCGTTAGCTAGACGAATCGATCAAAACCCAAAATTCAGACTTAACAACTCAAACAACACAATATAAAACATTTATATTAATAACAAATACACTCCCTCACACGATGATTCAAGGATGGATTTCAAAACAAGGATAGAGATTCAAATTCAGAAGGACCTGATCAAAGAGAATTCGAACTAAGATAGGTAGGCTCGAAAGTGAGATAAGATAGATAGATTACAAAAGAGAAAAGATGAATAGGTCTATATAGATCGCGGGCGACCTTAACCGGTCAACCGAGACTTAGAGAAGGCGAGAATATCATCAACGAGAATCAGGACACAAGTCAAGATCCAAGGATAGGATCGATCCAGAATTAAATTTCTTGTTGAGGAGGTGGAGAAGTGACTTCACCCAATATCAGGTTAATCTCTGATTATAAGAGTGGAAGATTACAAGGGAATTACCCTGATCGTCTACTAGAGACGGTTCAGGCTTTGTAAGAAATAATAGCATCTAAACCGAGGACGTAGAAATCTCCGGTGGATCGATGCTTGTTATAAAGGAGTTTCACCCCCTTTACAAATTATATTTAGGTTGGCGGGACCGCTGATAGGATTAGTCACACAAAGGATGAGGTTGCCAAATTGAGGTTGAAGCTATGGGATGCTCCAGTATCAAAGAGAACACGAACAGGAAGACAAGAATGGATTTCAGAACAAAGGGAAAGTTCCAAAATCCGAAAGAAATCCTAATCTAGGAGGATCCTAACGAAGAAAATTTCAAACTCGAACGAAGATGATTCTGCAATTAATTTTACTCCATATGCTAAGTTTTGCCTAAACCTGGCTCTGATACCATTTGTAACGACCCGGTATTTCGAACCATTTGCATCCACACATGTCAGACTTGAATTGCTCAAAATATCAGATTGTTAATTTATATTTGGGAAAACTTAGCTTATACAATAAATAAATCAATCACAGAATCACAAACACAGAGTATTACAACAATAAGCAGCGGAATAAATAAATAGTAGTTTATGAAGCTAATATATAAACATCAGAGTTTGAAATAAAATACAACAGAATATCTCAAATACTATGAAGTCTCAAGTGCATAAGCAACTGACGAATCTGAACAAAAATGATTGGAATAAATTGAAATAACTGAAAGCTGGATAGATAGATCTTCAAACAAAACTCCAATCTCCAAAGGTGAGTCTCAAATGCTGTGACACTCAGTCTGACCCGAGAATAAAGCAAAACACAAAACACTCGAGTCAGGATTAACATTCTTATATAGTAAATTCAACTCAAGTGAAATGTCAACTGAAATACAAGTAACTTAAAGGATGCTTGGGATTTCCATCCTCTAAGGATCCGTAGAACTATCTACTATGTAGTAATATACGCTATTATAATATGTCCATCAGTAAAGTAAACTATTAAAATAGCGTTAAGGCGTTACCCATATCCCCCTTAACACATTTTTATATATTCCCATAGTCTATACAATACCGTAATTCCTCCATAAACTGGAGGGCTATCAGAGGGCACTCCATAGGTATGGTACAAACCAAACTCGTAGAAGGCGCGATATGGCATGTGACAAGGCACGCGAGGCAATGCCAGGGTAGACATACCGTTTGCGGATCCGGACTGGTGGTAATGCATAGCAGCTACTACCGCCCACCTAGGAACACACTCCCAAATCAAAGGTGCACCCAATCAAATCACAAAGTAATAGAATGGTATCGAAGAAATGTGTCCGATCGGAGGAATGACCTTACTTGGCCCGGCATGGCTCCTGCTTTAGCCACATCAAGCTGACTCACGGGAGTCAGGGCTACGTTAATACCTCATACAGAATCGTTGCCAACCATCCTACTTCGTTCTGGAATCTCCACCACGTGCACAGTTGTTAAAGTGGTTTTCGGTATTGGCAGAGAGTATGACAATATCCGATTCGGATCTCTTTAACAACCAAGCGCTTATTTCCCACCGTGGTAATTTCATTTCAAATAGTTCATACTTCGTATCAAAATATCATATTCATTTCAAAACTATATCGATTCGATATCATTATTCACTTTAAATAATATTCATTTCCAGAACCTTAACACTTTCAAAATTATAACCCTTTCAAAATCATAACACTTTTGAAATCATAACACTTTGGAAATCATAAAACTTTTGAAATCATAACATTTTCGACTTAAACAGTTTAGATATTGAAAATAGTAGATATATTAAAATAGTTATAGATTAAAATAATTTATATATTAAAATAATTTATATATTAAAATAGTTTATATATATATATTAAAATACTTTATATAATAAAATAGTTTCCTCCAATTCCGTAGGTCGATTCAAATCATTTTATATTCCAAAAATTTAATTTAAATCAATTCCCGTTTAACCATTCCAATTTAAAGGTCAAGATTCAATTCAAATTCTCAATAACCATTTCAATTTTTTATCGATTCCAAATCCAAGCTTGAACTATCACTTCAATTCCAATAAGATTCAAGTTTAAATATTCAAACATTTACAATATAAGTTTCGTTTATATTTCAACATTTAACCTTTATTTTAGTTAAATTGGAAATATTTTTCACTTAATCCTTTTTAATAACAATTTATTAAAATCCAAATTTATAAATTTAAATCAATATTAAATATTCAATCTCAATTTTATTTATAGTTGAGAATATTCATTTAATCACTTTTCATCAAATCAAGTTATAAATCATACCTTTCAAATATCAAAATTAATGAGTTTAAACAAATTCTTATTTAAATTCAATTATTAACCAATTTAAATTTCAAGTCAATTTTACTTTATTTTCCAACCTCTATTTATTTAAAGTCATTACAAAAATCTATTTAAAAATATTAATGAAAAAAATTTAAATAAATATTTAAACGTATTATATATATACTAATTAAATTAAACTTTATTTAAACAATTTATATTAAATTAAATCTTATTAAAAATCTATTTTAAATCTTATTTTATATATTTAAAAAAATTTATAAGTACAATTTTTAAAATTTATATTTTCAAAACTAACTAGTAAATTAAAAATTTCCAAACATATAATTTAAAAATCTAATTTTACAAAATAAAATATCTTTATATTATATTTAAAAATCAATATTTAATAAAATCCATATATTTCCTTCCAAAACTATAAAAATCATTTTTCTAAATAGACCAACGGTGTCCATATATAATTTTCTATCCTATGGTCAAGTGATACAGATATTTATCATTTCAATATGCAATTTAATATTTCACGGGTATATATCATTTCAACCCGCAATCCCAAAATTTCAAAATAAATAAAAATCACTTAGGTTTATCATTTCAACCCATAACGATTTTTCCCTAATCTATAATATCGTTCGGCTATGTATCATTTCAACCCATAAGGAATTCTAAGCTAACAGGGAACTTGCAGAGTGAGAATAAATATGACAATAATATAACATATCAACAACAGGCATTTATCATCAGTAAAAAATTAAATCATAATATAAATAACAAATTATGGTGACATATGTCACATGTGAACAGTTACAAATAATGGCATATCATATATAGCAATTAAATAATTAACAGTTCAAATTTAATAGCATATTTCAATTGTTATTGTGAGGAATGCGGAATACGGATCTTAAGGCTAGAATGAACACTAAAGGGGGGTGAATAGTGTTTATTAGAAATTACTAAATCTTTTTGAGTTACTGTTGATTTGTACACAAATGTATAAATATTCAAACACAGATGCAGAAATAAAGTAAATGCGGTAAAGGAAAGAACACACCGGATTTTATACTGGTTCGGAGTTACCCTACATCCAGTCCCGCACAACTAAGTACGGATTTCCTTTCAAAAGCAATTGTACAATTACACCCTCGGTTTCAAGGCTATGAGGTACACCCTCCAGAATCACAATCCTCTGGGTAGAGATACTTGATTTTCGGGGCAACAAGTTCACCCAATTGATTTCCAAGGCTACAATCACACATTTTCTCGCTTGATTGATTTCCAAGGCTACAATCACACCTTTTCTCGCTAGATAGATTACAAAGAAACCTATAACTCGGAATAGTACTGGGATCTTGTTGAGATAGTGATAGAGAATCAAACCAAAGATGATCTAGTTAGATTCAATGTTGATTTCGGCAGAGTGATGATAGAATTTTAAATAAGAAAATGTGGAAGAAGAAGAGAAGTGAAAAACCAGAAAATCTAATCAAAAATTCGTTGAAACCAACCCCTATTTATAGAAGAACAACAGCCATGTCTATTCATGAAAGGTTATGGCGAATAGACACTTCTTTTGAAATTCAAATTTTTGGTCCTAACTGACACTATGTCGACATGGGGTACTAGGGCATGTCGACATCCCAAAGGAAATTTTGATGTTTTGTTTTTCTTTTAAAATAACCTTTATCTTATATTAAAACTATTTTAAACTTTATTAATATACTTGACTATAGATAAAATACATAGATAAATATAGAGAATAATATATATATAATTTTACTATAATTTTATATTTAAATCTAAGTAAATATTAAAAGTTAAATATATTAAAAGATAGTTTAAAACAAACGAAGTTTAAAACAAGAATTTATTTAAGAACAAAATCAAAGAATATTTTTTAAGGCTAAAACATCTTTTTGAAAATCATTTGAAAAGATAATTTTTAAGGCTAAAACATTTTGAAAAGCAGTTTTGAAAATCATTTTGAAGTAGTTTTGCAAGCTTCTTCCTACAGAATATCTCATCAGATCAGGACTCGAGAACTTGTACAAAACCAGGATGTTCGTGGGTTTGTAAGCCACTTATCGTAGGTTTGTAAGCTACTTGTCGTGGGTTTGTAAGCCACTAAAAAAGGTATAAATGGGTTCCATTCCAAATGAAAATACGGAATGAATATTTCAGTGCTATTGTGAAGTTTTAACATAATTCAAGATTCAATACTTATCTTGAAATCTTGAACTCTTGATAATCTTGATATTCTTGATACTTATGAGTCTTCAATCTTGATATCTTGAATCTCTATATTGCACAGTCTTCATTCTTGGTACCTGCATGGTTGAATCCTGCATATACATATATATCTAAACTATAATATTAGTATTTATATTTTATAATCTTGTTCTAAGGTTGTTGTCATCAAAACCATCAACTCATGGACTAACAGTTATTTCAAGGAGTTAAATTTACTAAATATTAGAATGTTAATTGTGAGTGATTGCTCACCTTTCGAGGCTAGAGAAAATAGATAACACGACAAGCTACGATTTAAATCACGATCTAGACAATCGACCAATCCAAACCACAAATTTCAAAGCGGAGTAAGTTGATCACGGATTTGACGAACAAAGCTGATAATTTGGAATTGATGAACAAATTAGAATCAACTTGATATAATCGTAATGAAACATATATTATATTATTATTTTCCTTAAGACTAATATTCAATTTAAAAATACATATTTAAAATGACATATCTACATATTACATTTAAATTTAAAATCAAAACATATACTTTCTCAATATTCAATTTATAACCCATATATTTTTTTTTCAAAGATTTTCAAATATTAACATAGATACCCTTCAGACAAATATTAAATATCAACTTAAAATTTATATGTATGAAATATATATATGTAATCAATTGTATTTAAAATATCAAGTATACATTACAATATATGTAGGTAATATTTATGCAAACATATAGGAAAACTCAAATACATGCCTAGATAAAGAAATATGTATATAATATATATAATGCTTCCTTTATAATATGATATACTGCAACCATATATTTTCTTTATAGTATAATATAATGCAAACATATATACTTCCCTTATAATATACGTACTGTAAACATCTATATACCTTAACACATAATATAAAATATAACTTACTGTAAAATTACTGAAATCTGAACATATTATATATAAATACTTTAAACACACGTATATAAACTTTTCCTTTCAGCAATACAAAACAGAAAAAGCAAAAAACAAATATATGTGTCTACTCAAACAACATATGAAAATTATATATGTAAAATACAACTAAATATACATATAAAATAACACACATACTTTAAAATCATAGTATATATATAACACTCAAAACCAATAAATAAAAATCAATACTTTAAACACATTATATATATAACATATAATAAGTATTATATATAACTAATATATACTTACATATATAATATGTTCATATAGAAGAGTAGAAAACAAAGCATGCTGCCCTGTCAAGTGGAGGTATTGTCGGCATAGGGAGGAGGTGGTGGCTAATAGGGGTGTTGCGAGGGTGTGTTCGGAGGTTGCTAGAAAACTCGGCATGGGAGAGAGTGGCTGCGTGGTGATTTGTCATAGCGTCGCGTGGAGGAGAAAGGCGGAGCACGGGATGCTGTTGGGCGGTGCAGGTGGTGGATGAGTAAAAGGCGAAGGCAGGGTGACCGGGCTTGGCAGTGGAAGGCTAGGGGAAGTCTCGGCAAAAGGAACATTAGGGTTTCGGTAAGGGGAAACGTGGCCATGCGGCTATGGTGCTCGATCGCGTGATGTCGGTGTGGCAGAGGGCGGGAAAGTGGAGGAGAAGGCTATGGGATAAGGTGCAGGCGGGTTTGATTCGGCGGAGGCGGTTGCTTGTTTCATGCGGTGGGAAAAGGATAGGCGGAGTGAGAAGATGGTGGTGCTCGGGGAGGATGACATGGCAATTGCGGAGATCACGTGGATAGGCTAGAGGCAAGATCGAGTGGTGGAGCTTCGGTTCAAGGAGGCAAGGGTTGTGGAGGAGATGCTAGGGAACGTGAAGGGAGGTGAAAGAGAAGGAGGTGAGGCCGACGTTATCAGGTGGAGAAGAAAGAGAGAGGGCGCAGGTTGGAAGAAAAAGGAGGAGGGGAGAGATCTGGAAAGAAGACGAACAGTATCTCCTCAAATATGTGTAAACTTATATACCTTATATTATATATATAATTTCAAAAGCAAATCACAGAATGAAAATTGTAAGAGAAAGAAACGGACCATAAATGCAATAGAAAATAAAATTTAAACGTTGGGAATAGAGAATGTTAAGGCATGAGAATTTATGAAATAATAAAAGCAAATGACCGTTGATTTTCAAACGGCAGACAATTGAAAGGTCACAGAACATTCTAGAACTCAAAATGTGTACCGATACAACTACCCGTTTCGCGGATTTCGCCGCGTACCGGACGCTGAATTACACAAATAAATATACCGCGTAGATCAGCACGACGAGATGAACAGAATGGTACACAGATATCAGTGGTACGATCGTCCTATCAAAAGTTGGTATTCGCTGCCACACTATTGTTAATTTGTCAAAATAAGATAGACGGAGCTAGAGAAGTCCAAAATTAACGAAACGAATTATGACGTCTCACTCAGAAAATGATAAACATTTTTATTATATAAAAATATTTAGATTTCGAAAATATTTTATTTTCATCAAATATCAACTGATTTAAATTTAAATAAAATTACACAACAAAATAAACTTCCATATTCTCTGATGAAAATCTGACATTTGCTACGTTTAAATAGATGCATTCCAAATATCAAATTTTCATTACTTCAGTTAATTATGTTATTAAAACCGTTAAAAATTACTGGTCGTTACATTATGTATATATATGTATGTGTGTGTATAAATTATTCAAAAGTTTATATATATATATATATTAAAGCACATAAGCATACATTTGGAAGATTGTATACTGGAGGGGCTAACATGTCTCTTGTGATGTAAATCTCAGCACTTATACACGGGCACGTCAAACCTAGCATAGATTACTACGTTACACATGCACACACACACACATACACATATATATATATGTGTGTGTGTGTATGATACACATATATCTATATATAATATTAATTACATAATATAAAACTACATTATAAATTTAAATAAAATAATGATTTTACTTAAAAGTAATTTAGAAATGTTCTAAATAAATTAGACTTCATAGGTCCGATAAAGATCCAAAATAGTAAAAAAAATTGAAATTTACTCATTTCTTCCGTTGCGGGATGACCTAGTTCCAACAAATACACAAGGTCATGAAAACAAGTAAGATTTCCTAAAATATGAAACCTCAATTACAAGACTCTAAAAGCATGTTGGAATTTTTTTGTTACTCTATGAAATGTTTCTTTACTATTATTGGGACCATGAACGTCCAAATCAATGTTTTCCATTTTGAATAGATCTCTTTTATGAACTAATAGCCTATTGTGTTTAGTGTCACAAACATTATATACTTCCATTCATAATTGTTTACAATTTTCATGAACAAGTAAGATTGTTTCAAGTCATTAATGTCGTCAACGAGCTAAGTGCTCTAGAAAAAATCATGATGGAATCATAAGTAATTAGAGATAACCACTTATCTAAGCAATCATGGTATCGACTACCTATTGGTCAAGTATTGATATGCGATATTTAAAATTAGTGGTATAATATCATATTATATCAACCAAATATCAAACATCACTACAATAAGTTATAAATGCTACTGTACCATGTTTTATTGTTATAAATATATTATTCTTTCAAACAGTTGAATCTATGGCAAATTACTGAAAAGGTAGACTGAATAAAGGAATATAATATTTATATTACATTCAGTTAGGATCCTCTACTAAACTACAAGTTGTAAAATTAGCTCATAAAAAGTGAAAACTATATATAATATTTGTCTTTAGTGTTTTTCATCATCTATTTATCGTTTTTTACTCATTTAACCATACAAGACACCTTTTACAATTTTCAGATATGTCTTTATCCGTTGTTTCTTTTTAGCTTTCATTTAAGTGAGTGGTTAGATCATGTTAATTTGAAATTTGATTTATACTTCTAGCTCCTTTATAATTATTGATAGATTAAACATTTAAATATACCAATTTCTACATCCAAAATTTCTGACGATGCATGATATCTTTGAAAACTAAATAGATGAAAGTTTATAAATTAACTTACAAACTAGAAATAAACAAAACAAAAGTGAGTAAACTGAAAAGTAGCACTTACATGATGTTATTTATGATGGTAAAGAAATAAAATAAAATATATGAAATAATGAATAACTATATTTTTCTTTTTTAATAGACTTGATGGAGAAAATGAAGAAAACATTATTATAACTAGAAAAATTGTACATAGACAATATGATAGAGTTAGGGGTATGTCATATGGGCAATTATGTAATTTGTTACATGTATCTACAGCAAGTCAAAAAGGATGGTCCAATAGTAAAGGCCCAAATCGATTTTAGGCCTTGGCTAATTTTTAAATTAAGATTTGTAAACTTAAAAGATATTTTAAATTTAAATATTAAGTTTAAAATATAAAATTAAATTTTTATTAAATGCATTCAAAATTTACAAAATTATTTTGAAAAATTATAAAAACTTCAATTTATAAATCTCCTTTGTTAACTAATTCAATTTATAACTCAATTTTTTTACACCAACAATCCATATTATAAGTTGAATACTTATAATTCATTTATTTTACAAAATCGTTTCCATTTATAAGTTCACAATTTATAAATTTCATTCACCTATAAATTTCTTAAAAATTCATTTTAACGCTTATAAAAACTCGTTTTATAATCCTAATATTTTAAAGTTATAAATATCAATTTTGTACATCTTTTATATACATCGTTTTTAATAATTCAAAAATTCCAATGAAAACCATTTTATAAATTACTTAACCATTTATTTCAAAAAATTACCTTTCGGTTATATTTCACAAAAATCATAATTTTTATGACTTTAAAAGTTGAACGTTTATAAATCAATTCAAAAATTAAATAAACGTATACTTTCAAACATCACTCTAAAAATCTCTTTTAAATCTGCATCGTTATTTTTAAATTCAAAAATGAATCCGATGATGCAACAGCACCAATAAGTCAATCCCAACAACAAACATCATATATCAACATATGATAACAGAATACATCACAATATCTATAAATAAATAAATACTAGTGAGGAATCCAGTTGGATCCCTCCAACCTGTTTCCCTGCATCCACATACGTTAGCACAATACCAATTCCACTTCGAGGTGGAATATCGCGGTATATGGGTTTTATAAAATATCATCCGCTTAATAACGGCGCAATAGGGTCTCATCCGCTATATAATGCGGGAAATTAATCAATCCAATATATACATATGCCAATATGTATATATTGCTATATATAATACTATATATACTATATCACATCCAAACAGTCAATCAAATCAATCAATAACTGCAATTCATTTTGAGTGAGAAAATCTCACCTTTGCTTTTATTTGCAATCCAATTTTCCATTCCAGTTTGTTTTCTCGACTTTATTTGACCTTGTATAGACAATTTTATACAATCGGTTAATATTCGAATCAAATCGAACAACTCAATTTCTAACTTTCAATTATACAATGATTTTTCTATCTTAAAATTGAAATTTTTGACTTTTAAACTGATTTCTTTTAAATAAATTTATTTAACCAACATTTCAATTTCAAACTAACTTTCCTTTTAAATAATTTTCTTGATAACCAAAAATAAATTTAACAAGTTATTATTTTCCCCAAAATTACATATACATACTTATTTAATAATCTATGCCAGTTTAAAAATCTATTTTCTTTTATATAAACTATACGATGTTATAAAATTACTAGATATGCATTTCTTTACTGTAACATACATATACATCATTTTTTTTTCTGAAACTATCAAAACAAAATTTTACTTTACTGTAAATACTTCCTTTGTTAATCCACATATTTATTAATATGTAATTTACTTGTAAAATAAAAATATATGAATTTACCTGCATTCGAACAAATTCTCCCCCGATCGAACGGCGTCGAACCCTTAACTCGCGACCCCTAAACGAATGAACCTCCATCATTACTCGTCGAAGTCGCCTGCGCCCTAAAAATCGGAGCTCACGACTTTGCCTCCATCTCGACGCCATCATCGGCTACTCGCGAACGTCATCGCGAAGTCCTCCCTTCCAGACATCACCGCTCCACCAAGAACGCCTTCAACCTTCGATTCGCCGCCATCGCGCTCGTTCGCGCTTCCCAGACCTTGCTCGAAATCGAGCCCTCCACTTCGTCATTGCCCCAATTTCCATCGCGACGCGCCTGGAATCGATCACGCGATCGATTTCTCTCTCTTTTTTTTTGAAGAAAACTCGGCTGTTAATTTCTTTTGTTTGTGGATTTTGAACGGAAGAAAGGCTACGCGGCCATTTAAATTTTTCTTTATCAGGGATTTTGATTTTAAACGAAAAGAAGTGGGCGGCCATGCTTTGAAAGGAAGGGGGAAACTCGACCATTAAAATTTTGAACGAACGAATAATATTTTCTTTGTTTGATTCAGAACTGAGGAGAGAGAGGAATATTTGTAATAAAAAAGGGGCGTGCTTGCACGATTTTCTTCCGTGTTCTCTGCGTGATACTAGGCGTGAGTTAGGGGAGAGTATCGTGCCTGCCTTAACTGATGTCGGCAAAATTTAAATTTTAAATTTAAATTGTATTTGATTTAAACTTTAACGCGTTTATGTGTCGTACGCTCACATAACAATTCCGAAAAATACGAAAATTGAAATCGGGTAATAACAAACTATTACGGACCCAATGGAACTGGTTTCGTCGAATTCCGAGACTGTGCCTCGGACGGCTATTTTAAATATCGATTCGAACAATAAAATTCAAAACTAATCAAATCAATTTCAAATTCGATTCTGAAGCTCCAATTATCTTCAGTATTATCAATATGAATTTTAAAAGCTTTCGAAATATTTTTCTTCAACTTAAAATTGAAGATTCAAATTTTTATTCAACATTCAATAGATTAAATTTTATAATTTAATTGCCAATTTATTCTGATAATTTGAAATTCAAGTCAAACCATCATTCAAATATTTAAAATAAATTAAATATTTTCAATTTAAATTGTTCAAAATTCTTGGTCGTTACAAGCAGAAAAGGTTCTTGGTTTCTTGGCAGTTACAAAAAGAGCTCTAGCTTGGTGGGAGTCCATAACTCTGAATGATTTAGAAGATAATTTCTCATGGGAATGGTTCAAGGAAGTCTTGGAAGAACAATATATGTCAGCAGCTGGAAGATCACGCCTTTATCAAAGTTTTATGGATTTAAAAAAAGGAGAGAAGTCGGTAGAAAAATATTCCAACAAGTTCAGTGAATTGTCCTGTTTTGGGCTGGGTCTAATAGACACTCCTTTAAAGAAAAATGAAATGTTTATCGCTGGGATAAAGGGGCAATATCAAGACAGGATGGGCGGGCATGTAAAGGGAACCTTTGTAGATTTGTTATACATGGGTTTCCAATATGAAACTCTAGACAAGAGGAATTCGCCCACAACTCAAGGCGACAACAATAACTGGAAGAAGAGGAAGTTCAACCATTTTGGGAAGAAGCCATAGCAAGGTAAGCCAGAAGGAGGATCGTAAGAAAATAATTTGAAGGATGTTACTTATTATAATTGCCAACGGAAGGGTAATTTTTCCACCTATAAGAATCCTAAGGCTCGCGATAGGACCTGCTGCAATTGTCATAAACCAGGGCACCAAAAAAAGGATTGCCCACTGGTAAAGAAAGGAGAACAGGTCAAAGTTTTTTCCATTAAAGATGAACCCTCAACTTTGAATGTTGCGAAGGGCAAGAGAGTTCTTAAAGGTAATATCTGCATTAATGAAAATCTAGTTACAGTATTATTTCTAAAGAATTGGTTGAAAATTTTAAACTTACCACGAAAATATTAGATATCCCTATCTGTGTCTCTAACTCCATAGGTGGTAAACTAATCTCGGTATAATTTGTGAAAAAGTACAAGTTACTTACCGATTCCAAAAAAATGCATGTAACCTAATCATCCTCGATTTAATTGGATTTGAGATTATACTTGGTATGGATTGGTTGTCTAAATACAAGGACGTTCTTGATTGTGTTGAAAGGACAGTGCATTTCGAAAATAAAAGAAGTGAACCTTTTAAAATAACGTGTGAAGAACCAAGTCCAGTAATGGATAGTTTTATGTATGCCCTAAATTCGTTTCAAAAAATTCTAGAAGAAATGCCAATTGTTAAGGAATTTTCAGATGTTTTTGAGGAAGTTAAAAGTTTATCCCCATATAGAAAATTAAGTTTTGAATTGACTTAATTTTCGGTGCGAGGTCTGTTTTTTCACTCTTCTCGAAGAATGGCCCCCAAGGAAGTAAATGAATTAAGGAATCAAACTGATGAATTGTCAAAGAAAGAACTAATTAGACCAAGTCGTTCAAGTTGGAGCTCAGTAGTAGTTTTCATTGCAAAGTCGGACGGCTACCTAAGACTCTTTGTGGATTATCGAGACATAAATAAACAAATGATTGAGAATAAGTATCCTCTATCCGGTATTGATGACTTGTTTGATTGACTTCATGGTGCTCGAATATTCTCCAAAATGGACCTAGCTACAGGATTCTATCAATTAATAATAGCAGAAGATTGCATTCCTTTAACTGCATTCAGAGGACCAAATGATTTCTACAAGTGGTTGGTTATGCCTTTTGGGCTAACCAATGCGCCCGCTTATTTTGTGGACCTTATGAATAGAGTATTCATGGATGTGCTCCACAAATTCATGTTGGTTTTTATTGATGATATTCTTATATATTCAAAGACCGAAAAAGAACATGAAAGGCATTTAGAGATCGTACTAGAAATATTGAGAAGGAATGTGCTCAAGGCTAAGTTATCAAAAATGCCACTTCTAGGAAGAAAAGGTAAGGTTCCTTGGTCATGTTGTGTCAAAAGAAGGAATCTCAGTTGACCTAGGGAAAATTACAGCCATTCTAGATTGGAAGCAACCACAAACTCCAAAGGACCTTCGCAACTTCTTAGGATTGGCAAGATACTACTGGAGATTTATTCAGGACTTCTCCAAGATTTCCTATCACTTAACAAAGTTGACTTTGAAGGAAGTTAAATTTGAATGGACGTCGAAATGTGAAGAAGCATTCTAGGAACTTAAGAAAAGGTTAACAACCGCTCCAGTCCTGACTATTATTGATGAAATTAGCGATTTAACCTTTTATACTGATGCTTATGGAGAAGGATGGCGCAGTACTAATGCTACATGGGAAGGTTTTCGCATATGCTAGAAGGCAGTTAAAGATGCTTGAGTGAAATTATGCTATACACGACTTAGAACTATGGCCGTTGTGTTCGCACCGAAGATTTGAAGACATTATTTACTGGGTAAGAATTTCTCATAGTTTATTTTGATAAACTTTGTTTGACCTTGGTAAATGATATTCCTTCTTTAAACAGGTGAAAAGTTCAAACTCTTCACAGATCACAAATCCTTGAAGTATCTTTTCACTCAGAAGGTCTTAAATATCAGACAGCAACGTTGGCTAGAATTTCTCGCGTCATATGATTTAGATATACTATATACATCTGGAAAAGCCAATGTGGTAGCGGATGCATTAAGCAGAAAGCATGCCATTATAGCTTATTTAATAGCACATCCAACTTTGACTAACTATATAAAAGAGAACCAGCTCAGAGATCCGTTTATTCCAAAAATGGTCAAAGTAGTGGAGAAAAACACAGTACCAGGAAGATAGATAGGATTCAAGGTGGATGGTCAAGGAATATTAAGGATGAATTAAATAGTATGCTTCCCAAATATCGACGGGATAAGGCAAGAAGTTTTAACAGAATGTCACAATTCTCGACTTTCAGTACATTCCGAAGTTACCACAATGTATCGAGATATGAAGAAGACTTTTCGGTGGGATGGTATGAACAGGGATATCTCTATCTATATTAGCAGATGTGCAAATTGACAACAAATCAAAAGTGATCAGCAAAAGACTGTTGGATTACTCCAACCTCTTGAAATTCCGACTTGGAAACAAGACCAAATATCAATGGATTTCATCGATGGCTTTCCTCGATCAAGGAAAGGGAATGTAAGCATTTGGGTATCATAGATCGATTGACCAAAAGCACACACTTTATCCCAGTTTAGTCAACGAGAACTGTTGCAAGTCTTGTAGAAATATACATGAGGGAAATTGTTCGATTGCATGGTGTCCCAAGCAGCATAGATAGTGATCGAGATCCAATCTTTACAGTAAGTTCTGGGAAGCATTACAAACAGCTTTGGGAACGAAGCTAAATATAAGCACCGCATATCAACCCCAGGCTGATGGGCAAACTGAAATGGTGAATTGGGTATTGGAAGATCTTCTGAGAGCTTGTATCTTACACTACAACAAAAATACCTTTCTGCAACTGCCAAAAACAGTTGTAATAGGTCTATTACAACGGGCGGCCGCCCGTCTTAATATCCAAAGTTGTAATAGAGTTGGAGATTTTTACAACTGTCACCGACAGTTGCAGGAGCAGTTGTAAAAAACCTTATTTACAACTGCTTTTGACAACTGTGGTAAAGTCTATCGTAACTGTTGGATTGACAGTTGTTATAGGTCTCTTTTTGCAACTGCTAATAGCAGTTGCAATAATACCTTTTGCAACTGCTTTTGGCAGTTGTAATAGATTCATTTACAACTGTTATTGACAGTTGCAGTAAATCCTTATACAATTGCTACCAACAATTGCAATTCATCTTCCGACAACTTCCATTAACCATAAATTTCACAACATTATAATTAAAATTGATATTTCACTAATAATAACTACAATCGTTAACATTACTTGAAACAACACGAACCATTCACATTTAATAAAAGCTAAAACAATTCAATTTTACACCAATTTTGAATTCATAATTCTATTACAAAACATAACTAAATCCATAACATACGTCAATATAAATACAGATGCGTACTAATCAAAAGAGATAAATTCCTCGTGCCAAGCAACAATTCTCCCAACCGCTTGTCCAATAGTACAGACATATGAAGTAGGCCTATATGGAATAGCTTAAGAATCCACCACCAATCGACCCAAGCCTTCCAAGTATATGCTCCTAGCGGTACATGGTGCACTAAAATAGTAGGATCAGTAGATGCAATTATTGCTTCTGCGACAACATTCCTTCAAGATATAAAACTTTGCCAGAGACAATCATAATATGAGCAATTTTAAACGTACAGACATGAGCACACAGCTCACATACATGGAAAATGTAACTTTAAAAAATATTTAAGATGACTGTTGAATTCTGAAATCAGTACAAAACATATAATACTTGTTCTTTAAATTGTTTATGATGTTCTATGTATTGAGCTCTCATTCAAAGGTTTAATTAAAAATAAGAGGCTATACCTTCCACGAATTTGTAATCTCTTCGCGTTCTTCAATGAAAAGTTCCTTAATGATTGACCTTGACTGTAATAGCATCATATGAGTATCTATTAGTTGTTGAAGCTAAGTATATGCTAGGCTAGACGGTTGTTTGAGCTAAATCTATTACTTAAACATGAAAATAAGAACCAAATATTGCTTCCGTGGCACCTTTCTTTTTTCGTTATTTCAAAATGCAGCCATCCTATTCCTTCTTTGTTTTATTTCAACGTACTACCTCATCCAATATATCTTAAAGGCTATATTCTAAATTTTTGGTGTTATAACAAAATGCATCCTCTTTTTTTATCTTCTAAATCCCCATTGTCTTTTTTTGTAAAAGGTTTACGGATCAAAAGTGATTTTTTTTACATGTGATGTTCATTATTAAGACCATTTGAATTTGAAATCATTTTGGGACTTATAACTCATTCAAAATGATATTTCAAATTGACAGTTAAATGAATATTTACAATGGTCTATATTGACTGGCAAGAAGAAGTTAAAATTTTTGAAACGGATTCAAACTTTGTATAAATAATCTCTCTAATGAACATAATCCACAAACTTTTTTTACATAAAAAGACAAAGGGGGATTTTAGAAGATAAATAATATGCATGTTCGTGTATATGGAACGAAAGAGACAAACTACAAAGATAATTTACAAATCATATCGAGTTCGAACAAATATAAGTATATAAATATAAACAATGGCTGGTATCCCATCTTGTTTATGTTAGTGCCAGTAATGCTATTAACTCACAAAACCTACAGTTCTAATTACTTTAGTACACCAATATGCTCTTGCTTAAAACAATTCAATCTACATTATTATATCTTATTATTCTATTAACAAGGCTAAATATTCAATCAAGTTGTTATTAGGTGAGAAAAAGATTTGAAGTAGATATTACAATGAACTATAAGACATGATCCCTGCTCATCACAACCAAATTCTACATAACTTACCAACCACAACCACTTTTGTTTACAAGCATACCCATTTTTGTACAAATACATATACACCATACAAAGTTTTTCAAAAAATTTCTTGGTGGGCTTCCCCATAGGCAGGGTCTGTGCATAAGCAGTCATAACTACTTATAAACAACTTATTCCAATTTTAGTATTTAACAGTTTTTTATATGAAACTTAAAAAAATGACCTATAAATGGAAATGTGAGAAGCAATGATTTGTTGCTTATGACATATGAATGTATTTCATAAGCAACTTATTTTCTTAATGAGATTTTGTTATTCTGTCATGTATTATTTATCACACTGCACATTACCATATATGATTATTAGTTTATAGTTAGTTAATTTTTATAAACTTACTGAATTTTTATAAAACTTACTTGATTTTTATAAATTGGTTGATTTATTATTATAATTAATAATATTATTATATCATTATTATACTCATTTAAATTATTATTATTATCATCATAAATCTTAATTAACTTATTATTATTATTATAAATTTTAGTTAGTTTTTATAAAATTATTTATTATTATACTTAGTTAATTTTTCATAAAATTTATTACTATTATTATCATTATTTAGTTATATTTTTATAATACTTAGTTAATTTTATAAACTTATTGAATTTTTATAAACTTATTGATTTTTTATAAAATTTAGTTAATTTTTATAAATTAGTTAATTTACTACTAATGCTACTACTACTATTATTATTGACTCGTTTAATTATTATTATTATTATAAATCTTAATTAACTTATTGTTATCATTATTATAAATCTTAGTTAATTTTTATAAAATTATTTATTTATTATTATTATACTTAGTTAATTTTTATAAAATTTATTATTATTATTATTTAGTCGTATTTTTATAATACTTAGTTAATTTTTACAAACTTATTGAATTTTTATAAACTTATTGAATATTTATAAAACTTAATTAAATTTTATAAATTAGTTAATTTATTATTAGTGGAAAATAGGCACAAGGACAAATTTTCATAAAAATTTTGGCTGAAGGACAACAAGTTTCATTTTTAGGCTGAAGGACAAACTTTGAAAGGTAATTAGGCTAAAGGACAATGCTAAATACAACTAGCATTTTGTACAATGTAAAACTGAATATAATGCTAGTTATAATTAGCATTTTGTACAATGTTTGCACTGTACAAAATGCTACTATATTTAGCATTGTCCTTCAACCTAATTTTCTTTCAAAGTTTGTCCTTCAGCCCAAAAATGAAACTTTATGTCCTTCAGCCTAAATTTTTTTCAAAGTTTGTCCTTATGCCTAATTCCCTCTTATTATTATTATTATAGACTCGTTTAATTTTTATAAAACATAGTTAACTAGTTATTTATAAACTTGTTATATTGGAATGCCACAAAAGAATAACGACAACCATAAAAGAACCGCAAATAATATACTTGCTTTGTTCGTGAATCTAGACAGCACCACTTAGACACCTGTAATATACGTATGATTCACTTAGTTAAATTCAACATAATTAAAGATTATACAGCACACTTGTTTCAAATACACAAAGACTTAGTATGTTAGTTCATATTGAATTTGTGTGATATTTTTTTAATGTCCAAACTGAGCAAATCTCTGTTCTTGACATGCAAGTAAATATTTGATTCTCTTTTTGTCAAGGACTGGAAACTAGTCTACAATGCAAGTTTGATTAGAAAGAAATAATTAATTTTAGGCAGTTTATGACACTATCTGAATCCGATATCCGAAAATAATTACGGATACAAACGCAGATATGACACTATCTGAATCTATATCCAACCATTTACATATAGGCATATGATATAATGCGCGTATAATTTTATTAAAATGTGTTTCCTTAGTTGCTCATTAGAACAGTGCGTGTGCCACTATACTAGAAAAATATATTCAAATCTTTTCCCCGATAATGTGCGAAACATTAATTATATTTAGTCATATCAACAAAAGCTTCACATGTAATAAAGCAAAAAATGATGAAAAATACATTACCATTTCGCCTGATTTTGGTATTGTACCATGCCATTTTGGAATAACTTATGCTCATTCTACATATGCTGCATTTGTACCAGTGCCTAGTATCACGACTATAACAACATCATTATCATAATATCTCCCGCCAGCCAATGTTCCTATTGTATCATTGATCTACAGTAAAGCAATAGTTTAAAATTAAACATCATTTATACAATGTTATATGTCGTATATTGATGCTCCTGAAGAAAGAAAGGAAAACTGTAAGGAAGCACAAACCAGTGCTGCAACATGCATATCGAGACCCTGTCTTTTCATTGCCTTTGTCAATTTGGCAACCACGTCTTCTCCTTCCTAGCACAAAAAAACAGAGAAATTAGCTATATGCTAGACTTTATAAACATGAATCTTCGTAGAACAATAACTGCAGTGAATTATCACTCTTGAGTGAATATGATTATTCATTGTGCTCTGTTGCCTAATGAACCTCTAGTTGATTCATATACACTGTATACATGAACAGTATGGCAACCTATTCAAGTTATTCAAAATTTATGATATGAATATGAGTTTGACATATTATTTGCTTAAAGAATGAATCAAGCTAATTTAAACACATCTGTTTTCTAAATTCCGAAGCAGCAATACCTATGAAGCTAATGTATGATATTCATATACACTGTATACTATGCATGACACTCGTGAGACATCATAGTGATAACCTGAACTGTGTACATTGACACATAGCAACAAATAAAATGTTCTCTGTGTATAATCTTGTACGTCCTAATCAACTTTCACTTTCATTATTTTCAAATTTCAACTTCCCACCTCCATTTTACTAGGCAATAAATAACTTCTTCAAACGTGATCATAGACATTTGAATAAAAAACGGATTGAATAAAAACATAAGTTTATTTGATTCAGGTTATGAATGTGATTTTCTTTTTCTTTTTCCTCCAAGGGTCAATGCTAGTTTTCAATAATGAGCCATTCCAAAAACTGGCATAGTTGTACTGTATATATGATATGAATAATTAGCCAGCTATAATACTTCACCATATGCATATTCTGGAGTTATAATAACTAACCAGCTATAATACCAATTTCTGAAAGAAAAATACTAGGAATAATTGGAAATTTAATATCCTAATATATAAGAAAAAACTTACCCAGCACATCGGGCTATCTTTCATGAATGTATGAGAACTATTAGTGGGCCTTTTTCCATTAATTATCTCTAAAAGCATCATAATGAAAAAGAATAAATCGGATTTCTTTGTTAGTTTACCGCTTGATGCATATTATGGAGCCAAGTACCTGCAATAATTATAGTTATATATGAATGTGTGTGTAAATAAATATCAAGCAATAAAGAAATGAAGTGAGAAAAATATTTACCCGTAGTTCCCATTACATGAGTAGATATGTATGCCATTGTCAGAAGATAATTTGGCTAATCCATAGTCTGCATCCTAGAAGAACCAAACAATACAATTTGCTTAGCAATGTAAAGGAAGCATCATACTCTTGTTCAAATGTTCCATAGTATTACCACTGCTTCGAAGTTGAAACCGAGAAGAACGTTGGATGATTTTCTCTCTATGTATGAGATGCGGATGGCCTTTATTTAGAAATCATATATTAGACAACCCAAAATAGAATACAATAGATGAATATAAAATCGAACTGATGCTTACAATCTTCATAAAGGTAGGCAAGCCCTTTTGTTGACCCAGTGCAATCTTTAGTATTGTATGCCAATCCATCGTCGGGAGCCCCTTTCCTTTCCATGCATACTAACATGTTTAAAATGAGTGAACTCTAACAATACACAATACAAGAGTTGAGTTTACAAACTTGTTTAAAATGTTTTACTGATTATAAACATTTCTTATATTGCACAGTTGAAATCAAGCTACTTTTATTATTTTTCTTCTCTAAGTTGATTAATTTTAAGTTGAATAATAGGGTTTCTGAACTAGACATGTTTATGCTGTTTTTTTATAGTGTTCATAGTTTTTCTATTGTCCTGCAACTTGAGTTTATTTCATTTACTTGCATGTCTAAGGTTTCTTTTTGTAATTGAAAGTACTACTATTTTTTTAATTTCAATCAATAATCCGCTACTGCCCTTAATAAAGCATGTCCCACTAGAAGGAAAGATTTTTCAAGCTCAATGTGAACAATCAATCCAGCGATGGTTTTGAAATACCGTTGAAAAGTTACCACTAAAATTGTTGGCTAATAAAAACTTTAAGCTAAAATTATAAAATTATGGATGATTAATAGTAAAGATGTCCAGTACATATCTTAAGATGCTATAAGCATTAAGAAAGTTGCACGCATGCACATCTATAGTCCATGCTTTAATTTACTAGTATATTCATCATAACATTGAAATAATAAAAATTAACACTCTTTTAATGCTAAGGAGAATAAAAATTAACACTCTTTTAATACTAATATCAGCAGTTTGGTGGAGCAAATCAGATACCCTACCTATATCAACGGCAACGACGAGCAAATCAAATGGCAGAGCAGAGCGTGGTTTTGCGGAGAGTGGCTGGTTAGGGTTCACGGGTTTCGTTGATGGCAACGACGGCGAGCAGTCTAGCTTTTTCGATGGCAACGGTGGCGAGCGGGTTTAGCTTCGAGGATGGCAAGGGCGGCGAGCTCAATGCGGTAGGGTTAGGGTTTAGGTGTATGAATTTTTTTTTGGAACCGTGCTGTTCATAATTTCCATCGCTTTGCTCGAGATGCCGATATCAGGGTGAACTTGCTTCAAAACTTTGAAAATGTAGATTTTGTAGGTCTTGTTGATCGCCTTCTTCCTTTTCTTCTTATCAACGGCCGAAGAAGCCTCTTTTGATGGCAGACGTTTCATAGCTTGGGCGGCGGCGGGTTTCTTATCAGCTTTTGGAGCCATCTGTGATTGAGATAGAAATCGAAAGAGGATTCCTAAAAATTGAGAATTGGGGAATCAAACCAAGAAGAGTGGTGCTATAGGGGTATGAAATTTTGACCGCAAGTTTTAGTATAACTAGTTAATAAATTGAGCGGCCAACGAAATAAACGGAGGGAAGTTGAAATTTTATCGAGCTGGAGAGCGGTATTGTATCTGTTGAAAAGACAACTAATAGAAACAGTTGTTATAATTAAACATTTACAACTGGCACAAAAAAGCAGTTGTTATAGACGTATATTGCAACTGCTGCTCAAATAAAGTTGTTAAAAGTACCTTTGTTACAACTGCTGTAAATAACAGTTGTTAAAAATAACCTATTACCACTGTCGGTTTGTGCTAGTTGTAAAGTAAAAGTTGTAATATGGTTGTTTTGTTGGAGGTTCGTGGGAAAATCATCTTCATCTTGTGGAATTCTTCTACAATAATAGTTATTAGGCAAGTGTTGGCATGACACCGAATGAAGCTTTATATGATCGTCCATGTAGATCCTTAGCATGTTAGATCGCAACCGAAGATCGGTTAATACTTGGTTTCGATATGATTCGAGAAGCTTCAGAAAAGATAGACATGATCAGAAAGAGGATGAAAGAAGCCCGGAGCAGGTAGAAAAGTTACACTGATCAAAGGCGCGGGAATTTGGAATTCCCAGTTGGAGATTTTGTATTCTTGAAAGTCTCTCCGATGAGAGGAGTGGTAAGATTTGGACGGACAGAAAAGTTAGTACCTCAATTTATTGGACCTTTTCCCCATGCTTGAGCGGATTAGCACATTAGCTTATCATGTGGAATTGCCCGAAAGGTTGTCTGGTGTGCACAACGTCTTTCACGTATCCCATCTATGAAAATATGTGCATGATCCGGAATAGATTATAGAAACAACTGCCCAGAAAGATTTAGAAGTGGAACCAAAGTTGGCATTTATCAAATGACCGGTTCGAGTCGTGGATCACGATGAGAAGTGATTAAGAAAGAAGGTTGTAAGGTTGGTTAAAGTTCAATGGAGCGGTGATGCCGAAGACTGCACCTGGGAAACAGAAGATAAAATGGGGAAAGCTTATCATGAGTTTAGGATTGATGTATAGTTTGCATGTGGTATCGAGATAGTGTACACACCGCCTGTTGTGTGGTCACTTATCATATCTTGTATACATTTCCCCTTGTCAAATATATATTCCTTTTTGAGTCATTTTCTTCTTATCCTTTGGAAATGACTTAAACATGGCATGCTGTAAGACTATGTGGTTCGCAACCATTAGGATATGGTCATCACCTTTCTAGATTACTCTCTATATGTTGAGTATTTGTGTATGTTATCAGATCGTTGGTTACGACCGGAGTGATGTCACATTCGGTTCTATCCGCCACCAGATAGGTCTGCGATTAGGTCGGTGTTGCCAGGTGCAGATGTTTCAAAGGTGTTGATCCTCGGTACATCCCTCTAGAGATGTACTTTACGGAAGGTAGTCCCTTACCTTGCCATTGTATGGAATCTGTTCTTCAATAAGTGCCTTTGGATTTGATTGTAGAGCCTAGTATGCTGGAATTTAATAATGTAATAATTTCGATTAAGATTGTGTATATTTATCCGAAAGTTGTTTCCAAAGGAATGTCATTAAAAATAATATTATCAGATTTTGCGTGGTAAAATTTTTGGTTATCATAAGGTAAAAACATGTTCCGTGTTTATGTGCGGCGTGGTCTTATGAGATATCATTTATTTTCAAATATCTGTATTTTGAGTTTCTCACACCAGTTTCATGGCTGACTCGGAGTTTACTTTCATTTTTCCTTAAACTCTGAGTGCCCTATTTTTTTCGGGCAGCCAATTAATTAGGTAGTATGTAGCATTTTGAGAAGGAATATGGAGCATTTTAGGTCCTTTGTAGAAAGTTATCTATTAATTTTGTTGTATTATGTATGATATATCTACCAACACCTGTGAAGATAGGCAATTATAACTATCATGGTTAGATTAGTACTTCCTAGAACTTTGATGGAGCAATTTGAAGTAATTGCATGTACTACTCATATGTATAATTAAACGTTGAATACGATGTGACATTCTATTTTGTTTGTCTTCTAACTTTATTTTCCTTTATCCCATGATAATCCGCCTCTGTGACACTTGGATTTGCGGCACGGATAACAAAAATGTATTAATATCGTTTTTTGAGAATCGAGAAGATCAATCGTCACACGAAGCTTGGTTACGTTTTTTTACTGTATACATTGAAACCATACCAGGTGACACGGCACAACTCCATGTTTATTTTAAAACCAATACTTACATTTGTCACATGGGTGAATGCAACAAGATTAGAAGGAAGCAAAAGCAACTTAGATACTTAGGTACTTTTTATTCCACCAAGGCAACAACAACAACGATAACTACACTAAAACTCCAATAAACAAAGCAAAAGACCATGTTTGTAAATCTTAGAGCACGATAAACGATTTTGTTTTGCCACCATTATAAGATACCTACCACCACCTGTCCACCTCTTTCGCCATCAGAGCCCAACTCGCCGCCCCCTTTTCCACCTTTTCATCCGTTCGTCCGTCCATCATCATCTACCTTCCCACCCAATGGTCAGATTTAAATCATTTTCCCACCCAATGATGAAGCTACAGACACAAAGCTTCCAGCTCCATCACCCCCTTTATAACCCGGCCCCATGTCTACAGCAGATTAATCAACAAAAATTGAAGCAAATAAAAATGGATATGGAAAAACCTAGCCTCACTCACTCTCCTAGCTTCGGCGACGACTTCATCTCCACCGACGATCGTTTCCCTGTTTCTTCGCCCGATTACTCGTTTTCCTTCTCGATCAACTCTCCGGCGCCGGCCGACGATCTCGCCGATTCCGTATTCTCCAACGGCTGGATCCTCCCCACGTTTACTAGTCCCAGATCGCGTGCGGTGCCTGACCCGATAGGTATCGGATCTGGATCCCGATCCGGGTCCGTTTCTTCTTCTGACGAAATCGAGCTGGATTCGCCGAGGAATTGGAAGAATAAATGGAGGATTAGGGATTTGGTGTTTGGGCGGTGGAGGGGTTTGAACGATGTGAAGCGCAAATTTGGGAATTTGAGATGGAGGAAAAGGGAGAGTGGTAGAAGAGACGTGGATATGGGTTCGATGCATAGATTGTTGTATGGGAAAGAGAAGGCGGAGAGACGAACGACGTTACTGCCGTATAGTCAGGATTTGTTAAGTGGCTTTTTTGGCAGTGCGTCGCATCGTGCGACGTCGTTTGACCTTAGGGTGGTGCGTTCACAGTAGAGGCGAGGTGAAAGGATGCACAGCCTACGTCTGACGCCGGAATAAGAGTCGGCTTCTTCCCACAAAAGCAGGAGAACAGACATTTGAAGGTGACTGCACTGCACTGCACTGCAAGCGACATGCCTTCCTATTTCTACATGAGTTACTCATCAACCATACTCTTTCTTTCACGGCCACTTCCTCCTCCTTTCCACTGTTTAATAAACAGCCTAAGCACCACCCAAAAAAAAAAAAAAAAAAGAGGAGGAGGAGAAGAAGAAGAAACCGCTGTAGAATGTGGATAAACTGTTATATTTGTATTATTGTATACATGCCTGTGTTTCTGTATATCTGTATGTTGAACTTATTATGTGTGTTATATGCATGGCTAATGAAAATTTTGTTATAACTTCTTTTATATATGACGAAATATGCATACAGCACGAATAGTATACATATCCATAACGATAACATTTACTTAGCTGCTGACAATTAATAAATACAGAAATATATTCTTAAATTTCACCCAATCCCTTTCAAATGAGCAGGAATACGATATTTTTGTTCACTTTTATGTTCCTTTTCCAGTAGCTTTCAAATATTCATTTTCTGTCACTTTCATTTCATAAGGTAGATGCACCTTTGTAAATATTTTTATATTTCGTTCCATTTTGGTATTGAGAATAGCATATAGACTTATAGGACCATTCCGTAGTTTTCTAAATATATTTCAAATTTTCTAACTAAATTTATAGCTTAGATTGTCTTTAAGAATTTCTTTTTGAATAACCGTTATGGCTTCTTATGGTATGTACAATATTTTCAGCACAGCCAGAGAAGAATCGAAACACGAAAATATTCTCTCTCTGTGCTAAATGTTGTGATTATTATATATTGTCAGATTTTTTTTTATTTTAGCCCCATTTTTTGAGCTTATTACACGTATAGTCCTGTTTCGGCCGGCTTGGCATTGAGCTGGCCAAGGTATACTGGTGTCATTTCAAATAGCGTCAGTATGCATTTTTTGCTGAACATTGCGGGCGACATTTCGAAAGTCGCCATGTCGTCCACTACGTTTAATATATATATATATATATATATATATATATATATATATATATATATGTATATATATATGTATGTATGTATGTATATATAAGGCGAATTTTGAAAAGTCGTCAGTCGATTTCTGCTTCAAAACAGAAGCCAACCCCCACCCACTATCTCACTTTGCCCATTCAAAAAAAACGAAAATCTTTCCCCATTTTTTTTTCCCAAAATCAAATTTTGATTGCAAATTTCACGGATTTCTTGTGTTTTTAAACATCTACTTCGACAAGACAACATCTCTTTACTTCGGATCAATCAAGGTGGGTATTTATAAACCCTAGTTTTTTAGTAGATTTGTGAATGAAAATGGCGTAATGTTGTATCAATTATTATTGTAGAATGACTACTAATTTTATTTCAACTATATGCTATTTTAATGATGAATTGGTTATTGATGACCAAATTTATGAAAAGTATGTTGGTGGATCTTACAAACCTGCAAAAGTTCGTAAAGGATCTAACTTTGAACAGTTAAAAGAATCTGTTTACAAAGCAACTAAGATAAAATCAAAGGATTTTTGTATTTATTTGATTTGCAATTGACCAACGATTCCGGATCTAAAGCAACAAAAATTGTCAACGATGGCGAGTTGAATTAATGTTTTTTGTCGTATCAAAATCCTTAGAGTTGTCTGTTGGGAAAACTAGAAGGTTGGTAGTAGAATAACCTGCACCGGCACTTGTAGTTGACTATAGTGTTGAGGATTATTAAAAAATGTTGGGGACCATGAATACTTCTCCAGGAATTCCACCTCCTAGTTACATTAATCCGCATTGAATGTATCACAATATTGACGACAACAAAATATTCTTCGGATATCCTTCTTTCACTAATTTTCAGCAAAATGTACAATTTAGCTATTTATTTCCAACACAGGATAGTTTTGCACGCATGGGTCAAAGATAATACATATTTGATAATCTTGTTAAATTGCATATTATTCATTGTATTAGATGTGATAAAAAAAATTATTTTCATGTGTAGCTTTACTCCACAGCAAAATCCGACGCAAAATAGTGTTGGACCATCAAATAGCCGTAGGTCTTATCCGTAGGTAATTTGTATTACCTTTTATATTCTCGGGTACTCTTTCATGAGTAGATTGAGGACGAATATGGCTATAGCATAAGGCTGACGCTTTCTTATGTATGCTATTATTTTGGAGTCACTACCACTTATTTTCGTTGTGCAGTGTCATGGAGATATTAGCACTTATAATATTATATAGAGATAGTTTCATTATGAGTTTACGATGTATTGGATGTATAAAATCTTATTATATGCGTTGTATGAACTTATGTTGCATCTGATATGATATTTTGGTTCATTTTTATTATGATATCATCTCGCATGTTTTATATCTATGTTGTTTTTATATTTTATCTATGAGTTGTGAGATATACTACAAGTTCTTCATTGAACGATCGTACTTATATAAACCTTGACGGTTTCCCTCCATAAACAGTGTACCACCGCAGCGCACTTCTATATATTGGTGTTTGAGTAGTGGTGGAGGGAAGTCATCACATTACCCAATGGAAAGTCCAAAGGTACTGGAGTGTTCTACTCGATGATACAAAGCTATTGGTCTATAAGCTTCTTTCCATTCCAACTTAACATGAAAAAGTAATGACTCCGATAATAATGGTTTAACCTTCTTCCCTTACTTAGAAAATGACTATGGAACTCAAAACCCAAAAAAGTAATTGCTGAAGCAACACACATGGAAGATAAGATGAAGCATACGATGACAAAGAACTGAATGTAAAGCCGAAGGCATCAGAATCAATCAGATAAATCTGATCATTACAAATTTGTTCGGTACCGAACTAAAAAACTAGTTCAGCAGCCGAGCACATAGTAGCCTATATCGGACCATGAAATGGTCTGGCAGGGTTCTAGTTAGTAGCTTTCTAGATCTTGAGAATGATCCAGTAGGGTTCTAGTCGGTATCGACCAAAGTGGTACAGACCAAAATTCTGCTTGTTTTTAACCAGGCCCAGATGGACCTGGCCTTCGTTCTAGGCTTCAGGATCTGAATCTTAATGACTATGCATCTACATGTAGCAACCTTAAGGTCTCCTGACATGAGTAATAGGCCTATAAATACTCCATAGCATCATCGTTTGGAAAGATGGATCCAAGAGCACCGAGACCTCATAGAATAAAGGGGAAAAGCTTATATAGTACTTTTGGACAATAAGAAAACATCCATAAACACTACTACGGATCTGAATCAATTAGATCTAGCCTTCATTAAAGATTGGATAAATCTTTTTCAAGATCCAGGGATGCTAAAGTGTAACAGCCCGCACCTCACTTAACGCAGATATTGTCCTCAACTTAGTCACCTCCATCTCATGGGTCAAGCCAAGGTGTTGGGTTTTGTTCCTCAAAAGGCCTCGACGTTGTTATGAGGTAAAAGCTTTGGTATATAAGCACCCACTTCATAGTGTTTTCTTTTCCGCGATGTGGGACTATTATTCCCATTTTGAAGGGGTGTTACACAAAGCCTTACCTGCCTACCGAATTGACTATTTCCAACTGTTGTAACCGGTTCATGGATATCTAGCAAACCTTTTAGTAATTGTAAACTGGAGAATCAATAAACATATAAAGCGGATGTAGGCCAAATATTGCCGAACCACTACAAAAATTATGTGTGTCATCTACTTTTTCTGCACATTAATTTCTGATTTCTAGTATATTTGCATGTGAAGTGTGATTTGAATCAGAGTAAGAACATAACATATCCAGCAAACAAAAATCCCACCTTTTAGAAATCAGCACTTGGATCACACTCAGGATCCTAAACTCTACCATTTACCAAATCATTGAATTTTGAATGAAAAGTATTTTAAATTTGACGTAAGGACAGCGGATGATTAACTTATGGATCCATCTCTATGGTGGATCCATATGTCGTTGATTGACTGATGAATGGATGTATATCATTTCTACTCTTCTCATTTAATTTCATCGGGTTCACTTAATACGACTAATTTAGGCTAATATGATGTATACCGTGCTCCTTTTTCTTCTACTTAGGTTTTTTGTTCACGAATGTTGATCTAAATTTGAGTGTAATGATATCAAACAAAATATAGTAGTGAAGACATCGTGAAAGAGTTGGTCATAGTAATACCTAGTGCTTCTAATGGTTCATAAGACTAGAGAGGAATAATAATAATTTTGTACACTAATAAGAAAAAATCCAAATTTAAAGTACGCAAAGTAACCAAATAGCATGTGGGTATTCTTATGCAGAAATCAGGAATGCAAAGAATGGGTCTAAATCCAATTCACAAAATTTTACAAAACTTTGGGATGGAACATGAAAACTCAAATCTGTTTACCTCGACATCCTCCCAACCCTAATTCTCATACTTGAACCACACACTAAATGGCCAACCCTTAAACCTCAAGTGCGAGTAACATCAGGGCCAGTCCAAGCAACTTCGTTGCCCTAGCCTAAAACCCTAATAATTGCCTAAAAAATAATGCATCTTGTCCAGATTCGAACTCAGGTTTCCCCCATTCAACAAATGATGATGTTACCACACACCGCAAAGTCAATTAGCATTATTGTTATATAAAACCTTTTTATCATAATAAATTACTATACCTACCACAACCTATGATAGTGGCCTATGTCGCATCGGTTGCCCTAGACAGTTGTATTACTCGTCTTGCCCTAGGGTCGGACTTGAGTAACATATTGGATGGTCATGTTAGAGCTATCGATGGGTTAGAAGACACTGGTGAAGTAAGAGGAGAGTTAGAAGAATGATTTTAACATCCCTAGTTTGAGCTGCCATAGATTCATCATATTTGGGAAGAGGAGTAAAACTAGGATCGGATCTTAAGTTTTACTTAATGCAACACGAGCTAGAGGCGAGTTATGTGTGAGTCATCTGATTTGTTGTATATTACAGAGTTATGTTTTCCTATTTTGAAGTTGTTTGGGTTGGTTTTATTTTTTAGCTCATGTTTATATGTACTGGACAATTTTATCAACCGTCTATAAACCTAAAACCTAGTTAAAACATGGTAGAAAAAAAAGTATGTTATCCAGTGATAATGATATTTCAAGTCCGTGTAACATTTTGTACATAATCTCTTCCAATTTCTTTGTGCCGTTTATATTTTGTCAAATCTTAGTTGAAATGCAATAAATTGAAGATTCTCCTACATTATATATAAACATAATTAGTTTAAAAATTCTTCAACTTAACATAGATTATAATAATAAAAAGGAAAATTACCAAATTTATATCAACTCGGACATTTTCAATTTTAATTTCTTCCAAGTAATTACTACATACCATCGATTTAGAAAGAATGTTCTCTTATATACATGTAACGCAATAATCATGTCAAATACCATATCACCAATCTTTGAAAAAAGACAAAAAGAATAATATAAACTACAAGAATTCAAGAATATATGAACATAAAACAAGAGAAACTAAGATAATCGCAATTGATTAAAAATCAAGACATTTTCTTCTCTTTTCTTTCTACCATGGCAAAACCCTATATTAGCAATTTGTGTAATAGATAAAGCAAATTTTTTTTGTTTTACCATCACTACACCATAAACGAAATTTTGATACGGCTAAAAGCCGTATCAAAATATGCCTAAGGCCGTATCTAATTGGCTCATTAGATACGGCTAAAGGCCGTATCTAATGTTTCAATTAGATACGGCCATTAGCCGTATCTAATTGACACATTAGATACGGCCAGAAGCCGTATCTAATTGACAAATAGGCAACGTCTAATGAACCAATTAGATACGGTTAAAAGCCGTATCTAATTAGTCAATTAGATATAGATATTCCTTCAAATCAACTACAGCTCATTGTCCAAAGTAATTAAGCATAATTTCATACAATGATAATTACATAACAATATCGTAGCAGTGATACAGATCAAATGCAAACAGAACACATCGTTCATTCAGAATGTATTCAAACAGAGAGTAACAACATAGTAGAAGTCTCAGTGAATGTAGTTCAGGACAATGTCGTGCAAGTTATCACAGGAAACACATGCAAAAAATGTGACTCAGATGCTTCAGTTTGACATATTCCTCATAACAAGACCACCTTCTCAAGCCCATATCAAGCCACAAAGAATCGTCCCAGACGCAGTAGCAGAAATCTTGACTTTGGTGTAAACTGCACAAATCAAAACCAATTAGATGATTCCCAAACAAATTCAACAAAAGTGAGGTACATAATGTTCATAAAAGAAAACGTAGATTTTATTTGTTTATGCATTTTCCTGAGCGTATCCATTTTGTAAAAGGGAAATTTTGGAAAGCCCGAATGATATCAAGGCATCAGGTGTAGAAAGAAATCAAGTCGAGCCCTCTAAATAAAATTTTTTTTTCTTATAAAAGCTTTTATCTCCACTGTGACTTCTCAACCCACAGTGAAAACTCTGTTATCTAACTCTAGCCTTGAGTTTTGCAAGCAGAGAATAAATACCAGCGAATTAGATCTAGATCAGTGGTTATATAAAGAGGTTTAAGGGTTATCTAAAAGCCGTATGAACTAACGTTATTCAACTCGCTAGATGTTTTTTATTTTATAATTCATTTATCTAAAAAGATGTTTTATGGTATATTAACAACTTAAAATATATTAATCTGAATTGGAATTAAATTCAAATCAATTTAATGGGACTTGAAATATCGACCACATAAACAGAAAATATACCTGCTCCATCATCTAGAGATATCGAATAAGACACTTCGGATGGCACACATATCCACCCACTCCAACATCAGCAAAGGTCTCTGCAAATTAATGATTCATTTTGCTGGTTCTCTCATCTGGTAGCAGTATACTGTCCAATACCATTTTGTCATGTGTGGATGGTACAGATTTCCCAAGGATGTTGGACAATGTAGAATCTCGGCATATAGTACCTGTTGCAATAAAAGGGAATATTTATTATTATTTAAGTTTTCTACTTATTATGTCATAAATGTTTAAATGTTAAAAATATTTGTTCCTATTACTTCTAAATCAGAGTTGAGGATTTCACATTTTTGATTGTTCGTAACATTGGTCGAATTCTGGAACTGCGAAGCAATGAATTCAGGAGCATTGAATTGTGTGGCGCGTCCTCCATTATAAGAATTGACCGGTGCACGAATTCCCTGTTCAATATTTCCCACCATGTTGATCAAAACCTCCATTTGCCCAGACAAATTTCCCACTGTACCCTCCAAACTTCCCACCCTCATTTTCAACTCATCCTGCTCGCCATGAACATGTCGGAGTCGTTTCTGTGCAATTGCACATGCCTTAACTTTAGTCTTTGGTATAACGGTCCCAACACTGCGGCTCCTACCCCTTGCATCCTTACCAAGCACTTGTGATAAGATGTCTTCATCCACTGTCAATTTTTCTTCATCACTATCAGTGATCTTTTCCTTCGCTTTCGCAATTTGATCCTGTAATATGATAATACTTACATGAATAAGGAATTTTAAAGAATATGCAAGTTAATATTTGTTTAACTTACAAAGTATGAAGAAGTGGTATCTGATATGCTACCATCTTTTTTCCTGTGTGTCTTCTCCCATACTTGACGACGACTGATATTTGTTGATGGACTAGCAACGATCTGCAATACAAGTTGATGCAACGACATGAATATCCAATCACAATGTGTAAATCATTTGAATGAAAATGAATATAAATTTCAATTTCTTGTTCTATTTTAGCGTGACTTTTACGTCCTGCATGATGAGCATAACTGAGCAATGCTCTGTTCTTTTTGCCTACCTCCCTTCTTCCGCTCGCTTCAGGCATTGCTTCATTTTTACGAACTCTGCCCAATCTTCTTGAGCAACTGTAGGTGGGCAATTTTTCAACCGTTCTTCGTCATTGTTGAAAGGGTCATAATAAACTACTCTCAAGTTTTTCTTGTATCTCCTAAAAGCCTCGGCCATTCTCTTTAAAAACATTTCCTTTGAAAGCGGATCGAGCTCATAAATTTTCTACAAAAAATATATTAAATTATGTGTTGTGCAAAGAGTTGAAACCATAAGGCTATTGAATGAAATAGTTGTTGTCAAACAGATAAGGATACTTACCACCAATTCGTTCCAAACGTTGTCCTTGTATATTCCAGGTACTTTATTCCAACTTATATATGATATCGGCACATGAGCTCTTACTTATTTACCGAGCATAGTAGCGATTTTTCCAGCGTTATCTGAGATCGGAATACCAAGTAAGTTTTGATCAACTTTCTTCGCCTCTGAACATGACGAATGTGAAGATGGTGGATTTTCTGACATAGTTTCCTGCAAAATTATTAAGTGACAACACCTGGAATTGCATTGGAATGTATAAAATATTCAAAACCATACATACACACAATCGTGCAATTAAAAATATACAGACACACAATCATGTGATGAACGAATACTAATAAGTTAACATATGGATTTGGTAAGGTCTTCTAATTTTTCATTGTCTTCAAAAGCTGATTGATAGACGGTAGGGAACTCAATGTCATCCACATTTGTAGTCAACCGTTTTGGTGTATGCAAGACCATAGATCATCCGTTATTTTTTAAATATTTTGAGTAGAAAACTTGACTCGCTTCTGATGCAAGAATAAATGGCTCGTCGTTCACGTTATTTTTGTTCTTCAATTTTCCTAAATTTACCATGATGAGGTTTGAAATGGGATCTATTTTGCAACCATTGACCTTATCCTCGACTTTTACCCAATCACAATAAAAAATTGTTTGTTTGAAGTCAGTGTAATCCAACTCAAGTATCTGTTGAATGACTCCGTAATACGTTGTTTCTGCTTCCTTATAATTTTTATCCTTGCCACTCGCTCTAAATTTTGTAATTGCTCTCATGCATACACCGCTATTTTGTGTTACCATACGGTCTTCGTACTTTTTCGTGGAAAATGAAAATCCATTCACTTGGTACTTCATATAACTACGCGTTATGAACTTCGGCCCGTGCACTAACCGCCACAGAGTTGGATCAACATCGATGGTCTTTAACAGCTACATAAATTTTAATAAGTAAAAAAACATGGTCACAAAGGTGTATTGCACACTTATAAACACATGAAATACTTAAGACGAAGTTAAACCTCATTACGTAACCATAGATTAAAACTTTGAACTACTCCCACGGTGATAGCCCTGCCTCTAGGTTGAAATCTAGTACTTTAAACATAGGAGTTATACCTCCTACGAAAACACATATCAAAATGTATATATAAATTGAATTAAAAAAATTAAAATTCCAAACAAGTTCGTGAACTTACTTCTTCCATTCATCCAATCCATCGTACTTATTAAGGACCCATCTACGCACCTGTTCAAACTGCACTTGGGTTAACGTTATGTCTTTACCATTATCCAGAGGTATCTCACCAGCAAACTCATTGTCCTCGTCTAAAAACGCTTTGCGGGTATGTTTATGATTGCCATCACCTCCGTTTGGCATATATTCCATGCAGTAAAGACTAGCTTCTTGTACGATATATCCTTCTGCAATACACCCTTCAATGTATCTTTTGTTGCGCACATATCCTTTATATGTTTTCATCAACCTATAAATGTGATCAATTATATACTGTAGACGGTAGCTATTTATATGAAATAATGATGTACATAACTGAAATTAGAAATTTACCGTTCAAATGGATACATCCATCTATATCTGACAGGGCCACAAATCAACGCATCATCGGCTAAATGAACGATAAGGTGGACACTGATATCAAAAAATGCAGGTGGAAAATGTTTTTCAAAAACACACATTGCTTCTACTAAGCTAGCATTTGCTTTTAAAAGATGTTCCCTATTGATCACCTTTGAACACAAAATGTTAAAGAATAAACTAATACGATGAACAACATTTCGTAGATCCTTATGTTGTGGATAAGAATGTTGAAGCAATACCGGAAGCAAATGCTGCATTATGACATGGTAATCATGTGACTTCATATTTCTTAGTTCAGGAGGATTGATGCTCACATTGTTGTGAAAGTTAGAAGAAAATTTGTTAGGCACTTTCAGATTTTTCAAAACGGTGCAAAACTGTATATTTTCTTCTTTGCTCAAAGCGAAAGTTGTCTTTGGTATGATTGTTTTATTTGTTTCAGGATCTTCCATCACCCACTACTTTTATTTTATACCCATGATTTTCAAATCCTTGCGTGCATTGATGCCATCTTTTGACTTATCTTTATGGTCCATAATGGTGCTGATGAGATGCTCCGTGACATTCTTCTCCGTATGCATAACATCAATATTATGTCGGACCAAATTTGCTTTCCAATATGGTAAATCAAAAAAGATAGACCTCCTATACCATTCAGAAATATTGTCAACATCTTCATTGGTTGACTTTTTCCGTTTTCGACCAATTTTTTCTTTTTGTTTACCAACTTTCATTTTGATATTCGCTACTTTCTTTTCAACTTGAAAACCAGTCAATGGCCATTTAGGACGACGAAGTTCTTGTTCGTTGTTGAAATTTGTCTTATCGTATCGAAACTTGTATTCGTTAGGAAGAAACATTCGATGTCCCATGTAACACATCTTATTACTTTCAGGAAGATAATAAGAACAAGTGTTTTCCCCACAAACAGGACATGCAAAGTAACCGTGAGTTGTACATCCCGATAAAGTCCCGAAAGTAGGGTGATCATGGATTGCCCACAGCACCCTAGCTCTCATTGTGAACTCAGATTTATTTAACGAGTCAAATGTAACTACTCCTTCCCATAACTGCTTTAACTCGTCTATCAACGGCTGTAAATAAACATCAATATCATTTCCTGGTTGTTTTGGCCCAGAAATCCAATGTTAACATTGAGAACTCCCTTTTCATGCACATAGACGGAGGAAGATTATATGGTACTACAATTACTGGCCAACAACTGTAAGGGTTAGAGAGAGAAGCATGTGGACAGAAACCATCTGTTGCTATTCCAAGTGTGACATTTTGTGGCTCGGCAGCAAAAGTTTGATCAAATGAATCTATGACTTTCCATTGAGAAGTGTCACATGGATGACGCATTACGGTTGGATCAGACTTGGCACGACCATGCCAGGTCATCGCATCTGCCATCCATGGTACAGTATACAGTCTCTTCAATCTAGAAATTAAAGGAAAATGTCTTAATGTCTTTCGAGGTACTTTGGTGCATTTTCTCTCTTCGTTTAATGATGTCATATATCTTGGTTCATTGCAATTTGTACAAGAAACTTTGTTCGCATCATCTTTCCAGTACAATATGCAATCATTGATGCATGCATCATAAGTTTTGTAATTCATCCCAAGTTGCTTAATGATCTTCTTCACGTCGGAGTACTTTGTCGGCAACGTGTTACCTTCGGGGAGTAACTCCTTTATTAGTTCGAGAAGTGCAGTCATACCATTATCTGAAAAGCTGTATTGGGTCTTCAAGCTATTCAGTTTCACAATGGCATACAGCTTCGTAATCCCTTTTGAACATGAAGGATACAGTGGCTCTTTTACGCTACCAAAAAGCGATTTATACTTCTTACTTTCATTGGCCTGCCAATCTGGATAATCAGTAGACTGCTCTCCAACATTAGCATGATCAGGCAACGAATTTGTAGGTTGAAAATGATGAAATCTATCTACATCATTGACCAGATCTTCCATCATAATATGTTCAGACTCAGCAGTAGTTCTGCCATGACTAACTGGTTGCTGTTTTTCCATCTCCGCCCTTTTTTCCCCATGAAAATACCACGCTATATACGATTGGATAATACCTCATCTAAGCAAATGAAAATGAATGTCATCTAATTTGATCGTCTTCATATTTTTGCACCGGGTGCAAGGGTATAAATACAATCCTTTCTTACCACCGTTTTCTTCAACAAAACTAATGAACTTCTGCACCCCGTCTATATAGTATGTAGATCTTAGATCTGATTCATTTATCCATTGTTTGTCTATACTGAAAGACATATTGCTCTCCTATATCATATTTAACAGAACATGAGACTTGCCCTTCAATGGGTCCTCGTTCCAACTGCTCGAAAAGAATATTTTTGAAATTATATTGAGAAATTTGTTGTAAGATTAATTCTACATATTTAACTTTACTAAATTATATTGTTCTTGTTAAATATAATAGTTAATTTTTTTTCTATTGCCGTTTTGCTAGTTCAGCATAGTCAGTTTATTAAGAAGTCCAAACTATACAGTTCAGCATAGTTCGGCCTTTGAAATTTTGTTGGCCTAAGTTCTTTATCCTCAACTAAAATGGAACCAATTGCTTATTGAATCTAAATTCTTACCTTTTTTCTTCAAGAATTTGGATCCTCTTATGAGAACAAGATAGTGCTATCACATTGTAGTAACTATGTACATATGTTGACAAACCAATTCTTATTTATTTATGTTTATTATCTGAAGTAGCTTTTTCTTTTTCTTTCTTTTTTGGATGGAAAAGATGTTACTATAGTAAATTACTTCTTTTCTATATACAACACATATTCATTTTCTAATTCTCATTATGCTTTTAAACTATGACAATCTTCCATTCATTTGTAAATCGAAATATCTCTATTCTTGTATGTACAGATTCCATATAACCTCTATTTTCAAGATGTCCCAAGCATAATGTATTTAAAGTGAACATCAATATCAACAACCATTTCATTCAAATGAATTATAACCAGGGAGAAAAGTGGCAATGGAAAGTTGGACCTAATCTGGCAATCAAAAAAAAATATCGCGGTTACTTATTTAAAGGAATAGTAGTACGATACAAATCTAGATTGATATCTCCTATAATTGTTTATACAATATACTATTCCACTAACCAAAATCAATTTGTGCCACATTATTATTATTTTTTAACTATGGCGACCATGACTAAGTATTGTCCTGCAAAACCCCTGACTGTTATGAACTCATCAGAATCCTAACTTAAATAGTTGAACCTTTTTCATGTCAGCTATGTTGGGAATATTCACTGAAAGGCAACTCTTGCAATTAAATAAAAAATAGATCATCCCATTGATGTTATTGGTCCTAATTCCTAAACAGGGTTACCAAGAAAAGAATACAAGCTTCATAAATTTGAATACCATCGGTTCAAATGAAAGGGAAAAGAAAGATTGATGAATGATAGAAAGAAAATCTTTATGCCTTCTAATTCTATTGTGCATAAACATCAAGAAGATTCAGATTGATGAATAACATGAGTAAAGTGAGAATCCTTGTGCAGCAAAAAGATTAACTCATTTTCCTTCACCGTCATCTATTTCGCTTGAGCCTAGTCTTTGTTTGGTTGTCTGATCTGTTTATAGAACTTGATTTTGTGCTGCTAGTATCTATCAGGATTCTACTGGGAAAAATAACTAAGCACATCCTAATTTCACCCACCATTCGTCTATAAATAATTGTTGCCTATTCATTTTGCAGTCATTTGGATGTACATTAGTAAAATATATAGTATAACTAAAACTTTTTGTTAAATGCACGTCCTATTACAGAGAAAACATATACTGACCAAAAAACACAAATTTTACATTAAATTTGAACGCTCAGCACCCAAGTTGTAAGCTAATAGGGTAATAAAGATGAAACATTTTAGATTACTGGGAAAAATAAGAGTCTCTAATTGTAATAGTACAATAACTCAAATGTAGTTGTTAAATTTAGCTTCATGAATGAGAACTGAGACATCACAAATAATATTTCATTATCAAAAGGATATTTGGTAGAACTGCAAACCTTTTAAAATTGATTGTACAATTGATCTAGTTCTTCTACTCCGCAAAAATAGTATTACACAACTATTTAAAAATTATATGACAAATAGAACCATTGGCAAACAAAAACATATAAGTAATTTTATGTGAACGACTGAACTACCCTCAACTAGAGTGGAAACTGGTAGAATATTTCTTCTAACAAAACCAGAAATTAACTGGTATCATATTGTGAAAATATTTCAAAATTTGAAATCACTATCATAAAAGCATCTTTTCTAGAAAATAAATAAGTCTGTAACTTTCCTTTCCAAATTAGAACATGATTTAATCCACATGATAATTCACCATCATCAAATTGTGAGGACATATCTAAACTTGATATCATCATTGTTTTAAAAAAAGCTTTATGGGGAAACAGATGTAACTTCATTTTCTAAGTTAGTAATTTTATATGATTCAAGCTACTTGATCGTTCATAATATAAATTGTTTAGTAAATTAAAGAACAATATAATTTAGTAAACAATTAACTTCATTGTAAGATTTATACGCATGCCTTTTTCATGATCGTTTTTTGTTTTCCTGTACGACCTAGAATTTTGTAGTATGATTTTAAACATTTAATTAATTTTAAATAGTTAAAATATATGGACTATTTAAATTTCAATAAATGAAACTCAAAATATAGGGTTTATTTTAAACATTAGCACCAAACTGTTTCCAAAAAATTTGCCATTACAACGGCGCCATTTTGTAGCACCGGAGTAATGTCTATGCATTACCCCTCTCCTGATACTTGGCTTGCGCCATTAACAACAATTTTATCCACTTATACAACAATGTCAGAACAATATACAACATTAGCACCAAACTAGATTAACATGCTATTAGCATTTTAAACTTGATTAACATGCAATTTTCAAAATGTTCAAACAGCAAACAAAAAAAAACAAAAAAAAAACCAAAAGGTAATGTGATGTGTTTGTTATCAAACTTTCAAAAGTAATAAAATTGCCTTGGTCAAAAAATTACGTAAATAGATAAAAACAGTGTAACTTTTTATTTCATGACATCGTTATTTTTTTTCTGAATGGTAAATTCATAAAACAAACAATCAATGGTCAACCTAGGCGACAGTTTAATGCAATTATCAATTATTCTAACTAAATTAGTTCTTCTATACTCAGCAAACAAAGACATGAAACATAAAAGTTAAGCCAAACATTCCTATTAGTTCTCAAATCAGCAAGGTCCAAACTGTGGTATAAAAACATTATTGACCATTCTGTTTGTCCAAGTTAAGGCCTTGAAGTTGCACGGGAACAAAACATTTCCAAATATCCTCTGAACCCTCCTACCACATCTCACAACTTAAATAGAATTAACCCACTTCTACCTTAACATACACGAAAGATACTGTATGCGACCATCACCGCCGTTTTACTTTACTACTATTTGTACTTGGATTTGACATATACGGATCATTTTACACCATAAAAAAACTTCTTGTGAATCACCGATCAAATCGCCGCCATACAACACCATATAAAAATCAAGTAAAAAAAAAATTGTCACAGCAATTAACCTCATACACACAACCATTTGGTTCCATAAAATGATAGGATAATCCTAGTCGCAAATGCTTGGGCATGCATGCTCGCAAACACCAGCACTTAGAATACTTTCACACATTTTATCTCCACTACACAAACTAATGCATATCACTAAGAATTTTTCTTACAAAGAGAACTCACATATGATATACGAGTTCAATTCTCAATGCTACCGATAACTTGTTACTCGTCAACACTTTCCATGCAAATCATTTACTTATACGAGAACTATCATCCTAGACTAAAGTATAATGCCTCACAGATCAATAATTTTTCATGAACAGTAATAATAAAATTGATAGGCTTCATATTGAAATGCCTACTCAACAAGGAACTACTCGTTTAACTCCTTTTTACACTAAATAATAAAATCAGTTGGCTTCACTTAAAGACGCCTTCTCAGTTTACATCCATCCATTCTCACAGTATATTTACACCGTATTCTACAATAAAATTTTAGCATTCAATAATGCCAACTAACTCCAAAATTTGCCAAGTTTAAAAAACCAAATAACATCCAAGACTAACACACTACCCCCCCCCCCCCCCCCCCGATTGCTCGAATACAAAATACATAATAACATTGTACCTTATATATAAACAACTACAACAAATAATAGATGTCCACACATTCTATCTAGATGTAATTATCCACATCTTGCTGAATTCCATTCCAAAAAGATCAAGAAACATTACAATATGACAAAATTTTAAACTGAAATAAGACTTTTCTTTACAAAAACAACCAGGTTTCAATTTCAATGATGAAGCAGGTACATCTAGTGATCTGTATAAGAAAAACAATGCCATAAAAAGAAACTAAAAAAGAGTAAGAAAATAATGCGATTATAATCAAATTACAGGCATTGCATAACTTCTTTGCTAACAGTACAAGAAAATACAATTAACATTTATCACAAGCACGCAATTTCATAACAAAATTACCTGAGAGCAGTGATCGAATTCGAGAAGACGTGGAAGGCTTTAATGGACGACGTCAAAGCAACGTTCGATCGATCGAGGTGGAAGGCTCTCTAGCGATTTAACCCTAAATAAACACGAGAAAAAAATGAATGCTGGAAATAAAAAAAAAGGATGGAGGGTGTACGTTTTGGGGAAACTTTTCCCACGAAAATAGACATAGATTTTGATACGGCTATAAGCCGTATCAAATGTTAATACGGCTTACAGCCGTATTAAATAATATAGATACGGCTATAAGCCGTATTAAAATTTGATACGGCTTATAGCCGTATCAAATGTGCCGCCTAAGATTGCGTCAAAATCCTATCTGTGGTGTAGTTCATGTTCGATCAACAATATACTACTAGACAAACCAGATGTTTTGAGAATATACTAAACAAACTTACTCACAAGGCTTGCGCGGTTTGTTGATGGTTCGGAATGTGAAACCTAAGGTCAGGTGTTCAAATTTCAAAACTGATCATTATATAACAAGCATCAGAAGTATGTATTTGCCAGGAACATATTATCTCAGAGTATTCAAGCAAAGCTTGATTATATTTTTTGTCTACTGTATAAATTGAAACCACACCAGACGCACACGGGCCAGGGCACAACTCGGTGTTTTTTTTACAACCAATACTTACATTTGCCACATTGGTGGCAGCAACAAGATCAGAAGGAAGCAAAAGCAACTTAGATACTTAGGTACTTTTTATTCCACCAAGGCAGCAACAACTATTACTACACTAAAACTCCAATAAACAAAGAAAAAGACCATGTTTGTAAATCTTAGAGCACGATAAACGATTTTGTTTTGCCACCCATTTTAAGACACCTACCACCACCTGTCCACCTCTTTCGCCATCAGAACCCAACTCGCCGTCTTCCTTTTCCACCTTTTCATCCATCCGTCGATCATCGTCATCTACCTTCCCAATCAACGGTCAGATTCAAATCATTTTCCCACCCAATGATGAAGCTACAGACACACAAAGGTTTCCAGCTCCATCACCCCTTTATAAACCCGGCCCCATGTCTACAGCAAATTAATCAAAGAAAAAATACGCAGCAGATAAAAATGGATATGGAAAAACCTGGCCTCGCTCGCTCTCCAAGCTTCAGCGATGACTTCATCTCAACCGACGGTCGTTTCCCTGTTTCTTCGCCCGATTACTCGTTTTCCTTCTCGGTCAACTCTCCGGCGCCGGCCGACGATCTCGCCGATTCCGTATTCTCCAACGGCTGGATCATCCCCACGTTTACTAGTCCCAGATCGCGTGCGGTGCCTGATCCGATAGATCTCGGATCCGGATCAGGATCAGGATCCGGGTCCGTTTCTTCTTCTGACGAAATCGAGCTGGATTCGCCGAGGAATTGGAAGAATAAATGGAGGATTAGGGATTTGTTGTTTGGGGGGAGGAGGGGTTTGAGCGATGTGAAGCGCAAATTTGGAAATTTGAGGTGGAGGAAAGGGGGGAGTGGAAGAAAAGACATGGATATGGGTTCGGTGCATAGACTGTTGTATGGGAGGGAGAAGGCCGAGAGAAGAACGACGTTACTGCCGTATAGTCAGGATTTGTTAAGTGGTTTCTTTGGTAGTGCGTCGCGTCGTGCAATGTCGTTTGACCTTAGGGTGGTGCGTTCACAGTAGACGCGAGGCGAAAGGATGCACAGTATAGCGTCTGACGCTGAAGCCGGCATCAGAGTTGGCTTCTTCCCACAAAAGCGAGAGATATTGAGCTTGGGCTGTTTTTAAAAATATCTTTTTCAATAACTGGTGTAGCTCCCGATGAATGTACAATTTATGCTTTAAAGGGTAAACTCGATTGCTTTTAGCACCACATTTTTTTTCATATAAATTGAATAGGAAGTGGAGTAGGAAAAAGAAACATTTGAGCATAGCCGGAGAAGAAAAGAAACACGAGTGAAATATTCTCCCTGTGTGTTGGATATTGTGATTATTACAGGAAAATATCACAACAAATTCAAAAACATCGATTATTTATTTCATAATGTAGTATGGAATACAACAATATAAAAGATATTGAGCAATTAATTTATTTTTCTTGAGCGATGATTAATACCATAAACCTTCACAAGATTAGATGCTTCATAAAAAAATTACGTCTGGATGTTGGAAGGAAGATCCCTAAAGACGTATTATTTACCATGCCTCGTGTTATTCATTAGTTGGTTGACTGTACCATGAAGAATTTATAGGATTGAACGTTAAGTGGATGGCTAGAATTATGACATCTTAAAATTAGACAGTTGGTACATAGAAAATCAAGAAAATGTCATAAATTTGTGAATGAATAACACAATTTTTAAAATTTAGTTTGAAGAACACTAAATCTCATATTAAAATATCATTAAGATAAACCAGATGTTTTATTAACTATGATAACATTATGTACGTGTAATGTTACATGAACTTAGCATTATTTATGTGTAATGATATATTAATTTGGTCTTTTTTTTAACTGTGAAAATAAATGATATTTTATCTAACGTAGTTCATTCGATATTAGTTTAATTTAACATTCCATTTGGTACTATTTTAATATAGCATTCGTTTTTATTTGATTTTATATTAATATAGCATTCGATGTTTTCATATTAAATCTTGACGATTGTGTCACTCGGACTAAAATCAATCTCGTGTTGTAGGGGATATTATATATGCACGTCTCTTTGCTTATGCATCCTTTAAACATCCCAACCAACTAGCTAGACTTAATCATGAATTTCTATCAATACTAGTAGGCCACCTGCCAAAAATAACAAATAGAAAATGAATAAAAACTACCGACTGTATTAGTCTCCATCATTTGCCGGTCTCGGTCACATAAACGATATCCTGATTGGCATTTCAAAAGCTTCATCAATTTGAAGCGAGTCATTTCAAACATTTGTGCATGCTATATTATATGTTTTTTATTTGGATTTGATTCAAATGTCAAGTCGTCCGAGGGCACTCATTAAAAATATCGTGAACATGGACATAAGATGCATTCACGGGTGCCTTTCTTTTAAACGATAATTCAGTGCAAATGACGATGAATAACATATATATTTTTTCCGTTCAAAGAGGAGTTTGAAGGCGTTTTTTTAAGCAAAAAATATAGTGAATATTAGGCTCAGGTTCTTAAAATCAAACTTAATACACAAAAACTCCTTTTAGAAAAAAAAATTGTAAATTAGATCACTAGAATTAAGTTACTGAATAATTGCATACATTTATGCAATTATTCAGTGAATAATTGCAGGCATTTATGCAATTATATTCAAAATTTGCATAAATGTGTAATTATTCAGTGAATAATTGCGAAAATTTTCGTAATTTTTTTGGTGAGTAATTATGTAAATTTCTCAATTTTTTTGGTGAGTAATTATGTAAATTTATCAATTTTTTGGTGAATATTTGCGGAAATTTCCACAATTTTTTCAAAAAATTGTGGAAATTTCCGCAATTTCAGTGAATAATTGCAAAAATGTCTGCAATTTTTACCGAATAATTGCATAAATATATGAAATTATTCGGCAACTTAATTCTAGGGACCTAATTTACATATTTTTTTAGCAAGGATGTTTAGTGCCTTTTGAAACTTATTAGGGACCTTAGTCAAACTGTACATTTTAAAAGTGGTATTTTTTAAAAGAATGTTTGGTGTATTGTGAAAGGGAAATGTGTTTCTTAGTTAGAAAATGTACATTTTAAAAGGGGTATCTTCACCAAGTTGTATTGTATTAGTTATTGTTAATTATAATTGCTTTTTAATTAATTAGTATTAATGTAAGTAAGTTAAGCACTAATCTTTATTAATAGTTGGTTTGGAAGCGCAAACTTTCTATTAGATCGCGAACATCCACCCTCTATATGTAAGTCTTTATTAATAGTTGTCATATATTTGTTGTCACACTTTTTTGGTATTAGTATGAGATACCAAAAATATCTCTCTACGGATATTATTAAAATTTAGCATCGCTTAAAAGTAGGATCTGACAATTAAGCTTCTTTTAAAAATTCAAAATTTCTTCTACAAATATTTACTAAGTCTTAATATCACTTAAATCTAACAAATAAACTACTTTACAAATTTTTTTTATTAATTAATAATATAAAATAAAATTTTAAACTCACAAAAAATTAGATATTGCAACTTAGAAATAAAATTTCAAATTACCTACGTATGATTCAACACAAAAATATGACTAAATATATGTGAAATCATTTTCTTTTGAACATATAAAATAAATATAATTTGTAGAAAACAATTCAGTCATCTTCATCACGCGCAAAGCGTGTGCCGTGACGCTCGTAAATAATGATAGATATATTAGAGTACATACATAATGCAGAATTGAAAATGCATTTTTAGTCCATACAATGAAAAATGTTAAATATAAATGTGATATAGACAGTAATTCAACGTAGTCGTGCAACAGTTAATTCATTAATTATGTTATCTCAAACTAACGTCATATTATTTCCTACAATCATTTAAACTTGTTCATTCTCTCTCTCACTAATAGCATGAAGTTTGTAGTATTCTTTAAGATATTCATCTGTATCGTTTATTATCGCATTAAAATTTCTACTGTCATGTGCAGTTCCTTCCCAACCAATCAATTGTTATTAGATATGTAAATGTCATATCAAACGAGTAGACAACCTAAGGTTGTCAATTAGAACTGAGAACTACAAACTTGAATCGAACCAACCCGAGAAGATCGAAAGTCGAACCAAACCCGATGGGTCTCGATTCGGGTCTGGATGATGCAAAATACCATAAAGACCTAACCAAACCCGACGCAACCAAAAAAACATCAAAATGTATGCATTTTTAGTGTTATTTTCCAATCGGACTCAGAACAGATTCAAACCGAACCTCGGGTCATGTTGGTTCTGGGTTTTAAAATATATAGTTTAGACTCGAATGAACCCGACTCATCTAATCCATGACCCGTCGGGTCGGGTTGAGTTTAGATTTTAAAATGTATAGTTTGGTTGAAAAAACTCGACCCGTCCAAAATCAAGGCCTGCTCCATCGGGTTCGCTCTAGGTTTTAAAACGTATAATTTGGAATTAAAAAAACCTAATTCGCCTAGAACCAAGAACAGTTAGAACTGGATCGGTTCGCAGTGGGATAAATGGATGAATTTCGAAAACATCTATTTTTAAATTTTAATAGGCCTGTTAAGTGTAAAATAATTTAGAATAAATCTAGAGAAATTTAAACAAATCTTTATTTTATTTAATTAATTAATATAAAGATTTTGAATTTATTTATAAATATATAATGTATATGTGTATCAAATAAACACATACGCGTACAATGCATGTGCAACACAAAAGATGTGTACATGGTTTAATGCGCCCGTATATAAGTGTTGGAATATAAACCGCAACGGAAACATTTGCTCATTTATTTACATATTTGTTGTCCATAGTTATTTTATTATTTATATGCACATTTACAAACATACATGCATGCATACATACATATATACATATGTGTGTAACATTTATATACATTGATTTGTTTATTAAAAATGTTGACCAATTCAAAATAATTTGAATTAATATTTAAAATATCTTACGACAATTTAAATTTAAAAACCATATCTAGATTTAGGAGAAAAAATCTATTTTAAAATTATATTCAATTTTCAAATGTTGATTTGTTAGAGAGAGTGTGTGTGTAATTTAATAAACATATAAAATAGATTATATTTAATGTTTAAAATATAAATTAGTAAATATAAATCTCATATGTTAAAAAAATTCCTACCAAAATAGTTTGTTAAAATTTTAGTTATTATATCAATACAAATCTGTATGGATTTGCATGTAATAATTATTTTTTATTGCACAAATGCTTACAGATTTGTATGACTATTTTTTTTAAATAATATAAACTCGCATAGATTTATATTAAATATATTTTTTAAACATATTGAATAAATTAAAAATGATGTAAAATTATTAATTATATTTTGGAATTAAATGTGTGTGTGTATGTATACATATTCTTTTATACACACACACACACACACACACACACATATATATATATATATATATATATATATGAATATAAATTAATAAATTGGTTTATATAATTTTACATACTATGTATGTATGTATGTATAAATTATAAAATTCATATTTTTAATTTGAATTTTTTAACAAAATGGTCGAAAAATATATGTATATTTTATGTATATAATTTTTTATTTATATCAATTTAAATGTGTATAAACATATATCTGAAATTAGATATCAAATATATATATATATATATATAACTTCATAATAATAACATAGATCTAATCTACACTGATATAGAGGAATATATATGTAATTTAAAATAGTATTGGATTTACCAGTAATTAAAGAATAAGATTATCACCTTGAATATTGAATTGAACTCCTAGATTCGATCATTATTCCTCCAAAAAGTGCGGTTGATTAAAAGATAATACCACTAACTAGAACTATATTATTTGACTCTAATTAATTTGGAAATGAAGGGGGATGCCCTATTACTTCGGCTCCAGGTAGGTGGGGGTAGAGACTTAGTGTAAACTTAAAAAAAAGAGGATATGTGATTTATGTAGGCAGCTGAAAAGAGTAAAAGGTAAAGATCCATATCTCCTTATTTACCTCTTCTCTTTGTTAATTCAAAACCAGAATATTCAAAGAAAAATCTCCTCTCCCCTCCTCTAGTATGGCCGGCCACACAATAAGCTCAATTGACCCATAGAAATTTCTGAATCCAATCAGTATTTATTCATTTTAAATTCAATTTAAATGTTTATCAATACCATATATTAATGCATACATGTGCAACTTTTATATAATATTGAATACTGGTTCAAGTAACTCAAATAAATTTGGTAACTAATATTTCATAATATTAATTAATTTATAATAAATATAACTTAATTAAATTGTGTGATATTTCAGAGTAACGTTGCAGTTTTACGACTCAAATGTGTAAATTCAACCAGCGATTAATATCAAACGATTTAAATATTAACGTCGGCATGTCACTTAGTGGTGTGGTAGTTTGGCTGAATTTATCGCTTATACATTTTCTATAAAATCCGATTTCACTATTTTAAGCGATACCTGGTAGTAATGAGTATTTACACCAATTCTCTTCTTCAAAAATATATCACATTAGTGATTGACTTAGGGGTATGCCATATGGGTAATTCTGTAATTTATTGTAAACCATTAACTCTGTTATAAAATCTCATTTGAAATAAAAGTTGTATCGAGACTGAATAACGATACATATTTAAAGACTAAATTATTTTTCTTTTTTGTCGTATTATTATATACACCCACCAGCAATTGTAAGTTAAGAAATTTATAACTGTCCAGGATAATGAGGTTTGAATTTGACTCGGATATACCATGTATTTTAGAGTGACAGCTTTTAATGTCCTTGTTATGTCATATGTTGTCGTTCCACCGTGAGATTCTATTTTCTCTGTTCATTTTCTTTCTTGTTTTCTTTTTACCCTAACAATCTACCTTTTCGGCACTTGGATGCTGGGCATTTGAATACCGTGGATGTATTGAGTGCCGACTTTCGAGGGTCAAAAAGGCTGGTCGTTACACACTAGGTTTGACTTCTTCTAATTTCTAAACCGTTTGTCAAAATTTAGCAAATTATATGTATTTTCAATCTGTAAATGACATTTCAGACGTAATGGAATAGGTCCCGAAACCTAATTCCAACTCATGTAGAAATTTACTATTTTTCCATTTATGTTAAAATTACGATTTTACTCCTTTAATTTAAGTATTTAATTTCGTAAAATTATGGATTGTTACATTCTCCCCTTTAAAAGAATTTTACCCCCCAAATTATAAGAGATGGACAATGCAACCTGCTTTACATCATTCAAACTTATAAAATAGACACAACTATATCCATCTAGCATCCATTATACAGCACAAATGAAAACACAACCAAGAGTATAATATACATATAGTAGATAAAGTATGATGATATGAGATGAGATGAGTGCAAATGTAATTAAATCAGCTACTTATATGAATGCAAGTGCAGTGCAACCAATATATATGCAAACAACCTAATGTATGCATACATACATACATACATACATACATACATACACATATACATATATATATATTTCAATATGCATCCATATACCCTTATGCAACATTCATATCAAAGTGTCAGTAAACAACCACGTCTATAAACAAGCAAAACAAAGAAACAATAAATGGTATAAAATTTTCTAATCTAAGTTAGCACACTTAAAAATAAAAATACCTAACATTAAGAACTAAACTAATATAGCTCAGACAAGGCAACCATAGCAACCAAAACACGTCAAAAGGATGTACATAAAACCAATTCTAGCATCTATGCCTATGTCAACAAGTTATCTAAAGCAACCATGCAAACATACAACTACCTAACGAGCAAACTGACTTACAAACTAACTGAAAGAGTGATTTATTAGAAGAGAGCTCATGATGGGAAACCGAGATTATCTCCTCGAGTTCTCACGTACTCTTGTCCAAACCATTTCTTTGTTGTACTTGGATCAACTTCATTTCCTCATTTTTATTGCGTATCATGTCAAGTCTTAAGATGTGAATATACCTACAGAGTATTCTAGACCTTATCTATTAATACCAAAAGGGTTCCACATACTTTGTTATATTCATCGATGATTTATTACCAACATGAACATGTGTATTAGATACACATGTAGTAAGTTTATGATAAAATCATAGAATATAAAAGAAAAGTAAATAAAACAACATGCAATAGAATAAAATGATTTGATTTGGCCGAATAAGTGAGTATATTGGAAAGAGTTCCAAATATATGTACCTAAAAATGAATATAGATTCAATCTCAAAATCACTCCTCCATGTGATACATAACGATGCATCGATAAGGAGTAATCAGACATTGTTGGACAATTTACGATTAATTGTGAGTGAAGTTGAGTTAGTTTCTTTCTATAAAATCATGTACTTAAGATTAGCACACAAGGTTGATATTTTTTCATCTAAACAACAGTTTATAAAATCATACCAGATAAGGGTTTGTAAGAAATCCCAACATATCCTAGGCCAAGAAGTTGGCAGGTTGTGCGAGTCGAAGATTGCACGTAATAATTGTTCATGAGGGATCTTGTATGAATCTCCAAAAGGTTTTTTGAAAAGGTCTGAAATTGGTCATGATATTGTTATAAGATAACAATGTCATAATATTGTTATAAGATAACAATGTCATGAAATTGGTCATGATAGAACTTAAAGCTCACTAGAAGTCGAAAGACATACTTCGAATCGTTCCACATGATAAAGACAGTTTATCAATGTTAGAGAGAGTTAATCGACAAAGTAGATAATTAAAGCATAGTAGCATACCCATTCACAAAGTGACTGACCTAATTGGTTTTGAGAAAACTGATTGGAGAAGTTGGAATTAGACTCCATAATTGACCCCAAGTGCAAGTGGGAGATTGATAGAGTTAGGGGTATGTTCTAAAGGCAATTATGTAATTTGTTACATATATCTAACTCGTTGACCAATCTTGTTCGAAATAAAAGGTATTTTCTTCCTATTATAAACTTAATGTAATGTGATTATATTAATTAATTAACTTAATTAAAAGTATATTTAATAGAAAAATCCATAAATGGTATATTTTGTGATAGTAGTACCAAAGTGTTGAAACCGTGAGTAATTTATCATAACGAAACAAATATACCATTTTAAATGTTCCTAGTCAAGATGCATCGAGACTGAATATCGATGTATCCGTTGAGACTGGAGTATGTAACACTCTCCAAATGTTGGGCAGTGTATTACTCACGACTACTGGGGGCACCTAGGGGTTACGTACTAATAGTTATTGGATAACTATGGAACGACCTACTCGATAGTTTTCTGTTGGTTTATATAACCAAGGTCAAACAGAAAATACCGATGTGACTGATTTACACAGTTCTCTCGACTTGAGAATAATGTGGATCTTCAATATGAAAGCTCCTCTTTGATTATAGACAAATCATGGCATGGCATCCATTGAGTGACTATAGTTGGGTCGAGTGGAAGTATTGGAAGTGAAGCACTATTCAAGAGAGGATTCGTCTCCTTAATTATATGCGGTTGGTATCACAGTCAACTCAAAGTCAAAGTCTATGGCCAGAGCATTTCAGTTGATAATAATCGTTATTATTGAACCAAGGACTTTGTATTTAGACTATAAAGTTGAATGTGGATGAGGTTCGAATTTTGACCATTACCAAATTTCATAAGTCCAAAGTGATATAGTTTTGACGAAGAGAATTGGTGTAAACAAATGTCAACCTCGGGTAACGCTTATTAAACTAAAATTGGATTTTACCGAAAATGAGTCAGCGATAAATTTGGCTATAATGTCACACCACCTGCTAAGTGACGTGTGAACGTTAACATTAGAATAGTTCGATGTTAATCGCTGACCAAATTTACACCCAAGAGCTACACAGCCGAAATGATGAATTCCCTTAAGACCGAACGATTTAATTAGTTTATAATTGTTATAAATTAATTAATATTTATGAAATATGAATTATAAAATTTGAATATGATTTGAGAAATAAATAATGTTATACATATTTATAACAGTTATAAATATATCGATCGATATACAATATCGACAAACGATTAAATTAGATTTAATTGCATAGTATTTTGGCTTGGGTTAGATGGGTTTAAGGCCCATCATTAGGGCTACAAAATTTCGGTTTAGGGAAGGTCATGGGGTGGCTAAAACATAGAGAATTGACTTGGAGATAATGGGTTGAGATAAAGTAAGAATGGGTAAAAAGGTTTTCCTCGTTTCTCTCTTTCTAACCTTTTTGGCCGTCATTTCCTTCTACATTTCGGGTTAAAACATAGCTCTCAATCCACTCTAAAATTCTCAAATATATTTCAAATTAAAATAATACTATTAGATAGTTAGAGGTCGGTGATTCCGGACTTACAATTTGATGAATCAAGAACAGTAAAAGGAAGGGAAGTCATTGCTTCAACGTGGATTCAAAGGCATCATTAAATTGGTAATTTTAATTCATATTACAGTAATTAAATTATATCCTATCATCCTATAATGAGCAATTTCATATCTGTTTAAATATATTACTATTATATGTTTAGTTAGGTGAGATTTTGTAAGTAGTTGTGGTTGTCACAAATCTGTTTGGTTATGTGCATAATTTGTTTATTATACTATTTGATTTATGTATCACAAATGTTGTTTACTGTAAAAAATAAATTTTTGTCATTAATTATTATTTCATATATATTTATTAATAAATTCATATATATATATATATATATCAGTGCATATTTTTCTCTCATAATAGCATATATACGATATATATATGATTTAAAAAAATTAGTACACTTATTTATATATAATATGAATTTAAAAATTCGAAAATTAATTATCATATATATATATATATATATTCATAATTTTAAATTAACATTTATTAAATTTTTGAATTGTTTATTATACATAAAATAATTATTACATTAAAATTCAATTTTATATTTTCTAAAAATATTATATCATTTGAGAAAATATATAAAAAATTTAGGAATTTTTTAATAAAGTTTATTATTTTTAATAATTAATATTATTTCAGAAAAACTATTTATGATTTATTATTAATAATAATTTATTTAAAAAATTCTACAAAATTTTTTGTAACCTTTCATTCATGATCCTATAATTTCTAAAATTTATAGATTTGAATTTTTAATAATATATTATTTTATATTAAATAATTATTTCCGAAATCAACGTATTTCTTTTTAAAAATAATAATTCAACTTTGAAAAATCTCCAGATTTTTCCTAAGCTCTATTTTATGATCCTAGATTTTTGAAAATTGTAAAATTTGAATTTTCATCAATAGATTATTTTATGTTAGTTATTTATGGATGAAAAAATTATTTTATTCATAATATATACAAATTAAAATACTAAAAATTATTATGTTTGCAAAAATAAGTTAATTTTGAATTATAAATAATTTTTAATAATTGTTCTCTCTCTTTCTATATATATATTTTTCTATATATAAATGTTTTATGTTCATATATTATATATAATATATTTATACATACATATGTGTGTGTGTGTTGTAACACATAAACATGCACATATTTGGACAACATACATGATATACAAAATGAGCTAATATGTCTATTGCGATGTAAATCCCAACATCTACATATGGGCATATTATACCTTTCATGGATTATTATGTTACACATGCACTCACATATATATGTATATGATACATTTATGTATAAACTAAATCAAATAAAATTAATTTCATATCTTAGTATATTTGAATTTAAATAAAATAAATGATTTTATTCAAATGAAATTTAGAAATGTTCTAATTCAGTTAGACTTCATAGGCCCAATAAAAGATCCAATAGGGTAAATTTTTTGAAATTCACCCATAACTTCCGCAGCGGGCTAGTCCAGTTCCAACAATGGTATCAGAGCCCAATAGCCTATGCGGTCTAAATTAGTCATATTAGGGCTAACTAATTAAGCTTGCCCACTTAGTATGGTGTCTATGAAGGTAATGTCTAGGATTGGAATTGGGTAATCAAGTACCCTATCCTACCTGGTTATCGGCCTGGCCCGAAAGGTGAAGTGAGCCCAAAGGTTGCTCCTAATAGAAAAGGCCCAACTTAATTTGGGTCTTGGGCTAATTTTCAAAATCGTTTTGAAAATTAATGTTAAAGATTTTAAATTTAATAGTTAAATTTAAAATAAAACATGTTTATTATAAAAATTATAATAATACGTAAGTTTTAAAATGTTTGAAAGATAATGATATTTTCAAAATGTTTGAAAATATTTATATTATAATTTCAAATTTTAAATTTATTAATAAGATTAATAAAATAAATTATTTAAATATGTTAATTAATTAATTCATATATGCATGTATTACATATGTTGATATATGTTATGTTATTTTAAAATGTTTAAGATAACATAAGTATACGTGTATAAAATTAATAAATTTTAATAAAAATTATTTAATTGAATAAATTAATTAAAGGTTAATTAATTAAATAAAATACACATATATATGATATATGTGTGTTACACTATAAAGGTTATAGTATACACTATAAATGTTATAGTAGATATGTCCAATATAAAAGTTATATTGGAATACTAATTTAAAATTAATTAAAGAGTTAATTGATTAAAATTAATTAGATAAGATTTAATTAGTGATATATTATACGTAAGACTATCATATAAGTAATATGAAATACAAAAGTTATATAACAATAAAACTTATATGATATGTGTATAAACTAAATGTGGAACACTAAAGAAACCCAAATAGACTTGAGAAATAAATGCATATGTAAATGTACATATACCGTGATTTCTGATGTGTCTGACACTTGAATCGCTGGGGTATTTCATAAGAAATATATTATTCTATAAGTCAATATCACTCAATATATATATAGTGAAGATTATGAATCTTCAATATAATGTTGTCCTCTACCATATATATTAAAAAATTACTTACATACTCCTTAGTTGTTGAGCAAACTCAAGCTAGGGATGTTATGCGTAGTATTATTAATATATTGAACAGACGAGGTAAGGTGTAACGCCCCACTCCAAGACCCACATTAGCAAAGAGTATTACAAGGTAACACCGTCTGCTAATGCGGAGAATAGAGCTGGTTAGGAGCGACCATCTATAGCCTTGCTTTAATTATCTACTGAATACGTCGACAAGGTAGCATATATCTATATTTTTCTCAAGTGGATCGACATATTCAATCAATACTTAACACAAAGCCATAGGTGGCTGAAGGATCTTTCAGAACAAATATGACAACTCAAATGTAATATACATCACAAAATAGTAGATCATCACATACATTTTCATATATACAAATACATCACAGAGTTTACAAAATGATACATGTCAAGTGGTAAAGCGAACCACAATATACAGACGAGTCAATAGAGTATATATCAGAGTTACAGACAAAAAGGACTACACAAAAAGCTATAACAAAAAGGAGCTAGCATAATAGTCCATGCGGAAGCAAAATAGGCTAAGTCCAATGTACCTAACCCGAAACATCTCGGTCTGACCCGAGTATAAAATACACGGGTCAGTATAGCTAAACAAATCAGTTAGACAAACCAAATGATAATGAACATACAAGATCATAAAGTACCACCAAAATCTCCAAAGGAGATAACCAAATCATCTAACAAAAGATGAATCATAACAAGCCTCATATCATAGGCAACTCCAATAAACCAAGGATATCATATCCCAAAAACAAGCAAAAAAGGCAAATCACAAATACCAATAAAGGTAACACAAGTTTCCATAAGGTAATCGTTATATATCGTGTGGTTCAAAGAACCTACACCGAAGGGCGATACACTAGGGAAATATAACAGTCAAAGAAACAAAAGATGCTCGAGCTCAGTATTGTATAACAAGGATCCACACGCCCGAAGGCAACGCCCGATGGCAAAAAACCTCGAAGGCTCAAGCCCGAAGGCAACAAACCCCGAAGGCTCAAGCCCGAAGGCAACAAGCCCCGAAGGCTCAAGCCCGAAGGCAACAAACCCCGAAGGCTCAAGCCCGAAGGCAACAAACCGTAGTGGTGAAGGTCCGAAGGCCCAGTACTGGACACCACTAACTGGCGGAATGTGTCACAACTCTCAGAAAGGAACCCGAAAAATGTTAATGTGAGTCCCATACCACACGTTCGCATTAAACGGTTTACTAACCGTTAGTCAATTTCACACTCAAAGCAGTACAAAGTTCACCTCATATCATCGGTAAACCAAACCCAAAGGTCAAAATGGTCAAATGAATAGATTAGGAATTAACTGAAAAGATAAACACACGTGTTCATAGCACGCGTTTTGTTTAATCGTTTAATTCTCCTCCCTCTTCGCTCGAAGTGCAAAATCATGTGTGTGTTTTAAATAGAAATTATAAATTTGAGAAACGAGATTTTAATACAATTTAAAAAGATCATTTTATAAAAACCCGTGCACGAAATCAAAAAGGAATTATCAAAGTCAAAAATGCGATAACAACTGATTGGATCGACACGAATCGATAGAAATTGGAAAACCAAAGCAAAATAACAAATGGGCTGAGACAAGCAGGTCAGTCGACTGAACTAGGTGGGTCAGTCGATTGGACCAGTGCCGGGAAACTTTTTGTTTCCAGGTCAGCCGACTGACCCAGAGTGTCAGTCGATTGACACAGGGGTACGCAGTTTTCTGCCCCAGAGTCAGTCGACTGACACAGAAGGTCAGTCGATTGATACAGACCCAGGCAAATTCCTGGGGTCTGGTTCAGTCGACTGACCTACTGGTTCAGTCGACTGACCTACTAGTTCAGTCGACTGAACCTGCTACCAGAGCAGAAATCAGCATAGCCCCCTTGGGGCAATTTCGATAACATGGATGGAAGCTAACGAACGAGCAACTACGACTGAGGATTTACGCCAAACGAAAACTCAACCTTGTATGGCCCTCCAAAACACTCCACTAACGTGTTCGAACATCAAAGATTGGATTTTCACAAAATTGGATTCCAAAAACCAAAAATTGGACAATTCACCAAATCGATCCAAATCGAACACAAATGAACATGAATTGATGTTAGGAATTCTTACCCAACAACAACAAAAGCTATAGGCTTAGACGTGAGTTCAAAAAATCTCACCTTTTTAACTCAAAACAAAGATGAGAAGCACAAACACAAGGAAAAGATCAATCACTCTTCACTTCACTCTACAAGCTTCAATCTAAGATCAAAACAAGTATTTTCCTAAGTTAGGGTTTAGGAAATTTCAGAAATCGAAGAGAGATTGAGATGGAGAAGGTGGAAAGAAGGCTTACCTAAGCTTCACCTTGATTTTGGAGTTGAATTTGAGTTTCTAGATCAAAGCTAGGGTTTGGGAATTTCTATTTCCAATCTTTTTTCCCCCATTAATCTCAAAAGCTTGAAAGTGTTAGGAAATGAGAGTGAATGAAGAGAAGGAGGCTGAGTTAGCGTATTTAGATGGGTTAGTAAGCTGAAACCCAAATCCAAAGCCCAATAGAAAATTGCAAAATTCAACTTACTCCAAACATATCGAAGCTTATACTCAAAAAAATCGCAAACGCCATTTTGGACTCAATGGAAGTGGTCTCGAGTCCCAATTCGACTGTTTGCAAAAAGTAGCTTTTCGGACTTCAGTCCGATTAACGATGTTATATTTAAATAAAATATTTAAATATACAATCGTAAAATATGCGGGTTGTTACAGACTCTCCTCCTTAAAGAAATTGCGTCCTCGCAATACTTAAGAAGAAAATAAAGAGTAACAACCATAAAAGCATATAAACACAAAAGAAAATTTGAAATAAGAAGTTCACCATAAAGAGCACGAAAGAGTAAGTCTGGATGTGTTTGCTCAATGGATTCTCAAGATTCCCAAGAGCAATACTTAGAATTTGAGGACCATTGAACTTTCACAAAAAGACATCTTTATTTCGAAGGCGTTTAACCTCCGAAGTAATGATACGAATAGAATGTTGCTCATAAGTCAAATTTGGTGAAACTTCTATTTTCTCAATAACACCGGGCTCAAGAACAGAATCGGAATCCCTAAGGTATTTCCGTAGTTGAGAGATATGGAAAACGTCAAGAATAGCAAAAGAATTGAGCCGGTAATAAAAGAGGTGATAAGCCATGGAACAATGCGTTCGGTGATGGGAAATGGACCAACATATCGAGGTGCTAATTTTCCTGATCAACTGAAACGCACATCACCCATCAAAGGTGAAACATGAGTGAACACCAATAAAATCTGGACTTAAAACCAGCTTCTCACCGGCTTCAAGCCAACACAAAGAAAATCGGCATGGCCTTCCATAGAGTACCTCGAAAGGTACCATACCAATACAAGATTGGAAGCTTACTATATGAAGAAAACTCAAAAAGAGACATATGATCTTCCCAACTTCCACCAAAATCAAGAACACATGCACGAAAGAGATCTTCAAGAGTTGATTCACACGCTCTATTTGTCCATCGGATTGAGGACGATAAGTGGTGCCAAAATTAAGCTTTGTTCCTAAAGTTTTTGAAGGCCCTACAAAAATCCACTAGAAAAGTAACGGATCACGATTGCTAGAAGTAGGAACTCCATGCAATATAACAAGACATAGAGTTCATCCAAAAGAGGTATAGTCAAAAAGAGAAGGACGAGCCTCAAGGCTACACAAAACAAGAGATGAACATGAATTGGATTCACGATCTTGAATCTCACAAGTGGATAAAGTCTCGAGATCACTCCATTCGGATATCATCATGAAAACAACCGCTTGCTGCTCTCGGCTTAAGGGCATCGACAACACGATTTCCCCTTTCCGGAAGTATAGCATAACAAGATCATAAGATGCAAGGAACTCGAGCCAACGTTGTTGACGCAAATTAAGTTCCTTTTGAGAAAACAAATACTTCGAAGATTTGCGATCGGTGTAGAGAACAAATTTCTCTCCCAAAAGATAATGAGCCAAAATCTAAGAGCGAAAACAATAGCCACGAGCACCAGATCATGAATGGCATATCTAGTCCCGACAAGCTTTAATTGTCAAGAAGCAAATGCGATAACACATTCCCTTTTCAAGAGAATGACACCAAAACCAATACGACTAGTATTGGTACAAACAATAAAGTCTTGGTTCCCTTAGGGAATCGCAAGAATAAAAGCATCAGAAAGGAGTTCTTTTAAATGATCACTTTTCCCGAAAAGTAAAGACATTTAAAATTATAATTAACTTTGTGTAATCATCTTTTTAGAAAAATTTACCTTTTACAAGTCAATTTATTGTGTCTGACTGTCTCATCATAGCGTTTAGGAAATTCCTATCGATGGCATTGATCAAGCGCATCGACCAGAATTCTTAAAGCACTCAATGGGCAAAATAACACAAAATCATTTTCTATATGATAAACAAGTCTCTTAAAAATTTTACAAATATTCTTTGCTCGTTTTAAGAACAAAAATCCAATTATACATATAAGTATCTTTTTAAAAAGATTTGCAAATTTTAAATTTGTTATTTTCATCCAATATCAATAAATACAAGGATAAACTCATCGAGATATTCGTAGAATACTCGATTCACAAAATGGATGAAATAAGGTAGAAGGTTCGTCAAATCGAATGACATAACGAACCACTCACAAGAATCATAACGAATTCGGAATGCGGTAAGTGGAATGCTACCCTCCGCAACTCGTAGCTGATGAAAACCGGTGGCAAGGTCGAGCTGAGAGAAGACCTTAGCACCACTCACTAGATTGCTTAGGTGATAATCCTAAGACAAATCTCAAAAATACCGAAAAACTCACAAACTACTTGAATGAGAGAAATAACACTTTCCTCATCAAGTGGGTTTAAAGAATAGAATGATATCACCGAATTTGGAAATCAAAATCATTAAGAACAAAAGAAATCTGCTTAACAGATTGAGGATGTCGAAGATGAACAGTCCACATTGGACATAGGATATAGGCTTCATAATGATTAAGCCAATCCTTTCCCAAAAATCAATTACAAAGCAAATTGAGTGTTGCGGATCCACCAACCGGATTCGCAATTCTCAAAGAAATCATCAAGCCCAAAATATTTTAAGTAAAAGAATCAACAGGTTCTTTTGATATAAAAGAGTGGGACGCACCCGTATCAAAAGAAATCATTTAGAATGATCACAAAACATAATAATGCCATCAAGGATAGAAGGAGAATTACCTCTGGACTGAGAGGAACCTCCAGAAGCCTTAGAAACATAAAGCTTGCCAGACTTGGCACTAGCAGGAGCAGTAGGGCAGGTAGAAATACGATGACCTTCCTTCTTGCAATAGCGTCAGAAGAAAGGCTTAGGACAATCTCGGATCATATGATCAGGGGAACCACAATTGAAACACTTCTGAATGGAAGGTGTTCCAACAGATTGAGAGTTAGAACCAGATTCAACAGGCTTTTTGTCCTTGGAAGGGAAAAATTCCTGCTTCCCTTTTTTGTTGGGATTAGGACTTTTGAACTTGATATGCCTCTTCCCGTTGATGTTGAAGTTTTGTTTGGCATCCACAACTTCAACATCATTATCTTTATTGGCCTCTTCAAGTCGAAGAGCGATATCTACTAACTGGTTGAAAGGCCCTTCTAATTTCAGAGGTAAAACCTTTTCGGGGTTCTTACCTAAAGCACAGATAAACCTTTGATTCTTTACAAGATCCAAAAGTTGTTGAGCAGTCATAAATACGCCATCCAGAGAAGGACTACTAGATTGACCGGCGCTGGGACCGTCGGATCTAACCATCTCTTCTTCTTTAAGAAAGAAAGAAAAAGACAGAAGAGGAAAAAGGTTATTCTCAAAATGAATATCAAACAAACTTGATTGATAAAATAAGGCATCACAAAATAAAATAGGATAGAACGGTACGAAGACTCGAATTAATTCCTATGGCACGATGATTCAAAGATTCGTAACATTCGTACTACACTTTGATGTACCGTAATATGTGTCTCTGTTCTATGTTTATCATATTTTGTTCTAAACACAGCTCTGATACCAAGCTGTAACGCCCCACTTCGAGACCCACATTAGCAAAGAGTATTACAAGGTAACACCGTCTGCTAATGCGGAGAATAGAGCTGGTTTGAAGCGACCATCTATAGCCTTGCTTTAATTATCTACTGAATACGTCAACAAGGTAGCATATATCTATATTTTTCTCAAGTGGATCGACATATCCAATAAATACTTAACACAAAGCCATAGGTGGCTGAAGGATTTTTCAGAACAAATATGACAACTCAAATGTAATACACATCACAGAACAGTAGATCATCACATACATTTTCACATATACAGATACATCACAGAGTTTACAAAATGATACATGTCAAGTGATAAAGCAAACCACAATATACAAACGAGTCAATAGAGTATATATCAGAGTTACAGACAAAAAGGACTACACAAAAAGCTATAAAAAAAAGGAGCTAGCATAATAGTTCATGCGGAAGCAAAATAGGCTAAGTCCAATGTACCTAACCTGAAACATCTCGGTCTGACAAACCAGTTAGACAAACCAAATGATAATGAACATACAAGATCATAAAGTACCACCAAAATCTCCAAAGGAGATAACCAAATCATCTAACAAAAGATGAATCATAACAAGCCTCATATCATAGGCAACTCCAATAAACCAAGGATATCATATCCCAAAAACAAGCCAAAAAGGCAAATTACAAATACCAATAAAGGTAACACAAGTTTCCACAAGGTAATCGTTATATATCATGTGGTTCAAAGAACCTACACCGAAGGGAGATACACTATGGAAATATAACAGTCAAAGAAACAAAAGATGCTCGAGCTCAATACTGTATAACAAGGATCCACACGCCCGAAGACAACGCCAAAAGGCAACGCCCGAAGGCAACAAACCCCGAAGGCAACAAACCTCGAAGGATCAAACCCGAAGGCAACAAACCCCGAAGGCAACAAACCCCGAAGGCTCAAGCCCGAAGGCAACAAACCCCGAAGGCTCAAGCCCGAAGGCAACAAACCCCGAAGGCAACAAACCCCGAAGGCTCAAGCCCGAAGGCAACAAACCCCGAAGGCTCAAGCCCAAAGGCAACAAACCCCGAAGGCAACAAACCGTAGTGGTGAAGGTCCAAAGGCCCAGTACTGGACACCACTAACTGGCGGAATGTGTCACAACTCTCAAAAAGGGACCCGAAATATGTTAACGTGAGTCCCATACCACACGTTTGCACTAAACGGTTTACTAACCGTTAGTCAATTTCACGTTCAAAGCAGTACAAAGTTCACCTCATATCATCGGTAAACCAAACCCAAAGGTCAAAACGGTCAAACGAATAGATTAGGAATTAATTGAAAAGATAAACACACATGTTCATAGCACGTGTTTTGTTTAATCATTTAATTCTCCTCCCTCTTCGCTCGAAGTGCAAAATCATGTGCGTGTTTTAAATAGAAATTATAAATTGGAGAAACGAGTTTTTAATACAATTTAAAAAGATCATTTTATAAAAACCCGTGCACGAAATCAAAAAGGAATTATCAAAGTCAAAAATGCGATAATAACTGATTGGATCGACACGAATCGATCGAAATTGGAAAACCAAAGAAAAATAACAAATGGGTTGAGACAAGCAGGTTAGTCGACTGAACCAGGGGGGTCAGTCGACTGGACCAGTGCCTGGAAACTTTTTATTTCCAGGTCAGTCGACTGACCCAGAGTGTCAGTCGACTAACACAGGGGTACGCAGTTTTCTGCCCCAAAGTCAGTCGACTGACACAGAAGGTCAGTCGACTGATACAGACCCAGGCAAATTCCTGGGGTCTGGTTCAATCAACTGACCTACTGGTTCAGTCGACTGAACCTGCTACCAGAGCATAAATCAGCCTAGCACCCTTGGGGCAATTTCGATAACACGAATGGAAGCTAACGAACGAGCAACTACGACTGAGGATTTACGCCAAACGACAACCCAGCCTTGTATGGCCCTCCGAAACACTCCACTAACGTGTTCAAACACAAAGATTGGATTTTCACAAAATTGGATTCCAAAAACCAAAATTGGACAATTCACCAAATCGATCCAAATCGAACACAAATGAACATGAATTGATGTTAGGAATTCTTTCCCAACAACAACAAAAGCTATAGGCTTAGATGTGAGTTCAAAAAATCTCACCTTTTTAACTCAAAACAAAGATGAGAAGCACAAACACAAGGAAAAGATCAATCACTCTTCACTTCACTCTACAAGCTTCAATCTAAGATCAAAATAAGTATTTTCCTAAGTTAGGGTTTAGGAAATTTTAGAAATCGAAGAGAGATTGAGATGGAGAAGGTGGAAAGAAGGCTTACCTAAGCTTCACCTTGATTTTGGAGTTGAATTTGAGTTTCTAGGTCAAAGCTAGGGTTTGGGAATTTCTATTTCCAATCTTTTTTCCCCCATTAATCTCAAAAGCTTGAAAGTGTTAGGAAATGAGAGTGAATGAAGAGAAGAGGGCTGAGTTAGGGTATTTAGATGGGTTAGTGGGTTGAAACCCAAATCCAAAGCTCAACAGAAAATAGCAAAATTCAACTTACTCCAAACATATCGAAGCTTATACTCAAAAAATCACAAACACCATTTTGGACTCAATGGAAGTGGTCTCGAGTCCCAATTCGACTGTTTGCAAAAAGTAGCTTTTCGGACTTCAATCCGATTAACGATGTTATATTTAAATATACAATCGTAAAATATGCGGATTGTTACATCAGGTAACTATATGTATTTGTTGAGCAAACTCAAGGTACATATACCATACTTAGGCCATCACGATATGGTAGGTATGAGTGAATAATCTCTTTCGATTTATTGAGCAAACTCAATGTCGAAATGAGATTAGAACAAGGAAAAATGGGTTAGGAGTTGTATATGATACAACCGATAAGGAGTTATCCATCGTTTGTGAGGCTATGATTTGTTGAGCAAACTCAAGATCAGAATACCAAAACAAACGAGTCCTAACACTCACTAGTGAAGTTGTAAGACTTCTATGTTTAATCTTAGGGTTGGACAAATATAAAAGACTAGTGGGAGCCTTATAAAATTGTAACATTTAACCTTTCTAATATTGTAAGAACATATTCTATATAATGTTATAATTATCTACAATGATAAATTTGTGCATTTAATATGATTGATAAAACGTTTTTTAATTAACATATATAAACAAACTGAATTGAAAGTTGGCAAATAGAAATATAATATATACTTACTAATAATTCTAATTGCATGTTATATAATGTTTTTATACCCATACAAGTGCCCAATTTCAACTACTTAATACATTCGTAAGTTGGTCACTTATATGTTTATTTGGTTTAGACCGTGTATTGCATTTATGAGTTTTTGAACTCTAAATAAAATTCAAGACTATGGATATTTGATCCATGTACTTTCACATATAAATGTTATATGGTGAACAACCATAGTTTGTGGGGTACAATATTTCGATGAAGTTAGTCCATTCGAAGTAAGCAAATAAACAGTATTTTAAGATCATGTATTCAACTTGAATGATTTCAAAAGGATCAAATTGTGTTAATGTAACACAAGACCATAAACTACAAAATACATTTAAGAACTCGATCGTTGAAATGTCATCTTGATCGGTTTACATAAAGTGCAACATATTTGATGTCTTAAATGTTAAGAATAATTGAATGCACTTTTGTAAAGGGTTTGTTATGATATTGTAGTAAGGTTTTCTTTTGAATAGTTTGATCATTTGAGAGAAAAACGAATGTATAAGAATAAATGTAATTTAAGGTAAAGTTGGAATAAAGAGAATGAATAATCACTTCTGCTTCATAGAGAAACATTGGAAACAAGAATTGTAATAATAACTGATACTTAATATTGGAATATGAAATATGATTTTTATTCCGAAATGCATTTTCATATAGAAAATTGTTTTCTATAATATTTATTTCTTCGAGTTCAAGATATTTGATCAAAAAACTCTCCACTATAAACTAGTTGCAGCATATGAAATAAGTAAACAACATTAACAATATTAAGTGAATGGTGGACCTCTAAATTTAGTACACTATTACAGTAATGGCGAAAATAGTGGGAGCACCTAATGATTGCATCAAATTACGAAAAGTTTTAAAATGCACTGAACATTATTTTTGAAATAATGTTTATTTTTGGTATTGACTGAAAAATAGATATAACTATATTTCAATATGAGTATTATGAATATTCATTATGAAATAGAACTATATTATGGAATTTGTTTTCATAGTAAAAGTGATGCAACAAAAATACATATGTATCTAATATTATTTACAGTTGTTTTGGAATTATTAACTAAGCCGTAGTTTTGAGAAATAATTTTACTGTATGATTATGAATCATATGATACAGGTTAGTTATTTCTCAAACAATTAATGGCTATGCACCCATTCGGTGGGAGCATCATAAGAGTTGATGAACTCTTTGAATTAATACATATTGATGTATGCAATCACAAGTCTATTAATACCAAAAGGGTTCCACATACTTTGTTATATTCGTCGATGATTTATAAGCAACATGAAAATGTGTATTAGATGCACATGTAGTAATTCTATGATAGAATCATAGAATATAAAAGAAAAGTAAATAAAATAACATGCATTAGAATAAAATGATTTGATTTGGTCGAATAAGTGAGTATATTGGAAAGAATTCCAACTGTACCTAAAAATGAATATAGATTCAATCTTAAAATCACTTCTCCATGTGATACATAATGATGCATCGATAAGGAGTAATCAGACATTGTTGGACAATTTATGATTAATTGTGAGTGAAGTTGAGTTAGTTTCTTTGTATAAGGTAATGTACTTAAGATTAGTACACAAGGTTGATATTATTTCATCTAAACAACAGTTTGCAAAATCATACAATATAAGGGTTTGTAAGAAATCCCAACATATCCTAGGCCAAGGAGTTGGCAGGTTGTGCGAGTCGAAAGATTTCACGTAATAATTATTCATGAGGGATCTTGTATGAATCTCTAAAAGGTTTTTTGAAAAGGTCCATCATCAAATGACATATTTATGTTTTGAACATAATTTTTGTAAACTAAAATCAGTTTTATAAATAAAAAGGTTCATAAAGCGATTATGAATCCCTATTCTATTTGCACTAAGAAACAATTGTTGTTTCAAGATATATCAACTTCATTATGAAGGAATTTCTTTGAGAAATTTTTGGTAGTTAAATGGAATTGGATATGATCCATAGATAGAACTGATTATATGTGATGAAGTGAAATTAACTAACCTAAATGAACACATAGCATTAGAATGTCTAATAAGTATTGTAACAACCCGGGATTTTGTAAAAGTTAGTTATCGTCATTAGACGATTAAAATTGCTATTGGAATTTTAATCGAATTGAAATTCTTTTATAAATATGTTAAATGTTGGGCGAGCTTTAAAACCTAATATTGGCCCACAATTTCATTTGTTTGTTTTGCCGTGATTATCAAAGGCAAACCGATCCCCATTATTCATTTTTTTCACAACCCTAAACAAAACATTCGAGAAGAAAGAAAAATGGCGACTCGTTCGTCCCCTTCGCGAAATTAGGGTTTGATGAAGTCGGCTGGTTGCTTCGAGTTGATCGAAATTCGCCTCCTCTCTGGGTTTCGTTTTGCTTTTGTCTCCACTTGATTCTGGAGTGCCACGACTTCGATTTGCTCGATCGAACGATGATTTCGTTTCTTTGTCGATCGTTCGTCACGAAGAGCTCCGCTCAGCTCCTTCTAATCGCGTCGTGAAAAGGTGAATAACCCTCACATCTAATTCAACTTCATGTTTCGACAGTTGATTTTTGTTGATGTTGATTTTGAGCTGTTCGATCGCGTTCCTTGCTACCTTGGTCATCACGATGTTGTTTTTCTGGTATTTAACCTGAATTTTTATTGACTTCGGTTTGACTTTGATTTTGAAGTTTCCTGTGACATTTCTTAATCTTCGGCTTTGAACTTATTTAGCAATTTCTTTGAAACTACTGTTGTCTTGATTATTTGAAACTGCTGCTATATGCGTTTGGGCACTTGAATCTTCTCTGTGCACATCTGTTTTACTGCCTTTGTTTATGTGATAATTTTCACTTGTTCGTAATTGACTTCATTGTTGTTTGAATAGTTCATGTGCACTTGAATATGCACTGAAACCATGTGTATACATACATCTATGTATGTATATATGTATTGTCCTTGTAGTCTTTATTCCACCTTGAACCTGTAGTTGCTATCATGACTTGATGTTGATTACTTGTTGCCTCTTGCAGTTTACTGTTGTCACATGATTTCATTGTGGCATTGTGCATTTAACTGTGTCATATTGCTTCCATTTCTCTTGTTGACCTTTAGGTATGTATATATGCATTTTGCTTTATGTGATTGTAGTTCGATAGCACTTGCTTCCATGTCTTTTGCATCGAGTCTGCATTGTGGACATTGTTTCATAGTTGCAATCTTGGTTTGCATTGTGTATTCCAGTTGTTTTGCAATCTTGGTTTGCATTGTGTATTCCAGTTGTTCGATCTTTGTGTAGCATTGTCTGCATTGGTTGTGTACTTCACTTGAACTTGCACTGTGTAATCTGCTCCTTTCGATTCAAGTCTGCATTGATTTGAGTCACCATGTATGCTTAGTTCTTGTGATCTTGAGTCTGGTTTATATATATATATATATATGTGTGTGTGTGTGTGTGTGTGTGTGTGTGTGTTTGCAGTCTTGTTTATTTGCTTGAATTTGTTGAGCTTGGTTTGTTGGTTCTTGAGTACTGGTCTGGTTCATGCCTTGATCACTTTGTAGTTTGGTCAGAACTGTTGTAGTCTTCACTGGTGCATGTTACCAGACTTGAAGTTTGCATCATTGTGTAGCCTTGTCCTTTGTTGCTTCTGTTCATCTTGTAGTCTGGTTTGATGTTGTACATTCATATGTACATTTTGAATGGTGCGGTCTTTTGATTTGTATACTGGTCAGTTCTGATTGAAGTTGTTTTGAACATGGTCATATCCACTTGATCTTTATATAGTTGTTGTTTCATAATTTCACCTGACTTCGATTTTGCAATTTCTTTGTGTATTGGCTTTGACCCTTACGTCTCTGACTTTGATGACTTCGACACTGTCATTGTCCACTGGTCATTGATAGTTTGGTTTGGGATTGTTGTGACATTTACTGGCTCCCTTGAACTTCTTGTGGTGGATGCAGTTTTTAGTTGCAGTTTGCCCTTGTATACTTGTGGTGGCTGCAGTGCTTTTGTTGAAATTTTGCCCTTGTTGGGTTGCATTGCATTGATGCACTAATTTCATTTGCAGTTTGATTTGTTGTACCTGTTTTGTTGTCTTCATGTACATGTATACTTGCTATTGCTTGAGACAGCTACCCACTTCATTTCACTGTTGCACTTGTTGCCTTGATCATTTTGACTTCATGTGTATAGTTGCCTTTCACTTGAATTAGTTGTATTTGCTGCCATCATTTATCCTTGTAGCCTTTGTGCCTAGTTGTTCCACTGTTGCATTTCAATTTCTTCTATTGGTTCATGTATATGTACGTGTCATTGCCCTTGTGCTCTGATGCTTACTGTCAAGTTGAATTTGAGAACTTTTGTGTTGTTTTGAGTTTGCTGTTGCATTATATCTGGACTTCCTCTGATTCATTTCACGTTTGTACCACTGCCTTTGTGCACTAGGTCATTCGAGCCTTTGTGCTCTGCATTTGAGTTGAGTCAGTGACTTGACCTTTTGCATTTTAATTGTGAGTTGGTGCCATTTTCTTTTGATTCATTGAGGCAGTTTGTATATGGCTCGACTTGAGTTTGTGCATTTATTTGACTTGACCTCTGCAATTTCATTTTGTTGCAGTTGTGTTGAGTCATGCTAGCCGTGACTTGACCTTTACAGTTTTGACTTACTGTAGTGGCGAGGCAGTGCACGCGTGCGTGTACTGCAGCCATACAGAAATTTGGTTTGATTTGATCATTTTGAGATTTTCTAATTATCTACTTGATAAATAGATTACGAGTTTCTAATTATTTTTTTAATAATTAGATTTTGTTGTTAATTGTCGTTTAGACAATTCTGTTGTTTTCTAAGTTATCTTCATTGAAAATCTTTTTATTTATCTTCGTTGATAACTTGAATTTGCTGATTTGTTGTTTAACACTATTTAGTGTTATATCTGCCGTTATCCGATTCTCTTATCGAAGAGTTGGATATACGAGATTTCTGTGACTGTCGTTTATTGATTATTTAATTATTATTGGTTTCGTGCATTAATAACTGAGTTTGAATTAGACTGACCCGTGTATTATTTTCTTTTGAATTTAATACTCGGGTCAGACCGAGTTATTACAGGTTGTAGATATCTTGCTTTGGGTTGCTGCTTGAGCTATGAAGTCTGTTCATATCCTTTGAAGTAGTCTTCGTCATTTTGTAGTAGTCAGTGTATCTGATCTAGGTTGATATGTATTCATGTATATTATTCGATAATGTACTTGTATATATAACTTCCAGAGTCGACAGTTGTAGTTGTATCATATGTATTGAGTCAAATGTATTGTAACCGACATCAGTTATATATATATATATGAGACTTTTATTATCTGTGTTCCGCATTCAACTTATTTGGGTTATTATTATATATATTGTCCTAAACTATTATGAACCATCGTAGTTCGTTTTATACTGGAATTGAGTATGTCGATGGGAGTAAATAAATAAGAGATGAAAAATAAAATTATATACTACTCCTATCGAGGTAACCAATACTAGTGTAAGGCCCAACTACGGATGGCCGCTCCTATCCAGCCTTATTCTTCGTAATAACAGACAGTATTTCTTTTAATACTCTTTGTTATTGTGAGCATAGAGGTGGGGCGTCACAGTTGGTATCAGAGCTTGGGGTTTATGGACATAATATAAAACATAACTTAGATGGAACATTCGTTACAACTATTTGTCGATGTTTTTATTTATGCTTTAAGTCAAAACTAAAGTTTTGAAATTATGATGAAATTTTTAAATATCTTTATTTAAAAAAAAAGTGAAACTGTGTTTTGATGATTGAATAATTTGTGTTCTGTTTATCAGAATGCGCAGCGGAAACAGTGAGACTGTATAACCATTTTGATTTAAAAATCAAAATATGAAATTGAAATAATTTTCATATGTTGTTTACATAGCTGGGTTTATTTTGTTTCTTTGAAAATTTCGAATCCGATTTGAGGATTCGAAGCGATTGTAGTTATGTGATTTTTGTTGAGATTTTTGCTGTTTTGAATTATCTTCATTGAAGATATAACCTAGTGATTTCTTTGTTCATTTTGTAGTGAACGTGTAAATTTAAGTTGCACGTTACTACCTTAATTATACGTTGAACCGGTGTTTGGTTTAAACGTATTTTGTTGCCGTTATTCTTATAACGAGATTTTTACATCGGTGCTAAATTTTTGAAGCACGGTGTTTTGTTGACATTTTTATTGAATGAAAATTCACTGGTATTATATTTTGATGCGAATTAATTTTGATGAGATTTTGACGTTTATAAATTACTGTCGCTTTGACTTCAGTAACCGTCAATTTTAAAGTGGATTTTCAAGCGGTTATTCCGCAATGCTGATTTTGAGATCCGATTTTACGGTGTTTTGGAAAGTACGATTTCCTTTTCGAAATTGCTACTGATATTGCTGTTTTAATCACGTGTTTGAAAATTGTTTTTAAAATAAAATTGTTTTCAAAATTTTTAAAGTTTGCGCTTTCGAAAGAATGATGAAGCGATTTAAACGCTTCAATAAAATTGAGGACTATGAACCCTCACTTTTACCGATTCGCTTAATTCCGGATTTTTCCGTTTGAGAACGTAAAATGTATTTGTTTAAAATACACAATTTTGCACTTTCAAGGAAACGATGAAGAGAATCAAACGATTTAGTAAAACACGTAGTATGGGACATGTGCGTTTGCTATTTCGGTTAATTCCGGACTCGTTAATTGAAACATCTGTTGTTTGATGATTCTGATGATTTTGTGTGCTTTCGAGCCACTATGTTGGACCTTCGGGTCATCTGCTGGACCTTCGAGTCATTTGTTGGGCTTTCGGGCCACTCTGCTGGACCTTCGGGTCAAATACCAGTACTAGACCTTCGGGTCACTCTACGAACCTTCGGGTCATCTGATGGGCGCCAAAAATTTATAGTACTTGGTAGGCTTCGGCCATTTGTTGATGCACGTGCGGCGTAGCTAAAACTCGCCATCTGATGGGATCGATCCGACCTTTTATGTTGATTTTCTAGAGTATCTTTATTGATTTCTAGATATTTGTTGTTTCTAATTATCTTCAGGTAATTAGATATTTGCTGATTTGAGTTTTGATTATCGTTTGTGATAATTAGATATTTGCTGATTTGAGTTCTGATTATCGTTTGTGATAATTAGATATTTGCTGATTTGAGTTCTGATTATCGTTTTTGATAATTAGATATTTGTTGATTTGAGAGACTTCTGATTATCGTATTTGATAATTAGGTATTTGATGTTTCTGATTATCGTTTGAGATAATTAGATATTTGTTGATTTGATTTCTGATTATCATTTTTGATAATTAGATATTTGTTGATTTGTGATTTCTGATTATTGTTTTTGATAATTAGATATTTGTTGATTTCTGATTTCTGATTATCGTTTATGATAATTAGATATTTGAGATTTTTGATTATCGTTTTTGATAATTAGATATTTGTTGATTTGTGATTTCTGATTATCGTTTTTGATAATTAGATATTTGTTGATTTGTGATTTCTGATTATCGTTTTTGATAATTAAATATTTGTAGTTTCTGATTATCGTTTTTTATAATCGGATATTTGTTGTTTCTGATTATCGTTTTTGATAATCGGATATTTGTTGTTTCTGATTATCGTTTTTGATAATTAGATATTTGTTGATTTGAGATTTCTGATTATCGTTTTTGATAATTAGATATTTGTTGTTTCTGATTATCGTTTTTGATAATTAGATATTTGTTGATTTCTGATTATCGTTTTTGATAATTAGATATTTGTTGATTTGGGATTTCTGATTATCTGATGTTTTCTGAGTATCATTTTTGATAATTATATATTTGTTGATTTGATTTCTGATTATCGTTTTTGATAATTAGATATTTATTGTTTCTGATTATCGTTTTTGATAATCGGATATTTGTTGTTTCTGATTATCGTTTTTGATAATTAGATATTTGTTGATTTGAGATTTTTGATTATCGTTTTTGATAATTAGATATTTGTTGTTTCTGATTATCGTTTTTGATAATTAGATATTTGTTGATTTAGGATTTCTAATTATCTGATGTTTTCTGATTATCGTTTTTGATAATTGGATATTTGCTAGTTTTGCTGATTATGAGATTTTCTAGTCTCTAATTGATTCTAGATTATGTTGATTATATTGAATTACTATTTTCTATCTATCTCTGTTGATAGTTAGATTTTACTGATTATGAAGTTCGTGTTTTCTAGTTATTCGTTGGATAACTAGATATTTGCAGTTTTGCGATTTGTGTTTTCTAATTATCTTTGTTGATAATTAGATTTTGCTGTTTTCTAATTATCGTATCGATAATTAGATATTGCTGTTTTGTGATTTCTGTATTCTAATTATCTAATTGATAATTGAATATTGCCGATAATTGCATTTATTCAGTTTTGTTGTTTTTGATTATCTAATTGATATTAGATTTTGTTGAGAATTTGTTAATATCTTTTATGGAATTAAAAGATTTCTTTGGCGTTTGTGTTATTGACATTTATTTTTCTAGCTTAACCAATTTACGTTAGAAAGATAATTGTTATTGACGCCTTTAATTATGAAAATTGTGGGGACGTAATTTTTATAAGGAGGGGAGTCTGTAACAACCCGAGATTTTGTAAAAGTTAGTTATCGTCATTAGACGATTAAAATTGCTATTGGAATTTTAATCGAATTGAAATTCTTTTATAAATATGTTAAATGTTGGGCGGGCTTTAAAACTTAATATTGGCCCACAATTTCATTTGTTTGTTTTGCCGTGATTATCAAAGGCAAACCGATCCCTATTATTCATTTTTTCACAACCCTAAACAAAACATTCGAGAAGAAAGAAAAATGGCGACTCGTTCATCCCCTTCGCGAAATTAGGGTTTGATGAAGTCGGCTGGTTGCTTCGAGTTGATCGAAATTCGCCTCCTCTCTGGGTTTCGTTTTGCTTTTGTCTCCGCTTGATTCTGGAGTGCCACGACTTCGATTTGCTCGATCGAACGATGATTTCGTTTCTTTGTCGATCGTTCGTCACGAAGAGCTCCGCTCGGCTCCTTCTAATCGCGTCGTGAAAAGGTGGGTAACCCTCACATCTAATTCAACTTCATGTTTCGACAGTTGATTTTTGTTGATGTTGATTTTGAGCTGTTCGATCGCGTTCCTTGCTACCTTGGTCATCACGATGTTGTTTTTCTGGTATTTAACCTGAATTTTTATTGACTTCAGTTTGACTTTGATTTTGAAGTTTCCTGTGACATTTCTTAATCTTCGGCTTTGAACTTATTTAGCAATTTCTTTGAAACTACTGTTGTCTTGATTATTTGAAACTGCTGCTATATGCGTTTGGGCACTTGAATCTTCTCTGTGCACATCTGTTTTACTGCCTTTGTTTATGTGATAATTTTCACTTGTTCGTAGTTGACTTCATTGTTGTTTGAATAGTTCATGTGCACTTGAATATGCACTGAAACCATGTGTATACATACATCTATGTATGTATATATGTATTGTCCTTGTAGTCTTTATTCCACCTTGAACCTGTAGTTGCTGTCATGACTTGATGTTGATTACTTGTTGCCTCTTGCAGTTTACTATTGTCACATGATTTCATTGTGGCATTGTGCATTTAACTGTGTCATATTGCTTCCATTTCTCTTGTTGACCTTTAGGTATGTATATATGCATTTTGCTTTATGTGATTGTAGTTCGATGGCACTTGCTTCCATGTCTTTTGCATCGAGTCTGCATTGTGGACATTGTTTCATAGTTGCAATCTTGGTTTGCATTGTGTATTCCAGTTGTTTTGCAATCTTGGTTTGCATTGTGTATTCCAGTTGTTCGATCTTTGTGTAGCATTGTCTGCATTGGTTGTGTACTTCACTTGAACTTGCACTGTGTAATCTGCTCCTTTCGATTCAAGTCTGCATTGATTTGAGTCACCATGTATGCTTAGTTCTTGTGATCTTGAGTCTGGTTTATATATATATATATATATATATGTGTGTGTGTGTGTGTGTGTGTGTGTGTGTGTGTTTGCAGTCTTGTTTATTTGCTTGAATTTGTTGAGCTTGGTTTGTTGGTTCTTGAGTACTGGTCTGGTTCATGCCTTGATCACTTTGTAGTTTGGTCAGAACTGTTGTAGTCTTCACTGGTGCATGTTACCAGACTTGAAGTTTGCATCATTGTGTAGCCTTGTCCTTTGTTGCTTCTGTTCATCTTGTAGTCTGGTTTGATGTTGTACATTCATATGTACATTTTGAATGGTGCGGTCTTTTGATTTGTATACTGGTCAGTTCTGATTGAAGTTGTTTTGAACATGGTCATATCCACTTGATCTTTATATAGCTGCTGTTTCATAATTTCACCTGACTTCGATTTTGCAGTTTCTTTGTGTATTGGCTTTGACCCTTACGTCTCTGACTTTGATGACTTCGACACTGTCATTGTCCACTGGTCATTGATAGTTTGGTTTGGGATTGTTGTGACATTTACTGGCTCCCTTGAACTTCTTGTGGTGGATGCAGTTTTTAGTTGCAGTTTGCCCTTGTATACTTGTGGTGGCTGCAGTGCTTTTGTTGAAATTTTGCCCTTGTTGGGTTGCATTGCATTGATGCACTAATTTCATTTGCAGTTTGATTTGTTGTACCTGTTTTGTTGTCTTCATGTACATGTATACTTGCTGTTGCTTAAGACAGCTACCCACTTCATTTCACTGTTGCACTTATTGCCTTGATCATTTTGACTTCATGTGTATAGTTCCCTTTCACTTGAATTAGTTGTATTTGCTGCCTTCATTTATCCTTGTAGCCTTTATGCCTTGTTGTTCCACTGTTGCATTTCAATTGCTTCTGTTGGTTCATGTATACGTACGTGTCATTGCCCTTGTGCTCTGATGCTTACTGTCAACTTGAATTTGGGAACTTTTGTGTTGTTTTGAGTTTGTTGTTGCATTATATCTGGACTTCCTCTGATTCATTTCACGTTTGTACCACTGCCTTTGTGGACTGGGTCATTCGAGCCTTTGTGCTCTGCATTTGAGTTGAGTCAGTGACTTGACCTTTTGCATTTTAATTGTGAGTTGGTGCCATTTGCTTTTGATTTATTGAGGCAATTTGTATATGGCTCGACTTGAGTTTGTGCATTTATTTGACTTGACCTCTGCATTTTCATTTTGTTGCAGTTGTGTTGAGTCATGCTAGCCGTGACTTGACCTTTGCAGTTTTGACTTACTGTAGTGGCGAGGCAGTGCACGCGTGCGTGTACTGCAGCCACACAGAAATTTGGTTTGATTTGATCATTTTGAGATTTTCTAATTATCTACTTGATAAATAGATTACGAGTTTCTAATTATTTTTTTAATAATTAGATTCTGTTGTTAATTGTCGTTTAGACAATTCTATTGTTTTCTAAGTTATCTTCATTGAAAATCTTTTTATTTATCTTCATTGATAACTTGAATTTGCTGATTTGTTGTTTAACACTATTTAGTGTTATATCATCCGTTATCCAATTCTCTTATCGAAGAGTTGGATATACGAGATTTATGTGACTGTCGTCTATTGATTATTTAATTATTATTGGTTTCGTGCATTAATAACTGAGTTTGAATTAGACTGACCCATGTATTATTTTCTTTTGAATTTAATACTCGGGTCAGACCGAGTTATTACAGGTTGTAGATATCTTGCTTTGGGTTGCTGCTTGAGCTATGAAGTCTGTTCATATCTTTTGAAGTAGTCTTCGTCATTTTTTGGTAGTCAATGTATCTGATCTAGGTTGATATGTATTCATGTATATTATTCGATAATGTACTTGTATATATAACTTCTAGAGTCGACAGTTGTAGTTGTATCATATGTATTGTGTCAAATGTATTGTAACTGACATCAGTTATATATATATATATGAGACTTTTGTTATCTGTGTTTCGCATTCAGCTTATCTGTGTTATTATTATATATATTGTCCTAAACTATTATGAACCATCGTAGTTCGTTTTATACTGGAATTGGGTATGTCGATGGGAGTAAATAAATAAGAGATGAAAAATAAAATTATATACTACTCCTATCGAGGTAACCAATACTAGTGTAAGGCCCAACTACGGATGGCCGCTCCTATCCAGCCTTATTCTTCGTAATAACAGACAGTATTTCTTTTAATACTCTTTGTTATTGTGAGCATAGAGGTGGGGCATCACAAGTATTCTCGTACATCAAAGAGAAACTATGAGTTTCTTATTAATGTCGAAAATGACTAACCTAAATGAACACATAATAGTAGAAAGTCTAATAAGTATTCTCGTACCTCGAAGAGAAACTATGAGTTTCTTATTAATGTCGAAAATATACATTACCCTCGGTTGTTCAATTAAACCATTAAGATTGTTGACTCTATATGATATGATGCGCAGATCTAAAAAAATTCCAAGTACGCTATCAAAATATGATTTTGGTGGTCGTAACCAAAGAGATGTGATCCATCGGCCGAGAATGAGTCTTTATTGGAAAGACTAATGTGGTTGGAATTAAATAAGCAATGTTGATAAGAATAATATCACAAATTTCAATTGTTGAAATTAGCATAACAGATTCGGTATTCAACAAGCTCAAGTTAATTCAGATCTACTCACAAATTTATCGCTCGATAAGACTTACTGTTTGGTACTTATGCATTGAAACAGAAAAGTCTAAATAATGATTTAGAGTAAACCGTTTACACATATTTACCAAAAATTCCTCGAAGTCAGTGGGAGCGATATTGGGTTTGTGAGTCTTTGGATATGATCCAAGATATGGTACGAATGTATCATTTTATAAGCATCAAGATTGAATAAGTATTTTGATAGAAATATCAAATAGTTTGATTTTCAATCAAAGTGTAGAGGAAGCGTGTGTTCATAAGAAAAAACGTTAAAAGATACATAGATATTTCTAAACTATAAGTAAACAACACGTTGTTGATTTTAACAATATGCTTGTATTAAAATCAACTTTAGTTGTTTTAATACTCAATTTTGAATTGTAAATGATGTCTTTTATGGTGAGTATAAAAGATATTGGGACTGTCCCAAAACGATATCCAAGAGCACCCTATTAAAAGGAGAACATGTAAGTTGGATTTCTTATGCATTAGCAATAGGAATCATCATACAGGTTATGTTGTGTATGATTTTGTGTTTTGTTTATGTATTTGATACATGGAGCAAATATAAAATCCAAGTTGACATCACTAAATGGTTGTTTGAGGTGTTCTCGCGTATTTATGAAATACTAGAGAATTGTTTATAGAAACAACGAACTCGTTATGATGGAACATTTGGACACAAACTTTTATTAGTGATATTGAGTATAACATGTCAATGATAAAATTCAAGTTAAAATCTTTAATTTGAAAATGTTTCAAAATAAAAGTGATTGTGGTCGATTCAACGAAATGTTGAGAACATTAACTTGAATAACGCTACAATAAACCAATGTATATAGATATAAATGCACAAATTTATAATTGAGCCAATGGTGATTCCAAATGTTGAGAATCCCATAATATTGTTATAAGATAACAATGTCATGAAATTGGTCTTGATAGAACTTAAAGCTCACTAGAAGTCGAAAGACATACTTCGAATCGTTCCACATGATAAAGACAGTTTATCAGTGTTAGAGAGAGTTAATCGAAAAAGTAGATAATTAAAGCATAGTAGCATACCCATTCACAAAGGGACTGACCTAATTGGTTTTGAGAAAACTGATTGGAGAAGTTGGAATTAGATTCCATAATTGACCCCAAGTGCAAGTGGGAGATTGATAGAGTTAGGGGTATGTCCTAGGGGCAATTATGTAATTTGTTACATATATCTAACTCGTTGACCAATCTTGTTCGAAATAAAAGGTATTTTCTTACTATTATATACTTAAGATAATGTGATTATATTAATTAATTAACTTAATTAAAAGTATATTTAATAGAAAAATCCATAAATGGTATATTTTGTGATAGTACTTACAAAGTGTTGAAACCGTGAGTAATTTATCACAACGAAACAAATATACCATTTTAAATGTTCCTAGTCAAGATGCATCGAGACTGGATATCGATGTATTCGTTGAGACTGGAGTACGTAACGCTTTCCAAATGTTGGGAAGTGTATTACTCATGAGTCATGACTGCTGGGGGCACCTAGGGGTTACGTACTAATAGTTATTGGATAACTATGGAACGACCTACACGATAGTTTTTTGTTGGTTAATATAACTAAGGTCAGACAGAAAATATCGATGTGACTGATTTACACAGTTCTCTCGACTTGAAAATAATGTGGATCTTCAATATGAAAGCTCCGCTTTGATTATAGACAAATCATGGCATGGTGTCCATCGAGTGACTATAGTTGGGTCGAATGGAAGTATTTAAAGTGAAGCACTATTCAAGAGAGGATTCGTCTTCTCAGTTATATGCGGTTAGTATCACAGTCAACTCAAAGTCAAAGTCTTTGGCCAGAGCATTTCAGTTGATAATAATCGTTATTATTGAAACAAGGACTTTGTATTTAGACTATAAAGTTGAATGTGGATGAGGTTGGAATTTTGACCATTACCAAATTCCATAAGTCCAAAGTGATATAGTTTTAACGAAGAGAATTGGTGTAAACAAATTTCAACCCCGAGTAACGCTTATTAAACTAAAATTGGATTTTACCGAAAATGAGTAAGCGATAAATTTGGCCATAATGTCACACCACCTGCTAAGTGACGTGTGAACGTTAACATTAGAATAGTTCGATGTTAATCGCTGACCAAATTTACACCCAAGAGTTACACAGCCAAAATGATGAATTCCCTTAAGACCGAACGATTTAATTAGTTTATAATTGTTATAAATTAATTAATATTTATGAAATATTAATTATAAAATTTGAATATGATTTGAGAAATAAATAATGTTATATATATTTATAATAGTTATAAATATATCGATCGATATACAATATCGACAAACGATTAAATTATATTTAATTGCATATTATTTTGGCTTGGGCTTAGATGGGTTTAAGGCCCATCATTAGGGCTGCAAAATTTCAGTTTAGGGAAGGTCATGGGGTGACTAAAACATAGGGAATTGGCTTGGAGATAACGGGTTGAGATAAAGTGATAATGGGTAAAAAGGTTTTCCTCGTTTCTCCCTAATACAACCCTGTATATATATATATATATATATATATATATATATATATATTTCTAAAAACAATTACTAACCTTTTTGGCCGCCATTACCTTCTACATTTCGGGTTAAAACATAGCTCTCAATCCACTCTAATATTCTCAAATATATTTCAAATTAAAATAATACTATTCGATAGTTAGAGGTCGGTGATTCCGGACTTGCAATCCGACGAATCAAGAACAGTAAAAGGTAGGGAAGTCATCGCTTCAATGTGGATTCAAAGGCATCATTAAATTGGTAATTTTTATTCATATTATAGTAATTAAATCATATTCTATGATCCTATAATCAGAAATTTCATATCTGTTTAAATATATTGCTACTATATGTTTAGTTATGTGAGATTTTGTAAGTAGACGTGGTTGTCACAAATTAGTTTGGTTATGTGCATAATTTGTTTATTATACTATTTGATTTATGTATATAAAAAGAATTTTACTGTACAAAATCAATTTTTGTCATTAATTATTTATATATATATATATATTAATAAATTAATATATATATATATATATATTAGTGTATATTTCTCTCTCGTAATAACATATATGCATATATAAGATATATATATATGATTTAAAAAATTTAGTACACTTATTTATATATAATATGAATTTAAAAATTCGAAAATTAATTATCATACATATATTCATATTTTTAAATTAACATTTATTGAATTTGAATTGTTTATTATATATAAATAATTATTACATTAAAAATTCAATTATATATTTTTTGAAAATATTATATCATTTCAGAAACATATAAAAAAATTAGGAATGTTTCAATATAGTATATTATTTTTAATTATTAATATTATTTTGGAAAAATTGTTTATGATTTATTAAAAATAATAATTTAATTGAAAAGTTCTTTAAAAATTTTTGTAACCTTTCATTCATGATCCTAGAATTTATAAAATTTTAAAATTTTATTTTTAATAATATATTATTTTATATTAAATAATTATTGCCGAAATCAATGTATTTGTTTTTAAAAATAATAACTCAACTTTGAAAAACCTCTAGATTTTTCTTAAGCTCTATTTCATGATCCTAGATTTTTGAAAATTGTAAAATTTGAATTTTCATTAATAGATTATTTTATGTTAATTATTTAGTGATGAAAACATTATTTTATTCATAATATATACAAATTAAAATACTAAAATTATTATGTTTGCAAAACTAAGTTAATTTTGAATTATAAATAATTTTTAATAATATATTTATCTATATATAAATGTTTTATGTTCATATATTGTATATAATATATTTATACATACATGTGTGTGTGTGTATTTGTAACACATATACATGCACATATTTGGACAACATACATGACATACAAAATGAACTAATATGTCTATTGGGATGTAAATCCCAACATCTACATATGGGCATATTATTCCTTTCATGGATTATTATGTTACACATGCACTCACACATATATGTATATGATACATTTATTTATAAACTAAATAAAATAATATTAATTTCATATCTTAATATATTTGAATTTAAATAAAATAAATGATTTTATTTAAATGAAATTTAGAAATGTTCTAATTCAGTTAGACTTCATAGGCCCAATAAAAGATCCAATAGGGTAAAAATTTTGAAATTCACCAATAACTTCCGTTGCAGGCTAGTTCAGTTCCAACAATCGGACAGGTCCTACCTTTAAGTGGGCTAACATTTATGATTCATATGTGAACTCCATACTCCATCACCATTTAATTTATAGATATCACAAATGGATGATGCCTTATTTTCGATGAACACAATATTATTATAACAAACTCATAGACTAAGTTGTGCATTTTCACCCGTTTTTACATGTATCGAGCATTGAAAATAAGTTATGCACAATTGATTAATATTTTGAAAAATTGACTTAATACAATAGTTCATTCAATCCAAGGGATGATTGAAAAAAACTAATCTTGCATCTTAGTCAATTTTCTTCAAAATAACTAATTCTCACCTTCCTTAAAATCGTCTTCGTACCTTAGTACGTGCAAGTCAAGGCTTTTACTTCATGCCTTGAAATCATAGAAAACTGGACACTTCAAAAATAATATTAACTCTACATGCTTGTGAAGTCCTATAAACTAAAATATAGCTAGTATATCCTTATGTACGTCGCTGTATTCCTAAAATACTTTACATATACAAGACTAATCATCCTCTATCGGCGATGGCCTCATTTAACAATCTTTAATTATTCAACCATTTAGAATACATTTTACTTAACTACATTCCCATGCTTCTCGCATCTTATATAAGTGCTCAGTCCTTAACTTAAAAATATATGTTAATTTCAAACAACATTTGGTTAAATATATCTCAAAAATTCAAAATAATCAATTTAAACTTATTATTTTGTTTTTTTAGTATAGATCATCTTAGTATTGCTTATTATAAAAATAATTTTTTCCTATTATCCCCAAATAGTATATATTTTTCAAATCGATAATGTACTTCAAAAATCCTTTGTTTTTAACATTTTACTTTAAATATTTCAAACATCCTTATTTAATTCAAAAATAATAATATTATTTTCACTTTACATCAAAACAATTTATTTAAATTTTTGTCACAACCATTTTATTATTAAATACTTCAAAAACAACAACATTATGCATTAAATACCAAAAATCCCCTTTTAGTGTTATTTATCAAAAATAGTAATAATTTATTCCATAAATATTTATGGAAAATATCTCTTTATTATTATTATTATTCTCAAAATACCTTTTATTTTTATTACTTAAATAATAATAATAATAATTTTTCATAAACTCCATAAAACGGTTATATTATTATTTGCTCAAAATTTAGATAATCTTCCAATAATCATATTAGTATCTATTTAGATTCCACTATACTTTATAAATAATAGTGAATTCCAAATTCAAAATATATTTTCATTATTGTTTCAAAATTTTCCAGAATTCATAAATGTTACATTAATTGATTTTCAGTTCAAATCCCTAAATCGCAAATGCATAACATTCAATTCTAGCTAGTCCCAAGCACACCAGCATATTGAGTATCCAAGCTAGTTCACCTTAATCAATTCAATCTCTATAGGTTGTGTAATTATTTTCTAGCTCCAATCAAATTTCCAGTTGAAAATATCAATAACTTTTCTATTCAGTTTTAATCAAAATCACCGATTTCAAAATTACTCTTCACAAAACTAGCAAGATTCGATAACCATAAACTTCACCGTTAACTTAACAACGTTTAATTTCAACCATCACACTTTTTTTCAAATAAATTCTTTAAATTTACTTGAACAAATTTTCAATTTTTTTTATCATTTCATCATACGACAAATTTATTTCAAGTTAATCCCTTCTTTTTTATTCGCATATCTCCCTAAAAATAACTTATATAATTTCAATTTCTAAAGCTTATTTTATTTCAAAAATTCTTAAAAATATTTAACCTTCAAAATCAATTCTTTATATTTTAACCAACTCAATTTTACCACTCGACGTTAATTTCGAGATAACTTCGGTTATCTTTTTTTGTTAAATGCTCATACTTCATTTTTAAACATTATTTCATAAAAAAGTCTTGACATCATATTATATAATTTATAACCAATTTATAACATATAGTATATATCATTTTATTTAATAATTATCCAATCTTAATCATCATTAAACTATAGATAATTTCTATACAAAAATTATATTTTTAAATTCATTTTGTTTTATAATTAGTCGATTTCCTACACCTATTAACTAATACATCGTATATATACACAAAAATATATTTTTGAAATTCATTATTTTTTTCCTTTTCTACTAACTATATTCATATCAGATTCGGAAATAATTTCCAAAATTTTACTTTGTTTATTAATTCGTATTTTCAATAGTCTATATCACAAATCCTTTAATTTCCATTCAAAGATACATATATATATTACAATTGAAAAGTTCCACAAGTTTTAAATAATATATTTTCTTTGATTAAGTTTCTTTTTAAAATGATTCAAAATCGACTTAAAAAAATAAACATATAAAACACACCATTTAAACTTTAGCTTTATAAATTATAAAATTTTCACAAAATTATAAAGCAAGTGTAATATATATAAAAAATTCAAAGTGTGACAAAATTATTTATAAAATAAATAAAATTCAAAAAGATGTGTCTTTGCTAGTCAATTTACTGTTAAAATGTTTCTTTATCAAAAGAAAAGAATACAATAAAATATAAAGGCAACAACGTGCCTTACACGATTTTTTTTTCAAAAACAAAGGCTTTAATATATTTATGGAAACTGTTACCCGGTTGTTTGACCATGTAATAAGAGGCTCGGCATGGAGACTTTGATCGGCACACCTCCCCTCGTTTGGCATCTGGCATCGTTCGGCTTTAAGAGGTCGCTCGGCATACGGCCTCGTTCGGCACAACTCTCCCCGTTCGGCATTCCACTTTGCTCGGCATAGCAAGGCCGTTCGACATTCTACTTCGCTTGGCATAGCAGGGTCGCTTGGCACGTTGCCTGGCTCGGCATACGAGCATCGTTCGGCATGATAGGGTCGCTCGACATGTTGCCTGGCTCAGCATACGAATGTCGTTCGGCATGAATCCCTCGCTCGGCACACCAGGCCTCGACCGGCATCTTCCCTTGCTCGGCATCCCAGGCCTCGACCAGCATCTTCCCTCGCAATGCATCCATTAGCAACATCCATTAGCAAAGTTGCTCAACGAGGCCGTTCGACGTCCCTGGTTCGGTGCGTATGAGGGATGTTAACAAGCTGTCAAGTCCACAACAACGTAAGGGCGTTCGGCATAGCTTCACTTCGCTTCAACTCACTACTTTCCTTTGTTCTCTTGAGTGGTTACTTCAAGTCAATCGATGGTCAACCAAAAATGGTTCTCGACCGGCACTCCTCGCTCGGCATGGCTCGTTCGGCATGCCAGGTTCGGTGTGCTGGGGTCACCTACTGTGGGCCGAGATACCTTGTTCCTAGGCCCGTGAGGGAAGTCCAACCCATCTTCGTCTATAAATAGAAGGGCCGGGGCACAGTGAAAGAGACATTTTTTTTAGAACACTGGGGAGACTCTACCGCTTTCAAGACTCACTCTTTTCAGTTCAAACTTGTACTCAAGCCATTATTGTACGGATTGTATATGTATTTAACTACTTGGGAAAGCAATAAAGATTACAATTCAAAGTGGACGTAGACAGTTACGCCGAACCACTATAAATCTGGTGTTCTAGATTTCTGCAGTTAATTTAGTCTATATCTCTCTGTTTTAATTTATCTTCTTCATTTATCTATCTACACAATCTCTCTAAAGAGGGTTAGTGACCAATTTTGGTGCTAACACTTTGGTGCTTTCACTGAGAATCGAACTCTCAGGCCACAAGGATCTGCTTTGTAGCTACTGGATTGAATAAATCCTCCGAAGGAGATCCAAGTGATTCACAAGACGTCCGTTGATTCTACTCAGAGTTCCTATCAATAACTCTACTATGGGAAGACCACGTACCAGATCAACCTCTCATAATGCGGACGTCAATGAGACTGCTAGCGTACAACAAATAGGACCTAGCAATCAACAAGCAAATCTGGGTGCAGGAACTACCACCCAAAATCAAATGGAAGTTGTCACCAGAACAGAGTTCAATGACTTGATGAGAGAACTCATGGAAAGCAGGAGATAACTTGGAGAACAAATTCAAGCTAACGCCAACCTTATGGCTCAGCTCACTCAACAACAGCATCAGAATGTTGGGGGTAGTCCAGCTCCTTACTCTTCATCTGATAGCTCGACTTCGTTCGATAAACCTCCCAAGCGTAGATGCCGCAAGACTGAAACTACATAGGCAGGTGCTGCTGATCGATCAACTAGGGATCACTTACACCTCGGAGACCACAACCAAGCAGGAATGGGAAACTTAAGATCTGGAGCGCGTGTGGAAACTGGCCGCCCAGCTCATAAGACGCCAATGATACTGAACCTCAAGATACGCGTTTGGCAGATCGCCAGCAGAGGAGACATCAACCTGAACGATCCCGTAGAACAGACTCCAACCTTCCATCTTCCATACAAACCCCAGACCTATCGGCTATGGTCAGACAGCTGATGAGAGAAAATCAAGGCCTGACCAATGAAGATTGGGGGATATCCAGGAGTCATACTCCATTCACAGACACTGTTCTACAGGCCGAGTACCCCAGGAAGTTGAGCATGCCAACTATCCCGGCCTACGAAGAGAAGACCGATCCCCGACAGCATGTGATGAGATATGAATGGATGATGGATTCAGCTAGAGCGAATGATGCAACCAAGTGTAGATGCTTCCCAATAACTCTATCTGGGATCGCTACCATGTGGTTCACCTGACTTCCTCCGCGGTTTGTATCCAGTTTCGAGGAGTTGGAAACGAAATTTATAGAACAATTCAGAATATATGCTACTCGTCCAAAGGATGTGATGTCTCTATCAAGTGTAATCCAGGCTCCAGGAGAGTCATTGAAAGAGTATTTACAGAGATTCCATGTTGTGGCTACTGAAGTTAGCAATCCTAATGATCACGCAATTCTTATGGCTGTGATGCGAGGTGTGAATCCGGATTCAGAGTTTGGAGATTGGTTAGCAGGAAAACCTCCAACTATGCTAGAGCATTTTTACTCAAAGGCTCATCAATTCATAAGAAGAGAGGAAGCCAGGTGGATAAGGCGAGATAAGGCACCAGCGCCTGTTCAGGAGACCGTGAAAAGCAACATCGTTGTAAAGAAATCCGGAGACAACTCGGGGAAAGTTCAGGTCAATGTCCAGAACAAGCCCGGGCAATCTAAGGAGTCCGGAGGAGGAAATCAGGGGAAGAAAAGAGAAGCAGGGAAATGGAAGCCGAGAATTCCAGCCTACAACGAATACACCCCACTAAATGCATCTCTTGAGAATATTTACCTATCACCTTGTAATACCTTTCAATACAGAAAGCCACGCCCAAAGGAGTCAACTGAGGACCAAAAGCGGATTGGGAAGTATTGTCGCTTTCATGAGACTTATGGGCAAAAAACTGAAGAGTGTAGGCACCTACATGACGCTATAGAAAAGTTGATTAGACAGAAAAAGTTGCAGGAGTTTGTAAAGAGTCCTCAAGACGGTGGACAGGGAATGTCCAATCCTGGTCACCCACCAGCTCCACGTCACCTTGAGGAGCCTGCTCGAATCGTGGGTAGACTGGTCATAAACACGATAGTAGGCGGACCTCACCCTGCAGATAAGAATTGGCAGGAAATGGAGTGATATGCTAACTCCCTGAGGCATGCAGATTTTGAGTGTTGTTCAAATACTGAGGACGGGTCCCCAGCTAAGCAGCAGCGGACAATGACAGACGATATAGTATTCAGGAGCCGAGATGCCGACCAGGTGGAGGCTCCTACCGTTGACCCGATGGTCATATCCGCGACTATCGGGCCAGTATTAGTGAAGAGAATTTTGATTGATTGTGGAAGTTTTGTTAACATCATCTTCAAAAAGGCGTATGACCAAATGAAGATGGAGATGAAGGATTTAAAGTCGTCTAAAGCTCGTATTCATGGCTTTAACGGTGCAGCGACTGATGCAGTTGGGTATGTTGAGTTACCAGTCGAACTGGGACAAGGTGAGCGTAGGAGGGTGTGAATCCTACCTTTCATAGTCTTGGATGTATATTCCCCATACAATGTATTTCTGGGTCGACCGGCCCTGGCTGAATTCAGAGCAGCATTGGCCCCGTGGTGTTTGACTCTAAAATTTCCGACCGACAAAGGAGTAGGTGTGGTTCATGGCGACCAGGCGACCGGTCGTGCATGTTATGTGGCTGAGCTTCGAGAGGCCCAGCGAAGAGAGAAAGGAAAGGTTGCGGACAACTCCGTCCGCATTAAGAATATTGAAAATTGACAAGTAATGCCCGAGCCCTGGCTCGGGCAAAATTCTCGGATCTATAGAGACATAGATCCGAGAGACGATGATGAGGAACCCAGGGAAGCAACAGCAACACCGGCTGAACTGACGATTGGCATTTCAGTCAGCCGAGACGATCCATCGCGAGTACTGAAGATTAGATCACAACTCAGTCCCTCGATGACCGAGGACCTTAGTGATTTCCTCCGAGCGAATCTCGATGTTTTCGCTTGGACACATTCCGACATGTGCGGGATTTCTCCCGCTATTACGAGTCATATGTTGAACATAGACCCGAGGTACGTTCCAATTAAGCAAAAAAGGAGAGGAATGGACCCGGAGAGGTCCGCTGCTCTCAGAGAGGAGGTGGACAAACTCAAAGCCAATGGGTTCGTCTGCGACGCCCTCTACCCTGAATGGGTGTCAAACCCCGTGTTAGTGAGAAAAGCAAATGGGAAGTGGAGAACTTGCGTAGATTACTCTGATTTAAACAAAGCATGTCCTAAGGACAGATTCCCATTACCTAGAATTGATCAGTTGGTCGAATCCACTGCAGGACACGAGTTATTGTCATTCATGGATGCGTACTCGGGATACAATCAGATCTCCATGCACATTCCGGACCAGAAACACACTAGTTTTGTCACAGACGTTGGGCTATATTGCTATGTAGTGATGCCTTTCGGATTGAAAAACGCGGGAGCAACTTATCAGCGTCTGGTGAATCGGATGTTTAAAGACTAGATTGGTAGAACAATGGAAGTCTACATGGATGACATGCTCGTGAAGTCACGGCAGTCAAACGACCACATTCGAGACTTAGTAGAGATGTTTGGCATACTCAGATACTATGGGATGAAGATCAACCCTCTGAAGTGTTCCTTCGGTGTTGCGTCAGGGAAGTTTTTAGGATTCATTGTTAATGCTCGGGGAATCAAAGCTAACCCGGAAAAGATTCAAGCTATTCGAGACATACAAGTGCCCAGGACTATAAAACAGGTACAAAGCTTGAATGGAAAAGTGGCTGCGCTGAGTCGATTCATATCCAGAGCCACAGACAAGTGTATTCCCTTCTTCGATATAATAAAGAAAGGAAAAAGGAATTTCTAATGGACATCCAACTGTGAGGAAGCGTTCCGAGCTCTGATGAGGCATTTAGAAAATCCTCCAGTGCTGTCGAAACCAGTAGACCATGAAATGTTGTACGTATACTTGGTCGTATCCCCACATGCTATAAGTGCAGCTTTGGTCCGTGAGAAGGACCGAGTTCAAAAGCCGGTGTATTACATTAGTAAACGTTTAACGGGGGCAGAAAGAAATTATCCTAAAATTGAGAAATTGGCCTATTGCTTGGTGATTGCATCATGTAAGCTGCGTCCATACTTTCAATCACACTCAATCAGTATTTATACCGATCAGCCCTTGCGACAAGTACTCCAACGACCAAAAACTTCTGGAAGGATGTTAAAATGGAATATCGAGTTAAGTCGGTTCGATATTACATACCTGCCACAAAGAGCCATACAAGGGCAAGCATTAGCAAACTTCATCGCTGAGTTCACTGTGTCAAACGAACCAGATAGTCACAGTGTCATCCCCCCCAATCGATGGAAATTGTACACCGATGGGGTGTCCAACGACCGTTGTTCTGGGGCTGGTGTAATTCTTGTGACTCTAGAAAATCGATCGATTTGTTATGCTTTAAAGCTCAATTTCCCAGCTACGAATAATGAAGCAGAATATGAAGCATTCATTGCTGGCTTAAAGCTTATTAGGGAACTCAGAGTAAAATCAGTTGAAATCTTTTGTGACTCACAGTTGGTGGTGTACCAAGTGTGAGGGGATTACCAAGCGAGGGGACAAAGGCTTGCTCCGTACCTTGCTCTGTTTCAGGAACTATTGGCGAACCTTGAACATTATGACATTTCACATATCCCGCGTGAACAGAACAAGGAAGCCGACACGCTGGCCAAATTCGCAAGTACCGGCGATGCACAGCAAATGGGATTAGTTCCCGTCGAAACCTTACATGCTCCAAGCATAGATGTGATGGAGGTAGATTTTGTGTTGGAAATGGAAATCGAGAAGGAGTCATGGATAACCCCATTTAAACAATACTTGCTAAACGGGACTTTGCCCGAAAGAAGAAGCGAAAGACGACAGGTCATTCGTAAAGCCGCGCGATATGTGATGTAGGACGGAGTCATGTATCGGAGGGGGTTCTCGGTCCCCTTACTCCGGTGCATTACCCATGATGAGGCAAAGCGGGTCTTGAAGGAAGTTCACGAAGGAGAATGTGGCGACCATGCTGGGGGCAGACATTAGCAAAAAAGATCCTCCACTATGGATACTATTGGCCAACTGTGAATCGGGATGCTGCAGATTATGTAAGAAAATATGATAAGTGTCAAAGATACGCGGAAATCCTGAGAGCTCCGCCAACGGAGCTCACTCAAATGGTTAGTCCCTAGCCATTTGCAATTTGGGGAATCGACATAGTCGGTTCTTTGCCTATATCCAAAGGTGGCGCAAAATATGTAATAGTTGCGGTCGACTACTTCACCAAATGGGCCGAGGCAGAGCCCTTAGCCACTATCACCTCTAAGAAGGTCATTAATTTCGTTGTGCGAAACATTATATGCCGCTTCGGCCTCCCGCGAACCATCATTACAGACAACGGAACTCAGTTCGAAAGTAAGGAATTCAAAGATTTCTGTTTAAAGTACGGCATTGAGAAAAAGTTCGTCGCAGTTGCTCATCCTAAGGCTAATGGACAAGTTGAAGCCGTGAACAAAATAATCAAGTCCATATTGAAGAAGCGTTTGGAAAAGGATGGAGGCAAGTGGGTAGATGAACTTCCAACAGTGCTATGTGCTTATAGAACCACCCACAAGTCCGCGACTGGCCACACTTCATTCGCATTGGCATATGGCACGGAGGCCGTTATACCCGTGGAGCTTGAAGTTCCACCACATCAGGTGACACATTATGATCCTATGACGAATCAGGATCTCTTGTCGGAATCACTGGACTTCGTTAATGAAAAAGTGAAGAAGCTGAGTTAAGGGCGACAGCATATAGGCACCGAGTTATGCGATATTATGACGAAAAAGTCCGCTCGAGAATCTTTGATGTGGGTGATCTCGTTTTGAAATGAGTTTTTCCGGTACCATCACGTATGAATCCCAACTAGGAAGGTCCATATGTCATTGAACGGAAGCTTGGAGAGGGAACTTACAAGCTAGCGACCGTTGATGGCATGACACTCCCCGGAGCATGGAATAGTGAACATTTGCGACGTTATTATATTTAGCATGTTTTTTTCGTGTTTTAGGTGCAATTATTTCCAGTATGTTTTTGTTCCATTGATTCTTAGTTTTTTAGCATGTAATCGGACGGTTTAGTATGTTTTCATTAATAAAGGCTTAAAGCCATCTTTTCCATAAATTATTGGTGTTTTGTGTGAGATAATTATGTGGCAAGATCGAAGTTACATCTTCTATCTAGCATATGAATGCGCACGACAACTCAAAAATCTATAAGTCCCCAGAATGAGGACTGGAGTGCTCTAAGTCCCCAGCGTGCGGACTAGAGTATAAACGACTTAAAATCTCCAAGTCCCCAGAGTGTGGACTAGAGTACTCTGAGTCCCCAGCGTGTGGACTAGAGTATAAACGACTTAAAATCTCCAAGCCCCCAGAGTGTGGACTAGAGTACTCTAAGCTTCCAGAGTGTGGACTAGAGTACTCTGAGTCCCCAGCGTGCGGACTAGAGTATAAACGACTTAAAATCTCCAAGTCCCCAGAGTGTGGACTAGAGTACTCTAAGTCCCCAGCGTGCGGACTGGAGTATAAACGACTTAAAATCTCCAAGCCCCTAGAGTGTGGACTAGAGTACTCTGAGTCCCCAGCGTGCGGACTAGAGTATGAACGACTTAAAATCTCCAAGCCCCCAGAGTGTGGACTAGAGTACTCTGAGTCCCCAGCGTGTAGACTAGAGTATAAACGACTTAAAATCTCCAAGCCCCAGAGTGTGGACTAGAGTACTCTAAGTCCCCAGCGTGAGGACTAGAGTATAAACGACTTGAAATCTCCAAGTCCCCAGAGTGTGGACTGGAGTACTCTAAGTCCCCAGCGTGCGGACTAGAGTATAAACGACTTAAAATCTCCAAGTCCCCAGAGTGTGGACTGGAGTACTCTAAGTCCCCAGCGTGCGGACTAGAGTATAAACGACTTGAAATCTCCAAGTCCCCAGAGTGTGGACTGGAGTACTCTAAGTCCCCAACGTGCGGACTAGAGTATAAACGACTTGAAATCTCCAAGTCCCCAGAGTGTGGACTGGAGTACTCTAAGTCCCCAGCGTGCGGACTAGAGTATAAACGACTTGAAATCTCCAAGTCCTCAGAGTGTGGACTGGAGTACTCTAAGTCCCCAGCGTGCGGACTAGAGTATAAACGACTTGAAATCTCCAAGTCCTCAGAGTGTGGACTGGAGTACTCTAAGTCCCCAGCGTGCGGACTAGAGTATAAACGACTTGAAATCTCCAAGTCCCCAGAATGCGGACTGGAGTGCTCTAAGTCTCCAAAGTGCGGACTAGAGTATAAACAACTTCGATATCTCCAAAGTCCCCTGAGCGCGGACTAGAATGTTCCTAAATCCCAGAGTACGGATCGGAGTATAAGCAATTCAAAAAATCTCCGAGTCGCATGGAAGTGAACCGGGGCTTATGTAACTCACAAGGTTTCAGATTTTGACTACAAGCTATACGGTGAGCTGAACAAAAGAAGTCATTTGAAAGACAAAGAAAAAAATTTTATTCATCAATTCAAAATAAAGTCCTACTACAACTTCTCCCAAACTCGGGGCCAAAAGTCTATTTACAACAGTTATGAAAATGAATAAAAGTGATTACATGATCCAGAAAGATTCTCGTTGAACGAGCGTGATAGTTACTTCTTTGGCTTCTTCTCCTTCTTTGATTTCTCAGATGACTCCTCCTCCCCGCGTTTTCTCTTGGATGTTCTGCTCACCTGAGAAGGGGTGTCAGAGGAAGGAGGAACTTCTAACGGCCTGGTCCGCCTGGAAGAATGATTTTCAAAGGACTTTTCAGTGGATCGTCGAGCTCTACCACTTAAGGCTCGACCTTAATTTTGGCTTTCTTTCTCCCCTCTTCAGCGACCTGTTCCTTCATGCTCAGTTTTGAGGTATGCTTGGAAGCGCCAACAATTTGAACTTCGTAATGTTCCTCGACGGGCGATGGATTGTCAGATTTGTCTTCGTTGAGCGCCTCAATCACTTGAGCGTCAGGTCTGGGAGTATCTTCCACTCAAGTTGCTTCTCCCGTTCTCTCTTCCTTCTCCATGGCGGCATCGCTCCTTGGAGTAGGCACGGGATCGGGATGACTTACGCGGAACCATAAGAAACAAGTGTTAGAATACATTTATCGCTTGCTGAAAGCAAAGACCCTTTGGATTTTGAAGGGGAAGTTATGTATCTCTCCCTGGTTGGCTGTCGACTGTTCGAGGAGTCTCGCCTTCTGGAATGGGAGAGAGAACATGAATGTCAAGGCCAGGGTCTTCCGGGTCGTAACCAATGTGCTGCTCAAACGGATCAAGTGCTGGCCGACCCGTCGATTGAGTCAGGGGAGGAGCTAGGAACCCGGTCTCAGACGGACCAGCAATGTCATTCTTTCCTATTGATGGGGAAGAACCTCCGCAATAGAGAGCCCTTGCCGCGGACAAGTCTGAAGGCTCATTCCCCCTAAGAAATTCCTTTACTAAAGCATCCTCGTCGACCTCCTCGGTACCTGATTCTACCTTTCTAATCTTTATCAAAGTTTCCCATGCCTCGGCTAGAGATTCGAGGTAGCCCTTGCCAAGAAAAGTCAAGTCCCGATGCATGAGGACATGGGCGTTGTATTCATCTATTAGCGGGTCGAACAAGCACTTGATCTCCTCTCTGCCAGCCTCTGTAGCCGCCTCGAGGCGAGAGTCAATCTCCGCGGATGCTATTCTCTTTCCCTCTTCACGGGCTTCATCCTTCAGCATCCCGACCTTAGAGAGCTCGTCATCGAGCTTTGCCTTCAGGAGTCGCGTAGCAACAATTTCATCGCAATATCGTTGCGACTCTTCCTGGGCAGCAGATTTTTTTTCTCTCTCTTTACAGAGTAGATCTTCCAACTCTTTGACTCGCCGAGAGAATGAATCTCTTTCTTTTTGAACAGAATCCTTTTCTAAAGCCAAGGCCCCACAGCGTTGGACCGCTTCGTCAATTTCCTTCTTATGAGTTATCTCCAGACGATTGACGACCTCCGCAGTATCTTTAGCACTTTGTTGGGCAACTTCGAGTTGGGACTTGTACGAAGAGAGCTCTTCATCCTGAGTTTTGATAATGTCTTTATCAAAAATGGCTTCAAGCTTCAGGCGGTCGATTTCGTGTTGACGCTCAACAGAGACTTCCAAGACTTTTTCAGCTAGATGGACAAACGCGTCATGTTGAACATAAACGTCGTTGTTGCAAGCAATGGCGCTCTGTTTGACATGCCCCGGAATGTGATGGATCGCCGGGAGGAACTTCAGACCATCAAAGCAGATTTTGGGGAACTTCACTTTAAGCTCGGCTAGCTTCTCCGATATCGTCGGGTCTGTTGCGGGAACAAGGGGAGATGGCTTTGAAAGTTCAGTCTTCTTGCGATGTTCCCGAGGCTGCCGTGTATTGGATGAACCAGAGTGCTGATCACGGTGGACATCGGATTAGGACCCCTTCTGCGCAAACTTCTCCCTGCCTTTCTCTGATTGAGAAGGATGATTGCAGGAATATGAGGACTGGCTGTATGTTTTCCTTCGATAAGTTGATTCTCGGGGGCGATAATCTCGGTCTCCAGAGTCATCTCTATCTTGGCACTTGCTAGGGCCCGAATCCCGGCCAGAATAATGAAAAATAGATGACCCGCGAAGACGATCGAGTCCGTGAGTGCATCCCATGCCATCTGCGCAGAATGAGAATAACGACAAGTTAGAAAAGAACAAAGTGATGGCTAAAATTGAAGTGCAAGGTGAAGTGCATGTGTCCATGTGTGTCCTAATGTTCCCCCCGATGGACCGGTTTCTTTATCTTTACTAATAGGAGTTTTTTCTCCCTGGATTTGGGCATGAGCGCCTGTATCGCCTCTCACGAGCAAATGAAGTTTAAGAGCTTCTGGATCATCGAAGCCATAATTAAGCAAATCGTCGGGAATAGTGAGGTCCGACAAGCCTCTCAATGCATTGAGGAGAAGGCTCTCTCTCCACTGGAGTAAGGGTGACCTTAGAGGTTCCACCCACCGTCTTCTTCCTCAATTTGTAGGTCAATTTCTTCTTTCCCTTCGAAGGAGAAGGCGTCTTATCGATATCGTAGACTTCAGCTATCGGGTCCCGAGCAGGGCTAACATTTTTGCCATGTACTTCGTGCGTTTTGGCTTCTCTAATCTCCCCCTCCTCTGGTGTGTCAGGGGCGTTACGTGTTGAAGACCCAGCCTGCATTTTTCCTTTGCTCGAAGCAGGCCTGGGTATAATGATGCCTTGAGGGAGGCTTATTCGACGACCTTCCACCAGCAGCCCAAAATTTGTGAGCGATTCATTTGAAATGCGAGATCTGATGTCCCAGTCTTCTGTGGGAATAGTTCGGATAGCTTCGACAGCTTCAGAATACCCGGAGCCTTCGGGACGTGGGTTGATACCTGTAAAAGTATAGAAAGAGTTAGAAAAGGTGTAGTTTCCGCCAAACACGGGTATTGATCCAGAAAAAAGGACTTACTCCCTTCCACCCATCTCCTCGCGAAACCGGGAGGACAGCGCACGTAGAACCACTCATGTTTATATTGAGCGAATTTGCTCCATGCTCCAGTCAAAATTTGACACTTGTTATGCGGCTCAAGAAATACAAAAGATGGACTATCTGAACGTCTCTTGAAGCGATAGATATAACGAATATTGCCAGGAGTCGGGAGCCTGAAAAGGACACTCATGAAGAGAATGCAAGTGCCGTATATGAATGCGTGGCTGTTTGGATGTAATTGCGATGGGGCGATCTCGATATACTGTAACAGGTCCCGAAGAAAGGAGTTGAACAGACATCGACCAGTGGAACCGGTCAAAATACCTCATTCGGCATTCAACCCTCGTTCGGCACTCAGGCATCGTTCGGCATTTAAGCCTCGTTTGGCATTCATGAGAACATTTTCGGTAGAAAGAATGAAGGCTTAAAGGAGAACACAAAGTACTCATGGATCAAAGTGCATCATGTTCGTCCACATGATACACTTTGAGGGGCAAGTGTTACCCGGTTGTTTGACCATGTAACAAGAGGCTCGGCATGGAGACTTTGATCGGCACACCTCCCCTCGTTCGGCATATGGCATCGTTCGGCTTTAAGAGGTCGCTCGGCATACGACCTCGTTCGGCACAACTCTCCCCGTTCGCCATTCCACTTCGCTCAGCATAGCAAGGTCGTTCGACATTCCATTTCGCTCAGCATAGCAAGGCCGTTCAGCATTCTACTTTGCTCGGCATAGCAGGGTCGCACGGCACGTTGCCTGGCTCGACATACGAGCATCATTCGGCATGATAGGGTCGCTCGGCATGTTGCCTGGCTTGACATACGAATGTCGTTCGGCATGAATCCCTCGCTCGGCACACCAGGCCTCGACCGACATCTTCCCTCGCTCGGCATTCCAGGCCTCGACCGACATCTTCCCTCGCCCGGCATCCATTAGCAACATCGATTAGCAAAGTTGCTCAACGAGGCCGTTCGGCATCCCTGGTTCGGTGCATATGAGGGATGTTAACAAGCTGTCAAGTCCACAATAACGTAAGGGCATTCGGCATAGCTTCACTTCGCTTCAACTCACTACTTTCCTTGGTTCTCTTGAGTGGTTACTTCAAGTCACTCGATGGTCAACCAAAAATGGTTCTCGACCGGCACTCCTCGCTCGGAATGGCTCGTTCGGCATGCCAAGTTCGGTGTGCCAGGGTCACTTACTATGAGCCGAGATACCTTGTTCCTAGGCCCATGAGGGGAGTCCAACCCATCTTCGTCTATAAATAGAAGGGCAGGGGCACAGTGAAAGAGACCTTTTTTTTAGAACACTGGGGAGACTCTGCCACTTTCAAGACTCACTCTTTTCAGTTCAAACTTGTACTCAAGCCATTATTGTAAGGATTGTATATGTATTTAACTACTTGGGAAAGCAATAAAGATTACAATTCAAAGTGGACGTAGGCAGTTATGCCGAACCACTATAAATCTGGTGTTCTAGATTTCTACAGTTAATTTTGTCTATATCTCTCTGTTTTAATTTATCTTCTTCATTTATCTATCTACACAATCTCTCTAAAGAGGGTTAGTGACCAATTTTGGTGCTAACAGAAACTTTCCTTTATTAAAAAATTTCCACATTTAAAACTTAAAATAGGAGGTTATTATTTCCACATTTTAAAAAAAACTTCAACTTCTCTATTTTCCCAAAAATCGCAAACATTATTATTTTAGGGAAAGTATTTCAGTTAATTTTAAATACTTTAATTGGAATAGCTCATAACTTACAAATGCTCAACTACAGTAAAAAAATAATTAAGTGCCCTCATTATACCATATAAACATCACATTATATCTTAGGGACTTAAGGATGCTGCTCTCCTTCTTATTCATTCATAACCTCAGAATTTACTCCACTGCTATTTCGCATATAAACTTTCTCTTAGCAATTCTCTATGGAGTGAATTGCAACAAACAAGATGACTTTATCTTCCACCCCAAACTATTATAATTTATTTAACTCGTAGTTATTTAGTTCAATAAGGTATAAGCTAATAACTACCTCTTATATGTGGGGTATTTCATAAAAATAATATAATATATATAATAAAAATTATAAAAATTATAAATATGTTCTCTCATATGTCCTAATTTAGTAGAAATCGCCTAACCTAAGCTCTGGTACCACATGTAATAACTGCTATCTACTACGCTGTGATTCATGCATAAAATGAGGTAAACATCGCAGACCTCGCAGATGATGCATTGTTTTGAGGTAAAATGTATAAAAAATATAAAGAGCTATGTACGATATTTTACACTTTCTGAAACTCACGACGAAAGGAATAAAATAGAATATAACCATAAATACAATAACCCCTGATGAACAAAATAATACAACATCAAATATACTTCACTTACAACATTTCTCTATGCCAGCAACAAAATCAGCCTAATGTTTGGGAATAAATAAGATAAGATAGTAGATAACTAATAGACAAATAAATGTCTGTCTCCATCATACCATCATGCCTTCATGTCACCACTAGTCCTCTCTATCGACTTATCAAAGTATAACTAAAAAGAAGAAAATGATAGAGGGGGTTAGACATACGTCTGGTGAGTGAAATGCATCATATAAGTGTATATACTAATAAGCTAGTAAAACAACACTTATGTTCGAAAACTATACCTTAACTTGTGTTATCTGCACCCAACAAGTCGGTTAAACACGATATAATACTGTAGTGACATCATATGCTAAAGTCATCACTAAAACTTATCTTATGCCTAATCATATGCATACGATTGGGCCCAAAGTCCCAACTCGCATGTCAAAATCATGTGCGAAATAGCTACCGAGGAACTATATATCTCAGCCTACGATCGTTAAACCATACACTGAGGACTCAGCTACTATAAAATTACCTAACATCGAATCGTATGTGGCTCGCTACTAAGAACTATATGTCTCAGCTCGCTATCGCTAAATGTCATTGATTGCACCGAAAAACTCATTTGCTCTGAAAAGTGTATCGTAACGCCTACACTATCGAAACTGTCGTCATTACAGGTCATCGGTCACAGCAAAGAACTAATTTCCTCTTAAAACTGTGTTGTACCCATCATCGTTAAATTATGCACAAAAGAACTCATTTTCTTTATAAAAAATGCACCGCAACACTTTCTTTTGACGTCGACGGTTACATTGAATAACTCATTTCCTCTCAAAAATGTATTGCTATGCCTATACTCATAATCGCCATTGCTAAACGTCATGGGTTACCACAAAGAACTCATTTCATCTGAAAAATGCACTGTAATTTCTACCCTCATAATCGTCGGTCGAACAATATGTAACGAACCTACCCGAGTAGGTCACTTTTCTAAAGGCTCAAAACACAGCAAAAACACACCAGAACGTTCATCGTCTCGCCATGATCGCAATGCCGTGAACCGTGTATGAAACAGAAGTCGTATGTGGGAATTATAAGCATTTGAAGTTAAGGGGCATTATGGTAATTATTTTAATAACTTAATTATTATATTTTTCTCGTTTGCTATAGTACTCAAGAAGCTTTAACATCATCTTCGACATCACAGCCACCCATGTTATTCACTCACCGCCGCCAGTACAGTCGTCGATCCTCCAATTCGACCCTGTAGCCGACCTCCCCATGCCGAACCATACCCATCACCAACCACCACATCCCTTCCGGTCACCCATACATCTTCCACATTCGTCCATCTAATTCAACCGATCCTAGCAATTTCCAACCACATATAGCCAATCCAACGCCACTGCATCCCTCTACTCGTCGTACTCTTCACAACCCTGATGCTCGATCATCCTGTAGTCGTCGTTTCACCGTTGGATCAAAAAAAATGGCCCACGTTTACAGAACTTCCAATGTGTTTTGTAAACAATCCATACAACAAATCAACACGACCATCACCAGCGAGTTCGTATTGTCGAGAACTATAATTTTTGTATATAATATGTCTAGTTTGGGACACTTTCATATTTCACACTTTTTAATTAGAAGGAGATTAACATTTGCTAATCACAATTGATTAAATTTATGTTTTTAACCATCTAGTCATAGCGTACTATGTCTTAATCAGGTGTAGACAAAAAAATCAGTTTTTAGTTATTAACTACATCATTTATAAATTTGGTTTAAGATCATAATTGGTGAATTACTACGTCTTATCAATATATACACAAATATGATAAATCCCACTCAACGATTAGCCTTGCATCTTCTCCGATCCGAAGTGAATCCTCCTCCTTCTTTGCTGTCCAGAAATTTTCCGCCTTGAAAATGTCAAATCTCTCGATAGCTTTGATTTAATTGTGTAGCTCTCTTCGTGGTGCTCAGTTTTATGTATAAATTTGTTTAATTTGGATTTGATTTGGTGGATTAGGAGTTGATTTAGTTCTTAGGGTTTTATAAGTGGAGGCAAAATTATTAGAACAAAAGGAACCGGGCTAGAGATCTATTTATAGACTGAAAATATAATATCTAGGTTAAAATGTCAAAACTAATATATTACGAAAATGTCAATGGGTTTGACTTCTAATTTCTGTCTCATTTATCTATATTAAGTAAATCATATATGATTCTAATTGTAAACGACATTCCAGACGCAATGGAATGGGTCCCAAATCCTAATTCCAACTCCTATAGAAATTTACTATTTTTTCTTTTATGTTAAAATTACAATTTTACCCTTTTAATTTAGTTATTTAATTTGGTAAAATGACGAGGTGTTATACCTTCCCTTTCACTGCTAGCACTGTGCTTTGATCCTTGGATGAAGATTCGGCTGATCTCAACATACGGAGCAGCTCCACGAGGCATTCAACTAGTTCATATTGTAGTTCAGCATGAACATCCCAAATTATGGAGTAAGAGACCCTGAGATTAAATCCACTTGCATCCCGTTGCTTACCATGACATCCAACTATAAAAGTCTATCAATATAGCCTTTTATCATTAAGATGTACTCATCTGCATGCATGTCCTTCGTCATCTTCATATTGTATAACTTCTTAGTAATCTCGTACCTTGCAAAATGAGATTGTTCCTCAGACAACGGTTTGAGGCTATCAAAAGATTTTATGAACATACATTTTTTGTACTATCTTTGCAATAGTTTGTCTAGAGTAGACAGTACATAAACCTAGTCAATTTTTAGGTCAACAACCCATTTGTTATAAGCAATTATCAATTCAGGTCTGCAAATTCAGCGGGTTTTTCCCATGGAAATTCAATTATTGATGACCATAAGCGTTCGTATGTAAGTGCTATTTTGATTTCTCTTAGCCACTTTATGTAGTTAGGCCGAAGTGAGTTTGTCATTTTCTTAAAATGACTTTAGTGTGGACATTTTTCCGCAAAATTAAATTAGTAGATTAGAACACTAAACTCATAGAAAATGTTCTTATAATATTAGTAAGGTTAAACATTATGTTTTATTTTACTAATAAGCTCCCATTAGATTTTTATGTTTCTCGAAATTTTAAGATGAAACACTGAAATCTTTCAATTTCTTTTGTGAGTCTTAGGACTCGTATGCATTGGAATTCTAGCCTTGAGGAAGGATCAACAAGTCATAAGCCTACACACAATGGATTATGCCTTATTAGTTGTATCATATACAACTCTCAACATGTGGTCTTTGTCCTAATCTCATCTTGACCTTGAGGAAAGCTTAAAAATCAAGAGAGCTTATTCACTAGTACCTACGATTTCATGATGGCCTGAATATAATGCACGTATCTTAAGGAAATCTCAACAAATACGTGCATGTATCTTATAGTGTCTAGTCAATATATTAATAGTACTACTCATAATATCTCTAGCTCGAGGAAAGCTCAACATCTAAAGAGTATGCAAGAGTTCTATTAATATATAAATGATAGAGGACAACACTTATATTAAAGATTCGTACTCTTTAATATATATTTTTTCAGTCATATCGACTTATGAAATAATATATTTCATATAAAATACCCTCGTGATTCAAGTGTCAAACACAACTGAAATCACGGTATATATACTATACGCATGCATTGGTTTATTATAGTTCAACCTTTTATAATTATATAATATTTAATTTTAATTTTATTAATTAAATCTTATTTAATTAATAATTAACATTTTAATTAATTTTATTTTATTTATTACAATATATATATAATATAACATTTTAAAATTGAATATATATATATATACACACACTATAATTTTAATTTTAAAATGTATAGATTAACCTTTTATAAATTGAATACACACACACAATTATATTATATATATAATATAATTTTATTAATTATATATACTAACATTTTAATATTTTAATCAATCTTTAATTATTTAATTTTAATTTTAAATTTTATTCATTATAAAATTGAATATATATACTGTACATTTATGGCAATATACATGTATCATAATACATGTATATTATATTATATATTTATTAACATTTAATATATTTATTTAATTAAAATAATTTTATTTAAATTTAATTTATTTCAAAATTATTTATTTATTAATTAAACGTTTTAAGATAATGTACATATATGACTATATATGTTTTGAATTTGATTAATTAATTATGTGTATATTTAATTAATTTAATTGTTATTGCTATTATTTTTGAAATAATTAATTATTTTTAAAACATATTTGAAAAATATCTTGTAACATTTATAAAACATCTTGCATATTTTAAACTTAACCTTTAAATTTAAAATATTATTTATAATTCTAAAATAGATTTTGAAAATTAGCCTAAGACCCGAAATCAATTTGGGCATTTATATTAATGATAACCTTTGGGGTTACCTCATCCTTTGGGCTAGCCAAGTAAGATAGGGCACTTAATTACCCAAAAACCCAGCTTTGGACACTACCTTTCTAGACACCATACTAAATATGTAGGTTTTAATATGTTAGCCCTAATACTGCTAATTTAGACCACATAAGCTATTGGGATCAAATACCATTGAAAGAACTGGGTTGGGTCACAGTGGGATAAATGAGTGAATTTAAAAAAAAATCCATTTTTAGATCTTAATGGGTCTATGAAGTCTAAATTAATTTAGATTCATAATCAATTAATATAAAGGTTTTGATTATATATATATATAATGTATATGTGTATCAAACACGCACATACGTGTAAAGTTCACGCGTAACATAAAAGGTATGCCTATATATAAGTGCTACAATTTACACTATAACAGACACATTTGAATATTTATATACATATTTGTTGTCCATGATTAATTTATTATTTATATACACATTGACATACATACATATGTATATATATAATTTATATACATTAATTTTGTTTGTTATAAAATGTTGACCAATTCAAAATAATTTAAATTAATATCTAAAATATCTTAAGATAATTTAAATTTAAAAAACAGATGTAAATCTAGGAGAAGAAATATATTTTAAATTTAAATTCAAATTTCTTTGTTACTTTATTAATATATATATAGTTTTTTCAATAAACATATAAAATATATTATATTTATTTTTTAAATATTTATTTTTTAAATATTAGTTTGATAAATATAAATCTCATATGTTAAAAATAATTTTTTTCGATCAAAATATTTTATTTAAAAATAATGTTTTATTAATACAGATCCGTACGTATTTGTGTATAGTAATTTTTTTATTATATAAATTATACAAATCCGTACAGATTTATTAATGAAGGTTTTAAAAAAATACTTAATAAATTAAAAATGATTTAAAATTATTTGTAAATTATTAATTATATTTCAGAATTAAATTTATATATATTCATATAAAAAGTTTGGAAATATATTTAAGAATATAAATTAATAAATTAGCTTATATAATTATATATATTATATGTATGTATATATGAAATTATAAGATTCATATTTAAATTTTTAATAATTTAAAAGTCATTTCAGTTCAAAAATATTTTTTTAAATAAAACGACCGAAAAATAGATATGTATTTTTTATGTATATAGGTTTTTTAATCAATTCGAACGTGTATAAATATATATATGTGAAATCAGAGAGCAAATGTATAAATTCATAATAATAAAAGAGATATAATCTACACATGTATATTGATATAGATGAACACACACACAAAGATATATATATATATATATAATTTAAAATAATATTGGATTTACTAGTAACCGAAGCCATGAATTAGCACCATGAAATATTGAATTGAAGTCATTCTATATTAGATCAACGCTCCTCCAAAGTGCAGCTGATTAGAAGAGAATACCACCAACTAAAACTATATTGCTTGAATTTCATTTGGAAATGAAGGGGGAGATGCCCTATTACTTGCAGCCAAAGGTAGGTAGGGGTGGAGGCTCAGTGTAAATAAAAAAAGAGGACGTGTGGTTTATATACACAGCAGAAAGGAGTAAAATATGAAAATCTAGATTTCCTTGTTACCTCTTCTCTTTCCCAAATAAAAACTAGATATTTCAAACAAAAATCTCCTCACTCTTCCTCTTGTATAGCCAACCATATAATGGGAATGGACCCGTAGAAGTTTCCAAAGCCAAACAATATCTGTTCATTTTAAATCCAATTTAAATGTTTATCAAAATCGTATATCGGTACATACATATAACTTTTATATACGTACTTTATTAAATACTAACTCAAAAAAATCAAATAGAATTTGATAATTATTATTTCATAAATATTAAATAATTTAATTAATTTATAATAATTATAATTTAATAAATCGTGTGACATTTCAGAGTATTCAATATTGCAGCTGTGCGACTCAAAAGTATAAATCCAGTCAGCAATTAATATCGAACGATTCGAATACTAATATTCACACATCACCTTAGCTAGTGATGTGATAATTTGGTTGAATTTATCGCTTATACATTTTTGATAAAATCTAATTTCACTATTTTAAGCGGTATTATATAGTAATAGTTATTTACACAAAAAAAATTCATCAAAATTATATCACATTTGGACTTATGAAATTTGTTTTTGATCAAGATTTCAATGTCACCCACATTCGATTTGTATAATCCAAATACAAAGTCTTTGGTTCAATGGTAACAATTATTATTAACCGAACTACTGTGGTCAGAGACTTTGACTTTGAGTTGACTATAGTTGATTATGACAGTAACCTCATATAACCGAGGAGACGAATTCTCTATTGAATAGTGTTTTGTTTTCATTGCTTCAACTCCAACTATAGTCATTTGATGGACGTCGTGTTATGATTTTAACTATAATCAAAGTGGGGTGTCGACATTGAAGTTCAACGGTATTCTCAAGTCTAGAGAACTGTGTAATATCATCACTTCAAGATTTTTTTTTGACCTTAGCTGTATTAACCAACAGATCTCGAGTGAGTCGTTCCATAGTTTTCCAATGACTATTAGCATGTAACTCCTTGGTGCTACCAACAACATGAATAATACATTGTCCAATATTTGGGGAACATCACGTACTTTTATTTCAACGAATGTATCGATATCATGTCTCGAAACATCTTGACTAGAAAAATTTAAAACAATATATTATTTTTAATGCGATAAATTTCGCATAATTAAAACATATTGTAATTATTATCACATAAATGATTTTCTATTAAATATACTTAAATTAAACAATTAATTAACATAACGTAGTATGGCAAGTATGTAAAAAAAAAGAAAAACACCTTTTATTTCGAACGATATTTTATTACAAAGTTAATAATTTACAATAAGTTACAGAATTGTACATATGGCATACCCCTAACTCTATAAATTGTCATCCCTAAGGTAGGCATAACATTTTGTTTCGCATATCTTTTTCGACCAATAAAAGATTGAGCACCAGCACCACACAAGTGTGCATTTATGTGTGTTTCGTTTTAGCACCGATACAATATTTAAAAAATGAATGATATCGGCTTGAATTGCTAATTTGTTTTAGAACAATGTTGAAATGTTGGTTGTCAAGTTTATTTTATCTTTGGACGTTAATAGTACAACTATTGGAACAACATGAAAATAAACAAAAATAATGTTACTTGATCTTTGAAATCTTTCTACAACCTGACGCTGGAAGAGACAAAGCTATGATGTATAGAAATATTGCTACTATTTCATTGATGTAGATTTCTTTTGTACCGGTTAAACCACAAGATTCCAATCAATCACACAATGCAACGAAGGAAAGTCTTTTCATATGGAAGTTCCGTTGTAACATTCTTGATGCCCGAACAGAATATCAAAAAACCAATGCGTTCCAATATAAGTTGACATGTGCATTGGAGTATTTCCGCACTTTAGTCCATCTAAAAATTCCCGTGCAATCAACAACGAAATCAAATCTTGATTGTCAGAACCAGCGTCGGACATTGTGTTTGCAAGAATAGTATGAGTGCGAAGGAGAAGAAGCAGTGTAAAGAGAAGGAGAAATGATGAGAGATTTATAAATGGTAATCAGTCGTCCGACGCCTCGAACGTCAACGTTCTATTTCTCCGATCCCATTGAACTAAACTGGGTAGGTCTTAGCCCAATTCAAACACACGTCGAAGGCATCCAACGCGTCAAACATTAAAACTAGTCTGAAGAAGCCTGCAAATGCACCCAAAGGGAAAAAACAACAATAAATCTTTAGACTTCTCGTAGATCATTATGAATTCGATCATAGATTTGGACGACGGAGGGAGAAGTGAACATATGGATGATTATAAATGCATCGTGAAATCACATACAAATCCGTAATGTACATAATCCCCACCCCATTTGCACGCATATATAGCCTTAAATTAGGATAAAAAGACTAAATGCACCAGTAATCTAAGAGCATTCGAGCTCATGAGCATTAAAGCAACATCTGAATACCAGTCTTGACATTCCATAAAAATTGAATACGTCAAGTTTCAGACATAAGGTTTTAAACATCAAATAAAATATTGGATACATGTCATTGTAAATATGCTAGCAATTACAGTTTCATTGTAAAATCATACAGTTTGAACCTTGAGGTACAATTAATCACAGACCAATGGCACAAATCTTTATCTTAAAAGCTCAACATGAAATTATTAATATATAGTTTCTTTCAAAAATCTTTCTAATAAAAAATACTACCAATGTCAAAACTAAATTCAATTAGAACACTCGAGACACATAAATACGACCCCAAGAAAAAGAAAAATCATTACCGAGAATTATCAATATATTATGTCAGTAAGCATAAGGATGTTATAACTATGGGTTAATTCCAGGCAGTAGAGGTACTGAAGGCTTGGGCTTTCTAATCTTATCAACAAGCACAGCTTGAGTTGTGAGAATTACTCCAGCAATCGACGAAGCGTTTTGGAGTGCACACCTTGAAACTTTACAAGAGTCGATTACACCCGCTTCCATGAGATCTTCGTACTTATTTGTCATTGCATTATATCCCATTCTCCAGTCCCTTGTGCTTAAAAGCTTTTCGACGACCATTGACCCATCTACCCCTGCATTGTCTGCTATTGCCTTGGCTGGTACTAGAAGTGCCTAAAATGTAAAATTAGAATGATAAAAGTCCCAGTATTTCATTTTCAAAAAAAAAATGATAAAAAAAAATAATCCCAGTATTTCAGCCATATGATACACATGCACATAAATATACCACTCAAAAAGAAAAAATCACATATTTTTCTTCTTCATAAATTCAGATATTTGTTGTTTACAGCTTACAAACGAATTTCACTAGTAAATTTGATCAAGCGAATGGCTAAGATGACATTATGGTTTCACAAGAGATGCATGTTTTATGTACAATTGTATACATGTATATATTTGTCATTTGTATACAAATGCTAGGTTTGTCAACGGATACTTTCGGATGCGGATAGTTCATATCCGCATGCGCATACAAAATTATTTTCGGATATCAAATATTCACATCCATGGATACGGACGGATATCAGATGGTTATCCTATCTGCTAACAATCGATAAATCAAGAAACATAAATATAAAATTTTGGGGTTAACATAATTTTTTTTCAATCCAGCTGATTATAGAAGTACGCAAAATAAACAAATATGATGATAAAAATAATTTTCAACAATATATATACATTAAATGCATATAATATAAACTATTAAGTTAATACAACAATAAATAGTTAAATACTTATTTTTCATTGTGCTAAAATACATATAATATAAGCTACAATTTTGATAAAAATCGGACGGATAATTTGCGAATGCGGATGCCTTGGTATCTGCACCTATATCAGTTTTTTCAGATATCGGATATTTATCCGTTTTTTGGATACAAATTTCGGATTTTTCGGGTATCCATTTACAGGCTTACTTGAATGTTAAAATCAACTTTTTTTTTAACTTTGAAGTCAAACTGCATTCAAACCCATTTATTTAGAAGTTACTATTCGAAATCACTTTCTCGTGAGATTCAAAATTAGTTATTGTCGAATTGGCTCTTATTTCCTACAAAATATGAACCACAAAAAATACAGAGAAGTACAAAAAACGAGGGCTTTCCATATAAAGACAAAATTATTCATTTGCATACTATTCCAGTGACCAAATCAATAAGAGTATAATTACATACCTTCCGAACTATTTCAGCACCGATCTTCTCTTCTGGGTCATCAAAAACATCTGATATTTCAGGAACATGCATTGATAACCGAACATAAGTTGTGCCACCACCTGGAGCAATTCCCTCTTCTATTGCAGCAAAAGTAGCATTTTTGGCATCTTCTATTCTGAGCTTCATATCTTCCAGTTCAGCTTCAGTAGGTGCTCCTACCTATATATTATTCAAATAATAAGCAAGAGAGAAGGCTTGTCTCTGAGTACTTGAAAGACTATAAATTAAGTGTTAAAAAAAAGATCGAACCTTGATCACTGCTACACCACTTGAAAGTTTTGCGATTCTTTCTGAGAGTTTCCTTGAAAGGTTAGAGTTATCTGATTCAGATAAATCTTTCTTAATTTGAGAGATTCTTGCTTGAATCTCAGCTCTAGTAGATGGGTCAGCAACTATGGTTGTAGAATTGCTTGTGATGGTCACTTTGTGAGCAATACCCAACTGATCAGAAGTTATATCTTCAAGCATTAATCCCAAGTCACTTGCAAGAAAATCAGCACCTGTACTTTTATGCATGACAAATGTCATCGTGTGAATGTAACAAACTACTCTTACATATCACAATTAACAAAGAAGGCTACACAAAATTGTGGTGTGTTTCAATACTTAAGCCCACTTATTCGGAGTACAGAACGATTGACTGTTTGTTTACAACCATAATATATCAGGATGTACAATAAGTGATGAGAAGTAGTATTAGCCATGAATTAGATCAACGTCATCAAAATGGCAGAAGTTATTGTTAAGAAATAATAACCACAGACCATATTCAGAAGGTACAAGGTTTTCAAAATGAGATTCAAATCGTAAATTGTAAAGTTGAAATATGAAATCAAAAATTGAGTTTAGTCATGCATCGTAGATTCAAAAAGGTACATTTTACACTTCTATGGAAATTGAGAATTCATATGACTAACCCCAATCATTTGGGAATAAGGCAAAGATGACGAAGACAATGATACTTCTATGCTAGAAACTTTGATCTATGTATGCTATCAAATTACATTATGTATCTAAAAGATAAATTTTTATTTGATTATCTTTGACCAATAAATTTTGGATTGTAACTTCAAATAAGTATGGGAAGTATTCTTAATTTTTTTTTTCATTTCAACACAAATTAACCGATATATTTTCTCAATTGTGTTTTTATTAAGCTTCGAATCAAAATTTGAGATTTGAATCGGAATTAGTAGTAGTAGTTCCAAAACGAGATTCAAATTGTAAGATTTTAAGGTATTTGAATACAAAAATAAGGTATATAAGTAAAGCAAGTATATTTCAGCCAAAGGCAAACCTTATATCTACAAGGCACAAAATAATATTTAAATTTTACTTAGAAACAAGAGGCGTTTCACTAGAAGGACAAACTTTGCAGTCCAATTGGTTTCTAGGACACACATCCATAGAAATTAATATCAAGGCCAAAGTCAGCAGAATAATTATTTTTAAGAACAAAGTCAGCAGTCCAATTACTTTCAAAGACATAATTTCATAGGTTTTTAGGCCTTAAAAACTAAATATTTTGCATTTTTTCCTTAAAAGTAATTATTTCAGTTGTGCGTCCTAGAAACTAATTGCACTTGCTAAAGAGGCCATTGTGGTTAATTTCCACTAGAAACAATATAGGAGGTCGGTGGTTTTTACTTAGAAGCTGATACAATGCTTATTACTTGGAAATTTGACAAAATACAGTTCAAACTGGATGGAAACGCATGTATGTAAAATAGATGGCCACACATTTTTCTTATGGCGAAAACTTGTTCACTATATGATCAATTTTTTTAAAAAAAAGAACAGTTTTTCTAAAGAAATTACGTTCATTTAGTTAAAATATTAGAGTAAGAAAGACAGAACTACTCCTTTTTTTTTCGCATCCATCTCAAATAAACTTTTAACATTCAAGTATTTTAAAAGAAAACCATTTTAATCAAATGCTTGAACTGAATTTTGAATATCAAAAATACCATTAACAACACTATAGATTTAAATAAATTTTAAACATTTACAAAATATTTCACAACAATATTAACATATATAAACTTTTTATTAAAGCATGTACCCATCTTGCTGAACTTTATTAAGTAGTTGTGTTTCCCTCTTTATGTTTACGCTTTTGGCTTCTAAAGTATTTCACACAAATTACCTTCTAGTCCTTTACAGCATGGAAAAATAACAGAGAATTGATAAGGAAACACAAGATTTAACACCATTACCACTTCTGATAAAAATCGCAAGCACGACAAACCCTCTTTTTAACCTTGTTCTGTTATTAATTCATAGTTTAACTTGAAAAATTCATGAAAAGGTGGTTAACCAAAATTCAAATGAATATTCAAGTACTAAAGAGGACAATGGTTGCATTAACTAAGGGAACATATATCTTAGGTTTATTGTAAAGATAAAGAGTGTAAAGTAACAGCTTGAAATAACCAATATTTCATGCTTGCTTTTTATGTGATGGTTCATTAAATTTTTATGAAGACCTTAAGAATCTAAGATATTTTCTTACTAATTGGTCAATGGTAAAGGTCCTTCCCTAGTTATGCCCACATCTTGAAAAAATGGACACCTGCACAGGCTAAGCTAACTATATTCTACATCACAAAACTAAAAAAAGTGATTTGTGTGGCATATTTCAATATTTAGTCAACCCACCTGTCATCAGAGCAATATCTTGCAAAATTCCTTTCTTTCCATCCCCAAATCCGGGACATTTGATAGCTGCTACACGAATCTTTCCTCTAAGTTTATTGAGGACAAGTGTCGCCAGCACCTCACTTGAGATATCTTCAGCGATGATTAAAAGTGGGACACTCAACTGAGTAGTCTTTTCCAGTAAAGGAATGATGTCCTTGATATTAGTTATCCTTTGATCAGTTACTAACACTTTAGCTTTCTCAAACTCCACAATTAATTTATCCTGGTTAGTAATGAAGTGTGGAGAAATATATCCCTTCTCAACCTATTGTGCATAAAAATAGGTTAGCACAAGACAATAAACAATGCACCTGTAGTAATATATTTATAGGGACTTTAATGAAAAAAATTGAAGTCTAAACAAATTGAACTCATAAAGTAGTGGTGCAAAGTAAAATAAATAAATATAATTGTAAAACAGTCAAGTTACAGCACCATTGTCCTTTTTAACTTTTACAAGAAAGGTGCATTTTCAATATTCACCTTAAGGCTTAAGGAAATATGTATGATTGATGACATATCTTATGCAAACAAGAAATTCAAAATTGACTACCTTCATTCCTTCTTGAACCTCTAAATAAGTGTCGAAAGTTGAAGATGATTCAATTGAAATTACTCCATCAGGACCAATTTGTTTGATAGCTTCAGCAATTAGATTCCCAATAAAATAATTGTTGCCAGCAGAAATTGAGGCAACAGCTAAAAAAAATGAAAAATTATGTTAACACAAAACTCTAAATCAAACAAAGACGATTCTATAATTTGTTAATTTCTGTATAAAGTTGGTAATTGATGAGAGCATCCATCGTTGCTATATTAATTATCTTCTAGTAGAAATGGATATAATATAACTTTATCTTTGGCAGAAATTAACACATAATAATATATCAAGGTCGAGTTTCATGAGAAACACAAAGAAAATCAATGACCAAGAACTATGTCAATCATAGACAGCAGTGAGTATAAACAATTCGAAATTATTAGACAAACAGAAGTGCCTCTACCTCTTATATCTTCAGTTCTGCTTACCGAACATGATTTGCTTTTCAAAACTTGAACCAATTCACTAACTGTTTTATCCATTCCTCTCTTCAGAACAATTGGATTAGCTCCTGAAGCAACAGCTGCCATCCCCAATTTTACCATTTCACGAGCTAAAATGACTGCAGTGGTCGTTCCGTCACCAGCAGAATCATTTGTCTTTGATGCTACCTATACAATGCAAGCATGTTAATTATGCTTGGTGGAAAAAAGAAATGCTTCTAGATGTTCAGCATATTGCAAATAAGGTCGTTGCTAAAGGGAATCCAGTTTTAGATAATAGGCTCATTTTTTCAATATTCTTAAAATTGTTACCAGCACCAAAAATTTACACCCCATACAAAATCAAATACAATTCCATTATTACCCCGTTATGCAACTTTTCCTGTGGATCCCACTGTTTCATGATTTTCTTTCGACCAACCCCCTTCGAATTTAGTTTTCGGTGGACTATCATCATTTTTCTTTTTAATTTTCGATAGAGTGTTGCCAATTTGCTTTGAATGAGAATAAAACAGTAAATTGCTTAATTTGATTCAATTTATCATGTCTCTCTCTAAAATTATATTCCTCTTGTCCAAAACTGGAATTTTTTTTAACAATGCCCCCAAAATTTACGCACACTTAAATATCAATACCTCACTTAATTGCATCAAATTATAATGTGACTGAAAAATTTAATATCTAATAAAGTGAAGAGAAAATGGTGGCCACAAGGTACCAAGATACAAGTATTTGAAAGTTTAGAATACCAGAGAGAGAGAGAACGTTCGCGAATCAAGCGTTTGAGCTACTTTCATTGAAGTGGTAGTGTATGAAAAATATTTCTAGTGATTTTGAAAGGTCCAAGTCAAAAATTAAGTCAATTCTAACAAGTTGTTCAAAATAAAGCGTGATTAAGGTATGAAAGTTGAAAGTTGAGTAATGGCATAACATTGAGGTAGTATTTCGCAATTATACTAAAAAATATTGGGAAAATAAAGAACATAACCTCTTTGATTAACATGGCACCAGCATTCTCGATTGCATCTGAAAGTTCGATCGCTCGAGCAATTGTAACGCCATCGTTAATAACTTTAGGTACTCCAGGTTCATCAAGGACAACATTACGCCCTGAACTGATTATGTATATAGAGTTAAAACAGCAGCTAATATTCTATATATTCATTCCTATAAACATTGCAATTTTTGCATATATTTAATAATCTCATATTACAAAGAAAATGGTAGTTAACCAAATACGAAAACCAGAAACGAACCTAAAATGGAATCAAAAAATGACAGATACCTTTAGGTCCCAAAGTAACTGAAACTGCATCAGCAAGCTTATCAATTCCAATTTGAAGAGCTTTTCTACAGTCATTATCGAAGCTTATTCTTTTCGGACCTGCACTAACTCTCAAAGTCCTTTCTTTTGATAACTTTCTGTTAGGGTATTGAACCAAATTTGTGCTTCTAGCTCTCTGCAAGGAACAAGCTTACAAATCAATTATAATCGCCAAAACTTTAATCAGATACATTAATAAGCATTTTCTAGAAATGTATTTTTACAGAAACAATTCCCCAAATCACTTAAAAAAGATGATTTCGGTTTGTAACAATCTAACCAAACCTTGAAAAATATACATGTTGCAGATTACAGAAGGTAAGGGAATTGGATAGAAAGACTTACAATCAAAGGAAGAGTGTGGGAGGGGAAAATCGACGACGATGAAAAGGAGAGAGACATGTATTCTAAGTTAGCAGAAGTTTGGACGAAAGTTTAGTTGGTTCGGGTTGAGATTAAGACGAAGGGTTTAAGGAGGAAACAATAAATACGGACTCTCCAAAAAACCACTTAAAATTATCCAAATTTAAAATTAATTTTTGGGTTTTTCACTGGCTGAAATTACTAAATTTGATCGGTAAAAATGCCAATCTAAATTAAGAATAATATAAATAGAATATACTGTTATTTGCATGACAAATACGGCAATAGTCAGTTGTTTTTTATGCAGGAATTTTCCATTTTTTTTATTTTATTTTATTCCTACTCGGCTAGTTGAGTTAGAGGATCCAGATGATCCGCCAGAGCCGACCCTCTTTTTTATTCAGCCAAACACGCCGCAGTTTGTTAGGACTCGAATACGTGATCTTAAAAAACTTTGTTTTATAATCGTTAAGCAGCCCTGAATAACTGATCTATGCACGTGGAAAAAGATCGGTGATTGACGAAAATAAATGAATAAATTATTTGAGTAATTCGAATAATTTTTAGGCAATGTAATCTTTAGTTGATATTGTGTTGTGAATAGTGCTCTACTTATGACCATGTTTATAATTTTATGTTTTTTGAATATGACACTGTTAGAATATTAAAGTGTTCCCAAATTTGTCTTATTAATTATTGTTATAGAGTATTCCTAATTTATTGCAGGAATATCTTTAATTTATCATGGTATAAGAATATTTAGACAATCTCATGTCTATAATGCTCATATTGACATAGTAAGTAGTAGGTGAAAATAATAATGAGTAATTAATGTGATTACACAGTTTCATCAACTAACATAAATAAGTGGAATATAATCATTTTGTATCCAACTTAAGAGAGCAATCAATCTTTGTAATCTTCAATCAATAAAATTAATCTCTTACTGCATCGTTCTTCTTTTATCTTTTATTATTATAAGCCATGGACTAGTATAAATTGTTTATTTACACTATTTAGAGAAGCCCTGTCTTTCTCCACATAGTATTAAATCGATAAAGGAATTCCTTGTAATTGTGAATCTTCCCTTGGTGAAGAACAACTTGCATCAACACGTTGTATTTTGGAGAGTCATAATATGGAGAAGATAACTAGTAGTTTAATTTAGTAAAAAATAACTAAGACAGCTTAATTAAAAGAATTGTCAAAGGAGATATGAATGAATAAATACAGGACACTTAAGTATGGATTATTTAGTGGAATGAGAGTAAGTGGAGTAATTACATTCGACCATATATGCATTAGGTAACGAAATTGAATAATAGAACACAGAATAATTATATTAAGAGAAATAAATGGATGGGATATGTATATGTCTTGACCATAATTTCCCCTTCCTTTTCATTCATTTTGGGATTTACTATCTACACACGCCCCTAGACTATCACTAACACCGCTAAAGTAGCTATTAAAATTAATTCAAAAAAAAACAGTGCAATAACCCACTTCGTTTGGTTATGCAAAAATGAGTGAAGATTAGAGCTGTTACGGTAACGGTTAATTTACCATTATCATACCATTACAAGTCAATCAATTACTATTTTTGAGTAAAATCGGTATACCAGTTTAATCTATATGCTTTATTATAAGCATTTACAACCAAACAAATGATTAAATTCAAATTAAATAATTTAAATCAAATAATGCTAAGTATACTTATTTTATTTCTTATTGATGTCTTTTATTAGGTAACACGATAAACTGCATAATAAAGCATCATTATAGTGCAAAAACATGTCAAGTTACAGACATTTTTTAGACAAACGATATTTACCATTATCAGCGTAACAGTTTCCAATTTATCGGTATACCAGCAAATCGATAACGACAATGGTAAACAATTTTAACTTACCAGTAAAAACGGTATGTTAACGTTATTTGCAAAATGATAGCAGTAACCATTACCATAACAGCACTAGAAGAAATAGTCACTAGCAGTTATGGCTTCATGCTAAAAAATATAATATGGAACAAAAACTTAAGCATGTGTTGTTAAAAAAACACTTATAAGTAAATGTCAAGATTCATGGGATGAAAAATATGTTCTTGGATCCAGAAAGTTATCAAATGTGGAAATAAAAGAAGAAATGAGGAGAAAAATACACCTAAATAGAATTATACAATTAAAAATAAAATACATAATTGTTTTATATGTATAAAAGCATTAATATTATATACGATTTTATAAATGTTTTACTTTTGGATGAAATAAACACAAAAATATGAATATTAGTTGAATTCAAATTGAACATACTATCCAAACTAATTGACATTGCTAGTTAATTATTATGTGGTAAAAGAAGATATATAAATATATCCTATCGGAAGAAAGAAAAAACAATATGATTAATTTCATCATAATCACTTATCATTTCCATAACATGCATAGAACATTATTTCATCGAATATCGAACTACTTATATTGAACAATATATTAGCTGTAATGACCCGTAATTTTAACTATTTTTAAATTATTAAATTTAATATAATTTTTGAATTAAAATGGTTAAAATAAAATTTTAATGATTTATTAATGTAATTTATTGATATGAACTTAGATAAACTTTTAAATAACAAAATTCTATATGAAAAAAAATGATTAACTAATTTTAAATACTGAAATATTAATAAGTCAAATTGATAAATTTTTCTGCTATTTGAAATATCTGAATTTATAAATTGATTAAACTATATTTAATTTTAAAATATAAATTTCTGGATATGATAAATTTTATAGATATATGTATATAAACTCCACCATTTAAAATTTAAGATAGAATATCCATGTATGTGTGTGTATATATGACTATATACAAGCTTTATGATGTTTAAATATATATATATATATATATAAGTTTATATATGTGTATATATGTTATAAAAGTATGATATATGTAAATATATATATATACATGAATGTATAGCTTCATAATGACAAGATTTCAAACTTATGACTATAAATATGTATGTATATACAAAACTTATGATATAAAAGTAATATATATATATATGTAAGTGGTTATATATGTGTGTATGTTAAATATAGTGTATATGCAATAATTTATACAAGAAGTACAAACTCTAGGATGATAAAATTATGTTAGTAGGCAAAACATTTACATATGGTCTAAGGAATTATAGGATATATATATATATATATGATGTATATATGTATATACACAAGGGAACATCATGATGAATACATATCTACTCAAACACAAAATAAAGTCACATATAGAATCAAATCAACATAAAAAATCAAATCAAACTCAAAAATCAAATCAGCCATAAGAAAATAAAAATAAAATAAAATAAAAAGAAAAGACCTGTACATGTGAATAGGCTTCAGCCTTCTTGTGGCCAACCTCTCTTCCATCTATAAATACCACTGTGTTATATTCACGTATAACATTCTAACATTCAAAAAAATCTGTCATTAAAAAACCATAAAGAAGCTAAGTGCTCAAAAGCAAGAAGGAAAACAGAACAAAAAGAAGCAGTGTTTCCTTTTTTTCAAAAGAGCAGGTGAGTAAACTAAATCTTTTACTTACTGGAAAGTTTATATGCATCTATGTTTGTAAATTTGGATAAATTATTTTATTTGTCAAGTATTAATGTATTAATAAGTTCCTATGCCTTTTACATATGTGTTAATCATGGAAATACACCCTGTAAAACTCAAAAAGCATGTACAGCCTCTGTTTCTTTGAAAAAAATATAGATCTAGCAACTTTAAAAATCAACATCTCTTTATACAGTTAATATTAGACTTTGGTTCCAAAAGGGAAATCGATTGTTTTTTTAGTGTAGATTATTCTAAAATTAGTTTCGTTTGATATTATGTAGCATAGAGGAAGAAAGGTTCATTTTACAGTAAACAACTTAAAAGTGAACAAAATCCGAACATCATAATTTAATCTCTTGTTTATATGAAGGTGTTTGTTATTCGAAATCATGAATTTTAAGGATAGTTTGAAGATTTTTAGTGGTGTGTGGGATGGGAAAAGTGGAGATGATCGGAGTTGGGCATTTCATCAAATTCCGGTGACCCCTATGGTTTCGTGACTTGGGGCTTGGTGTGGGGGAGACTGGGATGATGGCGAACTCATGAAAAATGGCGAATGATTTTTCTATTGGGTGGTTTGTCTAGTCGAGGCGGTTTTAGGGTTTAGAATGGGTTGGGTTTGGCTTCGGTTCGATGCAAATGGAGACGTGAAGGAGGTGATCGAGACGTGTGGTAGGGGGGAAAAGTTGGAGGAGGTCATGGCGATGCTATTGGTGAATTTTGGTGGTCGATGGTGGAGCGTGGCGTCGTGGCGAGGTGATTGGGTTAGGCTGCTTCGTTCCAGATTTGGGTGAGGAGGTTCGAAATTCGTATGGAAGCTTTGATCGTGTTTTCAGGTGGTGGACGTGGATGTAGGGTTGAGGGCAACTTGGATGGGTGGTCAGCGGCGAACGGTGACGACAGGAGTGGGCGTGTACGTGCACACATACGTGCACAGCCTGGTTCTTGAATAAATGAAGAAGGGAAGGAAAGGATCAGGGAGGAGGAGAAGAAAGATTGTTGAGTTTGGGCCATTCGTTTTTTCTCTTTTTGGGTTTGGGCCGTTCGAACGTGGGCTGGGTTGGGTTTGTATGGGAGTTGAGCAACCTATTTAATCTATCTAAGCTTAACAACTAAATTCCTTTTTCATTTAAAAACCTAATCAACTAATTTATTTAATTTCTTTAATTACCTTAAAATGTTTTAAAATATATTCCTCTTCCATTTTAAATTAAATCTACGTTTTTGTGTCGAGTTCACAACGACGAGTATTTTCGTCTGAACTATTGTCGTCGTAATTTTCTATGATGAAAATTAAATGATTTATAATTGAATTCTTATTTGATTAATTATAGATTAATTTATCAATTAATTATTAAATGAACTGTTTATAAATTGTTTTATAATTTTTTTGATTAACAAATAATCTGGATTTAAAAATATAACTTGACTTTTATTTCTATTGGATATTGATTTCAATTATCTATTGACTATGCCATTAAGTTGCCAAATGAATTAAAGTATTTAGAATAAAAACGTTAACACGTTTATTTGAAAAGTGAATCGACTCGTACTAATCACTATTCCGATTTCAAAAATTGTGACGATTAAAAAACGAATTATTTTCGATGGACCGGTCGTGATAAAGGTAACATATGGAATGAATTTCCATATGTAGATATTAATATCCTAATTGTGAAATTGTTATTTAAATGACTTGGACCTTTACAAATTTATGGCGTGGATTCGAAGAGACCGGGATCGGATATCAGAATTATCCGTAACCACTTCGATCCAATAACCACCATGAACCTTTACGGTATTGATTATAGGGTCCAGTATGCTGGAATTTAATTAAGGTAACAAATTCGGCTATTAAATATTGTACTTAGACACTATTATAATATCACCAAATTTTCTATAAAAATGTTTTTGTTATTGTAAGATAAAAACTCGTCGTGTTTAGGCGTGACGCGGTCTTACGAGATTCCCTTGTTTCGAAGGATTTTGATAACTTAAGTATTTCAAATTAAGTGTGTTTACTCACGCTGGTTTCCAGCCTGACTCGAGTGTTACTTTATTGTAATGCTCGGATCGGACCGAGTATTACAGATTTAGGTTAGGATGCTTTTGGAGCTCAGGAGACGAGCTGGATGACAAAGACGTATTATACGTACTTGATTATATTCCGCTGTGTGTTGTAGGCTGTATATTCAACACTTTTGGGTACAAGTTATTAGAACTGTCCAAATTTCTATGTTGATGGTCGTACTCTGATAATTTGTATGTATATTAACAGTTTCAGTTTTCTTGTATAAAAATCTGTTATTGTATATTATATTTTTTTCCACTGCGATTGTGAGATTCTGTGTTGTTGTTCCTATTTCTTCTTCTATCTTTTCTTCTTAAACCATAATGATCTGGTAATTCCGACACTCGATTGCTCTGCATTCTATATAGTGAACGTATTAGTGTCGATTTTCGAGGGTCGGAAAAGTCTGATCGTTACATTTGGTATCAGAGCTGAAGGTTAAGCGAGAACCTTGGCTTTGGTGGGGATGACTCATTAGAGATAGGGTCAGTAGTACCCTAGAATGAGTTTGAGTGTATATGCGTATGAGGGAGAGCGTATTTGTTAGTGATATAAAATATTTTGATATTAATAAATGAAATGATTTTAACTTGGATTTTTATATAGAATATAAAAGAATGAATTCTATAAACTGATAATATCATTTGTGACTGTTGATGGTGAATTGGATGTTATCTCTTGTTGATTGATTGTTTGATATGGATGTGCATATTATCGCTTATTGATTGATGAATCGTGCTTGGCCAGTTTATGAGCATCGATTATTGACTGTTGATTTGAGCATTTGACTATGGTTGGAAAATTTTGGTTTTTGAAAAATATTTAACCAATTGAGAGACTACATGTTTAACATGGATTTTGAAGTGAATACATATTTGAATTCCCCCCTGTATCATTTTAAAGAGTAATTGATACCATTTGAAAGTGATATATGAAATATGGTTTATCTAGACACGGTTAAGAAATAAACAAAAAGTTATTCAAACTGAAAATTTGAGAATCTGAATTCCGGATACTTGAAATTGATTTTAGGTTTTCAAAAAATATATATTATATACTATTTGAAAGGTATTTTTCTGAATAAGAAATGTTTTCAAAATGATTTTCAAAATGAATTCAAAGAAAATAAAAGTCTGATTTTGATTCAAATCCCTGAAGTATGATTTGATATTCGAAAGATATACGTATATATCTATTTGAAATGAACCCGGTGTTCAATTCTCGAGCTTTCGAATTGAATTATATTATGAACACATGTATCCTATGCATTGAGATTGATTGATTGATTGATTGTGCATCTTGTTGAGATGATTAACTGCCGATTCCAATTTTGAATTGGAATTTGATTTTTCCGACTATTCTGAATAGTTGAACACTTCCAAATTGAAAATTAATTATTAAAGCTTAGCATTTTCGAAAAGTATAAAATAATTTTGTAAAGTATATAAAGTTGGTTTTGAAATTTTTTAAAATAAGAACTAATGGAAGTTGAACAAGTTTTAAAAAGCTAAATATTTTGATAAGAAAATTGTATAAGCCTATTTGGTATTATTTAAGTATGAAATTTGTTTTGGAATGTTTTAAATGAAATTTTGTGTTAAGAAATATTCCAGAACAATAAAGGGATAAAAAAAAGATAAAAAAACTTATTTATTTTACAAATTTATTTTAAAAGTAATTTTGATTTATAAACTCTTATTTATTTGCAAAATGATTTTGAAGACAAATTTTAATTATGTACAAACATGAAATCTAGATTTGAAAAGTTTTGTAATGAATTTGTTTGAGATATGTTTATAATTTTTTTTTATAATAATAGTAATAAAATAAAATAAAAATTTATAAGGTCAGTTATGTATAAAGGATTTTTATAAAGAATTTGGTTTTGAAAAGAAATTGTGGTTTTGAAACTTAGTACTTACAAAGTGATTTTAGAAGGAAGTTGATTTTATATAGATATGACTTTATGTAAATATGAAACTGAAGTAAATTTTGGAAACCAATGATTGGGATTTTAAAATATATGAATATTGAATAATATTCAATTTGAAAAAAATGATTATTGAAATCATATATGAATTTGAGGCTGGACCGATAATTGAAAGTGATTGATTTCGAGAACCTTTGACTATATAAAAATGTTGATTTGGAAGTTATCGAACTTATATAAAATGAATTGTATAAGTATGAGGTTATTTCAAAAACTATTGATGTTGAAAGGCACTCGATTTGAAAGGCGAAGATCTTATATACAACGGAATTTTATAAGAAAGATATATTCAAAATTGATGATTTGAAAAGATACTATGTATAGTATGATATACATTTTGAAATTGAAGATATGGGATATACCTTCTGCTTGATTATCCGCTTTGTGGCCACATTGGGGATACATTCTATTGATTTAGGCCGTCAGGACACAAACTCATGAGTTCCTTCGAATTCCATAACGTAACCTATGGTCTTACGACTCGACTGCATAGCGAAATTCGCAGGGCTGTAAAGGCTTACAGTTACAGATGTTTTCTGGGGGAACCAGGTGAAACGATTGTGTAACTGTGATCTATGGTCGATTTTGGCATAACCCGCCTGGGTAGAGCGATTGCCTTGAGGTCTGGATGTTTCCTGGGGGAACCAGGCGAAACCATTGTGTATCTACGGTCCACATGGTGTAATTCGAAGGGCAGATGATTGCCTTGAGTCTATAGGTGATAGCGACGTAACCACCAGTGTTACTATTAAGTAGACTACAATCCATGCGAGTGTTTTGCATAGCGAAATTCGTAGAGCGGTGATTGCTCACGGGTACAGATGTTTCTTGGGGGATCCAGGCGAAACCATTGTGTATCCGGGATCTATGGTTGTTTTGGATGTCATGGCGTAAGACGTGGGGCAGTGGCTGCCTAAAGTCACTTGAGGCCGCGTCGCTCTGTCCTCTCGACTTAGTGAGAGAGCGACCTTAGGGACTGCGTTCCATAATGATTCTGTTCGTTTGACATTTCAATGATTGGATTGTACTTTCCATATCCGTTTTAAAAAAAATTCCAAGTATTTTTCACTGGGTGTTTAAACGGGTCTACTAAGTACTTATAGATTTCTAGTCTTGCGCTTGATCAACGTATTGCTAAATTCTGTAAGAACGAGGATAAACTTTTGGAAACATCGAGTTATCAAAGGTATTTTTGATATAAAAGTATTTCGTTATAAAAGAATTTTTAACAAATAATTTTTCAAGCATTTAAAATTTGAATATAAAAACCACTCGAATTATCTATTGGTGTAATTAAGAAACCATAGAATAAATACGTAAGTTGTATATAGACCATTCTAATTGCATTTACAGTTTTGATTCAGATTTGAATACACGATTTTAAGGCAATTCATACCTGTCTGATTTAGGATAGTTCACTCGATTCTCGACGACGAACACTAATACGAATTTTTGATACGAATATGAGTTTCTCTATCATAGTTATTACTATGCAACGAGGATGGTAGTTTCTAATCAAGAAGTCGGATTAGAGTCCACGCTAGAGTAGTCGGGTTACCAATACTAGTTCGGAAAATAAAATTGCGCATTCAAATAGGAGATCGAAATTGTTATATGTACGAATGGTATATATATCGTACGAATTCTAATAAAATGATTATATGCTATGGTTGCTAGCTATGATTATTTCTTGCTTAGGATTGCTATGTTGTTTGGTTGCATGTAATTTGACAGCATCCCTATTAGTCGCATTACATTTATGTGTTGCATATAGTTTTTTTTGAGATCATGGGGAACCTTAAGATCATGGTATTCATTGATACTCCCTTAAGTAAACCCCACGCCGTGTGTCTACCCCGCTTTTATTTAGTCGTCGCACACGGATGCGTAACGTTGAAACTCCCACTGATGGTTTGGCGCTGGGATTCGAACCTGCCCGGACACAGTCCTTTGGTTCCCATCTCCCAGCTCCCAAACCAACCGAGCTACGAACGGCGGGTTCTTACTTCGTTCCTTTTCGATGACAAAATGTTTTGAGTGGGAGGTTTTAACGACCCGTAATTTTAACTATTTTTAAATTATTAAATTTAATATAATTTTTGAATTAAAATGGTTAAAAATAAAATTTAATGATTTATTAATGTAATTTATTGATATGAACTTAGATAAAATTTTGAATAACAAAATTCTATATGAAAAAAATGATTAACTAATTTTAAATATTGAAATATTAATAAGTCGAATAGATACATTTTTCTGATATTTAAAATATCTGAATTTATAAATTGATTAAACTATATTAAATTTTAAAATCTAAATTTCTAGATATGATAAATTTTATAGATATATGTATATAAACTCCACCATTTAAAATATAAGATAGAATTTCCATATATGTATATATATGACTATATACAAGCTTTATGATGTTTAAATATACATATAAGTTTATATATGTTATAAAAATATGGTATATGTAAATAAATATATATACATGAATGTATAAGTTCATAATGACAAGATTTCAAACTTATGACTATATATATGTATGTATATACAAAACTTATGATATAAAAGTAATATATATATATATAAATAAAAATAAAAATAAATACATGTAAGTGGCTATATGTGTGTATGTTAAATATAGTGTATATGTACTAATTTATACAAGAAGTACAAACTTTAGGATGATAAAATTATGTTAGTAGGCAAAACATTTACATATGGTCTAAGGAATTATGGGATATACATATATATATATATATATATGATGCATATATGTATATACACAAGGGTACATCATGATGAATATATATCTACTCAAACAAAAATCAAGTCACATATAAAATCAAATCAACATAAAAAAATCAAATCAAACTCAAAAATCAAATCAACCATAAGAAAATAAAAATAAAATAAAAAGAAAAGACCTGTACATGTGAGTAGGCTTCAGCCTTCTTGTGGCCAACCTCTCTTCCATCTATAAATACCACTATGTTATATTCACGTATAACATTCTAACATTCAAAAATATTGCCATTAAAACCATAGAGAAGCTAAGTGCTCAAAAGCAAGAAGGAAAACAGAACAAAAGGAAGCAGTGTTTCCTTTTTCAAAAGAGTAAGTGAGTAAACTAAATCTTTTACTTATTGGAAAGTTTATATGCATCTATGTTTGTAAATTTGGATAAATTCTTTTATTTGTCAAGTATTAATGTATTAATAAGTTCCTATGCCTTTTACATATGTGTTAATCATGGAAATACACCCTGTAAAACTCAAAAAGCATGTACAGCCTCTGTTTCTTTGAAAAAAATATAGATCTAGCAACTTTAAAAATCAACATCTCTTTATACAGTTAATATTAGACTTTGGTTCCAAAAGGGAAATCGATTGTTTTTTTAGTGTAGATTATTCTAAAATTAGTTTCGTTTGATATTATGTAGCATAGAGGAAGAAAGGTTCATTTTACAGTAAACAACTTAAAAGTGAACAAAATCCGAACATCATAATTTAATCTCTTGTTTATATGAAGGTGTTTGTTATTCGAAATCATGAATTTTAAGGATAGTTTGAAGATTTTTAGTGGTGTGTGGGATGGGAAAAGTGGAGATGATCGGAGTTGGGCATTTCATCAAATTCCGGTGACCCCCATGGTTTCGTGACTTGGGGCTTGGTGTGGGGGAGACTGGGATGATGGCGAACTCATGAAAAATGGCGAATGATTTTTCTATTGGGTGGTTTGTCTAGTCGAGGCGGTTTTAGGGTTTAGAATGGGTTGGGTTTGGCTTCGGTTCGATGCAAATGGAGACGTGAAGGAGGTGATCGAGACGTGAGGTAGGGGGGAAAAGTTGGAGGAGGTCATGGCGATGCTATTGGTGAATTTTGGTGGTCGATGGTGGAGCGTGGCGTCGTGGCGAGGTGATTGGGTTAGGCTGCTTCGTTCCAGATTTGGGTGAGGAGGTTCGAAATTCGTATGGAAGCTTTGATCGTGTTTTCAGGTGGTGGACGTGGATGTAGGGTTGAGGGCAACTTGGATGGGTGGTCGGCGGCGAACGGTGACGACAGGAGTGGGCGTGTACGTGCACACATACGTGCACAGCCTGGTTCTTGAATAAATGAAGAAGGGAAGGAAAGGATCAGGGAGGAGGAGAAGAAAGATTGTTGAGTTTGGGTCATTCGTTTTTTCTCTTTTTGGGTTTGGGCCGTTCGTTTTTTTCTCTTTTGGGTTTAGGCTGGGTGAACGTGGGATGGGTTTGATTTGTATGGGAGTTAAGCAACCTATTTAATCTATCTAAGCTTAACAACTAAATTCCTATTTCATTTAAAAACCTAATCAACTATTTTATTTAATTTCTTTAATTACCTTAAAATGTTTTAAAATATATTCCTCTTCCATTTTAAATTAAATCTACGTGTAGTTTTTGTGTCGAGTTCACATCGACGAGTATTTTCGTCTAAACTATTGTCGTCGTAATTTTCTACGATGAAAATTAGATAATTTATAATAATTGAATTCTTATTTGATTAATTTATCAATTAATTATCAAATAAACTGTTTATAAACTGTTTTATAATTTCTTTGATTAACAATTAGTCTGGATTTAAAAATATAACTTGACTTTTATTTCTATTGGATATTGATTTCAATTATCTATTAACTGTGCCATTAAGTTGCCAACTGAATTAAAGTAGTTAGAATAAAAATGTTAACACATTTATTTGAAAAGTGAATCGACTCGTACTAATCACTATTCCGATTTCGGAAATTGTGACGATTAAAAAACGAATTATTTTCGATGGACCGGTCGTGATAAAGGTAACATATGGAATAAATTTCCATATGTAGATATTAATATCCTAATTGTGAAATTGTTATTTAAACGACTTGGACCTTTACAAATTTATGGCGTGGATTCGAAGAGACCGGGATCGGATATCAGAATTATCCGTAACCACTTCGATCCAATAACCATCATGAACCTTTACGGTATTGATTATAGGGTTCAGTATGCTGGAATTCAATTAAGGTAACAAATTCGGCTATTAAATATTGTACTTAGACACTATTATAATATCACCAAATTTTCTATAAAAATGTTTTTGTTATCGTAAGATAAAAACCCGTCGTGTTTAGGCGTGACGCGGTCTTACGAGATTCCCTTGTTTCGAAGGATTTTGATAACTTAAGTATTTCAAATTAAGTGTGTTTACTCACGCTGGTTTCCAGCCTGACTCGAGTGTTACTTTATTGTAATGCTCGGGTCAGACCGAGTATTACAGATTCAGGTTAGGATGCTTTTGGAGCTCAGGAGACGAGCTGGATGACAAAGACGTATTATACGTACTTGATTATATTCCGCTGTGTTTTGTAGGCGGTATATTCAGCACTTTTAGGGACAAGTTATTATAACTGTCCAGATTTCTACGTTGATAGTCGTACTCTGATAATTTGTATGTATATATCAGTTACAGTTTTCTTGTATAAAAATCGGTTATTGTATATTATATTTTGTTCCGCTGCGATTGTGAGATTCTATGTTGTTGTTCCTATTTCTTCTTCTATCTTTTCTTCTTAAACCATAATGATACGATAATTTCGGCACTCGATTGCTCGGTATTCTATATTGTGAACGTATTAGTGTCGATTTTCGAGGGTCAAAAAAGCCCGGTCGTTACATTAGCTTAACCTTTGCATGATATGATCAACTCAAATTGAGGAGGAGAAAGAAAATTGAATGACAATTTAATAGCTTAACCTTAGTTTAATAATAATTAACAAAATTTGATCTTTTCAACAATAAAGAAACTTAACTTATAACATGAGAAATGAGAAATCTTTACAACTTCTTAATTTGAATTGCAAAAACTCGCAAAGGTCGAGATTTATATAGTAATGTGTAATAATAAAAAGTATGTTTAATCGCTCGGTTATATATAGCCCAAAAAAATCCAACATTTATAAGATAGGTTACCAAAATATTTAAATTTTACCAAATAGATTCATATAATCAAACATTGTCAAAATCAAATCTAAAATTGGGTCTTGAATCCAAAAAAAGCTCAAATTAAGTATCTACACAATTTGGACTTATTGCTTTGTTGAGCCTCCTTATTGCCAACAACTTGCTTTCTCTACGACCTAACCATCCTATCAGAAGAGCTTCAAATCTTAAAATACATGCAAATTGATTTGAATACAAGATCAAAATCATAAACCGATGACGATTTGATGTGCGATAAACTAACGAAGATATGAAACTAGTTTTATATGATTTGAGGCATAATTCAATTTTAGGTGGTGTAGTTATAGTAAATTTTGAGGTGGAAGTCACATAGAGGACATATCATTTTTTTAGAAGAGGATGGTGAATGTGGGCGATTAGGTGGAGTAGTTTAGTGGGCGAGGAGATAAATGAATGAAATGTGTATATTTGGTGTGTATGTGTATAGTAACATCCTTCATTTTCACTCACACTAAACAAAACGGCAAGCCGACCACTAATTTTCAAGGAGAAGAAGAATAAATTCAAATTTTAGGAATAAGCTTTCCTTTTTAAGAAGAAAAGGGGATTTAATCAAACTTAGAGTAAAACTTTCTCCAATTACCTCCAAACCCTTTTGGGTTCAAATTGTATGTTTTTATGGTGCTTAAAGTGATGATGAACATGTATTAATAATGATAGAATAAATTCCTCATGTTTGGGAATTAAATGGTAATGATTTTGACATGTCTTAGGGTAAAACGTGGATCAAACCTTCCTCAAATTGTTTGAAATTTTATATGATGTTTAAAACATTAATTTGGAGGTGGGATTTTAATTTCATAATTTTTTGAAATTAATTGGATTTATATGAATTTTCTAAGTTTGAAAATGTTTAATTTCAGGTTTTACTTATTTAAGACATGAAAATTATTTATTTTGACTTGAAATTATCGTATATTGAAGAATAGAGAATCAGATTTTTATGAATTTTTGGGGATATTTCTCATGAATTTTCAAATTGATATGAATTATTTAGTAAAAGGAAAGATTAATTACAAATGGTAATTTAACTAATTGGCTAAGAAAATAATTAATATTTGTCATGTAGGATAAACTACATCTCTACTTTTCCTGAAAAGATAACTTTAAAAATTCATGTTAGCCAACGAGAATGCAGCATGTAATATGATTTGGTGGAAAGTAATTACTTTTAATGAAAACTAAACAACTCTCAAAACAATTACAAAACTGCCACTGTGACCTTCGATAGGTTGATATTCGATAGCTCTAGGTTATGACATTCGATAGCTTTTAGGGCTTAATCGTCGATAGCTTTTAGGGATCAACCGTCGATGGCTTTGGAAGAAGACATGCGATTTATTTTAGGCTCCGCTTGGGAGTTTTGTAGTACCGGTTATGAGAATCATAAAATCCATAAATGATCGTAGCGGTTTTGATTGGCTTACGTGAAGTGTTGATATAACCGATCAATACATGCTTGAGAGTTTAACATACACTGGTTTTGAGAGTTTCCACTAAATTAATATTACATATATATCCTTATATTTATTCTTTAGTTTTGTAAAGATCAATTCTACAATATAATTAGTGGGGGGCATAATTGAAAAAAAAAGTTATAACCCCTCAAAACACCTTAATTTGATGGATTGAGAATTGCCATTAAAATTACACTGCATCGGTTTTTACTGGTTTTATAACTAACAACGACCGGCGTGAAAAAAAACTAACAAGCAAGGCTTATGATAACACCTGAAAAACAGAACCGTCCAAATTTAGTCAAAACCAGTAGAAAATAAACTCCCAAGCGAAGCCTTAGGGCTTAATCGTCGATAGCTTTGGAAGATGATGCATGATAGCTTATAGGGCTCAACCTTCGATAGCTTTAAACTATAACATGGATAACTTAAATTTAAGACGCACGATAGCCTAAAGGAAAATGAGGATTGTGATAGCTATAGGTGAGTAAAGAATAATAAGTTAGCATGTAGCGACTTATCTAAAAGTGGAAATTTTAAACTAAGCTTAAGAAAGCCAAGAGATGATAAGTACCATCATTCGAAGTAATAAAAATATGATGTAAAGCCTTAGTGGCAACTAAATGTCTAAATACGACATTGTATCCGGTAGCGTTAGTGTAAGGTCATAGTGGCAACCAAATGTCTAAATACAAGATTATACTCGATGCAAGGCCTTTGTGACAACCAAATGTCTAAATACGACATTGTATTCGTTAATGTTAGTGTAAGGCCTAAGTGGCACCAAGTATTTAAATACAATATTGTATCCTGTAACGTCGGTGTAGGCCTTAGTGGCTACCTATTTACCTATTCATAATAAAAATGGAAATCTGATAGAGTTAGGGGTATGCCCTCAGGGCAATTATGTAATTTGTTACATATATTTAAGCTATGACCGATTTAGTTCATAATAAAGGTATTTGATTTTTATTATATACTATGTTATATATTGATACAATTAATTAGTTTAAAGTATCTCAATTTTAGTTATGGATGTACATTGTTCCCCTATGTTTGTTAAATCGTTATTCAACCTAAGTTCAATTTTGTTATCTATTTTTTTGCATCCAAATAAGTTGTTTTATTTTTATCTTCACTACCTAACTTATAACACTCAATGTTGTCCAATAAATTTTCTCTCTTGAATTAAATAAAGTATCATGTTAGTCGCATTTCTTATCTAGATATTTAAATATTTCTAGGTTAGTGAATAACGTTTTTTTATCGGGATAGCTATATCTTAGCACGAACGGTATCATGCAAAATTTTCAACGTAGCATTGTACATTTTTAGATGACATAGAGTTCTAACTTGAAAGTTATTAATATACATGTATTATCCCCATGATTATCGTCTATTTGATTTTTTTTAATTACTTTTGATAATTAAAAATAATAGAGCGATTTTATATTACTTTTGGAACTCTGTGATAAAACTAGAGAAGAAATGAGAGAAAATAATGTGAATAGGAAATTCAATTAACTAAAGCTTTTAGACTGAAAATAGTACATTTTTTTTACTTTTTTATCAAATTAAAGATTGAATAGCCATAGATGTTGGTAGATGAACTTGATCCAACATTAAATAAACATAGATAATCAAGGTAGTTGTTCTCATTTGTGACTTCACGAAGCTACGTAAGAAGACCCTTAGACCAGACAATAGATTTTCTCTTACATGTTGAATATATGCTGGTACATGTTGAAATTTGGAAATTTTGTAGTTTTATCAATTCCATTTCCTTAGGCTGGCAATATATTTATTCTTCTAATCACTGATATCCTTGCACATGTCCCACATAGGACTACATTGAGTTCAAAATCACATTGACAATTTTAAAATAACAATGAAAGTATTATGTAAAGAAAAATATTACACTTGACGAACAACCAATAAACAATTTTTGCCCCCATAAGCTCATCAAAGCAATCTGGAATCATGTGAGGGCAATTTAGAATTGTAACGTTTTCTTAATAGTATCCACAAATGAACTAAGTTTTGGAATATGTAGAACTGTTTTTAAAATAATTTGGATAAATAATTGTCCAACAGCTTAGACAAACGGAATATCTTCAATGAACCACAAATGTTTGGTTGTTTATCTTTTTATAGGAAAACGAGTCATCATGCAGAGGAGGAGAGCACTCATAATGTTTGGTTGTTTATCTATACATAATTGTCCAATAACTTAGACAAATGGAATATCAGTCTATGGGTAAATATGTATTCATTATAAGTACAAATATCAGTCTTTTTAAAAAATATGATACAAGCCAACTTATATTTTCTCATATTTTAACCATATTAATGCACTGTTTCCTTTGAATTTAGCTGTTGGGATTTTATGGTCCTCTTGCCAACCATCGGCCTAGAAGAATAAGTATTGGTCGTGACCATCATGAAAAATAAGTTTCACTGATCCTGACATTAGTGTGTAAGGAATAATATTCAAATTCGCTTTTGCCTTTAAATATTATTTGAATAATTTTGAGATCATAGCTACATATATATGTACATGATAACTAAGTATGAAAAACGTTGTTGAGTAAATTGATATAGTTCTCAATTGACAGATTTGATAAGGAATTAGTTATGAATTATTTGTTCAATGTTATATGATGTTTAAAATGAATCTGATTCCCATAAAGTAGTAGGAAGTAAAAGTATCACAAATTTATAAAATTCGTTTCTGGAATAATATGGAAACCTTAGTGGGTAAATTATTTTTTATTTTAAATTTATGTGTTTATTCTGACTAAATGAATTCATAAAATATATGGTCAGTAAACAAACAGGTTTAGTTTTGCATTCCTGATTAAACTAATCTATTATATTCAACTTTTTAAGTGATCATGTGTAACGTACAAAGCTTGGTGTGTTTTAACCTTTTTTTACAACGAATTCACAAATATATATTACCAAAAAATAGTTTTTTTCATATTAGTTTCCAATGGTTAATAAAACAATTAATTACATAGATAAAATTATAGCCTTTTCTAATATGTTGATTGGTTGGACTTATTATATGGTTGATTGGAATGCATTACAGTGATCCGTTATTTTTAGTTTAATAAACTATGCAAGGTCAGTAAGCTTATTTAATTTTGAATCAAAAAAATTTGGTCACTAATTCAATTAATGCCAATGGCGCTTAATCAATAGGAGTGGATGGCGCTTAATCCTGTAAAGGTGGCATAGGGTAGAAAGGAGCAGTGGGAAGTTTATGAGGAGGTTTATGCTGCCAGAGAAAGCAAAGATGGATCAGGTGAAGGCAACCATGGAGAATGGGGTTCTCACTGTCACTGTGCCCAAGGAGGAGATCAAAGAAACCAGAGGTTAAAGCTATTAAGGTTGATGGTTAGATTATTGACTTTGAGCGCATTGAATGGTCTATGTCTGCATTATGAGATTTTTGTTGTCAAGTTGTGTATGTTGTGTTATTTAAGGTGATGAATAAAATGAGAGTTGTTGGAAATTGTTCAGTTTTCTTTTTCGTAGTGTTGTAATTGTTTTTAAACCTGTATGGTCGTGAGCGAAGTTATACAAGCATGCATTTTGCTTGCTGCTATACTTATAAATAAGACAATCTTTAAATGAAATGTTACGTGATTGTGTTTGCAAATAGTTGCAATCGTAAGTAATTAATCACAATATATAAACTACATATTATTTAAATATTAATGGTCAAATGTGTCAAGAGGGGATATCGATACATTTGTTAAAACCAAAGTACATAATTCTCTCCAAATATTGGATAACGTATTACTCATGGCTGTTGGTGGGCACCAAAGGGTTACGTATTGGTAGTTATCGGATGACTATAAAATGACTCATCCGTGATTTTCTCGTTGATTGGTAATAACTAAGGTCAAATAAGAAATCTTAAAGTGACGAGATGACACAGTTCTTTCGATTTGAGAATACTATGGAAATTTAATGTGGATACTCCACTTTGATTATAGTTAAATCATTGAATGACGTCCATCGAATGACTATAGTCGGATCTGAATTGAAGCGTTGGAAGTAAAACATTATTCGGTAGAATTTTTCTCATCAATTATATAGGATTAGTATCACGGTCAACCGTAGTCCACTCAATATCAAAGTTTCTGGCTAGAGTAATACGATTAATAATATGTGTTATTATTGAACTAAGGATTTTGTTTAAAGGTTAATCTCATTTTAGTACAACATAATGTTTAAATAATATGAAAAGTTCTATGGACTACCTAAACATTACAAATCATTTCACCCTGCCACTTATTTGATGAAAGAATTTCCCTTATCCTTCGACTCCATAATTGCCTCCCCGATGACTTTACTTCTTCTCGATTACTTCACTTTATCCTTCTTAACATGATTTGGAAGTAAGAAGTTATTCTCAAATGTTTTACGAGTATATGTCAGGGAGATAAATATATGAATGTCTTAGACAAACGTTTTGAAAAGAGATTTATTAAAATAAAGATTTTTTTTGAGCCTTAGTGGTTGCTATGGATAAATAAATCTCAAATGAAATTGGTTGTTATTTGTTTATTTGATAGTTAAATAACCAACTATCAAATATGGACCAAAGCGTAACTTTGGAAATATCTAGTAGAAAAACGTGGGTTATATGGCACAGTCATCTCCGATGATGTTGTACTGTGCGTATAAATCTCATTTTGTTCTCCTAGGACAAATGATAAGGAAATCCATCCACTAACGGTTAGGAGGTGATCTCCGCTATTATATTTGACTGTTTATTTCCTAAGTTGAGTTTACTTGAACTATCGAATGTTGTTTCGAAGAGACCGGGATTGGATATGTTATCTGAAAACCACTCCGATCCAACTCAAGCGTTTCGAAGTGAAGACATCTTGAAGATGAAGGAATTGAAGACGGAGCTCTTTGAAGTGCAAGGGCTGCTTGCTACTAATCATGAGGGTGATTCCAAAATGGATGCAGTAGAAGTAGTGCCTTCAGTTTGTTCATATCCTGAACAACTTGTATGGATGAATGCTGGCATCGCATTGTTGCATGGAGGACAGTGTTAGCATTCCAAGTGGAAAGTGTTATATGAAAGGTAAAACGTAGCCTTAAGCCTCATCAAATGGGAATGACTAAAACATGGGAGTTGTAACAGGGCTAGGTGGGTCGCTCCCATTAGGTTATGATCATCCATATTTAGAGTCGATATTTTCTCTCATTTGTATGCTTTGTAGCCCATTAACCAAGGGATTATCATATGCGGTACTATCTAGTAAATGGTAGGCTGGTATTGTGTTGGCAGGGGTCGATAGGTCCGACTTCGATGTTATTTTATCTAGAGATGCACCGTGGGCGGTACCCCAGTCGTTATATGGAATCCATTCTCCAATAAGCACCGTACGTACTTTGTTGTGCCCAACTATGTTGAAATGTGAGATGCAAGCATTTCAGTTATATTCATATTTTACTTTGACTCCTATACATTATTATAATTTCAATGGATTTTCTATAGAAAATGTTTTGGTTATCGTAAGGTAAAAACTCGTTTGTATTTATGTGTGGCATGGTCTTACGAGATGCCTTTGTTTGAAAGTTTTTTTATAAACTTAAAGACTTATGCTTTACTCACACCAGACCCATGTCTGAGCCACAGTTTATTTTCCCTTTTCCTAAACTCTTGGGTGCTAAAATTTGAATGGACAACCAAGCAGTTCAGGGTTTCCCACAGATTTACCTTGGAGGAGCTTGGAGCAGCTGGCTTCATCGATAGCTAGTTATTTTTCTTATTTCCGCTGTATTATATGTATATTGTATCAGTTAAGTAGGGATACACGGTTATAACTGTCCTAGGGGAATATTCGTATTAGTATGACTGCGATGTAACATTTTTGAAATGACTTTATAATATATTATGTTGAGTAATATATATCATTCCATTGCGTTATAAGATTATGTGTTATTAGTTTCTTCTCTTCTTATCTTTCCTTTACTTTTACCCTTAATGACTCGTCTTTCGGAGTAAGAAAGGCAGTTCATTGCAGTTTTATAAAAATAAAATAAATTTATAATAATTAATTAAGAACAAAGTGTTATAAAAACTAAATAAGTTTATAAAAACTAAATAAGTTTTAAATTTTTTTAAGTAAGTTTATAAAAATTAACTAAGGCAATTAAGTTTTAAAAAATTAAATAAATTAAATAAGTTTATAAAAATTAATGAAGTTAACTGAGTTTTATAAAAATTAAATAAATTTTATAAAAATTTAACTAAGTTGACTTAGTTTTATAAAAATTAACTAAATTTATAAAAGTTAACCAAATTAATTAAGTCTTATACAAATTAAACAAGTTTATAAAAATAACTAAATTTATAAAAAAAAATTAAGTTTTCTTTAAAAAAAACTAAGTTCATAAAAATTAACTAAGTTTAATAAAAATTAACTAAATTAACTATGTTTTATAAAAATTGAACTAAGTTCACTAAGTCTTACAAAAATTAACTAAATTTATAAAAATTAACAAAGTCAACCAATTCTTATAAAAATTTAATATGTTTATAAAAATAACTAAGTTTATAAAAATTAGTTAAGTTTTAAAAGATGATCTAAGTTTATAAAATTGACTAAGTTAACTAAGTTAACTAAGTTTTATAAAATTTTAATAAATTAAATAAACTTATAAAAATTAGATTCATTAATTAATAATTTTATAAAAAAAATTATAAAAATTAATAAGTTTATAGAAATTAATTAAGTTTATAAAAATTAATTAAGTTTATAAAAATAGCTAAGTTTATAAAATAAACTTCGTTTTGTAAAAGTTAATTAAGTTTATAAAAATCAGATTAATTCACCGAATTTAATCAAGTATATAAAAATAACTACTTTTATAAAAATTACTAAGTTCATTATAAAAATTTAATCAAGTTCATAAAAATAACTAAAATTATATAATTAGACTTTGTTTTATAAAAGTTAAAAAAATTTATAAACATTTAACAATGTTAACCAAGTTTGTAAAATTTAACTCTATGTTATAAAATTAACTATGTTAATTAAGTTATATAAATATTAAATAAGTTTATAAAATAAACTATGTTTTATAAAAAAATTACTAAGCTAACTAAGTATCAAAAAATTTACTAAGTTTTATAAATATTTAACTAAGTTAATAAAGTAAACTAAGTTTATAAAAATTAGATTAATTCATAAAAATCAATCAAGTATATATAAAAACTTAGTTTATAAAAATTACTAAGTTCATTATAAAAAATTTAATTAAGTTCATAAAAATAACTAAGCTTTTAAAATTAGACTTCATTTTATAAAAGTTGACTAAGTTTTATAAACATTTAACTAAGTTAGCCAAGTTTGTAAAATTTAACTCTGTTTTATAAATTTAACAAAGTTAATCAAGTTATATAAAAATTAAATAAGTTCATAAAATAAACTATGTTTTATAAAAAAACTACTAAGCTAACTAAGCATAAATGTAACGACCAGGTTTTCGACCCTCGAAAATCGACACTAATACGTACACTGTATTGTGTGCCGAGCATTTAAGTGCCGGAAAACCGATCATTAGGGTTGGAAGAAAGAAAAGATAGAAGAGAAGAAACTAACAACATAGAATCTCACAACGTAACAGATATATATATATATATTACTCAACATAATATATTACAAAGTCATTTCAAAAATGTTACATCAGAGTCATACTAATACAAATTCTTTCCTAGGACTGTCATAACAGCATGTCCTTACCTAACTGGAGACAATATACATATAATACAGCGAAAATAAGAAAAATAACTAGCTATCGATGAAGCCACCTGCTCCAAGCTCATCCTAGTAAATCTACGGAAGAACCTGAACTACTTGGCTGCCCATTCAAATTTAAGCACCCAAGAGTTTAAGAAAAAAATACTCTGGGTCAAACATAGGTCTGGTTTGAGTAAACTCAAAACAACTTAATTATTACTTTAAAAACTCTTTAAAATCAAAGGTATCTCGTAAGACCGCACCGTACATAAACATGGACAGGTTTTTACCTTACGATAACCAAAACCCTTGTATATAAAGTCTAATGATACTATAATAATGTCTAAGGATTCAAATACATATCAAAATAGTTAAAATTGTTACCAAATTAAATTCCAGCATACTAGGCTCAAAAATCAAAAACCATAAAGGCACGTATTGGAGATGGATTCCATATTATGGCAAGGTAAGGGACTACCTTCCGATGGTACAACCCGAGAAAATGCGTCGGAGTCTAACAAGAACTTCTTGTACCCCTGCTACACAGAGCCAGCTGCCCCTTTAACAAGGTGAACCAGATTACCTCATCCTTTCTAACACCGAGGCTTTATACTACCATGGTGTTTGCGCGCAAAACAACTCGAATATGGACAATCTAGAATGGGATGGCGGCTCCTAATGGTAGCCGACCACATAGCTCTGCCGCATACCCTGTTTTTGCTATTTCTCGGTTTGTGAGGTTCGTGAGGCCACATCTTTACTTTCATCCTCTTAGCAGACCATCTTGGAATGCTAACACCGCCCTCCAGGCAGAGATACAATGCCAGTATTCATCCATGAAAGTTGTTCCGAGATAGAACAAACATTCCACATTACTATCTTCCATTTTGGAATCACCCTCAGGAAGAATAGTATAACTCCACAACATACTTCAATATGATTTGACATCGTATGTTATTAGTTTGGAGTGGTTCGGATAAATCCTGGGACCGGTGTCTCCAAACTAAGCGATAATTTCCGACGTACTCAATTTGGGTTCTATTGGAAGTATGCACTAAGCAATCGAATCCTCACCGAGGAACTCGAATATACCCGACATTAATCCCGAGTCAAAATAGGTCCAGATTTGATAATCGATTATTTAACTATCAAATGGACAAACAACAACTAATTCCATTTGAGATTTATTTACCCATAGCAACCACTAAGCCTCAAAACAAATCTTTATTTAATAAATCTCTTTCAAAATCGTTTGTCTCAAACATTCATATGCTTTTCTCTTTGACATAAGTATGTTCACAAAACATTTGCGAATAACTTTTTACTTCCAAATCATGTTAAAAAGGATTCTAACATCGTTCTTCAAATTGGAGGTAAGGATAACTCTAAACACTATTCCTTCGGTGTTAGGTGTGGAATGGAAGTTCCATACCACCATTTTTTGTAAAGGCCAGTCTCGAGAAACCCAAATCTCAAATTCTTTTTTTATAAAAAAATTACTTTCCCAAACCTTTTTAAAATAATTCATTTTGTTCATGAAATCTTCTTTTCTTATAGACCCAAATCCATTTATAAAAACACTTTATAAAACTTTCAAATTTATTTATAAAGCTCTTTTATAAATATTCAAAACCATTTATAACTCCTTTATAAATAACCAAACCTTTTATAAACTTCTTTTATAAATAACCAACCTTTTATAAACTTCTTTTATGAATATTCAAACATTTCTAAAACTTCCTTACGAAACCCAAAATCATTCATAATATTCCTTTATAAACCTTCCGTATTTAAACAACTTCTTTAATAAAACCTTATCCAAAAAGTCTCCTTTGATAAACCCATCCATTATTTAAACATCTTAACTAAAACCGTTGCCAAATCATCCTTGAAATTTCTTATCCAAAATGGAATAACTTTGAAGTCATCATCAAAAAGGAAAATGAAAACATTTATCTTCATAAAATCCAACGGAGGCTTAGAGATCATAAGGGATCTTTTAATTTGGTTCTACTTAACAAGTTAACATGGGTATTTGCATGAACAAGCAGTAAATAAAGGGGAATCATTCAATCATAATCAATCAATCCATTATACGGGTAAATGTTCCAATATTTATAGTAGCAGAATGGTGTTTTTGTTCTGCCAGTAGATTTCATTTGGTTTACTAGTCATAAGGGGTTACTTAAGGCTTAGGCAAGAGATCCTTCGATTTAAAAACAATTCACTTAGATAAGAAAATCGGTTTAAAATAAATAACCGATAGAGTTCTAAAGAACTTTTAAAATGAATAAACATGTTGTAAATATTTCAACTTTTGAGATTGAATTTTATTCATTTTGGTACTATTGGATCCATTTCCAATACACCTACTTATTCAATCAAATTGAATTATTTTATCTTCTTTGCAAGTTATGTTTATACTTCTGTTTTATATTCAATGAATTTATCATAAACATACTACTTACGTATCAAATATACACGTTTATTTCTATGATAATTCATCTATGAATTTAATGATGTACATATAACTGTTTTGGTATCATTAGACCTACGACTGCATACATCTATATATATCAATCTGAAAAGTTCACCAACTCTACTGTCGTCCCCAATGAATGGGTGATTCACCCTTAATCTTTTGAGATATAATTCATCAGTACCATATTCATAATCATATGATTATTGAATTATTCCTCAATGATATGGCTTAGACTATAATTCCAAAATAATTGTAATTTGTTTTAGATACTTTTGTATTTTCTAATACATCATTTTGTTATAGACGCCATTTTTATAGATTTATTTTATAATGAAAATTCATAATATACATATTGAAATAGAACTATATCTCTTACCATTCAATACTGAAAACGATTGTTATTTCATATATAATATTTGGTATATTTACAAAAACGATTTTTCATAAATTGAAGTGTCCACTAAAAAGTGTTATATGGTATGCTCCCACTATTTCCGCCATTACTATAATAGCTAAGAAATACGAAACTGCATTTAACCACTTATTACGGAATTTTATTTCACACTATAACTAGTTTACAGTTGAGAGTTTCAGATCAAATACCTTAAACTCAAAGAAATAACTTTCATTGAAAACAATTTTCTAAATGAAAATACATTTAGAGCAGAAATCATATTTCTCATTCCATATTAAGTACCTTTTAGTATTTTATACAATTCTTGCTTTCAATGTCTTTTTATGAAGCAGATGTGACCATTCATTCTATGCATCCCGATTATGCCAAAGTTGCATACACTCTCATGAAAAATTGATGATTTCTGCTTAATTGAATGATGTACAAATAAGATGTAACCAACCTTGCTTGAATTAAATGATTTATAGATAAGATGTAATCGGACTTTGTTGCACAAAGTACAATTGATGATGACTGAAGTTGAGTTAACTTCTTTTTATAAAGACGTGTACTTAAGAGTATTGCGTAAGGTTAGAACCTAGTTTACGAGATCATACAAGATACAAGTTGATTTGAAACTTCTACATATCCTAGGTCAAGGAGTTGACCTATTATTTGGGTCGAGAGACTACACTTATTGTTTGTTTGTTAGGGATCTTGCATAGATCAGCCCAAAGGAGTTTGGGACCAACCGATTTTTGTTGACAGATTTATGTTATGAACATAAATTTCATAAATTAAAACTAAATCGGTTACACACACACACATATACATATATATAAAGGTAATTCATAAATTGTTTATGAATACCTATTCCATTTTACTTAGAAACAATTATTGTTTCCATAAATGACAACTTCATAACGAAGGAATTTTTTCTATAAATTATTATTTGTAAAATGGACACGGATACAATCCAAATATAAAACTAATTACACAAGATGAAATAAAATTAACCAAGTCAATATAGACACCACATACAATGACCCATATTTTATGCATCGGTGGATCATGAAATATTATTTTTAAATTCACATTGGGTCGTATGGTGATATAACTTTGGGTGTTGTTGAATAATGACATTTTTTACCCTTACTAATTTTATGGGATGATTTTGACCCTAGATTTATTTTCCAGCATTTTCGGTAGTTATACATATTACACCGATACACATGAACTGTTGCACCAAAGAATTTGGATGAATGAAAAACGTCCATGGGTCAAGAAAAAGCGTATGAGTCGTGCAGCCGAAGAATTTTCGAGATCAGATGTTCCAACTGGTCGTACGACTTAAAACCACCCAAAAATAGCATCTTGATGCATAGTCTTGGATTGTGTCGTTGGAATAGGAAAAATAAGACGAGTCATGTCGTCGAAGAATCGTCGCAATTTGCCATTCTTAGAAACCGATGACCACAAAACGTGTATTGGAATTTAGAAAATAAGAGAAAAAAGGGTACACGCAATCCTAACCCTGCCCACTACTTTATAAATCACGCTTCTTTCTCCGATCGCATTACTGTCATTCATCTGCACTCACTTTCCTTCTCTCCATAGTAATCCACTCCCACACTCTTCTTTCTCCTCCTTGTTTTCATTAAACAATCACCGTTAGAGACAAAATAAAGGTCGGGTCTTTCTATTTTTTCGAGGGCTACGGACCATCGTTTGGGATCGACCCAGATCCAACCATAGTTGCTGGAAACTGCAGATCCAACAAAGGGGTAGTTTTTGGAGAGAATAATGTTGGGTTTGGTTGATATGGTTTTGTTCATCTTGACGAGGGGACGACAATGAGGTAGGTGCCTTAGCCATAGGGGCCCGTGTGATGGTCGGTGTGTAACAATCCATACCTTAGTAGGCCCTTTCGAAAAAATTAAAACCCAAGTCCATTGGGGTACAAATCATTGGGTTTGATAACCTGTAATAAACATAAGTATATCAGAGATCGATCAATTTAAACTCACAGAGGAATAGAAAATATAATAGGACATAAATACTAACTGAGGCTACTATCTCGAAATCAATGGTATTCCTTAGAAATCCAACCACCTCGTCAATATAGAGCATGAAAAAGAGGACTTCTCCATCGACCATTCCATCAAACTTCAGTGACCTATTCCTTTAAGTCTATCCCGTAGGTTATATGAGAAGGTGGTCAGAACAACGTTCTGGTGTCTGGAAAATTATATACTTTACCCATAACACAAACTTATACCGATTCGTTTCCATTTAAATGTTATGTCTATTATTTATGGTTAATCCATTTAATTCAATATGTACACGTATGATATTTCTAACCCGGCCTTCTACAATGTATACTATACATATACATTCCTATGTGCATATATACATCTTAACTACCCAAAACTCGGCCACTTAATACTTCTTAAATTGGAAGGAGGCAGACCCATCGGTCATTACTACATTGATTCCCCGAAGCAGGCCTTTCACAACATCAACGCTAGTCTATCGGTTCTAGCTACAAAGACTGATGACTCATACATATGGCTTTATAATATAGTATATAATTTAATTATCGTACAACTACTGCCATTTGAAGACTCATCTAAGGGTTAACTAGCCCACCTGCACTAACTAATTTTTCAATAACCATTTACCATGAGGTCTACGCTTATCCCATTCGGATTCTACACTAGTAGGACGTGAAATCCATCATGGCATAACCCGAGTCTTTACTACCACTTTCTTGGTATCGCTGGGCGTCAAAGCTTATATGCTAGACCTACTATAACAATACCGGTACCACCTACTGACATAGCATGCCGACCCTCCTTAGCTGACATCCCTATTTAGACTAAGTCTGGGAAAATACCCTTTTAGTTACTTACCACCTTTATCTGAATATGAAGTAGGCCCCATTTCCCCATAAGGTACTGAGCCATTTAGTACTTCAAATCTGAGGCGAACCCCCGGGAATATTTTCCCCTAATCTATCCGCACTCAGATCCCTTTCCCACAGGTCTTATGGTTGGAGATGTCCTACATCAGTAGCAAGTGTACACAACTGCTGGTAGCTTCTGAGTGAAGGGCAGACTTATGTTGTGTAACTCTACTGACCTCGCATTCCAACCTACTAAATCAAATTAATTATCCTCGGTTGTAGTATTGGGTTAATCCCATTAACCTTATTTGTATTTTAAGGCCATATGATTTTCCATAATGACACATACACTACCTTAAAAATATTTATTTGGCAAAGCCAACCGGGTTTTATAGTGGCCCGTCCACCTTTATTACCAACAAATCAATTAATACAGGAGCAAGACAACATGCCTCAACTGCTAATAAAGGAAAATACAAAATAGGAGTCAGGCAAGAGGTGCCTAAACTACAATAAGGACCTAAAGCTAATCCTCCTCAAAAGAGGAGGAACCAATTCCATCAATCGAAGAATAGGGGCCTATCACATGCAAAATATCCACGAAAAGAGTCACAATATTCGGAATAAAATCAGAATAATCCCTACAGTAGATAAATTTCCTATCCTAACTATCATCATCAAGAACAGACCTATTCCTAGCACCACGTGCACCATGCATAGTAAGAACAAGGCCATCTCCATCAACAGAGTAATGAAGACGCCTGGATTCACCATCAACCTCACTAACAAACATATGAAAATCATGTTGAATAGAGTCATATATCATCTCAGACGGCTCATGAATCCAAGCTTTCTTAGAAGAATTCCACTCAATCGCGTCAGCATAGACGACAGTAGATGACATAGGATCAATGGTAGCATCATAAGGAGATATCATAGGGGAAACAATACCTATAACAGAATGAGAGGCAGGGCATGACTCTGTCACCAGAGGAATAGAAGAAACTTCTATAATAGGTGCATCATCTGTAGGACTATCAGTCAGGTTCACAACCATGGAAGTGCAAGTCCTAATGTTAGGAACCCACTTATGCGTAGAGGGACGTCGAAGCAGAATCTTGGCTAGAGGAGGAGCCTTCGGGGTCAAGACCGGGAGTTTGCAAGAGTCAGAAAGGTGGCCAAAAGAATGACAAGCAGTACAAATATCAAACGCCCAATCATATCTAACACGAACTTCCGCTACATGGCCAACAACAAGCTGAACACTAATCGAAGATGGAAGCGACTTAACATGGGTTACTTCTATCAAAGCTTTGGCATAAACTAATCTCTCATGGGCCACCATATTAGAATCAGAACATTCCAATTTACCAATAGTGCAAGCCAACCAATTCAGACCCAATAACGGTTGTAATATAGACGGAATGTGCGTAAAGTATGTCCAAACAGGAATAGACATCACCTGGTCCCTAGCACTGCCTTAAAATATTTAATTACTACCTAACATGTTTATTTAACATTTCTATAATGTCACTTTGTCCGTAATAAATGATCATGATCTTAACGGATGTTTCCTAATGACATTTATTTACTTATTCAAATTTCACCTATTGTTCCTTCCTTATCTCCTTATAATTACCTTAATAAATTTCATTAATCAGTCCCACTAATCCATTTATAACCTATTTTTATTTCTTACAACTCCCAATTTATGGCACATTTATTGCCTATTCATTTTTGGGGTTATAACCTTTCCTTCTTTATTTCCTAATCTTATCATTTATTGCGCATATTATTCTAATGTTCTAATTATACTCAATGCGAATATTAATGTGTATTTTGTTGTATTAATTACATTTTTATTTTAAATGTCAGCACAGTTATACTTATTTATATATTTATTTATTTTATGTTTCTAGTTATTAATTCTTATCAAAAATATTTCTTTATATTTTAATCTGTGAGAATTATATATCCTTCAAAAAATGTTTCTCATTGTAACTTTCCATAAATTAACCTAAAATAAGAGATTTGCTTTGTTTGAAATTGCATGGAATTATTTATTTTTCTTTTTGCTGAAATAGATGGTGTAAACTGCGGGAAGAAAATTCATAATTTACACATCTCTTTCCACTTCTACGTATATTTCTTGTCGAATCAAACACCGCACTTTTTCTATATAATTAAGAAATTAGAAAAATTTATAGAAATTAGAAAAAAAAATTAATTCTACGTATACCATTTCTCCCAATACACATATAAGAGCAGTTTATATATCTAGAAATAAAAGTCCAGTGAATAAATAGGAACACATCTCATAACATATCGTACGTGTCTTCTATACAAGAGACAGCCAACGGTTACAACTCAAACAACCCAAAAGAAAAGAAAAGGGCAATTGCTGGAAGGGAAATGATAACAACAAGATTACTCAACCTAGAATACTACTTACATACTATGGGATAGTCCCGATCCTCGACGGGAGCTCGAGCCATTGCCACAACCCCGGAATAGGTGTAGCATGGCAATTATACACCCAATCTTGTGGCTCTGGCACTGCTGCTCGGCCCGAATCTCCCAGAGCTCAGCTTGGACCTATTGATAGTGACTAGCTCGAGGCTCTGATATCCATCAGCGCCCTATCCTTGCTTGGCCTCCTACTGCGACTGCTCTCCTGCTTCTAGGGCCGCTATCTCAGTGGGTAGCTCAGGGATCCCTATCTTCTTAAGAGAGGCTCTGTCAAACGGGGTAGGGACCTTCCTCTGGACCGACACTCTATGGAGGTTCACTCCATGTCTCCTAAATACGGGAGTGAAAAGGTGGCAATATAGGAAGTAGCTCCATAGAGTGTCAACTTCAGGACTAATACAATTGCTTATGATAGCACGAGCCCAATTAATAGCTATACCATCCATGATGGCGTAGGTGGCCTTCAACACCAATGGATAAATCTGATCAAAGCTTCCTGTCTTTGGAATGATGTTCTAATGAACTATGCGAATGATGAGGCATGCTGCAGGTCGCAAATTTTGTGACCTCCAAACACCAAAATCTCTAGAAAAGATCTACTGCAGAATCTCTGGGCCAGTCGTGTCAATATCCTCTAAGTTTGCTCCCTCTGCGGGTATCCCCGAAATCTTACCGAAATCGTCATCGGATAGATCGATCTCGACTCCCTTCACTTCCAACTTAAGATTTCTGATGCTTTTATCAAAGTTGTACTGCAATTGGGCATCAAATAGCCTCATACAACGCGGGTGGCATTCCCGCTCAAATGTGTCATGATGGAGGATCAGTGCTAACCTAGGTGCCGTGAACAAGTCCTCGAGTCCAAAAGTGGCGAAATCTTCAAATTTGACTAGCTGTCCTTGGAGAAAGGTGAAGTTTGTCGAGGCCAGGTAAACGAAGATTTTTTGGTTGTTTCGGTCTAACCAAGCGATCCTGTGAGGGGTGAGGCATGAATGGAGAGAAGAGTCGCGACTAGAGGTGGTGCCATGGGCTGAGTAAGGGTCGGAAGGGGAGATTGGGTTAAGATCTGGAGAGAGGTGGCGTGGCTAGATCTGATGTGCTCAGCTCGTGCTTGGGAGGGGGAGCTTGGCTGCTACAGCGAGGAGGGAGTGGTGGCGTGTTGCTTGGGAGAGGGAAAGAGTGGCGACATTTGAATTAAGGAGGAGATGAAGGGTTCAGGTTTAAGGAAGAGGGGGGATGATGAAATGTGGAGGCTGAACCTGGATGCGACTATACGTCGCGTTCGAGGTTCGGGTTGCGCTTAAAACCCGATAGCCAGTCGACCGCTCTAAGGTAACCGGTTGACCGCTAGGGGTCGACCGGTTGCCGAATTATGGGCTCAGGTTGAACTTGGACCCTATTCGGGCTGGGTAAATTAATAGTAGTAGTAATAATAATCGCTTCACGCCATTTTATTTAATCCGACACGATCTGAACTGTCCTAGAAAATTATTATCTTCTACATCACGACGCCCTAGCTTGCGATCTAGTTCTTCGAACCTTTTTTCGCAGTACTCCAAATTATACTGCTTCTGCCATCAATAAATTCAAAAACCCAAGAATATTCAAACCTTTATTCTTCGTATAATTTTTATATAATTTACCCATTTCGTGGATTGTAATGAAGGGGGGGTCAGAACAATGTTCTGGTGATTGGAAAATTATATAATTTACTCATAACACAAACTTATACCGATTGGCTTCCATTTAAATGCTATGTCTATTATTTACGGTTAATCCGTTTAATTCAATATATACGCATACAATATTTCTAACCTGACCTTCTACAAGGTATACTACACATATACATGCCTATGTGCATATATACAACTTAACTACCCAAAACCTGGCCACCTAATACTTTTTAAATGGGGAGGAGACAAACCCATCGGTCGTTTACTACCTCGAGTCCCTGAAATAGGCCTTCGCAATGTCAATGCTAGTCTATCAGTTCTAGCTATAGAGACCGATGGCTCCTACATACGGCTTTATATTATAGTATATAATTTAATTGTCGTACTACTACCGCCATTCGAAGACTCATCAAAGGGTTAACTAGCCCACCTCCACAAACTAATTTTTCAGTAACCATTTACCATGAGGTCTACACGTATTCCATACGGATTCTACACTAGTATAAAGTGAATCCGTTATGACATAACCTGAATCTTGACTACCGCTCACCTAGATCATTGGATGTTAGAACCTATATGCCGGATGTTATCCCGCCTTTTTCGCAAGGCCGTGATACCAAAAGATCGACCGAGAAGCTAAAGATAGTTCATCTCAGAGATGGGTCAACTCAGCATTTCAACAGAGCAAGTCCCAGTTAGGTCGTTCAGTGACCTACGACCTAAAGGACTTCGCGACCTAACAACCTAAAGGACTTCGCGACCTAACGACCTAAAGGACTTCGCGACCTAACGACCTAAAGGACTTCGCGACCTAACAACCTAAAGGACTTCGCGACCTAATGACCTGAAACCTCTAGCGACCTAACATCACAAAGCTCCAGCGACCTAGCTTCACATAGTAACCTAGCGACCTACCCTAGGTCGTCCATGACGTACGACCTATCTTAGGTCGTCCCCGACCTAAAACTTACTACCCAGTTTATACAAGCCGAGATAACTCCTTACGCCGCTTTTCCCTACGTCGCTCACCATTCCCACTAGGTCGCCTACGACCTACAACCTACCTTAACTTTAACCCGTTCACAACCTATGACTTGTCAAGATGATCAAATGGTCAAGTGCAATTGTGAAGCCGTAGCCCGTACTCCTTAGGTCGCTCACGACCTACGACCTACCCTTAGGTCGCTCGCGACCTATGACCTAACTCCGGAAACTCCCTATAAATACCCCGCTTACTCCAACGAGTAGAGGACTTTTGGATCATTCTCTGGAGCGCCTATACTCTGCTGTTTTCTCAACTCAACTAACACTCTAAACACCGAAGACACTTCAAGGAACTTCAAGAGAAGATCGAAGACATTCAGCATGTATCCGAAGAGCAATTCACCGTTAAAGTTCTAGTTTCTTGTCTTGGTCGTGTTGTATCTGAAGATTCATTGTAAAAGTTGTAAAAGTTGTAATCAAATCAGCAATAAAGAAGAGATAAAGTGGATGTAGGCTTGATTTTAAGCCGAACCACTATAAAAACTGTTGTCTTTTACTATTTTTGCTATATATTCTGTTGACCTTTAGTTCCCGTGCAAACGGGTGGTACTTTCACTTTGTTTCAACTTACACTGGGTATTAGCGTTTACCAATTTTAGCGTTAACATTTTGGTGCTTTCACTGAGAAACCGAACTCAGGAATTCTGTCAACCAAGAGTTGGATTCGAGGGAGTAGGACCAGGATTCGAAGAATTATAGCAAGGCGATTAAGTAGATTACAAAGACCAGAGAGTAGTCAGCATAGAGGTAGTCAAGAGGCTTCTTCGGGAGCAAACCAAACTTCATCCTTTGTGACCAAGGACGAGATGGAGGCAATGATGAAAAGGCAAGAGGACTTGATTCAGAATTTGTTTCATCAAATTGGACAACTTGGAGCATAGAATCAAAGAGGGACAAAAACCCAGCCAGGAGAAAAGATTCCACTACCCCCTCGTGAACTCGGGGGGCAAGACGAAAGCAATGGGCAAGGACTACAACTAGGAGACAATGACAGATTGGTGGAAATGGTCAAAAAGGCTATGAGAGGCGGTTTGGTAAACAAAGACTTGGAGGATGTGAATAGGAGTCCTTTTACCATGACAATCAGGCGAGCTAAGAACCCACCAGACTTTAAGCTACCATCATTGGATAGGTATAATGGAAGGACAGACCCTACAGTTCATCTTACAAAATATATGAGGCATATGGAAGTGCTGGGGGCATCAGAGGAAGTTATGGCTCGATGCTTTCCATTGTACTTGGCAGATATTGTGGCATTGTGGTTCAGACAATTGGAAAGTGGATCTATCGGGATGTGGAATGATTTGATTGAGAAGTTTATGAGGCAATTCAGGGTCCACATCTCGAGGCCCAAGAATGTTATGAGTTTGACAACGCTGAAGCAAAGAACTGGAGAATTTTTGAGAAGTTTTTTGACGTGATTCAACGCAGATGCGGCATCGGTGGATCGACCAGATCCATCTATGGTCTTGATGGCAGCTGTATCGGGCATAGCTGACGGTACAGATTTCAAGGATTCACTGACAAGAGATCCCCCTATGGATCTAGGGGAATTTTACCATGAGGCTGAAGGATTTCTACGATTAGAAGACGCAAAGGCTGAAAGAGAAGAAGGGGAAGGAATTGATGTTTTTGTAGTCAAAGGTGGGAATCCTCCTGAGAAAGGTGCAAAAATTAGCAAAGGTAAACGAAAGGCTGAGGATGACAACGATAGATCGGCACGGCAGTGAAGGGGACCACGATTCACCTCATACACAGAGCTGAATGAGACTTTGGAGCGGATTTACCAAAACACTAAGGGATAGGTTCCTTATCAAAAGCCAATTAGGAGAGATCCAACTAACAACGAGAGAAAGTCGGACAAGTACTGCTTGTTCCATGAGTTAAATGGTCATAGCACAAATGACTGCAGACACTTGAAAGATGAAGTTGAGGGACATATCCGGGATGGTCTGCTATCACAATATGTAAAAAAGAAAGCTGCAACGGCGGAACAAGAACGTCCACCTCCTGCACCAACTGGAGACGACTCAAGGTCAAGGCGTCATCTTGTTATCGACTGACTGAGGTTACGACGAATGAGTAGAAAACTCTACATCGACACAATTAAGTTGTTCACACATGTAAGGGACCACGAATGATCCCCAGGCATGCTCTGATACAACTATAAATCATATCGATGTAGATGTTTGTACTCGGACGTCAATTCTTTGTTTTTGAGTTTTAATTCTGATGATTAACTATTTTACTTTGGTATTTTGCTTCCGATGTTTGTGACTCTACATTGCTTTCATGCTTTGCCTTTGGTGTTTTGAGTTTGACCATACTTTGCTTTCATGTTTTGCTTCCGATGTTTGTGACTCTACATTGCTTTCATGCTTTGCCTCTGGTGTTTTGAGTTTGACCATACTTTGCTTTCATGATTTGCTTCTGATGTTTGGGTTTGACTTTTTCAGACATTTCTACTTGACAACTTTTCAGTTGAATATTTGATTTTGATGATCTTGCAATGATTAAGCCCTACGAACAGGCACCCGACTTCGAACAGTCACAGATAAGCCCTACGAACAGGCACCCGACTTCGAACAGTCAAAAAACTCGCCTCGAACGGCAAAAAACTTGCCTCGGATGGTTCGATCCCGAACGATCGTCATTTGGGGTCCACCTCCTGACCGCCAACGGTCGCACTTTACTTTGAATGGCTTGATTCTGAACGATCGTCATTTGAAGTAAGGCGCTTGACCGCGAACGATCACATTTCACCTCAGATGGCTCGATCCTGAAAGATCGTCATTTGGAGTTCACCCCCTGACCGACAACGGTCGCACTTTACCTCGAATGGCTCGATCCCGACGGTCGTCATTTGAAGTAAGGCGCTTGACCGTGAGCGGTTACATTTCACCTCAGATGGCTCGATCCTGAACGGTCGTCATTTGAGGATCCGCCCCTAACCGGGCACAGTCACACTTTCCCATAAATGGCTTGATCGTGAACGATCGCCATTTGAAGTAAAGCGCTTGACTGTGGACGGTCACATTTCATCTCACATGATTCAATCCTGAACATTTATCACATGAAGATAAGCGCTTGACCGCGCACGGTCGCACTTTACCACAAATGGCTCGATCTCAAACGATCGTCATTCGAAGTAAAGCGCTTGACCATGAACGGTCGCACTTCACCTCAAGCAGCTCGATCCCGAACGATCGACACTTGAGACCCGCCACCTGACCGCGAACGGTCGCACTTTACCGCAAATGGCTCGACCCCGAATGGTCGTCATTTGAAGTAAGGCGCTTGACCACGAATGGTCGTCATCTGAGCTCCGCCACTTGACCACGCACGGTCGCACTTTACCACAAATGACTCGATCCCAAATGATCGTCATTTGAAGTAAAGCGCTTGACCATGAACGGCACCTGACCGCGCACGGTCGCACTTCACCTCAAATGGCTCGATCCCGAACGGTCGTCATTTGAAGTTAGGCGCTTGACCGTGGACGGTCGCACTCCATCCCAAATAGCTCAATCCCGAACGGTCGTTATTTGGGGCCACATAAAACTGTTAGTTCCTTTGCAGGTCATCAACAGGATATGAACATCCGGATTATGGCATTACAAAACACACCTTCCTACTGCAAGGCATGTTTTGGGGGGCAAGTGTTATCCCGCCTTTTTCGCAAGGCCGTGATACCAAAAGATCGACCGAGAAGCCAAAGATAGTTCGTCTCAGAGATGGGTCAACTCAGCATTTCAATAGAGCAAGTCCCAGTTAGGTCGTTCAGCAACCTACGACCTAAAGGACTTTGCGACCTAACGACCTAAAGGACTTCGCGACCTAAAGGACTTCGCGACCTAACGACCTAAAGGACTTCGCGACCTAACAACCTAAAGGACTTCGCGACCTAACGACCTAAAGGACTTCGCGACCTAACAACCTAAAGGACTTCGCGACCTAACGACCTGAAACCTCTAGCGACCTAACATCACAAAGCTCCAGCGACCTAGCTTCACATAGTAACCTAGCGACCTACCCTAGGTCGTCCATGACCTACGACCTATCTTAGGTCGTCCCCGACCTAAAACTTACTACCCAGTTTATACAAGCCGAGATAACTCCTTACGCCGCTTTTCCCTAGGTCGCTCACCATTCCCACTAGGTCGCCTACGACCTACAACCTACCTTAACTTTAACCCGTTCACAACCTATGACTTGTCAAGATGATCAAATGGTCAAGTGCAATTGTGAAGCCGTAGCACGTACTCCTTAGGTCGCTCACGACCTACGACCTACCCTTAGGTCGCTCGCGACCTACGACCTAACTCCGGAAACTCCCTATAAATACCCCGCTTACTCCAACGAGTAGAGGAATTTTGGATCATTCTCTGGAGCGCCTATACTCTGCTGTTTTCTCAACTCAACTAACACTCTAAACACCAAAGAAACTTCAAGGAACTTCAAGAGAAGATCGAAGACATTCAGCATGTATCCGAAGAGCAATTCACCGTTAAAGTTCTAGCTTCTTGTCTCGGTCGTGTTGTATTTGAAGATTCATTGTAAAAGTTGTAATCAAATCAGCAATAAAGAAGAGATAAAGTGGATGTAGGCTTGATTTTAAGCCGAACCACTATAAAAACGGTTGTCTTTTACTGTTTTTGCTATATTATGTTGACCTTTAGTTCCCGTGCAAACGGGTGGTGCTTTCACTTTGTTTCAACTTACACTGGGTGTTAGCGTTTACCAATTTTAGCGTTAACACCGGACCTACTACAACAACATGGGTACCACCTACTGACGTAGCCCGACGGCCCTCCACAGCCGGCATCTCTATTTAGACTAAGTAAGTCTAGGAAAATATCCTTTTAGTTACTTACTACCTATTTCTGGATATGAAGCAGCCCCCATTTGCCCAGAAGGTACTGAGCCATTTAATACTTTAAATCTGAGGCGAACCCCAGGCATATTTTCCCCTAATCTATCTGTAATGCAGATCCCTTTCCCACTGGTCCTACAGTTGAAGATGTCCCACATCAGTAGCAAGTGTACACAACTACCGGTAGCCTCTGAGTAAAGAGCAGATTTCTATTGTATAACTATATTGACCTCACACGCCAACCTACTAAATCAAATTAATTATCCTCAGTTGTAATATTGGGTTAAGCCCACTAACCTTTATTTGTAAATTTAAGGCCATATGATTTTCCATAATGACGCATACACTACCTAAAAATATTTAATCACTACCTAACATGTTTATTTACCATTTCTATAAATATCACTTTGTCCGTGATACATGATCATTATCTTAATGGACGTTTCCTAAAGACATTTATTTACTAATTAAAATTTCACCTATTATTCTTCCTTATCTCCTCATAATTACCTTAATAAATTTCATTAATCGGTCTAACTAATCCGTTTGTAACATATTTTTAATTCTTATAACTCCCAATTTATTGCACATTTATTGCACATTCATTTTTGGAGTTATAACCTTTCCATATTTATTTCCTAATCTTATCATTTATTGCTCATTTTATTCTAACGTTCTAATTATACTTAATGCGAATATTAATATGTATTACATTATATTAATTATATTTTTATTTTAAATGTTGACACGGTTATACGTGTTTATATATTTATTTCTTTTATGTTTCTACTTATTAATTCTTAACTAAAATATTTCTTCATATTTTAATCTGTGATAGTCATCCTTCTAAAAAGGTTTTCCGTTAAACTTCTCATAAATTACCTAAAATAAGAGATCCACTTTGTATTAAACTGAAAGGAATTATTTATTTTTCTTTTTACTGAAATAGACAGTGTAAACTATGGAAATAAAAACCATACTTTACACACCTCTTTCCTCTTCTACGTATATTCCTTGTCAAATCAAAACTACACTTTTTCTATATAACTAAGAAAATAGACAAATTTATGGAAATTAAATGGATTACATTTCCAATACATTAAAATACAGAAATTGTTATCCCAACTTTTGGCAAAGTCGAGATACCCAAAGATTAACTGAAAATCAATGATTATTAGTCATGAACATCGATTGTGCATCGCAGGTTCACCATGGATATCGATGAATTTTGTCCGAGTCCGGATCGGGCTGCAATTGATAAGACATGTCAAGCAAGGCCAAATGAAACAACTTTCCAAGTTTCGAGTCAATCCGAGTTCTTATGCTCGAGATATCGCCAGCGAAAGATGGAGTAGACAGTCCTAAGTTCGAATCCATAGGTGGAGCCTATGTTCGAATCCATCAGGTGGCCAGGCTTCATATCCACGGGACGATCTTCGTTCGACTCTATCATACTCCCTCTGCTTCGAATCCATGGAGAGAAAGTACTTCGAATCCACGATGCCTAGCCCCGCTTCAAATCCATTAAGCGAGTCACGGTTCGAACCCAATGAACCATTCCCCTTCTTCGAATCGATCAAAGGGAAAGTCTTCGAGTCCATGTAGTTAAAAAGCTTCGACTCCATCCTGTGAGTATCTTCGAATCCATCCTTAAGAGATAACTTCGTATCGATCGCCTATTGTTTTCCAACAATCGATACGAACGAAGCACACAGGAACCGTCCTATGCCTGGCATTCGAATCCATATGGTTTGAACGGCTTCGAATCGATCAACAAGTATAGACCATGACCGATTCGAACGCACCTTGCCTCGAACCCATTCCCACCTTCGAATCCAAACGTCTCGAATCCACCACAGCTAAAACCAAGGGTTTGACCCAGAAAACTCGGAGAAAAAGGGGGAATGACTCGGAGCACGCGCACCACGTCATCATCTTCACGTGCAGGAGGATCGATTCGAACGAATCGATTCGAGCATATCGATTCGAACGACTCTAGAGTTCGAAAAACACCAACTTGAATCGATCATAACTCGAGTTCTACAAGTCCAAATGCCATGAAATTTTCACAGAAGCTTAAGCACATGATGAAGAATGTTCACACCAAATTTCAGCTCGATTGGATGGTTTCTTGATCGATTCGAACCAAGGGTCGAATCGATCCCAAAGTGGGCTCGGATCTCCAGATTTCGGCCATATGGGCCCCATCACGTGCCAGAACTGGTCTCCCCTCAATTTAGGCGAAATATCAGCCTTCTACACCTATAAATAGAGCCCCTGCTCATTCAGAAAAGGGGTCGGACAATTCTTAGAGCTAAAGAGCGCCCAGATTCTGCCAGATTTACTCCAGATCACCATTGCTGCCTTAGATTCAGATTTAGTTCAACAAATCAGTTGTACTACAACATACGAAATTGTAATCTTGGAGCATCGAGCAATAAAATCATAAAAACCTTGAAGTGGACGTAGGCCGGAGATAGCCGAACCACTATAAATTGTGTGTCACTGTTCATTATTTCTTGACTGTTACTTGTTACTTGCTTAGATCTGTGATTTGTGTGTGAATACTGTTGATTCGTATTCATACGCTGGTGCTTTCACTACACTTGGGGTTTGTGACCATTTTTGGTGCAAACAGAAATTCACATTCCAATAGAATTAGGGCCAATCTAAATTATACTAACATCTTTACAACTCAATTGTAGATCTGGAATAAATTCTACATCCTCATCCATATTCAACTTTTAATAACTTGGGACTGATTTTCAGATCTATATGTAAACAATATTCATATTTAATCTACCTAAATTGTGGAATATGTAGCCGGTGTTTTATGCGTCAAATTCAAGCCTACAACTCTTAGTTCTTTTAATTATGCATAATAATCAAATAAAAATCCAACGAAATAAATTCCAATGTTATAAACAAATTACATAATTTTCCACTCACCTTTTTAAGCTTTCCAAATCTCGAGATCTGGATCTGATTCTTTGATTCAACTCCTTCTCCTTTTTAATCTAAGAAATATGTACAAAAAGGTATATACATATCATTAGAATCATATATTTGAGAAGATATTTGGAATTAAGGGGAATATAGATTTATAATATTGAAATTTACGTTGTTATTGCGCAATTCTAATTCCCTTCTTCCTTTCTTCTTCTTTTTAGTTTTTGCTCTTCTCCAATTTTTATAAATATAAATTTTTTTATAGTTAGGAGGAATAGTGGAGAAGTGAAAATGGTAGAGCTTTGCTGCTCTTGATTAGAAAATATGAGAAGAGAAGTGAGAGGTTAGGCCTATATTTATAGGGACTCGAATTTGTAATGTTGGATTAAAATTATTAAATCCAAGCAGTTGGTTAAGGTTCAAACCCTAGCCGCTGTATGTCCACCGGTCGACCGCACCCCTATGAGTGGTCGATCGGCCCATATTCGGGGTCGGCTAGTGGGTCCTGGTAATTAATTATATTAATTACTATATTTGTTATTTAATTATTTCCATTTTTAATTCTTTCAACACTCGTAACTTCTTCGTTTGAACTCCGATGGTGAAACTCTAAATATGAAAGTTGCTCAGAAAATTGCCATGAATGCAATGCTGTAAGTTTCGTCCTAAAATTCCATCCTTTGCGCAAATTCCATTTTTGGAGTCTTAATAATTATTAAATTATTAACATAAATTTTACTAGGTGTTACACGGTGGAAGAATGAAAAGTAAGAGAAGAAAATGGGTTTTGGCCACGTTATTGGCTACTTGAGATGACACAGTCATCGGGGGAAGGTTGAAGGGTAGTGCAACATCATCATTTGCGATGTAGGCGATGGCCTCTAGTGGGGGTATGGTAGTGCGGACATGAGAGACAGAACAAAAAAAAAGAAGAAATAGTAACAGCAAGTGGTCGGCCAGAGGTTGGCTTGAGGTAAAGAGGGCAGAGCTGCTAGTAGTGCCTGATGGTGTAGTTTGCGAAGCGGAGTAAGTGGTGATGTGCAGTGGTAGTGCATGGTTGCGTTCGTACATGGAGTTGCTGTGCGTGGAAGTGGAGGCATGAAAATGGCCATAGGCAAAATTTCATTTAGACCATTACCAATAATGGACCTATTCAATTACCCTCTGTCTTACTTTTACACTGAGCGAACGAGCTCCGTAACCAGAAGAGGAAAAAACCAACCATGGATGTTTTAAAAAAAATTCATAAATAAATAAAACGACAAAGACTTTTTCGTTTTATTGCAAATATTATATAAAACAGCAAAGTCTTTACCGATTTATTCAATTTGCAATACAAAACAACAAAGACTTTGTCATTTTATAACAAAAAATAAATAAGACAGTAAAACCTTAGCCGTTTTAACCTATTTTCCAATAAAACGACAAACTCTTTATCGTTTCATCCACTAGTTTTCTCTTTAGTTCACTGGCCATGAAATTGAATTGAACAAGCCACAGACAACTGAACAATGCATACCTGGTTGCATCATGGCTTGTTCGGTTTATTTTTTCCATCGAACAAGCCATTGTTGGTTGTGCCCTTACGTGAGCAAGCATGTGCAGGTGGAGGAGGAGAGAGAGAGAGTGCGTGAGTGGAGAATGATGTGGCAACAAGGTAATTATGAAAGTATTTAAGGTTAATAAATTATTCATTTAGTTAAATAAGTAGTTAGTTAATCTATATATAATGGGAATACCCCATTTTGAAGCTTTTAAAATGTCTAGAATGGCCTTATATATTTATCTATCATTATAAGGATATTTGGTCATTTTTGTGACCATGTTCTTGCAAATTAAATGTATTGTACCAACCAGAGAAAATTACTCTCCAACCGGCTGCATAAGAGCCAAACCAATCACTTTAATAGCCTTAATTTCATTTACCGTAACTTCACATTTGATCAATGGAATTGCAAAACCAAGCTTTAGTCACTACTTCTCCACTACTCCACCCATGGAGCTTTTTTATGACGATTGTTGTTTAATAAGTAAACTTTATGTTTTAAATGGATTACATTATAGGATTCAATAAAAAAATTTCCCCAAACTTCTCTGTTTTTATCAATAAATAACTGCAGTTGTATCATAAAAATGTTAATAGATAGCATTTTCATCTTTGCTGAATAGTGTTCTAGCGTTTGACTCCTTTGCATTAATTGCTTAATGCTTGCAAGTTAGGTAGGTGTAAAATTATTTTGCCAGAAGCAAAACCAATTATTGGGAGTGAATAAATAGGTATATTGATTTTGAATGAATTTGATCAAATGAATATTATTAATTATAAAATTATAAAATCATACAAACACATTAAAACATTTGATTGTACACCCGTCGATTAATAAACTTTCAGATTTGACTTTTATTTTGTTGTTGGATTGTGTTTGGTTAAATTTTAAATTGGATTATCGTTTCTCGGTTGCCATGAATCTCCATTTCTATTTATATTTTAGTACCAAAACTTATACCTAATGTAATTAGTTCCTAAACAAATTACCTCCATATTTAAGGTATTTTTGCAAGAAGTAGAATAATTTTGTATATGGATTACTGTTAGTATATGCTCTCTATTTTCTTAAGGATATGGGATTTTCCTTTCAACATGATACAAGTATAGAATAGTAACATGAATTGAGAGTTAATAACTTGGAATCCTTTGTTTCTATAGCTTAAAGCAATAAGATGGATTTGCTTGCAATTTATATAATGAAAGTGGAACTTTCTCTAGTGAATTTGCAAAGTTAAAATTTCAAGGTCCATTTGTTTTTTTTTTTGCATTTTCAACCTGCAGTATAAAACATGAGGATAACCAAAGGAAATGTGTAAAATTCTAAGCCATTATGACAATGGAGGGACGATAGAGGAGATGAATTATATTTCGTGCTTTTATTATTTTCTAAAACATGAAAAATAAAATTAATTTGTTTTATATTTTGTATATTAACTTAATTTTCCAAATTAGCCGTCTTTCAAAAATACATATGTTTCGTGCATTTCTGTTTGGATGAAAACTCAAGACTAAAAAGGAAAATCAAACAGGGCCGCAATTTTGCAATTATTTTCAGTTTCTCTTATTGAAGGAATAAATAAGTTTTAACTGGCTCAAACATAACTAAATAAAGGAAATAATATATAAATGAAGTTTATTTTCATGTCTTTCCTCTTAGTTCTATTTTGTGAAGGAGCAATGGCTGACATGAACATCAGTGTATATATGTATTTTAAAATAAAATGTTTCATATTACCATTCATAAGCAATACTAAATAATATATATATTCTCTAATTAAGGAGTTTAAAATTGTTGCTTATGTATATCATGCTCAGTATTTACTGCTATTGTGGTTCATTTTTATATCAATGTGTTTCCTTTTTAATTTAATAACTATCTTGAAAGGGGTCCATTTATTAGCACCCTGCTAATTGCTTTCCCCACCCCCACCAACTTACAAATTAAATTCTCACCCAAGCTTTTACTTTCCCCACCTTGTTTATTCCAACATCACCCCTTTATTACTTATGTTTCTTTTCATAATTTTTTACATTTTACAGTTTTCCTTTTTTTCAAAACTAAAACCCTAGAAATTTCAGGGCATCTCAAAACACAACAAAGGGAAGAGTCAATGGGGGAGATATATGTGGGGGGAGATAGACGTGGAGAAAGAAGATCAAAGTAACACCATGGTAAGAGTTTTCAAATTTCATGTTTTTTTCTTTTCTTCAATCGATCTACGTGCAGAAGGAAAAATGGAAATAATATTTTAATATTCTAAACCTGGATGGAGGGGACAACAAATAAAGGGGTGGCAATAGATGGACCTTTTTGAAAGATGATCATTCATTGTGGTTACAATACTTTATATGTGTGGTAATTAGATTAACATGTTAGTCATGTGACTAAATTGAGTTCTAAAAGTTTTGAAGGCTGATGATGCACTAAACTCAAGTTGTGCATACGATGCATTGCAAGTGAAATCTGTGAGTTCACTATTTCCTTTTTCCATTAAGCCTCCGGAGTTTAAACATTATAATTCCTATAGATTTACTCAAATACGAACATGGTCTATCACTTTATATTTATCAGATTAAAAAAGTTACTTTGATTTTAATCTGAATTATTTTAAATGTCAAGAATAGTTTGCAAAACTTCACTCTAGCGAGTTTTAAAATTTGCAGAGGATACTAAATATGTAACAAAAATTACTAATAAAAGCATATAATCTGATTTAAAAATAATAATCTATAAGTGATAGGAATACCTCAAAATGAATATTTTTATCTTACAAAATTACCCTTCCATCTTTAACCCTCAATAATTAAATAAATTAGGGTAATTTTTTACTTTACGTGATTCCACGACATCATTTTCCATTATATCGGCACATCTTACTTCCTTTCTCAATTCATTGCATTTCCTACCTTTTTCTTAACTTACATAATTTATTAAAGAATAAATCAATAATTACTGAAGAAATATTCTAGTAATCAATCAATAAACAAAAATGAAATCCATTGAAATCTTTACTTTTGATTTCTCTGTTCATAGTTTAGTTCTTAACAATAATAACTTTAAATTTCCTCATCTAGGAAACAGACAACGATCTAATTTATCGAAGTATGACTGCAAATATATGTTAGAAAATGGGCCAATATTTATGCATATGACCATTATTTTACAATAAATAAATTTGCTCCTAATTTTCTCTTTACGCGTCCAACGGACGTGCCTAATGTGCTGGTATATATAAATCTATCTCTTATATCGTTTATATACTTTGCATACAAGGTCCGATATAGACATGGGTTTTTGCCTTGTGCTCTTATTGGAGCCCTCTACGACTTGGCATAGGATTGGATTGCTTTAGTTAAGGTGGGTGATATTCTCTCTCACCATAATATGATTGTTAGTATAGTATAAAAACAATGATTTGAAATGATTTCTAACTTTACAATGTGATTTTTAATATATGTAAACCCACACCTGATTTTATAAAAGAATTTAAAGTGTTTAAAATGGTTTTAAATTGAATATCACACTTATTCTTATGGACATACTATTTTTAGAAAATTGATAGATTTAGGCTATTTTTGATATGAGTCCCACATTGGTTGATGTGGATGTGTTGTATGCATTATATGTATGCTATTATAGATGTATGTAGGCTATTATAGATGTATGTTGCTTGTTGGTTGCATGAATACTTATTTGCTTAGTTTGGTTTAAAACATCGTTCGATAGGCTATAGTGTTAGGAAATATCCCATAAAATAGAGCTTCGTGCATACCGATTGAGTGCACACATGATGATTGCTCATTAGATGTGATAAGAAAGTAGAAGGATGCTTTAAGCTTCAGGAGAGGCACCGTACGTTTTCACTTGGTTTGTACTTAGCTAATTTTTGTTAAGTACAAAAACCAAAGTGGTTGGCACCAAGCACTTTGGAGTAGTCGGTTCTTACCACTATTGATGATGGATGATTTAGACAATTTTTAATATAGATGACGAAGAGGCTTCGGAGAGCATGATGTGATGGTTCGGTTGACGTTTGATTTCAATGTTATGGCTCTTCGATAAGCGGTTTTAGCGACGAAGCGAGGACACGACGTTTTGATGCCATGACTTCGGGATTGGTGACGACGACTCGTGATGGGGATTGATGGCTTCATTAATGGGATAGTTATGCTTTGAGATGCATAGCATAGGGCTACTGATCGAACTTAAGGAACCGTTAGAGCATGATTATGGGACAAATGATGACATTCTGCAACTAGGGATGATTTTCGAGAATCATCCCATCTTGACGACTTCAGACGGAAGTTGTATGATGACTTAGAAACCAATTCCAGGATGTGCTCTACTATGTGCAAAAGGATCGTTAATACTTGAAGGTTCATAGAGTACTTGTAAAGTAAGGGTAATATGGGGGTGCCCACTTGGACCATTATGGGTCCTGATCTCCATGACGAACGATCTAATCTCTATGATGGACGATCTTTTACCCTAGATCAGCCCTAATGGGCGATCTAGTTTCTGGCCTACTGCATGGCATGGATTCAAGTACTGATGGACTAGGACATTGAGTAGTCTTTGACCATGATGGGTCACACGAGTTAAAAAAGTATCCAATGCATTAAGTGAGTGATGTGAGGATGGATGCTATGTTTGCTTTTTTAATTAGCAATGTCACATGACATAGTTATCTTTGATGTAAATACCTGGACACTCATTTGTACCTTAACGTATAGTACACCCACGATGATTATGATGTAGAGTAGCATATATTCTATGTTATGTGCTAACTTTTTAGATGCAGGGACAGGTCAGGTATGATTCTCCATACCCTATGTCACATATATTTTGCTTCTTGTTATCTCGGACATTCTTAAATGAGTAGACTAGATAGCAGGTGCAAACAACACAACGCTTTTATATATTTATATTTTGGTCTTATTATTGCTTATTATGTTGTGTGACACTGTGAAGCCTTGATAGTGGTTGACTTACTATTATCATGGACAGTTTATCATTTGAGTTGATTTATCAGTTTTATAAACTCTATTATGGTTTTGTATAACTATATGAACCCGTGCACTCTGATTTTGTGGTTCATTTAGTTATTACAGTCTCGCCTATTTTATATCTACGATAATTATTATATTTTATTCATTGCTCTATGAGATATATGATAGGTTTTGTGAATGTTCTATTTACATTACAACCCTTGAATATTTACTTGCATTGATCGGGAACCGTTAAAACACAATATATAGGTATACTGGGTGCCGGAGGTGTAGGACAGTCGTCACACCACTCATTAGAATGTCTAATAATAACTCTTTTACATCGAAGAGAAACTATGATTTTCACATCAATGTCGAGAAATTCCTTAGTTGCCTATAAGCCATAAAGAGTGTTGACTCTTCTATATGGCTCGATGTACAATTCCAGAATGGATTCCAGGTACATCATTAGAATATGATTTTGATAGTTGTACCCAAAGTGATATGATCCATCGATCGCAAATGTGTCTTCAAAAAAAGTACCAATATAATTAGAATATAGCAAGTAAGGTTGATTAGAATAATATCGTAAATTTCAATTGTTGAAATTAACGTAATAGATTCATCATTTAACATGCTTAAGTTAATTCAAATTTTGCTCACAAAATTATCTATCATATGACTTTGAGTTTTGGTACGTATATGTTGAAACAGAAAATAAAAACCAATGATTAGAATAAACTGTTTGTACATAGCAACCAAAATGTCTCAAAGTCAGTGGAAGCAATACCGAGTTTGTGAGTTAAGGATATGATCCAGGAACTGATACGAAAGTATCATTCGATAAGCATTAGAGTTGTAACATCTCGGAAAAATATAAATAACTTATATTCAAATATAGAGATTATTAAAATATTTGAATTACGAATTAAAATAGTAATTAAATGGATTTAATAGCCCTATTTAAATCCTTTTAATTATAAATAATAATGGTGGACTCATTTTGTAAATTTATTACAATAATAAATAGTTCGAATAAATAACTAGAAAATCAATTGTTAATAAAACAACTTGATTTTTAATGGTGTATTTTTAAATGAATTTATATAATTTTTTCATAATTTTTAATTTAGAAAATATTTAAATTTTCGTTTGACGTATATTTCGGCAAATGATGGTATTTTTGAAATTTCGTAGAATAAGTTACCAGTGTACTTTATTGTTGTTTTAGGATCGTGTTGCAATGTTGTGTGCGATCATATTTTTGTTTCTGTCGTTCGCGGTTTGTATGCAAACGGAATTCTGTGTGGCAAAGTGCTAGAAGTTGTAAAATAAACAAAATCCTACACTTATGATATTCTTTACACTTGACTTTTCCCTTTTCCACTTTCTCTTTTCCTTTGTACCAATCTCTGTAAAAAAGAAAAAGCAAGCCTCCTCTTTTAAATTCAAAATCAAATGAATTACTCAACAAAAAATTACAAAACTCGTTATGTTAAGTTTGTATGAGGGTGAGCTTCAAATCCACGCGTTCTTTGTTGGATGTAGCAGTGATTTGGGGATGGTCGAACTTTGGGTGTGAGCTAGGGTTCTATTTTGCTAGAGTTTGAGGCATCGATAGTCGAAGTGGAGGATGCCATCGCATTGCTCGCGTCGAAGGGAACGTTTCCCTAAAGTTTCGTGGCCTCTGGTCCAACACCGTGAATTGCGACCTTAGGGTTCATGTACGAATCGACAACAGGCCGCTATGCTCATTGTTGAGTCAAATTGGGATTGGTAGTGTGTAGGGCAAAGAGATTGTGAAGGGGAGTTTGTACGAATCGACGGATCTTCGTTTCGTAGTGTGTGGAATGAGTTATGGAGGAGAGATGGTCATGTTCTGGGTTGGATGTGCATATCCGTGCACAGGAAAGGGTAATTTGCTAAATTGGAGAAGAAGGTTTAATAGTTTATTATGGTGATCAATTATTAATTGGTTAATTAATTAATTTAATTAATCTCAAATCTTATAAACTCAATATCTTCTCTACACGAGGTCAGATTTGGATGTGGTATTTTGCGTTGGACTCGTATCAATGTTATCTACGCATTAAAGTTGGATTTGTTGAATTTTGAGCTAACGTCGAACATTGTTCGATTTTAGATCAAACTGGAATGTGAAAGCATCAATTGGAATTTTGGTGAGTTAACTCGCCTCTAAATAAACTATATGTCGTATTGTTATAGACTATTATTGAATGCTTGGATGATAGTTTATATATTATTGTTTGATTGCTTTTTGGATTTGATTTCCACTTGGAAGCGGATGACATAAATAACCATTGTGTTGCAAGGAACAAAAATAAGAGGAAAGTCGAAGTGTACGTAGCGAATAGGTCACTACAGAACACTTCGAAATACACATACATATGTGTGATTGACATGGGACTTTTGTAGAGAGACCTTAAAAGGGTTTCTCGCCAATATTGCTTTACTTATATTCTTATATTGCTTATATTGATGTTTGTTTGAAATATTTGTAACATACTAATTGGTTTGTGTAAATGTCATTATAGTAATTATTGCTACACCGATACTTATGAAATATCATCTCCTTAAATCTCTATGTGTGTTGAACTTGTGCTTGTATTTCTACAAAATAAATGATTGGTCGCGTTTTTTGCACTTTGAAAGTTTTTTAAACTATATTTTCAAGTATTTTGTGAATTTTGAAATAACGGATAAGTGTTGTTTAAAATTTATAAAAGGAGTTATAAATTTGATTAATTATCTATCTTTTGGGATAATTAATGTTGTTTTAAATTTATAAAAAGGTTATAAATTTGATTAAATATCTTTCGGGACAATTAATGTTGTTTTAAATTTATAAAAAGACTATAAACTTGATTTATTATCTTTCGGGATAATTAACGTTGATTAATCACCTTTTGGGATAATTAATATTGTTTTAAATTTATAAAAAGACCATAAACTTGATTAATTATCTTTCAGGATAATTAATGTTATTTTAAATTTGTAAAAAGGTTATAAATTTGGTTAATTATCTTTCTGGATAATTAATGTTGTTTTAAATTCATAAAAAGGTTATAAATTTGATTAATTTTTTTTGGGATAATTATTGTGGTTTTAAACTTATAAAAGAGTTATATCAATTATCTTTTGGGATGATTAACAATGTTTTTCAATTTATAAAGATATTTTAAATTTATTTATTATCTACCAGGATAATAAATGTTGTTTTAAAGTAATAAATGATAGTTTATAAATAAGAAAATCTTTAAAAGGAGTGTCTAAAAATAAAGCTAAGTGTAAATTGTTTTGGGTTTATAGTAAACGATGTTTTAACGACATTTGTTTTTTATCCTTCTTTTTAATACACTTAAAAATATAATTAGCTCCTTAAAAAGAATATTTTAAAGAGTGCATTTATAGTGTTTTACAAATATTTGTGATGTTAAAACCAAGCACAAGCATGAGTCACAACAAGGAATATACTCACATCCTATTTGCTTTGATGGAGACTTGGAATACTTCACCTTATATAATGAATTTTATTCTTTTCTTTAGTTTGTGAATGAACTAAAATGAGATATGGACTTGACTATTTATAGGTAAAGAGAAGGGTACTTTAGTCATTTCCTATAGCCTAACCAGATTCGACCAGATTTTGGTCCAATAAAAACCAGCCTTATGGCCTAATTTGATTCGGCCACATTTTGGTCTAATACAAAACTTCTTGATGGCTTAATTTGATTCGACCACATATTAGTCCAATAGAAAACATCTTGATGGCTTAATTTGATTCGACCACATTTTGGTACAATAGGAATCCTCCTTATCAACTATGGCATAACATGATTCGACCAGATTTTGGTCCAATGGCAACCATCCGCATGGCAGAACCTGATTGGACCAGATTTTGGTCCAATGGCAACCATCCACATGGAATATAATAATCGTTATGCTATTTTTTTCATTAGGAAAGTAATTATACTGTTCTGTTTTATTAGGCAAGTAATTATACTATTCTCTTTTATTAGGCAAACTTATTCTTAAATAGATTGGTACCCCTAACTGCCTTACAACTCAAACCATCTTTAAACTAACATTTTACATCAGTTTAAAAAAATCCATTTAAGACGTTTTATCCAAATTTGTATTCTAGATATAAAATCCATTATTTAATCATTTAAAAACATATTAACTATTCAAGTTCAAAGTGATTAAATTATGGGTCGTTACAATTGACCTTAGCATTGTGCAGTTAATCCTAGATTTGGAAAACATTTCCTTCTCTTTGACAAAACAGTAACACACAAGCATATTTATAAATTTTACCCTTTAAGGCACAGAGATAGTGACCCGTGATTTCACAATAACCTTTCCCTGTCCTTCGCTTGGTAAAATTTATTTTTCCTAAAATTTTAATTTTTTTGGGATTAAGGCATTCTCTATTCCTTGTTGCTAACTTAGTTTCAAGATTTATTTTATAAACTTGCAGCCTTACCTTACATTTTATCGCTAGTTAAGTTTCCTTATGAGATTTCCTTATTTACACCGTTTTCCAATATATAAGCTGTCAAAGCTCATCCAGCAAATCAACACAGCGATAAAATATGAACATATCTCAAATCATAAATCAAAGTCTCTTAGTGCCTTTTGATGAACAGATTTATAAAAAATTTGATTCTTAAGATTTTTTTTAAATCATTGTTTCATCTGGTTTCTTTCTAATTCACTTTATTATTATTTTTTTATCGTACAACATATAGTTTCAAAAATATTATAATTGAAAATTATAAGTCTTTCTATCTTAATATCGTATGCTTTTTCAATACCCGAAGAAGAAAGACAACTAGCGATTACAACCCAAATAACCTAAAAAAATAATTGTTTTACCCTGCAACATCGATTGGTATTAATGATGTTGTGGCCCTATCACTTCTTACTTAATTAAGATGGACATTTCTACTATGTCATTCTACCATAACCCACATGCCTTAACTCACCTTCTTGACTTCTAATAAATAAGGTCCATCCATTACTTCAATTATTACACCCGATTATGAGATAAATTATGCACTCTTACACTACAGTGGGTAACAAATATAAACTATGCACATTATAATAACTCATCGGAATATTGGCGTGGCAGAATAACTTTCATACCACCCATCTTGCCTTCTTCAATCTTTAGTCAACCAACATCCTCTATTTGTGTTTACCATCTCATTACTCTCTTCTCCAATCCTACTACTATCTTCTTTCAATCAAAATCTTTTGATAATATTCGCAAACTTTGATATTTACCTTCTTTATCCTTGATCTTTCATGCGAGTATATTCTAGGGCTCACAAAAGTGTATTTTGATACAATTCCACATTCCTTTGAATGTTCTTCTTATAGCTTTCACACTTTTATAATCAATATTCCTAGGTTCATACCAATATTCCTTATATTCCATAGGGATTCCTTGTTGCTACCTTACGAGAATTCATAGCTATTTTATTCATAACCTTGACCTTTACCTCGTCTTACCAAGGCAGTCATCCCTATCTACTCTATATTAAAAATTGGTTTGGTTCTCACTACTCTTTATAAAAATAAAACTTCATAGTCAAGAAGTACTTCATCCAAAAGTTTTATCTTTGAAAATATAAACTTAGAAACCCTTTTATCAAATTAAAAGATTGTTTGGTTTTCAAAAGAAACCATGAAAAAATTTCCCTTTCTAACCAACTTTCCCTTTTCAAACACTTTCTACAATATACACTTACTTCTTTTAAAAGTAGGACTTTCGAACTTAAAACATTTATCATGTTTGTGTCTAAAAACCCAAATTTCATACCAAACCATTTTTCAAAAATGTATTCTATAACTTTAAACAACGAAAACTGAAGTGGAGAAGGATAACTTCCATCCTATTATTTTTCTACTACTCATGCTATTTTCGCTTTTAACCTTAGCGGAGATTCTAATAGCCTATAACGGGGACTTCTAAAAAATATGCGCAATTACTGCATATATCTAGAGAAATTGTCCATTCTTCCTACACCCTGCCTTTAATTTCCTACATCGTTCCTAACTAGATCACTAACACTATTCTAATATATAAATTCCTAACGCTGCTTTATATTCAAATTTCCTAATACTGCTATTATTAAAATTTCTCCTACCTAAATTTCCTTTAAGTAGCTTCTTCTTGCATAGCTCTTTTTCTCTTTTATTGTTTTCCTCATTGACTTAATGTAGTGTGTTCGCCTATTGCTTTAGTCAGTGGACTTTTCTTTAATAACATGAAAAGAGATACATATAAATCTATTTCAACCCTTTTTCTTCGTATTTTCCTTATACTGGACTATTCCTCCTGTCTTCATTATCTGGTATTCTTACCCTTCTATCCTCATTACCCCATTTCAGTCAGGTATCATTTCCATTTATCCGGCCCTTAGTAAGAATTTTAAAAAGAAATTTCAAAATTTACAAAAGTAGGAAAAATCATCGAGCCAAACATACACATTCTTTTTTCAAGGAAAACAAAAACCCTTTTACCAAAAACCTTTAAATCAAAAAAATTTCGAACCAACCAATTTTTTAAACTTCATTAGAAATCTCTATATAGCCCTTTAAAACTTCCAAATTTTCTTGATTTTTCAAAATAACGACTTTTCAATGGTAGGGTCCTTCTATTAAAATAAATCCTTTGAAAAACCATTCAAACATTTCAAGAAACTTTCAAAATCCTTTTGTCATATTCTTTCACATGGGGTCAGACGCGGAAATGGACTTTAATCGTTCTTTCTTTTGGACTCCCTTTCTTTGCTATTCTTCTTCATCAAAAATCCGGGTATCACCTTATGGTGGTTAATGCACACCTTCTTGTGAGAACTTGATCAACCCTTTCTCACCTCTTACTTTCGGATGCTTGCAACATATAGATTCCTACTTCCTATCCGTCTGGATGAAACATACATCTATAATCAACAATCCATCGAAATCCACCATCATAAGGCAGCCTAGGCCCAACAAAGGAGTCAAGTACAATCCAGCCTCTGGGATCCTTCTATATGACATGCTCATGCTCTTATCGGTCCATTCCTTGCGGTACGGCCTCCACCTCGTGGTGTAATCGGGGTAGGCGCATAAATTTAACTCTATTTATTATTCCAACTCATAGTTTCCTTATCCATCTTTTGGAATATGATCGCAACTACTTCTATAGTCGGAGTTCATAGAGTTTGGTTTATAATACACACACACACACAAAATATGTTCTCTCAGCATATCCTAATTCCTATGGTCAACAAACTTAAGCTCCGATATCAAATGTTACAACTCGCACCTTAATGGGCCCGAATTTCAACTAAATCGAAATCCAAGTTTATTAGGATACAGATCGTTAGCTTTGGTAACCTGTAACAAACATAAGTATATCAGAGAGCTATCTACATAAACTCACAATGGAATAGAAAAATACAATAGGACATATATATTAATCAAGGCTACTACCTTGGAATCAATATTATTCCTTTCATATATGATTGCCTTGTCGGCGCCGAGCATGAATGAGACTACTTCACCATCTACAGTTCTCGCCTTGCACCAGTAGTATGTCCTTCTAAATATATCATGTAGGTTGTAATGAGGAGGCGGTCAGAACAATGTTCTGGTGATTGGAAAACTAAATACTTTATCTACAACACTAATTTATATCGACTGATTTATATTTAAGTGTTATGTCATTTATTCACTGCTATTCCGTGTAATTCTATCTACGTGTACGATATATCTAACCTTCTCCGGGGTATAACTATATATATATATATGCCTATATACATATATATCTAAACGTTGTACTACCCAAAAGAAAACATGGTCCACTTAATTCTTCTTAAAATGGGAGGAGGCGGACCCATCGTCCATTTAATACCTCAACCCCGAAGCGGGCCCTCCGTAACGTATCGATAGTTAGTCAATTCTAGCTACAAAGATCAATGACCCCTAGATACGGCTTTATAATTTAATTGCCATATTACTAACGCATCTCCAGATTTATCTAAGGGTTAATTAGCCCACCTCTGATAAACAAACAACTAATTAAATAATGAGGTCTTTGCGTATCCTATATGGATTCTACACTAGTAGGAAGCGAAATCCATCAAGGTACAACCCAAGTCTTTGCTAACGACTACTCGGGACAGTTGGTGGTCATAGCCTATATGCCAACTCTACTACTTAAATAACGGTCCAATAACAACACAGACATAGCCTGCCGACCTCCCACAACCGACCTATCCAAATGTAAGTCAAGGAAAAATACCCATCCTAATTACTTAATACCTCTTGTTAGTAATGAAGCAGACCCTATTTCCCCAATAGGTACTGTCATAGGTTATTTAAGCCTTCTTATATATGGAGGAGGTAGACCTAACGACCATTTAAAATCTTCCACCTTGAAGTAAACCCCTTGACATCCCTAAAGGCACCGAGCCATTTAATACTTTAAATCCGAGGTGATATTTTACCACACCTATATGCAAATGCATATCCTTTCCTTATAGGTCCTATGAATGGAAATGTCCCACATCAGTAGTATGTATACACAACTATTGGTAGCCTCTAGGTGAAGGGCGGATTTCTGTTGTGTAACTCCACTGACCTCGAATCCCAACCCATTCTAAATCAAATCAATTATCCTAAGCCTAAATATTGGGCTAGGCCCACTAATTCATGCTCATCCTTAACGTATTATTGAGGCTATATAATTTCCTACTATGAAAATGATACTGCCTCCTAATATTCTATTCCCATCTTATATGCTTATTACATATATTCTCTATTTCCCTCTTACGTCCCATAAATGTCAATTGTCCGTAATAAAGGGTCATTATTATTCAAATTGGACAATCAATAATGGTATTTATTTATTCGTTCTAATTCAACCTATTATACCTATTTTATTTCTCCATAAATGTCATATTAACCCTTTAATCAATCCCATTAAATGCATTTATGTCACAATTTAATTCATGTAACTCCCTATTAACTGTACATTTATTGCCCTACTAATTTTGGAGTTACTACCTTTTTTCCTATTGCAACCTCCTAGTCATATGGTTTACTACGCTATTAATAACTAGTCATCCTAATTACAACTAATACGAATATTGTCATATATTACGCTATATATATTTATATTTTTCATCAGTCGGTGCGATTATACATACATATGTACGTACGTACACACACACACACACACATATATATATATATATTCTTATTTCTAACTCATTAATTCCTAGGCTTAGGAATTCCAGAACATACTTATATGTACATCCGCAAGGAACATTTATTTCCATATTTTAATATATTAGAGCCATCATTTCTAAAAATGATTACTATTATAACTTTCCATAAATTACCCAAAAGTGGGACTTTTCCTCCGTTTGAAATTAGAAGGAATTATCTCTTTTCTATTATTGAAATATACAGTGCAAACTGCAGAGGAGAACATTAGTACTTTACATATCTCTTTCTTTTTTGGTATATTTCTTATTATTTTAAATGACACACTTTTTATACATAGGTACATAATTAGATAATTTATGGAACTTTCATGGAAATAGATACAACTAAATTGTATTCACAACACTTTCAATAAATCAAAACATAGAAATTTGTATTCCAAGTAAAATTAGGGCAATCTAAATTAATACTAACAATTTAAAACCTAGTTATCATAAATCATGCAATCTAACCAACATTCTACTTTAACAAACTTAGAGACCGATTTCCAAGTTTCCAGATTAGAGTGTAAATACCATTCCTATTCCAATTACCTAACTTACAGAATATGTATGCAAGATTTCAATTCAATATGTTCTTCCTAAGCCTACAACTCCATGGATCCTGTATGAGCATAATAATTGCATAAAACTCAACAATATAAATTTCAATGTTATATATAAATCATATAATTTCCCACTCACATTCCTAGCTTTCCAAATCTTCCAAATTTGAATCCATTCCTTTAATTGACTCATTTTTCCTTTCCAATCCAAAAAATATATAAGAAGATATATGCATACCCATTAGAATTATAGATCTAAGAGTAGATTTGAATCAAGTGGAATATAGATTTATAATTATGAAATTTACCTTTTTCCGCAATATCGATTTGCTCATTCTCTTTTATTTTTTTTTCTTTTACGATTATATATATACATATAATATAACATTTTATAGCTACTAGAAATAGTGGAGAAGGGAAAATGGTAGAGCTTTGCTTCTTTGATCAAAAAATATAAAAAGAAAAGTGAGGCGCTAGGCCTATATTTTTAGGCCCTCGAATCAATTGTATCCATTTGATTTATAATAATTAAATCCTGACTGTTCAACCAAGGTTCAACCCTAGCCACTACCGTTTGACCGATCGACCACTAGCAATCGACCGACCTAAGGAGGGGATCAATCGGTGGGGTCAATGCAGTTTAATATTGTTTATTTCCTTTTTATTTTTATTTAATTATTTTCATCCTTAAAACTTCAAACACCGATAACTTCTTCGTTTGAACTCTAATCGCAAAATTCTAAATATGAAAGTTGCTCAGAAAATCGCCATAAACATAATGATACAAGTTTCGTGGCCTAATTCTGATGTTTTGTCAAAATTCTATTTTTGAGTCTTATTAATTATTTATAAATGTGATAACCCAGATTTTTGGAACATCTGTTAATTTGAAATTAATAGGATTAAATTTATTTAAAATACTAATTTGTAAATTGAACAAATAAAATTCAAGATAAAATATCTATATCTATATAAATAAATATATACAATAATGTATATGAGTATATATATATGCCTATGAAATAAAATATTGGGAAGTTGTTATAATATGGATATATAAGGTATTCTATTATTCCAAAGTTATTGTCAAATTTTCAAAAGTAAACTAGATTTAAACTCTACATTTTCACTAATATATATATATATAGTTAGTAATTAATATAGGTTTATGATTTCTTTTTTTTAAAGTTACCTTAATTAATAAAAGAAAATGTATAAATATAAAAGATAAATAGAATATAAATAAATATAAATGCATGCATAAAAACATTTGTAAGCTTGTAATACATGCATTCAAACATGTGTAAGCTTAGAGACTTATGCATTTACAAGTGGCATATGTGTTTTCTTTTTCTTTTATTTTTATTTTTATAATTAGTGTTAAGATAAAACCAGGTTGTACGTACTCATTTGACTCTTTTCTAAAATTCTTCTTTAAAACTAAATTTTTTTAAAGTGAGAATCAAAACAAATTCTTCCAAGTTCTTTTTATCTAAGCTTAAGCAAAGCTAGGATTAAAAGCTTCAAAACAAAGCAAACAACTTTTGTTCAAATTCAAACCTGGGATTCAAGTTTCAGATTCAGTTTCAAAGCAATTCAAAGTACAAATTCAAGCTAAAACAAAATAAGATCAAGATCAGTTGCAGTTTCAAAAATCAATTAGCTGTTTTCAGATTTCAAAAGCTTTCCTCTGTTCCAAAATTTATACAGGTGAGTAGATAAAGCTTTAACCTGTTTTATCTTGTTGCATGGATAGATATATGGAATAATGTTGTGATAGTTGTTTGTATGAATGTAAATTTGCTTGCATGTATATATATCAACATAATTTCTGTTCTAGCTTTACAAAATTTAGAACTTGATAAAAATCCAATATCTCTTTCCCTGATTCCTTTTTAGACTTAGATGAGTAAACAAACTTGTTCCTGTTTAATTGTGCATCTGATGAATATATGAAGAATGATGTGATGAATTGTTAGCATGAGTAAAATTAAGCTTGCATGTTATAAAAATGAAATTGTCATATCTGTGCCTCTCTGTTTCAAAATACAGAGTTTAAAAGTAAGAAAATTCAATACTCTATTATCTGATCATTGTTAGGCTGTGAAACTCAAATATAAAATGTTGTTTAAATATAGATTAAAATTTAAATTTTGTAGTCAAGCAAAATAGTTTTGGAAATCTCCAGTTCTTAAGTAAATACAGCAAGAATTTTAAAATGTGGAAATATCAATTAATTTAATTTATAGATTTAAGTATGGAACTTGAATCATCTTTGAAAAATTTGATTTTTAAATCGAAAATCATGAATTTTAGTTGGTAATTAAGGGAGCATTCTGGTGATGACCAGAATATGAATTTGAGCAAATTCAGGCGATGGGTTTATCTCTGGTGGTCGGGGTTTTGATCGGAACTTGGTTGATGGTCAGGGAGGTCGAGAAAAATATCAAACAATTTTATCATTCATCGTGACATGGGAAATCAGATGAACTAGGGTTTAACGTTTGTTTTGGGTTGTCTGGGTTTGAGCGACGTTTGCGGGGACGTGAACGAACTGGAAGCAATCGGTCTTGATCGCAGGTGGGGGAATCGAAGTGTAGGTTGTCGACGAAGCTCTGGACGCGATCGCAGGATCTCTGGTGACCGGAGGTGGCAATACGAGGCGATTCTTAGATGATCATGTTCGTCCCAGTGGGTTTCATTTTGCTCGATTCCGATTTGTGATCGATTTTTGGAAACTGAGTGGCCAAATCGTTAGTGGTGGTGGTCGCCGTCATGTTGGAGGTGACAACGATGATCGGAGTGACGAAGTCCAGGCGTGCACGTGCACATGTTTACGTTGTATCAGCTGTTCACTGTGATTTTTGAGGTATCGGGGAAGATGAGTTTCGTCTCGAAGTAAGTCTCGTGTTTGATCGAAGAGAAATGGGTGGTTAGCTTGACTGCTCGAGTAGTAGCACGAGTATTTCTTCTATAGGCTCGGGTTCTTTTTGTTAGCCGTGTTTTAGTAGAGATTGTATAAGTTTAAAGTTTCAAAACAAATGTTTAAGTGATTTCAAAATAAAAAGAGTAGTGATCAATTATCAAGCAGGTTTCCGAGATTTAAAATTTTAAGTCAAATGTTTTAAGATTTGTTATTTTGATTTGAATAAGTTTATATTAGGTCAATTATTTAAATTAAATTAGTAAGTGTTTTCAAGGGTAATTTAATGAAGTAATTAAGTAATTAATAAAGATAAAGGTTTTATCTGGAATTAATTAACATTTTGGGGTAATTATAGATTAAATAAACTAATGTGAGAAATTAAAGGGAAATAAATTAATTGAATCAGTAATTAAAGGTTATTAAAGAATAATTTATTTAGGGTTAATTAATTTATGTAATTAACTTAAGGTTAATCTATTATGTGATAAATTAAAGGTTAATTAATTAATTAGGGATAATCAAGATGGATGATTAAAGGATGATTAAGATCTGGGATAATTAAGAATTAATTAAATAAAATAATTAAAGAGTAATTTAATTAATTAATAAATTAATGATCTTAAAAGGAAAGTGAATTAATTTAATTAATTATGAGTTAATTAATTAGATATTAATTAATTTGAAATTAAGGATAAATTAATTAAGTAACGAGAGATTAATTACTTAAAAGATAATTACTTAATGTAAGTAATTAAAGGAAATTTATTAATGATTATGTAGGCAAGATTTAAAAGAGTGATTAAGTAATTAATTTAATTTATTTAAATTAATTAGAAATGGCGTGACTAATTTATCTTGCTTACGAATGATTGAATAATATTGTAAGCCTTAAATAGATGATATCTCTGATATGTGATACTATGTGATGTGATATGTTTTGTTTAAACTATGATAATATGGATATCTATCGATGATGAATTATTGTGTAAAGGTGACATCCTGTATCTAAAGTTTGAATTGTATTTCACTTGGATAACTTGGGTTAAGATGACTTTGGATTCGAAGAGACCGGAGTCGGGTATTAGTAAATACCCGAAACCACTTCGATTCTTTATAGATCGATTTGTGAAGTAAGTATTGAGCATAACAAGTAATGAACTCATAATGAAGTACGAGTTACCCCGGGTTTTTCTTTTATGGTTTGCACTTAGTATTCAGATTTGTATGGGTTTACTCACGCTGGTTTCCAGCCTGACCCGGGTGTTACTTTGATGTAATGCTCGGGTCAGACCGAGTATTACAGATTTTCAGGTAAGGACGTTCTGGAGCTCAGGAGGCGAGCTGGAGAGCAGGAACGTATGGAGAGTTTCTATTGTGATATATGATAGTATCTGAAACAGATTGATTTATCTGTCTTGTGTGTAAATAAGTTGTAACTCTGATATATTAAAGTGTAATTTGACAAATACAGTTTTCTTTGTATAACTGATATTATTATTTGATATTGTATTTTGATCCGCTGCGAATGTGAGAATCTGTCTTGTTTTGTTTTCTTCTTCTATCTCTTTTCTTTTTCTTCTAACTATCTGGAAATTTCGGGTTCGAAATTTCCGGGTCGTTACATTTGGTATCAGAGCTGAAGGTTAAGCGAGAACCTTGGCTCTGTTGAGATTACTCGTTAAGGATAGGGTCAATGGTACCCTAGAACGAGTTGAGAGTATATATATATGAGAGCGTATTTGTTATTTTCATATATAAAGATTTCAAATGATTTTTATATAAGATTATATTTGATATATAAAGCAATATTTCTTTTAATATATTAAAGAAATTGGTGTTGAATCATTGGAATTAAATAAGATAATAAGAATTAAGTGGTAATAGAAATATAACGAAATTGAAATTAAATGAAGATAAGTTTGAAATAGAATTCAAACTAAAATTAAAATCTTGGATTTGTAGAAGTGTTATCAAGAATAAAGATAATAATGAATTGTTTTCTAGATATGATAATCTTGGTTATTATCATAAATGGTAGTTGTGTTTAATAATGAATGTTGTTAATGACTAAGCAAAATGAAATATTTTAGGGAAGTAAACTTTTAGGTGAATATAACTTATAATTTGTAAATTAAATTGGATTTAAATTGTGAAGTTTTGAATCCTAAGTTTGAAAACATTTGGAATTGTTTTCAAAATATTAAAAGAAAAAGGAATAAATATTTTTCAGGTTGTTTTTGAATATGATCTTATTTTAAAATAAGAGTTGTTTGGAAAATAAAAAAAAAAAAAAATTTGTTTTTGAATTAAACCAAGAATGGTTTAAAATTTAAAGTATAACTTGGTGTGTAAAGAAAATGTATATATGAGGAATATACATAATACCAATGATGATTTGAAATAAACACTTAATGTTGAGTTTTAAATTGGAAAGTGATGTGAAACCCAAAGTAAAGTAGGTTTTAAAACTTAAAAGGGGAAAGATTATTAATCTGAAGTTTAAAATTTGAATGGGAATTCAAATTGTGAAAAGTTGACCGGATTAAGTAAATTTAATTTAACTTAAGGAAGTTAAATAAGTTTAGATTGAACAACATGAATTGGAAATTTCAAGATGAAATTTAAATTTAACTTGGGTAGTTAAATGATTAATTTAAATAGGAGCTATGAGTGATCTCAAAATGGGTTTGAGATCTGGAAATTGAAAATGGATAATAAATTAGAATCTGAAATTTAATTGTTTTTGAATTCTTATTTGAACTTTATAATAAGTTAAGTAAAGATAATTTTAAAATGGAATTTGGAATTTGGATTCAGAATTTAATGGTTTAAAGATATAGTTAATTTGATTTAAGAAATTAAATCAACATTTAGAAATTTAACTCGAATTTATATAAATTTGAGATAGCTTAAAATTGAATTTTAAATTGAAATTTGTTCAAATGGGATTTGGTTTGAATTAATTAGAATTGTGATTGAAGATGTATAAGTTTAAAAATCAAATGGAATTTGATTTGAATTTGGAAAGGAATTAAGGTTAATTCAACTTGAATTGGGATTAAATCAATTTCAATGGAAATTGAAGTTATTTAAATTGCAATTGAGTTAATTTAAAAGGAGATGGAAATTTAAATTGAATTGATGAGAATTGAACAGTTTGGCTCTGGATTATTTTCAAAATAAATTGTTTTAATACAAATATATTTTTCCAAACTATTTACTATACAATCTTTCTTCTTAAAACCCCAAACTATCTTATACTTATTTTACAATTATTTTGGAACTATTTAACTATTTGAAACCGTCTTATAAACTAATTACTATTTTTCAGTTACTTATATCTAATCACTATTTAAAAAAAAAACTATTTTGCAATTATCTAACTATTTTATACCTACTTAACTATTTTACAGCTATTTTATAAACTAATAACTATTTTTCAACTACTTATCTATTTTAAATTTCTTTCAAGTTATTTTTAAATTAAATAGGTCAGAGTTCAGACTGTTTGTAATTGAAGTAATAACTCAATTGGAAATGGAAGCAATTGAGAATAAGTGAATGGAATTAAAGGAAATGTGAATAGAAAAGAGAATTGATTTGGCTAATAACCAACAAAGATAAATACGTAGGATATACGTATATTATTCTATTCGCATAATGATTTGATCCAGATTCGAACACAGAATTTCGAGATAGTATTATCGATCCGAGTTGGGATTTTTCGCTCGATTTTCGACGGCGAACCTGGATATGGGTTGTTGATTGGTTCTGGATATTCTCTATCATAGTTGTGACTATGCAAGGAGAATGACGGTTTCTGATCAAGAAACCAGATCTGAGTCCGCACTAGGAAGTCGGGTGGACGATACTAGTTCGGAAATGAAATTGTGTGATCGATTGAGTGATCAGATTGATATTGTGTACGGATGATATGTGTACATCGTACGGATTTGAATGAAATTGTTATTGAAGATTTGTGGATAAGAACTGTAAAATGGTTTTTGAAAAGAAATATGGTTAATAACTTTATATAAGGTTTATCAAATGTGAATATTTGATTTAGAATAAAATAAAGTTATATATCCTTGTTATATAAGGTAAATCTTCCCTTGTTGAATCTATTGCTAAAAGAAAAGGGTTTTGAAATATTTGAAGTATAAAAGAGGTTTTATACAAGTTTGAAATGATCCAAAGATTTTCAAAATTATATATATATATATATATAAAGGATCTTATGAGGATTTTGGAAAAGGTTTGAGAACCTATGTAATTTTGGAAAGGCTTTTGATTTTTGGGAAAATCAATTTTGGGAATTTGGAAAGCCTAGTTTGAGAATTATCGATTTTGGATATCGATTTGTGTAAAGGAGATTTTGATATAAATCATAAAGGGTATGATTTGAAGATACTATAAATGTATAGTATAAAATGTTTTGAGTATAGCTCTGGGGAAAAAGGCGCTTCCTTGAAATGAACTTCTCAGGAGTGCCACTGGGTGGTACTGCCTTGAACCCCAAGGGGGGATTCTAAAGTTAATCCTGTGAGGAGTCCGGAATAAACTAGTTCCTGAGGATTATTTTTGTAGCGAAAGTCGAGGGGCTGGTGCCCACAGAGGCATTTGGGTTATGCTGTGACGACAGTTTAACTCGATGTCACTGCGATCTACTGCAGACCATAGCGAAAGTCATGTGTGCCGCTGAGAGCCAACTGTCTACGTTTGATTTTATATCGGTAGACTGTGACACTATGGTAACATAGCGAAAGTCGTTTGTGCCGCTGAGAGCCACCAGTCTACGTCTGATTTTATATCGGTAGACTGCGACCTATGTGGGAGAAGTTTCATTTAGACAGCGAAATCGTGTGAGCCGCTGAGAGCCAACAGTTACATGGACTTTTGCTGCGACGGCAACGTAACCCTGGAATGTAACTACGATCTGTTGTGGGTTCCATGCTGTCATCAGTTACATGGACTTTTGCTGCGATGGCAACGTAACCCGTGATGTAACTGTGACCATGGATGGGGGTGATGATTTCCAGAGCATTCTTATCAAAGATATTTCCTCTATTTTCAAAACTGTTTTCTATATTTTCATAAATTATTTTCCAAGTATTTTCACTGGTGTTGAAAACGGGTCTACCCAGTACTTATAAATTTTCAGTCCTACGTCTGATCAACGTATGACCGAATTTCTGTGAGAACAAGGATAGACTTGTTGAAACATCGAGTTATAAAAGTATTTTTATAAAGTTATTTTACAATATTATATAGATTTTAAGAGTGTTTAAAAATGATCAAAGAATAATTTATCTGATTTTAAGTAAATAATAAATTTTGGCTTCGTTCCTTTTCGAGGACGAAAAGATTCTAAGGGGGGAGGAATGTGATAACCCAGATTTTTGGAACATCTATTAATTTGAAATTAATAGGATTAAATTTATTTAAAATACTAATTTGTAAATTGAACAAATAAAATTCAAGATAAAATATCTATATCTATATAAATAAATATATACAATAATGTATATGAGTATATATATATGCCTATGAAATAAAATATTGGGAAGTTGTTATAATATGGATATATAAGGTATTCTATTATTCCAAAGTTATTGTCAAATTTTCAAAAGTAAACTAGATTTAAACTCTACATTTTCACTAATATATATATATATAGTTAGTAATTAATATAGGTTTATGATTTCATTTTTTTAAAGTTACCTTAATTAATAAAAGAAAATGTATAAATATAAAAGATAAATAGAATATAAATAAATATAAATGCATGCATAAAAACATTTGTAAGCTTGTAATACATGCATTCAAACATGTGTAAGCTTAGAGACTTATGCATTTACAAGTGGCATATGTGTTTTCTTTTTCTTTTATTTTTATTTTTATAATTAGTGTTAAGATAAAACCAGGTTGTACGTACTCATTTGACTCTTTTCTAAAATTCTTCTTTAAAACTAAATTTTTTTAAAGTGAGAATCAAAACAAATTCTTCCAAGTTCTTTTTATCTGAGCTTAAGCAAAGCTAGGATTAAAAGCTTCAAAACAAAGCAAACAACTTTTGTTCAAATTCAAACCTGGGATTCAAGTTTCAGATTCAGTTTCAAAGCAATTCAAAGTACAAATTCAAGCTAAAACAAAATAAGATCAAGATCAGTTGCAGTTTCAAAAATCAATTAGCTGTTTTCAGATTTCAAAAGCTTTCCTCTGTTCCAAAATTTATACAGGTGAGTAGATAAAGCTTTAACCTGTTTTATCTTGTTGCATGGATAGATATATGGAATAATGTTGTGATAGTTGTTTGTATGAATGTAAATTTGCTTGCATGTATATATATCAACATAATTTCTGTTCTAGCTTTACAAAATTTAGAACTTGATAAAAATCCAATATCTCTTTCCCTGATTCCTTTTTAGACTTAGATGAGTAAACAAACTTGTTCCTGTTTAATTGTGCATCTGATGAATATATGAAGAATGATGTGATGAATTGTTAGCATGAGTAAAATTAAGCTTGCATGTTATAAAAATGAAATTGTCATATCTGTGCCTCTCTGTTTCAAAATACAGAGTTTAAAAGTAAGAAAATTCAATACTCTATTATCTGATCATTGTTAGGCTGTGAAACTCAAATATAAAATGTTGTTTAAATATAGATTAACATTTAAATTTTGTAGTCAAGCAAAATAGTTTTGGAAATCTCCAGTTCTTAAGTAAATACAGCAAGAATTTTAAAATGTGGAAATATCAATTAATTTAATTTATAGATTTAAGTATGGAACTTGAATCATCTTTGAAAAATTTGATTTTTAAATCGAAAATCACGAATTTTAGTTGGTAATTAAGGGAGCATTCTGGTGATGACCAGAATATGAATTTGAGCAAATTCAGGCGATGGGTTTATCTCTGGTGGTCGGGGTTTTGATCGGAACTTGGTTGATGGTCAGGGAGGTCGAGAAAAATATCAAACAATTTTATCATTCATCGTGACATGGGAAATCAGATGAACTAGGGTTTAACGTTTGTTTTGGGTTGTCTGGGTTTGAGCGACGTTTGCGGGGACGTGAACGAACTGGAAGCAATCGGTCTTGATCGCAGGTGGGGGAATCGAAGTGTAGGTTGTCGACGAAGCTCTGGACGCGATCGCAGGATCTTTGGTGACCGGAGGTGGCAATACGAGGCGATTCTTAGATGATCATGTTCGTCCCAGTGGGTTTCATTTTGCTCGATTCTGATTTGTGATCGATTTTTGGAAACTGAGTGGCCAAATCGTTAGTGGTGGTGGTCGCCGTCATGTTGGAGGTGACAACGATGATCGGAGTGACGAAGTCCAGGCGTGCACGTGCACATGTTTACGTTGTATCAGCTGTTCACTGTGATTTTTGAGGTATCGGGGAAGATGAGTTTCGTCTCGAAGTAAGTCTCGTGTTTGATCGAAGAGAAATGGGTGGTTAGCTTGACTGCTCGAGTAGTAGCACGAGTATTTCTTCTATAGGCTCGGGTTCTTTTTGTTAGCCGTGTTTTAGTAGAGATTGTATAAGTTTAAAGTTTCAAAACAAATGTTTAAGTGATTTCAAAATAAAAAGAGTAGTGATCAATTATCAAGCAGGTTTCCGAGATTTAAAATTTTAAGTCAAATGTTTTAAGATTTGTTATTTTGATTTGAATAAGTTTATATTAGGTCAATTATTTAAATTAAATTAGTAAGTGTTTTCAAGGGTAATTTAATGAAGTAATTAAGTAATTAATAAAGATAAAGGTTTTATCTGGAATTAATTAACATTTTGGGGTAATTATAGATTAAATAAACTAATGTGAGAAATTAAAGGGAAATAAATTAATTGAATCAGTAATTAAAGGTTATTAAAGAATAATTTATTTAGGGTTAATTAATTTATGTAATTAACTTAAGGTTAATCTATTATGTGATAAATTAAAGGTTAATTAATTAATTAGGGATAATCAAGATGGATGATTAAAGGATGATTAAGATCTGGGATGATTAAGAATTAATTAAATAAAATAATTAAAGAGTAATTTAATTAATTAATAAATTAATGATCTTAAAAGGAAAGTGAATTAATTTAATTAATTATGAGTTAATTAATTAGAGATTAATTAATTTGAAATTAAGGATAAATTAATTAAGTAACGAGAGATTAATTACTTAAAAGATAATTACTTAATGTAAGTAATTAAAGGAAATTTATTAATGATTATGTAGGCAAGATTTAAAAGAGTGATTAAGTAATTAATTTAATTTATTTAAATTAATTAGAAATGGCGTGACTAATTTATCTTGCTTACGAATGATTGAATAATATTGTAAGCCTTAAATAGATGATATCTCTGATATGTGATACTATGTGATGTGATATGTTTTGTTTAAACTATGATAATATGGATATCTATCGATGATGAATTATTGTGTAAAGGTGACATCCTGTATCTAAAGTTTGAATTGTATTTCACTTGGATAACTTGGGTTAAGATGACTTTGGATTCGAAGAGACCGGAGTCGGGTATTAGTAAATACCCGAAACCACTTCGATTCTTTATAGATCGATTTGTGAAGTAAGTATTGAGCATAACAAGTAATGAACTCATAATGAAGTACGAGTTACCCCGGGTTTTTTTTTATGGTTTGCACTTAGTATTCAGATTTGTATGGGTTTACTCACGCTGGTTTCCAGCCTGACCCGGGTGTTACTTTGATGTAATGCTCGGGTCAGACCGAGTATTACAGATTTTCAGGTAAGGACGTTCTGGAGCTCAGGAGGCGAGCTGGAGAGCAGGAACGTATGGAGAGTTTCTATTGTGATATATGATAGTATCTGAAACAGATTGATTTATCTGTCTTGTGTGTAAATAAGTTGTAACTCTGATATATTAAAGTGTAATTTGACAAATACAGTTTTCTTTGTATAACTGATATTATTATTTGATATTGTATTTTGATCCGCTGCGAATGTGAGAATCTGTCTTGTTTTGTTTTCTTCTTCTATCTCTTTTCTTTTTCTTCTAACTATCTGGAAATTTCGGGTTCGAAATTTCCGGGTCGTTACAATAAATTACCGCTAATTTTATGGGGTGTTACAGTCACGTGATGGTGAGGCGGGATATACATAGCCCGCTCATAAGGACTTAATGTTGAGACGAGATATACGTAGCCCGTTCATAAGGAATATATAGATAAAAAAGTATTTATGTTATGCTCTTTTTTTCGCTGCTCTTTTTCTACGAAGAACTTATTTATAATGATGAGCCCGGCCTGAGGTTATGATACCCCCGGCTTTTAGATGAGGCGGCCGGTTATGAGACAATAGTGGCCATTGCTAGTGCTTCAGGATTGGGGTAGTCTTGGAAAGAACCATGGTATTGACCGACCCGCTGAATCTGTTGAGAAACCAACCACTGATGGTAGAATGTTCTTATTACAGCATGAGAACACCTTCTTTGCTTGCATAAGGGAAGTTCTGTAACATTCCTTTGTTTTTTCCGATTGTCCTTGATTCGACAATCATCATGTTGGATGGGGAACTTCATGATGAGTTGGTTGTAGGAGACAGTGGCATGCATCTCGACAAGCGATGGTCGTCCTTTTTACATGTTATAAGCAGATGGCTAATCAACTACTACAAAGTTTACTTAGATCTTTACAACGAGAAGCTCTTGGGCAAATGTTGTTACTAGTAACGCTGTGCCACTAGGACAATGCCTAGATCCTCAAAGCAATAAATGGGTAAAATGCATGGGGTGAGCCTAGAGGCAGGAAGCCCGAAGGCTTCAAAGATGTTCTTGAACATGATATCGACTGAATTGTCCCTATCCGTGAAGGTCCATTGCACATTAGAGTTGGCTAAGACAAGAGTAACGACCGTGGGATTGTGATAGGAGTAGTAAATTGCTTCCCTTCTTGGGCCGTAAAGTTGATCAACCGTTCTGATTCTAGTCTGGGAACCTTGGATGCTTGGGACGCCAATGAGTAAACCTATCTGGTAATGCCCACTTCTCTTTGATACCGGGACTAGGCCCCCGGCTGATGTTGTCCACATGTAGTCCATCATATATGGTCAGGCCCTCAGTAACGGCTTAAACACTAGAGTTATTGGAACAAGGTGGCTGATTCTGCCATTCTTCTTGGTTTTCCATTTGCTCAACCTGATGTCGAACAAATTTGAGGATTACTCCTTCTTGGATGAGCCTTTCGATCTCATCCTTGAGCACATGACAGTCTATTGTAGAATGGTCGTCGATTCGATGGAACTCCTAGTACTTGGTGTTGTGGCGAGGTTCCTCCTGCTTTCCTTCTCTGATGGTGGCAGACCTTCGATATTGCACTTAGTTCATGGTAGCAAGTGTAAACATTTTTTCTTTTCATCATTAACGTTAATCATGTCTATATTTCTAGTTTCTAACCAGATTTCACATATCTATCCAAGTCTATAATTCCACATATGATTCCAATGATTTCTATGTTTAATCTATAATTTCATTTATACGGTTTAAACTTAACAAATATCTTTTATAACACGTATGTATATCCAAAACTAGTTCAGGGTAAAATCAACAGGGTGTATATATTATAAATCTCAAATTCAATTCAAATCGAATAAAAGGTTTATCCATATTAAAATCAAGTTAAATCAATTTAAAATCATATCTCGACATTACTTCAAAACAATCAATTCTACATACCTGCAATTATTAAATAAATAATATCTCTGATTTCAATAATCATCAAATAAACTTTTATCTCCATATAATTGCAATTAAAATAATCTCCAAATTAAATTAACTTGTCATTTTAGATTCAAATATGAATAATTATGGTACCTGTGCCTATAGGGAGGGCTGACCTCTGGATGGCTTCTGACATCTTCTTGACGACCATTGTTGTGGCGATCATTGTTGTTAGAAGGGCTAGTTTAGACGGGGCGCTTTGTCTCCCTCTCGCTGTTTGAAAGATCTGCATCTTCCATCCTCATTATGTCATTCGCCCATTGATAGAAGTCGGTTAGGGACAAAGCCGACTGTTTTTGGTGCTCTCTCCACATCCTGGATTTGTACCTAAACCCTATGTAACGACCTGGAATTTTCGGGTTCGAAAATTCCAGACCGAGTATTGCAGATTTCAGGTAAGGACGTTCTGGAGCTCAGGAGGCGAGTTGGATGGCAGGAACGTATGGAGTATATTCCGCTGTGATATTATAGTTGTCTGAGACATGTTAATTCTAACTGTCTAGTACATTTGTGAATGTTGTAACTCTGATGTATTAAAATGTAATTAACAAATACAGTTTTCTTTGTATAACTGATATTATTATTTGTTATTATATTTAATCCGCTGCGAATGTGAGATGTTGTGTTCTCTGTTCTTCTTTCTTCTTTCTGTTTCTTTCTTCTATCTCTTTCTTTTTCTTCTAACTATCTGGAATTTTCGGGTTCGAAAATTCCGGGTCGTTACACCCTAAGCATAGGGCCATGGCCAAGCTGCTCATGTCTGCACCCCTATCCTGGGCCGACTCTTTAATTATAGCAGCTAACATATGACTACAAGCTTTCAAAAGGACGCCGCTAGATATTGCCCAGTTTGTTGTCTAACATGACATGGATATGGGATGTGAATAAATAAGTTTTGAATTCCATGCACAGTTGGACCCAGGAGTGGATACTACTCGATCGCAGATGCAAGAACCAATGAGAGGTGGTTCCTAAAAGGGTGAAAGGAAAGAGCAGAACACTTTGCTGAGCCGGAGAGCTGTCCAGCATGGGTGATGGAGTTGAATGCCGCGATGTGATCGGATGAGTCTACATTCCTATTAAACTTTTCAATTGGCTATAAGGTATACCACTGATTGGCGTACGTGTCCATGATTTCATTAGAGAATGATTCTTCATTCTCGTTGTTTGAGAATGCCTCGCCCCTCGCATTATGAGTTTGCATCATGTTGAGCCGTTGGCAAAGGATGTGCATTTCTTCCATAAGTCTGACATCGGCCTGTTGCATGATGTTCTAGCTAATCATAGGCTGAGGGCTCAGCCTACACTAAGATGGAGTAGGAGATCATTGACAAGATGGAGAATGATGAGGACAAGCTAGAGATCTCCCCCTATGCACTGAAGGGGATCTAGAATGCATAACTCGCTCTCCTCTTTTTCTATTTCGGCCATATCCCTATGGGATCGAGAGTGCATCGAGGGGGCTATGCGCTCCTTGCTAACGGTAGGGGGACTGCTGTTGACACAATTAAATGTAGTAGTTCGTAGAGGATTAGGAGTCGACGACTATTCCATTGAAGGGGAACGACAGCGGATAGGGCCTATAGGAGAAGCCATGTCCAGGGTGAGATTAATTTTGCAAGGCACGTGCGTGACGTACCTTCCAAGATGGACATGGATGTCCATTAGTAGAGTATCTGGCACTATCCTCTCCTAGGCCTTGGCAGTGCTCAGGAAATCATATTCGCCGAGAGGCATGGGCCTGCGAGCAAGGAGGTCGACTGTCGGAGGATCTGGTAGGATAAAGATAAAGTTCACGGTGGCTTGAGCATCCATCTACGTATTCAAGCCATTTACTTCACGGGCCAACTGACTTATGTTTTATAGCTGTAGTGGTACAACACATCATATTTTTTTGTTGGAACTAAGATTGGGCTAGATAGCACTGGCGAGAGTGTTGACATTGGTTTGGTGCTCGTTAGAGTAGTTACCTTCGAACGACGGAAGATAATCCATGGTAACAATTCAGATCAGGTCTTGTGAAGTTGAAAGGTGTGGAAAGGGGAGAGCTTTTAGGGGAGCCCTCTATCTAGCGCCAAAATATTGACTATTTTTCTAGCCAACCTTGAAGTGATACGAGTTGTTGTGAAAAGCAAAGATTACTTGCTAATCATTGGGCTTAAAAATAGAGAAAAAGATGAGTTAAATACGTAGGCGAAAGGTAAATAACACAAGATATAGAGTGGTTTAGCAAAGCTGCCTTCGTCTACTGTGAAGTTCCCTTACTATATATTTCTCTCAAAACTATAGGATTACAAGAGAATAAAAAAGGGACTCAAGACTAACAAAGATATGCAATCTTAAGAACTTATGTGGCCACAAGAGCATTGAATTATGTATAGTATTCAGGATTCTTGTATGTTTCAACCAGAATTCAAGTCCCTTAATGTTGCAAAGCAGGGGGTATTTATTGTAGCTGAAGTGGATGATGGATGGTTGAGATTGCATTGTAGAGTTGGCAACATAAAGCAATCGGACAACACCAAGGTTGATTTAGGAAAATAAATTGACAACCTAAATTTTATGAATCGCAGATTTATAAAATAAAGACAGCTAATCTGAGTGGAATGGGAGGCGAAGATTATTTGGTATGTTGGTTGATTTTCAAATGTTCTTTGATGTGTAGTCTTAACTTTTTATATTTCCTTTGTTCTCAGAAAAGAGTGGAAAATGAGGAGTTATTAAAGCTTTTTGTAAGGAAAACTGTTGTTAAAAAACCACACCATTACCAATTCCCAAACTATTATGAGTTGCTAACAAGTCAACTAAAGTAGAATTCTGATAATGCAAATAGTTTGATGGATGTTTAGACTAAGGAAAAGGAAACGAAAAAAGCATCAAAATCATCATACTACTCTAGTATGGGAGACTCATCAAGTAGAAAAATGCCATTTGAGGGAGATAATGAGGTCGATTGCTTACTCAGAAACCTGATGAGAATTATAGATTGGGTCAAAAGCAGCAAAGAAAAAGTATAGGGCCGAAGCCAAACTTAATTCCAGAGTGAATGTCATACATGAAATTCACGAAAGAAAACATTAAGAAAGATCTAAGTAAGTAAAAGAGAAGATTGACCTAATGCGAAAGTTTGCGGATCTTGTGCAATAAAATTTGGATCTTGAACGATTGAAAGCAGAAACTGAACGTCAAAAATATGAACAATCGATTATCGATGATAGTCAAAAATATGAACAATCGGTTATTGATAAGGATTTAATGGGAATGGACGAGCTCAAGCCCAATATAGGATGGAGCGCAAAAGACAAATAATTATAGCTAAGTTCCATCATATGTAGTTTAAGCCTAGCAATTTGTATCATCAACATTGTACTTTGTTCAGCTTTTAGTTATTTGTTTTATATGGTTAATAATCAATATTCTAGTATTTCAGAATCAATATTAAAAAAGTGCAACAACAAATGAATAGTTATTTGAGGGAAAACCGTACAAGTGCAACGTAACGGAAAATATGAACAGAAAATAAATAAGCGTATAGACATGGTTAATAGACACACAATTGAACTAACATTCTCTAAAGTGATTCCAATTATTATCCATTAGATCTTTTTGAAGACTATTGTGCAATTGCGCATCTTGAAATGAAATGTTAATGTTTAATATGGATGTTGAAAGCTTCATTGGTTACAAAAATGTCGTCTCGAAATATATCTGGCATTTGCTTTGCACTATCATATGACGATGATCCTCGTCCAAATCTCTTTCATCTTCAATAATCATGTTATGCAGAATTATACAGGTAAACATGATTGTGGACATCTTTTCTCGAGACCATAGTCGACAATGAATACTAATTATTGCAAATTTAGCTTGAAGGACACCAAAAGTTCTTTCTATATCCTTTTGTTGTCCCTCTTGCATTTTAGCAAACTTTACCTGCTTCACTGTTATTGGATTTGGACATGTCTTCATAATTGTGCTCCATTTTGGATAAATCTCATCTCCAAGATAATATCCATGTTCGTAGAAGTTTTGGCCTAGAGTAAATGTCATGGGAGTTACTTTGCCAAGTGCTAGAACATTAAATAAGTGTGACCTCTTAATAACATTTAAGTCATCGTTAGATCAATGCATTTTGAAGAAAGCATGCCAAATCCAAAAATTGTATGAAGCAACAACCTCTAGGATAATAATTGGTTTTTTTTCTTTATCGTTGTAGGCTCTATGATATGCTTTGTGGCAATTCTTCAATTCTCAATGCGTATAATCGAGACTATTCAGCATTCCAGACCATCCTTTGCTTTCATGCATTTCTCTAATCCGAACAACATCATCCTCGTTTGGAGATTTGGGGTACTCATTGCTGTAAACATATGCCACACATTGACATAATTTTCAAGGGTTTCTAGTGCAGTACTCTCTACAATCTGGTACGCATCATCTAACGCATCTACATGGATGCCATAAGCTAACATTCTCAAAGCAACAATCATTTTTTGTTCTCTGCTTAGACCCTGCATTTTTAAAGCATTTGGCATATAAATAAAGTATTTATTATTGCTTTGAATACTTGCCAAAATCCTCAAGAATAGATCTCTATGCATTTTGTATCTTCTTCGAAGCATATCCGAGTCGTATGTACAATTTGGGTTGAAATATTCCTGAATGAGAGTTTTGTGGAAAGCTGCTTGATTATGATTAACATATTCCTTATCCATGGTCAATCCAACATGCCCTTGGGATGTAGAGCTATAATCTTCTTGGGATAGATCTACTATTTCTTGCATTTCCTCCAATTCTCTTGTAGAATCTCTTCCTTCTCGAAGTCACTATCGAATGTCATAACACATTTGAGAAAAGATGAAGTATCCATTGTGGTATATAATTTCTTTATATGTGAGAAAGGACGAGATTTATAATGTGATATTGAAAATGAACATGGTATTCCTTATATAATTGAATTAGGATCTCAACTTTGACTCATAGCAGACAAAGAATTCAGAGTGTAGTCATCTCAACTTTAACACGTGGAAGACAAATAATTTAGAGTGTAGTCATCTCAACTTTGATAAGTGGCAGACAAAGAATTCATTGTGTAGTCATCTCAACTTTTACATGTGGAGACAAAGAATTTAGAATGTAGTCATCTCAACTTTGACAAGTGGCAGACAAAGAATTCAGAGTGTAGTCATCTCAACTTGAACACGTGGCAGATAAAGAATTCATAGTGTAGTTATAGAAAACATCACAAGCGTACATGATGTATTGCATTGTAGATATAGAAAACATAACTTTATATACTGCGTAAATACAAACAAACTAATAACTACATCAACTAGATAGTGATCTAAGTTGGTTTTTATGCAGTACAATCTCATTCCTTAAGTATGAGGCTAACTGTTCAGCTCTTTGTGGGAGCGACAAGTCAAGCCAATAACGGACCCTACACCGGCCTACGGAACATTTATAGTAACGACATTCGATGTTTGTACCAACTATTGTTACTATGTCAATATGAGCCTCAAGTTCAGTAAAAGAGGTTGAGTCTCGCCTCTTTGGTAAGAGTTAACTCCCGTTCTTGAACCATTGCTAGACTTACTTGATGTTGTAGTAAAGCTATTTCTCTTTGCGATTCTGTTATGTAGTCAACTACATGTTGAGGTAGAGCATCGTCGATCCACTCGTGAAATCCACATCTATAGCATTGACATCTTAGGTAACAATGACCAACATCAAGACCATATTTCACCACAGCCATTTGACATTCATACGCACAAAAACAACAGATTGTTAGTGATTCCCCCGTTATAACACCTTCTTGCAATTGTTGCTGACGTGTTACCTCTGCCCTTGTTGGTTGTAGAGGGTAAGGGGTTGCACGAACATTCGTTGATATTATATGATAAATGAAATTAGTTTTTCCTTATATAAATTTGAGAAGTGATTTTGAAATGAAGAACAATATCAGTTATATTTATTGTTTGTACCAAAATTGGGCACAACACTCTTCGAAAGTTTTTGAAGAGATAAAATGAAGAAATTCACGGATCAGACCGAAACTTCACGGGCTTGGGCGTGCGGGCCTGGTCACGTGCCAGAGGGGGTCTCCCGAGATCTGAGCGAGATATCAGCCTCCTACCTCTATAAATAGACCCCCAAGGCCAACAGAAAAAAGGTTCTTCTTCCTTTTTGAGATCTCCAACGCCCGGGCTCCGCCAGATCCAGATCTGAACTTAATTGCTGCTGCTAACAACGAAATTCATTGCTGCAAATCATATTTACCTACTGTAATTCATTGAATTCACTTGTAATCCTCAAAGAAAGATCAATAAAGCAATCAACTTTATAGTGGACGTAGGCAACACGCCGAACCACTCTAAATTCTTGTGTCTCTGTGCATTTTAATTACTCTCATTATCTGTTTTTGGAGTTTTTGTTAGATAATCCTATTTTTCCATTTAATTTCTTCATTTTATCTCTTCAAAAACTTCCGAAGAGTGTTGTGCCCAATTTTGGTACACACTTTGGTGCTTTCACTAAGAAAACCAATTTCTCTCCTGCTCTTTGGATCTCCTATCTATATTGGATTGCATAAATCTAAGAAGAAGATCCAGATCTAGAACTTTGAAGCCCTTCCATTCTATTCAAATTTGCATCAGATCTAGGAAAGGACTTTCATCTCCTCACCATGGTGAGCACACGTACCGCTTCTACAGCTGCTGACCAAGGAGCATGGGACCGACAAAATCCCGTGCAATCACCTCCATCCAACCAAAATGCTGCAGGACCTTCAGATCCATCAGGTCCAATCACTAGACAAGAATTCCAGACATTGCTTCAAGAGTTGACCCAAAGTCGACAGCAGCTGGCTGAACAACTGCGCGCCAACACAGAGTTGACTAACCAGCTAAACCGCCAAAGGCGAAGAAAATCAAGAAGAGACCAAGGTTCTTATTCTTCCACAGAAAGTTCGGCCTCCTCCGATGGCCAAACCAGATCCACACATCCACGGCTAGGTGTAAGCCTCACCCAAGCCACGGGACATCAACCTGCTTCGAACCTTGGGCAGCCTAGAGCTGGACCATCCGCTAGTCTCCGCACAGAACCTTCAACTCAAGGAGGAGCTGCTCCTTATCATGTTACTGGCAACATTGCTACTACCACCACTGCCGGACGGGGAGGTGATGCTAGAAACCAAGCTGATCCTCAACGTAGCCAACGAGAGCAGACTCCTGAGCCTTATGTCCCTGAGGATGTTGAACCAAGGAGGCGAGGCACGGACCGTCGACCGCGTTCGGTCCAGACTCGCGCTGTGGAACCTGACCACACCTTGGCACAATATGCTCCAAGTATCTAAACGCCAGACATACCAGCGATGATCCGCCAAATGATCCGTGAAAGTCAGGGTCTCTCTAATGACGACTGGGGAATCTCCCGAAGTCATACCCCTTCCACCGATGATGTTTTATATGCTGAACCACCTCGGCACTTCAGGATGCCAGCTTTGCTAGTTTATTAAGGAAGTTCTGATCCCAATCAACACGTCCTGAAATACAAATGGCTGATGAATGCTGCTAGAGCTGATGATGCAGTAAAGTGCCGTAGTTTCCCCATTTCCCTAGGGGGCATCGCTACTATGTGGTTCACTCATTTGCCACCACGATCCATCTCTAACTTTGACCAGATGGCCACCAAGTTTGTTGAACAATTCTGTATGCACGTGGCGAGGCCTAAGGATGTTAACACTCTGTCTAGTGTTACGCAAGCTCCCGGAGAAATGCTTAGACGTTACTTGAAGCGATTCCATGCTGCGTGTGAGGAAATAAGCAATCCCAACGATAACTCTATCCTGATGGCACTGACTAAGGGGATTGATGCTGATTTCGAGTTCGAAAATTGGTTAGCTGGGAAACCACTTGCATCATTGGACCGTTTCTATTCCAAGGCAGCCCAATTCCTAAGAAGGGAGGATGCGAAACAGTCTAGGAAGCAGGATGACCAGGGCCCAACATCGAAGGTATCCAAAGTAACATCACTGTTAAACAGTCCGGAGATAGATCTAGAAAAATTCAGTTGAACGTCCAGAATAAACAGAATCAGCAAAGGGACAATAGAAATCAGAACAAAAAACGCGATCAGGATCATGGACCACGGCGTAGAGCTTCTATGTACGATAATTACACTCCATTGAACACGTCGTTGGAAAATGTGTATTTGCAGACCTGCAATACCATGCAGTATAAAAAACCTTCCCCAAAACCACCAACTGAAAGACAAATCCAAACAGGAAAGTTCTGTAGATTCCATGAGAGTTATGGCCACAACACCAATGAGTGTCGTCACTTACAAGACCTCATTGAAAAACTGATACGTGAGCAGAAGTTGGATCAGTATGTACGGGCGCCGCAATCCGGTGGTGCGGGCCCATCAAATCAGAATCGTTCGCCGAATCAGGAAAGACAGGAGGAACCTGCTCGTGCAGACGGGAGGTTGGTCATCAATACAATAAGTGGTGGTCCTCACCCAGTAGATCAAAGCTGGAAGGAAATGGAGTCGTATGCCGGTTCTATCAGGCATGCGGACTTCGAGTGTTGCAGTAGTTTTGATGAGGGGGCTCCGGCCAAGCAACAGAAAACGATGGCGGATGACATCGCGTTTAGAAGCAGAGACGCAGATAAAGTCGAAGCTCCCACGATTGATCCACTGGTCATCTCAGCACAAGTAGGACCCGCTTGGATGAAAAGGATCTTAGTTGACAGTGGAAGCTCTGTGAATATTTTGTTCAAGCGAGCTTATGATCAAATGAAGATGGAAGCCGCAGACTTGAAGCCTTGTCAATCTCGAGTCCATGGTTTCAATGGAAGTGCCACTATACCCACTGGAATGGTGGAACTGCCAGTAGAGTTGGGAGTTGGAGAACGTCGGAGAGTACGGATGCTGCAGTTCATTGTATTGGACAAAGACTCCCCTTACAATGCTTTCTTGGGCCGACCGGCCCTCATTGAATTCAGGGTAGCCATTTCCCCATGGTGTTTGACCTTAAAATTTCCCACTGATCATGGAATAGGAATCGTTCAGGGAGATCAGGCTACTGCCAGAGCCTGTTATATTGCTGAGCTGCGGGAGGCACAGCGAAAGGAGAAGGGAAAGGGCGTAGAGGAATCTCTCTACGTCCGTTTCACCGATAATTGACAATTAACGCCCGGGCCCAGGCCCAGGCACCCCAGGCACCCCAGCCAATTCCTCAAAGACCTTGATCCAAGAGAGACTGAAGACGAAGGAGAATCTAAAGAAAATCAAGCATCACCGGCCGAACTGACGATTGATGTCCCTATTGATGACAACGATGATTCGAAAATGATAAAGATTGGGTCTCAGCTAAGCCAGCAAACTCAAGAGGAATTGGTTAAATTTCTACGGGCAAATCTTGACGTATTTGCCTGGACGCATTCTGACATGTATGGGATATCGCCGGACATTGCGAGCCACACGCTGAATATTGACCCGCGGCACGTCCCGGTCAAGCAGAATAGGCGTGGTATCGATCCAGAGAGATCTGCCGCCCTTAAAGAAGAAGTAGAAAAGGTTGAGGCGAACGGATTCATCTGAGATGCATTATATCCTGAATGGGTGTCGAATCCCGTGCTCGTCCGAAAGCCGAATGGAAAGTGGAGAACATGTGTCGATTATTCCGATCTGAATAAAGCATGTCCCAAAGACAGTTTTCCATTTCCCAGAATTGATCATCTAGTAGATTCGACAGCTGGGCATGAACTCTTATCCTTCATGGACGCGTACTGTGGCTACAATCAGATACTGATGCATTTACCTGATCAAGAACACACCAGCTTCGTGACCAATCTGGGGATTTATTGCTACAAGGTTATGCCATTCGGACTCAAGAACGCCGGAGCTACTTATCAACGATTAGTTAATCGGATGTTTGCCAATCAAATCGGGAAAACCATGGAAGTATATGTAGACGACATGCTTGTGAAGTCACGACTCTCCACTGACCATGTTAGAGACCTGGAAACTATGTTCAACATACTCCGAGAATATAAAATGAAGCTCAACCCACTGAAATGTCACTTTGGAGTTGCATCCGGAAAGTTCCTTGGGTTCATCGTCAACGCCCGAGGAATCGAAGCTAATCCTGAAAAGATTTGGGCAATCAGAAACCTTGAAACTCCAAAGATTATAAAGCTAGTCCAAAGTCTTAATGGGAAAGTAGCGGCATTGAGCAGGTTCATTTCAAAGTCCACTGATAAATGCATTCCCTTCTTCGATCTGATCCGAAAAGAAAAACGCAACTTTGAATGGACCACGGAGTGCGAGGGCGCTTTCCAAGCACTAGTTCAACATCTATCCACACCACCTATCCTGTCGAAGCCTATCGACCACGAAAAGTTGTTCGTATATTTGGCGATATCAGAAAACGCTATCAGCGCTGCATTAATCCGAGAAGAAAACAAGATACAGAAGCCAGTATACTATGTCAGCAAACGATTGACTGGGGCTGAAAGAAATTACCCGAAGCTGGAAAAGTTGGCTTACTGCCTTGTCATTGCATCAAGAAAACTCCGACCATACTTCCAGGCACATTCCATTATTATTTACACCGACCAGCCGTTACGACAGGTCCTTTCGCGGCTTGAGACGTCTGGTAGGTTACTCAAGTGGAACATCGAACTGAGCCAGTTTGACCTTACTTACGCTCCGAGACGGGCCATACAAGGACAAGTCCTAGCCGATTTCATAGCTGAATTTACCATCCCAGAGGACTTGCCCAAAGCCAGTGAATCCCCCGAATACGTATGGAAACTTTATACCGACGGAGCATCAAACGACCGGTGTTCAGGCGCTGGTATTGTGCTTGAAACTCCCGAAGGTCGATCCATACGTTATGCCTTAAAGTTCGATTTCCATGCAACTAATAATGAAGCTGAATATGAAGCCCTCCTAGCTGGCTTGAAACTCGCTAAAGATTTGAGAATTATCGCAGTGGAAATTTATTGTGATTCACAATTAGTTGTGTGTCAGGTACGGGAGAGTATCAAGCAAGAGATCGAAGGTTGGCTGCTTACTTAGCTCGAGTTAAGGAAGTACTAGACCAGTTCGATTACTACGTCATCTACTGTATACCTCGAGAACGCAACCAAAAGGCCGATTCGTTGGCAAAGCTAGCCAGCACAGGCGAAGCTCAACAAATGGGACTCGTTCCCGTAGAAACACTATCTTCCCCAAGTATCGACCGGGCGGAAATAAACCGAGTATGCGAAACCATCCCCGAAAAGGATCATGGATGACTCCACTCAGAAATTACATTATGCACGGAACCCTGCCGGAGCGCAGGAGTGAAAAAAGACAGGTCCTTCGAAAGGCCTCAAGATTTACCATCCAGAATGGACTCATGTACAGAAGGGGGTACTCAGTTCCCCTACTCTGATGTATCGCTCACATGAAATTAAACAAGTATTACGCGATGTGCATGAGGGAGAATGTGGCGATCACACCGGGGGGCAAGCACTTGCCAAGAAAATACTTCACTATGGATATTACTGGCCTACCGTGAATCACGATGCGTTGGACTATGCAAAGAAATGTGATAGGTGCCAGAAATATGCCAGAATCCCTAGAGCTCCTCCTACTGAGATAACGTAAATGGTCAGCCCATGGCCGTTCGCAATGTGGGGCATCGACATCATCGGTGCTCTACCTCTGGCAAAAGGTGGCATGAAGTACGCCATCGTCGCAGTTGATTACTTTACAAAGTGGGCTGAAGCCGAAGCTCTCGCTACCATTACAATGAAGAAAGTAATCAACTTTGTGGTTCGTAACATCATCTGTCGATTCGGTCTCCCACACACCATTATTACGGACAACGGAACCCAATTCGACAGTGCTGAATTCAAAGATTTCTGCCAACGATTTCACATCCAAAAGAAATTCTCCGCAGTTGCACACCCTCAGGCAAACGGACAGGTCGAAGCAGTTAATAAAGTTATAAAGTCCATCTTGAAGAAACGACTGGAAAAGGTCGGGGGCAAGTGGGTCGATGAACTTCCTATGGCTCTATGGGCTTACCGAACAACCCACAAGACCGCGACCGGCCACACTCCATTCTCTCTTTCTTACGGTTCAGAGGCCGTTATTCTAGTCAAGCTAGAAATACCTTCTCATCGTGTGACATACTATGATCCAAATGCTATATTACTTGCTGAATCTCTCGATCTACTAGATGAGAAGCGTGAAGAGGCTGATTTGAGGGCAGCTGCGCATCGAAGTCGAGTCGCCCAATTGTACAACGCCAAGGTCCGTCCGCGAACCTTCGAGCTAGGCGATCTCGTCTTGAAGAGAATCTATCCGGTTCCTTCACATATGAAGCCGACATGGGAAGGACCGTATGTTATTGAACGAAGGCTCGAAAATGGCACATTCAAGTTATCGACCATCGACGGTCTTACCCTGCCGAGAGCTTGGAATAGCGAGAGCCTACGCCGCTACTACACCTGACAGGCTATTTTTATCTATTTAGTTTACTTTCCTTTTCTGCAATTTGTTTATGCATTTCAAAATTAGAACTTGTAATAAGGAAACTGACTTTGCCATACTTTCTTATTTCAGCAATAAAATGCAACCTCTTCGAGCCATAGATGTGATTTACTTGAAATACTTCATATGACCATCACTACGCACGGAGAGCTAAGTCTCATCATATGGTGGGATTTATTCAAATAGAGAGTGGCTGCGATGCAACCAATCACTCCCTAAGTGAAACCCGAGCTCAGGGGCAAGCCATCACATCAAAGTCAAAAAAGGATTGATACACGACAATCCTTCATCAACTCCGAGTTCCCAGAGCGCGAACCGGAGTATAAACATTCAACTCCGTATTCCCAGAATGTGAAGCAGAGTATGAACATCAACTCCGAGTTCCCAGAGCGCGAACCGGAGTATAAACATTCAACTCCGTATTCCCAGAGTGCGAAGCGGAGTATAAACATCAACTCCATGTTCCCAGAGTGCGAAGCGGAGTATAAACATCCAACTCCGAATTCCCAAAGCGCGAACCGGAGTATAAACATCAACTCCACATTCCCAGAGTGCGAAGTGGAGTATAAACATCCAACTCCGAATTCCCAGAGCGCGAACCGGAGTATAAACATCAACTCTGTATTCCCAGAGTGCGAAGCGGAGTATAAACATCCAACTTCGAATTCCCAGAGTGCGACCAGAGTATAAACATCCAACTCCGAGTTCCCAGAGCGCGAACCGGAGTATAAACATCAACTCCGTGTTCCCAGAGTGCGAAGCGGAGTATAAACATTAACTCCGTATTCCCAGAGTGCGAAGCGGAGTATAAACCTCAACTCCGTATTCCCAGAGTGCGAAGCGGAGTATGAACCTCAACTCCGTATTCCCAGAGTGCGAAGCGGAGTATAAACATCAACTCCGTATTCCCAGAGTGCGAAGCGGAGTATAAACATCCAACTTCGAGTTCCCAGAGTGCGAACCGGAGTATAAACATCAACTTCGAACTCCCAGAGCGCGAGTCGGGGTATAAACATTAACTCCGTGTCCCCAGAATGCGAAGCGGAGTATAAGCATCGACTCCAAATTCCCAGAGCACGATTTGGAGTATAAACGACAACTTCGAACTTCCAGAGTGCAAGTCGGAGCATAATCATCAACTCCGGATTCCCAGAATGCGAAACGGAGCGCAAACACCAACTTCAAGTTCCCGAGGCATGGATCGAAGTATAATCATCAACTCCAAACTCCCGGAGCACGAGTCGAAGTACAAATGCCAATTCCAAGTCCCCAGATAGCGGACATATGATTGAAACTCAAGCCGACGTGACCAACCGCCAGTAAACAAATGAGGATCCCCGGAATGCAGATATGATCAGCGACGATCGGACAAGCGTGAATAAACCGCTCAATCCCCGTTTGTCTCAAACGCCCATCCAGCGGCACTAGACTCGGCATGCTATAAGAAAAGGGAAATCGTTGACTAATGTTTTACAACATAACACCAAGACTGGGGAGCAAGACTTAAGCATCAACCCTCGACTGAAGCAATGCGACGTCAAAATTCGACTCGTTTCCCAGTCGCAAACCATGTCCACAATACCCGAATTTGGCGAACGAAAACCAACTTCGTTCGAAAACTGAAACTTCACAAGTGCATTTCAGACACTGAAACACTTAGACAAATACGCAATGACAAAAAAGAAGTCAAAAAAGAAAAGTTTCATTTCTATTGGTTATAGAAGAAGTTCGTGTACAAGTTTCCAAAAAATTCCTACTAGCAGGGGCCGAACCCGCATCTATACACGGCTAACAAAATGCAAATCAAAATACACCGAGAGAGCATTCCTAATCTTTCTTTTTCCTTAGCTTCCTCCTCGGCGTGGACCTGCTGGAGCCATCGCCAATCTTCCTCTTCGAGCCTTTGCTTTTTGGCGGTTGATCTTCAGGCAAAGGCATTATGTCGACGTCCTCCTCCAAACTCGTGTGAATAAGAATGCTCCCTACGGGTGGAGTCGGAGGAACGGGATCAATTACAGAAGGTGGAATGGGCAGTCTGGTGAGAAAGACAGTACCACCAGGGGACATCATTCCGAGCGGGGCGGGTCCAGATGCTGCCATCCCACCTCCAAAGCTGCCATAAGCCGCTGCTGCCAGTTCAGCGTCAATCTTAGCAAACATCTCCTCTTTGGTTACTGCTTGAGCCCCGCTGGGGGCATCAGCAGTCGGCGTTAAAGAGCTTGTAGCAGGATCAGTTCCGCTCATGACAGATGATAAGTCAGCACGAGGATCGCCGTGGCGGCGAAAAAGTTCATCCATTAGCTACTCATCGAACAAGATCGTACTCCCCTGCATGTCATCGAGCAGGGCAGGTGTGCTCACGGTGATTGCTTCGGTCACGATAGCCTCCTGCGCTTGATATGATTCTTGAGTAGCAGAAGGCACGGCCGGTGCAGCATCAATCACTGGACAAAGAATAAAGGAACTGTTAGAACTTAACTCGAACGAAGGCTTCGACTTAAGAAAGAAAAGTGGAATGTTCAGAATACCTTCCTCAATTCGACTTGTAGGCGGTAGGGCGACATTTGTAACTTGCGCAGCAGCCGGAGACATCTGCGGCTGATCTGGATTGTAAGCATGAACAGCCTGGGGATCGACCGCAGACGAGGATTTGGGCTGGGTTGACACGGGAACTTCGAGACTTGCTTCATGATGATCAACTCCAGAACCCTCTCCTACTTCAAAGTGCTGGGCGCCAAGTTTTTCCTTCTCACGCAGAATCATCGACTCATGGAGAACCTTCTTTTCTTCCTCAGTCAGAATACGATTCTCAAGTTCGAATTCATCCACAGATTCGCCTTGATGCGCCTCCTTTTCTTCCTCCACCAGTCGGCTCCAAGCATTATAGAGATGCGTCGAAAAGTCATCGAGCCAGGCTAGGCCCCTGTGCCACAGCACATTAGCATTATAAACAACAAGGAGGTCTTCGATGTCGGCCTCTAGCCTGGACTCGGCCAGCTTCACCCTCTCCTCGACCTCAGTCTCTACCTTCTGGACTTTAGCCACCACCGCATCCCGTTCATCCCTGAGCAGAACAGCCTGTTCGCACGCCTCCTGGGCTGCGTTGTTCGCGTCATCTTTCTCCTTGGCCATATCAACAAATTTGGCCTTGAGTTCATTAAGCTCCTTGACCTCCGCGTCCCGCTCAACAATGACTTTGGTGTTCCGGTGGCCCATCTCCTCCACCAGGGCAACGTGAGTCTGTCCCAACCTCTCCATCTCCGCCTTCGCTTCGTCAGTCCTTTTAACGTCCTCAATCTCATATTTCCGAGAAGACTCGGACTCAGCGGAGAGTACCTGAATAATCTGATCTCTTTTGGCGAGCTCGGTCTCCATCTTCTCGAGCGCTTTGGCTTGCTCAAAGGCCACTTTGGAAGCTTTTTCGGCAGCCTTTGCCCACTCTCGGTACTGGGTGTATATATCGTGAACATAATCGTGCATCGTGCCTTCTACCCCTGATTGAATTCTCTTTAAGTGTGGTGGGAAGACATAACCGTCAAAGCAGATATTCGGAAAGTCCTTCCTCATCTGAGCCAACTTAAGAGCTCATTCTACTGTGGGTTCAGCAGGGACCTGCTCAGTAATCATAGAGGCGGTAGTCTCGATTCTCTGAAGATGAGTCTCGGGTCTGGAAGAATGAGAAGACGGCCTATGACGGGGAGGTTCAGGCGGATGTGAGACAGAAACGGGGGGCAGAGACGGAAGTCTAGGAGGAGGAGAGCGTGATCTGGATCGATGTCTATACTCTTTGTCACGCCCATACTGGTCCTGGTTAGAGTATTCGCGATCGCGATCTCTACCTGAATCCCTCCTGCGGGAATCATAGTAATCAGAAGCCTTTCGGGCTGAGCGAAGGTTCCCGAGCATAGATCCTCTACCAGACATAGTACCTGAAAATGAGAAACAAGGAAAGAGTAGTGACTTCTTAAGTTGGTCGATTTATAGTCGTGAATCATGCAGTGTAGTGAAGTGTATGCATGTGCAACCCCTCGACCAACCGGAAATGTCAGCCGCACTCGTGGCAGGCGACCCGCTCGGTTCATGAACACTATCAAGCTCCTCCATCCCGGCGTCGTGTGGAGATGACACAAAATCCAGAATCAGAATATCATCAAGCCCTGCAAAAGGACTCTCTATTTGCGGGGGCGGAGCCTCCGAAATTCTAACCCCAAGGAAAGGTAAAGATACGATCACAGATTTAAATCTCTTCGATTTAGGTCGTTTGTGAGCAGCGGCCTTGCCTTTTCTTCTTCCTCCCGAATCCAGAACATCGGCAGAAGGCCCAGCTGGGAGCTCGGTGTTGGTAGGCGTTCTTTTCGGATCAACTTCTTCGGCGATCACGACTGTGGGCGCTTTGCGCTTCACCCATTTCTTCGGGACCACTCTATGTATCCCTTCCAGATGTATGCTCTATCTCCGTTCTATCAGCCCGACAGTCCTCAAATTCCTGTCAATCAGAACTAAGTCTATGTGCCTCTCTTCGCCTGGAAACGCTTGAAGAATCCGAACAAGCTCTCTGAAGTATGCGCCATCGGGACGAGAGATTGCAGCTATAAGGAATGGAAAAGTATGTCAGTTTTGAAGTCAGTTACTAATATCTCGGTGATTCAAGAAAGGAATGGCAACACTTACGTCTATCCAACCACCGCCTGGCAAACCCAGGGAGGCATCGAACATAGAACCATTCGATTTTATAGTAACTTAATCTTTCCCAGGAGCCCAGTACAATATGGCAGTTTTTGATTGCTTCCAAGAAGGTGAAAGAGGGGCTATCTCCATGACTCTTGACGTTGAATAAATATCTGATCTCGATCGGCTTCGGCGGTCGAAAAAGGATCTCCATAAACAGAACGAAGGTGCTATTCAGCAGTGCATACCCATTGGGGTGCAGTTGAGAGGGAGCTATTCCAAGAAACGATAACATCTCCCTTATATATTGATTGAAGGGAGGGAGCGTCCCCGCTATGCAAGCGTGACGGTTGAAAGCAGTAAACCCCTCCGGGGGATTGTGTGGCCTGTCGGTCGGCCCAGGAAGTAGCACGTCGTCAAGCAACAAACCATGCCTTAAGCAAATCCATCCTAGCATATCTTCGGAGAGACCCGACGGCACAGAATCTGTTGGATTGAGAAAAAACGAGCACCCGGGCGCTCGTCCGGAGCTGGCTCTATAACTTCGGCTTCAATAGCCGGTATCTCTATGGTTGGAGGAATAGAAATTGGGAGTTCCGGCTGCTGAGAACTTGAAGGATCCATGACTAGCTAGCTTATAAAAAAATCAATGTTAAACTGACAAATAATGCTCGTGCATCCCCCAGTGTAAAGTGTGTGAGTGCATTGTGCAGTGCAATACTGTATATCAGTTGAGAAGATCAACAGGATTAAAGGAAGCGTGTAAACGATGAGACTTCGGAATTCAGTCGAAAGGACCGTCATCGCTGACCATCACAACCGTACCATCCAGCTATTAATTATCATTCCAAGTTAAAGTTTGGTGTCATTCTGATAAGTTCCAGTTCTGTCGACGAGCTTCGATAGGCAATCAAATATGTGATGAAATGGTTAAGTCCCGCAATACAATTTTGAAGCTCGTCGGATTCAATTGTTCAAATGTGCAAGGAGTTTCAAATTTTTTAATGTTCAAATCGTGTCGCTCACGAAATCCATGTTCGCATCGATAAGCTATGGTCGTGTGCATATGAGTCAAAATCGATCAGAAGGTTGGCATGTAAGTTCGACTCGAACTAAAAGGCTCGATTCAAAATCCCCAGTTCGACTCGCTCCCCAAGACCATCGAGTTCGACTCGGTCCCAAGACCATGCGTTTCGACTCGCTCCCCAGGACCACTCAGTTCGACTCGCTCCCCAGGACCGCTCAGTTCGACTCGCTCTCAAGGACCATTGGGTTCGACTCGGTCCCAAGACCACGCATTTCGACTCGCTCCTGAGGCCACACAGTTCGACTCGCTCTCAAGACTGCACGCTTTGACTCGATCGAAAACCACCCTTTTCGACTCAATCCAAGGACATCGTTTCGAGTCCATCAGGTGCGACCCCTTCGTATCGATCCATGGATTCAAAGCACTCGATTCGATGCGAAGCTCCACCACTGATCGATACGGAGACCTTCGCCTCATCATCTCGAAACCCATACTCCATCGAGACGAAGCTGAGGCTAGGGAGCTTTCGATTGATCACGACTTCGATCGATTTGGTGTTAAGAATCAAGTCTCCTCGTTTACGTGATGGTTTCGTTCAATGGATTACTTAAAATTTGTCAGTTAGTTCAAATGGTTGAAGATAGGAATCGATTCGAAGGCAAAGACTTTTCTCTTGAGAGGCTCTGGAGCGATATGAAAGCAAGGCAGATAAAGATGAAAGGTAAAAAGTGAAGAAACGGCTAAGTACAAAGTATTTATATGGACTTGGAAACGAAGGAAACAAACGATTCATATCCCGGTGGATTCAAACACGTGCTTCGACTCCCTCTCCAATGCGCTGATGCGAAGCTCCCCTTCGTATCGCTCGACTTCGACTCCGTCTGCGATGCAGAATTACGAGCCATCACTTCGACTCGCTCCTCCGTCTCCTGTGCACTTCGACTCGCTCCTCCGTCTCTTGCGCATTTCGACTCGCTCCCCTTCGACTCCGTCTCCTGTGCGTTTCGACTCCGGCTCCTATGCAGTTCGAATCCAAGACCGAGTCGAACAAAGCAGTTCGAACCAAAACCGAGTTGAACAACCAGTTCGAATCCATAGAACCATGACTTCCAGAGACCGACTCCATCGACTCAACATGCTTACTTCGCATCCATAAATCCAATGAAAATCATCTTCGTTGTTTCAACCCTTCACATCGATCCAAGAGAGGATCGTTACGAAGGAACATTCGAAAGCAACCATCGAGCGTTGTTACAGTGAATTTCACATCGGTTTAAGAGAGGATCGATAAGTAATTCAAAAGTAAAATGAACTAACAACGACTCGAGAACATTTTCAGGAATCAAAAACTCATCCAATAATGATTACAACAACAAACGGGTAACCACCAGCATACAACAATCAGTTGCAACAATACATGGTACAGCGATCAACAGTCAACAGTTTACATTATCAAGAAGAATGGTCAAAGGTTACAGCTTTCGTCGGAAAGACAATAACTATTCAGAGTAAAGATGGCAGTATTTCAAAGCACATCATGTTTCCACAAGACGTACTTTGGGAGGCAAATGTTATCCCGCCTTTTGGCAAGGCCGTAACACCAAGGAAGTGACTAGTAGCCAACAACGACCCGTCCTAGAGATCAGTTATACACAGGCTCACTATGGATATCGATGAATTTTATCCGAGTCCGGATCGGGCCAAAATTGGTAGGACATGACAAGCTAAGCCATGAGAGTCAACGTTCCAAATCTTAGGTCAATCCGAGTTCGTATGCTCAAGTTATGGACGATGCAAAGTTGGATGAAAACAAATCTCCGTTTCGACTTGCTTCCTTCGACTCGCTTTGCAACCATCAGCAATGATAGCTTCGACTCGCTCCGTTTGCCTACTTCAACTCGCTCCGTTTGCCTACTTCGACTCGCTCCGTTTGCCTACTTCGACTCGTTTTGCTCAGAGGCCAACCTCGAGTTGTTCAGGTTCGACTCGCTTCATAACCATCAGAAGTACTTACTTCGACTCGCTTCGCCTAGATGCCTTCTTTGACTCGCTCTAGTCGAGCCACTGATCGGCTCCATCAACTTCGACTCCATTGGCAAAGCCACTGCCCAAACCTTTCAGGACGCTCCATTTCGAATCGCTCCACCAGTGCGAACTTCGACTCGCTCGATCTAGGCATACTTCGACTCGCTCGATCTGGGCGCACTTCGACTCGCTCGACCAGTGCGTACTTCGACTCGCTTGAAACAACATCAAGGGCAGAGTGAAATTCAAGCGCCACATCACCGAGTCGAAAGGAAGCGAGTCGAAACGGAAACGAGTCGAAGGAAACCGCCTACCGAAAACCTCATTTCGTATCGATCATATCTCCCAATCTACAAGTCCAAATGCTATGAAATTTTCATAGAAGACAACGTGCATGCTAAAGAATGTCCACGCCAAATTTCGACTCCATTGGATGAAATCTTGATCGAGTCAAAATCTATTCGTGTCGATCACGGATCGGACCGAAACTTCACGGGCTTGGGCGTGCGAGCCTGGTCACATGCCAGAGGGGGTCTCCCGAAATATGCGCGAGATATCAGCCTCCTACCCCTATAAATAGACCTCCAAGGCCAATAGAAAAAGGGTTCTTCTTCCTTTTTGAGATCTCCAACGCCCGGGCTCCGCCAGATCCAGATCTGAACTTAATTGTGCTGCTACCAACGAAATTCATTGCTGCAAATCATATTTACCTGCTGTAATTCATTGAATTCACTTGTAATCCTCAAAGAAAGATCAATAAAGCAATCAACTTCATAGTGGACGTAGGCAACACGCCGAACCACTCTAAATTCTTGTGTCTCCGTGCATTTTAATTACTCTCATTATCTGTTTTTGGAGTTTTTGTTAGATAATCCTATTTTTCCATTTAATTTCTTCATTTTATCTCTTTAAAAACTTTCGAAGAGTGTTGTGCCCAATTTTGGTACAAACATTTATAGAGTTGTAAAAGCCCATGGTCATATAATGGAATCAAACAACGACCACGTAATAGAATGAAACAATAGCCATATTAAAAATATCACTATACGTCATACTAACAATGACCACATAGTAGAACCATACAATGGTCACATAAACAATATCATGGTACATCATTTCAAGTGAAACAGTATAGTGCGAATACAACAACAACAACATAGAATCAATAATGGTCATATAAACAATAATAGAACAAATGTCCAAACAATAAAATCAACTGGAACATATAAACAATACATATGTCTTTAAATTATAGAATCAACGGTCATCCTAAGTGTACCGCACCATCGTCGTTGTCGTCATCATTAAAGTCATCATCATCGCCCTTTGCATCATCAAAATCAACAAGAATGCCATCACCAACCCAAAATGTAGCAAACTGAGCATGCAGATCATCAATCTATGCTTGCATCGCTTGCTGAGCCTGCTAACTGAGCATCTGAGTATGAACGAGTGTCATATAATGAATATCAGCAATATATTGTATATTGTCATCCAACCTACCTGCATATTGTAATTACAAATAATATATCAGTATACATCTACTTAACTAATATTGTACAGTGAATTAATAATTTATTTAATTACCTCGAAAGGTGGGTATAATCTTACAGTAGGGATACCAACAATATCCTGATCCCATGGATAAACTATTGGCCGCTTGATAAGAGTACCGCTGATATCATATGCTCTAAAATAGGCATCAAGATCGAAGTCCATGAACTGCCGAGAGTACTAGGATGAAGTGGGATCAAACGAAAATGGAGATGTTTGAACTCTACCGAAGGTTAGATGTGGACCTATGTGATTAGAGTTCACTCCTTGAGAGTAGTCAAGTAACACGTAGCGTCGAGGAGCAACTCTAACCCAATATATGTCAAAATCCCCATCGGCTAGGAAAACTTCGAAGCATTTACCATCTAGCCTATCTCTGTCCCAGTATATCTGCGACCCAATAGTGCGACGTCTACCGAACATGTCATCGCAAGATAATGGATCTCTAGGAATACGTAGCTCCCTAGTAGTCTGATACCAACATCTCTCTTCCAAATACCAAATAGGAAGAAAGACTGGTGTATGTAAAACAATCATCCGTTTACACAAGTGATATCCAATAGAAACAGGATGACCATTATACATCTAGCCAATTTATGTCATGATGATCCAATATGAAGCCCATGGTGCCCATAGAAGATTAGCCCTACACCTCAAACCAATTTGTGATCGGGCCTCCATCAAGTTATGTCTAACCCCCATAAGCGCATGAGAAATATACTAGAGGAGCTCCCATCATCTTATGCATGGGAAGTATGTCTTCCCTGCCTAGTTAACTGTCATAACAATGAGGGGATGCATATTTGCCGTGTACTCATAGTACTAGCACGACAAAATATACTAGAAGCCAAACATTTGCCTCACCTCCCCAAGAGCATAACAATCAACAGCAGTGTACAAATATTCAAGTATAGAGGACCCCCAGCCTATGGTATGGAGCTGATCTAGATCGACCAACGTGGCAAGATACCCTAATCTAATGGTACTCTTTTGGTTTGAAGAAAAGTCAAACCAAATATATGAGAAGTGCCTAAAGACAGCATCACTCACAGCATCGATATCCATATATGCTGTAATATACTCCTGTAGATATGTCAAGGGAACATCACTCGAAGAAACATGACACCGTCAAATGTGATAGATATACGGTGAAAAGCTCAGGACTCTCATATGAATAATCAAAAGGAAAAGACATCCTATCTGGGCCTCCTATCTCAATCTCAATCAACATAAAAAATCGATGAGGGTAATGCCGAGCTCGAAATCTGGAAAATGAAAGTTGTGTGTGGTAGGCCACCACCTCTCGACTAGGGAGGATATGAGTGAACGATCAAATGACTGAGGGGTCGAATTTGTAAGAAAAAAAGCAAAAAGACTGGTCTATAGCCTATCTACTAGACCATGAGGAAGTATATCGCAGTACTGTGTTATACACTTTTGACCAACTGCCCCGACAACTGACATAACGGGTCAATAAAATAAACAATAGTTCGCGATTAATGTACGATCGACGGAACATCGATTGATATACTGTGTAAGTAACAGATTTATATAATAAACAACAGTTCATGATTAATATACGATTAACGTAACATTCGTGTACTAATAGTTATTTAATATTTAGAATTATACCTCGACTGTATTCAAAGTTGTCCACATGCGATGTGTGTATCCCTCAGATAGCTCGTGCAAGATCCGTAAGTTATTAATCGTCGTCTCGAGGCTAGGAGCAATATGAAGTGGACCGACTAGCACATCTGTCTGTTGTCGGATGGTACATCTTGCAATTTCGGTAACGTGTGGCGGCATTTCAACGATTTTTGGAATTAAAAAGAAAATTAGGAAGAATGATAATGAGCGGATAGGCTGTGCGCGACTTCTATAAACGTTCAACATCGGACGCCTATTTAATAGGTACCCAATACTTGGATGCTTATTGAATAAATGTCCTATTGGCATTCCTCTTAATCTAAAGGGTTGCTGAATATCGAACCGTTTAGCTGTTGGAGTTGGTCTGAGCCCTACTAACTCATGGAGTTGCTCTTAGGCCTACTAACTCATGCTCACACTTCAAAAACGTTGGCAAACTTAACATTGTCCAAGCCTGCCTCTCAGTTTCACCCAATAAAAACCAATCCCTTGTTTCTAGTGGTCATGGATAACAAATACCACACCTCATCTTTTATCAATTCAAAGCCATTCGTCTTCAGTTCACGGAAGACAATCTCTAATGTATATGTATGTAATCTCTAATTATTCCCATCTTTTTTTTTTGTTTTTTTTTTTGTTTTCCTGTTTAAGTTTTTTTTATTGCAATGCGATTGTTTTATAGTTTGAATTGAATGGTATTTAGAGTCATCATAACGGTCGTTAATATTTTAATTATTGGTAGGCTTAAATGTTTAGGATTGGGTCTTTATTTCAGAGGTTTGCTTGTTGTATTATTGATAATTTTACTGTTTTCACATTCGAATTAGGTGTAGCTTAAACACTTCGTTTGGGTTCATAAACTTTCATTCTTCATAACTCCTATCTTTTGGATATTGGGGCTAAAATGCCTACAATGATTTCGTTAAAAAAGTGTCTGCAAGAAGCTTGGCAAATGTAGAAACTCCCCTCTAACAGAAAAGAAAACGTCTTGTATAATTGAGAATATATTTTTTGACCCTATGGCATCAAGGTACACATTCATAGCAGTTGTGTAACTCTTTCAATCTAGTCGCTTTACTTTGGCATGTAACTAAACAGGTAGATAATGTCCCAAAATATCATGAATTGCAGTTCTTGCTATTATGATATATGCATGTCTTGTCTACATAGGTTAAGCAAGCCTTCTTTGAATCGAGATGTTCCAAAATTAGAATTTCTTTGGGAAATGTTTTGCTAAACCTTAAGTGAAATTTGCTACCATTGACATCAAATATCTAAGAATTTTTAAAAATAAAAGAAGTTGTTTATTTTAAAAAGATCATTTTGGAAGAAAAATCAGTATGCGAATGAGTAATTCTATAAATTTTTTAGAGTAAAAAGTAAAAACTGGTTGTGTTGAATTCAAAGAATATTTGAAGGGATTAACACAGTAAGAATTTACCAAAGTTTATTAGTTATTTGAAACTGCAGTGTTACAATATTTTTTCCCATTGTACTATCTTTGTGTCATCACTAGATTATCCTAAACTTATTCTACAAAACGTCTTTATATCATAACATAGCGAAGGATGGATATTATCGCATACTAAAGGATTCCTTTTTTTCTTTTTTTCTTCTTTTGCTACAATCTTTTTATTTGCTTGCGGATTCCCTAATCATCCTTTGGTAACCATAGTAGGATGTCTTCTGAATTTTGTATTATGGCTTTGCAACTACCTAACCATGGCCGTTTCAATATGTTAAGCATTGAGGTCTGTTAGGAAGGATAGTAAGATAAACAAGTTTTGATACTATTTCTTATTTGCTGCTTATGCAGTATGAAATTTAAGACATTTTTGAATGTTGTTTAATTAATGTCAATATGATTCGATCCCAAGATCTTTAGATAGACAGACTAGAGATATACCACTATCCCATAGTGTACATCCAAAATTTAAGATATATCCATAACATTAAACATGTTACTGTATTTATGCATCGAAGATTCTTATACTTCATTAATTATTATCTTTATATCCGCTTATTTGTGAATTTGTGATGTTAGGTCATAATTTTGAAGGATGCAGTTTGATGTTATATTTCAAACATATTTATCTTTTTAATATGTTTGTTATATTGAAGCAATGAGGTTTATAGGTAACTTCCTAATCCTTCTCTTTCATAACCACGACTTTAGGTTAATGGGTGATGCTGTATTTTACAATTCCATCCCCCCATCAAAATGTAATCTATTGGGCTCCTGCAACAATATAAGAGAAGTAGGAAGAAACTATAGTAGCAATAATGAAAGAGGGAACTATGAGCGCATATACATTGACAAACGTGGGAAACCAAGAATCCTGAATCCAAAGAAGACATCAAGGAAGAAAGGTATATTTTGAAGTTGTTAGATATTTATCTACTTGATCATGTTTTGTTCTCATTGTTAGCGCCAAAATTGATCACTAACCCCCAAATCGAGATGAAAGCACCAAATACCAATCACAGCTCAGAGATAGAATGTATGTAGAGAGCAATAATGTGAAGAACAGTTAAAACTGAAATGAAAGCAGTAAAGAACAACAGATTTTATAGTGGTTCGACTAACTCCGGCCTACGTCCACTCCAGAAGTTTGCTTTTTATTGCTGTAATAATCGATTACAGTTACAAAATGGCAGAGTTGCCTTAGCCTTAGAAAAGAGAAAGTAAGAGAGCAGAAAGAAGATCCCCTTTTACTGTGCCTCTGCCTCTCTATTTATAGACAAAAATAGATTGGACTTCCCTGGTGGGCCTGACAGTCGAGTACCTCAGCCCAAATGGAGTGGTCTCCATATGCCGAACCATAGATGTCGAACGCTGAATGCCGAACAAGGTGTGAATGCCGAACGAACTCCTCATGCCGAACGTTGGGAGGTGCGAGGTACCAAGGTATCGAGGTACGGAGGTGCGAGGTACCAAGGTGGGAGGTACCGAGACATGGAGGTGCGAGGTATGGAGGTGCGAGGTGCAGAGGTATCGAGATGCGAGGTACCGGGGTATCGAGGTGCGAGGTGCAATGCCGAGCGAGGTGAGGTATGCCGAACGAGGTGAGGTATGCCGAACGACTCATCCAATGTCGAACGCTCTCTAATGCCGAACGATCCATCCAATGTCGAACGAGACTTATGCCGAACGATCCATCCAATGCCGAACGAGACTTATGCCGAACGACCCATCCAATGCCGAACGATACTTAATGCCGAACCTCCGTCATGCCGAACCATGTCTGATGCCGAACGATCTCTAATGCCGAGCGCCTCTAAATGCCGAGCGCTCCTGGAATGCCGAACGATCCCTCTATGTCGAACGACGATCTCTCTATGCCGACCAGCCTCCAACGCCGAACCATCCCAATGCCGAGCGACATCTGCCAAACTGCCTAGGCCGAGCCATGTAATTTCTCCACTCCTTTTCCCAACGACATATTCAAGTGAACTTCATCATTTTAAACCGAACCCATCATACTTTAGTCTCGATAGTTGTGAAGTTGTTTAAGTTAAATCCGTCTGTCTGCGGCTTTGCCAAAAGGCGGGTTAACACTTGCCTCCCAAAACATGCCTTGCTGTGAAAGGTGTGTTTTGAATAGCCTCAAGTCCAATATCCCAAGTATGTATGTTATCCACAACCATACTTTCCGATTCATAATCCAATCCATTACCAAGCCATCTTATCCGAGTGCCACGGCCATATCCTGATCCATTTCCACGACTGTTCCGAGTCGATGTCTGATTCTTATCCAGTAACCAAGTCCTTACCCAATTCCACATCCATCTGAACCCGACTACCGAGTTCCAATCCATCCATATTCAATAACCTATAACCATATCCGTGACCTCTCCGAGTCGATATCCAAATCTGGGACCGCTCCGGGTCCTTGTCCGAATCCTTAGCTATTCATAGCCAATATCCAAATCCGTAACCTCTTCGGGTTCTTGCCAAGCGCAATCCACACTTGACGACCTACGTTAAGTAATTTCATGGTGTTCATGGTTCAGTGTCCCTGAACGTCGAAGAATGCCATGACTTAAGTCCTAAGTCGAATCCTGGTCACTCCGGACCCTTGCCGAGCATAGTCCATACTCGACGACCTAAAATAGTAACCGATAGTATATGGCCTAGGTCCTAGGCCGAATCCTAGTCTCTCCGGACCCTTGCCGAGCATAGTCCATACTCGACGACCTTTTAGCCAAAATCCAGAGAAAATCCAATCAAAATCCGATCCGAAATCCAAATCCAAAATAGAAAACCAGAAACCCATATCGAAAATCCATACCAAAAAACAAACATCCAAACCTGAATCCAAACCAGAAAACGAGCAAAACAGGGAGTTCAAACCAAACTCCAAAACCAAACCAGAAAAAGCAAATGTCCAAGTCAAAGGAAAAAACAGATTTCGCAAACCCGGGCGTCTCGGTAAGCCATCATCTCAGAGCATGCCTGAGGGTTATCTCCGACCCCGTACATGAGTAAGTGATTTAACCGTTTGCCCGGAGTTTGTTACTTATTCCAAACCATTAAAATTAGTTGATGACCAATCGGCCACCATTTCTGGGCCTCATGCCCTCGTCGTTCAAGGTAGGCGGTGGCTGCTCCTGTTCCACCGCCGCATTCCGAGTTCCGACATACTGTCGCAACTGACCATTCCTTATATGCTCCTCGATTATATCCTTTAGATGCCGACAGCTGTTAGTGTCATGCCCGTCCAGGTCATGAAAAAGACAGTGCCTTCCTGACGTCTTTTCTCGTTCTGAGGGTTCCCTCCTTGCTGGCCTTCGATAAGAAAGGCGATCTCGAGTATCTAAGAAAATCCGTTCCAACGTTGCATTCAATCATGTGTAAGTGGAGAACTTTGGTTCTCCCCAGCGCTTCCTTTTACCTTTATCCTCGCCCCCACCCGAGCTTTTACCGGGTAGTCCTCCATCCTTAGTCGTGTTTACTTTCTTTGGCCTCATGTCCAAACATGCATCTTCTTGTCGAAGAAATCTTTCAGCTTCATGAAAGAATTCCCCAAGATCCAACGGTGGGTCCCGTACCAGTGATACTTTGAAATCCGAGTTATCTCTGACTCCTGATACCGCAGCCATCAGAACCATTGATGGATCTGGCCGATCCACCGAAGCGACTGCTGCATTAAATCGAGTTAAGAATGTCCTGAGCGATTCATCTGCCCCCTGTTTGACTGACGTTAGCGTCATCACGTTCTTTGGCCTTTTTATGTGAACTCGAAACTGACTTAAGAACTTGTCCACCAGTTCTGTCCATGTTCCAATGGATCCATCCTCCAGCTGTCTAAACCACATAGCAGCAATTTCAGTCAAGTACAGGGAGAAACATCGGGCCATAACCTCCTCCGTTGCCCCCAGCACTTCCATATGCCTAGTGTATCTCATCAAGTGGTCGGTGGGATCCGTCTTCCCGTTGTATACTTCCAGAGTGGGTAGTTTGAAATCGGACGGATTCCTAGCTGTCCTGATGTTCCGGGTAAACGGACTTTTGTTAACTCCCTCTGAATCCCTATTTGTCAGACCTCCGCGAATAGTCCGCCTGATAATGTCAGCCAATCTAGTGTTTCCAACTAATCCAGACTGCCCCCCAAGTCCCCGAGGAAATTCTGGCACATATTCTTCATCACGTTCTCCTGGTGGCGTGCCCCCGAGTCTAGGTCCATCTAGATTGTTAACTGTTTGTTGATTGGGAGCTGCCCCCTGCTGATTCACTCCATCTGTCCGTTGGTTGAGTTCCTCCGGTCCAGCTCCATGATCTTGAGCACCTGCAGTTCCTGGTTGTCCAAATTGCCTAAGAAGAGTCTGCATCATCTCCTCTTGCTGTTTCATCATCTGCTCTTGCATAGAATTCATCATCACTTGCATCTCGTCCCGAGTTATGTAGATGGATGCATGACCCTCTCCAGCTCCAGAAGATGCCGCTTGACTTCCTTCCTGATTGCTTCTTTCCACTGCTTGCCTCTTCGTTGGTGGTCTTGCCATTGCTTTCTAAGATCCAAGTTCCTAACTTCAAAATTCCTGAGTGTTTCAATTTCTCAGTGAAAGCACCAAAGTGTTAGCGCCAAAATTGGTCACTAACCCCCAAATCCAGATGAAAGCACCAAATACCAATCACAGCTCAGAGATAGAATGTATGTAGAGAGCAATAATGTGAAGAACAATTAAAACTGAAATGAAAGCAGTAAAGAACAACAGATTTTATAGTGGTTCGGCTAACTCCGGTCTACGTCCACTCCAGAAGTTTGCTTTTTATTGCTGTAATAATCGATTACAGTTACAAAATGGCAGAGTTGCCTTAGCCTTAGAAAAGAGAAAGTAAGAGAGCAGAAAGAAGATCCCCTTTTACTGTGCCCCTGCCTCTCTATTTATAGACAAAGATGGATTGGACTTTTCTGGTGGGCCTGGCAGCCGAGTACCTCAGCCCAAATGGAGTGGTCTCCATATGCCGAACCATAGATGTCGAACGCTGAATGCCGAACGATCTTCTCATGCCGAACGTTGGGAGGTGCGAGGTACCGAGGTATCGAGGTGCGAGGTATGGAGGTGTGAGGTACCGAGATATGGAGGTGCGAGGTATGGAGGTGTGAGGTACCGAGACATGGAGGTGCGAGGTATGGAGGTGCGAGGTGCAGAGGTATCGAGGTGCGAGGTACCGGGGTATCGAGGTGCGAGGTGCAATGCCGAGCGAGGTGAGGTATGCCGAACGAGGTGAGGTATGCCGAACGACCCATCCAATGTCGAACGCTCCCTAATGCCGAACGATCCATCCAATGCCGAACGAGACTTATGCCGAACGACCCATCCAATGCCGAACGATACTTAATGCCGAACCTCCGTCATGCCGAACCATGTCTGATGCCGAACGATCTCTAATGCCGAGCGCCTCTAAATGCCGAGCGCTCCTGGAATGCCGAACGATCCCTCTATGTCGAACGACGATCTCTCTATGCCGACCAGCCTCCAACGCCGAACCATCCCAATGCCGAGCGACATCTGCCAAACTGCCTAGGCCGAGCCATGTAATTTCTCCACTCCTTTTCCCAACGACATATTCAAGTGAACTTCATCATTTTAAACCGAACCCATCATACTTTAGTCTCGATAGTTGTGAAGTTGTTTAAGTTAAATCCGTCTGTCCGCGGCCTTGCCAAAAGGCGGGTTAACACTCATCTTAATCATATAGTTTGCATTAAATTCAAAGCATGGTAAACGACCTGCATTATTTACTTCTAAATGTATGGTGAAATGATTATATTGCTGACTACTGTTAATGTTATGTATTTGTTTGCTTGTACATAGATATAATTACATGTCGACAGTGCAACATAGCGTTCTGTTCTTGTTTTGATCATATGGTTTGCATTAATTAAATAACAAGGTAAATAATCAGAATTATCACTGATAAATGTAGAGTTAAATGAGTGTATCGCTAACTACTGTTATGTTAACTAACTGATTATTACAAGAATAGGTGGTTCATTGAGAGGAAAAGGCTGGAAATACGGAACAGGGTTTGTTGATGGAATATTTCCTGTTCTTAGTCCCATGGCTCAACAAATTTTGAAATATGAACTTAAAGAAGCAGACAAAGAAAGAGTGTGGGCTGCATTAGATACTCTTCCTCCCACTCATAATCTGTGGGATGATTTAATAAATGTAGCTGTTGAACTTCGTCTTAATAAGCAATGGAATCCAACAGTTTTGGTGAGTTCATTTTTTATAGTCTTTTTTAGTTCTACTTAGAACTGGAAAATTATATGGATAAGTGGAAGTAAGTGCAGTGATTAGTTAATGATTTTTTCTTTGCAGATTTGTGAGTGGATTTTATACAAGAGTTCTTTTCATCCTGATGTAATATGCTATAACTTGCTAATAGAGGCTTATGGCCAACTAAATCAATACAAGAAGGCAGAATTGATTTACTTGAACTTGCTGGAAGCTCGATGCATCCCAACTGAAGATACATATGCTCTCCTCTTACGATCTTACTGTTTGTCTGGCTTGCTAGATAAGGCTGAGGCTGTTTTTGTCGAATTGCGTAAAAATGGCATCCCTCCAAGTATATGAAACTTCTATTACAATATTCTCTAAAGTCCAGGAAACTACTCATTTTTGGAAGTATAACAAAAACTGCCTGTTGCTTTAAAGCACAAAAGTTGGTCATTGGTACACAACTACATAAAAAATGATTGAAATGTACTGAGTTGAAGCACAGGAAGATTTTTGCTATGCTGCCAAAGATGATGTTTAATGCAATCAAGGTCATGATTTTGTCATAAAAGTTTCAGCATTGAATGATGAATTTATGCAGAGAGAGCATCACTTTTTACTCAGGTGCTGTAGTGTATAACGTGTACATCGATGGCTTATTGAAAAGAAGAAACACACAAAAGGCTCTAGAAGTTTTTCAGAAAATGAAGAGAGAGAAATGCAAGCCATCTACTGATACTTATACCATGATAATTAATTTATATGGGAAGGTAAACTATGTAACAATTTTGATTCTATTTCTATGGAACAGCTTCTTCACGCAACTTCATTTTGTAGTACATCAAACAGTTATAATCTTTGATTTTTCTCGATCCATATATGCAACTAAAATAACAGTGTTCCACAAATTGAATGTACAGGTTGCGAGGTATTGAATTAGAAATGTTATGTTAATTTGTAGAAAATATTGTAACCATTTAACAGCTAACTTTTTATGTTTTGTGTTTTATGTCAACTGTTTTTAGAACTTGGTGATGAAAACAAGAGTATACACCAACATGGTATGTAAGGATACAGATATATGAGAGAAAAGTAATATATCAGTCAGTAGTTGAACCTTATTTGGCAAGTTAACAGTAGTATATCAGCTACTTCGTATCTTGTATTGTTTCCTCAACATCAGTAGTTATGTTCCGACTCTTTAATTATATCAACATCTACATTTTTTTACCCCTTTTAATGTGTTATATGATTCTATTTTCCTTTCCAATATCAGTCCAATCAATCGGTCATGGCCCAAAAAGTATTTCATGAGATGAGAAATGAGAAATGCAAGCCAAACATATGTTCATACACTGCTCTAATCAATGCTTATGCAAGGGAAGGGCTATGTACCAAGGCAGAAGAAATATTTGAAGAGATGCAAGGAGCCGGTCACGAGCCCGATGTTTATGCATATAATGCACTCATGGAAGCATATAGGTATGCATTAAAAAATATAATCATTTCAGTTAATTACACTGCTGAAATCCACTTCCTTAGCATGTTAAACCAAAAAAAAGTGTACTGAATGTTTTCTCTCTTCTTCCCCGATATAGATTTCTGAATGAATAAAACAGTCGTGCAGGATATCCATATGGAACAGCTGAGATATTCTCATTAATGCAGCACATGGGATGTGAACCTGATCGAGCATCATATAATATTATGGTAGATGCATTTGGTAGAGCCGGGCTCCACGATGGTAACTATTGAATTTTACCTTCGCATAATCATAACTCGAAGTGTACAAAATCTTACAAAATATAATACATATTTTTGTTGATGTTGGTAATTGATCATCACAAATGACAAGCATTTCAAGGGATCGAACCCAAAACCTCTAGAATTACAATATAAAGACCATAGCATTTGAATTAGTAGTCCTTGACTTATATCACACATTTAACTACTTTGAAAACCATTTGCACAAAACATACCTGTTTTTGCCTACATGGAAAATTTTGAAATTTTGTGTTGTTGCTATTTCAAATGGTGTCAATGAATAAAAAAAAATGTATTGATGTATTGGCACTATCTCAGAAAATGCCAGCATATTTTAAAATAAAGTAAATTCGTACAAACATCGTTTGTTTTATGCTATGTATGTTTCTGTAAATAGTTTTCATAGTGGTTTAAATATGCGAATTATTTTGAAAAGTGACTTAAATCGGTATTTTTTTCCTTAAATGTATGCAGATGCACGGTCAGTCTTCGAAGAGCTAAAGCGACAAGGCATGACACCAACAATGAAGTCCCACATGCTCCTCCTCTCAGCCTACTCTAAATCGAACAACATCCCCAAATGTGAAGAAATCCTCAACCAAATTCACAAATCAGGGCTTAAACCCGACACATTTGTCCTGAACTCAATGCTAAACGCCTATGGCAGAACTGGGCAGTTCAAAAAAATGGAACAAGTGTTTACAGCAATGCAAAGTGGGTCTATCAAACCAGATATTTCAACTTTTAACATATTAATAAACATGTATGGGCGTGCTGGATTTCTCGATAAAATGGAAGATGTTTTCATGTCCCTCGAGGAGAATAGTATGAAGGCAGATGTAGTGACATGGACTTCTAGGATAGGTGCTTACTCGAGGAAGAAGAACTATGTGAAGTGTTTGGAGATATTTGAGGAGATGGTGGATTCGGGTTGTTACCCGGATGGTGGAACCGCGAAAGTTTTGTTGAATTCGTGCTCGAATGATGAGGAAATCGAGCAAGTTACGACTATTGTTAGAAACATGCACAAGGAGTTGAGGAATGTATTTGCTATTTGAGCTTTTGGGTGAATGATTTTAAGTGATATTTTGTAAATTGTTGACAACTTATTGTGCATTGGTATGTATGTGTTATGCATGTGATGGATTGTTTGATTTGTTGGTGTGATTTTGTTTGTTTGGATATGATATAATATTATTCTGCTTGTGCTAGATTGAACCTTCCTTTCATATCTTGAGTTTTAGATGCGTGTAAACGAGTAATGTATATATTTTCGGTGAAAATTACGAACGATTTCATGGTTGATAACTTGAATCAATTTTACAACGATTTTTCTTTCGAAGATTAACACATTTCAAATCATTACAATAACTCTTTAAACTATCAAAATGAAATAGAGTGGTGATACTTCATTTTACCAAAAAAAAAAAGGACGTTCATCATTTTACCCATATCGAACGGCAATATATTGCCAGATAACAGTACGAAGCCGAATAGGCTTAACATTCTCTACCAAAAAAAAAAAACGGTGCATTTCATATGGTGGTACAATGCCGATCTATCAACATCTCTAATTAAATTTGTACTGCCGTATGAAACAAAACATAATTATTCAGCATCGTTATGAAATACGTACGAAGAAGCCGTAGGCTAAAAATCCTCTACCAGGAGGGAAAAAAAGGTGCATTTCATACGGTAGTACAGAGCCAATCAACATCTCCAAATAAATTTGTGCTGCCGTATGAAACAAAACATATTTAGAATCGTTATGAAATATGTACGAAAAGTACTATCAAATAATTCATACCGTCGAATTGCAATTGATTTAAAAAAAATTAGGAACTTCGTATTACGTTTAACAGAATCAGAATGAAAAATAAAATTAGCATTAACTTCAAAATCGAATCTGACTGCGATGAATTGGAGTCGACGACGTTGGTTGGGACGACATTGGCTTCATCTTCTTCTTCGAGGCGGCGATCTTTCTTCGAGGAGGCATTACGCGAAGGGACTTGAGAGAATTACCACAGTGACAAAAAATGTATAAAATGACACGACAATAGAGAATAAAGAAAGTTTTGAAGCAAAAAACGATAAAAACAATGGAGGAAGAAGATGTGGAAAAACCGATTCAGGTTTCACAAAGTTGGGACTTGAAATTTCATTAATTTTTTTTCTAAGAATTTGACTTGAAGCAGGAAGAGCTTTATTAGATTTGAACGTAAACATTATAAACTAATTCAATGAAATACAAATTATCTTTCCTTCATTGTTAGAACTACGAGTTTGATAGCTTTTTATATTAAATTACAATTAGAGAAGAATGTAAGGTAGAAGAAAGGAGTAAACCTCGAATAAGCGAAAGGCTGGTTCTATTCTCACTCCGATTTTCTTCTTTCACATCCCAATCAATTTTAATATTATCACATTCCACTTTTTTCTTTTCGCCATTCAATTCATACCGAGATTTGATACAATTGTTTAGGTTGGCGAGGTGAGCGCCTTGTTACTTATTCAAATCTGGCTTCCCCAACCGGAATTTGCCTTTATTTAGTTTTAAGATCTAGTTCGCCGTTGCCATATGCATTCCTAACTCTGCCTTATCCCGCCACCACCTCCACGCCAGCAGTCTAGCAAGAGCTCGAACTTTCGTTTTGGTGGTGACCCTGCTCTGCCGTTCCTCCTTGTACCGGCATTCCAATGGGGTTGGAACAACTTGAAGAAAGCCGTGCCTCTGATCTAAACCTCTACCTTGGTATTGTTGAGCTTTTATTTTTGCCTCGATGCAATCCTTGTTTGATTGTGCGGTTTTGTGCCTTGAATTGGGTGTGCGGTTTTGGGTTATTCTTTGTCAACCGACTAACTGTCTAGCTCCTTAGATACTTGTGGCTTGGTTGCTGTATTGTTCTGGTTGTGTTTCTACTGGTGATGCCGTTTTCTAGGGAATGGAGTTGTTTGCGTTGGTACTTATGTTCTTGCTATGGTGACCATTCTATCTTGTCTTTTTGCACTTTTTCTTCAGCAAGCTCCATGGAGATTGCTTGTAATAGATGCAAGTCTCTTTTGTTGAAGATTAAGCCGTACTCCATGTTTAGAGGTGGTGGTCTCTTGTCATGTCTTCAACCTTTGCGGGTTGCAATTTGTAAGTGTGTGGGGGATATTTTGGGCTTGTAAGTGTGTATGGGGTATCTTGGGCTTGTGCATGGGGGTTGTAAGTTGTTTGGCATACTGGTCAAATGCCTGTTTTAATTGCAGTATAAAACAGTGGACGGTCCACTTTAAAAATTGGTCTGTCTTGCAAAAAAAACTATTTTCAGTGAAGAGCACGATTCGTATCAACTTCGCTGATCGAATGAAATGAAATTGTTGTACGAATTTGCAAAAGTTAAGAGTGATTTTTTGAAAACCAAAGGATATTTGAAAATAAGATCAGAAAGTTAGTTTTAAAATTCAGATATTGTACATAAAGGTTAAAGAGGATGACTATTCTCAAAGAGGTCATCGGCCAAATTTTAGAATTCAAAAGTTGGGACTGTTCTGGTGAACACAGGGTTTGTTAACACGGGATCCTTGTGTGTTGACATACCTTAATAGTGTTTGAAGTGTCCGTTCACTTCAAAATTTAATTTAAAACATTTAAAAAATCAAGAAAAATATTTAAAAATCTTGAAAAATATTTTTAGCAGTTTTTATAATGAATTATTGATGTGAAGTCTCTAATAATAATTTTGAGATACGAGACGGACTAAAACGCTTAAAATGATCATATAATTTTTTGTGCACTTATATTTATAGGTTTGTCATGTCTTTTCACTCTAATACTATTGGATTTAGACGATCATTCAATGAAGTAAAAGAGTTGATTTAAAAAAAATCCTTTTACTAAACTTATCTAAAAATCAATTTTGTGCTATTATGACATTTTTTTGCAAATGATATTGAATTATATTTTAGTATAAATTCAATTTTGATGTGATTTAAAGATTATTTTATTAAATAAATTTAATTATAGTATGTAAGTATTGATATACTCAACATATATATTAGTTTAATGCATAACAACATGATAACAAAAACATATATTATAACGACCCATAATTTCAAACATTTCGTATTTAAATATTTGAATTATTTAAGTATTTGAACTTGGATTAAATATGATCAAATTGATTTTATAACCTTATTAACCTCCTTTTAATTAGTAAGTAATGATGGAAATTTTGTTTTTAAAAAATGTTTACCGAAATAAGTAGTTCAGAGAAATATCGATAATGTAACCGAAATTCGTTTTATCGATAAACGACTTTTTACTTAACAGAAGGTATTCGAACTTGTTGTGCTTGTCTAATTAACGGATGTTTCATTAATTGTAAACTAAAAATAATTTTTTAATTTAAAGGCTTCTAGAAGGTTTTAGAAGATATTTTATGAAGAGGGGTTGTATGGTAATTGACCAAGGAAGAGAATATATTTATTTTGGTCAAAGTGAGGTGTAAAATTGTGCACATGGAGGGAGCATGGGGAAGTGTTTGGCTGATCAAAGATGGGAAATTGGATGTATTTTTATCTTTGTTTAAGTCTTCATAAAGTATTCATTTGTTCATAAACAATATTGCCTAAGTTATGAAAAAATTGCATTCGTCGAGCCTCTTCTCTCTTCATAAACTATAACCAAAACAATTCCAAACTCCACCAGACTTTACCAAAGACCCTAGAACATCATTAGAACATGGCATAACAACTCAAATTTGGAAGAAAAGGAGCACATATCCCCACCTTCTTGGGCCGTCAAGGAAGGCTTTTCTAGGCCTAGGCTTGTGCATATGTCAAGGTAAGGTTGAACTTTGGGCTTGTTTGGTTGAGGTAGGAAGTGGTATCAAGGTTGAGGCTTGTGCTTGGTAGGAGGTTGGAAAAGGTGATTTAACTCTCCATTTGATTGTATGCTTGTATAATTATAGTAAAGTTATTAACTAATTAATGTTGTATATTCAGACCTTACTTGCTTTTCAAAGCAAATGATAAGTGTTAAGCAAGTGATAAGTATTTATGGCGTATATTCTCTTCTACAACCTTCTATAACATATGACATGGCCTTGACATTGTGTATATATGGTTTAATTGATGGTGTTTGGTTTGGGCTTGAATATGAAAAGGTAATATAGCGATAGTCGCTATGAAAGCACTTTTAATCTCCTTATGTTTAAACTAATTCAGATGGTTTATATGTTATAATATTATGATATAATATATATTGGTTGTGCTCTACACGTATATAAGTGTATGCGACAACAAGGATTTGGTTAGGAAAGTTGTAGAATTTATAGAACAAAGTTTGCAAATTTATAAGCAAAAGAGTCGCTATGGATGCACTTTGAAATCACCCCGTGTTCGACTATTTTTGAAGTTAATTTTGGAAGACATCTTTAGGGAAACCTTTAATGTTTTAACAAGTAAATAATAATTACTTCTTATTCTAAAAAAAGTAGAGTTCAAAACATTTAAGAATTGGTCAAACAAAGTTGAGAAAGTTTGGAGTAAAAAGGTCGTTATGAAAACATTCTAACAAATACCTTGTTTTTAGTAATTTTTATAATTAATTTGAAAGATATTCTGAGAAGTTTCTTTTCATGGTTTATTAGGACCATAAATATATTACTCACTATAAAAATTTCAAGTCTTAAATCATTTATTTAAGTAGTGAAAACTGGCAACAAGGATCATACATTTTCATGTTTGTTCTCTGTCCAAAATTTTAGATAGCATTCATAAGTGCTATTTTTGATCCGTAACACCTATAAAGTGTTACAGGCTTCTTTTACAACATTCCTAAAATGCTGCAGTTTTTTGTTTAAGACTTTAAATGTTTAAAAATGATATTTAAATTAAGTATTTTTTCCTATTATTTTAGAAAATGTTTTGTAACATATTTTAAAGTATTTTAAAAGTGGTATCAAAATATATTTTTAATAATTATTTATAAAATTTTTAAAAGGAAAGGCTTTCTTTGTAACATTTTATTTAAAAATGGTTTTTCTAATTTCTAAATTAGCCATCTTTACACAATATTTTATATAAGCATTTGAAACATATTTACAAGTATTTTTAAAGTATTTATATATAAGTTTGGAAAAGTTAATTTAAGTGTTTTATAAAGGATAAGTGGTTAGGTTAACACTTAGTTATAATGAATGGTTTTGAGAAAATAATGTTAAGTATATAATGGTCTGGGTTTGTAGTGACAATGTTTAAGCAACATTTGTATTTACCCCTTGTAAATATAATTAGATCTTTAATATAGCTTTTGTTTCTCAATTTGTTCATTCATTTCTTAGTAATATGGTCTAGTCTATAATGCCAGAAATAATTATCATTTAGTTAGATGTTTTCGTACTTTCAACAGCTAACACATCATTATTTAGAGTTCAAATGTCATTATTCAAGTGTATTAAAATAGTTGTATTTTAAAATTAATATTCGTTATATTCTCAGTAAAATAAAATTACATCCACTTTCGATCAAGCACAAAATGGATGTTATTTTACAAATAATTTTGGCACATATTGACATTAATTATAATTTTGAAGTGTTTGATAACAAGTGTTTCATGGTACTCTCCCATTGCTTTGATTGCTACGATAACACCATTTGCAATGCAAAGTTCCAACAAGCCATTTGTTATGTTTCTTATACTTCTAAGCTTTTGTAATGATTAGAAACACAAGTTCTAGATCTTGTACTTAAAACTGAGGAAGTAGAACCAATAGAAAGACACTCTTTTGTAAGAAAATACTTTGATAAGGGGAATAACATTTCTTCTTCTCTTTAAGCGTCTTTAAATAATTGAAACTATTATGTTTCCTTTGTCCCTTCTTTTAATAATGGTGACAATCACCATCCTTCCCAACCGTGTCTTTATTACCATTATCTTTTAAATTTTGTTTCTTCTTCTTATTTGGTCAAACCATTAGAAGAAGATAATCGATAGATCATGCTTCAATCGTAGAAGTGTCTTACGATTGTCCTTTAACATTTTAAAGTGATCTATTAATATACACTTGGGCAAGTTCATCAATATTAACAGATTGAGCTAATTCGTTAGTGATCCAAGAGCAAGATCCATCTATAAGTCTTGATCCAGATTCATATTTCAACTCAAAAAGTTTCCCAATGTATTTAATCATATCAAGCACATGATCTTGCACTACGATTCCTTATTTATGTTTGAATGAAATAATTCCCATGAACTCTACTTGTGGAATGAGACATTTCATTATACAAATTGTTGTATGTGAATGAATATGAAATAAATACCCATATTCTTGTGTTGTCCCACATTAGCCAACACATGGCATTGGGAAAGTTTGCATTCAAGTGACCATGATTCAAAAGTTTTAATCTTATTAATAGTGATCATGCTATTCAGCTCTTGCACGGTAATTAAGGTAAAATTATGCTAAAGTTTTATAGGAATGTACTATATTACATATTGTCAGTCGTTTATGTTTCAAATCAATTAGTATGCCATTATTTAAGAAATATTTTCTTCCAAATTTATTAAGTATGTTAGATAATAATTGCATATGTTATGATACATCGTAGAATGTTTTAAAATTTTCTAATAAGGTTTCCGCTAAATATTCTACATGTTCCCAAACTTAAGGAACATACGAGAATTCATAGGATTCATCAGTGGTGTTAGGACCCATTTACCATGTATTCATGATGTGCTCAACAAATTGTGGTATCCATAAATGGAGCATAATACATTATTGATTATGTTATATATAACTCTTGACACTATAATCATTGCTCATAATCATCACTATGACCTAGAGCATGCTTACAAACCACAGAGTACATCAAACACTCATGGCCTATTATTTCGTGATGCGTAAGTACAAGTATACGACCCTTGAGTGTGCTCAACAAAACCATATAGTTTGTCTAACTATTTAGGAATGTATAAGGCTTCTCTAAAGAATATAGACAGTTGGAGTATGATAAAAAACCATCCATATACCTTAGTACATCGATTTATGTGTGAATGAAAGAGAGAAATCTTTATCTATAAATTCATAATTTATAGACACAAGTTCGAGTGTTATAGATAATAAGGGATGCTAAGCATATAGCATTCTATGACATTTTATAACTCGATATAACATACACATTCCATATGTTTTAATCAGTTTGTTATCTCGTAATATTTAACATAATTTTAACTCATTAAAATTATTTATTTTAATTAATTACGTTATAAGTTTTATGTTATAGGTCTAGTATACCAAAACAGAGACTAATCAATAATAAACTTGTCTCACAAGTTTACAACTCAGATTTCCACTACTTTGGAATCTGTATAAGTTATTGTAATAATAAGTATGTTGTAATTAATTACAACAACAAACTAACAACTATAGCAATAATAACTATAGTGCTAAATCAACCGTTATACTATTTAATGAAATAGTATACTGCAGAAAGAAAACGATATATATATATATATATATATATATATATAAATCTAACCGGTTGAAGAAGGAAATTACGTCTGAGGCTTGTCGTAACAATTTCCTTAAGACTTTATTCAAAGTCTCCCAAGATACAACAGACGTGATCCGCTCGAGATTATAATGTGTATGATCTTCTATGTGATATGCAAAAGCGCGTGGATTGAAGATATTAAGAAACGAAGAGGAATAAGAGAAAATTCAGAATTAATTGAGTAAGGAAAGTGATCAGATTTCCTCCTTATTTATAGCCGAATTCCCAATGGCTACACCCGTTGTGAAAAGTAGCCTCCCTTCATTTGCAACGCCAAAAAGCATTATTGTTCCCAACAGTCGCGCCTCTTCGTTTTGCAACGGCCGAAAACTATTGCCGAAAACTGTTGTGGTTTGCAACAGTCGCATCTCTTCGTTTGCAACGGCCAAAAAAATGTTGCGGTTTGCAACAGTCGCGTCCAATCCAGTATAGGTCGGTCGGACGGGCGAGCGGCGGCGGCGCGCGCGTGTGTTAGTCCATGGCCATATAGGTCCTCCTCCTCGCACAAAATTACCTGACCCTAAGGGCCAATATAGGGATTGAGAGTATACTATATAAACCAGAAAATGAACATATTTTTGGCGATGTGGGACATATCTCATTCACCATTTTTTGATAATTCTAACAATCCCCCACATGAATGACGATATCTGTCTCCCCCACACAAAGTTTAATATCACACAGTTCATATGAAAATAATGCTATATCGAGGATAAGTAGATATTTCACTTTGAACTTTCCCTAGTTAAAACTTATCGGATATACTTGGCTAATCGGTGATTTATTTCATCTTGAACCGTCATCCGTTATTGTATAACCAGATAATAAGCTTTACAAAGCATTATTTCCCTTCACATCCAATCTTGTGGTTGTGTTCATTTTGGTCCTGAACAGTTTTTAGTTCTGCGAGTGTTTTTAGAGAATAAAAGCCTTTAATATTCTCATAGAGCTGACCCAGCTCACACTAACATAGGTGATCGTAATCTTTAAGAGTATCCTACATATACCCCACTTGTAATATTCAAGATATGGTCATCATTAAAAAACATAGTATTAACCTTTAAATACTTCTGTAGGCATGCATTTATATTGTGCACCATCGGAATGGAGTTGGACTATGTCCAAGCAAATGCATTACGTCTTGAGTTACTCAGAACTGGTTTGCCTATTGATCCTAGTCCGTGGGATCTCCAGTCGCTAGGATAGGTTTCCGTATAAGGTAACTCTTGTTGGTTTAGGCTTTTAAACTCATTCCCCTCGATGCGCAGTCAATTTTCTCTCTTGATAAACCTTTAGTAAATGGATCCGCTAGGTTATCATTTGTTCTCACATAATCAATGGAAATAGTTCCATTTGAGAATAACTGCCTAACTGTGTTATGGCGTCGACGAATGTGTCATGACTTTTCATTATACACAAAGTTGTGCGCTCTGCTTAGCGCAGCTTGGTTATCACGGTGTATGCATATGGCCGGTACAGGTTTAGGCAAAATGGAATATCTTCTAAGAATTGACGAAGCCATTCTGCTTCTTCGCCTGCTTTATCTAATGCGATAAACTCCGATTCCATAGTGGATCGAGCTATGCATGTTTGTTTAGTAGATTTCCATGACACTGCTGCCCCTGCTAAGGTAAAGACATAACCACTTGTTGATTTTGATTCCTCCGAATTTTTGATCCAGTTTGCATCACTATATCCTTCTAAGAACGCAGGATATTTTCCATAAGGTAAAGAAAAATTAGTGGTATTCTTTAAATATCCCAACACTCTCATTAGTGCTTTCAAGTGTTCCTTCCCTGGGTTACTTGTATATCTGCTTAGTCGACTTACCGCGTAAGCGATATCTGGTCTAGTGCAATTCATGAGATACATTAAGCATCCTATTACACGAGAGTATTCCAGTTGCATTACACTCTCATTAGTGTTTTTATGTAGTACTTCTGATGGATTAAAAGGTGTTCTCACTCCTTTAATTCCATAGTCTTGGAATTTTTTAATCACTTTGTCTACATAGTGTGACTGAGACAATTCAATTCCATTAGGTGTTCTTATTATTTTATTCCCAAAATAACGTCTGCAACTCCTAAGTCTTTCATATCGAAATTGCTAGTTAACATCTTTTTTATGGTCTCTATTATCTGAGTATTTGGACCAAATATTAACATATCGTCTACATATAAACAAATCATCACATATGGTTGTCCAATTTGTTTATAATAAACACACTTATCGCATTCATTTATACGAAAACCATTTCTCATCATGACACTATCAAATTTTGCGTGCTATTGTTTTGGAGCTTGTTTTAGTCCGTATAATGATTTTACTAATCTACACACTTTGTTTTCATTTCCTTTGGAAACAAAACCTTCAGGTTGCTCCATGTAGATCTCCTCATCGAGATCTCCATTTAAGAATGTTGTCTTTACATCCATTTGATGAATTTCTAGATTATAGATCGATGCAATTGCTATTAGCATTCTTATAGAGGTTATTCGTGTTACCGGCGAATATGTATCAAAGAAGTCTACTCCTTCTTTTTGACGATATCCTTTGGCTACTAATCTGGCTTTATACTTGTCGATAGAGCCATCTGCTTTCATTTTCTTCTTGGAAATCCATTTACAGTCAATAAATTTTATTCCAGGTGGAATATCAACAATTTCCCAAGTTTTATTACTTAGAATTGAATCAATTTCACTTTGGATTGCTTCTTTCCAACATGAAGATTCAGAAGATGACATTGCTTCCTTGTACGTTTGAGGTTCATGTTCTAACATATAAGTTAAAAAATCCGAACCAAATTTCTTGGAAGTTCTTGCCCTTACGCTTCTTCTTGGTTCAACTTCATCTTTGTCCTGATGAGTTTCATCTTCATATGTCTCATCTCTGTTATCTCTTGTCCTCTTTGGGATAAGGTTTCCATCGTTTCTTTTATGTGGGAACACATCTTCAAAGAACGAGGCATCTCTTGATTCCATGATTGTATTTACATGAATATCAGCTATATCAGACTTGAATACCAAAAATCTGTAGGCACTACTATTTTAGGCTGGCCCTAAATAGTAACAATCTACTGTTTTTGGTCCAAGTTTGACTTTCTTCGGAGGCGGAACTGGAACTTTTTCCAAGCACCCCCACACTTTGAGGTATTTAAAACTTGGTTTGTGTCCTTTCCATAACTCATATGGAATTGTTCCTGTTTTATTGTGAGGGACTTTGTTTAATATGTGATTAGACATATTTAAGGCTTCCCCCCACAAGTTCGTCGGTAGACCAGAGGTTAAAAGCATGGCATTAATCATGTCTTTTAACGTTCTGTTCTTCCTCTCGGCTACACCATTTTGTTGTGGTGAATATGGAGCTGTTGTTTGATGAATTATACCATTTTCGGCATAGAACTGTTCAAATGGTGATTCATATTCTCCACCTCGATCAGATCTCAATATCTTGATCTTTTTATTTAACTGATTTTCTAACTCAGCCTTGTACTTTATAAATGATGTAATTGCTTCATCTTTACTATTCAAAAGGTAGATATAGCAATATCGCGTATAATTGTCAATAAACGTGATAAAGTACTTTTTTTCCACCTCTTGTAGGTAACGATTTAAAATCACATAAGTCTGTATGAACCAAACCTAGTGGTTCAGTGCTTCTATCAACAGATTGAAATGGTTTTTTAACCATTTTTTCTTCTACACATGTCTCACATTTGTAGTTCTTATCTACTTGGAATTTCGGAATTAATCCCAAGTTTGATAATGTTTTCATTTTTTCGGAAATTTATGTGTCCCAATCTATCATGCCATAGTAAAATTTCATGCTCAAGCAAGTAAGAAACTTCAATTTTATTAATAACACAATCAAAATACATAGTTTTATTGCCGATAACGGCTACATTTGCCTTAAATAGGCCATCACATAAATTTCCCTTTCCGATATACATTCCAGCTTTGGACAGAACCATCTTGTCTGACTCGAACACCATTTTGAATCCTTTCTTTGATAGTACTGAACCAGAGATCAGATTCTTGCGTATGTCTAGAACTTGGAGCACGTCATTCAACTTGACAGTTTTTCCAGAAGTAAACTTGAGGATTACTGTGCCACTGCCTTCGATCATGGAAACAACAGAGTTATCCATGTAGAGTTTTTCTTCCTGATCGAATTTCTGATATGTTGAAAACATGGATTTATCAGAGCAGACATGACGAGTAACTCCTGTGTCCACCCACCATTGGTTAGGATTCTGAACCAAATTGCATTCAGATATAACTGCTGAAAAGTTGGACTCGTCCACTTCCATGTTGTCAACTATATTTGCCTCTGAGTTGTGTTCCTTCTTGTGTCTGCAATCTCTAGCGGCATGTCCCATTTTGCCACAAACCCAACATTCGCCATTAAACTTCTTGGTTTTATTATCTTTGGGTTTGTTTTCAGGAGCTTTCCTCTTCTTTGAGAAGTTCTTCTTTTTGTTGAAGTGGCCTTTATTCTTGTTCTTCGACCCTTCTGTTACCAATGCCTCCTCGCTTTGTTTGGTAATTCCGCGGTTATCTACCTCAATCTTTAATCGTACGATGAGGTCCTGCAAAGAAATATCTTTCTTTTTATGCTTTAGATAGTTGCAGTAGTCTCTCCATGGCGGCGGCAGTTTTCCCGTGATGGCTTCAACCAAAAACGATTCTCCAACCTTATGACCTTCCGCTTCGAGTTCATGAATGATGATTTGCAGTTCATGCAGTTGAGCAGTCACCGGTTTGGAGTCGACCATCTTGTAGTCCATGAATTTGTCTACAATGAATTTCTTAAGACTGATATTCTGCGTCTTGTACTTCGTGGCAAGTGCATTCCAGAGTGCTTTTGCTGTCTTTAGAGGTTGATATACTTTGTATAGCACCTTTTCGAGACAATTCAGAATATAGTTTCTGCATAGAAAATCGAAATGCTTCCACGTATCAACATCTGATTCCTTGCCTGGTGCAGGAATCGGTTCCTCCTCTTCGAGATACCATTGCAGACCGAGTGTGGTGAGATAAAATAACATCTGATTCTGCCATGTTAAAAAGTCGTCACCATGTCCTTTAAAAGGATCGGGCCTGTTGTGTGTAGTAACCTTTGTCGATAGTTCAACTGTTGTCATCTCTGTTTTAGTTAAAACAGGAAAGTCTTAAGATGTTATACGTCTAGTATACCAAAACAGAGACTAATCAATAATAAACTTGTCTCACAAGTTTACAACTCAGATTTCCACTACTTTGGAATCTGTATAAGTTATTGTAACAATAAGTATGTTGTAATTAATTACAACAACAAACTAACAACTATAGCAATAACTATAGTGCTAAATCAACCGTTATACTATTAAATGAAATAGTATACTGCAGAAAGAAAACGAAATATATATATATATATAAATATATAAATCTAACCGGTTGAAGAAGGAAATTATGTCTGAGGCTTGTCGTAACAATTTCCTTAAGACTTTATTCAAAGTCTCCCAAGATACAACAAATGTGATCCGCTCGAGATTATAATGTGTATGATCTTCTGTGTGATATGCAAAAGCGCATGGATTGAAGATATTAAGAAACGAAGAGGAAGAAGAGAAAATTCGGAATTAATTGAGTGAGGAAAGTGATCAGGTTTCCTCCTTATTTATAGCCGAATTCCCAATGGCTACACCCGTTGAGAAAAGTAGCATCCCTTCATTTGCAATGCCAAAAAGCATTACTGTTCACAACAGTCGCGCCTCTTCGTTCTGCAACGGTCTAAAACTGTTGTTGTTGCAACAGTCGCGCCTCTTCGTTTGCAACGGCCGAAAACTGTTGTTGTTTGCAACGGTCGCACCTCTTCATTTGCAACGGTCGAAAACTGTTGCGGTTTGCAACAGTCGCGTCTCTTCGTTTGCAACGGCCGAAAAAAGTTGTGGTTTGCAACAGTTGCGTCCAATCCAGTAGTCGCTTCATTTTGAATTTAAACAGTAAAAAACTGTTCGCTTGTGTACAACAAAAATATAACACGGTCCACTCTTATTGGACCCGCACCCGCACCCGACCCGGTCCGGTCGGTCGGTCGGACGGGCGGGCGGCGGCGCGCGCGTGTTTTAGTCCATGGCCATATATGTCCTTCCCCTCGCACAAAATTACCTGACCCTAAAGGCCAATATAGGGATTGAGAATATACTATATAAACTAGAAAATGAACATATTTTTGGCGATGTGGGACATATCTCATTCACCATTTTTTGAGAATTCTAACAATCCCCCACATGAATGACGATATTTGTCTCCCCCACACAAAGTTTAATATCACAAAGTTCATATGAAAATAATGCTATATCGAGGATAAGTAGATATTTCACTTTGAACTTTCCCTAGTTAAAACTTATCGGATATACTTGGCTAATCGGTGATTTATTTCATCTTGAACCGTCATCCGTTATTATATAACCAGATAATAAGCTTTACAAAGCATTATTTTCCTTCACATCCAATCTCTTGGTTGGGTTCATTTTGGTCCTGAACAGTTTTTGGTTCTGCGAGTGTTTTTAGAGAATAAAAGCCTTTAATATTCTCATAGAGCCGACCCAGCTCACACTAACATAGGTGATCGCAACCTTTAAGAGTATCCTACATATACCCAACTTGTAATATTCAAGATATGGTCATCATTAAAAAACACAGTCCACTCTTATTGGACCCGCACCCGGTCCGGTCGGTCGGACGGGCGGCGGCGGCGCGCGCGTGTGTTAGTCCATGGCCATATAGGTCCTCCCCCTCGCACAAGATTACCTGACCCTAAGGGCCAATATAGGGATTGAGAGTATACTATATAAACCAGAAAATGAACATATTTTTGGCAATGTGGGACATATCTCATTCACCATTTTTTGAGAATTCTAACATTTTATAACTTATATTTTACTATAAAGAATTTTTTATGTAAGAGTGATCCTCAAAGAGAGGAGAGCACTCAGAATTATTCATTATATGATATAAAATATAAAAACAATAACTACCAAGTGTTTGGTAGGTAAACAAGCAAAAGCAAATTAACATGAGTGTTGTGATGAAATGAGGGTAAAGAGGTCATTAATTAGATGATCAAATAAAATGTCTAAAGCCTCTTGTTATTATGTATATGTTGAAAACACAATTTTAGTATTTTAATGATAACAACTATATGGCAATGCTACTAATGTTTTTGTTAAGTAATTTCAGGTTAACTAGCAATACGATGTATGATAAAAGTTGATACAAGTTATTGAAGAATACAAAAAGAAAAATGATTAATGAAAGGAGTCGAACTTAGATCATTCAAATAGATATCTTACTTCAACCAACTACATTACAACTACATTTGTTAAAATGGTGGCAACAAAGCTAAATTAAGGACAAGGAGAATCAAAAATAAAATGTTGAACAAATGAGCAAGGCAAGTTTTGAACGCACGTGGCTGAAGGAATAACCATCTATTAACCAAATAGAATAAAGTTATTTTTGTTCACAAGGTGGATAGTAGATTTATATATGTCTGCAAAAATCAACATGTGGGAAGAAAAATATGACAGAGGCAGGGGTCGAACCCATATCCAGATCAAAGAAACATGCCTTACAACCAACCATACTACAACAACATTTGTTAAAAACTGCTCATTGCACTTTATAATAGCATAAAAAGGCGGGATTAAATTGCAGGTAAAAAAGCATGTGCTAGGACTCAAACCCAGGTAACATAGAAGATAGCAAGCGCACCCACCAGTATGCTACACTCGTTTTTGAAATGTATCTTGATAACGGCTATATACATCACCGTTATAAAAGAGTTGTTAAAGTGCCCATTCAAGCCTATTCTTCAATGGTTGCGAAGTTTCAATGGATGCATCTCTTCCAAACTGAATTGCTGAAGGGTCGCTCTTGTTCAATGGCATCTAATCACTCTTATATAAGCCTCCTATCATCTCCAAATCATATATACAATTCTATGCTCTCAAAATCATTCTTGTATTGCTCTCTAAATTATTAAACTATATATTCATTAGAAAAGCATCATTTTCAAAGATTACAGAAGTTGTACTCCAGCGTGACAACTCAGTGTATTGAAGACACAATATATATTCAAGTTATTTCTTTGTAAAAGAAAAGATTGAAGTCCTGTTTGGTTGTTCAGACGGAGTCTGTAAACCTGTTCCTCCAGGTGAAGTGAGGGTGTTGATAGTGAAATTCCTAAGAGGTGCTTAGGGACTGGACGTAGGACGGGAGGTCCGAACTAGTATAAAGTCAATTGTATTATCTACTATCTTATTTCCACTGCATTTACATTGTTTACAACTGTTGGCCTTCTTTGATCCTGTGCATAGCGACTAACAAGTGGTATCAGAGCCTGGAATTCTATCAATTGTCACAACATCATAGAATAATGGCCAGAAAAAGATCCAATCGAAATACGACAATCAAAATCCTTGTCAAAGCCACCAATGAGGACTACAAAAATGTACTTTATGATTTACAAATTTCAATAAATGATAATAATGAATTAGTTAGTATATGCGGTAAAATCTCAAAACATAAATTTCTTATTTTAGAAAAGATGAAATCAATCAAAATTGAAAATGAGAAATTAGATTTAGAAAATCAACATGGTGTTTTGAAAAATAATTTTGAGGCTCTTAAAGATTTTCTAGATGAACAAAATACTATGTTTGAAAAAAGAGAAAGAAAAATTTTCAAAATAAATTACGGATTTGAAAAGACAAAATGATTTATTACAATCATCTTTAGATAATTCAGAATCTCGAATTTTTCTTCTCGAAAATGAGAACTGTACGTTAGAAAAGGAGAATTCTGAATTAAAAAGAAAATTGATATTTTAAAAAACAATAATATTCCTTTTGAAAATAATAATTGAAACTTTGAAGCTAAATTTGATAAACTTAAAACTGAAGTCACAAAATTTAATAAAGGTCAAAACGATTTAAACATGATTTTATCTAGTTCTAGACCTTTATGTGATAAAAGTGGTTTAGGATATAACAAAACAGATTGTAGAAATAGCACTAGATATGTTTTCATATATAGTAAAAATGTTAGTGCTAGTACTAGATTTCGAGTAAAGTCTAATCTAATTTTAAAGAATTCAAGTACTGCTATGACCAATAATGTTTATAATATCTCTAGAAATCTAAAACCATTGACGGGAAATATGAATAAAAATTATCTAAGTACTTGGGTTCCTGTAAATTGGAAAAACAGAGAAAAATACATTGATGATTATTTTGATATAGTAGTTAATAATGAAAATTATATTTTTAACGGTTGCATTAAATCCTCTTGGATATGGTTACCTTTGACCTAACCTTGGACCCTAACGTAGAAAGTGGGTACCAAAATATAAAACTTTTTTTTGCACGTACCCAAGAAAGATAAAAGGATGAGATGGATTTCAAATAACAAATGCTCCGTACATACGATGGAGAACGAGCATTTATAGATAATGGAACTGCAGCAAATTCGGTATATCTAACTTATTTTTTTAGTAAATAGTTTGAGATAGGTATTTTTATTAGCGTATTAAAAAGAAATATTTTTGAAATAAATAAATTAGATACTCTTTTTATATAGTATGTTGATTTCAAAGGTGCTAGAAAAATAGTGTGAAAATTTATTTCAAGGAAAATAAAATTATTTTTTGAAGGCAATAAATATTTTTAAAAAAGGTACAACTGTGCTTCATATTGTTTTGAATCATTTTTTGTACCTAACATTAGCCAATATTATGTACATTTTGTTAAACTATTTTTTGAAACTTTGCTAATAATTATAGATTTTCAACCTTTTTGTTAATGATAAAGGGGGAGAAAATTGAGCAAGTTGATAGGGGGAGTATATGAATTCAGGAGAGCAAATATTAAGGGGAAGTAATATAATATTATTTTGGAAAGTCGTATAGTTGTCATCGTCAAAAAGGGAGAGAATGTTGGAAACACAATTTTAGTATTTTGATGATAACAACTATATGACAATGCTACTAATGTTTTTATTAAGTAATTCCAGGTTAACTAGCAATACGATGTATGATAAAAGTTGATACAAGCTATTAAAGAATACAAAAAGAAAATGATTAATGAAAGGAGTCGGACTTAGATCATTCAAATAGATACCTTACTTCAACCAACTACATTACAACCACATTTGTTAAAATGGTGGCAACAAAGCTAGATTAAGGACAAGGAGAATCAAAAATAAAATGTTGAACAAATGAGCAAGGCAAGTTTTGAACGCACGTGGCTGAAGGAATAACCAGCCATTAACCAAATAGAATTAAGTTATTTTTGTTCACAACGTGGATAGTAGATTTATATATGTCTGCAAAAATCAACATGTGGGAAGAAAAATATGACAGAGCCAGGGGTTGAACCCATATACAGATCAAAGAAACATGCCTTACAACCAACCATACTACAACAACATTTGTTAAAAACTGCTCATTGCACTTTATAATAGCATAAAAAGGCGGAATTAAATTGCAGGTAAAAAAGCATGTGTTAGGACTCGAACCCAGGTAACATAGAAGATAGCAAGCGCACCCACTAGTATACTACACACATTTTTGAAATGTAACTTGATAACCACTATATACATCACCATTATAAAAGAGTTGTTAAAGTGCCCATTCAAGCCTATTCTTCAATGGTTGCGAAGCTTCAATGGATGCATCTTTTCCAAACTGAATTTCTAAAGGATTGCTCTTGTTCAATAGCATCTAATCACTCTTATATAAGCCTTCTATCATCTCCAAATCATATATACAATTCTATGCTCTCAAAATCATTCTTGTATTGCTTTCTGAATTATTAAACTATATATTCTTAGAAAAGCATCATTTTCAAAGATTACAGAAGTTGCACTCCAGCGTGACTACTCAGTGTATTGAAGACATAATATATAGTCAAGTTATTTCTTTGTAAAAGAAAAGATTGAAGTCCTGTTTGGTTGTTCAGGCGGAGTCTGTAAACCTGTTCCTCCGAGTGAAGTGAGGGTGTTGATGTGAAATTCCTAAGAGGTGCTTAAGGACTGAACGTAGGACGGGAGGTCCGAACCAGTATAAAATCGACTGTGTTAACTACTATTTTATTTCCGCTGCATTTACATTGTTTACAACTGTTGACCATCTTTGATCCTGTGCATAGCGACTAACAGTATATACAAGTGTACAGTTAATACTGTAGAAAAAGAGGCAAATAGCAAGCAAATGTTAATTGTGTTGGGCGTAAAATCTTGTGCAAACACAACTAAGTGTAGCACCATGGATTGAGGGATATGAGCAGGCTAAAGGCTAAGGAAATTACGACTCTAAAGCATTAACTTATAGTATGTGCAGCTGAAAAGAGAAGGTAGGGTGGGCATGTAACTGAAGCAATGCATATAAAGTAACGTGCATGTAAATGAAGGTGCATGTAAATGAAGCTTGTATGTAACGACCCAGAACTTAGGTCATTTGAATTTGGAATATTTAATTGATTTTAAATATTGAAAAGTTAATTTTATAAGTTAAGTAATTTGTATTTCGAATATAGAGATTCATTAGATAATTAAATCGTTGAAATAAATATTTGGTAATATTTAAATTAATTGAATCTTGAATTTGAAATGAATGAATGATTTTGAAAGTTGATTTAAATTCTATTTTGATAGAAATGAAGATAGTAAAATTTTAAGTTTGAATATAAAGTGATTAAAGTGATTTTGAAAATAACATGTTTTAAATTAACAAGTGAAAATAGCTTTTCGGGGCACTGTCTAGAATTTCGACAAAACCAGTTTCATTGGATCCATATTAGTGAGTTATAGTATGCCATCGAATTTCGTGACGATTAGATATACCGTTTGGACGTGCGAGGTCAAAACAAATAGCAATTAATTTTAGAAATTAAAATAATATAACTGGATTTGAAAAGCTATCTTCTGTATATGGTCGAATTGAGTCTCGAGACTAGTTCCATTTCATTCGAGATAGGGGTATAACGTATAGAACGTCAGGCGGCACGTCTCGTTTGGAGTTCGAAAATTTAACGTGTGAATAGTATTTTAGAATTTTCTATAAAAGGATCTAAATCTCAACATTTGCTTAAAAACCTAAACTAAAAAGCCAGCCGCCATTGAAAGCTCCACCAAAATTATTGATCGGATGTGTGAATATTTTATCGTTGGCCATTGTTGACTGTTTGGATGATTTACTATTTTATTTGTTGGTTTGGATATATTCCCGCCTCTGGAGCGGATGAGACCCTATTACGTTCCCGTATCAGATTTGGTGACCCTTTGTATACGAATCCCGTCTCGAAGTGGTTAATTTATAATTGTATGATTTTTAGAGATTATAAATTTAAAGTTCTATAAAATATTTTAAATATAGATTTTCGAGCAGCAAAATAAAGATTTTTAAAATCCGATCTTTTACAATAAAGGGGTGTGTTGTTAAAGAAAAATAGAAATATTTTGATATAAATAATTATTCACCATTTTATATAAAGTTATATGTATATATATATATATATATATATATATATTTGTTTATGTATATATATTAAAGATCATTACAAATGTGAGATTTATAAGTGTGATAATTTATAAAAGTGATATTTTACAAATGAAATGAAGATTTGTAAAATCGTATTTTGTTAATAAAAGTATGGATTTATAAACGGTGTTAATAAATTAAAGGAAACTATCATCATTTAATAAATTGGTGAAATAAATCAAACGGTGGATCTATTATAAGATGTGGAATGATATTTTAGAAAATAGTTGATTCTTTTTTGGAAATTGAATTTGAAGGTAAATTAGAAATGTTAAACGATATTTTATAAATAGAAAGGAATTTATCTATATGGGGGCAACGTTAAAAACAAATGGCGATTGATGTTTTTAAATGGGATTTATGAATAAGTGATATTTATAAAGGAAATAGAGTCATAAATGGAGTTCATAAAATAAGGGATTTTATGAAAGGAAGTTTTATAAAAGAGAAGGAGATTTATAAATGTAGTTTTATAAATATGAAAATGATCATGTTGGATATTAAGTATGGATTTTTATCAAGGAAACGTAATTATGTTTTTAAAAATTGTTTATTTATATTAATTTTGTTTTAAAGTGGTTTATCAATATTTTAATATTTTGAAAAGTTAATTATTTAAATTTTTAATATGGTTTGAAATTAATTTTAACTATTAATCCATAAAGTTTTGGAAACTAATTATTAGTATTTATAAAAATGTTGAAGATAAAATTATTATTGTTTTATTTAGGATGTTTTGGAATTTAATTATTTTTATTTTAAAATGTGTTAAAGTTAATATTTATTTATTTATAATGTTTACTATTATATAATAGTGTTTTAAGTAAATGATTAGAAATTATATTATAAATGTTTTCAAGATTTATAAATGGAGTTTTATAAACAGATGTCATTTTTATAAGAGGAATCTTATAACATGTTTTGGAGAACGTAAAGGAAGATTGGTTAAAAAGATAAAAGAGTTTTATAAATGGTTTTAGATATCTATAAAAGAATTTTAGAAATGGTTTATAGATTTATAAAAGGAGTTTTATAAATGATTTTGTGGATGTATAATGAAGTTTATAAATGATTTTAGAATTGAATAAAAAGGAAATCTTCCCAATATATGGTGAATATACTTATACCATTGAGATAAGCATATGGATATTTTTCCAAGTATTGAGAAATAGGGATTTGTGAGTATATATATCTATCTTTGTAAAAATAATTTTTATTCAAGTATTTACAAAGTGAATTTAAATTAAAAGATTAATTAAAAGGAGGTTAGTACTCGTTGGTGTGCTTAACCATTGTTGGTTTTTTCCTATGGAATTTAAATCCCCGATTGAATGTTTGTTATTAGATAGTTAAATAACCGACTATCGAATTTGGACCCAAAACGTAACTTTGAAATATTCTAGAAGAAACATGTGAGTTATATAGCACAGTCATCTCCGATGATGTTGTACTGTTCGTATAAATCTTGTTTTGTTCTCCTTGGACAATGATAAGAAAATCCGTCCACTAAGGGTTAGGAGGTGATCTCCGCTCTTACCTTTGACTATTTATTTCCTAAAGAACCAGGGTTGAGTTTACCAGAAATTATAAAAAACTTGTTTTCGAAGGGACCGGGATCAGATATGTTATTCGATAGCCACTTCGATCCAACAAATGCGTTCGAAGTGAAGACATCTTGAAGATGTTGAATTTGAAGACAGAGCTCTCAAGTGTTTTGTTCAGTTGCAGAACGAAGTTGTATGGATGAATGTTGGCATTGCATTGTTACCTAAAAGGCAGTGTTAACATTCTAAGTGAGAAGTGCTTTATAAATGGTAAAACGTAGCCTCAAGCTACATCAACCGGAAATGACTAAAACATGGAAGATGCAACAGGGCTAAGTGAGTCGCTCCCAAGTAGGGTATGATCATCCCTATCTAGAGTCGATATTATATCTCATTTGTATGCTTCGAAGCCCATTAACGAAGGGGTGATCATATTCGGTACTATCCAGTAAAGGGTAGGCTAGTTCTGTGTTGGCAGCGGTCGATATGTTCGACCTCGGTATTATTTTCTCTAGAGATGCACCATGACGGGCGGTACCGCAGTAGCCCAGTCATTGTATGGAATCCATTCTCCAGTACTAGCCTTTACGGTTTTAGTTGTATACCTATTATGCTGGAATTTAATTAATACAACAATTTTGGCGAAGATTAATAAGTATTTGTATATTAGACCCTATTATAATATCAGAGAATTTCATACGAAATGTTTTGGTTATCGTAAGGTAAAAACCCGTTCGTGTTTATGTGCGGCGTGGTCTGACGAGATACTTTTGATTTCGAAAGGTTTTCTATAACCTTAAAAATCCACTTGGGTATGTTTTCTCATGTTGGTTTTGCAGACTGACTCGAGTGTTATTTTATTATAATACTCGGGTCAGACCGAGCATATTTACAGATTGCTTTGGATGCATTGGAGCTCAAGATACGAGTTGGAGGTCTTTAAGTCGTATTCACATATATGTTTATTTTTTCCTTCTTTTTTGTTTAAATCATCAGCATTTGTAAAGGATAAGTTGTTATGACTGTCCAGACTGATGATTATGATTTGTTGTTGTACTCTGGTTGATGTATGTATATAACAGTTTCTCTTTTGTAAAGATCATTGATATTATATTATATATATTGTTCCACTGCGATTTTGAGATTCTGTGTTGTTTTTAGTTTCTTTCTCTTCTCCTTCTCTCTTCTTCTTCTCTCCTTCTTTCTTCTTTCTTTTTCCTAGCAATTGGGTTTTCCGGCATTCGATTGCTCAACGCTCAATACAGTGGACGTATTGGTGTCGATTTTCAAGGGTCGAAAATCTCCAAGTTGTTACACTTGGCATTAGAGCTGATGGTAAAGTGAGAACCTTGGCTTTGGTGGGGCAACTCATTAAGAGATAAGGTAATGGAATGCCTTATTATGAGTTTGAGTGTATTGTAGATATGAGAGCGTATTTGTAAGTGATATAAAAATGTTTTATATAGTGTTAATTTATCTGTTGAGTGGCTTATGATTTCTGGTCGATATGTGGGATGCTATGATATCGATAGGGGTTTCTAAACACTTAAACTAGGCAAACCGACACGGTATTGTTTTGAGAATTGGTAAATGAAATAATTTCTCAGAAATTATTATAGTTATGTGTGGTGTGTTTGGTTGTCAACGAATGATAATATTTGATTATTATCATTTGTTGTTTGTTGATCTAATAAAAGTTTTTATTATTATAATCTAAATAAAGATAATTATTTGTAATATAAGTTATATAAGAAACTGAAATTATAAATATAAATTATTGGATATTGATTATAATTAAAATAATCAACATTTGTGAAATGATATTACTTAAGAAGTGAGATTATATAAATATGATTTATAAATGTGATTTATAAATGGAAAGGAAATGAAAATTGTATAAGTTTATGTATAGATATGATTTGTAAATGGAAATGGATTTAAAACAAGGAATTTGAGAATTTAAGTCCCATTAATTTGGAAATTGTTTTTCAAAGGTTTTGAAAAAATTATAATAGTATTGTTTTGAAATGTTTCGACTAGAAATATTTTTTAAAAAAGAATTTAAAGGAAACAGAAAGCACTGAACTCGCTTCAGTCGTTGGAAAATAATTCTGGTGATGACTACAACATCATCGTCATTCATTTTCGAGTTTCTAAGTGATGAATTGCTACCATTGAAGTTGTTTTTGGTGAAACAAGTTTTGATTTCAAAATCCAAAGTATGATTTGATAGATATATGAAAGTAAGTTTTTGAACTTATAATATGAAATGGTATAGATAAGAAAAGAAAATTTGAAATTGAGATATGAAATTAAAATTTTAACTTAAATTAAAGTTAAATAAATTGAGTAATGGATTAAACGAAATAAAGTTTGACATGAGAAAGGTTAGATGAAATTGAATTAGATTTGAAATGGATTAGATGAAAATAAAGTGAAGGTTAATACTTGAATGTAAATGAAATTGAAACAAGTAAAATTAAATGTTAATAAGAAATGAAAGTGTATAAGTATAATGTTGACATTTGACAATGCAAATTGATTTGTTGATAAATAAATTAGACGAATATTAATTGTTGGATGGTTTCCCTTGTTACATTTGCATATAGTATTGTACACTCTATATTGCATAAAGATGATGCTTTCTATAAACATATTCTCATCGGTTGTTGAGTGATTAGTAGGTGTGGATGGCGCATGCTTTACATATGGAGCTCGCTTTCGCATTATATTGGTTGTATATGCTTGCTAATACTAAAATAAGGTACACATCTTGGATTACATATCGTATTTTTTTATTTTTTCCATACGGGTTGCCTCATCCTCGAAGATAAAATGTATATTTGTGATTATATATATATTGTAAATTTTTATGATCGAGCCGCACAAAGGAGACGCTGGTGAAATTTTCCGTAAACTTAAGACGTTAGAAAATTTAAAGGATTTTGGAATTTTTTTGATAAGGAATGGTTGAATTGATGGAAATTAGTTGATATAGGTGAATATATTTATAGACTTAAAACAATTTGGAAATCTATTACAACTATTGGTTTTGAAAAGTTAACGAGTGTGTGGCATTTTCTCACTGTTAATTTTGGGGACGAAATTCTTTTAAAGGGGGGAAGGATGTAACGACCCAGAACTTAGGTCATTTGAATTTGGAATATTTAATTGATTTTAAATATTGAAAAGTTAATTTTATAAGTTAAATAACTTGAATTTCGAATATAGTGATTCATTGGATAATTAAATCGTTGAAATAAATATTTGGTAATATTTAAATTAATTGAATCTTGAATTTGAACTGAATGCATGATTTTGACAGTTGATTCAAATTCTATTTTGATAGAAATGAAGATAATAAATTTTTAAGTTTGAATATAGAGTAATTAAAGTGATTTTGAAAATAATTTGTTTTAAATTAACAAGTGAAAATAGCCTTCCGAGGCACCGTCTCGGATTTCGACGAAACCGGTATTATTGGATACATATTAGTGAGTTATAGTATGCCGTCGAATTTCGTGGCGATTGGATGTACCGTTTGAACGTGCGAGGTCAAAACGCATAGCAATTAATTTTAAAAATTAATATAATATAACTGGATTTGAAAAGCTATCTTCTGTATATGGTCGAATCGTGTCTCGAGACTAGTTCCATTTTGTTCGAGATAGGGGTATAACATATAGAACGCTAGGCGGTACGTCTCATTTGGAGTTCTAAAATTTAAGGTGCGAATAGTATTTTAGAATTTTCTATAAAAGGACCTAAATTCTCAACATTTGCTTAAAAACCCTAAACTAAAAAGCCAGCCACCATTGAAAGCTCCACCATCCAACGGTCATGATTCCTCCAATCGATCCACACGCTTTAGGCTTTGACTTCTACATGAAAGTTGTTGAGCTCCTCACTACGAACCAATCCATATAATCTGATCATCGAATTAAGGCTTGACGTGGCCTACATCTTGCCATGTTTAGACCGGCTATTTGGGTTTGGGGAGGGGATTGTCATCGGCTGGGCGACGCGAGCGTGGGCTGAGGTGAGCGGCGGCGGCAAGCGCAAGCAGCGATATGGTACGGCGACGGCGATCGATAGCGAGGTCGAGGTTTTTATAAAAAATAATAAAGAATTTGTGCCTGGAAATTAACAGGAAGGGTAACGAGATGGATTGGTGGTTAACCACGGTGATTAATGCATTAATTATGTAATTAATAAAAATAATTATTTTTTTAATTTGTGAAACTTATAAATGCAATAACTTTTCCATACGAGGTCGAAATTCAACGCGGCGAGTTGCGTTGCGATTGTATCGACGAATACTATGCTATGGAGTTAAATAAGATGGATTTGGAGCTAGTAGAAATTTGGGTCAAAATTGAATGCCAGTTCAATTTTAATTCGAACCAGAGCGCTTTGACGACTACTAAAATCAATGTGAGTGAAACTCACCTTTTTGGTTAACTAGAAATATTTTTAGTCGATAAAATTATTGATTGGATGTGTGAATATTTTATTATTGGCTGTTATTAATTGTTTGAATGATTTACTATTTTATTATTTGGTTTGGATATATTCCCGCCCCTGGAGCGGATGAGACCTTGTTACGTTCCCGTGTAAGAGCGGATGACCCTTTGTATACGAATCCCACCTCGAAGTGGTAGATTTATAATTTTATGATTATATACTAAAAGGGGACAGGTTGGAGGGATCCAATAGGATTCCTCACACTGTTGATTTTATTTTTCATATAATTTGATATATGTTATGTTGGATGCCATAATTGATGACACAGATGATTTTTCCCTATACAGTGCTACAGTAGTACTGGGCCATAATTTTAAGCATTTTGAAATACTATAAAATAAAGAATTAGTTTTTAAAAGATTTTTAGTGATTTTCAAATATATATATATATATATATTAATAACTCTTGAATTACTAAGAGAAGAAGTTTAATGAAATTAAAATTAAAGGTATGATTTTTAGAGATTATAAATTTATAGTTCTATAAAATATTTTAAATAGAGATTTTCGAAATATAAAATAAAGATTTTTAAAATCTTAAAATAAGTCCGTCTTTTGTAATAAAGGGATATGTTTTTAAAGGAAAATAGAAATATTTTGATTAAAAAAATTATTAACCATTTTATATAAAGTAATATGTATATATGTATGTATGTATGTATATGTACATATATTAAAGAATATTTACAAATGTGAGATTTATAAGTGTGATAATTTATCAAAGTGATATTTTACAAATGAAGTGAAGATTTGTAAAATCGTATTTTGTTAATAAAAGTATGGATTTATAAATGGTGTTTATAAATTAACGGAAACTATCATCATTTAATAAACTGGTGAAATAAATCAAACGATGGATTTATTATAAGATGTGGAATGATATTTTAGAAAATAGTTGATTCTATTTTGGAATTGAAGGTGAGGGTAAATTGGGAATGTTAAACGATATTTTATAAATAAGATTGATCAGTCATCTCCGGGCGCAATAGATGAGAGAGATCTTCTTGCCCGCTTAATGGGTTACAGATGGGGTATTGATCTTGAAAGGAATTTATCCATATGGGGGCAATGTTAAAAACGGATGGTAATTGATGTTTTTAAATGGGATTTATGTATAAGTGAGATTTATAAAGGAAATAAAGTTATAAATAGAGTTCATAAAATAAGGGATTTTATGAAAGGAAGTTTTATAAAAGAGAATGAGATTTATAAATATAATTTTATAAATATGTAAATGATTATGTTGGATATTAAGTATGTATTTTAATCAACGAAACATAATTATGTCTTTAAAAGTTGTTTATTTATATTCGTATTGTTTTAAAGTGGTTTATCAGTATTTTAATATTTTGAAAAGTTAATTATTTAAATTTTTAATATGGTTTGAAATTAATTTTAACTATTTATCAATAAAGTTTTGAAATTAATTATTAGTATTTATAAAAATGTTGAAGATAAATTATTATTATTTTATTTAGGATGTTTTGGAATTTATCTAATTTTATTTTAAAATGTTTTAAAGTTAATATTTATTTATAATGTTTACTATTATATAATAGTGTTTTAAGTAAACGATTAGAAATTATATTATAAATGTTTTTGAGATTTATAATGGAGTTTTGTAAACAGATGTGGTTTTTATAAGGGGAATTTTATAACATGTTTTGGAAAATGTAAAGGAAGATTGGTTAAAAGATAAAAGAGTTTTATAAATAGTTTTAGATAATTATAAAAGAATTTTAGAAATGGTTTATAAATTTGAAAAAGGAGTTTTATAAATGGTTTTTTGTATGTATAATGAAGTTTATAAATGATTTTAGAATTGAATAAAAAGGAAATATTCTCCAATGTTTGGTGAATATACTTATACCATTGAGATAAGTATATTGATATTTTTTCAAGTATTGATAAACAGGTATTTGTGGGTGTATATATCTTTGTAAAAAGAATTTTGATTAAAGTATTTACAAAGTGATTTAAATTAATAAAAGATTAATTAAAAGGAGGTTAGTGGTCACTGGTGTGCTTAACCATTGTTGGTTTTTCCCTATGGAATTTAAATCCCTAATTGAATGTTTGTTATTTGATAGTTAAATAACCGACTATCGGATTTGGACCCGAAACATAACTTCAGAAATATCTAGAAGAAACACGTGAGTTATATGGCACGGTCATCTCCGATGATGTTGTATTGTGCGTATAAATCTTGTTTCGTTCTTCTAGGAAAATGATAAGGAAATCCGTCCAGTAACGGTTAGGAGGTGATCTCCGCTCTTATCTTTGACTGTTTATTTTCTAAATAACCAGGGTTGAGTTTACCGAAACATCATCGTTATACCTCTCCTTGTTATATGCTTTAATTTAAGTATTGCAACTCGGGAGTTATATGCAAACTCTCCTTGTTATATGCTTTCATCATAACAACCTAGTTATAACAACCTATCATCATAAATGCCGTTCATTTCAACAACCCAAGCAAGGAAAATAAACATATATGTGAATACGACTTGAAGACCTCCAACTCGTCTCTTGAGCTCCTTGTTATTTAGAAAATAACACCTCTCCTTGTTGCAATACTTAAATTAAAGCGATATCCAAATTGACATCTACACATTGCAGCAACTAGGTTCTTTGTCATGTGGAGCAGCAACATTGTGGTTGAGTTTTATTCAGGAGGCTGAATCAAGTGAAGGGGTTAGGACCAATATGGTATATAAAGTTGGACGCTGTTTGAACTGGGAATTTAACTCTCTTATTTGCTTGTATTACCATTGTTACTTGATATAGGATACTTTTTTGTTATTCGCCAAGTTCTTTTTCAGCCAGAGCTTGACCTTTCTACTAAAGAATTACAGGTATATCACTATACCATCTATGTTACCACTATTTTGTAAAATTACTATGCATGGACACAAAGATATGATAATGATTTGAAACATAGGTCTGTTATTACGACTACACCCAAGACCACTCGAATACAATCGCAACGCGCAACGCGGAAAAGCCAAATCGTGCTAGATAGTGCAAAACAACCAAACACTCGAAGAATTCAATAAAACCAAATCCAAACACGATCACAACACCAATACAAGCAATATATGAATGCAATAACAATAAGTAAATCACACACGATTTTATAGTGGTTCCACTAACGTTGTGTTAGTGTACATCCACTTGAGAGAGCTTTTATTATATCACCAATAGAAAGAGTACAAGAGATTGTTTACAATGATCTATTCAATAAGAATCAATGTTTGTGGAGATTAGAATTGAAGAAATAGGGTTTTGCCTAAAACCCTAATTAATGGAGGACTAAACCCTAGGTTAGATTGCTTGAATGAAATTTTCTCCTCTTTCAGACCTGAAGAGAGTATAAATACTAATAGAGAAAACCTTGGCGAAAGACCACTTTGCCCTTCACAAATCACAAAACAGCTCAGAAAACCCGGCCCAGGAAAAAACAGGTTTATACCGCCTCAGACGTCTGACCTCTGGCCTCAGACGTCTGAGCCAGGTTCAATCTGGCTGACCCAGACAGGCCCAGACGTCTGGCCAGAGGGGTCAGACGTCTGCAGGAAGTTTCGGGAGACAGCCTGAACCTCGTCAGACGTCTGGCCCTCTCAGCCAGACATCTGACCTCAAACAGCCAACAAAAACAGCTCTTCCCCTCATATCTTCTTCCTCCGGACTCCGATTTGCGAACCGTTTTCTCCGACACGAAGCTACTTCCATCCTCTTCAATTCTCCATCATATAGTGTCACAAAATTTAACACACCACCTTGACACTATATCCATCTCCAACACCAATGGTACCATACCATCAACAACCGATAGCTCCAACTACCAACACTTCTACCTTCAACCAAACGTGAACGTTTCCCCAACGGGTTCCGGCAACGCCACCCCCCATTGCACTCCATCAACGAGTTCAGGCACAAAGCCCCCACCCACCAATGAAATGTTGAAAACATCCAACACCGTCTCACCAAAGACAAGAGCACTAGGAGTGTACACTAGCACTACACCAAGAAGATAGAATGACAATCTCATACCAATACTCTTCCACATCTACAACCAAGCTACTCTCTCACCCGTGCCACCTAGTGGCACCTAGCACTTTTCCAAGCGAATCAAGTTCGAGCAATGCTCGAACTTTCCAAACGGCAATGTCTTCGTGAACATATCCGCCACATTATCCTTTGTGTGCACTTTCCGAAGACTTACTTGCTTATCCTCATCCATGGCTACCAAGAATGACTCCCTCACTTCTATATGCTTCATCCGTGAGCTAAACGCTAAATTCTCCACCAAGTGAATAGCACTTTGGCTATCACATTGAACATCGATGCTATCGTGTTCAATACTCAAGTCACACAACAATCGCTTCAAATAGAGTGCTTCCTTAGCCGCCTCCACCGCGGCTATCAACTCCGCTTCCGTAGTGGATAAAGCTACTACAGTTTGAAATCTCGATCTCCAACTTATGGCCGTGCCACCTAGTGTGAAGACATAACCGGAAGTTGACTTTCTCCTATCTCTATCACCGGCGTAGTCCGAATCACAATAACCAACTAAGTTGCAACTCCTTTTCCCACTACCGCCAAAAACAAGACCATGAGATGACGTACCCCTAAGGTATCTCAATATAAGCTTCACGGCTTCCCAATGCGATTTTCCCGGGTTAGACATAAAGCGACTAACCACCCCGACGGCATTTGCAATATCGGGTCTTGTACACACCATAGCATACATCAAACTACCAACCGCACTTGCATATGGCACCTTTGCCATATAAGCCTTGTCTTTCTCCAAGATAGGTGAATCCTTACTCGAAAGCTTCACGTGCAAAGGTAATGGTGTATTTGACACCTTTGCATTCTCCATGCTAAACCGGCAAAGCACCTTCTTTATGTACTCCTTTTGAGTCAATTTCAACTCAAAACGCTTTCGGTCCCTTTCAATCTCCATGCCCAATATCCTCTTTGCTTCTCCAAGGTCCTTCATTTCGAATTCCGACTTTAATTGCAATATCAACTTGTTGATTTCATTCTTGTCCTTCGAAGCAATGAGCATGTCGTCCACATACAAGAGCAAGTACACCCAACAATCATTTCCCAACTTCTTGAAATAAACACAAGCATCTTTGATGCTCCTATCAAAGCCACTTTCAAGCATAAAATGATCAAATCTCTTGTACCATTGCCTAGGTGATTGCTTCAACCCATATAGCGATTTCTTCAACTTGCACATCATATTTGACTTACCATTTACAACAAACCCTTGCGGTTGCTCCATGTAAATGTCTTCATCCAAGTCACCATGCAAGAAGGCGGTCTTCACATCAAGTTGCTCCAACTCCAAGTTGTGAATAGCAACTATGGCAAGTAATATCCGGATAGAAGTATGGCGCACAACCAGTGCGAATATCTCATCATACTCCTTTCCTTTCCTTTGTGCAAACCCCTTAGCCACTAGCCTAGCTTTGTATCTTCCATCGTCCTTCACCTTGTATATCCATTTGCACCCTATAGCACGGTTTCCTTTAGGAAGTGGAACCAAACTCCAAGTTTGATTCTTCATCAATGATTGCATCTCTTCCTCCATGGCACAAATCCACTTCGAGCTATCACTCGAATTCATGATGTCTTCAAGGTCCATAGGCTCATCTTGGACTACATTGAGAGCATAGTCCAAACTATCACAAAAGCTAAGATAGTTCCAATCACCATATCTTTCGGGTGGCCTTATAGCACGACGACCAACCCGAGTAGCAATATTATCACCCAAACTCCTTTCGGCTCCACCTTGAACCGATACTTCTCTAGGCTCGTGTACATCACCAACACTACTAGAGGCACCTTGTGGACTATGTGATGTATCATCAACCGTTTTCTCCTCACAAGCATCTTCAACTAATCTACTCTCTCTACTACTTGGACAAAATGTGGTAATAACTTCCTTCCCCTTCGATTCATCACGAACCAAGACCGGAATATCCGATGAGCTTTCATTCTCCTTGAACATAGCCGACTCATCAAAAGTAACATGACGAGAGTTGATTACCTTCTTCGTTTCCGGATTCCAAATCTGATAGCCTTTCACTCCATCCGTATAGCCAAGCAAAATCCCCTTGAAAGCTCTTGGTTCAAGCTTATCATTTCCCGGATCATGCACATAAACCGGACTTCCAAAGACACGAAGATAGCTCAAGTCAATACTCTTTCCCTTCCACACTTCCTCCGGGATTTTGTTGTCAATAGCCGAGCACGGAATTCGATTAATAATATGCACCGCGGTTGACAAAGCTTCGGCCCAAAATCCTTTAGACAAACCCGATGTCAATCTCAAGCATCGAGCTTTCTCTAGTAGAGTACGATTCATCCTCTCCGCAACACCATTTGATTGCGGATCTCCCGGTGTAGTAAAATGTCTCTGAATGCCATGATGCTTGCAATACTCCAAGAATTCTCCGGAAACATATTCTCCGCCATTGTCGGACCTAAGAACCTTCAAAGGCTTACCACTCTCATTCTCAACAAGAGCCTTCCATACTTTGAACTTAGCAAATGCCTCCGACTTAGCCTTCATTACATACACCCAAACTTTACGAGAAAAATCATCAATAAAAGAAATATAATACCTTGCTCCACCTAAAGAAGCAACCGGTGCCGGTCCCCAAACATCCGTATGCACATACTCAAGAACGCTTCTTGAATCATGTTTTCCTTCACCGAATGAAACCTTTGTTTGCTTCCCCATGACACACTCTTCGCAAAACTCTAGCTTGTTGAAACTCTCACCACCAATCATCTCCCTTTTCCGAAGAATATCCAAACTCCTCTCTGAGACATGTCCTAACCTCAAATGCCACAATCTAGTTGCATCTAAGTCGCGAGAACTATCAACCCTAATGCTAGATTCACCTTCTATGGTCACACCTTGAAGCAAATATATACCATGAGCCCTAGCACCTTTCATAACCACAAGCGCCCCCTTCGAAACCCTCAAGCCATCTCTCTCAATAGTGATCTTGCACCCCAAAGAATCTAATTGCCCCAAAGAGATAAGGGACTTCCTAAGTCCCGGAACATAGAGCACATTAGTGAGAGTACGAACTACTCCGTCAAACATCCTAATTTGCATGGAACCAATGCCCTTCGACTTACAAATAGCACCATTTCCCATAACAATCGAATTTCCCTCTCTAGCTTCGAAAGGAGAAAAACAATTCCTATTCGGCGTCATATGATAAGACGCCCCCGAATCGAGAACCCATCCGCTACCCGAAACATTTGATGCTACCGCCGTCAATACATCCATGTCTCCTTCACCAACACCTCTCTCCACCGCGACCGATGAAGATGCCACTTCCTTCTTGGCCTTCTCCTTGTCCGGACACTCATTCTTCCAATGACCGGGCTTCTTACAAATATAGCACTTGCCTTTCTTTTCCTTTGACTTTCCTCTCCAACCGGGATTCCTAGATTTGGAACGCCCCCGATTCTCCTTTTCGCATATCTCCACAAACAAACCTTGACCATTTCCGGCACTACTACCACTAACACTCAACTCCTTCATTTGATCTCTCAACTCCTCACTAAGAAGACCCGTCTTGACATCATCTAACGTCAATGTATCCCGGCTATAGATCAAACAATTTGAGAAACCCGTATAACGGTCCGGCAACGAACATAACAATATCATCGCCTTTTGCTCTTCCTCAATCTTCAAATCTACCGCCTTCATCTTCATTAGCAAATCATCAAACACATTCAAGTGTGCCTTAAGCGAACTCCCCTCTTTCATCTTATACGTGAAAAACGTTCGCAACAAGATCAAACGATTAGTTAGAGACTTCTTCATATACAACTCCTCTAACTTGTCCCAAATGCCCTTAGCGGTGGTCTCACCACTAATTTCGGAGATCACATTCTCTCGCATAGCAAGTTGAAGTGTAGTAAATGCCCACTCTTCCATTTCCTCTCTCTCAACATCTGAGATGTCCGCCGGCAACAAATGTGTATCAAACACTACCCTATGAACTCGATTTCTTCTTAAAACCGCTTTCATCTTCCATTGCCACTTTTCAAAATCATTATCGCCATTCCACTTGTCGATAACCAATTGCGATCCCGACGCCACATACGACCCACGTACATACGGCGCTATACTACTTGGACCAACCATTGAATTTTCAGAGGTATCCGTTTCCGGCATTTCAACAACCACCTAGCAACACCAAAGCTCTGATACCAAATGTTATTACGACTACACCCAAGACCACTCGAATACAATCGCAACGCGCAACGCGGAAAAGCCAAATCGTGCTAGATAGTGCAAAACAACCAAACACTCGAAGAATTCAATAAAACCAAATCCGAACACGATCACAACACCAATACAAGCAATATATGAATGCAATAACAATAAGTAAATCACACACGATTTTATAGTGGTTCCACTAACGTTGTGTTAGTGTACATCCACTTGAGAGAGCTTTTATTATATCACCAATAGAAAGAGTACAAGAGATTGTTTACAATGATCTATTCAATAAGAATCAATGTTTGTGGAGATTAGAATTGAAGAAATAGGGTTTTGCCTAAAACCCTAATTAATGGAGGACTAAACCCTAGGTTAGATTGCTTGAATGAAATTTTCTCCTCTTTCAGACCTGAAGAGAGTATAAATACTAATAGAGAAAACCTTGGCGAAAGACCACTTTTCCCTTCACAAATCATAAAACAGCTCAGAAAACCCGGCCCAGGAAAAAACAGGTTTATACCGCCTCAGACGTCTGACCTCTGGCCTTAGACGTCTGAGCCAGGTTCAATCTGGCTGACCCAGACAGGCCCAGACGTCTGGCCAGAGGGGTCAGACGTCTGCAGGAGGTTTCGGGAGACAGCCTGAACCTCGTCAGACGTCTGGCCCTCTCAGCCAGACATCTGACCTCAAACAGCCAACAAAAACAGCTCTTCCCCTCATATCTTCTTCCTCCGGACTCCAATTTGCGAACCGTTTTCTCCGACACGAAGCTACTTCCATCCTCTTCAATTCTCCATCATATAGTGTCACAAAATTTAACAAGGTCTTCCTAGTATAAGCCTAGAGATTTTCATAAATAAAAATTTGTGACATCTAAAATTCAAAATTGCATTAACTTGCTCCTACTAGATTAATGCTTACTTAAGCTGTATAACACAAAGTGTAACGAGGCGTGTCAACAACAAGAATATAACAATTCATGCAGCAGTATCCGATAAAGGCCAGTAACTTACCAAGAGTGCATCAAAGGTATAAGTAGTTGTGCCTTGGCAGGATATTTCGGCAGAAACATGTGAGATGACTTAATTGGCGCATATTAGTACTGCAGTCTGCCAACAAGGAATTGGTTAGCTACATAGACGATTCTAAGCCATGGGATATATAAGTTGTCTGTGTCACTTCCATGATAATATTTATTTTCTTTATAATACTGGATATGAACTGTTCTCTTTCATGTCCTAATAGGCTAATACCTATTTACATCTACTTTCTTACAATCCTGGCATCATGGCTATTCTCATTAATTAACCTTGCAGTGTTATAATGGTGCAATGCCGAGAAACCATTTATTATTGTACAATTCTACAATAATTAGACAAGACGTCTAGTTCTAGATTTAATGAAACTTGTTACACTCATATGTTAAACTATAAAGATTAAGATGACTAGTTTGGATTCTATATCCTTCTAGAAGAAAATGTATAAGAGACACATGTCCCAACTTATTGCTTTCTTGTATGAGTTTGGTGTATGAATAAAAATTGGCATATTTTTTATTGAAGAAATGATTGCTTATTACTGCGATGCTATATTTCTTTAGTATGCATGTATGCTTTTTCATTACACTATTCATTGTACAAATTTTATATTTTGGTTGTCCATACATGATACAAGATTATGGTGAGCTACATAGCCCACATTTACTAAATATTAGAGTAACATTATCAATTAGGTGCTCATTTTTGTCTTATTTTAATGTGGCTGTATCAGGAACAAGTCGCAGTGGTGACAGCAATGCGATAGAGTTATTTGAACTTGATGCCGTCATGTTACGGAGAAAATTTTACCCTGCGGCTATAAAATACTTACAACAAGCGATAGAAAAATAAGATAGGGATGATCAAGATTTAGCACAGGTTTATGCACTTTTCTTTATGAAATTTCTTTTGGCTTTCTATCCCATTTTTATCCATTAGAAACCGTATTTGTTGTAGTACCTAATTGGATAACAATATTTCTGTTAGCTTAGAACTGACATCTTCATTGAAACGATTTTTTTGTACTAATTTTGGCATTTCTTATTTTCTCCATTCATGAAAGGTTTACTAAACCTACGCTTTTGAGTTCTTGACGTTCCTAAAAAATAGCAAAACTGGTATTTAGTGTGAATTTAGAGCAAACTATAATTGTACTATTTAAAAAAACTCCCAAAATCATTGCATATTATATTTCTAAGCAGGGATCAAAATATTTCAAAATAATTTTCTACTAATATTTCAAAACCTGACTCCTCACTAACAACCAAAATCACTATTTTGAAAAAAAGGCTCATAGATCTTACTGTAAAATACGAAAACTAACCCTGAAAATGTTGCATTCATAATGGCAAAATTATGGGAGTGATTTAGCCTTTGCAAATGGACATGCATATTGTGGCAACTTGTTCATCCTAAACCTGCTAATAGTTAAAAGTTAAAACAAATTAACATGTGCATCTAGTTACTTGATTACCATTGTATGGAAACGGTTTCTTTATTTGGCTTATCGTGGCGTAGTACTATTGGATTAAGAAACAGGTTGTCAGTTTGCGCTTAGTACTTGGTGGTGGATTAATACTTATCGTGGCCGTAGTAGTATTGGATTATGAAACAGGTTGTCACATGTGCACACATTATTGCTAGAGTGAGACATTTGTATTTGCCTGTAGCATTGTTGAGGTTTATAAGATAATGCTTTGCATTTTCTGGCCATTCACCATACATCTTCTTAATTGTCCTCAGTTACCATATGCCTTGTTCATTATATAATATGAATGTATTTAACCATATACTTGTTTATTATATCTTTGTATATAATTTCAGGTATACTATGTTTTTCAAAGGCTGTTGGGCCTAAGATTCCCATGAAATATGGAATAGTATATGTTTCTGCACCTGGCAGTGTCCAATAGAGGGAAATTGCATGGTATACCACTTCAATCTTATAGCATAACTCATGCATTGTGCATCTTCCCGCTGTTTTTTATCACATCATTAACTGGAGAACTTGGTAGGAGCCTTCAAAGATCAAAATCAATATATATAACTTGGTACTAAAATAACATATGGTTCTCTAGCCATATCACATTACCAATTGTAAGACAAAACATAATAGTGACAACACAATACAATTCTCCAGCGACACATAATATTTGTCACAGAATCCAACACAATCATCTTATCACTTCCCTAACCACAAAAAAAAATAACCAAAAAACCAAATCCTCCTAAACCAACTAAAAATGCAACACCAACCATCTCAAAAATGTCACCCACACTCACCTTACGTCCACCCACAAACATCCATTCATTCAAAAAACGACCTACTATATCGGGTTACAAACCCACGAGAACCACATTAACTGCAAGATGCGGGTTAACATACTTTATAGGAGGTGATTTGATTAAACCAGACCTGGGAAAGTGGCTTGACGATGTGGAGAAACACAAGGCACTGGTGGTGTACTCTCCTCATGAGGGTGGGTATGAAGGAAGGTAGTTAAATAGGTTGAGGTATAAAGGTTATCGCTTTCTTTATCTTACAGCACGTGGATTAGGTGATCCTGAAACTACTCTCACTAAAGTTCATCCTGTTTTCCCGGTACGCTTTCCATCTTTTATTGCTCGGATTGTTACCTTTTTATTCTCTATTGTTCATATGGAATTGTTTATTAGCGCACAGAAATTTGTTATTATATGTGCTGGTAGATTATAATTTTGAGACATACACATGTTTGAAGTGGGTTATATCTTCCTTATTTTCATGCTTGATGTTTGAAAAAAAACTACCTTGCATTTAATAATTTCATTTGTAGCCCATAATTTTATCCCTGTTTAGAAAGTCACAGGAGAGACTCACTTATAATATGCGGACTATTAGATTTATAATCAGACTATCTGCAATTTTTGATCAATTGGGTTTGTATACACTGTGGATCTTAGGAATTCATCTTTCTATTGAAAATAGATCCGTTATTTGTATTATATATATGTACATACATATATATATGTATGTATGTATGTATGTATGTACATACATATATATGTGTATATATATCCCTTACATCAAATCACACTATAATAAAGTAGATAAATTGATATTGAATAATAGAATAAATGAAAGGATTAATATTTAGTAGGATAGGGGGAACCAAATTTAGGGTAGATGCATCCAACTTCTCTCCTATGGCATTTCAAATAGGACAAATTTTATAAATAAGCTTGTGAAAAAAACATATTGCAACTTTAGGCTTAGGCGAAAACTTATTGTTGAAATACATCTAGTTTTAACAAGGCCATAATTTGTGTTTGTGCACAATAATTTCTTATTTGTGCTTGCATGCTTTAAATGTACGCGATTTTTTTTTATTTTTTTAAGCTTGCGCACTTTGAAAGCAAGTGCGAAAATGCAAATTAAACCCGGTGAAAACCATACCTAATTCTATAATAAGTTTTTATCCAAGTCTATAGTTGCAATAAGTTTTTTTCATAAGCTTAGTAATATTTATAAATTTATCCTTTAAAATATATTCGTGTATGTAAAAACAACGAATAACAATTCATCAATGCAATCATATGCTTACATGACTATAACTATCCTGTATGCTTAATTCTTTCATAATAATTATTTATTTATATTAATAAACAGCCACATTTAGGGAGGCAACAGATTGCAAGATGGTATTTTCCACCTGAAGTTGATTACAGGCTCTCCTTGCTGCCTCCAGATTCAAAAGTCCTCATCATCTGGATAATTGAAGCCAAGGTAATTCAAGAAACTCCTTCACATAATGAACCGGTATTATGACATGAATTTACTGAATTTGATCTTAACATTTCAAAAATTCAGGTATTGTCAAAAGCAGAGCTGTAGTTTCTTGCATTGCTCTGACACTTCGCCCTAAGATGAAGGTCGTTGCAGAATGCGGTAACTGGTATTTATTTCCTGATCAAACTAATATACTTACTTTTATTTGAGCAAGTTAGGCAATACTTCTATTTTCTTCATGTGAAATGTTGATGACCGGAGTTTCATTTCTTTTTTGGTCATATTCAGTTAGTTGTACAACAAGTAAGGATATTTACTTAGAATTAAAAGTAATTTTTGGTTGAACAGGAGGAAGTTTGTGTGGAAGCCATTGAGAGAAATAGCAGGTCTCCCAGCAGTTGTAGAATGAGATTGTTGTTTTAACTGCTGTTTTGCTGCTCCTATATTGTGTATATCTTTACCAAATTAATGTTCTCAAGAACAAAATTTTATACTATTTTGAATGAAAAATGTATATTATTGGTAACTGATTTCAACTTATTTCTTATATAATTTAGCTACATTTTATAAAACGTAAATAAATTTAGAGAAATTAATTAAGTTTTATTAGAATTTAAATAAGTTAATAAGTTTTAAAAAATTAAATAAGTTTATTATAAAAATTAACCAAGTTTTATAAAAATTTAACTAAGTTAACTAAGTTTTATAAAAATTATTTAAATATAAAATTTTAACTAAGGATGTTTGATATACTTTAAATATGTCATAATCATCCGTTGACTGTTAAACTTGTCTACAGGTAATTAGCTTTTTAGGAGTAAAGACCAGCTGCAGCAAAGAATTGTGGGTAATCAAGTAATGAACATGACTTTAATTGTTATATATAATATAACATTTTGTTAATACTTATTGTGTAAACTTGTTTATGAATAGTTATGGATTTTATGTGAATTTGCTCATTTGTCGAAAAACAATTATCGAAATGGTTATGGATATTATATTTGATTATGTGATAAACGTGTTTTTTCAATTATTTGAATATGATGATTATGCGATTGATTGATTGGTTGTTGGTTTGAATACGACGATTATGTGATTGATTGATGGTTTTAATAAGACTATTATGTAAGTGATGGTTGGAAATGATACAAGCCAGTAGCATGTACAATACGCTCAAAACAATTAATAACTTTGACTAGCGTTTAAAAAACGCTGCGAAAATAAATGTAAACAGCTGCAATATGACTTTCGTAGCGTTGTTAAAATGCTACCAAAACTTTTGCGTTTAGGTAAACACCACAATACGACATGCTATAAAAGTCTGAAACATTTTTGTAGCGTTTCTAAAACCCTACAACAGGTCAAGTTTTGGTAGCGTTTTCTACAACGCTATAGAAAGTTTTGGACTTTTAGTTGCACGTCGTATCGCAGCATTTACCGGAACACTACTAAAAGTTTTGGTAGCGTTTTTACAATGCTATGAAAGAACTTATTTGGTGTAGTGTCGAAAGGTCTGAAATGAAAAGGTAGAGGCGTAAAGAATGGACGAGAAAGGTTAAAAGAAAAGCCTTTCGACTGCATCGAAAGGAGGCACGTAGAAGGACAAAGGAAAGCCTTTCGACCATGACGAAAGAATGCACGCGGAAGGTTGAAGGAAGGGCCTTTCAACTAAAGCGGAAGGATGGGGGCGAAAGGGGGCCAACCTGCATTTATAAATACGACGCTAGGGGTCCGAGTTTGGGGACCAAATTTTGGAAATCTATATTCTTTCTCCTATTTCTGAGCAAATCAAATATTTGTAACCCTAAACCAATTTAGGGAAAAGCTCTCTTACTGGTAACTCAATTTGGATTAATGCTAAAAAAGGAAGCGCATGGATTCAATAAAGATTTTGATCATGAGAAAGATCATTTCGGCCATTAGCTTGACTAATGACCAATTGCACATGATGCTTGCTTATTTTATTAATTCCTATTTGACTTATGCGATGCATGGGATCAACTTGGATAATATGTATACGAATCACATTATCATCGTGTTTATTGATATCAAATGTCAAACAAAGATGATGATAGTATTTATACTATTAAGTTCGTGGAACTTATATTGTCCGAGATGTTATTTCATTGCATATGAGACATAGAGCTCGTGTATTATACATCGAGTCCACTTCGAAAGAGCAAATACCCTTTCGACCTAATCGAAAAGGACGTTTTGGAGGGGATTTGATGTGTGAATACTAAGCTATGCTAACAGGACGAATATCTTCAAAAGGTGTACACATATTACAGTACATACAACCCTTTCGAAGAAGTTCATTCCAAAAGAGCAGAAACGATACTATCAAAAGTGAATTCTCCTTTTAAGGGCAGAATGGTCCTTTCGACATAATCGAAAGAGAAAAATGTCCAATATAAATAACCCTTTCCGACTCACTCAAAAGGGGGCTTCGAAGGGGGTGTTCTCTCCTTAACCATCATTTCAATAGGGTTGATTGGACTTATTAATTACAATTAATATTTTCATAAGATCACCCTCCGCAAGCAATCTGTCCTAATCAACTCATTCGAAAGCGGTTTCGAAGAGAGTGGTCACTTTCAGAAACTTTCTTTTGAAATGCTAACAACATTTCTTGTTAACCACGTAGCTTCGGGGATGTTGACGAGTTTTCTTGCTAACATTTTTGGTGTTAGAAGGAGGGGTCAAACCTCTGCTCTTGTGGCTACCTTATAGACTAATTATGGATTTTATAACTTAGTGTAGGAAAATGAAATCCAAAAGGCTTAGTCGAATGGACGAAGAGGTCGTATACACCACAACTTTAGAAGAAAACATAACACCAACTTTCAACTTGGAGGGGGTTGTGCAAGAGCAATCGTCAACCCTAGCTCAACAAGATGACGATGCAACCAAAATAAAGCACTTGGGACAATAATTGCTGGAGATGCAATAGCTTCTCAAAGCAGCACTGTCTCAAAAGTCTTCAAAGACAGAAAAACCAATGACTGGAGATGAGGTGATCTCTCCAAGAAGAAACTTAAAGGCTTATACCAATGAGGACAAGAGCAAAATCTACTTGACATCTTCAAAGAAGAAAGAGCATCATCCGACTAAACTCGATCATCAAGAAAGGGTACTGGAAAAAATCTCTCGAGCAATCTGGAAGTTCGACATCAAAAGAATACAACCCAAACCGGAAAAGTTATCACGATACCGAAGCTTATCTGAAAGATGTAGCAGAAAAGGCAATCAAGGACATGCTAAATGCTAAGAGGAAGAGGACTTTGGATGAGAGAGCAAATGATAATGAACAAGTGGTGCCTTTCACAGATGAAACCATGTCAATGGTTATCCTATCTTATGTAAAGATCCCAACCTTGAAGTATCATGGAACTATTGACCCCGATGATCACTTGATGGCTTTCGATAGTCAAATGGATCTGTATAACGCTTCAGGAGTGGTTCGATGCAGACTGTTTTCGGTAATGCTTCAAGGGGTCACCGCTAAATGGTATCGACAATATCGCGAAAAGACGATCTATTCATGGAAACAGTTTTCTTATGAGTTCTCTGCCTAATTTTGTATATGTAAGGATCCAACAATCGATTACACTATTCTTGCCAACATTAAGTAGAGACGGGGAGAGTCACTGGATGATTACCTCAAGAGGTTCAACATAGAAGCATTAAAAGCTAAATATATGAATGACAAGGATAAGCTCATTGTAGTACATTCTGGGTTGATAAAGAATACACCATTCTGGAAGAAACCCTTTATTCATGGGTGTAAGGATATGCAGGACTTTCATTTTCAAGGCTGATAAATTCATTTGAATGGATGAATTATATCACTCTAAAAGGAAAGCTAATCCTAAAAAAGAAAGCGGAAGGTTTGGATTAGATTGGGGACATAAGAGAACAAGGTGGGAAGAGCCTAATACTAATTCAATCGCTTTAAACAAGCCATTGTCTTATACCTATGCTGTGACTAAGGAGAAGGTTAACTTCCTGACTTCATTTAAGGCCAAAAATTACCCTGAACAGAGGAAAGGGGATGACTATTATGCTTATCACAAATCAAACGGCCACAAAACTGATGGATGTAGGGTGTTGGCTGGAATCATTCAGAAATTAATTCGTGAAGGGCATTTGAAGGAGTTCATCCAAGACAAACAAAAGGCACCATGGACTGGTGATGGTCTGCAAAAGTTTCCTAATAATGCTGTCAACATCTTGGAAGAAGAAGATCCAATGAGTTTGAGTCCGATGTTGAATAGGATTGATGTAACCCATGGGAGGCCACATCCAGCAGGGACTAGCAAGGGGGCTAGGAACAAATACATTAAAGAGGATAAAGAGGGAGTGTTCTCCATTCAAGAAGAGCCTCCGCTTAAAAGTCCACGACTCAATATACTGATGCCAAATCTTGTTGTTACACCCCATGAGCTAAAGAAAGGGATCCATCACTCTCATAACGACCCTCTCATGATCACGGCTCAAATTGGACTGTTTATAGCGTCCAAGATTCTTGTGGACACTGGTAACGCGGTCAATGTTATTTTCAAACATGCCTTTGATCAAATGGGCATCCTAGAAGACAAGCTAGAATGCAGCCTTGAACCAATCTTTGGGTTCAAAAACAAAGGATCGACCCCAGTGGGACAAGTGAAGTTTCTAATGTAGATGGGAGTACCGCCATGCTGTGGAACTTTTAAAACTCTCTTCATAATCATCAACCAACCATCATACTACAATTCTTCCTTTGGCCGACCCGCACTTGATGAGGTGGATGCTTTTGTCTCGCCAAAATATATGATGGTAAAATTCTTAACTAAGAGGGGTTGGGGCACAATCCGGGGAGAAAAATTCAACTTCCATGAAATGTATTTTGCAATGCTTGAACAATACAAGAGGGAGTATTCTACTTACTTTGATTCTTCTACTGTTTTTCAGCCTTCGGATGATCCAACATTCGAAGAAAAAGTAAGATCTAATAAAACTAATAAACGTATGTTTGAAAGGTACATTTCCTCTGAAAAGCAAGAGAAAGAGGACCGATGCTAATTCCGTAAAAGAAGGAGAAATCATCACAAAATTTGATTGCCATGGGGAAGGGGAAAGAATAAAACCTATAGAAGACCTTGAGGAGGCATGTATAGACCCAAATGATTACACCAAGGTAGTCAAAGTGGGAAAGGAGTTGGAAAACAACTTGAAAAAAGACTTGATTCGGTTTTTTAAATCCAATAAAGACGTGTTTGCATGGTCTCATTCAGATATGGTTGGGATTGATCCATCGGTTATGTGTCATGCAGTAAACATCAATCTAGAAGCAACTCCCATTAGACAGAAAAAGAGACAATTGGATAAAGTGCGGACCGATGCCCTAAAAAAGGAAGTTAAAAGGCTCGTTGAAAATGGATTCATTCGGGAGATCTACTACCCACAATGGCTAGCGAACCCAGTATTGGTAAAGAAGTCGAATGACAAGTGGAGGACTTGCATCGATTATACTAACTTAAACAAGGCCTTTCCAAAAGATTGTTAACTATTGCCCCGGATAGATCAGTTGGTTGATGCAACTAGTGGACACAGATTGTTATCCCCCATGGATGCTTACTCGGGATATAATCAGATACCCATGTTTAAACCAGATGAAGAACATACAAGTTTCATTACTGATTGGGGAATTTTCTGCTACAAAGCAATGCCTTTCGAATTAAAGAATGCAGGGGGCTACTTATCAAAGATTAGTCAGAATGTTCAAAGAACAGATCGGGTGAAATAAGGAAGTTTATGTTGACGATATGCTAGTAAAACCTTATGAAGCTAAGAGTCACCTTGAAGACCTAAAAGAAATGCATGAAGTATTACGGAAATATCATATGAAACTGAATCCCTAGAAATGCTCTTTTGGGGTTCATTTTGGGAAGTTTTTAGGCTATATTGTGAGCGCTCAAGGGATTGAGGCCAGTCCAGACCAGATTCAAGCTATCAAGGACATGGTTGAACCCAAAACTAGAAAAGATGTAATGAGTTTAATGGTATGGTAGCTGCCCTAAGCAGGTTCATTTCCAAGGCAACTGATAAGTGCATTCCCTTTTTCAATATGATCAAGAAGAAAAAAAACTTTAAATGGGGAGAAGACTGTAAGAAAGCCTTTCAAGAGTTGAAAATAATTTGGAAAAACGCCAATACTATCCAATCCTGAGAACGTTGAAGTTTTGTACTTATATATGGCAGTTTCGAAACATGCAGTTAGTTCAGTTTTGATCAGAGAGGAAAGTGGGACTCAACTTCCTGTTTATTGTGTGAGCGGCGGTTAAAGGATGCAAAGGTTCGGTACCCGGTAATAGAAAACTAGCTTATTTCTTGATACTTACAGCACGAAAACTAAGGGAATACTTTCAAGCACATCCAATTAGAGTGTTGACTAACTTTCCACTCAAATAAGCCTTCAGTAAGCTTGAAACTTCAGGTAGGCTAGTAAAGTAGGGAATTGAACTTAGCCAGTATGACATTGAATTTCAACCACGGGCGGCTATTAAAGGATAAGCACTGTCGGACTTTGTTAATGAGTGTACAAACTTCATTAAAGAACAATTAGAAAAGGAAAAGGATCAAAGACCTATGTGGTGGTTATTTATGGACGGCGCATCGAACGGGCAAGGAGCTGGAGCAGGATATGTCATAATAACACCAGACGGACACCGCCTACACTATGCCATGAAGTTTGGGTTTCCCACAACAAATAATGTAGCCGAATATGAATCAACGGTGGAAGGATTGACTCTGGTTTCAGGGCTCAAAATCCCATGAATTCAAATCTTTAGTGATTCGTAGCTAATGGTAAACAAGGTAAAGCAAGTATACTAGACTAAAGATGCCAAACTATCTTTGTATGTAAAGAAGATATTAAAGATGCTTGCTTTATTTGAATATTTTTCTATACATCAAGTTCCAAGGGGAGAAAACTCCGAGGCTGATTTGCTAGCAAAGTTGGCTAGTTTAAGGGGAGCACCAGAAACTCGAATCATGCCAGTAGGGTACCAAGAAAATCGAAGCATTGAAGAAGGAACAAACGTACAAGGAAAGGAATAGTTAGTCCTAACTAGATCCCAAGCCATGGCACAAGAGAGAAAGGAAAGGGAAATTAATGAAGAAATCACAAATGAGAGGATTAATCATCCAAGGACAGATGACTGTTATAGTGACACTTTGATGCCACCTATTTTCAAATATCTTTATAAAAGGATATTGCCATCTGACAAAGTGGAAGCTAGGAAAATCAGGCGACAAGCTCCGACTTTCACAATAGTGGATGGAATTCTTTACAAGAAAGGATATGCATTACCTTACCTAAGATCTGTGAGTTTGGAAGATGGGATGAAATTGTTCGTGGAAGCGCATGAAGGATTTTGCGGAGACCACTCCAACGGGGCAAAGTTGGCAAAGAAAATAATAAGACAAGGTTTTTATTGGCCTCGAATGGCAAGTCAAGCTATTGAATATGTAAGGAGATGTGAAAGATGCCAGAAATACTCAAAGATCCTTTGATTCCTACCAAGTCAATTAACTCTGATTTCAAGTCCATGGCCCTTTGATATATGGAGAATCGACTTAATCGGGCCATTGCCAATTTCCAAAGGAGGAGCAAATATGTTGTAGTCGCCATAGACTACTTTACTAAATGGGTGGAAGCAGAACCGCTCCCCAAAATCACTTCTAGGAAAGTGCTTAGATTCATCATTAAAAACATTATTACCAGATTCGGAATCCCCTACAAGGTTATATCAAATAACGGGACACAATCTGAAAGTGAAGAGTTTTCTCGGTTTATCCATAAGAATGAGATTATTAAAAGCTTTTCTTCCGTGTCACATCAAAGGCTAATGGGGCCGTTGAAGCTGCAAATAAGGCTGTTAAGACTATCTTGAAAAAGTGATTAAATAAAGCCAAAGGGAATAGGGTAGAAGAATTGCCACTTGTACTCCGGGCCAATCGAACATCCACTAGAACTGCAACGGGACATACCCCCTGCTCTCTAACATATGGGTGTGGAGCGATGTTGCCAATTGAATTGAGATACCCTCACATCGAAGAATCGCATATGCATTTGATCCAAATCAGGAATTGAAGAAAGAATTGTTAGATTTAATACATGAATTGAGAGATGAAGCAGCTATCCGAACTACAGAATATTAGAGAAGAATCTCAAAATACTACAATTTTAAAGTAAAGATGACATCATTTCAAGAGGGAGACTTAGTACTCCGAAGGGTGATGGCAAACACAAGAAATCCTACGGATGGACCGCTAGGACCAAATTAGGAAGGTCCTCTAATTGTATGCAAAGTAATTCCCTCTGGAGCTTACAAGTTATGTCGACCAAACGACAATATGGTTCCTAGAACATGGAATGTGGAATACTTGCGACCATATTTTCTTACAATGAATGAATAAAGCACCTCTTCCTTAAAGAAAAATCTACATTGTTGGGAGTGAAATTCTCCTTGCACTTGGACATTACCTTAAACGGTCAAAGCCTTTGTCCACGCCGAGTTGGCCAGGTCAAAGCACCTCCTGGAGGGAGGTTAGAGTAAGCCTTCATCCGCGCCATGCTATAGCCAGGTTAAAGCATCGACAAGCCCTTGATCGCACCATGCTATGGCCAGGTCAAGGCGCCTCCTAGAGGGAGGATGGAGTAAGCCCTTGGTCCCGCCACACTATGGCCTGGCCAAGGCACCGAACACGCCCTTGATCGCGCCACACCATGGCTAGATCAAGGCACTTCCTAAAGGGAGGATGGAGTATGCCCTTGGTGTCGCCACGCTATGGCCTGGCCAAGGCACCGAACAAACCCTTGATCGCGCCATGCTATGGCTAGGTCAAGGCACCTCCTGGAGGAAGGTTGGGTAAGTCCTTGGGTCCTGCTTGTGGATAAGCTAACCAAGCACACTAGACAACAATGGACTAAGACGTCCAAGCCCGAGAAGCAGCATATCAAGCAAGAGACTAAGATGGCTAAGCCCGAGAAGTGGCGCATCAAACAATGGACTAAGACATCCAAGCTCGAGAAGCAGCAAATCGAACAATAACACCATACAAGCCTAAAGGGTAACACATGTCAAAAGAGTCAAAACCCAAGGAGTGGTAAAGAACATAAGGCTTAAATAAGAATCTACAGCCTCCGACTTATTATCAAAGAAGAATTTCTGAACTTCACTGATTAATACCCGATCAGGGTTTCAGATCTTTATTAATAAATTATAGTCTTCATCATACCCGAATCTGGGTTTCGGGGCTATTACTATTAATTACCGGTCTTCAATCATTAATACCCGAATTTGGGCTTAAGAGTTCTATTATGAAGATTATTATTATGAATTTCTGGTTATCATCCACTAATACTCGAATCTGGGTTTAAGATTTTTATTATGAAGGCTATTTCTAGTTATCATCTACTAAAACCCAAATCTAGGTTTCGGATCTCTTACTATTGACTTATGAACTTCACTTATTGATGCCCGAATATGGGTTTCAAATTTCTGGTCTTCCTAACACCTGAATTTGGGTTTTGGGTCTTTTATCATTAGATTTTGGATTTCATTTGTTAATTCCCGAATTTGGGTTCCAAGGCAGTTAGTATTGTGTAACGACCCACCTTTTTGGATGGTTTGAATCGACAATAAACCACACATGCCAACTCAAACCATTCAAAAGGGAGGATTGTTAACGGGGTAAATAAGAAAATAAGAGAAAAGAATAAAAACAAAACACAGAATCTCACAGCGGAATGACAAAATATAATAATCAAATAAGCAATTCATGAAGCTATTTTATAGATAACATTTGATTACACTTTTACAATATATAAGAGTTATACATACAGCAGGAATAAATAAATAATGCAGCAGAACAACATGATACAGTGGAATAATAATAATAATATAATACTAAACTCCGTCTTCATCCTCCAGAAATAAGGTCTTCAGCACTAAAAAGCTCAGGCTGACCCGAGCGTAATGAAAAGACAAAACACTCGAGTCAGAACTAAAAGATCTTATGCAAGTTAAATCAACAATAAATAAATAAGAGTGTAATGGCTTCAGAGATGTTTACGGGATTTTACATATCCTATCCAGTGTATAACGTGCGTGCAATAACTTAAGAGATGTTCGGGATTTCCATCTCCTAAGGATCCATTAAACTATTTATATGTAGTAATATACGGTATATATGTAGTGTCTATTAGTAAAGTAAAATATCAAAATAGCGTTAAGGCGTTACCCATATCCCCCTTAACACATTTTTATAAATGTCGTAGTCTATACGGTACTGTAAACTCCACCAAAATGGTGGGCTATCAGGGAGCACTCCATAGGTACGACACAGACCAAAATCATAGTGGGCTCGATAAGGCATATGACAGGGCACATGAGGCTATACCCACGGTAGGATTCTACCAGATTGCGGAACCAGGCTGGTGGTAACGCATAGCAACTACTACCGCCCACCTCGGAACACACTTCCATAATCAAATCGAAGGTGGCAACCAAATCAATCACAAAGTAACATATATGTTATCGAAGAAGGATGTCCGATAGGAGGAGCGACCTCACATGGCCTAGTTATGGCTCCTGATTGTAGTCATATCAAGCTGACCCGAAGGGGTCAGGGCTGCGTTCTTACCTCGTACCAGAAGCGTTCGCCAAACCATCCTACTTCGTTTTGGATTCTCCACCACGTGCACAGTTGTTAAAGTGGTTTCGGAATTGGCAGAGAGTATGACAATATCCGATCTCAGTCTCTTTAACAACCAATTGTTATATTTTTCAGACCGTGGTCATTTCATACAAAATTTATAATAATAATCCAGAAAGTTTATACTTTCATATCAAGATATCCATATACTTATTCCAAAAGTATAGATATATTCATAAATATCGAGGAAGATTTCTTTCAATCAATTTCAAAAATAATTTATAAATCTCTCTTAAACCATTTATAAACTATTTATATGCTTTAGAACCATTTATAAAGCTATTTACAAATTCCAAAACAGTTTACAACTCTTTCCCTTTTCACAAACTTCTACGCAAATTCTTCTAAAACGCTTCCAAATCCTTTTACACAAGTTCTTTTATAAAACCCTTTATAAAATCCTTTAAAACTTTTATAAACTCCTTTATAAAGCTATAATAAAAATCCTTTATAAAAATCCTTTATAAAAATCCTTTATAAAAATCTTTTAAAAAAATCCTTTTTACAAAGTCCATTATAAAATCTCTACAAAACCTTTATAATTTCTTTACAAAACCCTTTACATTTTATTTATTTATTGAAGTTATTATAAAAACCTATATTTATTTCTTAAATCAAAATTATATTTATTATATTAAATTAATTTTAAAAATATATATTAAAACTATATTAAATATTTTATTAAATTAAATTTAAACTATTTAAAAATATGTTTTTAAAACTAAATAAAATTATAAGATAAAATCTTAAATTTGCATTTAAAACCATATATTAACTTATAATTTGAAGCTTTAAAACATATAAATAAATTATTTTCCAAATATAAATTTTAAATAAAATCATTAAATAAAATTTATAAATCAAACATACTTCACTATTTAGAAAATAATTTAAAACCGACCAACGGTGTACGTATATAGTTTTCTACCCTATGGTCAAGTGATAGGGTATGTATCATTTCAACCCCAAAATAGTTAAATTTTCCCGGTATATATCATTTCAACCCGTATCCCGAATCAATAATTCCAAATCAATAAAATCACCCGTGTTTATCATTTCAACCCATAACAATTTTCCCTAATCTATAATATCGTTCGGTTATGTATCATTTCAACCCATAGTGATAATAGGGATATAAACATCCAATCATCCAAAATGTCCACAAATAACCATCCATCACAATCAACATCCAAATCAGTCAATAAATCACAACAATTATTGGTTATCAATATCAGGTATTTAACTATCAATTTAATTTCAATATTAATTTAAATGGCAATTTAATTCCAAAAATTCAATTTCAATTAAAATGTCAAATTAAACTACCAACCAGTAACCAATAATATTATTATCACATCATAAATTTAATTTAACTAACATAAAAATGTTTAGTATTCGTGAGTGGGTTAAAGCACTCACCTTTGATTTCTAGTCGATTTAAAATCCAAATAAAGCTCAAAATTTGAACAGCCTCAGAATTCAACCAAACCAGTTCCATATCGTTTGGAATTCCGATACGATCGCAATGGAAGAAACCGCGTCCAAATTCGTGTTCCTATGCAAAAGCTATTAGTGTTAGAACGTTAAAAAAATTTAATTTAAAATAAAAATGTAAACAGGAGCAAAGTTGTAATTTACTCACCATTCAAACCCTGCGTACTGTACGTGATCCACGTACAACGACCAGCCGCCACCGTACTTGATCCAAACGCTGCTTGCCACTAACGCCTATGCTTAGATCAAAGCTCGCCGTTCACCTCCCCTCGGCCTGCCGCCCTTCTGGTGACCGCGCCGCCACCTCTGGCGACCATCTCAGATCATGCCACCGCTCGCCTTCAACTGCCAATCGCGGCAAAATCTGACACAATCGACACCGACTAACCACATGGAACGACTCGCCTCATCCTTACCTACGTCGCAGCAACATCCGATCATCCTATCGACGAAGATCCACCGTTAAATTGAAAACCCAAGGATGGACGGCCGAAACTTCATCAATGATATCTTTCCGATCCGAGACTCAATTGCAAAAATAAACAGTGGATCTAGATTACGCTCGTCGAGAGCTTTTCAGCGATATATAATTTGATATGGTTTGAAGAGTTTAAATTTTCAATTTAAATTTGAATTTGGGAATTAGGGTTTGGATTGACAGCCATTGGGAAGGAGGAAGATGCAGATGATTTGAACAGATACGTACAAGAAAATGGAATAGATAGTTAGGGTTTCATAACATATCTATTTATATAGACATAGATGGATAAGAATGGATAAACATATCGAATTGGGTCGAAACGATAACAACGACCCGAAAAGCTCGTTTCGTTTTTGAAACGAAAGTAGGTCAACCAATATATCAAAATATAGGTTTTCGATATTTTTAAACTCAATGGAACTAGTCTCAAACCCCAATTCCATTGTATATAGTAGTTAGCTTTTAAAATCAATTTATATTCATTTAAATTCCATTAATCAATTTCTACGCGTTTGGAGCTCGTACGATCAAACGATAAGTCCGATCACTATGAAACTTGAAATCCTACAATAATTCACCGTTACGGATCCAACGAAACTAGTTTTGTCGAAATCCAAGACAGTGGCCAAAATGGCTATTTTACACGTTAATAAAATAAATTATTACTAAATTGATTTAATCACCTTTAAATTCAAATTTAAAAGTTAACCATTTTATCATTCTTGATTACATAGAAATTTAAAATCTTTTAAAATAAATTTTTCATGTTAAATCCAAGATTTAAATATTGCACAAATTTCACCGTTCAATTACAACTGTAATAAAATCCCAGTTAATTATAATTTAAATTCAATCAAATTCTTTTATTTCGAGTTACACCCATATTATTGAATCAGCTATTTCCTTATGAATATAACTAACATTAGTTTACATTTTATTACATTCATATTCTACAGTTATCATCTTAACCCATATTAACTACAATATTTAATTATATTAAATTCACTTTGATTTCCAAATTATTTCAACGGATTAAATAATAAAATAATAATTAAAACAATTATTACACATTAGTAATTCAAACATATTTCTAAGTCTATTGTTTATAAACAAAGGCTAATAAATTTATGTACTAACTAATTTATTCCATATTTTATAATAAACCTATTTCAATTAATAACAGATAATTTTAATATTGAATCTAACATTTAATTTATTTCCTTGTTTACAATTATAACCAAATTAACTTTACAATTATTTCAATTGATTGAAATTACATTAAAATAGTTGTCAAAAACATTCAAACAACATTATTAAATCATATTCAAATTATTTTTCTCACTAATAAATCATAAAATTTTAATTTCTCACAATAATAAATTTGAAAAACTTATTTAATTTAATAGTTTTTAATTATCAAAAAATACAGGTCGTTACACTCTCCCCCACTCAAAACTTTTCATCCTCGAAAAGGAAAAGAAGGAATTAAGAAACTTGATATAATTTTATTCAAATTATTCAATTTATAAACAATTAATTTACATAATTAAGTTTAATAAGAATTTGAAAATAACTCAATTTTAACAAAAAATTTCTAAGTCTTAAATTCACGAAAACTTTCGGCAGACTCTCCTTTGCGAGGTTAGGTCTGGAAAAAATAATAATATCAATAATTTCAATATATATATCAGATTTCAATAATAAAATATCAAAAACCATGGGGAAAACAATAAATATCGTTTCAAAACCGTAATCTGAAAATGTACCTATTTGTCGGATAAACAACTTTATTTATGAAACCAAAAGCAGTAGCTATTGCTTCCATAAACCTGTATTTCACTTATATAATCCAAAAGAGTTAAAATTTATGTGAAAGAATAATATTTTTAGTTGTTTAAATTCAATAGCACAAGCAACATACAATAGATCACAATCATATGCAAACAAAAAGAGGTACAATCATCATATGCAACAAAGGAGACTATCAAACAATCCATAGTAACCAAACTCACGGTTTGTTCAGGTTTAGACACTTTTCATAGCACAAGGTTGATAAATAACTAACAAGTGTATCTTACGCTCAACAGCCTTAGATATTTACTTAATAGATTATTCAAACAACCTTGAGCAATTTGAAGTATCATTTCCCAAACATCCCATCAGCCAACAACATGGTATTTTAATATTATTCAAGTTTATTTTATTGGTTTCTTTTCACTTCATTTACCTTTCATTTATTTTAGTTCTCATTCATTCATACAAGATCATCTTTATAAATTTACATTCATTACCTACATAACTTATTTCCCATTCAGTGGTTGAAATCATCAATGAATCTATTATTGACATTTCATTGCAGTTTAATTCACGTTTATTATTTACTTATAACCTTGATGTCCATTTTAATATTAATATTCATCAATAAATCATTTAAGTCATTTTCTTGAGTTTATAATCATTTACCTAAACAGTATTCATTTTCTCTATCATTTAATTTAATTACTAGCATTTCAAAATATTAACTTATGTTTATACTATTCTTGTAACATCTTAAATTTTCACTTATAAATATATATTCATTTTGAAGCATTTTTGTTATTAAGCTTTTACTTGTATAATATTCTATTACATATTATATTTAACATTTCGATTTTTTAAATACTTCAAGTAAGTTTTATATATGTTTTTAGAATGTAATTGAGTGTTATACAAATTTATCTTAATCATTTTAGTTAGCAAAAATATTCAATAATTTACATCTTCTTAATTTTCATTATCATTTAGTTTACAAGTTACAAAACTTCAATTTCTTCATAGTTTTATTAAACACTTAGCTTCTAATTTCTTATTTTCCACTTTAGGAGTTTCCAATTATTAAAATAGTTAAGATTTCATTTCATTACAATAATTGAAATCCCTAATTTATAGAAACTTAAGAACTAAATACTGGGTTCCATTTCAAATCATTTTGAAATAATATATATTCATACCTTTTATATATATCAAATCGTACTTAAAAATTAAAATTTATTTATAAACAAATGTGTAGCAAAGTTACTACGGTGGTCTTTCCACTTTGAAACTCGAAAATGAAAGTCGATGATGTCGCGGTCATCACCGAAATTATTTTCCAGCGACAGAAGAGGGAAGTACAGAATTTGTTTCCCTTTAAAATTCTATTAAAACATTTCTTTCAAATCACATTGAAAATATTTATATCCGAAAATAATACTAACATTATATTCCAAAATCTTTGAAAACCAATTTCAAAACTCCGGAACTAAAGTTCTCAAATTTCCAATTTATATTTACTTTATTTGTAAATCCTATTTTATAAACCACGTTTATATGATTTCACTTCCTAACAAACAAGCATATTACATACAACTATATTTATAAAATTATTCTTTTATATACAAAATATAATACTAGGTAAAATTATTTCATTTACCTATGTTTCAAAAACAATATTATGTCGGTCTTCCCTATTAAGTGTTTAGAAATCCCTATCGATTCCATATCGTCCTATGTATCAACCAGAATTTATAAATACTAAATAGAACAAATTAACACAATATAAAAATATTTTATAACACTAACAAGTACGCTCTCACATATATATATGCTCAAACAACTCATTCTAGCGTATTACTACCCTATCTCTGATGAGTCAAACCCCACAAAGCTAAGGTTATCGCTAAACCAAAGCTTTGATACCAACTGTAACGACCCACCTTTTTGGACGTTTTAAATCGACAATAAACCGAACATGTCAAACTCAAACCATTCAAAAGGGAGGATTGTTAATGATGTAAATAAGAAAATAAGAGAAAAGAATGAATACAAAACACAAAATCTCACAGCCGAATGACAAAATATAATAATCAAATAAACAGTTCATGAAGCTGTTTTATAAATAACATTTGATTTCACTTTTATAATATATCAGAGTTATTCATACAACAGGAATAAATAAATAATGCAGCGAAATAAAATGATACATTGGAATAATAATAATAATATAATACTAAACTCCTTCTTCGTCTTCCAGAAATAAGGTCTCCAACACTGAAAAGCTCAGGCTGACCCGAGCGTAATGAAAAGACAAAACAATCAAGTCAGAACTAAAAGATCTTATGCAAGTTAAATCAACGGTTAATAAATATTAGTGTAATGGCTTCAGAGATGTTTATGGGATTTTACATCTCCTATCCAGTGTATAATGTGTGTGCAATAACTTAAGATGTAACAACCCGCATATTTAGAAGTTTTTTTTCTTCATAAACTCAACCCAGAGCACTGATGAAATCAAAGGGATGAGATGAGCTCCCCCCTAGCCAGGTCCGACCACAGACAGGAGGGTTTTAAGCCAGCCCAACATAGAGATTTGATGCCCCCAACCCATTTATAGGTTTTATGGGGACCCACCTCCACGCCTTGAATGGGAGTGAATGGGAATCGAACCTGCGATCTTCTTACCAGGAAGCGAGTATCTTACCACTGCGCCACTACTTGCGGACATATCTAGAAGTTTTGAATATTCAAATATTTTATTTAAATATAGAATCGTTAATCGGATTAAAGTCCGAAAAGCTACTTTTTGCAAATAGTCGAATTGGGACTCAAGACTACCTCCATTGAGTCCATAACGGCGTTTGTGACTTTTTTAAGTATAAACATTGATATGTTTGGAGCTAGCTAGAATTTCGACCTTTTCACTTAGGGTTTTGGGTTTGGGGTTCAGCCCATTTACCCAATATATCAACCTAACTCCACTCCTCTTCCTTACTTTATAATATTTCCTACAACTTAAGCTTCAGCAAAAATGATGGTGGAGATGGGAAATTAAAATCCTAAGCCTTAGTTTTCAATTGCAAAACCAAGTTCTTGCTCCAAATTCAAAGAGAGGCTTTGGTAAGTATCTCCATCTTCTTCTCCAACTCAATCTCTCTTTCATTTCAGAAATTTCCTAAACCTAACTTTGGAAATGTTCTTCCTTTGAGCTTAGATTCAAGCTTCTAGAGTTGGAATTGAAGAGTAGTTGATCTTCCTTCGCTTTCAAGCTTCTCCTTCTTCATTTTTGGGTTTAAAGGTGAGTTTTGAACTCATATCTATTTCTATAGATATCGTTGATGTTGGGTATAAATTCCTAACACTTATTTATGTGCATTTGCTTTCGATTTGGATCGAATTGGTGAATTGTTCAATTTTTGGTTTTTGGGATCCAATTTTGCTAAAAATCCAACCTTTGATGTTTGAACACGTAGTGGAGCGATTCGGATGGGCCGTACAAGGCTGGGTTGTCGAGTGGCGTAAATCCTCAGTCGAGGTTGCTCTATTCGTCGCTTCCGTCGTACATCGATCTTGCCCCAAAGGGGGGCTGGACTGAACGTCACCAGACGTCTGTAGTAAAGCTCAGACGTCTGGAGTCTGCTTCAGGGAACTTCCTGAAACTTACTGCAGACGTCTGAGTATTTACCCCAGACGTCTGGAGTATGTAACCTGCTCTATTTTGCCTGTTTTGCCTATTTAGCTCGAGATTCCAATTTTTATCGATTCGTGATTATCTGATTTATTGTTATCATTTATTATTGACTTTGATGACTTCTTTTTCGGGATTTTTGAGAATATCCATTTTGATGGATTCAGTATCGATTTCTTTGGATTTAATTCACATCTTCGAATGTGGATTTTGTGATTGATTGTTTCTACAATCATTTTGTGATTTGTCACTTCTAAATACAAAGGTTTCTATACTAGTAGTAAATACTCAAACTCTTTACTAAAATGATTTCAACTCTATTTTTAACCCAAAGTTCGTTTATAAAACCGTTTTCTATTCTATTAGTATATACAAACCTTTACCTCATTCGTATGAGAAAATCTAATTAAACGGCTTAGCAAAACAAGTGGTATGAAACGCTTGCGTTTACTTCGTCGGTTAATTTATGGACTTGTTCGATTGAAAATCTTGTGACAATTTTCGAGTGGAAATCTACAATTTGTTCGTAAATATTTAAGTTAAGCTAGTGGTTATGGGACATGAAGCTAAACTCTTATATTTACTGGCTTAGTGTAATTCACACTTTTTATGGATCAATGATGATCATTTTGTGATTTAGACTAGCGATGTGCGATGTCTATTTGTCTGCAAGGGAGACTAAACCCCGTTTTGTGGAACTTCGGTTCAATTTGGCGGGGTAGCGACCCGTGGTTTTCGGACCGTTTGTGGAGCTTCGGCTCAAAATTTATGGTTAGCGACCATGGAATAGCGTGTCATTTGTGATACACGTGTTGGTGAGTTTTCATGCTCCCGTTTGTGATAGGCCTCCCCCTTTTGTGGTTTCTGGATTTCTATTTGATGATTTCTAGAATTTGTGTTTCACCTCTTTATGTGATTGGCAATTATATGTTTGTCAATATTTGTGGTATGGTGAATAAAATAAAGAATATGACATTCTTTTTGGTACTTTGAGATTCTTGAGATATTGTATGATTTTGTTGATGTTTTATATCATATTTGTTCTAGTATGACATTATTGTTATCATACATTCTTATTATATCTCTACTTATATCTCATTCCTTTATCTGATATTTATAGCTAGACTGATCCATTTATTATTTTCTTATTAAATAATACTCGGGTCAGACCGAGATGTTACAGGTGCTTCAGCTTGACTCCTTATCTGGGATCATCTCCTGACTTTTGCCTAACTACATTACATTTGTAGTTTTTGTTGTTATACATTCGCGATAGACTCCATGATGTATACTTATTCTTTTGTCTAGCACTTGTATCTATTCTTTGTAATATTGTGGATCTTATTTGACCACTACTCTGAATACACCTTTTTGGTGTTATATATTCATATATGTTTCCACCTTTGTGATATGAATGCTTGTGATTGACTTCTATATTTGTTTTCCGAAGGCCTCATAGCCACTGTGTGGTAGCTTTGAGTTTGTATCGGTATGTCGGATTTCCTCTTGAAATGAAATGCATGTTATACTATCTGACATATCGGTGCTCGCATAATGCAATTGCACAGATGGTCGCTCCTCAACAGCCTTATTCTTCGTGCTAGTCGACGGCATTACACCATAGTGTCCTTGGCTAGCGCGGGTATAGAGGTGGGGCGTCACAGCTTGGTATCAGAGCCAAACTTTGGAACAATATAGAATAATCTAGCAAGGACCATTGTCCTAAGTCTTTCTTAAGAATCATGTCATAGGAATTAATTCGAGTCTTCGTACCGTTCTATCCTATTTTCCTTTGTGATTCCTTGTTTTATCAATCAAATTTGTTTGATATTCATTCTGAGATTAATCTTATTCTCTTTTCTTTCTTTCTTAAAGAAAAGAAATGGTTAGACCTGGCCGTCCCAGCGTCGGTCAATCTAGTGCTACGCCCCAGGATGGAGTATTTATGTCTGCTTAGCAAATTCTTGATCTTGTAAGAAATGCTCAAGCCGTCGGACCTATTCCTGAGCCCACACATCCTAAATCTGGGTTTGCATGCTTGTGCAGTGATTACACCATTTTGGTGGAAAGCCATTCAAAGGTTCAGAGAGCGTTATAGAATTTCAGGCTTGGCTTCGAGCATGCGACCGTATCTTTTCTCGCATGAATCTTATTGATCTCCATCGAGTCCAAGTGGCTTCTAGTATGCTCCAAGAAAGAGCATTGGACTGGTATGAGCTTCTGATCTCCGAAATTATTGAAGCGGACCTTACTTGGGAGCAATTCCGGGAAAGGTTCGAATTAAAATTTGTGCCGGAAGCTGAAAAAGTATCTCTATCTTGACGCTTCATTGACCTTGTTCAAGGTGAATCTTCCGTGACCGACTACGTCGCTTCTTTCGAATCTCTTTCAAAATATGGGGTTGAATACATTAATACCCCATTGAAGAAAAACCAGAGATTCGTTTATGGCTTGAACAAGAGCCTCAAAAAGCCATTACTTCTGAAATTAGAAGTTTCTTTTGACCAACTTGTTGATATTGCTCTTCGTCTCGAAGAGGCTGATAAAGATAGTGATGTTGAGGTCAAACCAAACATCAACAAGAAGAGACCTTTTAAATTCAAACCTAATCCCAACAAGAAGGGAAAGCAAGCAACACCGGTAGCAAATACTCCTACATCTCGTCATGGAGAATGCTACAATTGTGGTTCTAAGGACCACTATGCAAACAAGTGCCCGAAGCCTCTTTTCTGCCGCTATTGCAAGAGTTCGGGCCATACTTTATCTTCGTGTCCCAAACTTCAAGGCAAGAAGGAGGGCAAGCTTAATGTTGTACAAGCCCCTTCTAATACTTCTTGTGATCAAGGTATTTCTCATTCTATCCTTGATGGTATTATTATATTTCGTGATTTTTCTATTCGAGTTCTTTTTGATACGGGTGCATCTCACTCTTTTATATTAAAAGAACTTGTTGATGCTTTGTCTTTGGATGTTATTGGCTTGATGACTTCTTTGAGGATTGCGAATCCGGTTGGTGGATCCGCAACACTCAGTTTACTTTGTAAAGATGTCGAAATTATTTTATGTGATTTCTCTTTCCGTGCCGATTTGCATATTATGCGTTACCTTGGTTTCGGAATGATTTTGGGAATGGATTGGCTTAACCGTTATGAAGCCCATATCCTATGTCCTGAGCGGACTATATATCTTCGGCATCCGCAATCTGTTAAGCAGATTTCTCTCGTTCTGAAAGACTCAGATTCCAATTCGAAAGCATCTCTGTATTCTCTAAATCCTCGTGATGACGATAATGATGATGAGGAAGATGTTATTTCTCTCATTCACATTGTTCATGAATTCTCTGACATATTTGAGCCTGTTCTAGGATTACCACCTAAGCGAGCAATTGAGTTCAGAATTAATCTCATTCCTGGAGCTCTACCTATCACTCGTCCTCCTTATCGTATGTCCAATAAAGAAAATGAGGAGATGCGCAAACAATTATCTGAATTGGAAGCGAAGCAATTTATTCAATCTTGTTCCTCTCCATGGGGAGCTTCAGCTATTTTTGTGAAGAAGTCTGATGGTACACTTAGGCTTTGCGTTGACTACCGCAAGCTTAACGATCTCACCATCAAGAATAAATATCCCTTACCTCGGATTGATGATTTATTCGATCAGCTTAGTGGTGCTAAAGTCTTTTCACAGTTGGACTTAGCAACAGGTTTTCATCAGCTTCGGATTGCAGAGGATAGCATTCCTTTGACATCGTTCCGTACTCGTTATGGATCTTATGAATCGCTTGTTATGCCATTTGGTTTGACGAATGCTCCAGCGTATTTCATTGACCTTATGAATCGAGTTTTCAAAGACTTCCTTGACCGATTTGTTCTCATCTTTATAGATGACATTCTTATTTATTCTAAAACCGAAGAGGAGCATGAAAATCATCTTCGGATTGTATTGGAAACTCTTAGGAGAAACCAATTGAAAGAAAAATTTTCTAAATGCCACTTTTGGCAATCTCGTGTGAAATTTTTGGGGCATATTATTTCTGAATTCAGAATTTCCGTGGATCCTTCAAAGATTGAAGCAATTCAAAATTGGAAGAGACCGGAGAGTGTGACGGAAATTCGTAGCTTTCTCGGATTGACGGGCTATTACCGTCGGTTCATAAAAGACTTCTCTAAAATTTTCGTGCCTCTCACTAATTTGACAAAGAAGGGAATTAAATACATTTGGTCAGACAAATGTGAAGCTTCATTTCAGGAATTAAAAGAACTCCTTTTCGCTGCTCCTATTCTTGTGATTCCCGATGGGAACCAAGATTTTATTGTTTATACCGATGCTAGTCGTGTTGGTTTGGGTGCCGTTCTCATGCAGCGGGAACGTGTTATCGCTTATGCTTCTAGGCAATTAAAGCCTGCCGAGACTAGATATGCCACTCATGATTTGGAGCTCGCGGCTATTGTTTTCGCCCTTAGAATTTGGTGTCATTATCTTCTAGGAGAGAAATTTGTTCTCTACACCGATCATAAATCTTTAAAGTATTTATTTTCTCAAAATGAGCTTAACTTGCGTGAACAACGTTGGCTCGAGTTTCTTGCATCTTACGATATTGATATTCTTTATACTCCCGGAAAAGGAAATATTGTTGCCGATGCCCTTAGTCGTAAGCAACAAGCGGTTGTTTCCATGATGGTATCCGAATGGAATAATCTCGAGACTTTGTCCACTTGTGAGATTCGAGATCGTGAATCCGATTTATGTTCATCTCTTGTTTTGTGTAGCCTTGAGGCTCATCCTTCTCTTTTAGACCGCATTATTGAAGCTCAAATGCATGATCCCGAATTGGTTCCTTTGGCCAAAGTTGTAGGGATAAAACTGATATTGAAGGTTTGAAAGACTTTGATATTGATGCTCATGGTGGTATTCGAAAATTTGGTAGACTTATTGTACCAAATATCGTTGACTCATCGTTTTAAATTTACCATTCATCCTGGTAGTAGTAAAATGTACGCGGATATGATGCGACTTTATTATTGGGAGAGAATGAAATCTGATATTGCTAACTTTGTTAAGCATTGCATGACTTGCCAACTTGTCAAGGCCAAGCATCAAAGGCCCGGTGGGTTATTGCAACCATTGGAAATTCCAATATGGAAGTGGGATCAAATTTCCATGGACTTTATTGATGGTCTTCCCCGTTCTCGTTCGGGTCATGATAGCCTATGGGTGATAGTAGATAGACTTACAAAATCTGCCCATTTTATTCTCGTTCGGTCCAATCGGACCGTACCTATTTTGGCTAAACTCTTTGTCAAGGAAATTGTTAAATTGCATGGAGTCCCTACTTCTATTGTTAGTGATCGTGATCCATTGTTTACTAGTGGATTTTGGAAAGGTCTTCAAAAAGCTTTGGGAACGAAGCTTAATTTTAGCACCGCTTATCATCCTCAGTCCGATGGACAAACAGAGCATGTGAATCAATCTCTTGAAGATCTTCTTCGTGCATGTGTTCTTGATTTTGGTGGAAGTTAGGAAGATCATATTTCTCTTGTTGAATTTTCCTATAATAATAGCTTCCAATCTAGTATTGGTATGGCACCTTTCGAGGCACTTTACGGAAGGCCATGCCGATCTCCTTCGTGTTGGCTTGAAGCCGGTGAAAAGCTGGTTTTAGGTCCAGATTTTATTCGTGATGCCACAGAAAAGATTGACCTTATTCGTCATAGGATGAAAGAAGCCCAAAGTCGACAAAAATCCTATGTCGATAATCGAAGAAGGAAATTAGAATTTTTTGTGGGAGATTTTGTGTTTATCCGTGTTTCACCTATGAAGGGTGTTGTGCGTTTCAGTCGATCGGGAAAATTAGCACCTCGATATATTGGACCGTTTCCCATCACCGAATGCATTGGTTCCATAGCTTATCGCCTTTTATTACCAGCTCAGTTTTCTGCTATTCATGACGTATTCCACGTCTCTCAACTTCGGAAATGCCTTCGAGATTCTGATTCTATTCTTGAGCCCGGTATTATTGAAGAAATTGAAGTCTCACCTAATTTGACTTATGAGCAACATCCCATTCGAATCATTGCTTCGGAGGTCAAACGCCTTCGAAATAAAGATGTTCCTCTTGTGAAGGTTCAATGGTCCTCAAATCCTAAAGATTGCTCTTGGGAATCCAGAGAATTCATCGAGCAAACTCATCCGGACTTGCTCTCTCGTGCTCCTTAAGGTGAACTTTTTATTTCAAATTCCTTCTTTTTGTGTTGATATGCTTTTGTTGTTGTTACTTTTTTTTATTTCTTAAAGATTGTGAGGACGCAATTTCTTTAAGGAGGGGAGTCTGTAACAACCCGCATATTTAGAAGTTTTGAATATTCAAATATTTTATTTAAATATAGAATCGTTAATCGAATTAAAGTCTGAAAAGCTACTTTTTTGCAAACAGTCGAATTGGGACTCAAGACCACCTCCATTGAGTCCAAAACGGCGTTTGCGACTTTTTTAAGTATAAACATTGATATGTTTGGAGCTAGCTAGAATTTCGACCTTTTCACTTAGGGTTTTGGGTTTGGGGTTCAGCCCATTTACCCAATATATCAACCTAACTCCACTCCACTCCTCTTCCTTACTTCATAATATTTCCTACAACTTAAGCTTCAGCAAAAATGGTGGTGGAGATGGGAAATTAAAATCCTAAGCCCTAGTTTTCAATTGCAAAACCAAGTTCTTGCTCCAAATTCAAAGAGAGGCTTTGGTAAGTATCTCCATCTTCTTCTCCAACTCAATCTCTCTTTCATTTCAGAAATTTCCTAAACCTAACTTTGGAAATGTTCTTCCTTTGAGCTTAGATTCAAGCTTCTAGAGTTGGAATTGAAGAGTAGTTGATCTTCCTTCGCTTTCAAGCTTCTCCTTCTTCATTTTTGGGTTTAAAGGTGAGTTTTGAACTCACATCTATTTCTATAGATATCGTTGATGTTGGGTATAAATTCCTAACACTTATTTATGTGCATTTGCTTTCGATTTGGATCGAATCGGTGAATTGTTCAATTTTTGGTTTTTGGGATCCAATTTTGCTAAAAATCCAACCTTTGATGTTTGAACACGTAGTGGAGCGATTCGGATGGGCCGTACAAGGCTGGGTTGTCGAGTGGCGTAAATCCTCAGTCGAGGTTGCTCTATTCGTCGCTTCCGTCGTACATCGATCTTGCCCCAAAGGGGGGCTGGACTGAATGTCACCAGACGTCTATAGTAAAGCTCAGACGTTTGGAGTCTGCTTCAGGGAACTTCCTGAAACTTACTGCAGACGTCTGAGTATTTACCCCAGACATCTGGAGTATGTAACCTGCTCTATTTTGCCTGTTTTTTCCTATTTAGCTCGAAATTCCAATTTTTATCGATTCGTGATTATCCGATTTATTGTTATCATTTATTATTGACTTTGACGACTTCTTTTTTGAGATTTTTGAGAATATCCATTTTGATGGATTCGGTATCGATTTCTTTGGATTTAATTCACATCTTCGAATGTGGATTTTGTGATTGATTGTTTCTACAATCATTTTGTGATTTGTCACTTCTAAATACAAAGGTTTCTATACTAGTAGTAAATACTCAAACTCTTTTACTAAAATGATTTCAACTCTATTTTTAACCCAAAGTTCGTTTATAAAACCGTTTTCTAATCTATTGGTATATACAAACCTTTACCTCATTCGTATGAGAAAATCTAATTAAACGGCTTAGCAAAACAAGTGGTATGAAACGCTTGCATTTACTTCGTCGGTTAATTTATGGACTTGTTCGATTGAAAATCTTGTGGCAATTTTCGAGTGGAAATCTACAATTTGTTCGTAAATATTTAAGTTAAGCTAGTGGTTATGGGACATGAAGCTAAACTCTTATATTTACTGGCTTAGTGTAATTCACACTTTTTATGGATCAATGATGATCATTTTGTGATTTAGACTAGCGATGTGCGATGTCTATTTGTCTGCGAGGGAGACTAAACCCCGTTTTGTGGAACTTCGGTTCAATTTGGCGGGGTAGCGACCCGTGGTCTTCGGACCGTTTGTGGAGCTTCGGCTCAAAATTTATGGTTAGCGACCATGGAATAGCGTTCCATTTGTGATACACGTGTTGGTGAGTTTTCATGCTCCCGTTTGTGATAGGCCTCCCCCTTTTGTGGTTTTTGGATTTCTATTTGATGATTTCTAGAATTTGTGTTTCACCTCTTTATGTGATTGGCAATTATATGTTTGTCAATATTTGTGGTATGGTGAATAAAATAAAGAATATGACATTCTTTTTGGTACTTTGAGATTCTTGAGATATTGTATGATTTTGTTGATGTTTTATATCATATTTGTTCTAGTATGACATTATTGTTATCATACATTCTTAATATCTCTACTTATATCTCATTCCTTTATCTGATATTTATAGCTAGACTGATCCGTTTATTATTTTCTTATTAAATAATACTTGGGTCAGACCGAGATGTTACAGGTGCTTCAGCTTGACTCCTTATCTGGGATCATCTCCTGACTTTTGCCTAACTACATTACATTTGTAGTTTTTGTTGTTATACATTCGAAATAGACTCCATGATGTATACTTATTATTTTGTCTAGCACTTCTATCTATTCTTTTGTAATATTGTGGATCTTATTTGACCACTACTCTGATGTACACCTTTTTGGTGTTATATATTAATATATGTTTCCGCCTTTGTGATATGAATGCCTGTGACTGACTTCTATATTTGTTTTCCGAAGGCCTCATAGCCACTGTGTGGTAGCTTTGAGTTTGTATCGGTATGTCGGATTTCCTCTTGAAATGAAATGCATGTTATACTATCTGACATATCGGCGTTCGCACAAGGAAATTGCACAGATGGTCGCTCCTCAACAGCCTTATTCTTCGTGCTAGTTGACGGCATTACACCGTAGTGTCCTTGGCTAGCGCGAGTATAGAGGTGGGGCGTCACATAAGAGATGTTCAGGATTCCCATCTCCTAAGGATCCGTTAAACTATTTATATGTAGTAATATACACTATATATGTAGTGTCTATCAATAAAGTAAAATATCAAAATAGCGTTACCCATATCCCCCTTAACACATTTTTATAAATGTCGTAGTCTATACAGTACTGTAAACTCCACCAAACCGATGGGCTATCAGGGAGCACTCCATAGGTACGACACAAACCAAAATCGTAGTGGGCTCGATAAGGCATATGATAGGGCACACGGGGCTATACCCACAGTAGGGTTCTACCGGATTGCGGAACTAGGCTGGTGGTAACGCATAGCAGCTACTACCGCCCACCTCGGAACACACTCCATAATCAAATCGAAGGTGGCCACCAAATCAATCACAAAGTAACAGATATGGTATCGAAGAAGCATGTCTAATAGGAGGAGCGACCTCACTTGGCCTGGTTATGGCTCCTGATTTTGGTCATATCAAGCTGACCCGAGGGGGATAGCACTGCATTCTTACCTCAAACCAGAAGCGTTCGCCAAACCATCCTACTTCGTTCTGGATTCTCCACCACGTGCACAGTTGTTAAAGTGGTTTCAGAATTGGCAGAGAGTATAACAGTATCCGACCCTGGTCTCTTTAACAACCAATCGTTATATTTTTCACACTGTGGTCATTTCATAAAACATTTGTAATAATAATCCAGAAAACAATTTATACTTTCATATCAAGATATTCATATACTTATTCCAAAAGATTCATTCCAGCTCCCCTCCGTCCCTTCGACCTCCTTCTCATGTACCTGCTCCTACCCCCCTGACCCTTTTCCTCCTCTCCCTTCTTCTTCTTCCATTACTTATGGCCTGCCTCCCACTCTTCCCCCTTCAGCTGTCCTACCTTCCTCCCTCCCTTCTTTGCTTGTTCCTCCCCGCCTTGGTCCTCCCTTTTTTCATCTAAACCAAGAAATGCTGGCCGTTACTCCCCTGTTCATTTTGACATTAACTATGTTGGCAAACCGATTGATCCTCCATCTGAAGTTGTTAGTGAAGGTGTAAAAGCCTGGTCTGACTATCTTGTGGGTTTCTTTCTTGACGGCACTGTAAACTTCATGGAAGTAAAATCACATATAGATAAAGTGTGGAAACTTAAAGGCTCTTATGAAATGTTCTCTGACAAACAAAATTTTTATTTCAAATTTTCATGCCCAGATGATAAGATAGAAATTCAACAAAGGGATCCGATGTTCCTTAGAGGACACATGTTCATTATTTATTCCTGGAATCCGAGCTTTGGTTCTACTCAGTCAACGGTCAAGAGTGTGCCAGTATGGGTGCATCTATATAGGATTCCACTGTTGTCATGGACTCTCCTCAGCATCAATTGGTTGGCATGTCATTTGGAGAAATTGGTTTGCCTTGATGAAAATACAGAAAAAATGAAGAGGTTTGAATACACCAAGTGTTTGATTAAGGTAAAGCCCAACAAAGAACTTCCAAGTTACATTGTTGTTGGTGATGATAACTGCCCTAATGTAATAGTTGAATATTCTTGGACTCCTCTGATTTGCACACACTGCAAGGTTTTTGGCCATGCTACTATGGATTGTGAGGTAAAATGTATAAATTCTGCCATTGAGAGAGTGGATGTCAATAACATGTATGGTGGAAACGAAAAGGAAGAAAAGAAATTAAAGAGTGATGATAACAAAAGCAATAATGTTGAGAATGCAAAAGGAAAATTTATTCCAGTTAAAAGAAAAAGGTAAACAGTTCAAAAAATTTCGATGAAGTCCAAATCTCGTATTACAAATAATAAAACTGATGAGGTTGGAAACATAAATGACACAGGAATAAGCAATGATGAAATATTGAGCAACACATGGAAGGAGACTGATATAAGAAAATACATGGAAACAAGATTGGTTTTCAACGAACAAGAGAATATGTTGAAAAATGTTGAGCCTGATGCCCCCGAGTAGAATATCATTTCTGAAGGAAGAAACCCCGGAAGTGCCCAGAGCAATGATACGTGTGAGCCTGATATTATTTATCAATGCACAGTTGAGCGGAATGATGCTCATGCACTTGGTTCAACAAATAAAAAAAATAAAGAGGGAGGTGCCACTGCCAATATTGAAGATGCAACTGATACTTTCAACATGTCTAACTCTGATGTTCTCCACTCTTCAAATTCCTTTGCCCCTCTGCTATGTCTTGATGAAAATATTTCCCTGGACATTGATGACAGTGATAGTAATGAGGGAGACCAAATCTCTCCCACTGATCAGGAAATAATCCACATAGCTTCTTCCATGTTCACGGACATGCACACAGACATGCACACTCTTCCCTCTATCTCTACCTCCATTTCAACCACTTCTTCTGACCATTCTAACTCTGCATTACCTTATGACCATCTTTCCAACTCCATTCCTCCTGCTACATACTCCTCTGTGACAATCCCTTAAAAAATCTTTCCTACATTAGCCAAACCATCTGCTTCTTCCAATGACTCCTCTCTCAAAAAAAGAGGCAGACCAAAGAAAAATCCAGTTCTTTCATCTGCTAATGATCTTGATTGTGGAACTGAATTTTCTTTTGAAAAAATTAATTTTGTTACACCTGTTTCTGATACTCAATCTCCCGGTGTCAAAACTTGGTCTTCCTCATCAGTATCTCAATGATACACAAAATTGACAATATTGGGTTTTGGAATATTAGAGGGGCCAACTCAATAGCAAAGCAACTTGAAGCTAAGAATTTACTTATATCTAATAATCTACAAATGCTAATTTTAGCTGAAACAAAACTCAATCATGCCACATCTCATGCTGCTGCAACCTTGATTAACAAATCTTGGGACTTTCTTCACAATTTAGCTCAAGCTCCATTTGGCACGCTGCTAATTCTTTGTAACCCTTCAATTTTCTCTGTTGATCCCATTCTTGTTCATAAACAATTCATTCATTCAAAAATCAAGCACATCCCATCTGACCAGTCTTTCATTCTAACTTCTATATATATTGAGAATCATAAAAACAACAGATAATTATTGCTTGATCAACTCCCCTCTCTACACCCTTTAAATGCTCCCTGGATTTGTGTGGGGGATTGCAACTGCATGTAATCTTCAAATGAAAAAAGTGGTGGAGTTCCCTTATCCTTTCAGCAAACCAGACCTCTCAACAACTCTATCTTCTCATCTAATCTTTCTCCCATTCAATCTGATGGTTGTTTTTTTACTTGGAACAACAGTAGTAGATCAGGGGCTAGAACTTACTGTAAACTGGACAAAGCTTACTCAAACATACTCTAACCTAATGGCCTAACCTTTAGTACCATGTCCTTCCCTCCTCCCCTCTCTCTGACCACTCCCCCATTATCCTTGATTGAGGTCAGGTTGCCTTGAACAGACTTTCCTCATTTTCATTTTTTAATAACTAGACTACTCACACTGAATTTTTTAATATTGTTACTGACAGTTGGAAATACAAAGTTTTTGGCAATCCAATGTTTATTTTGCAGCAAAAACTAAGGACACTTAAAGGTAGGCTTAAAGACTAGGCTTTCAACACTTTTGGCAATGGCTCAAAGCTATCACAAATATTAAGAGACCAGCTGCACTCTATCCAAACATCTACACACAACAGTCCTGCAGCTAATTCCTTTTTATCTAAAGAATGTAGACTACATGAAGAGCTTGCTAAAGCTTTGGTTGAAGAAAACAGGATGCAAAGACAGAAATATAAAATACAATGGCATATGCATGGTGATAGAAACTCGGCTTGCTTTCATAGCTCCTTGAAAATCAAAAATGCTTCTTCTCAAATTTCTATCATTCTCGATCAGTATGGTAAATCATGCACTTCCTTTGATACTATCCAAACTGCTTTTCTCCAGTATTACGTTAGCTTACTGGCAGCTCAAAACTCTGATGATCCTCAGATGCTCCATTATTCTAAAATTAATTTGCCTTATATATCTGCAAATGACAGCCAGGCTTTGGTTAATCTGGTTATTGATGAAGAGATAAAATATTCTATCTTTGGCATGAACTCTGATATTTCCCCTGGTCCTGATGGATTTAATGCCCACTTCTATAAAACCTATTGGCACATTATAGGTGTTGATGTTGTCAAGGCTGTTAAAAACTTCTTTAAGCACAATCAGATGCTTTCTGGCATTAATGCAACCAATGTTGCTTTAATTCCAAAGGTTCATCATCCAAATTCAGTCAACCAATTCAGGCCAATAGCTTGTTGTAATGTTATATATAAATGCATAGCCAAAATTTTAGCAGCTAGGATGGAACTTGCTCTAGCTCCTTTTATATCTGCAAACCAAAATGCATTCTTGCCTGATAGGGACATCATTGACAACATTCTTCTGTCTGCTGAACTATTGAGGGGATACAATAGGCATCATGTTTCTCCGAGATGTGTTATGAAACTAGGCATACATAAGGCTTTTGATACTGTCCAATGGAAGTCCATCATCTATATTCTTCACTACATGCACTTCCCCCAAACTTTCTTGGCATGGCTATTCACATGCCTCTCCACTGTTCACTACTCCTTGAGTCTCAATGGTTCGGTATTTGGATACTTTAAAGGAACTCAAGGCCTAAGACAAGGGGATCCCATCTCTCCCTACCTTTTTATTTGTGTTATGGAGTTCCTCTCTGCTCACTTCACCAATTCCATGGAAAATAAGCTGATGGATTATCACCCTATGTGTAGAAATCCTCAAATATCATCTCTGGTGTTTGCTGATGATTTAATGTTGTTCACAAAGCCTAATGTAAAATCTATCTCTGCAGTTTTGGATGTCCTACACTCCTTCTCCTCCTTGACTAGTTTGAGTATTAACTTAAATAAATCTAAAATCTGTATTGCTGGTGTATTTAAGGATATCAAAAATTCCTTGATTAATTTATCAACCTTGTCCCCATGTGATGATGGTGAAGTATATCTGGGGACTCCTCTAACTTTGTCCAGTGTCAAAACCTCCCAATGTCTCCCTATGTTTGAAAAAATAACTTCTAAACTCTCTTCTTAGCCTGTCTCTAAGCTTTCCATTGTAGGCAGACTAGTTGTTGTCAAGTCCATTGCCTCTACCATGTGTCTTTATAATGTCAGAACTTTATATTACCTGCTAAACTCATATTTATGATCAATTCTACTGTGAACCATTTTCTATGGCATGGCAACCCTTTCTCCAAAACATTTATTCCTATAGATTTCAAATCTGTCTGCTGTCCTTATGAAAATGGTGGTCTTGGAGTTATGAATATCAAATAATGGAATGCAGCAGCTCACTCCTCCCACATTGAAAAATTGCTGAGACATGATAAAAACCCATGGGCTGACTGGTGTAGGAAGAACCTCCTCAAAAAGTTCCAATTTTGGACAACACAGATTCCTTCAGATTGCAGTAGTACTTGGAGGAATATGTTGAATCTAAGGAAATGGTTTCTCCCAATATTTCAATATACTATAAAGATCAGTAACTCATTATCTTTTTGGTTTGATCCATGGCCAAGTAAAGGAGTTATTCTTGCTAATATAATCCCTTACAACTTGAGAGGCCTAACTGGTATTCCTGAGGTTGCTAAAGTTTTAAATTATTTATGTGACAAGAGAATCTCTCTGCCATATTCCAGCTCCTATATCATCAGGAATGCATGGGATTTGTTTGATAACAAAATCTTTCATCATTCAGATTCCTCTACCTTGTGGGTTGATGTCCCTCACTCCATTAAAAGTGTAAATAAGGTCCCTAACACTTTCAATAATTATGAAAAATTTCCATGGCATTCTAGAATATGGAATGTGAACTCTTCTCCTAGCCAAAATCTGTTGTTATGGAGAGTTATCAGAGGTGGCCTTCATACTCATGATAAACTATGTGCTATGGGGTTGATTCAACAGTCTTCATGTGTACTGTGTTGCCATACTGTCGAGAATATAAAGCATCCGTTTTTCTCCTGCCAGTACACATTTTTTATCTGGAAATGTATTATAAGATACTGTAGATTACACCCCCTTGTTTGAATTCCAAAATTGAATGGTATACTATATTCAAAGCCACTAGATGGAGATCTGCTAAATCGATTTTACTTTTGAAAATATTGAAAAAATTTATACATCTGATTTGGGCTGAAAGAAATGCGCGTGTGTTTTCAGGAATTTCTTCCTCTAAACATGGTCGCTTTCTTGCCTTAGTTAGGGGATTGTGGTGTGGTCATTCCCTTCTTGGCCATATGCTTGGAGGTGTACTAGGGGTTTTTCTTGGTGCTGCTTCGAGTCCTGGCTCCTTTCCTGATATTGTGAGTACTTGCCATTGCCATTCTTTGGTGGTAACTGTTTTGCTTGGAGTCTTTCTTCTAGCTACTTTGAGTCCTGGCTTATGATGGTTTATATTGTTCTGCTTCGGGCTTTTTGCACTTTGCCTTGGGGTTTCTATTGGTGCAGCATACTGGGATATATTCCTTATGGTTCGCAATGCACATTTTTTGTATCCTTGCTTTTCTTATGTTCTCCTCTATATTTCTTCATTTATGCTTGTAATTCTTATTACATGTTATAAATAAAAGTTAGGGGCCCTTTTAACCCCGCTAGCTTTGCAAAAAAAAATATATTCATAAATACCGAGGAAGATTTCTTTCAATCAATTTCGAAAATAATTTATAAATCCCTCTTAAACCATTTATAAACTATTTATATGCTTTAGAACCATTTATAAAGCTATTTATAAATTCAAAAACAGTTTACAACTCTTCCCCTTTTCATAAACTTCTATGCAAAAACTTCTAAAATGCTTCCAAATCCTTTTACACAGGTTCTTTTATAAAACCCTTTATAAAATCCTTTAAAACTTTTATAAACTCCTTTATAAAGTTATTATAAAAATCCTTTATAAAAATCTTTTATAAAAATCCTTTATAAAAATCCTTTATAAAAATCCTTTATAAAAATCTTTTATAAAAATCCTTTTTACAAAGTCCATTATAAAATCTCTACAAAACCTTTATAATTTCTTTACAAAACCCCTTACATTTTATTTATTTATTAAAGTTATTACAAAAATCTATATTTATTGTCTTAAACTAAAACTATATTTATTATATTAAATTAAATTTATAATATATATATTAAAACTATATTAAATATTTTATTAAATTAAATTTTAAACTATTCAAAAATATATTTTTAAAACTAAATAAAATTATAAGTTAAAATCTTAAATTTACATTTAAAACCATATATTAACTTATAATTTGAAGCTTTAAAACATATAAATAAATTATTTTCCAAAAATAAATTCTAAATAAAACCATTAAATAAAATTTATAAATTAAACATACTTTACTATTTAGAAAATAATTTAAAACTGACCAACGGTGTCCGTATATAGTTTTCTACCCTATAGTCAAGTGATAGGGTATGTATCATTTCAACCCCAAAATAGTTAAATTTTCCAAGTATATATCATTTCAACCCGTATCCCGAATCAATAATTCCAAATCAATAAAATCGCTTGGGTTTATCATTTCAACCCATAACGATTTTCCCTAATCTATAAGATCGTTCGGGTATGTATCATTTCAACCCATAGTGATAACAGAGATATAAACATCCAATCATCCAAAATGTCCAGAAATAAACATCTATCACAATCAACATCCAAATCAGTCAATAAATCACAACAATTGTCTGGTTATCAATATCAGGTATTTAACTATCAATTTAATTTCAATATTAACTTAAATGACAATTTAATTCCAAAAATTCAATTTCAATTAAAATGTTAAATTAAACTACCAACCAGCAACCAATAATATTATTATCACACCATAAATTTAATTTAACTAACATAAGAAGGTTTAGTATTCGTGAGTGGGTTAAATCGCTCACCTTTGATTTCTTGGCGATTTAAAATCTAAATAAAGCCCAAAATTTGAACATCCTCAGAATTCGACCAAACCAGATCCATATCGTTGGGAATTTTTATACGATCGCAATGGAAGAAACCACATCCAAATCCGAGTTCGTATGCAAAAGTTATTAGCATTAGAACATTAAAAAATTCAGATTTAAAATAAAAATTTAAACAGGGGCAAAGTTGTAATTTACTCACCACTCAAACCCTATGTACTGTACGCGATCCACGTACATCTACCAGCCACCACCGTACTTGCTTTAAACGCCGCTTTCCTCCGCCGCCTATGCTCAGATCAGAGCTTGTTGTTCACCTCCCCTCAGCCTGCCGTCCCCCGGTGACCGCGCCGCCACCTCGGGTGTCCATCTCAGATCACGCCACCGCTCGCCTTCAACTGCCAATAGCGGCAAAATTTGACACGATCGACACCCACTTACCACATGGATCGACTCACTCATCCTTCCCTACGTCGCATCAACATCTGAGCGTCCTATCGACGAAGATCCACTGTTAAATTGAAAACCTTAGGATGGACGGTCGAAACTTCATCGACGATTTCTGGCCAATCCAAGACTCGATTGCAAAAACGAATAATAGATCTAGATTACACTCATCGAGAGCTTTTCAACGATATATAATTTGATATGGTTTGAAGAGTTTAGATTTTCAGTTTGAATTTGGGAATTAAGGTTTGGATTGACAGCCATTGGGAAGGAGGAAGGAGCAGATGATTTGAACAGATACGTACAGGAAAATGGAATAGACAACTAGGGTTTCATAACATATCTATTTATATAGACATAGATGGATAAGAATGAATAGACATATCGAATTGGGTCGAAACAATAACAACGACCCGAAAAGCCAGTTTCATTTCCGAAACGAAAGTAGGTCATCCAATATATCAAAATATAGGTTTTCGATATTTTTAAACTCAATGGAACTAGTTTCAAATCCCAATTCCATTGTATATAGAAGTTAGCTTTTAAAATCAATTTATATTCATTTAAATGCCATTAATCGATTTCTACGCATTTCGAGCTCGCACGATCAAAAGATAAGTCTGATCGCTATGAAACTTGAAATCCTACAATATTTCACTGTTACGGATCCGATAAAACTGGCTTCGTCAAAATCCGAGATAGTGGCCGAAATTAATTTTTTACACGTTAATTAAATAAATTATTAGTAAATTGATTTAATCACCTTTAAATTCAAATTTAAAAGTTAACCATTTTATCATTCTTGATTACATAGAAATTTTAAATCTTTTAAAATAATTTTTTCATGTTAAATTTGAGATTTAAATATTACACAAATTTCAGCGTTCAATTACAACTACAATAAAATCCCAGTTAATTATAATTTAAATTCAATCAAATTCTTTTATTTCGAGTTACACTCTTATTATTGAATCAACTATTTCCTTATGAATATAATTAACATTAGTTTACATTTTATTACATTCATATTCTACAGTTATCATCTTAACCCATATTAACTACAATATTTAATTATATTAAATTCACTTTGATTTCCAAATAATTTCATTGGATTAAATAATAAAATAATAATTACAACAATTATTACACATTAGTAATTCAAACGCATTTCTAAGTCTGTTGTTTACAAACAAAAGCTAATAAATTTATGTACTAATTAATTTACTCCATATTTTACAATAAACCTATTTCAATTAACAACATTGAATCTAACATTTAATTTATTTCCTTATTTACAATTATAGCCAAATTAACTTTACAATTATTTCAATTGATTGAAATTACATTAAAATAGTTGTCAAAAACATTCAAACAACATTATTAAATCATATTCAAATTATTTTTCTCATTAATAAATCATAAAATTTTAATTTCTCACAATAATAAATTTCAAAATCTTACATAATTTAATAGTTTTTAATTATCGAAAAATACAGGTCGTTAAACTCTCCCCCACGCAAAACTTTTCATCCTAGAAAAGGAAAAAAAGGAATTAAGAAATTGATACAATTTTATTAAAATTATTCAATTTATAAACAATTAATTTACATAATTAAATTTAATAAGAATTTGAAAATAACTCAATTTTAACAAAAAATTTCTAAGTCTTAAATTCGCGAAAAATTTCAGTAGAGTCTCCTTTGCACGGTTAGGTCTGAAAAAAAATATTAATATCAATAATTTCAATAAATATATATATATATATTAGATTTCAATAATAAAATATCACAAACCATGGGGAAAATAATAAATATCGTTTCAAAAACCGTAATCCAAAAACGTACCTATTTGTCGGACAAACAACTTTATTTATGAAACCAAAAGCAGTAGCTATTGCTTCCATAAACCTGTTTTTCACTTATATAATCCAAAAGAGTTAAAATTTATGTGAAAGAATAATATTTTTAGTTGTTTCAATTCAATAGCACAAGCAACATACAATAGATCACAATCATATGCAAACAAAAAGAAGTACAACCATCATATGCCACAAAGGAAACTATCAAACAATCCATAGCAACCAAACTCGCGGTTTGTTCAGGTTTAGACACTTTTGATAGCACAAGGGTGATAAATAACTAACAAGTGTATCTTATGGTCAACAACCTTAGGTAATTACTTTATAGATTATTCAAACAACCATGAGCAATTTGAAGTATCATTTCCCAAACATCCCATCAACCAACAACATAGAATTTTAATATTATTCAAGTTTATTCTATTAGTTTCTTTCCACTTCATTTACCTTTCATTTATTTTGGTTCTCATTCATTCATACAAGATCATCTTTATAAATTTACATTCATTACTTACATAACTCATTTCCCATTCAGTTGTTGAAATCATCAATGAATCCATTATTGACATTTCATTGCAGTTTAATTCATATTTATTATTTACTTATAACCTTGATATACATTTTAATATTAATATTCATCAATAAATCATTTCAGTCATTTTCTTGAGTTTATAATCATTTACCTAAATATTATTCATTTTCTCTTTCATTTAATTTAATTACTAGCATTTCAAAATATTAACTTATGTTTATAATATTCTTGTAACATCTTAAATTTTCATTTATAAACATATATTCATTTTGAAGCATTTTTTTATTAAGCTTTTACTTGTATAATATTCAATTACATATTCATATTTAACATTTCAACTTTTTAAATATTTCAGGTAAGTTTTATATATGTTTTTAGAATGTAATTGAGTGTTATACAAATTTATCTTAATCATTTTAGTTAGCAAAAATATTCAATAATTTACATCTTCTTAATTTTCATTATCTTTTATTTACAAGTTAAAAAACTTTAATTTCTTCACAGTTTTATTAAAAAATTAGCTTCTAATTTCTTAGTTTCCATTTTAGGTGTTTCCAATTATTAAAATAGTTAAGATTTCATTTCATTACAATAATTGAAATCCCTAATTAATAGAAACTTAAGAACTAAATACCAGGTTCCATTTTAAATCATTTTGAAATAATAAAAATATATATATTCATACCTTTTATATATCGAATCATACTTAAAAATTAAAATTTGTTTATCCAAACAAATGTGTAGAAAAGTTACTACAATGGTCTTCCCACTTTAAAACTAAAAAATGAAAGTCGATGATGTCGCGATCATCACCGAAATTATTTTCCAACGACAGAAGAGGGAAGTACAGAATTTGTTTCCCTTTAAAATTAATTTAAAACATTCCTTTCAAATCACATTGAAAATATTTATATCCAAAAATACTTTCAAATAATACTAATATTATATTCCAAAATCTTTGAAAACCAATTTCAAAACTCCGGAACTTAAGTTCTCAAATTTCCAATTTATATTTACTTTATTTGTAAATCCTATTTTATAAACCACATTTATAAGATTTCACTTCCTAACAAACCAACATATTACATACAACTATATAAATTTATAAAAATTAATCTTTTATATACAAAATATAATACTAGGTAAAATTATTTCATTTACCTATATTTCAAAAACAATACTGTGTCGGTCTGCCCTATTAAGTGTTTAGAAATCCCTATCGATGCCATAGCATCCTATGTATCGACTGGAATTTATAAATATTAAACAGAACAAATTAACACAATATAAAATCATTTTATAACACTAACAAGTACGCTCTCTCATATATATACGCTCAAACAACTCATTCTAGCGTATTACTACCCTATATCTAATGAGTCAAACCGCACAAAGCTAAGGTTGTCGCTAAACCAAAGCTCTGATACTAACTGTAACGACCCACCTTTTTGGACGGTTTAAATCGACAATAAACCACACATGTCAAACTCAAACCATTCAAATGAGAGGATTGTTATCGATGTAAATGAGAAAATAAGAGAAAAGAATGAATAAAAAATACAGAATCTCACAGCGGAATGACAAAATATAATAATCAAATAAATAGTTCATGAAGCTGGTTTATAAAAATAATATTTGATTAAACTTTTATAATATATCAGAGTTATACATACAGCAGGAATAAATAAATAATGTAGCGGAACAACATGATACGGTGGAATAATAAGAATAATATAATACTAAACTCTATCTTCGTCCTTCAGAAATAAGCTCTTCAACACTGAAAAGCACAGGCTGACCCGAGCGTAATGAAAAGACAAAACACTCAAGTCAGAACTAAAAGATCTTATGCAAGTTAAATCAACAGTAAATAAATATGAGTGTAATGGCTTTAGAGGTGTTTACGAGATTTTACATCTCCTATCTAGTGTATAGCGTGTGTGCAATAACTTAAGAGATGTTCGGGATTGCCATCTCCTAAGGATCCGTTAAACTATTTATATGTAGTAATATACGTTACATATGTAGTGTCTATCAGTAAAGTAAAATATCAAAATAACGTTACCCATATCCCCCTTAACACATTTTTTTAAATGTCATAGTTTATACAGTACTGTAAACTCCACCAAACCGATGGGCTATCAAGGAGCACTCCATAGGTACGACACAAACCAAAATCGTAGTGAGCTCGATAAGGCATATGACAGGGCACACGAGGCTATACCCACGGTAGGGTTCTACCGGATTTCGGAACCAAGCTGGTGGTAACGCATAGCAGCTACTACCGCCCACCTCGAAACACACTCCATAATCAAATCGAAGGTGGCCACCAAATCAATCACAAAGTAACATATATGGTATCGAAAAAGCATGTCTGATAGGAGGAGCGACCTCACTTGGCCAGGTTATGGTTCCTGATTTTAGTCATATCAAGCTGACCCGAGGGTGTTAGCGTTGCGTTCTTACCTCAAACCAGAAGCATTCACCAAACCATCCTACTTTGTTCTGGATTCTTCACCATGTGCACAGTTGTTAAAGTGGTTTCAAAATTGGCAGAGAGTATGACAGTATCCGACCCCGGTCTCTTTAACAACCAATCGTTATATTTTTCACACTGTGGTCATTTCATAAAACATTTGTAATAATAATCCAGAAAACAATTTATACTTTCACATTAAGATATCCATATACTTATTCCAAAAGATTCATCCCATCTCCCCTCCGTCCCTTCGACCTCCTTCTCATGTACCTCCTCCTACCCCACCTGACCCTTTTCCTCCTCTCCCTTCTTCTTCTTCCATTACTTATGGCCTGCCTCCCACTCTTCCCCCTTCAGCTGTCCTACCTTCCTCCCTCCCTTCTTTGCTTGTTCCTCCCCCGCCTTGGTCCTCCCTTTTTTTCATCTAAACCAAGAAATGCTGGCCGTTACTCCCCTGTTCATTTTGACATTAACTATGTTGGCAAACTGATTGATCCTCCATCTGAAGTTGTTAGTGAAGGTGTAAAAGCCTGGTCTGACTATCTTGTGGGTTTCTTTCTTGTCGGCACTGTAAACTTCATGGAAGTAAAATCACATATAGATAAAGTGTGGAAACTTAAAGGCTCTTATGAAATGTTCTCTGACAAACAAAATTTTTATTTCAAATTTTCATGCCCAAATGATAAGATAGAAATTCAACAAAGGGATCCGATGTTCCTTAGAGGACACATGTTCATTATTTATTCCTGGAATCCGAGCTTTAGTTCTACTCAGTCAACGGTCAAGAGTGTGCCAGTATGGGTGCATCTATATAGGATTCCACTGTTGTCATGGACTCTCCTCGGCATCAATTGGTTGGCATGTCATTTGGGGAAATTGGTTTGCCTTGATGAAAATACAGAAAAATGAAGAGGTTTGAATACACCAAGTGTTTGATTGAGGTGAAGCCCAAGTTACATTGCTGTTGGTGATGATAACTGCCCCAATGTAATAGTTGAATATTCTTGGACTCCTCTGATTTGCACACACTGCAAGGTTTTTGGCCATGCTACTATGAATTGTGAGGTAAAATGTATAAATTATGCCACTGAGAGAGTGGATGTCAATAACATGTATGATGGAAATGGAAAGGAAGAAAAGAAATTGAAGAGTGATGATAATAAAAGCAATAATGTTGAGAATGCAAAAGGAAAATTTATTCCAGTTAAAAGAAAAAGGAAAACAGTTCAAAAAATTTGGATGAAGTCCAAATCTCGTATTACAAATAATAAACCGATGAGGTTGGAAACATAAATGACACATGAATAAGCAATGATGAAATATTGAGCAAAACAAGGAAGGAGACTGATATAGGAAAATTCATGGAAACAAGATTGGTTTTCAATGAACAGGAGAATGTGTTGAAAAATGTTGAGCCTGATGCCCCCGAGTAGAATATCATTTCCGAAGGAAGAAATCTCGGAAGTGCCCAGAGCAATGATATATGTGAGCCTGGTATTATTTATCAATGCATAATTGAGCAGAATGATGCTCATGTACTTGGTTTAACAAATTAAAAAAAAATAAGAGGGAGGTGCCATTGTCAATATTGAAGATGCAACTGATACTTTCAACACGTCTAACTCTGATGTTCTCCACTCTTCAAATTCCTTTGCCCCCCTGCTATGTCTTGATGAAAATATTTCCCTGGACATTGATGACAGTGATTGTAATGAGGGAGACCAAATCTCTCCCACTGATCAGGAAATAATCCACATAGCTTCTTCCATGTGCACGGACATGCACACAGACATGCACACTCCTCCCTCTATTTCTACCTCCATTTCAACCACTTCTTCTGACCATTCTAACTCTGCATTACCTTCTAACCATCTTTCCAACTCCATTCCTCCTGCTACATTCTCCTCTATGACACTCCCCCAAAATAACTTTCCAACATTAGCCAAACCATCGGCTTCTTTCAATGACTCCTCTCTTAAAAAAAGAGGCAGACCAAAGAAAAATCCAGTTCTTTCATCTGTTAATGATCTTGATTGTGGAACTGAATTTTCTTTTGAACAAATTAATTTTGTTACACTTGTTTCTAATACTCAATCTCCTAGTATCAAAACTTCGTCTTCGTCCTCCAGAAATAAGGTCTTCAACACTGAAAAGCTCAGGCTGACCCGAGCGTAATGAAAAGACAAAACACTCAAGTCAGAACTAAAAGATCTTATGCAAGTTAAATCTACAGTAAATAAATATGAGTGTAATGGCTTCAGAGATGTTTATGGGATTTTACATCTCCTATCCAGTGTATAACGTGCATGCAATAACTTAAGAGATGTTCGAGATTCCCATCTCCTAAGGATCCGTTAATCTATTTATATGTAGTAATATACGGTATATATGTAGTGTCTATCAGTAAAGTAAAATATCAAAATAGTGTTAAGGTGTTACACATATCCCCCTTAACACATTTTTATAAAAGTCGTAGTCTATAAAGTACTATAAATTCCACCAAACCGGTGGGCTATCAGGTAGCACTCCATAGGTACGACACAAATCAAAATCGTAGTGGGCTCGATAAGGCATATGACAGGGCACACAAGGCTATACCCGCAGTAGGATTCTACCAGATCGCAGAACCAGGCTGGTGGTAACGCATAGCAGCTGCTATAGCCCACCTCGGAACACACTCCCATAATCAAATCGAAGGTGGCCACCAAATCAATCATAAAGTAACGGATATTGTATCGAAGAAGTAAGTTTGATATGAGGAGCGACCTCACTTGGCCTGGTTATGGCTCTTGATTTTAGTCATATCAAGCTGACCGGAGGGGGTCAGGGCTGCGTTCTTACCTCATACCTAAAGCATTCGCCAAACCATCCTACTTCGTTCTGGATTCTCCACTACGTTCACAGTGGTTAAAATTGTTTCGGAATTGGCAGAGAGTATGACAATATCCGACCCCGGTCTCTTTAACAACCAATCGCTATATTTTTCACACCATGGTCATTTCATAAAACATTTCTAATGATAACTCAGAAAAAGTTTATACTTTCATATCAAGACATCCAAATACTTATTCCAAAAGTATAAATATATTCTTAAATACCGAGGAAGATTTCTTTCAATCAATTTCGAAAATAATTTATAAATCTCTCTTAAACCATTTATAAGCTATTTATATGCTTTAGAACCATTTATAAAGCTATTTATAAATTCCAAAACAGTTTACAACTCTTCCCCTTTTCATAAACTTCTACGCAAATTCTTCTAAAACGCTTCCAAATCCTTTTACACTAGTTCTTTTATAAAACTCTTTATAAAATCCTTTAAAACTTTTATGAACTCCTTTATAAAGCTATTATAAAAATCCTTTATAAAAACTTTTATAAAAATCCTTTATAAAAATCTTTTATAAAAATCCTTTTTACAAAGTCTATTATAAAATCTCTACAAAACCTTTATAATTTCTTTATAAAACCCCTTACATTTTATTTATTTATTGAAGTTATTATAAAAATCTAAATTTATTGTCTTAAATAAAAACTATATTTATTATATTAAATTAAATTTAAAATATATATATATATAGTAAAACTATATTAAATATTTTATTAATTTAAAATTTAAACTATTTAAAAATATATTTTAAAAACTAAATAAAATTATAAGTTAAAATCTTAAATTTACATTTAAAACCATATATTAACTTATAATTTGAAGCTTTAAAACATATAAATAAATTATTTTCCAAAAATAAATTTTAAATAAAACCATTAAATAAAATTTATAAATCAAACATACTTTACTATTTAGAAAATAATTTAAAACCGACCAACGGTGTCTGTATATAGTTTTCTACCCTATGGTCAAGTGGTAGGGTATGTATCCTTTCAACCCTAAAATAATTAAATTTTCTAGGTATATATGTCACGATCCTGAAATTCAGCGTTCGAAAATCAACATCAAATACCTCATTTGTATTCGACTGTCAGATATTCAAATGTCAAACTTCAGTTCGGCGGAGCTTATAACAACATCAGATGAATATAAACAGCGGAAATAAACTGAATATCATACATTACAGATACAACATCATCATAATCTCCATTACTACATCAGAGTTTCATAATACATATGTCATCCATACTAGAGCACTACATATAGATACAATAACAGGAAGATAATAACTCCACAACATAACAACAACAGAGTCTTCCAAAAAGTTCCAACATACATCTACTTGGATAAGGTCTTCAGAACTCTAAGCACTTCAAAAGATATCCAAGACAAAAGCTTCCCAAAATCTGATAGCTTCTAAACCCAAAAAGACTCCAAAATCTAGCTAACACCAAAGCACGGAAAACCTGCTACTAGGCTGCCCGTGTGGAAATGATGGGCACCTAGAGTTTAGAAAAGAAACAATAAACTTTGGGTCAGTCATGGGACTGGTATGAGTAAACAAAAGCAGTTTATCTTTAAACAAACAACAAAAGAATTTTAAACATTGAAATCCGCAATGTTTTTGGAAAATGGAACTACCATAAGACCTCCCACCACACACACAATGCAATCGCAGACTTGGAGGAGATTTCTTCTTATGTAGTCAAACATGCTTACTACGCAAAAGAAACTCTTTTGATATTATTATTAGTGCATAGTGTGAAAATCCTTTCGAAAATACAATATTAATCTTAGCCAGCATAGGTACCATTATATTATGCCTGCTATAGCTGCCGCCTGAGGAGACAGGTTATACAACTGTAATCGTAAAGGGCTCGTATTGTTTCTTTGGATTTTCCAACAAATGGTCAGGCTAAGGAACTTCCTACTGCCACATGGGTACGCCTCTGGATGGACGTCCCGAGAACCTACCCGGCTCTCTGCCAACACAAGGCCGGGTTACCTCTGTCACTAGGTAACTACTACTCGAGTATGCCACCCCCCGGTCCTTTGGGACCTTTATCCGAGGTACCTCGATAACCAACATCACACAGTAATAAATATAGTGTGTCCACATGAGTAAGTATCTGGGCTCCATAACATGATACCACCCTTTTCCATAAGGAAATGACATACCCTAAAGGGAGCGACCCTCATAACCTTGCCGCATCTTTCCTGTTTCGACCATTTCCAGTTTGTGAGGTTCGATGAGGTCTCGTCCACAAAGCTACGCTTTTTCACAAAGCCGTGCTTTGATCATAAATGATCAACGAATGATCATCAACACACAGCAACACTCAGCATGCCACACTACCAAATTGGGAGTATATCACTGATAACCTTCAACTACATAACCTCTGAGCTCGTACGTCTCAGAGAAGGGTGTTAAGTTAAGAGAATAAATTCTCCGCCACCAACAGATATGTATTTGAAAGAAATCTGCTATATATCTCAAAGTGTAGTGTCAGACACACGACCATACAAGTCTGTTCCGGGCTCGAACAGAACTGAAGGCACTTCCGAAGAAGTCCTTGCGATCCGGGTATTTACAATCCCGATCGGACTTCTCATCACTTAGGGAATCTCTATACCGGAGCAACTCAGTGCAGAGACAATCGATAGGTCGTCCTATCGTTTTCATAAATACCCGGTCTTCTACACCGGTCTACAAATGTTATCCATTTCGACATATCACTATTCGGAATGGGCTATACGACACAAAGGTCCTCTCCCGGCTAAATCGAATAGTGATCGATAAATTTAAACACGTGGATATATATCAATCACAAAGATTTATATTCAGGGTTCGATGTGGGTTTCGGATAACAAACTGAAATCCGACTCCCTGTCGCATCGAAGTTTAAATGCCGTTTTAAGGGCAAAAAGGTATCACATACATATAGGGACAAATCACAAGTCACAAAGCAATCACAGTATCACAACAGAAATATCAATTCAGTACAGAATATTTGATGATAGTCAATCATCTCCAATTTGGGTGAATATGATTAAATGTATTAACCACACAATTATTTTATTAATTACAAATCAATGATTAATTATTCTTAACTATGAATTAATTAAATCGTAATTACTTTCATTAATTAATCATTCTTTAATTTATCAACTTTTAATTATAAAATAATTACAATTTTAATTGTTCAAATCATCATTTAATCATTATAAAGAATTTTTGTTTTAAGTTAAAAATTTAAATGTTTGGTTTACTCTTCAAATATTTTATCAAGTTAATTTCTTAAACAATTTTACTTTTAAAATTTTAGTTTTTAAAATACTTTATTTATTTCAGATAATTATTTCAAAAACAAATTTTAACTCATGTTTCAAAATTTTCAAAAACTTGAATTTTTACTGTTTTTAGGCCTGACCCGAGACCTTCCCCGAGTTACCCCCGAGAGCAACACCTCCCTGCTTCGAGTTTCTAGCCAATTCGACCCGTGTGAGGATTTTTTCCAAAAATTTGTTTAAGTCTAAAAACCTACCCTATATCATACTAAAACAACTCGAGTTCGACTTCGAGTTTTCTTCTCAATTCCCCGAGTGAGACTTCAAGTCGCACTGCTCCTCTCCCAAAACAAACTACTGACACCATCTATCCCCTGTACACGTGCACGGTGGCACGACTTGACTCCGACGAACACCAACGCCTCCGGCAAATCACACGCCTACTCGAAATCCAAGTTCGAATTGCCTTCAAAAATTTCGAATCGAAAATTAGCATACAGTTCGAAGTCTGTAGCTCAACCCAAAACAACATAACAACTTCGCCACCCTCGTAGAGACCACCGGAGTCGCCCAGATTTCGTCCACACCACGACAACACGACAAGCAACCATCCACCAGAGATTCATGACACTCGATCACGTATAGGAGTCGTACTCACCCCTTTACTGACATGAACAAAAACTGGAAATAAAACCCTAAAATGGATTCGACCCAACAATATATTCTATGGAAAAATTATCTGATAATTTTCTCAAAATCAATGATGTTTATACTTGCTTCAATCCAAATTTCAACATTTATAATTAGATCGATTACCAGAAATTCGAAAAAATGCGATTTGTGTTCAAACTCAAACTGCTCTGTATATACCCAACTAAAAATCTTCATTTTTGTTTTAAAAATCATGATTTGCAGTAAGAATTTAAGCTATTAACTTGAACTAGCTTTTTACAACAATCAAATTTATCAAAATATGACATGTTTACCTGTAAACAAGGTTCCAGTGGTATATTTCACTAACATGTTTTAAAACAGATAAAAAAATCTTGATTGAGGTTTAAACATCCTGTTTAATTAAAAAACTTTAAGCTTTACAAAGATTTGATGGAAATTTTTTTTGAGGTTGAGTAAATATTCAACTCTGTAACGAATCACAAAGAAGTACAGTGTACAGAACAATCTATATATCAACACAGCACTATTGTCCAAAATAAAACATATACAAAACCATGTTATCAGTGAATCACTTGTACAATTTAAATTAAACTTAAAACTTGAAAAGTTATGTTTACTCACTTTGATTTCAGAAATGACAGAGCTGCTGTTGTTTTTCTTCCTTTTTCTTTTCTGTTTCCTGGATCTTCTTGTTTGTTTTGTTAATTGATCTTGAGTTTGAAAATATAGTGATGTTTTATATGTTTTTTTTTCTTTGCTCAGGTTTCAAGTGAACGAATGGGAATGATGTATATAAAAGAAAATATACAGGCTTTGTTACATCCACTGGTATAAGATTTTGAATAAAATACTAAAGAAAGATTTTTAGTTGTGCTCTTTTTAAACTAGTTACACATTATTTCAGAGATTTTTTCTTATATAGAGGCTGAAATGAAATTTTTTTTCCATTTCGAATGACTGGTTTTATGTGCTGAGCTTGAAAGCATTAAATGCTTATGTTCCCACCTTTGTTTACATGTAGTCCTATTCTTTTATGCAAGTACATCTTTGTTTTGTCTTGTAGAGATATTTTCTTGCATCTTTTTTCTTGTTTGATTTAAAACTCACAGCAAACATATTTATTTGATTCTTGAATGTAATCTTATTACAACATAATTTGTTTATCTTATTTTCATTTGAAGTTTTACTATCAACATTTAATTTATCACATATAATTTATTTTAGAGTTGAGCAATGTATATACATATATAAAATTTCTTTCTAAATTTTCCCACTTTATCTTATATAGATATGTGTGTGTATATATATATATAAGATGTTAAATCCGAGTGATTTAAATTCAAAAGAATTTGGAGTTTTATTCATTTAAATTAACACATTATTTTATTTATTTTAAAACTTTTCAAATTAAATTTCCAAAATTTAAATAAGTCGCTAAATTTAAATTAATAAATTCTGGGATGTTACAATATCATTTCAACCCGTATCCCGAATCAATAATTCCAAATCAATAAAATCGCTTGGGTTTATCACTTCAACCCATAACGATTTTCCCTAACCTATAAGATCGTTCAGGTATGTATCATTTCAACCCATAGTGATAACATGGATATAAACATCCAATCATCCAAAATGTCTAGAAATAAACATCCATCACAATCAACATCCAAATCATTCAATAAATCAGAACAATTAACTGGTTATCAATATTAGGTATTTAACTATCGATTTAATTTCAATATTAATTTAAATGGCAATTTAATTCCAAAAATTCAATTTCAATTAAAATGTCAAACTAAACTACCAACCAGCAACCAATAATATTATTATCACATCATAAATTTAATTTAACTAACATAAGAAGGTTTAGTATTCGTGAGTGGGTTAAATCACTCACCTTTGATCTCTAGTCGATTTAAAATCCAAATAAAGCCCAAAATTTGAAAAGCCTCAGAATTCGATCAAACCAGTTCTATATAGTCAGAATTTCGATACAATCGCAAAGGAAGAAACCGCGTCCAAATTCGAGTTTGTATGCAAAAGTTATTAGCGCTAGAACGTTAAAAATTTTAAATTTAAAATAAAAGTTTAAACAGGGGCAAAGTTGTAATTTACTCACCACTCAAACCTTATGTATTGTATGGGATCCACGTACATCCACCAGCCGCCGCCGTACTTGCTCCAAACGCCGCTTGCCTCCGCCGCTTATGCTCAGATCAGAGCTCGCCGTTCACCTCCCCTCGGCTTGCTGCCCCCTTGGTGACCGCGTCGCCACCTCCGGCGCCCATCTTAGATCACGCCGCCGCTTGCCTTCAACTGCCAATCACGGTGAAATATGACACAATCGATACCCACTAACTACATGGATTGACTCACCTCATCCTTCCCTACGACGCACCAACATCTGATCGTCCTATTGACGAAGATCCACCGTTAAATTGAAAACCCTAGGATGGACGGCCGAAACTTCATCAACGATTTATGGCCAATCCGAGACTCAATTGCAAAAACGAACAGCAGATCTAGATTACGCTTGTCGAGAGCTTTCCAATGATATATATTTGATATGGTTTGAAGAGTTTAAATTTTCAATTTGAATTTGAATTTGGGAATTAGAGTTTGGATTGATAGCCGTTGGGAAGGAGGAAGGAGCAGATGATTTGAACAGATACATATAGGAAAATGGAATGGACAGCTAGGGTTTTGGAATATATCTATTTATATAGACATGGATGGATAAGAATGAATAGACATATCGTATTTGGTCGAAACGATAACAACGACCCGAAAAGCCCGTTTCGTTTCCGAAATGAAAGTAGATCCTCCAATATATCAAAATATAGGTTCTCGATATTTTTAAACACTCAATGGAACTAGTTTCAAACCCCAATTCCATTGTATATAGAAATTAGCTTTTAAAATCAATTTATATTCATTTAAATTCCATTAATCGATTTCTACGCGTTTCGAGCACGCACGATCAAACGATAAGTCCAATCGCTATGAAACTTGAAATCCTACAATAATTCACTGTTGCAGATCTGATGAAATAGGTTTCGTCGAAATCCGAGACAGTGGCCAAAATAGTCATTTTACACGTTAATTAAATAAATTATTATTAAATTGATTTAATCACCTTTAAATTAAAATTTAAAATTAACCATTTTATCATTCTTGATTACATAGAAATTTAAAATCTTTTAAAATAAAATTTTCATGTTATATCCAAGATTTAAATATTGCACAGATTTCAGCGTTCAATTACAACTAGAATAAAATCCCAGTTAATTATAATTTAAATTCAATCAAATTCTTTTATTTCGAGTTACACTCTTATTATTGAATCAACCATTTCCTTATTAATATAATTAACATTAGTTTATATTTTATTACATTCATATTCTACAGTTATCGTCTTAACCCATATTAACTATAGTATTTAATTATATTAAATTCACTTCGATTTCCAAATAATTTCAGCGGATTAGATAATAAAATAATAATTAAAACAATCTTTACACATTAGTAATTCAAACACATTTCTAAGTCTATTGTTTACAAACAAAAGCTAATAAATTTATGTACTAATTAGTTTATTCCATATTTTATAATAATTTCAATTAACAACATTGAATCTAACATTTAATTTATTTCCTTATTTACAATTATAACCAAATTAACTTTACAATTATTTCAATTGATTGAAATTACATTTAAATAGTTGTCAAAAACATCAAACATCATTATTAAATCATATTCAAATTATTTTTCCCATTAATAAATCGTAAATTTTTAATTTCTCACGATAATAAATTTCAAAATCTTATTTAATTTAATAGTTTTTAATTATTGAAAAATACAGGTCATTACATATTGAAATCTCAGTCGACTCCTGGTTTTCAATTAAAACTTTGACTTTGTCTTCTTAATATCCGAATCACGGTCATTGGTTTACTACTACTAACTTTTGAACAACATCTGAATCTCGGTCCCTTGATCGTTATTATTTCCAATAGGAGTTTCTAAATACCTATTACTTATCCCCAAATAAGGATTCATGGTTTTCAATAACTTATTTCCAGATGACAGCTCATGGCCTTTTATTACCAAACATTTGTTGTCATCAACAGAAAGTTTCTGGATTTCAATTATTATACGTTTGGTTTTCTATTAATATTATGGGAGTTCAATTTACGAACTTCATTTGCAACTACAAAAGTTGGATGGTGGGACTTCTAATATTGCCAGACAAAAGTTCTTGGTTCTCAATCGTTTACAACTGCATATTTCTTATCATTTATTGACTCTAGATGATGACCAACTAATTCTTATTACTTTTGAACTTAGGGTTCAAGAGCTCTACTATGCTAACATCATTTTCAAATCACTAATCATATTTTTATACAAGTCATGATCCAATGATAGAAAATGTTATTTACTTTGAATTTTGTAGGGAAATGAGGTCATTAAGAACAGAGTAGTTGTTAAATTTTTGTCCTACAGAACAAAAGCTTCTTTCATATGGGGGGATGGGGGAATTTTAACCATAAAAATTCACTTAAGAATAAAGGTATGAAAGAAGGCTTATAAAGTTATGAGCTCTATAAGAATTGATGACATGGGTTTCGCCAAAGTTCAAAAGCAGCGTTTCGAAGGTATTGAGATGGCTTTCGAAGGAGTCGCAAGCGTCAGGTGCCATTACAAATGACAAGCAGAACAAAAGCTTTCGAAAGGGTAGAAAGAAGGCAGGGTTAACCTTCCGCCTCATCTAGACCTTTCGACATAGATGGATTCACATATATAAGAAAGGCTAGTATAGGTTCAAAGCACATTTCGAAGGTGTTGAACGATAGACTCGCACACATGAACCAATTCCTTCAAAATAGTGGGTTTCGTAATTGTCAATCTACTACTTGAAGAAATGATTCCGATACACACCTTTCGAAAGCAGGAATAAGCCTTTCGAAACGGTTGGAATCCTTCGAAGGCATGATGAAAGATCCACATAAAGACCCAGTGTCCTTTCGCTAAGATCCAATCATCACTCACCATTCCTTTCGAAACTATGTGAAAGCTCAACTTGCCTCTCACTTGCAACAGTATAGCAACACAAAGTGAAGAGCGCTCCTACCCTCCTTTTCAACGAAGTCAAAAGCAACAAAGTAAAAGAGGCACTCAAACTTTAATGACGGCGGAAGGTTGTCAAGGTGATCCTTTCGACTAGGTCGAAAGGTCTGAAATGAAAAGGTAGAGGCATAAGAATGGATGGGAAAGGTTAAAAGAAAAGTCTTTCGACCGCATCGAAAGGAGGCACGCGGAAGGATGAAGGAAGCTTTCGACCATGACGAAAGGATGCACGTGGAAGGTTGAAGGAAGGCCTTTCGACTGAAGCGGAAAGATGGGAGCGAAAGGAGGCCAACCTGCATCTATAAATATGACCCTAGGGGTCCGAGTTTGGGGACCAAATTTTGGAATTCTAAATTCTTTCTCCTATTTCTGAGCAAATCAAATCTTTGTAACCCTAAACCAATTTGGGGAAAAGCTCTCTTACTTGTAACTCAATTTGAATTAATGCTAAAAAAGAAAGCGCATGGATTCAAAAAAATTTGATCATGAGAAAGATCATTTCGGCCATTAGCTTGACTAATGACCAATTGCACATGATGCTTGCCTATTTTCTTAATTCCTATTTGACTTATGCGATGCAAAGAGATCAACTTAGATAATATGTATACGAATCACATTATCATCGTGTTTAATGATATCAAATGTCAAACAAAAATGTTGATAGTGTTTCGATACTAATAAGTTCATGGAACTTATATTGTCCAAGATGTTATTTCATTGCATATGGGACAGAGATCTCATGTATTATACACCGAGTCCACTTCGAAAGAGCAAATACTCTTTCGACCTGATCGAAAGGGACGTTTCGGAGGGGATTTGATGTGTGAATACTAAGCTATTCTAACAGGATGAATATCTTCGAAAGGTGTACACATATTACAGTACATACAACCCTTTCGAAGAAGTTCATTCCAAAAGAGCAGAAACGATACCATCGAAATTGAATTCTCCTTTTTAAGGGCAGAACGGTCCTTTTGACACAATCGAAAGAGACCAATGTCCAATATAAATAACCCCTTTCGACTCACTTAAAAGGGGGCTTCGAAGGGGGTGTTCTCTCCTTAACCATCATTTCAACAGGGTTGATTGGACTTATTAATTACAATTAATATTTTCATAAGATCACCCTCCGCAAGCAATCTGTCCTAATCAACTCATTCGAAAGCGGTTTCGAAGAGAGTGGTCACTTCCGAAAACGTCACTTTCAAAATCTTTCTTTTGAAGTGCTAACAACATTTCTTGTTCTTGTTAACCACGTAGGTTCGCGGATGTTGACAAGTTTTCTTGTTAACAAGGAACACGGCTACAAGAGCTACTCAACATAGGAACATCCCACTACTTTCCCATATGGGACTACATCTCACATTATGCCTATGTAACTATATCATAGGGGTTTTCCTACAATTACCACATGGGAATAAATTCCCCACAACTACGGCTACACGTAACCCAACTACACATTGATGGGGAGCCCGAAATGCCGACTCGCCGGGGTGTCTCATCGTTTGCATTCGTCTCCACCTCTCGATCGTAGTATACACCTCTTATTGCACACGTTGGTATCTATCAACAACATAGTATCATGCCGCGTTAAAATTGTGAATACCAAGAAGTCCCATTATACTAGGCCCACACACTTCATCAGACATCAGACAGTGCTGCGCGTCCACCGTAGAACCTCCTGTGAGTGTCATTTGCGATAGAATCACCCCCAGTCGAATAATCGACCGACATTGCGTAAAGTACATTTACCAAACCCCGTAACGTCCTAGCGTCTTCTCATAAGGAATTAGCTTCCCTCCTATCTCTAACATCAACACATACGTATACAATACGGTTATACATACAATTAATAATTTTATTTCCAACCCGGGCCTCAGGCTAATGTTTAGGTTACGCATTCCAGACATCCACTAGTCAACCGTCACACCCTACCGGTCGACCGCTTGCTGTCGTTTGCTCATGGTGAACGGTCGACCGGTCGTATTGTAAATTTTAGGGTTTTCGATTTTTAATTATTCGAACTTTTTTTAGTCTAGTAAATTTTGGAACTACGTAGTGAACCTTAGGCATCAATTTACACTAACCATCCTTTGCAATTTTACCATATTTTTTATTGATATCAAATTCATAGGTTTATACTAGTTTAATTATACCTGTATAATTCAGGGTTAACCAATTTTCTGGGTTTTTATTGAATAAAAGAAAGAGGTTTAACTTTGATAAAAATGATATTAACCAATTTATACCAATTTCAATTTCTTGTTCAAATTTTAGATTTAAATAGTTAGAGTTTATAGTTTGATTATTAACATCCTAGACCGGATAGAATAAGTTAAAATTAACTGTAAATAATCAACTTATTAATCTTGTTCTCACTTACCTCAATCTAAGCTCTAACTCTACACTCCATTGGAGAATCGTCATATGTTAGCTTTCCCCCTCCTTGATCTGATTTACTAGTACTCTCTTACTTTGTTTTCAATTGGTTTTTGAAAGAATTTTATAAGTGGAGAGAAGGAATTTTGGCAGAGTTTCATTATATTTAATTTCTAATGAAATTAGGGTTGGGATAGGTATTTGTTTATAGGGGTAGAGATTGATATAGAGCATTAGGGTGACCTTGGAGAATCTTTGCTTTCATCACAGAAGCACATTAGAAACTTGATACGGAAGAAAATATTTCATTCAATCGCAGTCGTCCAAATTCGCGCTCCAGATCTCAAAAATTATACGTCAATAGTCGACCTCTAGGGTAGACCAGTCCAACGCTTCATGTCGACCAGAACACCCTAGGGTGTCGATAGGTGACACGGTTTAGTTAGGAACGCTTTTATTTTTAACTTATTCTGTTTTCAAATTTTTAAACGTTCGTAGCTTATCCGTACTAACTCTGATTTCAAAGTGTTATATATGAAAATTGTCTTGGAAATCACTACGAACGCAATGGTGCAAGTTTCGTAGCCCAATTCGAATGTTTGTGAAAATTTCATTTTAGCTCTTATTATATTTAAATCTAATTTTTATTAAATTTTTCGCTGAATTTTTGGGGTGTTACAATGTGTTGTCAGCATAAGATGTGAATATATGTATATATTGTGATATAAAAAAATGCTCACATACATATATGATCATATATGCTCACGGCCAAAGAATAAAAAAATTAAATTAAAAATTAAGTTATAAATTTAATAAAATAAAAGTTGGTGTTATAATTATACAAACATATGTATATGATATTAGTACACACATGAGAGTAATTTGAAAATAAAAAATAATTTGTACATATATATGTATATATTATTAAATTCAAATATATATATATATATATAAATGTATATAATTTTAATTTCTAATGTATTACTTTAAGTTAATTATAATATATATACATATTTATTTATTTAATTTACATAATATATATATATATATATATTGTAAAAGTTATTTTCAAAAAAAAATTATTTTTTTTTGAATATACTCGGGAGAACCCAGCGGACTAGTAAACTTCTGATGGGAATTAAGTTGTGCCTGTCCCCTTCAACTCATGGCACCTATAACTTCCGAGTGCTATTTTTTGCGAGAAGTGTGTGCAAGGCAGGGCTCGAAAAAAATTTAATTTTTTTACATAATTTCCGTATGGAAATTTAATTTAAAAAATTTAATTGTTAAATCTAAAATGGTTTAATCAAATTATTTTTTTGAATTCGTCAAAGATGATGTGGTCGAGACATACACACACACATATTATAAACTATTTTTCATCATTGTAATACATACATATATATATATATATGTGTAAATTTTATGTTAATTTTTTTTTCATATATATATATGTATGTATATTATAATATAAATGATTTTTAATTTAAAATTAAAGAAAATTAATTTAAAATTTGAATTTGAATTTAAATATTTATGTTTATTCTAAAGATTGGTGTGTGTATGTGTATGACGTCACATATGTATATGGAGGGGCTAGCATGTCCGTTGCGGTGTAAATCCTAGCACTTAAATATGAGCATGTTAAACCATGCACATCGTATATCTTGCATGTACATGTACACATATATGTATATGATACGCATGTTCATATTATATAATACGAGTATTATATCAAAATAAACTTTATTTATAAATAAAATAAAATAATGATTTTATTTAAAATTAATTTAGGTCCGATCTAAAAAAATTTAGACTTCATAGGCCCAATAAGATCTAAAATGGTAATTTTTTTATGAAATTCACTTATTTAACCCGTTGTGTGCTGGTTCAGATCCAACAACGTCCTGCTTTGGGTCATTATTATTTTACCTTGACTATCGCTTCACGTCGACCGGATACCGTTGCAGCACTCTATTTATCGTATTTATGTACTAGAGGTTAGGGTGGTCATCTTAATTAAACATCTCAAAATTTATCTAAATAAATTTGTATCTAAACAAAAACTAGTATGAAATTTTGAACTAATCGATTAAATGAAGTTCACTGGTGTCCATTAGTTTGCTTTGTAAATACCAAACTCTAGTAAATAACAAAAGTATATACCTCGTCAATATTAAACCAACTATCGTTTTATTAAAAATATAAAAGTACATAAATCATAGAGCAAAAGTTATATACTTAAACAAAAATAATAAGTTATAACTTATTTAGTTTAGCAAAATAACATACATGGCAAAACAAGTTCTTCAGTTTCCTAACACATCAAAATTCAATATTGTTATTGTATTGTAATAATAATGTGCATCACACATATTACACACTACGTATATACTACGAGATCTAGCGGCATGCGCTCCACACGTGTAAGACAAAATAATTAGTTCATAGAGCGCGCATTCCATATGTATAATACATGCATAAGAGACAAAGAAAATAATACAAATGAAATTTCCTAGGCGTGTGAACCATAATAACTATTACAAATGGTACACCAGCTGTCAATAAAAGACAAAAGGTTATAATATTCATTTAGTACATTTAAAGCTGATCGATAAGCTTATATTATACAAGCAGAATACAACGATTTAGTACATATTAAATATTGTTATAACAATTGTTTTTTCTTCTTTCTTTTTCGGTCTTGACGCATACATCAATAATAAAAAGATTATATGTGACACAGTCGAAAATTTTATCAAAAAATATTTCGACATAACTGATCAAAATAACAATCAAATTATTAAATCTAACGATTATTGTTTAATTTATTAGATTAGCTTCACAGTCCGTCATGGTTTATTAATTGTCATAGGAAATAGTAATTTATTTGGAAATTGTTTATGAATGAGATTGAAATTTATGTCAATATTTTCTATTAAGTTGTTAGTACTTTAGTACGTGTGATTCTCACGTGTATGAAAAAGCATATGGGAACAAAAAACATGTTTGATCAAAACAACCAAACTTTTGCATGTTGAGCTAGTTATAATTTAACTAAAAAAATTGGTAGAAAATATATAGCTAGAAATTATTTCAAAATATTGAATTTTACATTTAAAAAGAAAAGTAAAACTACAAATCTACGTAGTTCATTTCTTTTAAAAAATAACTTTTAAGTGTAAGAAAAAAAGATGTCATTAAAAATCTAAAAAAAAAATTATTTATGATCCGATGGAACTGTCTTTTATTTTCAAATATTAAATAAGGGTATTTTCTCACAAATTAAGTTCAAATCATACAAAAATCAAGGTCATGAGCGCGTTTAACATGAAATTTAAACTAATTAGGAATTAATAATGATTTATTGATTGGTATTGAAATTGGAAAAACATTAAAAGAATAAAAAATATAAATATAACTAATTATGTAAGAAATTGTCATCACCCGTATTTGAACCTGTGACTTTAGTATCATGCCAAACTTTTCAGATAAAAATAAAAACTAAATTTGGTACGAGTGAGATGCGGGCTTGTGATATCAATGTTTGTAAGAGCATTTTTAGAAGTTGTTCACCAATGTTCACCAATGTTCATTAGTTCGCTTTGTAAATATCAAACTCTAGTAAATAACAAAAGTATATACCTCATTTATATTAAAACAACTATCGTTTTATTAAAAATATAAAATATACATCAAAAGTTATGTACTTAAACAAAAATAATAAGTTATAGCTTATCTAGTACAGCAAAATATACATGGAGAAGAAGATGTGGTCTTTTTGAATAATGGCGGCATCTCCTCCATCTTCCCTGATTTCCCCTCCTCCTTCCCCGATTCCCCCTCCTCCTTCCCTTTTACCACCTCAATCCTCTTCCTCGATTTCTCTCCCTCCCTCCTCCGCACCGAATCTTCCTTCTCTTTCTTCCTTATCTCAGGTCCCTCCTCCTCCTTCTGATTCTTCTGCTTTATTTTCTTCTTTTCATCACTCTCCTCATCCTTCATCTTGTCCTTTGAGTTCTTCGAATCCTCCTATTTCTTTGTTTGATTTGAATACTTGTCTGAATTCCGAAAATCAATCTTCTTTGTTATTTGATAAGAATTTTCCTTCCTTATCTGTTAATGTGAATCCAGATAAGACTTTTAAGCCGGACCAGCTATCAAATGATTCTGATTTAAAGTGGTCATCCTTATTCAAGAAAAAGCCTAGAAATGCTGGAGTATTTGTGCCTAGGCATTTTGATATTAAGAAAGATGGGGTTCCAAATGCATTACCTGATGAAGTCAAGAATGAAGGAATTACATATTGGTGCGATCATTTAGTTGGTTTTTTCTTGGATGGTTCTCTATCTTATCTGACTGTAACAAAGCATTTGAGAAGTATTTGGAGATTGAAAGGTGAAGTTGATATCAAATCTGATAATGAGAATTTCTTTTTTAATTTCTCGAATGATCTAGACAGAATGAAGATCTTGCAATCTGATCCTATCTTCATTAAAGGTAAAATGTTCATTATTACAACATGGGATCCTTCGTATGGTTATTTTCAAGAACAAATTAAAAAAGTACCAGTGTGGGTTCATTTTTATAGGATACCTTTGATTGCTTAGACTTTAATTAGTATTAATTGTTTAGCATGTCATGTTGGTAAATTGATTTGTCTTGATGAAAGTACTGAGAGATTGACTAGATTCAAGTATGCTAAAGCTTTGATTGAGGTGTCACCAGATCAGGAGCTCCCTGAATTTATTTCAATTGATGATTTAGGTGATTGTTGTCCAAAAGTAAAGGTTGAATATGATTGGAAGCCAAAAATCTGTAGTAATTGTAAAGTGTTTGGTCATGAAACCTTGTTTTGTTCAGGAAATGGTAAAGTAAAGAGATCTTATATGCAAACTGGTGGAGACAATGGGGTAATTGATTACAGTGTATGCATGGAACATGGTAGTTTGAAAGAAAAGGTACAGAAGTCTCAATATGATGGAAATATAAATTTGAAGACTTTAAAAGTATGGAAAAGGAAGGATAAAGATCAAGATATTCTTAAAAGTAGTAATAATTTGAACATAAAATCTGGTGATCAATTAGCTGATGTTGGAGTGAAGAACTTGGATCATATTCAGAATATGCAAAAGGAAACAGAGTCATATATTGGGAAAAATGTTTCAGATGTTAATACTGGGAGAATTAACTTAGAGGGAATGGGATATAAGGAAAATATTACAACTTCAAATTCTTTTATGGTATTATCTGATATTGGTGAAGGAACAACTAATAAAGAGTTAATAATAGAAAAAGGAAACACAATCTCACAATCTGGAAGCAAACAGATAAATAAGGGATCAACTGATAACTATGGCACTATTGGAGCTAGCATGTTTGACAATAATTCTATAGTAAAGAATTCTTCAAAAACTTCTGAATCACTGATACATTCAGAGATTTTGGTTACTAGTTCAGATATTAATAAGGATATTCTTAAGAAAGCAGCAAGCAATGATGATATTAATGAACAAACCTCCCCATATATCAATATTTCTCCTCCAAATCACTTGATTTTACCTCCTCCTTGTAATTCAAGAGATAAGTTAGAGGATCAGATTGTATCTAATAAAAAAGGAAAAAGAGGTAAAAAGAAAGTCTCATTCCATGAAATATCAGAAGATCTAAACAATGGGAAAAACTATAAAATTGAAGAAATACAACCAAGGAATAATAATGAGTCTGCATTATCATTTAAAGAATCTACTTCTCAGTCAAGTGGTATTAGGCATACAAGGAAGCATCCATCTTTTCTTATTTCACCCAAACAATTATGATGTTAAACAATAATATATCATATTGGAATATCAGAGGAGGACACATATCATCAAAACAGGCTGAGGTGAAAAAAATAATTAAAGATAAAATATACAACTTATTGTCATCAGTGAAACAAAGTTAAACAAATTAAAGACTGGTTTAGCTTGTAAAAATATTGCTCTTGATTGGGCACATGAAGACAATTTGCAAAGTGCTCCATATGGAAGAATATTGGTTTTATGGAATCCAGATGTTTTCAAGATGACAAAGTTGTAGGAAAATGATCAATTAATACATTTCAGTGCTATTTCTTTATTGTCAAACACTCCATTTTTGATTTCCTTTGTTTATGCTCAAAATAGTCTTGATAAAAGGCTATCTTTTCTATCTAATCTCACTTCTCTTTCTCACTCAAATTTACCTTGGATAGTTCTTGGAGACTTCAACTGTATGTATTCCTCTGATCAAAAAATTGGAGGAAATCCACTCTCTTTGAAAGATATTTCTCCTTTAAAACAATCTCTTATCAAATCATCTCTTAGTCATATACCATCTTTTGGAGCTGTGTTTACGTGGAATAATAAAAGTAAACTTGGCCCTAGAACTTTCTGTAAACTCGATCATGCATTTTATAATATCCACTCTATAAACCTATGGCCAAATCTTTTTTGTAAATTTTTAAGTCCCTCAATTTCTGATCACTCTCCTATTATTTTATCCTGGGGAGAAAATACAATAAGAAGGAATCCATCTTTCAAATTTTATAAAACTTGGACTAATCATAAAAATTCCCTTAGCATTGTTATGCAGGTTTGGCAGGAGATAATTTTTGGAAATCCTCTTTATATTCTAAAGACAAAGCTTCAAAGGTTGAAGGAAAAGCTTAAAATTTGGGCAAAGGATATTTGTGGTGATGGTACAAAAATCTCTGATGGAATTAGGGAGAAATTAGTTTTTATTCAACAACATCTTCAGAATGATACTATGAATTCATCATTGGCTAGTCAAGAAGCAGACTTATCAAAAAATTTAATTGAAGCATTAGAGTTTGAAGCTTTGATGAGGAAAGAAGTACTTCATGAGATTAAGGATAAGCAAGGTGATAGGAATACAAAATATTATCATAACTTAATCAAGATCAAGCAAGGCAAAGAAAGAATTATGAGTATATGTGATATGAATGGAGTAATTCATGATAATGATGATTCTATCTCCAATGCTTTTATTGAATATTTCTCAGCTGTGCTTGCCAACCCAACTCCATTGATTCCAAATCTATCATCTTTATTTTCTATGCATCTACCCTGTCTGAGCAATAAACAAGCAAGTGATATGATAAATGAAGTTTTACCTGAGGAGATTAAATCAGCAGTGTTCTCGTTAAAATCTGATAGTAGTGGAGGCCTTGACGGTTTTAATGCTTTTTTCTACCAGCACACTTGGAAAATAATGAAGCATGATGTCAATAAAGCAATACTATATTTCTTCTCTCATAAAAAACTACCAGTCGGTATAAATGCTACTAATATAGCCCTTGTCCCAAAATTTCCACATGCTAGCAGTGTTACTGATTTTAGACCTATTTCATGCTGCAATGTTCTGTATAAAATCATATCCAAGATCATAGCAAATAGACTCCAGAGTATCTTGCCTTCAATTATATCTAGTAATCAAGTTGCTTTTATGCCTAATAGAAATATCAGTGATAACATATTGCTAACTCAAGAACTTTTAAGAGGATATGGAACTGGGAATATTTCTCCTAGATGTATGTTAAAACTTGATATACAGAAAGCCTTTGATTCTATTTCATGGAGTTCTATTATAGCAATCCTTTCAAGAATGAATTTCCCAAAACCAATGCTAGCTTGGATATATACTTGTATTTCAACTTCTCATTTTTCCATACTTAGGAATGGATGTTCTAAAGGATTTTTCAAAGGAACTCAAGGGGTTCGACAAGGTGATCCAATATCTGCATATCTATTCATAATTGTAATGGAAGTTCTGAATACTTTGGTTATTGAGCAAGTGAAATTTAAGAAGTTAGAGCTATATCCAAATGCAAGAATCCTCTCATTACTCATCTACTTTTTGCTGATGATCTTGTCATCTTCACCAAACCATCTTTTTCAAATATTACTGCTATTCTTGAGGTACTGGATCAATTCTTTGCTCTTACAGGGTTGAAGATAAATTTTAACAAATCTCATATTCTGGTTGCTGGGCTAAATGAGAGTTTGAAGGCTGATATTATAAATCACTCTGGTCTTAAAGAGATGCAACACAATGCTAAATACCTTGGTTTACCTCTTATTAGTGCCAGAATTACCAAATCCGACTGTTTGCCTCTATATGAAAAAAGTACTAACAAGCTATCCAAATGGCCTAATACAAAATTATCACAAGCTGGAAGATTAGTTATTATTCAAAGTATTGCATCTGCCATGGTAAACTATTGGATGAGGCATTTTATTCTTCCAAGTAAACTCATATCAATGATAAATAGTGCATTGAACAGATTCTTATGGCATGGTGATCCATTCTCAAAAAAGCTAGTTCCAATATCTTTTATCAAGATTCAAATGCCAAAGGAAAATGGGGGACTGGGAATAACTAATCTAAAAGTATGGAATATTGCAGCTTTCTCAATTTATTTTGACAAGATTTTATCAAGAAAAGAAGATTTATGGACTCAATGGACATTAAAAAATCTTATTAAAGGAAAAGAATTTTGGTTAATGAAAGTCCCAAATTTTTGCAGCTGGAGTTGGAGAAATATACTAAAATTAAGACCTTCTTTTTTACCAATCATTCAATGCAATCCATCTGAAGATAATGAACTTCTTTTCTGGTCTACACCATGGGCTAAACCTGGTTTGATTTTACAGGATATCCTTCCATATTCTTTAATTATGCAGACTGATATTCCTATCAAAGCTAAAGTATCATCTTATATATCTGATGGATCAATTGTACTGCCTTATTGTAGTTCTATTCAAGTACGAACTTTATGGCATCATATTACATCTCTGCCTCTCCCCTCTTCTAACCTTAAAGTCCTATGGTCAAATAAAGGAAAGAAGCATGCAATATCTTTAGTATATAAAACTCTGTTCTTAAATGCTGAATCTCAAAAGTTTCCATGGGCTACGAGAATCTGGATGGAAAAATCCCCTACAAAGGAAAATCTTTTGTTATGGAAAGTTATGGCAAATGCTCTTAATACAAAACAGAAATTAGCAAGTATGGGTATTATTAGCAATGAAGATTGTGTTTTCTGTCAAAAGCATCCTGAAACTAATACACATATTTTTTTTGAGTGCTATTACACCTTTGGAATCTGGTGCAGGCTACTGTCAAATGGAAAATTTCACAAACCGGTTAAAAGCTCGATATTAGAATGGTTTAATATATTCAAAGCAACAAGGTGGAAATCCCCGAAGACAGATATTATTATGATTATGTTAAAGACATTTATATATGAAATTTGGATGGAAAGAAATATGAGAATTTTTTATATGAAGATGGAGTCTGCAGCAACTCTTTATAGTATTATTGATAAGAGAATTCCAAAAAGGCTAGATAGGCTGAAGTGAATTTAGATGATAGAACTTCCAGTTTTATATCTTGTATTTGAAATGTTGTATTGATATGAAATTGAGGCTGAATCTTGCATGTAATCATAAATAGGTATGGAATATATTGGGCAGGGCTCCCTTATCCCATTGCGTTTCAAAAAAAAAAAACATACATGGCAAAACAAGTTCTTTAGTTTCCTAACACATCAAAATTCAATATTGTTATTGTATTGTGATAATAATGTGCAACACACATATTATACACTACGTATATACTATGAGATCTAGTGGCATGCGCTTCGTACGTGTAAGACAAAATAATTAGTGCATAGAGCACACGTTCCATATGTATAATACATGCATAAGAGACAAAGAAAATAATACAAATGAAATATCCTATGCGTGTGAGTCATAATAACTATTATAAATGGCACACCAGCTGTCAATAAAAGACAAAAGGTTATAATACGCATTCAGTCATTTAATGCCGATCGATAAGCTTATATTATACAAGCAGAATACAATGATTTAGTACGTATTAAATATTGCTATAAAAATTGTTTTTTCTTCTTTCTTTTCCGGTCTTAACGCACATGTCAATAACAAAATTATTATATGTGACATAGTCGAAAATTTTATCAAAAAATATTTCGACATAACTCTAAAATAATAATCAAATTATTAAATTTAACGATTATTATTTAATTTATTAGATTAGCTTCACAATTTGCCATGGTTTATTAATTGTCATAGGAAATGGTAATTTATTTGGAAATTGTTTATGAATAAGATTGAAATTTATGTCAATATTTTTTATTAAGTTGTTAGTACTTTAGCACCTGCGGTTCTCACGCGTATGAAAAAGTATATGGGAACAAAATACATGCTTGATCAAAACAACCAAACTTTTGCATGTTGAGCTAGTTATAATTTAATATAAAAAATTGATAGAAAATATATAGCTAGAAATTATTTTAAAATATTGAATTCTACATTAAAAAAAAAACTACAAATCTACGCAATTCATTTCTTTTAAAAATAACTTGTAAGTGTAAGAAAAAAGGATGTCGAAAAACATGTAATTTTATTTATTTATTTATGATCTGATGGAATTGTCTTTTATTTTCAATATTAAATAAGGGTATTTTCTCGCAAATTAAGTTCAAATCATACAAAAATCAAGATCATGGGTCCGTTCGGCATGAAATTGAAACTAATTAGGAATTAATAATGATTTATTGATTGGTATTGAAATTGGAAAAACATTAAAAGAATGAAAAATAGAAATATAATTAATTATGTAAAAAATTGTCATCATGCCAAACCTTTCAGATAAATATAAAAACTAAATTTGGTACGAGTGATATCAATGTTTATATTGTAAGAGCAATTTTAGAAGTTGTTAAAAAAAATGCAACTTTATATCAACTATTAATAAAAGAAGATTTTAATGGACATTAAAGGACAGCCGTTGGATTATACTCGGGCTTTTTTCGGAGCTATTATTTGGACCTTTAGGTTTGTTAGTAAATACCTATCTCTGGTCTATATTTTACCCGTTTAGGTATCGTGATGCTGTCATCTCAAATGCCCATGCCTTCAAAAGTTTAAAGCAGTAACCGCTAATATATTTCCTATTCAGAGACTCTTCGATTTCCGTCACCATCAAACAGTTGGGGTTTCCTTCAAAAAGATCAAGTTCAGAACTCCGAAAATTCTAAATAATATCTGTTTCCGATTTCCTTCCCCAATCCTCAGCAATTTCGTTTATCGCCATTATTGGGTAACGACATCTTTACTTTTTTTTTTTTTTGCGATATTTTATCAGTGTCCTTTTACTTTGATATGCGTGTGCGTGGTTCGAAATGGTTGTTGTGAATGTGCCGTTTGCCTATGTTTATGTGGGGGTACGGATCGGTTATATTATTACCGACCGATGTTAATTTGATCATATAAGTTGAAATTAGGGCTTCATTAGTCTGTTCTACAGTTTGAACGTGCCTTTAAAGTTTTATGTTATTACGTTGCTGCCATAGTCGGAGCGATGATTTTTAGATTTGCGTTAATGGGTGAAACGCGAACGATGTTTAGATTTTGATTATTAATTTTTGGCAATAGATTTGATTTGCTTGATGTATCGATTGATTTTTTTTTTTGATCCGGTGATGGAATCAGAAGCTTATGAGTTTTGTAATGGACAGTGAATAAACGTTTATGCTTTAAGAGTGTTAGTTAATGCGATTGGGATTTGAATAGTATGCAATTATATTGAATCGCTTAATTTGTAGTAACTTGAAATTTTGATTCAGAAGTTTTACTAATTTGATAAATATTAAGGGACAAATGCTGACTTGTATCCATTTCCACTTTTGACCACTAACTTCATTTAAAATTTTAATTTGGACTGTTCCAAGAAAAACTTATGTTTTTCTATATTCACTTAAAGTTACTTAAAAGCGAAAGTAGTTATCGAAAAGTTCCTTTCACTTATTGTGTTCAGGGTCGTTTGGGATGAAGCGAACGAGGAATGTGCTTTTGGGTTTGAAAGAGGAATTGAAAGTGGTCGACAAAGTGAAATAATTGTTTGTTACTATTGATTAAAATTTGTTTTAAGTAAAATTAAATTAGTATTATTATATTTTAACCGTTTGTATTATTGATTAATATTGATATTATTAAACTTAATGATTTTGGGAAAGGAAATTGATATATTTTGAACTTAAAATTGATATTAATATTATTAAGATTATTTTGTTTTACTTTATGCGCGAAACAATTTGAATATAAATAACGATTTTTAATTGTGTTTATCAATACTAAAGAGGGGTTTGAGGATGGCAACCGGCCTAAGTGGGTGTGGGGGAAACCGCCAGTACGGATGGTTGTTAGGAGGAACTCACATCCACCGTGAGAGACCAAAATTTTTGCTCTGTGTCGAAGGAGAACGAACGAAGATAGCCTTGCTCCTGCATGTTTGTTGCACGAATGGTGTTTTTTTCCTTTTTTTTTCCCGTTTTTCTGCGAAGCACCCTTAATCCTCCTAAAGTGCATTATTTTTTTCTTTGCACGACTTGCACCGTGGTTTCATCATAGTGCTAACTATTTTATATTTTCGTTGATATAATCACATTGCATAATCTGTCATGAAAACAAATTTATAACCATGTTCCATGACCATGGGTCATAAAAGGCTAGGCTTTAGCAAACATTTTCTTTGAATTTCAGGTTTAAATATTGGAATAGTTTTATTTTTTTGTATACAATGACGATTAACTACATAGGTATTTTCCAGTTTACATGGTTCTTATATATGCTACATTTCTAGTTGGTGACTGTATGAGCATACTATTTATATATATTCAGAAAGATTATCCCATGCATGCTTTATGTTACATTTTCGAGTGATACTTCCTATTTAAATTTTGTTTTCATGGATATAAAACTATTGTTTACATTTATGTTGTCTACTTTATTATGTAGTTTAATTTTTGCAAACTACTTTATTCTTTATAATCACAGAATAAAACCGATATTGTTATAGCAGCAGGGTACCGATATTGACGATAATTACACTCTTACACTTTGTCCATATGTTCCAGTTTTACCTGGATGATTATGTCATTTTGCTGCAAAGTGCTAGCATTGATAACTCTTTCTCCATATGTTTGGGCTATAGGAGACTTGCTTACCGGAGCAATTTCATTTGATCTATTTTGAATAATATTTTTTATTGAAGTTTATTAGACACAGTTGGCGTGGTTGATACTTGTTGTGTATTCGCAAGGACATCAATGGAGATTGGTGAAGATGAGATGGTAGGTGCAATTTTCATGTGCAATCGAGCAACAAAGAAAGAATGTTTCAGAAGCAAGATATTTGGCCTGCCTTCTAGGTACACTGAGTTTGTGGATAAGGTGAAAGCTGGCATGCTTTTATTTTTATTTGAGTACGAAGAGAGAAAATTATATGGAGTATTTGAGGCTGCTACCGATGGTGCCATAAATATTAATACCTCAGCATTTTCCAAAAGTAAGGGAACTTTTCCAGCTCAGGTACCTTGTTCTCCTTTGGAAGAAAAATATTGTTTTGACGTGAATGATCATCATAATGCCGACATTATAAGGACTGATGTTCATAAAAGAATACTAGAGCATACAATCTCTAATAAGGTAAGTTATAAGGTTTATAAAATTACCAAATTTGTTGGACCTAAATGTGTATGTATTATTTACCAGTGACATCTTTGAATGCTCTTTTTATAAGCTCCCCTGTTAGTATTTAATCGTTGAAATCTTTCGATGCTTTACCTTATGCTGTAGGAATTCAAAATTGAAGTGCATTATGTTGGCCACTGCAGGTTGTATATAAAACTATATGGAAATGCCATCCTTTAACCGAAGATGAATTTAAAGATGCCATCCAAGATAACTATTTTGCTCCATACAAATTCCACTTTGGTTTGTCACATGAACAGGTTTGCTTTTGTTTGGAATTTATTATTCACCAGTGGGGCGCTAATCATGCTATTTATATATAACTATCTTGATATATATTTTGAACTGTAGGTGAGCATGCTTCTTGACTTGTTTTCTCAAAGGAAGTTAATGCCAAAGAATCAACGGAGTGCTGATTTGCACGAAAGCTATAGGCTGGAAAATGCTAACAATGTGATCAGAAAAGAGAGGTCTGCTTCAATGGATGAAATGGATTTTGGGTCAAGTTTAGATTATGAAGGAGCAGTGTACGAACAACATTCTGAACTAGCTCACAAGATCCATGGCAGAGATTCTGATCTTCGAGATCACTTAACTAGGGATAGGTATAGGAATAGGGATACAAATAGTAATGAATTACACACAAGCCTTGATATGGATTCCAAAGATACGTTAGTGGGAAAACATACATTGTACACTCATGCTCCTGACCTAGTTTTCAAGAAACACGGTGATCTTGACAATGAAAGCAGGCCATACCATATATCCCAATGTGACTACCAACCACACAATGTGATTGGCTCAACATCACAACTTGATGATTATTTTCCTCAGGACTACCATCGTCTTAGTCCTAAAACACACCAGACTTATCCCAATTATGGATTTGAATCTACATCTGCTACTGCTGCTCCGAAACTTATTGAGTCTAAGTGTGTTCCTTTAAAAAGTCATTTATATTCATCATATCCAGATTTGGACAACTATAGATATTCTTCAACCGGTTATCTTAAAGAGGGTAAGTGCAATAAAATTGCCACCGATGTATCAAACTTAGCCCAAAATTTCACAAGTGCTGCATATCCATCGGAGGAATTTAATCGAACCATACCCTTGAATTTCCCATCAGACAACCCTGACAGTTTACCAACCATAAGCACGGAGAGATATTTGAACTTTGACTATGACTCACTTGCCTTAAAATATAGTGCAAGCAACGTAATGGACTACGCTCCATCTTTAGATTCTCACTATGCAAGCAGACTTGGATATCGGAAAAGTCATCCTGAAAGCTCAAATAGTGCTTATATGGATAAAGGTGAAATCACTGCAAGTATGGAAGCTACTCATGATTTAACTAGACTTTCTTTAGAGCCTAATAGCACTGCCAAAGAGCTTGACTTAGTTAAGGGGTATTATACGAGACAACAAACATTAGAACCATGTGGTGTTACAGGGTATGATACAGCAGCTGATCATTACAGAAATATATATCCTTCAGAGTTCAGCAATGCTAATGATTATGAGAGAAAAAGCTTAGAACTCCAATTAGAAACGCCTGAGCGGAGAAGTGTGTTTTCTCGACTATCGAAAACTACAAAAATGAATAATATTTACAGTAAGGATGATAAATCACCGTCACAGTTACTTAATATCTTGGCTCAGAGGAAGAAATCATGGAAGAAGATAGCTAGCTCACCAAAGAGTTTACGTTCTATCAACCATGGCCCCGCTTTCAAAAGGTCAAATACTTGGATTCGTACCAAACCAATAGACGATGACTTGACCAAGGAAAGCAAAGAATCCACAAAAGGAAGCATGGATCTTTCAGTAAAAAAAATTAAACAGAAGAGTCCAATCGAAGACGAGGATGTTGAATCTAAGGGATACTCAATAAATGTTGATCTTAACAAGTTCAAGCCCAGGAGTGTGACCACATCAAGTAGTGATGTACTAGAAGGAATTCATGAAGAGGCAATGGAGGTTCTTGTTAAAAATTTCAAACGTAGGAGTGTTACCCAAGAGAAAACAGGTGAAAATGCTGAAAAGGGAAAGAGACGAAAGCTAATCAGGCCATCATTCTGCGACAACGATATGGAAGGCGTAGGTAATGAAGGTAGTTTAGCAATCGAACCATGTAACAATTCTACTGGCATATCCACCTGCAAGGAACATTTTGTTGCCGAAAACTCTCGAGTACAAGATAGAAACACTGATGTCAGTTTTGATCAAAACTCAAACAGAAGCTTCAAAGCAAAACCTATGGAGGAAGAAAATATTGTGGCCTTGCATATTCAACATGATACAGTTGAAATGGCTGAGAGGTCGGGTTTCACAGCAGAAAATAAGAAAAGTGATGCTAGTTTTGGTCAAAAATCAAAATTTGGCATCAAAGTTGAACCAATGGAGGAAGAACGAATGGTGCTATTACATACACATAATGATAAGCCCAATGATACAAATGAAGTGGCTGAAAGCTCAGGTTTCACTGCAGGAAACAAGAAATCAGATGTTAGTTTTGGTCGGAAATTAAATACTAGCATCAAAGCCGAACCAGTGGAGGAAGAACATATGTTGCTATCACAAACTCATAATGATAAGCCCAAGGATGCAAATCAAGTGGCTGGGGGCTCAAGTTTCGGAGCAGAAAATAAGAAACTTAATGCCAGTTTTGGTCAAAAACTAAATACTAGCATCAAAGTTGAACCAATGGAGGAAGAAAATATGTCGCTACCACACATTCATAATGATAATGCCAATGATACAAATGAAGTGGTAGACCAAATAGTGGATAAGAAAAGTGAAGTCAATTTTGATCCAAAATGTAATGCAAGCATCAAAGTCGAACCAATGGAGGTAGAACATACAATGGCAGCACATACTCAAAATGATATGCAAATGGTTGAGAGTTCAAGCAAAGATTCTGAAAAAGTGTCTAATTCATCAGTTGCAAACAATGCCATTGTGCTTGGAAAGAAAGTTGCATCTTCTCGAGTGAGATTTGACTTGATAAATACTAATAAAGGAATCGGCAGTCTCGAACAGAATGCAAATGATGTGCACTTGGACGAGATCAATGCTGGAATCTTCCAAGCAGATTTTGTTGCTGAGGGTATGAAGTCTTTAAAAGAAAATACTGATATCAACTCTTTCAAATCAACAAATTTATTCATTGAAACCAATGAACTCAAAGAAAGATTAGAGAATTCTTCAGATAAGACATCTGAAGACGACACAAGAATCAACAATGATAAATCAACTAGTCTGTCAACTAACTCTGTAGTGAATAAGATAAAGACAAGCGAAAGTGAAAAAAATTCTGGTACTTTTATTGATCTCAATGAAGTAGCTACTACAGATGGTGTAATTGCTGAAGAATTTCGCATCGAACCTGACACAGCTGCAGGTTTTTAATTAGCAGCAGCCAAGAAGACTTTATTTTTGGACTACAATCGTTTACTTCCCGGTATCAGTTTTATAATTGAATGTGTTGTAGTTTTTGTGCAGTTACTGATTACAACTGAACAATCAATTAAGTATATGTCAGACTGCTTCAATGTTTCTGACTAGCTGACTGGGATAGAAGATATCAAGTATATATCAGGTTGTAGTTTTCAACACTATATGTCCAAAAAATGACACCGAAAAGAGAGAACCAAAAAAAAAAAACAAAAAAAAACCATAATATCTTCTGCTGTTTTTCTGTTTGCCTACTTTGATTTACTGGAATAGAGGCAAAGAAGATGAAAAAAGAAAGTGAACTGTTTGGAAAATTTGTGGAATTCTAGCAATTTAGAGTAGGATCAACTTTCAGATTTTTGATGCAGTTATTGCTGAACCAGAGGCTGAACAAATCACTGCTGGATTCTGATGAACTTATTGCCGTGCCAACTTATAAGCTATAAGCTGGAAATTTCTCAACAGTGAGAGAGGTACACTTTTGATGTTCACTGGAAATTTTTAGCTTATTTCATAGTTGGGTTGTAATTGCACACATACATTCAACTGTAAACTTTGGTATTTTTGGACATGTTTTATTATCATTTTGAATGTTTCTTTATTCCTTTGCTTGTGCATTGTTTTATCCCTGTCACTCTTTAAACATGTTCTGTTTTCACATATGTCTATAGCATTACAAATGAAATAGGTTATTGAAACAAGTAAAACAAATAGTTGAAACTAGCTAAGCAAGCATAAGAGAGGGAAGGGTTTAAAAAAAAAATCAGACTTTATTAATCTGAAAAATGTTGAGATCATAGATCTACAAGTGAAGTTCTAAATCTAGACCATGCTCGTCACTTGCATCTCTAGAAGTACACTCCTCTGAATCATGAAGAGGCATTTCTAGACTACTTAGAAAGTTCCTAGTAGGATTGCATTCATACATCACACAATTAGCACCATCGTCGTCGTCATGACATCCTCCTCTTCCTTCCCTCCCATTTCTACTTTGATTTCCATAACCATTCACTCTAGAAGCTTCTTGACTCGGACCCATAACAAAGACATGTGCCCCACGAGTAGGGTAAGGCACATTAGGCGAATGAAAACGTACATTAGGCACCAAGCTTCCTCTAGGGCTCAATTCAACGCCTCTCCGAGTAGGGTAAGGCAGATATCGATGCACAAGCCGGTTAGTAACAACTCTAGAGTTTGAGGGATTCATTCGAAGGTACATAGACAAGTATTGATCGCACATGTCTATGCTTACGTGCATGTTTTCATGGTGCACGTAAAGGCCACGTTCGTGAAAAACTATGTTGCACCTTGAACAAAGAAATGAACCAGTGTTGATGTTTTCCATGCCTTTCGAGTTCATCGGTGGATTGAAAGGAGATAAAAGAAATGAGAGGTGGATTTGAAAGAGATGAAATGAGAATTGTGAGTACTCATTGTGTTTGTGTTTATATAGGGGATTATACACCATATTCTTTGTACGTATTGGTCATTAAGAGAATGTAGCATTTATTTTTAAGAGAATGAGTTGTGAATGTTTTGGATTAGGTTCATGAACGTTAATGTAAGTTCATGTATATGGTTTTATTGGTACTTGCATTTGTTACTTGTGTGACAGTTGTGGGTAGGGGTAAGCGTAGAGTATGTACTTAAATCTTGTTGAAATTGGAAAGTTAATTGGGAGTCTGGTATAGTCATGAATATCATTAGTACATTTGTGGTTAGTTACTTAAGATTGACAAATATACAACTCACTTGAAGCAAAGTGGAAAATGTATCATGGGGATAAATGTATGAGGTTCCGTTTTATAATTAGTTCCTTGCAATATTATTTTCATTGGCTCTGGGGCATGGGCTTACAAGCTGGGCCTTATTATGAAGTGAGTCCGGCTCTTTAATCCAATTAAAATCTAGGTAGAAAAATAGTTTGGCCTTTCATTGGTGAACATGGGTTAGTGGATTGACAAGTGGGTTCATTATTGTTGTGTGTAAAATACAAAAATGTGTCCCCTAAGATTTGTTTTTTCTGCCTTGGATTTGGGATATTATACTATGAAAATAAGGGGCATATCCGTAAAATTAAACTTAATACACAAAACATCATTCTCATAAAAAAGATATCAATTACATTCATATTTTCAAATACTACAATTTTCTTCTTTACAATATCCATCTTCTCCATTGCAGCAATGTTGATTCTTCATGTATGTTCATGTATGGATGTTATTCTCACATCCATAATTAAAATTTGCACCAATTAATTATCAATCTTTAAAACGCAATAATTTCTTGTAGAAACGACGGATTAACAAACTGTTTTCACCATTAAATCACCAATTTTATTATATTTCTAACGAGTGGCATTGTGCATATGTAAAAACAACGGCAGGACAAGCTATTCGCAATTATACCATATAGTTGTAGACATTTCTGCAATTATACCATATAATTGCAGAAATGCCTGCAATTATATGCAATAGTTGCAACTGTATGCAATAATTGCACACGTGCCTGCAATTATACGATATAATTGCAGAAATGTCTGCAATAGTTGCAGATTTGAAGAAAAATCGAAGATGTTTAAAATTTGCAGAATTGTCTGCAAATATATAGAATAATTGCACATTTACTGCAAATATGATTTTTTTTTATATCAACAGTGGATCTCATTTTAAAGATCATAAACTTTTTGATATTTTGGTAAAAAGGGTATGCTGATCCGATGTTTCTATAGAAAGTTATACGCGTTTGAAATGTTAAAAACGTAAAGGGTATTTGAGTCTTTGTGTGCACGCGTGAATTTGAAAACAGAGATCGGAAACTTATTAAAAAAACGAAGGGATATTTTGTGTATTTTCAAATCTTATCAACGCATCCTATTATATTTTCATATTTAACACTTAGTTGTCTGCCTTGTAGGTAAAATTTGTAGTTTTTAACTAGTAACACGGTGGTGACCAAAAGTTAGGGCCCCGTTTGGTTTGCCGTTTTTTAGTTTTGTGTTTTCGTCTAGAAAATGCGCATTTCTTGTGGATTGTTGAAAAACAACAATTTTGAAAAACAAAATTAACGTAGAAAATAGAAAACAAGCTTATTTCATTTTTCACGTTTTGGAACATCACAAAAGAATGAAAAACGATTACATCTCCTCCACTGCCCGTCCATCATCGCAATGGCTAAGAATTGTAAAAAAGTTTCTCAATTTCTTGTATTTTGCGGTGCATGTTGAAAACTCAAAACACAAAACTAAAAATAAAACCAAACGGACCTTAGTTTTTTTACTATTCAATTTCCTATATTAAAAATGTACGGTAATTTTAGAAAAAATATGAGCACTTTTCGTATTTAACTTTTGAAAAAATGATTTTATTCATTTATTTGTTCTAATAGCTATGGAAAAATTGGTTTGAGAGATTTGGACGGAAGAAAAAGATATTAGGTCTAGAGTTCTGAAAATATTTGTGAAAAACATGTGCAAAGATTTTCACAACTACTGGGAGGAAACACTGATGTTTGTATACTTGTATGTATTCTAAGCATGATACCATATCAAACACTAAAGTGTTCTTTTTTTCTCTTCGTTTCGTCTAATAATATTGATAGGATATACAAAAAAAGAGTACAATTGTAGTTTTTCACCAGAAAATCAAATGCATGCTAAATTTAACCATAATACACGAAATGCAAAGACAAATTAATTAATAACCAGAGAAGACTAAATAAAAACTAATCACTAGTAGTAGTCAATTCCGGTTTCTCAACTGGCCTGGTATCATTTGTAAAACAAGAAGTGTCTCGGTAGACAACAAAACAAGCGGAGTGTATGTTAATGTGAAGATATTAGTGAGAGTGTGATATGCTTGTCTTAGCTTAGATTTTTTTTTTTCGTAACATGGTATACTTGTCTTAGGCCAGATAGGCATCTTATCAACCTTGAAACTTCAGTTTGCTTAAATTATCTTTCTATAAACGTGAGTTTCAATGGTTGAATGTTCTTGAAATTTACGGTTGGATTCAGAAAGTTAAATCCGATTCGAACACTTATTCAATAAGCATTCAAAATCGAGCATTTATCGCGTTCGAACTTGGACTCTTATTTAATACGTGTCCAACTCTCAATATTGAAAGTACACTTTTGAAATCTTATTAAATAAGCGTTCAAAACCCAACGGCTACTAACGACCGTACATACACAATTCCCTTATAAACACTAATTCAAACAAAAAGCTATTCACAAAATTTTCTCTTTTCAACCCACATATACACAAATATCTACAAGTCACTCGCCATTTCCTTACTACAACAATGTTTTCACCATCTCAACATTTCCACCATCTCAACATCAAACACAAGTTTCGAATTTCGACGATTTCAAATTTATCGATAGATTTTCGAAGGACGACCTTTAATTCGTGGTCACACCACTGCAACTTGTCTTTCTGACGAGGACTTTTACTTAGTGTACTGTTATGCTCACTATTCGAGAGGTTCAGTTGGTTGGAATGACCAAAGCTCGAAGGTTTTTTGGTCGAAAGTTAAAAAAGTTACAATAATAAGCATCCGATGAGAACACACTCTCTCTCAGTCTTAAGCAGATGGTTGGTAAAGATTCGCCACCTAATCACTTTCTACCAATCTCTAATATACAAAATCGAGCAAGCCAATTCAAGTGGCATTGGACGAGAGATGAACTTGGTGCATTTCTTTAAATTTGAGTGTTATTTTTACCATTTTACATCATTGATTTGATATTCATATGTACACAACATGATAGAGCTAATCATGAATTCTTCAAGCCATTTCTATACAAGAATAATCATAATCCTTATAACTACCAATTCAGAATTGCTATGATACGCTCACTCAACAAACAAAATGGAATTATGAGAACGTTAAGAGAGTACAATCCATCCACTCAAAAGGCAGAGGGAAGAAGAAAAAAAAACCCATAAAAGCACATTTAGTTCTACTCCTGGCGATTCAGATGACAGCAGTTTACAGGATTTTAAAGACGATCTTGGCAATGAAGATGGAGTCTAGTTAGAGACAAGATAGGTCGCTTGATGTGAAAAATGTGAAGAAGAAGAGCTCGATAATGGTACATTGGATGCTTCTTTGTTCACATCGCGATCCACGTTTGAGAAATCGAAAAAAGAAGAATCACCTCCGTGAAGAGGGCAGAAGTTGTGGCTCAATTTGCAAACCGAGCAACAAAATATAGAGTTTGGAAAGAGGAAGCAGAAAATGAAGATAATGAGAATGGCTACAAGAAGCATGGATGAAGATAATGCAGCTTACGTGGGAGGATGTGAAAGGTCAAGTATTAAGGAGCATGTGATGCCCCAGTTCCCTTGACCAAATTATCACAAAGAGTTAACCTTCCGACAGCCCGCATCAAAGGCCTCAAAAGAAGCGATCTCTCGTATACGCTACTTTAAGTCAACTCGAATACGTTGTAATACATGAATACATTTGAAATAATATGTATCTTATCTTGACACAAACCAACATATGCGAGTTGCTGGTACTGGATAATATAGTATTAGGGATACATAAGTGAATGAACCCAAACTAATAGAATCAAGGGTGAATAAAAGATAACCATGGGTTGTAGAATCATGGATCTTAAGGCTAATTAAACACTAGAGGTGGGTAAATAGTGTTTTCTAGTTTATGTAAATCCTTTTGAATTTCTTTCAAGTTAAATATTAAATTAAAGATTAACAACGTAGAATTATGCTATCAAACGGTCACATATACAATCGTAAATAAAAATAAAAGCATTAAAGCAAAGTAAAGAGTTAGAAAGACGACACCAGGGATTTTATACTGGTTCGGATTTCTCCTACATCCAGTCCCATACAATTGCTTGTATAGATTTTCGAGCTACTAGCACATCCATTAGATTTGAACGGGCTACAAGCACACCCAAAGCAAATACAAATAGAGTTGATAGTTTTTCTAAAGATGATTTCTTGGACTTTGGATACAATGGATTTTATTGCCTCTTGGACAACACTTTGATCTTTGAATTGAGAGAGAGATGTTTTCAAAACAATAAGAAAGTAGCATTGAATCAATACAATGAAGTATGAATTGATTCTAAGTTATTTTGAAGAGAACGGAGTATATTTTCAATGGAATTTCTAAGAGAGTAAGAGGAGGGAAGAAAATAATTAATTCTAAACTTTAAAATTCGTTTGAATGCTCCTTTATATAGTAAATCAAAAGATCTATCCATTCGTGAAGAGTTACGACGAATAGACACTTCATTTCAAAATTTGAAAAACCAATTGGCGGCATGTATGTTGGCATACCATATGCCTATATGTTGACATATGCATGTATAATTTGAAAACTTGTTTTTTTTTAAAATGTTTTGAAAATCCTATAGTTTGTAACATAATTTGATACTTTGTAAAATAATTTGCATATAGTTTATAAACATTTCGAACTTTAAAAACTTCTATAAATATTCTGATTTTTTTTGTTTTTTTATAAAAAAAGATAGAAAATAGAAGATACATATCAAAGATTGCTATCAAGGACTTTAATGATATACGCTATGATCTAATACACTACATTATAATCTTGAGATCTTCATATCTTGGTCTTTGTGCACATGAGTCTTCATGTCTATCTTTTAAAATTTTTATACTGTACAATCTTTGATTGAACATCTGTGTAATAATCTGCACTATACACTATATAACTTGATAAAACATTATATCTATATTTTATATAATTATACATGATTGCATATGGTTATTGTCATCAAAATCAATATGAATGAGGTATTAACATTAACGAATGATACAACATCTCATACATATACATGTTTAACAGCACAAGTACATTATGTCATCAAACACAACTAAGTATCAGTACTGAATATATCAGATAGACAACATAAGTAATATAAATATCCATCAGCGGCTCCTTCTTCATGTCGTGGCCCATAAAGCACATACAATCATGACATCAGCATGAAGATAAAGCCTAGCTAAAGCCCTGGTAATGCCCCACAAAAGCACTTAGCACACTTTAGCCGATATGCTTTTTTAATTTAACGCTATTAAATAGTAGATTTGCTTAAAGCCCCACTATTTTCCGCTACATTCGCTAAATCGGTAGTTATTAGTACCTACTTTAGCATCTTTAATATAAAAAGGTTGATTTTGATCAGTTCTCTTATTAATTAAATCAACAAATTTAGGGTATAAGTCTAAGTTCAAGTCCTAAGCACTCAATATAAATTAGAACTCTATTCTATTCATCAAGTCTGAACAACATGGATCGTAATATTCTTTGGGTTTGTCATATATGAGCGAATAATGTTTTTTTCTACATGAATGATGTGCAAATGAGTATAAATCACTTTGGAGATCTAATTTTATTTCCAATAAAGATTTTTTCACCTCTATTATTTTTCGATATATCCCCGCTATAAAATTTTGCACCTCCTGTGCTATTAAACCGCTAAGCACTTTAACCGTACAAGAATATCAAACCTATAAAACAACCTCAGTCTTACTGATGTTATTAAATACATGACAAACCCCGAGTCATGCCAGAAACAAGTTAAGAGTGTAACTGTGCTCAATACATAACATGATGTAAGTGTTGGATGGAACAATATATGATATGATTTTACACTCAAAAATGTTACACTCACTAGAGTAATACCCAACTCACATCTCATCATCATTATAACAACACACATGTCATAGCTCTAAGTCATATGACTCAGCTGCAATTACAATAAATGGAGGAATCACTTCTATCTACATATTGTTGGAATTAGGCCAGTCCGCAGCGGAGTAATTTGGTAATTTTAATTTTTTTACCTATTTGGATCTTTAATAGGCCCATGTAGTCCAATTCATTTAGAATATTTCTAAATTTTATGTTAAATAAAATCAATATTTTATTTGAACTTATAAACAAAGTTTTCTTATATATATATATATATATAATTTTGTATTATAATATATGTATATGTGTGTGTAGCATATACACATATGTGTTTACGTGCATGTGCAATAGAACAATATATGTGGTTTAACATGACCGTGTATAGATGTTGGGATGTAAATCACAACGGTCATGGTAGCCCCTCTTGTATTCGATTCGCTATTTAAATGTGTGTATATTTATATCATAATAAATAAATGAGTAAATATATAATATACATATAAATATATTAAATGTTAGTTATTACCAACATTTATATAAAACATCTATAAAATTTACATTTATATATATGTATGTGTGTGTGTATAAAATAATAAGATCATTAAATTAATTAAATATTAGTTTATAAAATAATTTTTAACATCTATATATGTAAAAATATATAATACTAAAGCTAAAAATAATTTACTAAAATATTATTTTATTTTATTTAAATTAATTTATGCAATACATATAAATATGTATAATTAGATATATACACACACACATTAATATAAATAATAAAATTATATAACTTTTTAACTTGCTTCTGCAAATTATTTTGCTCTTGGCCGTATATAATTTTTTAATTTCTTTTTGGTTTTTGAATTTTAATATATTTTAAAATTAAACATCATGTAAAATTAAATATAAAATTATAAAAATATTATTTCGAAATTTTTCAATATAAAATATGTTATGTAATATTTTTGTGCAAAATTTTATTATTTGTAATGCACATACACACAAAAGTATTTTATATTACATAAGCAATTTTAGGTCAAATAAATAATTAAATATATATATGCAAATAATTTTTTTTACCATCGAATACATATTATACATGAATATTTTTTTTTAAATTTAAAAAATATGACATATAACAATAATATATTAAATATGGATTTTGATTAATTAATTCATTTAATAATATTATTTATATAATTTTTTAAATTTGCAAGCCGTGTGCATCTAGTAAGCAAGCATACAAAATAATTTTATTATATATATATATTCATAAAATAATATGCACAACCAACCAATTTGTGACAGCATTTTGATGTACAAGATTCGTAATATAATCTAACGTCATATCATATAAATAATATATAAATATGGTTTAACAAAATAAAACAAGAAATTACCTTTCACCAAAGCCCTTGTGTACGTGGAAGCATTGAATCTATCCCATGAACTCATTCACAAGTAAGAAGTTGCTAGCTCCCGAACTGCCTTACCGTCGACAATCGAATCGAAAATTTTTGATGTAATTTTGTACTTGGATTTTTAGGGCTTAGAGGAGGAGGTTGTTGGTCGAAATTATCAAAGAAAGAGGAGAGAAAAAAATATAAAATGAAATAGTGTGAAGATGACATGTAAATACAAAGTCAAGGGAGAGAAAAGTGGATCACATCCAATATCTGTCTCTAATCAATTCTACTCTTTTAACCATTCAAAATCCTCACCCATTTCCATCATATGACCGCCCAAACCATGCGTCCTACAACTGAAAATATCATGCCCAAATGGGCCTTAAAGCTGGTCCAAGTCCGAATAATATTCAATACAATTTTAAATCTTATTTAACCGCATACCGATATCGTATATCGATCGCTATATTTATAACTATTATAAACACAACATTTAATATCGTTCAAAATACATCAAATAAAATTTTATAATTAATATTTCATAAGCATTAATTAATTTATAAATTAATTAAATTAAATGGTAAAAAGATTATTCAATATTTCAGTTGTGACTCTAAGGTGTAAATTCGGTCAGCGATTAATATTGAACATTTTAAATATTAACGTTCACGCGTCACTTAGCAGGTTCTGTGACATAATGGTCAAATTTATCTCAAAAGACCACACTGCACATAAACAGGGATAGGTTTTTACCTTATAGTAACCAAAACATTGCTACGTAAAATTCAGTGATATTATAATAATGTCTAAATTACAAATATATATTAATCATAGCCGAAATTGTTACATTAATTAAATTCCGGTGTAATAGGTGTAAAAATAAGTCCGAAGGCACTTATTGGAGAATGTATTTCATACAATGACAAGGTAAGAGACTACCTTCCATACAATACATCTCTAGAGGAATGTACCGAGGACCCACAGATGATCCTTTGCATCTGGCAAGATCGACCTACCCTTTTCCGGTGACCAACACAATGATCCCAAATAGTACCAAATATGACATCATCCTTGTCGTTTCCGACCTATCAGTGGCCACAGCATACACAACAAACCTGATGTATAGAGGGTAGTTTAGAAAGGTGATGACCATACCCTAATAGGTGCGGTCCACATAGCCTTGAGGCATATCATGTTTTAGCAATTTTCGGGTGTGAGGCCTGAGGTAAGTATTACCTTTTACAAAAAAAATCCCACTTTGAATGCCACGTTGCCATTTCTAATAACACACTGTTGCTTTCCGCAAAAGTACAACCCCCGAGTTCATATGCCTCAGGGAAGAGTGTTAAGTGTAAGAGGGGTTACCTCCTACACCACCAAACAGATGTACGTTTGTATAAATCAATGTGTGTGGTCTTAGAAATGCAATGTCAGATAGTCGTCCATACAAACTGTCCAAGAACAAGACAAACCGAAGGCACTCCTCCTACTACATCCTGTTTGAGAATCACGCCTAGGATTGGTAGCCAGTAGTCCTTGCAAATCGAAGATTTTCATAATGAAGGCACTACTGCCATTATATATATAATATGGGAATCACCTCAGAGGTTAGTGGCAAGCAGCCCTACATTATGAAGATCTTTGTCTTCAAAAATCATCATCTTCAATATTTCTTCACTTTCGAATGTGTATATTGGTTCGAAGTGGTTTCTAGATAGAAATCACTCAAATCCAATCCCGGTCTCTCCGGACCAATTATCGATAAAAAATGTCAAAAGTATATTGGTGATTATTATTATTCAATTAATCAATATCTTTTATCCAAGTTAACTATCTTCTTAAATATATATGTCTTCAAAACCATTTTCTTTTTCAACATATACAGGATTATTGAACCTCTTTTATCAAATCCTTTGGTTAATTAAAAATCTTGTTTTATCTTTGGAAATACCAAATCATTTCTCTTTAATTGCTTAGAAAACATATTTTCATACTCTATTATTAGTATAATTCCAATCTTAATGAAGATTTCACATTTTCAAAACATATCTTTAATGGGTCAAATACAATGTTATTTAAGACACCGTTTACTGTAAACCCAAACCAGTTAGCATTGAATAATAGAGATCCATAAATTTTAGACTAACTGTGCTCAATACTAATTTCTGTATTCAATCTGTATTATTTGTCGAATAATGGTGAAATCACCTTCTAATACAGAGTTCCCTCCACGGAATTTAATATAGAGTTTAACTAGAATATTTTCTTTAACAACCGAAATTCAATTTTACTTGTCTAACTTTTGGAAAAATCCAAATCTCTTTTTCTTTTATCTTAGCAAGATGCGGTCCGAGTGAATCAAATTAGTTATCCCATCCGTTGGGCCAGTCTGGATAGCTAGGAAGACCAGGAAACTGGTTTTTTAAACCCAAGCCTAAAGACTATCTCTTTGTCACCTATAAGGCGGTCACGTTATTTGATCAAATCTAAACCCTTTAAAATACTTGATTTATTCTTTGAAAAACTTTTATAAAGGATTGGGGACGAAAATCCAAGTTTAAATCTTATTTCAGAAATTTCCAAATTCCTTTGTTAAATTTTCCCGTGAATAGTGCTTTTAAGAGCTTCGTATCACAAATCTCATTTAAACCTTTTATATGTCCAATTTTTCCATTTAAAACTCTTCTAAAATATTTGACTATATTTTTAGAATTTATCTCATATTTTTAAAGATTAAAAAATATCTAGTTTTAAGAGTTGAAATCCATATTTTACGAACTGTCAAAACGCGATCATTTTAAAAACTTGATTTGGACGTATCTTAAATTTTACAAAATGAAATCCTGATTTTTCTCCTTCATTTGGAAACTATAGTTATAAGATTTCGGAAAATTCTTATTTTGAATAATTTCGAGCTATATTTCACTCTACACATTGATTTAACTTTTATGGTGTGAAATCGCGAACTGTCATTACGCAATGCGCCTATTTTGACTCTAATTTCATATCTTTTCAAAACTTTGTCGAAATGAGTTTTAATGTTTATAAAACATTTATAAACCATTTTAAACCGTTTTTATTCATATTTTAATGAGGTTTAACAATGGCGTAACACTTTTATATTTCATAAAACAAAGTGATTTCATCATATAAATTCGACGTGTATTTATCGTGAATTATTTCCATAACCAAGCAAACATATTATGGCATACAAAACATGATGATCAAACATAGAAAAAACTTATAGCAAACATATCATACTATTCATCATATAGTTTAATAAAATAAACTAGCGGAGTAATTCTCACGATAGTATTCCCTCTGTAACTTCTCTTAATTACTCCGACGACATCTCGACAACACTTCTCTCCACTATCTTCACTCTGGATCTTCCTCCTTTCTTCTTGCATGCTCGGCCAAGGGTGAATGGTGGTGATGACCGTGGGTTTCATAGAGGTAGAGGAGTGTTTTGACACTTGTTTGGACTTGAAACGATATTTTTGTGTGTGTATCTTCTTCTTCTTGCTATATTCTTTTGCATTATTTTTATTAAGAAGAGAGGCGTTCAGGAAGCCATTAGAGAGCTCAAGAGAGAAGAAGAGAGCTTAGAAGTTGAATGTGTGAATAAATGAGGGTGAAGATGCTATTTATAGGCAAAATTTGTAAAATATCTACAAAACATCATCATTAACCATCACCTCACCCATGTGCTACCCCCACACCCCCTTGCTCGACCGAACCACCCTCCTCCCGTGTGCCACCCCATATGCCACCCCAACCCCAATTGCTTGTAAGTGATGGTGAGTTTTGTTTTGTTTTGCATAGTAAATATCTAGATTCTTTTATATTTACCTTAAGTAAGTTAGTAAATGTTAATGGTAAATACATATATAAATATACATGTGTTCATGTGCATGTGTATGGGTGCCTATATGTTTATTTTTGATAAACCAAGTTGCAACGTTTCGATACAAATTTTATTCGTTAAACCGTTGAAAATCTAAAGTTGATTCCTGGTCAGATATTCACTTACTTATTAAACTACATATAAATGTAAACAACTTTTGAAAACCAATTTCTTATCATTATAAATTAATTAAAACAATCACATTTGAATTATAAAACCATATAAACCAAAAAATTGTTATTGTAGTGCCAAAGCGTTATGAATTTTCTTATATTTTTAAAACAAGTATATTTCTTTATAAAACTATTATAAATGATTTATTATTTTTATATAACTAATTAAAATGAATTATTAACATTTTAAAACAATTATTTTGAATATTTAAACTTAATTTAAAATTCAAGAAAATATATAAAAGTGATGACATTCTTGATGATGTCATAAAGGCGTTTTATTTCCAAAAATAAAATAAATAATTTTATTACATATTCTTACTTAACTGGAGAAATAAGTGCATGTTAAAAAAATTGTGCACGACTTTTGATGGTTAAAAAATCGTTTATCGATAAAATGATTTTCGGTCATTTTATCGATATTTTTCCAAATAATATATTTTTGTAAATATTTTTCCAAAACAAAATCACCATTATTATTTATCTCATAAAACATGATTATTTATGTTTAATATACCTATATTCGAGTGTTTAAAATTAATTAAATATTCCAAATCAAAGTGATAAAATTATGGGTCGTTACAAACAGTTTTCTCAAGTCAAGAGAACCGTGTAAATTAGTCGCATCGATATTTTCCGTTTGACGTTAGCTATATTAAGCAAAAAAACTATCAAGTGAGTCATTCCATAGTTATCTAACAACTATCAGTACGTAACCCCTTGGTACCCCAGCCGTCACGAGTAATACGCTACCCAACATATGGAAAACGTTATATACTCTGTCTCAACGGATTCATTGATATCTAGTCTCGATGCATCTTGATTAGAAATATTTAAATTGATGTGTTTATTATATTATGATACAATACTCATGATTACAACTATTTGTAATTACCACCGCAAACATACCATTTATGGATATTCTGTTAAATATATTTTGATTAAGCATTTAATTATTAATAACACATTAACAAATATATAACAGAAAGAAAACACCATTATTACGAACGAGAATTGATAAGAGAGTTAATAATTTACAATAAATTACAGAGTTGTCTCTATGGCATACCCTTACTTTATCAATCTTCCACATTCAATTTCACTTTCACTTTCACTTTGGGCTTATGGAATTTGGTAATGGTCAAAATTCCAATATCATCCATATTCAACTCTACTGTCCAAACACAAAGTCTTTGGTTCAATAATAATTATTATTATTAATCGAGATGCACTGGCCAGAGAGTTTGAGTTGACCTGAGTTGACCTGAGTTGACCATAATGCTAACATCATATAACTAAAGAGACGAATCATCTCCTGAATTATGCTTCACTTCCAATACTTCCACTCGACCCAACTATAGTCACTCAGTGGACGCCATGCCATGATTTGACTATAATCAAAGTGGAGCTTTTATATTGAAGATCCACATATTCTCAAGTTGAGAGAACTATGTAAATCAATCACATCGATATTTTCTGTTTGACCTTAGTTATATTAGCCAACAAAAAACCATCGAGTGGGTTGTTCCATGGTTATCCAATAACTATCAGTATGTAACCTCTTGGTGCTCCCAGCAGTCATGAGTAATACACTGCCTAACATTTGGAGAGCGTTATGTACTCTAGTCTCAACAGATACATCGATATCCACTCTCGATGCATCTCGACTAGGAACATTTAAAATGATATATTTATATTTATTGTGATAAATTACCCACGGTTATAACACTTCGTAACTATTATCACAAATATATCATTTATGGATTTTCTATTAAATATATTTTTAATTAAATTAACCAATTAATATAACAGATTATATTAAGTATATTATAGAAAGAAAATACTTTTTATTTTGAATAAATTTGGTCAACGAGTTAGATATATGTAACAAATTACATAATTGCCCCTAGGGCATACCCCTAACTCTATCAATCTCTTACTTGCACTTGGGGTCAATTATGCAATCTTATTCCAACTTTTCCAATCCGTTTCCTCAAAACTAATTTGGTTAGTCCCTTAGTGAACGAGTATGCTATTATGTATCAATTGTCTACTATATCAATCAACTTTCTCCGATGCTGATAAACTACCTTTATCAGGTGGAGTAATTCAAAGTATGTCTCTAGACTTTCAGTGAGCTCTAAGTTCTGTTATGAACTATATAGTGACATTGTTATTATATAACAATATTGTGGGATTCTCAACATTTGGAATCACCTTCGGCTTAGTTATAAATTTGTGCATTTATATTTATATATATTTCTTTATTGCTGCGCTTTTAAAGGCAATGTACTTAGCCATTTCCATTGAATCAACTACAGTCTTTCATTTGGAACATTTCCAAATTAAAGATCCATAACTTGAATTTATTATTAACACATTATACTCAATATCACTTATGAAGTTTGAGTCCGAACACTCCTTCATAAGGAGTTCGTTGTTTTGTAAACAATTCTCTTGTATTTCTTAAATACATGAGAATACTCCAAACTACCATTTAGTGATATCAATTTGGATTTGATATTCTCTACATGTATCAAATACATAAAGAAATCACGATATCATATACAACAAACATGCATGATAATTCCTATTATCAATGCATAAGGAATCCATTTTACATGTTTTGCATTAAACATTTTAATAAGGTGCCCTTGTATATCATTTTGGGAGATTCCCAATATCTTTTATACTTACTATAAAAGACATTATTTACAAATCCAACGTTAAGTATTAAAACAACTAAGGCTGATTTTAATGCAAGTACATCATTAAAAGTCAGCAATGTGTTGTTTACTTATAGTTCTAGAAATATCAATGTACCTTTTAATGTTCTTTTTATGAACGCACGCTTGCTTTATATTTTGATTGATAGTCAAACTATTTGATATTTCTATCAAAATATTTATTAAATTCCAATGCTTATAAAATGGTACTTTTTATCATTTCTTGGATCATATCCAAGGACTCACAAACTCAACATCGCTCCCACTGATTTCAAGACATTTTTGGTTATTATGTGTAAATAGCTTACTCTAAATCATTATTTAGAATTTTCTATTTAAATACATACATACCAAAACATAATGTCATACCAAGCGATAATTTTGTGAGTAAATCTGAATTAACTTGAGCATATTGAATATTGAATCTATTATGCTAATTTCAACAATTGAAATTTGCGATGTTATTCTTACCAATGTTGCTAATTATATTTCAACTGCATTAGTCTTTCTCTCAAAGACACATTCGCCGCCAATGGATCATATCTCTTTCGGGCATATCTACCAAAATCATATTTTGATAATGTACTTGGCATCTATTTCGGATCTACGCATCATACAATAACATAGAGTCAACACTCTTAATGGTTTGATTACACAACCGATGATTATATATTTTCGACATTAATAATAAATTCATAGTTTATCTTCAATATAAGAGAATACTTATTAGACACTCTAATGTGATGTGTTCATTTAGGCAATTTAATTTAATTTCATCTCATTTATTCAATTTCATCTTTGGATCATATCCAATTCCATTTTACTACCAATCTTATAAAAATTCCTTCATTATAAAGTCGGTACTTCTTGAAATAAAAATTGTTTCTAAATGCAACGGAATAGGTATTCACAAAACATTTTATGAATTTCCTCATTTATTCAATTTCATCTTTGGATCATATCTAATTCCATTTTACTACCAATCTTATAAAAATTCCTTCATTATAAAGTCGGTACTTCTTGAAATAAAAATTGTTTCTAAATGCAACGGAATAGGTATTCACAAAACATTTTATGAATTTCCTCATTTACAAAACTAATTAAGTTTCGGTTTACAAAACTTATATTCAAAACATAAATATTTAATCCAACAATAGTCTTTCCTAAACTCCTTTTAAGGAAATTCATACAAGATCCCTCATGAACAATTATTATGTGCAAACTTTTGACTCCCACAACTCGCCAACTTCTTGGTGTAGAACATGTAGGGATTTCTTATAAACTCATACCTCATTAGGTTTTGTAAACTAGTCTTTAGATGATATTAACTTTAACCTACTCTTAAGTACATGACCTTATTAAAAGAAATTAACTCAAGTTCACTCACAATTAATCGTACTTTGTCCAACAAAGTACGATTACTTCTTATCGATACATCATTATGTATCACAGGGAGGATTTACTTTTGAGACCGAATCTTTATACATTTTTAGATACGTTCGAAACTCTTTTCAATATACTCACTCATTCGATCAAATCGAATCAGTTTTATTGTGTGTTACATTATTTACTTCCGTTTATATTCTATGGACTTACCATAGACTTATACATGTGTATCAAATACACATGTCCATGTCTTTGATAACTCAACGGTGAATATGATGAAGTACGTGGAACCATTTTGGTATTAATAGACTTACAATTGCATATATCTATATGTATCAATCTGAATGGTTCATCAGCTCATATGATGCTCCCACTAAATAGGGGCATAGCCCTTAATTATTCGAGATATAATTAACTAATATCTTATGATTCATAATCATATAATAAAATTATTGCTCAAAACTACGGCTGTCTATAATTCCAAAATAATGGTAAATAATTTTAGATACTTTTGTGTTTTCTAATACATCACTTTTCTTGTGAAGTCAAGTCCTATATTTTAGTTGTATTTCATTATGAATGTTCATAATATTCACATTGTAATATAGCTATGTCTATTTCTCAATCGGCACCAAAAAATAGTCATTGTTTCATAAATAATGTTCGATATGTATTATGACAACATTTTTCGTAACTTGATACAATCAAAAAGTGTTATATGGCATGCCTCCACTATTTCCGCCATTACTATAATAACATACTAAATTTGGAGGTCCATCATTCACTTAACACATATTATTTATTTCGTATACTGCAAACTAGTTTATAGTGGAGAGTCTTTTAATCAAATATCTCAAACTCAAAGAAATAACCTCATAGAAAACAATTTCCTATATGAAAATACATATCAGAATAGAGATAATGATTTAATGAGCTTTTTAATCCCTTTTTAAATCACAACTAATGATGGTAAACTTGTTTTGGAAAAATGTTTACAAAAATATATTCTTTGAAAAAATATCGATAATGTGACCGGAAATCATTTTGACGATAAACAGCTTTTTTCTCAACAAAAGTTGTTCAAATTTTTTTCGCATGTCCAATTAATTGTTATGAAGATAATTAGCAACTAAAAATATTTTTATTTTTACGGCTAACTAAATAATGTTTGAGATATTTGTGTGAATAGTGTTTAGATAATTTGAACTGAGCATTTATGGTATTTCTTAAAAGTTAAGTAAAAGAAAGTACGGTGTAAAGTTAAAGGAGCATGCAAGACACATAAGGAGGGGTCTTGGCCATGTATAAGAGAGGGAGGGAAGGTGTTTTAACATATGTATTCATTCATTATCTCAAAAGCTTCAAAAAGATCAAAAGATCAAAAATGGTGGAAGTGATTAGCACTAATCCACTTCTTTCTTCTCTAACTTTTTCAAATCTAAACCAAATCAACTCCAATCTCTTCCAAACTTTCACCAACACCTTAGAACATCTTAGAAAGTTTGGATATAAATTTAAAGTGGAAGAAAAGTGAAGGAGATGTGGGATCTTCGTGATGCCATGAGCAAAAGAGGAAGGAGAGTGCTTGGTTTTGTGGTTTTGGTGCAAAAGGTTGGATCTTTATGTGTTTGAAGATGATAGGAAGTGATTCTTTGATCTTGGGTGTTTTTGCATGGTTTATTCATGGGTTTGGTGAGTTATCTCACTATCTCTTAAGTATATCTTGTGTATATATGTTGCGTGGTTAAAATAAGAAGTTAAAGTGACATAATTAATTAAAGTTATAAATTTTGGACTCCTCTTGCTTTTGAAAGCAAATGACAACTTTATATTATATAGCATCACTTTTATTATCTTATTAAACATGTGGCATGGCCTTGAACATGATGTTTAAATGGTAGTTTAGTTCGTGTGTCGAATTATAGTATGTCTGAAAGTGTTTGAAGCAAGAATAGTTGTTATAAGTGCACTTCTCTATCCTTTAAATTTAACTTGTGTAAATAGAAGATTTATGATCTTAACTTGGGATTATTTGATCTTTTTTATTCTCTATACATATTTTGGTGTATTGGAAATTAAATAATTTATTTGAAAAGTTATAGAAATTTTGAACCAAAGTTGTGAAAGTTAGAAGCGAAAAGGTCATTATGGATGCACTTTGAAAATGTCTTATGTTCGGCGATTTTCAAAGTTAAATTTGTTGAATATGCAAGTATATGATTTTTGTTTGATGATAATAAACATATATATATATATATAGTCATTTAAATGTATTTGTTATTGTACTATTTTATTTTCACATAATTAAATAAATATTTGTTGAATATAATAAATAACACAGAATTTAATTTCAAACAGATATTTTATTCAAACAAATATTTTATTACAATTTTGAAAAGTACAAAATTTGAGCTCTCACTATATATACAAAATTTCAATTACAATACAATTTCAAATTACAACACGATTTTTCACTATACAATTGTTACATACATTTGCACCTCAATACATATCACTCGTTCACTCATATTTGTTCTTCAACTATATTCCAATCTGTATCCAGCATCTGAATTATCTGCAAAATAAACATTGACGCAGTAAAATTAAAAAAGAAATATTTTTGCAGTGTAAAATAAAATGTGTTTTTGAAAATATTATTTGCCTCAGTTATTTGGGTTGTTCGTCATCATTATTTTGAATTCATCGTACACGAACAACTTGTGACATGCACAGTGTATCACTGTACATGCCACAAGGCCGTGCACATCGATATACACTTGATAAAACTGTAGTGACATGTGAGCACAAGGTCAAACCCGAGCCGAGGCTGGATTCAACTCAGGTGCAATACAAAAATTCAAGTGTGTATACATGAGAACAGACTCGATAGTGAAGTTATCAAGCAATATGAAATGAACAATAGAGACTCAAGTGAAACAGTTCTGTACACATGAAGAACTGCTCCAAACAGAATGTACACAAAGAGCACATAAACATATATACATACATATATATATGTATACACATATATGAGTTCAAAGAATACAAAAGCACCAGCATGAATAATCAGAACCTCAAAGGCAAGCAAACCAGAAGCAACATGAAAACAAGTATATATGGTGGTCAAGGAAAAAAAAGGAACAACAAATTTAACTTGTATCAAAGGAAACAACAAGTTAATAAACAACCATGTACAAGTGTAGTCTCAACAATGAAGACTCAAATGAACTCTAATGTCAATGGCACCAGGCAGTGCAACATGTACAAATGGTTACAACAAGATTCAAGTATACATGAAAACTCACAAACATACATCAGGACAGATGCGTACACATGAAACCATAGGGATGAAGAAGTCAACATGTATGCAACAGAGTGAAATGCAAGACTACACAAAGGAGCACTTGAAGCTCACATGAAATGCAATCAGACTCAACCAAATGTACGACCAGAGAGACAAACAAATGTACACTGACTGAAGACATGCAACTGGACATTAGTTACAAAGACAACAAATACTAAATGAAACAAAGTACTCAAATGAAATGATCAGACCATAAGTACAAACTAAGCATACAAGTTCATATGCACTGATTCAAAACATATGCAACATGAGGACATTCGAAATATGCAGCGTTTTTCAAGAGGAAACATTATATATGCAGTGATGAACAAGACTGCAATAGCAAAGTACAATCACACATACATACATACATACATACATACATACATACATACATACATAGATACATACATACATACATGTATGTATGTATAGAGACAATCAACCTAAGCAAGCAGTGATAGTGATCAAGAGACAATCAAACAAGTACAACAAAGCATTCAATCATGAACAATCAATGAAGCCAAGTGGATAGGCAACAATCTTACACATATATATACATACATATATGTATGTATATACATGGTTATAGTAAGCACAGTTGCGAGTCACTGTTTAATGAAAAGCAGCAATTTTTGTTTCACAAATTTATCAACCGAAGAAGTCAGAGAACAACACAAAAATTATAATAATGTCACGATTCAAAATCGAATGAAATAGCAGTCAAAATAAGTTCAAAATGCTAAAGAATCAAAGCCGTGGTGACCAAGGCAAAGTTCGAACAAGTCAGAATCAAAGCTAGATGATAACACGTATGAATGAAAAATCAAAACCCAAACAAGCCATGGTAATCAAGCAAAGAAATATTCAAAATTGAACCGGTCAGGATCAATCACAAGAAACCAATCAAAATCGAACAGCTGAGCTAAAGTAACAGACGAATTCAAAAAAAATATTCGAACGAAAATTTAGGGAATTAAACCCTATAAATACCATCAACATCATCGACAATAAAGAGTATCGAGTTCAAGCATATCAACGAGAGTAAATAAAAGAAATTGCATACCAGTATTACTCGATTAGAACTCGATCGAGAAGCAGCCGCGAAGGAACAAAAGCAACAGAAGATTCAAGCCTCATTTCTTACAAGCGTACAACATTCAATTCAATCAATTTCAAGGCAGCTACTTGAATTCCAGAAACCCTAAATTGTTGAAAGAGGAACGAACGAAGAGGCATCCATTTTCACAAAGGATACGAGCCGAACAGAATGAATAGAAAATGACATCTCCTTCTATTTTAAATTGGGTCGGCCTTTATTATTATTTTGGGCTTAAATTTTATTTAGTGATTTGTATTTTTTTTATTTTGTATATTACTTTTAAACTTTTATTAAATTCTAGTCGTGTGACTAGGGGACGAACTACGGTGGTGTAGTTCGAGAATTCCCAACTCAGTGGCTGAGTTATGGCAGGGTTTTGAGCGTAGAGATAGGTTAGTCGATAGCGGGTGTCACAAGTTTACGTATGTAAGCGTCTGACTACTTAATTTCTAGTAGAAACCTTGGGGGCAGCACGTAGGCAGGATTTTGCCGAAGCTGGGTAAATCTGTGTTGTTCTATTTCTGCTTTTATTATTCCGCTATTATCTGTGCTGCTATTATTTTATATATTTCTGCATTAATTTTTATAATTATTAGTATCACCCTATTCACCCCCCCTCTAGGGTGAAATCAATCCTACAAAATTTAAGAGATATCCTAAGGGCTTCTTGGAATTTTTAATAATTATTATATGTGTACTTATTACTGGAAAAAAATTTGAGTATGAAAGATTTTGAAACTAGTTGAACCAAGTGGCTAAAGTTGGTGTAAAATGTGGTTATAAATGCACTTTGAAAATATAGCTTGTTTTCAGGGATTGTAAATAAACGAGAAGATTTTTTTAAGGATTTTTTCCATGGTTTTTAAGTACCCTATGGGTAGTGCTTACTATAAGTATTTCAAGTGTTATATCATTTATTTAAGTGGTTAAAACTAGTCATAAAAATTGTGCTTTTCAATGTTGTTTGTAATAAGGACTTTTAACAACATTTATAATTGCTGCAGTAAGTCGCTTGTGATTTTAAGTGTTCAAAAATGATATTTAAATTTACTATTTTTCTCTAATTATTTTAGAGTTGTTTTCTAGCTTACTTTTAAGTATCTTAAAGTTGGTTTGAAGTTTAAATATATTTTTAATAGTTATATATGTATTTTTAAAGTAAAAAGGTTTATAATATAGAACTTGTTTCTGTCAAATTACAATTTAGTTATTTTCAAGTAATATTTTATATAGATGTTTAAAACCTATTTACAAGTATTTTAATATTGTGAAAAATGTAATTGACTTTGCTTAATGCTAAAAGCCAACGAAGTATGTTTATCTATTTCTAAGAGTTAATGATTGATGTCGAGTAGGGACGGAGCAATAGAGCTCTAACTTACTGGTTTCCCTCTTGAACGGGGAATAGTTTAGTTGGGAATCTCGAAAATGAGTTAATCATGTTGTTTTACTAGTTTATGAAAATCATTAATATTATACTTAACTCTAAAAGCCGACGAGTAGACTTATTTGTTTGTGGGATTCAAGAATGAAGTGTCTAGGCAAGGCTTTGATATGCAACTAGTGCTCTAACTTACCTAGCTTCATTCTTGAACGAGGAATAATAAGTTGAAACCTCGAAAGCGAGTTAAGTATATGAACATTGATTTGTATAAACAACTATTTCAACTAGACAATCGATTAGTCGACTATCGAGCTTAACTTATTATTATATTAAACTTAGATCTTTAAATGGAATGTTTTTTAAAGATAATGTAGTATGAAATGGTTTTTGGTTTATTGTGACAATGTGTTAATAACATTCATCTTTAAATGTTTTTTGAGTATCCTTATGGATGTAAATAAATCTTTAGAAGAACATTTTAAAGAAAGCATAAGCAAAATGGTTTTGGGTTTGTACTGACAATGTTTAAGTAACATTAGTCTTAAACCTTTTAAATGAATTTATGAAAGTACTTAGGTCCTTAAAATGGATATTTTTGAAGGAAATTATAAGTATGGAATCTTTTGGAAAAAGGTAAAAAAAAAAGGAAGTTTCATTAGATAAAAAAAGTTTCACTAATAAAAGAGGTTTAATTAATAAAAAGTATTATATAAATAAAAAGGGGATTAGATCTTAAACCTTTTAAATGAATTTGTGAAAGTACTTAGGTCCTTAAAATGGATATTTTTGAAGGAAATTATAAGTAAGGAATCTTTTGGAAAAAGATAACAATGTAGAAGTTTCATTAGATAATAAAAGTTTCACTAATAAAAGTGGTTTTAATTAATAAAATGTATTAATTAAATAAAAAGGGGATTAGAAGTCGCTTATATGACATAATCGTGCTTATATATTTATTTGTGTTGATAAGAAAATGAGGCTTGGCTTTCATATGCGATCATTCTCATTATCTTTGGGTTAACCGGAAATTAATCGATTGGTTTTGAAAATAATGGGATCGATAAGTGTTTTACTTATCGAATACCACTTCAAAACTAGTATACGAGTTCTATGTTTTGGAAAAAGTTGTGAAGTGGAACGTTATAGAGTTGAACTTTCTATCATAAGGTTATGTCAAAGGGAGAGGTCAGCGTTAACATTTCGAACGATCATATATGACTATCTATCTTAAGGAGTACTCCAAGAGAGAGGACAATGCTAGCAATGGTCGGAGGACATATGTGGGGAACATATGTGGAGGTTCGAGATCTGTTCAAAATGCTCGAATTCATGTAGTGATTCGTGATCTGTTCAAGATAAAGGAATCCAATAGGGTATTTGTGTTCTATTCGAGTGATGAAGACCCGAGTGAAAGATGCTGAACGTGGCATCGACATCGAAAATGACTAAAACTAGAGATAGGATACGTGGCCAAAGGGAACATAGTATTTTAGCAATCCTAAGGGAATGTAGCATTTTAGCAATCATAAGGGTGCAGATGACTCTATCTAGTACTACTTAAGGATAGGCATGGGGGAGCGATGCATTCAGAACCATAAGTGTTTTGGCGTAGGCTAGTTATGCATTTCCTATAGTACATTCCCTAGAAATGTATGTTGCTCGAAAGGATATCTCTAATCCTTATGAAGGAGTTCGGATTCGGCTAGATTCTAGGAGATCTCCATGGAAAATCCATTATGAGAATGCACCTTAGCGATATTGATTGTATACCTATTATTGTCGTGGCATTCACATAGCAGCTTTTTGATATGATTTATGTCCTAGACTCTAGACATTATCTATCATATCACTATAAACTAAACTTAATGAATGGTTGGTTTCTTTGAGGGGAAAACCGTTACGGAAATCCGTACGGTCTCAATGGTTGCTATTTCACGTTACATATTTCTTGAGTTTCTCACGCTGGTTTACCAGATTGATCTGGGTGTTATTTTCTTATAATGCTTGGGGTCAGCCCTGTGTATATTTCCAGATTTAGTGGTGGATGCTTTGGAGCTTATGGAGATGAGCGGGATGATTTCCTACCATAGTATATATTTCATGCTGCTTCACTATAGTATTTCCAGCATTTGTGAGGACAGGTTATTATAACCGTTTAGGATAATTATTGTAACTCTGAAAACTTTGTATCCTAGAATGATATTTTATACTGTCTTTTGATATTATATGCTACCGTTCCATTATGAGATTATGATATTGTGTTCTCTTCTTTCCATTTCCTTTCCTTTTTCTTTTACCCTAACAACATCTTTCCAACAGTTGGGTACTCGGCACGTGAATACCATGGATGTATTAGTGTCGGCAGTTGGGGGTCGAAAATGCGAGTTGTTACAACAAATACATATAGTTATCTTACCTCATTCATTCGATATATTAATGATACTACACATAACATCCCACCAGCTTGAGTCTGCTCAACAACTAAGGAGTATGCAAATAATATACACGGTAGAGGACAACATTATATTGAAGATTCATAATCTTTAATATTTAATATTGAGTGATATCAACTTATGGAATAATATAATTCTATGAATTACTCTCATGATTCAAGTGTCAGACACATTTGAAATCATGGTATATGTACATTTACGTATATATTTATTCTTTAAGTCTATTTAGGATTTTTAATATTCCACCTTTAATTTATACATTCATATTATATAAGTTTTATTATTATATAACTTTTATATTTCATATTACTTATATAATAGTCTTATGTATAATATTATATTAATATTTAATTAATTAATAATTTAATTAGTTTTATATTAAGTTCATATAATATTCATATTTAATTTTATTATATACTACAACCTTTATAGTATAACACGTATATCATATACATGTACATATTATTTAACCAATTAACCTTTTAAACTACCAACAGGCGATTCAGGTTTCGAGTAAAATTCTTTCAATCTTGTAATAATTTCCTATAATCAAAGTTGGATGTGAGGGATTTGGAAAGTATTTATTATTATCGTATTCCCGAAGTGAGTATAACGACGAAACCGATTTTCTGGTTACAAAATCAAATGCCAATTCAAGTAATTTTAATGGCTTCGAATGATAATCACTCAAACTCTTCGAGCCAAAGGATCATTATCCGTTCTTCGCATCTCCGTGCCCACCTATTTCGATTCGAAGTTAGGTTTTCCTTATGAAATGGTGAACCAGTTCTATGCGAACCCTAAGAGATGATTACAGAATCGACACCGACTTCTGTCTTTGAAGGGATTAACCATCGCAACACCAACAACCTAATCATTAGTAAAACTCGAAGTCTACCTGTATGAGTTTTTTGGGTCTACGTGAACCCTCATTTGTAGATCAAACGCGAGGAATACCATTCATACTCGACGATTGCTTGATGATTGGGTTGTTTGATATCTGAATCTCTTGCCAAGCATTGGGTATATGTTGGGCTTCATAACAAAGGTTAGTGTGAGGAATGAGTTGATGTTGGTAGAGTTACTTTGCGGTACAATTGCATTAGAAGTATGTGTGTTAAAAGCGGATATCTCAACAATGATACAGGCTCGATTTGTGCCCGCGACTGCAACGGGGAAGAAAGAATCACATGACTCGCTACGGTTACGTTGGGGAAACACGTGATAGAGTCATGTTTTTGTTTGCAATTATTGGGCATAACAGGACTAGAAGCGATATGTACAACTACACAAGAGGCCTTCATGGGCCGAGTTTTGAAGCTCTACAGTATTTGTATTACATTTGTATTATGAAGTTGCTATATATTGTAATTAGTGTATGTATCTTATTGTACTTTTTTTCCTTCTTAAAGGAAATTAATAAAGATCCCATTTTCAAAAAAAAAGCTAATTAACTTTTAATTAATTTATTCAATTAAACTATTTTAGTTAAATTATTTTAATTTCAAAAATCATTATTTATTCATACTTGTATACTTATGATATCTTAAACATTTTAAAATATCACAACTTATATCTTAGTTTATTATACATGCACATAGTTTTCATTAATTAACTTTTTTAATTACTTTAATTTTAATCTTATTAATATATATAAAAATATAATTTTCAAAATTATTTTATATTATTTTCAAATATTTAGAAAATTTTATTATATTATAACTTTAATAATATATGTAAATTTTATTTAGAATTTAAAATCTTTTATTTTTTAATTTTCAAATGAATTTGAAAATTAGTCCAAGACCTAATTGAAATTTGGGTCTTTTCTATTAGGGACAACCTTTGGGCTGTGAGCTTAATAACCCTAATATGACTAATATAGACTACATATGCTATTAGGCTCTTATACCATTGTTGGAATTGGACCATCTTGCAGTGGAAGGTATGGGTGAATTTCCAAAAAATTATCCTATTGGATCTTTATTGGGCCTATGAAGTTTAATTTATTTAAAACATTCTAAATTTAATTTAAATAAGATCTCTTATTTTATTTAAATTTATACATTATAGATAGAATGCTATATAATTTATATTTATTTAAATATAATAGTACACATATGTATCATATACATATATGTATGTGTGTGAATGTGAAATATAATAATTCATGCAAGGTATAACATGCATGTATATAGATGTTGGGATTTGCATCCCAACGGACATGTTAGCTCATCCTATATGTATTGTATGTTGTCCAAATATATGCATGTAAACTTGTTATTTATATAAATATTAAAACTATATAAATATATATATATAATATGTATTGCATATATGTAAAATATTAATGATTTATGTTGTGGATCCTTGAACCATAGACCTTTGACTATCCAATAGTTGTTGCCTTTTGAATTGATTTGAGTTGAATTTGTTGGAGCTTTTAGATGGAGAATTTAGCCAGCAATGGGAGAAGAGAGGTAGCCTAAAAGTCCTAAAACAACTAGGGTTAGATGCCTTTATATAGTGGATAAAATAGAAACGAATATGGATCACATCTCATACTAAGTCTCACTAGATCTAAGCCATCCATCTCAAACATGTCTCTAGCCTTTTTGCCTCCCCTATAGTCTATGTTGCTACCAAATTAACACCATTATATTATAGGCTAATAGTCCATATAAACCCAAATAAATATTATTAATTAAATCTGATTTAATTGCTTGTCGATATCGCATATCGATCGATATATTTATAACTATTATAAATATATATATAACAATAATATTTATTCCTCAAATCATATTCAAAATTTTATAATTAATAGTTTATAAATATTAATAATTTATAACAATTATAAACTAATTAAATTGTTTGGTCTAAAGAAAATTCATCATTTCGGTTGTGTGACTTGTCAGGTGTAAATTTGGTTTGCGATTAACATCGAACTATTCTAATTTAGTGTTCACACGTCACTTAACAGATGGTGTGACATTTTAGCTAAATTTATCACATACTTAGTTTCGATAAAATCCAATTTTACTTTATTAAGCATTGCCAAGTTTTGACATTTATTTACACTAATTATCTTCGTCAATTATATCGCTTTGGACTTATAGAATTTGGTAATGGTCAAAATTCCAACATCATCCATATTCAACTCTATAGTCCAAACAAAAAGTCTTTGGTTCAATTATAATAATTATTATTAATCAAAATGCTCTGGCTAGAAACTTTTACTTTGAGTTGACCATGATACTAATCTCACATAACTAAGGAGACGAATCCTCTCTTGAATAGTGCTTCACTTCCAATACTTCCACTCGACCCAACTATAGTCTCTGATGGACGTCATGCCATGTTTGACTGTAATTAAAGCGGAGCTTTCATATTAAAGACCCATAGTATTATCAAGTCGATAGAACTGTATAAATTGATCACATCGATATTTCATGTTTGACCTTGGTTATATAAACCAACAGAAAACCATCGAGTGAGTCGTTCTATTGTTATCCAATAAATATCAGTACATAACCTCTTGATGCCCCAAGCAGTCATGAGTATACATTACCAAACATTTGAAGAGTGTTACGTACTCTAGTCTCAACGCATACATCGATATCCAGTCTCGATGCATCTAGAATAGGAACATTTAAAATGATATATTTATATTTATTATGATAAATTACCCACAGTTACAACACTTTGTAACTACTATCACAAAATATACCATCTATGGATTTTCTATTAAATATACTTCTAATTAAATTGATTAATTAATATAGCATATTATATCAAGTATATTGTAGAAAGAAAATACCTTTTATTTTGAACAAGATTGGTCAATGAGTTAGAATTATGTAACAAATTACATAATTGCCTTTAGGACATATACCTAACTCTATCAATTTTCTTGTAGTTGTTTTTCTTTCATAGATGGTAGTCATGAATATAGTAGTCAGGCTCATTACAAAAATAACAAGCATCTTCCTTTTTATCTTTCTAGGGATGTCCTTTCTTCTTAAATTGTGTCTCATTATTAGGCTTAACTTACTTGTTATTTCAAACATCATTAGTCTTAGAATGAAACTTAATATGTGGACTGTTATTTAGTTCTCATTACGAGAGCCCTCTTCAATATTAAGGTGGCACCGTAAACTCTCTATATCATAGCATATTTCTACATGCTCAATTTTTCTTCCGGCCATTACGAGAATGTAGGAGTCTAGAAATTATGACTCTAACTATAAATGATTTAAGGAGATCAACCTTTTTGAATTGATTTATTATATATAATATTTTATTAACTTATCCAGGAATGGATATTTTAAGGCATTTTTAAATCCATAAAATTTCATACTAGGATTTTCTTGTTACTTGTCTCTGGTATATAATATTGTTTTCCAATGCTATTCAAAGTGCTTTTGTTGTTTTCAGGCTTCTATGTGCATTGTAGACAGAAGTAGATAGTGCATTTAGAATGTGTCCTCTACATAGAAATTCATCTTCTTTACGCTTTGCATGTTTCATCTTAAGTGCATCATTATCCATATGAGTTTCTTTGGGTATTTCTTCCAAGCTGTCTTCTAGTATGTAGAATAGTTTGACGGTGATTGGAAAGAATTTCATGTTCTTTGGTCATCGAGTGAAATTATCTCCGTCAAACCACTTCAATTAAGTAAGGTGTTGATTCATGACTTCAGGGCAAGTATGTTGCTTGAATCTTCCATACTTGGGATAATTGTTTAAATTGTTGGAAATATTTGGTGGTTTGAGTAAGATGACAATGTTTACTCGACTTCGGATTTTAGGGACCTTTATAAAATAATCTTTTAGACAATAACTCAACACTCTCAGTATAAACAGGTTAATGAATTATTAACTTCAATATTTAATAAAGTCATTTAACAGTGTAATCGCATTAAAAGTTTGTGCTACTTTGATACGAATAAGAACACTCTTTTGATCTGGGGCTGGTGATGCAAAATAGAGGAGTCACTACACCGTACAGGTAATTGTGCAACATAAATTTGCATCAAATTCACAATGGACCCTAGTCATTGCAAAAGTTTTGACGACAATTAGTGGGCCTTATAATTTTGCAATGGCCCTAGGACCATTGCAAACCTTCACGGTGTTAGCTAAAAGTTTGGGACCCCATGAATGCACCTTGTGCCTAAGATAATACACCCTCTAACCCTTAGAAATTTCCCATATATTGAATCCTTAATTCCGCTCCTCTCTTACCTTCGGCCTTAAAGCCACTAGCGTCCTCCTTCTACCTTAAAATCTTCCGCCTACCATCGATTGCCTCACGCTTCAGTTGTCATTTATAGAATAATTAGTTGTCATTTATAATATCAACATTAGTCATCATTTATAAATACCAACTTCAAGCTTAATCTCGATATTAAGGTAAAGAAGGTAATTACGGTTTTGATTAAATGTATTTCTTTCATGTATGTGTTGAAATAAGATGATCTGATTTAATGTATTTATGGTAATTTGGGTAATGGTTAATTTGAAATGTCCTTCCTTTATAGGTTTTGGATCATTGTAATGGCAATGAATGATCACTCATTGCTGTTTGGAAATTAGAAAATCGATTTCATCATTTAGAAGCTACGTTTTGTCTATACTTTTTAATGTTATTAGAAATTATATAAAGAGATAATCAATTTTGTTTCCCCCCATTTTTCCTAAAATTGGAAATAATTATGTACTTCATGAATGTATTTTAAATTCTTACCACTATTAGCTGCAGCTATTGCCCAATTTCAATGACATGATCCATGTAAATTTATACATTCTGATTATTGGAAGATTTGTTTTAGGTTTGACATTAAACATATTGATCCCATATTTATAATTGCTCATACATCCAGAAAGTACAAAAAAACCATAAATATACCAATTTTTCTAAATTATTCTTCATCAAGTTTTAAAATTTGATCAATATTTTGTTAATTGTTTTGAATTTGTATGTGTCTATACTTGATAAACCGGTAAAAGAAGAAAGTGTATGTGAGTGGAATCATTTACCACTTGATATTTGATTCATGTAACATGCCTTTATGTTTGGATTGCTAAATATTTTGTATAGGCTAGAATTCTGTGTTAATTTACAAGTAACTAATTTCAACATCGTAGAATCATTGATCATTCCTTTCAATTTTGCAAAGAAATGTCGGTGCAGTGATCTATAGAACGATTGTGTTTGTGTAAATTTTTTCAATATACTTTTGTAATTGAAAGTGACCGTAACTTAAGTGTTCAAAAAGTTGTTGAACTCAATTGATTTGCAGAGTCAATAGTTGTATTTGATTGAGAATGTTTGGTATAATATTTAGTATTGCATTTTATAATGCATATTGCATGCAGGTAGGTCCATATAAGAAGTTAGATATATTAACCAAACATATCAGATAATTTTTTACACATAATTTCTTGTATCATTTTAACATGCATATACTTGTTTATCAAGACCTCATATTACTTCCATGGTCCGTTTTTTTCTTTGGAATATATCAAAAACGAGTTCATTTTTATTGTTGTGGGTCAGTGTTACAAGAAAATATGTAGCTAAGTGCGATCAACTAGAAACCAATAAATGCAGTATGATGTGTTGTTAGGGATCATGTATAGACAAGCTGAATTTTCAAGTTCTCATCATTTAGTAACACAAGAAAGGAGTTTAAGTTTAAGTTATTTTTGAGCTTTCATCATTTAGTAACACAAAAAAGAGTTCAAGTTCCAATTATTTTGGAATTAACTTGACATGAATGGTGTGTCACCCAGGGTCTCTTATGTTGTCATTGCCTATGTCACTTCTTATAACAATTGTTGTTTTTCTATAAAGAATATAATAGCTTTGAAGTGCTGGTCGAGGATTATATAAGTGGTCCGCTGCATCTAAGTGATTTAAAGCCTGCACTGGCTAAGGTGATTTACAAAATCATGTATGCAAGCATATCCCCTTTGTTGACCGTTGGGGTAGCTTCTACATAAATGACTGTAAATCAACCCAATTAAATGTAGAAGCAATGAGATTGTGTTGTAATACGATAAAATCAACATAAACAAGAGAATAAAACAGAAAATCATAGAAGAAAGTAAATAGAGAGTTCACACATGGATTTATAGTAGTTCCACTATCGCGAGATAGTGTACATCTACTTTGGGGAGAGGATTTTATTATTTCTAAAAAAGAGAATTTTACAAGATTGTAATGGAGGCTAAGAAGAAGAATAAGAAATAAAAATTGAGATGCTAATTCTACTAATGCTAATCTCTGCCTTTATATAGAGAACATTACTTAGGGTTGAAGTAATTGGTTTATGTTCATAAATCAATGCGTCATCAGTTCTCCTATTCATATGGGAAACGTTTATCCATTTGATTTTCTAATTTCCACCAATTTACATGCGCTTGATAAGGTTCCTTCTTTAATCAGCTAATTAGGGAATTAATTAATTACTTCAATCTCCCAAAATAATTCTTCTTCTCATGTAGGCAATTTATTGCTCTCTTTAATGCTATAAAAGAGGCAATATATTTAAGTAATTGTCTTAAATATCTTTCAAATCTTTTGCAATTGGAAATATTGTATCACTGAAATCAAGAATATCTTCCAAATCTTCTTTAGCATGAAAATATTGTTTCACCAAATCTAACAATCTCTACCTTGATACTATATTTCCCAGCAAGCCTACCAACTCCACCTACATCCTCTTACTCCAAGCAGCTCTCGAATAAGATACCATGGATACTTTCCCAATGAGCTTCGGCATAGCCATCACCCAGTACACTTGGTCAACGAACTTCGGCAAGGCCACCGCCCGCCAATAAAGTGTTGAAAGTACGCTCTCCATGTAGGACCTATCAATCTCCAAAACAAACATCTCCATCTACTAACTCACTCTCCTCTTGTGCTACCAAGTGGCACCTAGCACTTCAGCAAGCAAATAAAGTTCGAGCAATGCTCAAACTTTACAACAGACCAGGACTTAGTGAACATGTCTGTTGCGCTCTCCCCTATGAATCTTCCGAAGATATACCTGCTTTTCTTCATTCATAGAGACAAGGAAAGACTCTCTTGCCTCTATATGCTTTGTCATTGAACTAAATGCCAGATTCTCAGCCAGATGTATTGTGCTTTGACTGTTGCAATTTACTACTATACTTCCATGAACAAAGCCTAAATCACACAACAACCGCTTCAAGTGCTTCCTTAGCTGCTTCTACAACAACTATCAGTTCCGCCTCTGTAGTAGACAAGGTAACTATAGTCTACAACCTTGCTCTCTAACTAATAGTTGCCTTTCCAAGTATAAAGACGTAAGCTGAAGTTGAATTCCTTCAATCTCTATCTCCAGCATAATCGGAATCGTAAATTCGACCAAGCTGAAATCTTTCTTCTTGCCGTCCAAAACAAGCCTGTAATTTGTTGTTCCTTTAAGATATCTGAAAATGTACTTCACTGCTTCCCAATGTGATTCCCCGAACTAGCCATATAATAACTAATCAAACCAACCGCCTGTGCAATTTCCGGTCTTGTGCAGACCATAGCATACATCAAGCTTCCAACCACACTAGCATAAGGTACCTTCTTCATATAAGCTTTATCTTCGTCTGAGATCAGAGAGCTCTTCTCTGAAAGATTTACGTGTAACGTCATGGAAGTACTGATTGCCTTTGCCTTCTCCATGCTGAATCGAGCAAGCACTTTCTGCATATATTCTTTCTGTGTCAATCTCAACGCCTTCATCTTTCTCTCTCTTTAGATTTCTATTTCTAAAATCTTCTTTGCTTCACTAAAGTCTTTCATCTTGAATTATGCTTTTATCTTCAATTTTAACTTGTCAATTTCAGCTTTATCCTTGAAAGTGATTAGCACATCGTCCATATACAAGAGTAAATATATCTTGTTACCATCATTCATATGTTGAAAATAAACACAAGCATCTTTAATGCTTCTATCAAAACCAAGAGTAAGAAAAAAGAGTCAAACCTCTTGTACCATTGCCTAGGCAAATACTTCAAACCATATAGAGACTTCTTCAGCTTGGAAACCCATTGCTTCTTTCCATCCTCTACTAATCCTTCTGGCTACTTCATATAGATGGTCTCTTCTAAGTCTCCATGCAAAAAGACTGTCTTTACGTCTAATCATTCCAACTCCATGTCGTGAGTGGCAACTATAGCTAGCAATATCCGGATATAAGTATGTCTAACAACTGAAACAAACACCTCATCATACTCCATCCCCTTTCTCGGTGAAAATCGTTTTGCAACAAGTCTAGCCTTATATCTCTCATTGTCCTTCACCTTATATACCCACTTGCATCCTGTAGCTCGGCTTCCTTGTGGGGGTGGTACAAATTCCTAAGTCTTATTCTTCTTCAATAAGTCTATCTTCTCCTCTATAGTATGCATCCATTTCGAGCTGGTACTCGAACTCAAAGCTTTTTCAAGGTCAAAAGGCTCATCTTGCACTATATGCAGTGCGTAGTCAAACTGATCATCAAGGCTAAGATTTGCATAATTTTAGTCTTCATACCTATTTGGTGGCCTTCTAACTCTAGAACTAGCCGGAATAGGTGTAACTTCGCCAAAGCTTTTATCAACTCCACCTTGAGCTAATCATCTCTAGCTTCACGACTATCACCATATTACTAGAGGATTTTTTTGGACCTTCATATGATGTGTCAACAACTACAATTATTTTGTCTTCTTTTGCAGCTCTAACTCTACTACTAAGCTAATATGTGGGAATAGTTTTCATCTCCTTAGGCCTTTCAGCTTCTAAATCTACTAAACTAAGTGGATTCCCCTTTGGCTTGAACAAAGCGGACTCATCAAAAGTGACGTGTCTAGCGTGCACTACCTTCCTATCAACATGGTTCCAAATGTGATACCCTTTGATACCTTCTGTACAGCCCAAAAATATGCCTTTATAGGCTCTAGACTTCAACTTGTCATTTCCTGTATGGTGAACATACATAGGGCTACCCAATGTACGAAAATAACTGATATGTACAGATGTAAATTTCCACCTTTTCTTTGGAATCTCCCCATCAATGGCTGAGCAAGGAATTCGATTGATAATATACGCTGCAGTCGATAAAGTTTCAGCTCAAAAGCCTCTTGATAAACCCGCCATCAATCTCAAACAACGAGCTTTCTCTAGTAGAGTTATATTCATCCTTTCAGCAACTCTATTTGATTGCAGATCACCGGGTGTAGTGAAGTGTCTTTGAATTTCGTGCTGCTTACAGAAATTTATGAATTCCTTAGAAACAGACTCACCGCTATTGTCGAATCTTAGCACCTTCAACTTCCTTCCGACTTCATTCTCTACCGGTGCCTTCAAAGTTTTGAACTTCTCAAACGACTCTGACTTAGCGTTCATCACGAACACCCAATCCTTTCAAGAGTAGTCATCGATAAAAGAGATAAAACACTTAGCTCTTCTAATAGAAGCTACAGCCACTGGTCACCAAATATCCGTATGGACATACTCTAGTGCTCCTTTAGACTCATGTCTAATGACGTCGAAACACAACACCAGAATTGTCATTTTGTAATGGTTATAACCGTTGGTAATCAAATTTCCAATAGTTATAACCGTTGGTAGCAGGTACGTTATAATATTTTTTACATATTTTGTAACGGTTATAACCGTTGGGAATTTTTGTATTCCGAACGGTTATAACCGTTGGGAATTTTGGTATCCCAACGGTTATGATCGTTGGGAATTTTTCTTTTCCAACAGTTATAACCATTGGGAATTTTTTCTTTTCCAACGGTTATAACCGTTGGAAATTTCAGTTATAACCTACGATTATTTTCATATTCCCAACGGTTATAACCATTGGGAATTTCTTAATTTCCAACGGTTATAACCATTGGGAATTCCTCGCACATGTTGGTAAATAGCAAAATTACCAACACTTATAAGTGTTGCAAATTTGGTATAGTTGAACCATATCTTATTTAGCATCTAATAGTATTTCATTCAACTATATCTATACAAATTTATAACAATTAAAAACAGAAAACTAAATTTCAAAACTAACATATCATAAAATTATAAAAAAAATCAAACGTACGAAATAGTACATATCAATTTCTACAAAGTTCATTGTGACAACTTCAAATTTCACTACTACAACATATCTATAAGCTTACAAACAACGAATACAACACTCCGGCCAAACTACAAAACCAAACTATTCATCCTCTAAGTTCTTCATGAATTCCTTGGAGAGTTTTGAATTCAATACGAACCCCTGTTTTTTCACAAGAGAATGCACAACTTCAAGCAAAGCCTCAACGGTTTGCTGTAATATGAAATAATCAATCACTAGATCTAAAACATGACAGGTTTCAGATTTAATTTACCACCGTATGAATTGGGCATTTTACATTTGACAAGAAGAAATGGATTGTTATATGATCGAAGAGATGGCATCTAAGTAAAATTGCATTAAAATAATTATACTTGTACAACATCTAGACAAGTCAAGCAGTAGTTTCAGCACTTTTAGAGAATCAAAGTGGACAGTGTAACTAACTGGATCAAACATAAATTTATACCTTTGGAGGAATTATGAAATGGATAGTATGGTATACTGTATATTTCGTACTGCCTTTCATAACTTATTATGTGTTTTTTAAGAGATGGAATCATAGGTATACGGTATATTTAATAGGTATACTGGCTTGAAAACATCTGCTCTTTTTCTATTGGCGGTACATAACAAATCCTTTTCTCACTTGCAAAGTAGCCCCTACGTGTAATAAACATAAATGATGCCCTAATATTTTTGACCCAGTTAGTGATTGGGGATTAATATTGTTTGTTGTTTTTCTATAAGTTGCATCAGTACTAATGATCCACATATCCATTGGTAGAAGTAGTATAACATTTTAGTCATGCTTGAGGTATATTTGCCTAATATAATTTGCTAATATGTTCTAACAGCTTACATACATAAATTTGTATTGTTATTTACTTCATTGAAAATAGAAAAATATTGTTCATAAACTTAGATGATATATTTAATTTTTTTGTTAAATGTAGAAGTGTTTGAGTTGTTCATGGTTTTCCACAGATGAGGCGTTCATATATTTCTTTGATGTAAATAAACTCAGTAATAATACTGCCAACAATACATACTAATATTGGTTGAATAATGTCTTTGTATGGTTAAGTTGGCTTCTCCATTTGTCGAATATCACCACATGTTTTGAATAGGACTAAAACTGTGACGACCCGGAATTTTTGAGCATTTGAAATTGGAATATTTAATTAATTTTAAATATTCAGAGGTTAATTATAAACTTAAATTTCAAATATCACTGTTTATTGGATGATTTAATTATTAAATTAAATTATTTGAAGTTGGATAAAATAGTAAATCTGGTATTCTAAGTTAATTAAAAATATTTTGAAAGCTCGTAAAATTCATATTTATAATACTGAAGGTGATAGAACTTTTAAATTTGAATTTAAAAGTGTTTTGTTCAGTTTTTAAAATATATCGTTTAAATTGATTTTAAAAATGGCCTTCCGAGGCACAGTCTCGGAATTCGACGAAACCAGTTCCATTGGGTCCGTAATATTGTATTATTACCGGATTTCAAATTTCATAGTGATCAGAAGTGTTGTGTGAGCATACGATATGTAAACGCGTTGGAATTTATTCGAGAATTCAAAATATAATCTGTATTGTTGACTGGTCTAGATTTCTTCACATTAGAGCCTTCCTGATCCTTCTCCAATACGCTTCTTCATTTAATAATTTAAAAAGGGGTAGATATTTTTCTTCGTTTAGAAAACAAAACGAAGTTTCCGCGAGAATCCAAATTTCGTTCGTTCCTAAATATGTAAGAAAATCATGGTTGCTATTCAAAATCAAACCGCTATTCAAGTAACCGACCTTATCTCTTTCTTTCTTCATTCTTAAGCCAGATAACGAAAGAAAATTTTAGAACACGTGTTCACCTAGTAGAACACGCGTCCCCCTTAAAAGTAAACAACCGAACTCCTCTTTCTATTTTCGAAGACAAAAATCTAAGTACAGAAAATAAATGGTCGTTCTTCTTAACCCAAATCGAGTTTAACTTCTCGAAGCAAATTGAAGCAATCGAACAACAAGGGGTAGCGATCGAATCGGGAACGGCAGCAGATCGCGAAGTCGGCAGTTCGTCGATTATTGGTTGCTAGGGTTGGCTGGCGTTTCAATCTATGCGCGATGAAGTCGCGATGTTCTTGTAACTTCGAGACAGTGGCATCGAACTCGGCGTAGTTAGTGGAGTCTCGAGGGGAGGCGTTCGATCGTGAGCGGGGCGCTGAGGGCTTTGAGACGCGATTCAGTCGAAAGAGTTCAACCATGGCCATCGCTAGTAGCTCGCGATCACTTAGGGGTGGCTGAGTTGTTGGGAAACGAGGGAGGGATGGTGCAGCGAAGTTAGACAGTGGCAATCGGGGGAGACTCGTACTCGAGCTTGAGATGTTGGAGGCAGTGAGGTATTTCTCATGTTCGAATTGGTAATTTATTTTCTCAACTAAATATTAAGGTGAGTATAAATATAGATATACAGAAAATTTTATTGACAGTAAGATATTTAAGACAATCCCGTTTTAATAAATATTTGTATTTATGAAAACAGAAATTTGGTTATATTGAAAGGAAACCAGTTAAAATATAATCATCAGTTTAGAATTAAATCACCGGTAATTAATTTAAAAGGAAATTGGTTATTTGATTTGTTTCGAATATTAATCAATGGTATAAATGTTTATACAAGGTTTATAGTCATGGAAACAAGCTGATTGGTTTGGACTGCAAATTTAAAAGCAAAAGGTGAGTTAATCTCACTCAGTTGAATTATATTTTTAATTTAAATGGTTAAATTTAAATAATTGATTGGATGATTGCATTGATTGAATATGCTATATTATATATATAGTAGTATATAGCAATATATACATATTGGCATATGTATATATTTGAATTGTTGATATTCCCGCATTTATATAGCGGATGAGACCCTATGCGCCGCATAATAGCGGATGATTTATATAAATCCCATATACCGCGATATTCCATTTTGAAGTGGAATTGGTATTGTGCTAACGTTTGTGGATGCAGGAAAACAGGTTGGAGGGATCCAACTGGATTCCTCAAAATTATTTAGATTATTTGATATTCTGTTCTATGAATATTGATATCCTGTGATGATTTTATTGATGATTGAAATATTGGATGATATGGTTGGATTGAATATTTCAATAAAAGGAGTTATCAAAATATATTGAATTGGATTTTGAAAAAAATAAAAGAGTAAAGTAAATAATTTAAGTGAATTGGAATAAGGAAATTTCGAAATAACAAGGGAAATATTAACTTTAAACTAAAGTAATATAAAATTTAAAGAATAAAGGATTTATTTTGAATGTAAGGATTAAATTTAATTAAAGGCTAAAGAAGGAATTTTGGAAGTTTAAAATTGGTATTTTCAGTTAAAAAGGGTTTTAACTCAAATAAAGGAATAAATCTAAAAGTTAATGTATTTTGAAATAAATGAAGTAGTAAAGGAAATTTATTTCAAAGTAAAGTAAAGTAAATTGGAAAATCAATTGGAAATTGATTTAGTTGTTTAAAATTGGAATTTTAAAAGAGAAGTGAGATTTTGGAGATATAAACTGGGTTTATAAAGTAAAATAAAATATCAGTGGATATTTGAATATAAATTCAAGATGGGGATTTATAAAAAGATATGGTTTGGTTTAAAAATAAATGTTGGTTTATTTTTAAAAAGATGGAAATGAGAAGTGTATTTCTCTGGATAGCCAAGTACGTTTTCAAAGCAATTTTAAATAATAAGTTAAAAGTTTTAAGTATGTTTTAAAAAGCATGTTTTAGAAAATTGATTATTTCTAAAGTAAGTATTTTCAAAAATATATTATTGTAGTAATTATATAAAAGTGATTTGGTATTATATTTTAAAAAGAGAAATTTAGTTTATATTTGTAAAGTGGTTTCATTTTAAATATTTCTTAAGTATATATTTTGTTAAGGTATTAAAGTAGTTTTTTTTAAATTTCAATATTATTAAGTATATTTATAGTAAAGTGTTTTAAGATTAATTTAAAATCTAAGTGTTTTGTACTTGGTGTTTCAGAGAAATAAATATTTGGAAATGTATTCCGTAAGCGGAAACTGTTTGAAATTGTTTTCAAAAGGAGTTTGAAAATTTGGAAATATATCTTGGAAAGATATTTGGGCAAATAAATAATGTGGGTAATTATTTAATTGTGTGATGGTTGCTTGTGGATGTTAATTGATAGTTAAATAACCGACTATCAATATTGGCCAATGCGCTGATCGTTTCGAAGAGACCGGGATCGAGTTTCCGTATACCGGGATTCTAGGTCTGGAGACTCGAATACCACTTCGATTCGGTTTGTACGTTTCGTGTAACGACTTCGGAGTCGAAGATGGAGCTGTGAAGTGCAAGGGCTAGTCGCTACTAATCCTGAGGATATTTCCAAAATGGATGTAGTAGGAGTAGTGCCTTCGGTTCTGTTCAAACCCAGAACGGACTGGTATGGACGAATGCTTGCGAAACATCGTCAGCGGACGATGGGCATTCTAAGGGATATGTTCTCTAAAAGGTATCGTTTAGCCTCGAACCTCATCAACCGGGAATGACTGAAAATCAGGGGTTATGCAGCAAGGCTTCGTGGGTAGCTCCCACTGGAGGGTAAGGTCATCCCTGTCTAGATGTCCCTTTTTATTTCGGCTTAGTGGTGCGGTTGCTGATCCCAACCGTGGGGTGATTTTATTCGGGATCATCAAGTAAGGGATGGTTCCGGCCTTGTGTTGCAGGGGAGCGGGCGTACTCCTCGGTACTGTGATCTAGGCCACGTACTGTGACAGGTGGTACCCCAGTGCCTAGTCATTCGTTGGAAATCCATTCTCCCTACGTGCCTGTACGGTTTTGATTGTGCCCAACTATTGCTGAAACGTGAGATGCAAGCATTTCAGCTAGATTCTAGTTTACTTTCTGTAGACACTATTATAATATCAGAGGATTTTGATATAAAGTGTTTTAGCTATCGTAAGGTAAAAACCCGACATGTTTATTTGTGGCGTGGTCTTACGAGATGCTTTTGTTTTCAAAGGATTTTGAAACTTTAATAATCAATTTGAGTGTGATTTTCTCACGCTGGTTTTCCAGACTGACTCGGGTATTATTTTATATGATGCTCGGGTCAGACCGAGTATTATTAGGTTACAGGATATGATGATGTGGAGCTCAGGAGACGAGTTGGATGACGATACGTACTCTCGTACTTGCTATTATTTTTCCGCTGTGTATTCAGTTGTATGATATTGATGTGATGTACTCTGATGATGTATTTGGATGTATATATATATACAGATACAGTTTGATTTGTGTAAAGATCTGTTGATATATATTATATTTTATTCCGCTGCGTATGTGAGATTCTGCTGTTGTTTTCTATTTTTCTTCTTCTACCTCTTCTTCTTAACTAAAATGGTCCGGTTTTTCGTGTTAGAAAAACTCGGGTTGTTACACTTGGTATCAGAGCTTAGGCTAGCGATAACCTTGGCTCTGATGGGAATTTTGAGAGTATTAATAGATATGAGCGCGTATTTGTTAGTGAATATAAAATGGTTTTATATTGTGTTGGTTGATTTATTGAGTGGCATATGAACCTTCGTCGGCACAGTCTGTGCAACTGTATCGAAGGGGTTTCTAAACACTCGAATAGAACAATTCGACACAATATTGTTTTGAAACGGGTAGATGAAATAATTTTACCCGGAAAATGTATTTTGATATAAAAGAAATATTTCTTTAAATTATTATATATTTGGATGTTTGGATGAAAATATTCTGACAAATTAAAATTGGAAAAAATATGGTAAGATTGTAAAATCGGAATGATTTACTTAACCAATGGATATTTGTATAAATATGAATTGTACAAATGAATTATAATTAAAAATTTGATTTAATCAAACGGTAAATTTAAACCCTGGATATTTGGAAATGTTTTCAAAGTGTTTTGAAGATAAACACAAGCATTATTATTTTGGAAAGTATTTCTGAAAGGAAAATTGTTTCAAATAAATTTTTGAAAGGGATATAGCAATAAATTCATTTCAGTTGCTGGAAATAATTCGGAGGATGACGGCCGCATCTTCAGAATTTATTTTCGAACTCCTGAGTGACGAATTGCTGCCAAATTGATTTATTCAGAAAAGCTAGTTGTTTTTGAAATTTAAAAAGGAAATTTGTTTTGTTTTTGAAATTTCAAATGAAATTTGTAGGGAATAAAAATCCAGAATTGGCTTAAAAACGTGAGAAGTGTGATTTTGGAATAAGTGGAGATTTCAAAATGATTTGAAACTAAAAGCCGGGTACATAAGAATTCTAAATCTTTATTTGAATCAGATGGAGAAATAAAATTAAGTTGAGACAAATGAGCTTAAACTAAGTTTAATTTTGAGTTGGATTTGAAGCAAACTGAGAAAATAAATCCAGTTGTATTTGGATTGTTGGGATCAAATTGAAATAAATTGTGATGGAAATGATATTAAGAGAATAATATGATTTGACTGAAGTTAAGTTAAATAAAATTAAATTGTAATGAAATTCAGTTGAATTATAAATAATATTGAGTGAAATTAAAATCCTTACATTAACAAGTAAGAGTAAGATGAATAAGAGATGTGCAGTTTGGAATAGAGATTTGGGTTAAATTAAATTTAGCTTGGATAATGGTAAAGGAATTAAATTTATTGGAAAATTAAATTAATGGTGGCTTGAATGGGAAGTTATAGCTAAGTAAATAAATTTGTTTGGTATTTTGGGAATGAATAATGGAGTTGAAGTATAATAGTGATAATTTGAATTGTAAATAAATTGCAAGTAAGTAGAAATGGATTGAAGTAGACTTGTTAGTAATAAAATACAATTCAGAAATAAATTATCAAATGCGGATTAGAATTTATATTGGATTCAGTGAATTTACCAATTAAATTATAAGTGTAATGGAAAAAAATAAATTGAATTGGAATCAATTCAAATTGGTTGTAAAACCCAAATAATCATTTATTCATATGGATATGGACGAGGCTGCATTAAATAAAGCGTCGTTTGACGTAAACAAGGAAGTTAAAATTCTATAAGTTGATAGAAGTTAAATAGATTGATTTTGGGATCAACTGAATTAAATATGAGTTTGTTTTGCTAAAATGAATCGAATGTGAGAATTGAGTTGTAAACAATTTAAATTAATGGTGGAACCCTATAAATTGTTTATAAGTGTTGATTAACTTGCATTGCTTATTAAAAACGCTTATGTTGCTAGTTAAATATGAAAAATGTTGTTAAGTTGCATGATTTTGGCACTTACATCTTTAAATTAAGTAAGTACAGGTTCGGGGAAGCCGTATAGCTGATTTTGGGTTGCACTAATTGCTAAATAATAAGCCGCTTGCTTTAAAATGCTAAAAATGAGGTACGCTTACGCAAAAGAATTCAAAATAGGAAATATGAACTGTTTATATTGATATATTGTGATTTCCGGCCTGAGGCCGATGTATATATACATATTTGTGCATCCTGCGATATCGCAGAAGTCCCTCCGTACAAGGGAGACTTTGCCAAAATTTTCCGTAAATTTTGGGAGTTAGAAAATTTTTGAGATTTTTGAAATTTTTCATTAACGATAAATAATCTAAATTGGTTAGCAAATGAAATTGGAACTAGATATTGGAATCTAATTCAAATGTAAATGTAAGGATAAGTGAAATTGAGGGAACTAAAGAAGTGAAGTTTGCGAATAAACTGTTAATTGAAATTTAAATTAATTAGTAAGTGCAACTAATTAAATATTCGGGTGAAAGCCAAATTGAAATCAAATGGAATAAGTATTTATATTTGAAATGAAGTGGTAAATTGAAGTAAATCGAAATTCATATGAAATTGGAATTCGATTTGAATATATACACTTCAGTGGTGAAGAAGTAGATAAATATAAGAAAATTTATATTGAACTTAAAAATTGAAGAATGAAATTCTTAAGAAAATTGGTATTGGAAATATACTTAGTAATTTTGGAATGGAAAAATATATATACTAAGTGAATAGTTGAATGAAGACTAAAACTGAAGTTTTGAAATGGAATAGTTGTGAATAAGGGGATAACAATCAAAAGGAATGTGAATAAAAGAAAATTGATATAATTGGTAATCAATTGGGCTAATTACGTAAGGTGTACGTATATTATTTATTCGCATAGCTATTTGATCCGGATTCGAACACAGAATTTCGAGATAGTTTTATCGATCCGAATCAGGATTTTTCACTCGATTTTCAACGGCGAACCTGGATATGGATTGTTGATTGATTCTGGATATTCTCTATCATAGTTTGTGGCTATGCAAGGAGAATGACGGTTTCTAATCAAGAAACCAGATCTGAGTCCGCACTAGGAAGTCGGGTGGACAATACTAGTTCGGAAGTGGAATTGTGTGATCGATTGAGTGATCGAATGTGATATTGCGTACGGATGATATATGTGCATCGTACGGGCTTAAGTAAAGCAAATATTGAAAATTTGTAAAGAAATTGATAAAATGACTTTGGAATTGTGATTGAATATTATTGCTTAGTAGGATATACAGGTGTATAAAAGCAATAGATAGATTGGGATTTTTGATTTAGAAGCTAAAATTTAATGGCCCGACAAAAAGGTATGTATTTGAATTTCTATATGAAATTTGATTGGGTTTTTGATCCAGCCACTTGGCTTTTTGTTTTCTTTTTGAGATTGGGAGGCCGTAGAGCCATTTTGTAGTAGTACCGAGCTAGCCGCGCAAAGGAGACGCTGGCGAAATTTTTCGGAAATTTAGGAAGTTAGAAAAATTTTGGAAAATTTTGATAAATTAAAATTTGAATTCAAATTTAAATTTGAATGGATAAGCAGGTGGTATGGGTTGAACTTATGAATAAGTTTGGGAAGTTAAAGGATGATTAGTGTATCATTAATAAAAGAATTGTTATGGAAAGTTGTTAAAACTATTTGGATTGGGAAAAAGAACGGGTATCGAATCATTTTTCTTAACTGGTAATTTCGGGGACGAAATTCTTTTAAGGGGGGAGGAATGTGACGACCCGGAATTTTTGAGCATTTGAAATTGGAATATTTAATTAATTTTAAATATTCAGAGGTTAATTATAAACTTAAATTTCAAATATCACTGTTTATTGGATGATTTAATTATTAAATTAAATTATTTGAAGTTGGATAAAATAGTAAATCTGGTATTCTAAGTTAATTAAAAATATTTTGAAAGCTCGTAAAATTCATATTTATAATACTGAAGGTGATAGAACTTTTAAATTTGAATTTAAAAGTGTTTTGTTCAGTTTTTAAAATATATCGTTTAAATTGATTTTAAAAATGGCCTTCCGAGGCACAGTCTCGGAATTCGACGAAACCAGTTCCATTGGGTCCGTAATATTGTATTATTACCGGATTTCAAATTTCATAGTGATCAGAAGTGTTGTGTGAGCATACGATATGTAAACGCGTTGGAATTTATTCGAGAATTCAAAATATAATCTGTATTGTTGACTGGTCTAGATTTCTTCACATTAGAGCCTTCCTGATCCTTCTCCAATACGCTTCTTCATTTAATAATTTAAAAAGGGGTAGATATTTTTCTTCGTTTAGAAAACAAAACGAAGTTTCCGCGAGAATCCAAATTTCGTTCGTTCCTAAATATGTAAGAAAATCATGGTTGCTATTCAAAATCAAACCGCTATTCAAGTAACCGACCTTATCTCTTTCTTTCTTCATTCTTAAGCCAGATAACGAAAGAAAATTTTAGAACACGTGTTCACCTAGTAGAACACGCGTCCCCCTTAAAAGTAAACAACCGAACTCCTCTTTCTATTTTCGAAGACAAAAATCTAAGTACAGAAAATAAATGGTCGTTCTTCTTAACCCAAATCGAGTTTAACTTCTCGAAGCAAATTGAAGCAATCGAACAACAAGGGGTAGCGATCGAATCGGGAACGGCAGCAGATCGCGAAGTCGGCAGTTCGTCGATTATTGGTTGCTAGGGTTGGCTGGCGCTTCAATCTATGCGCGATGAAGTCGCGATGTTCTTGTAACTTCGAGACAGTGGCATCGAACTCGGCGTAGTTAGTGGAGTCTCGAGGGGAGGCGTTCGATCGTGAGCGGGGCGCTGAGGGCTTTGAGACGCGATTCAGTCGAAAGAGTTCAACCATGGCCATCGCTAGTAGCTCGCGATCACTTAGGGGTGGCTGAGTTGTTGGGAAACGAGGGAGGGATGGTGCAGCGAAGTTAGACAGTGGCAATCGGGGGAGACTCGTACTCGAGCTTGAGATGTTGGAGGCAGTGAGGTATTTCTCATGTTCGAATTGGTAATTTATTTTCTCAACTAAATATTAAGGTGAGTATAAATATAGATATACAGAAAATTTTATTGACAGTAAGATATTTAAGACAATCCCGTTTTAATAAATATTTGTATTTATGAAAACAGAAATTTGGTTATATTGAAAGGAAACCAGTTAAAATATAATCATCAGTTTAGAATTAAATCACCGGTAATTAATTTAAAAGGAAATTGGTTATTTGATTTGTTTCGAATATTAATCAATGGTATAAATGTTTATACAAGGTTTATAGTCATGGAAACAAGCTGATTGGTTTGGACTGCAAATTTAAAAGCAAAAGGTGAGTTAATCTCACTCAGTTGAATTATATTTTTAATTTAAATGGTTAAATTTAAATAATTGATTGGATGATTGCATTGATTGAATATGCTATATTATATATATAGTAGTATATAGCAATATATACATATTGGCATATGTATATATTTGAATTGTTGATATTCCCGCATTTATATAGCGGATGAGACCCTATGCGCCGCATAATAGCGGATGATTTATATAAATCCCATATACCGCGATATTCCATTTTGAAGTGGAATTGGTATTGTGCTAACGTTTGTGGATGCAGGAAAACAGGTTGGAGGGATCCAACTGGATTCCTCAAAATTATTTAGATTATTTGATATTCTGTTCTATGAATATTGATATCCTGTGATGATTTTATTGATGATTGAAATATTGGATGATATGGTTGGATTGAATATTTCAATAAAAGGAGTTATCAAAATATATTGAATTGGATTTTGAAAAAAATAAAAGAGTAAAGTAAATAATTTAAGTGAATTGGAATAAGGAAATTTCGAAATAACAAGGGAAATATTAACTTTAAACTAAAGTAATATAAAATTTAAAGAATAAAGGATTTATTTTGAATGTAAGGATTAAATTTAATTAAAGGCTAAAGAAGGAATTTTGGAAGTTTAAAATTGGTATTTTCAGTTAAAAAGGGTTTTAACTCAAATAAAGGAATAAATCTAAAAGTTAATGTATTTTGAAATAAATGAAGTAGTAAAGGAAATTTATTTCAAAGTAAAGTAAAGTAAATTGGAAAATCAATTGGAAATTGATTTAGTTGTTTAAAATTGGAATTTTAAAAGAGAAGTGAGATTTTGGAGATATAAACTGGGTTTATAAAGTAAAATAAAATATCAGTGGATATTTGAATATAAATTCAAGATGGGGATTTATAAAAAGATATGGTTTGGTTTAAAAATAAATGTTGGTTTATTTTTAAAAAGATGGAAATGAGAAGTGTATTTCTCTGGATAGCCAAGTACGTTTTCAAAGCAATTTTAAATAATAAGTTAAAAGTTTTAAGTATGTTTTAAAAAGCATGTTTTAGAAAATTGATTATTTCTAAAGTAAGTATTTTCAAAAATATATTATTGTAGTAATTATATAAAAGTGATTTGGTATTATATTTTAAAAAGAGAAATTTAGTTTATATTTGTAAAGTGGTTTCATTTTAAATATTTCTTAAGTATATATTTTGTTAAGGTATTAAAGTAGTTTCTTTTAAATTTCAATATTATTAAGTATATTTATAGTAAAGTGTTTTGAGATTAATTTAAAATCTAAGTGTTTTGTACTTGGTGTTTCAGAGAAATAAATATTTGGAAATGTATTCCGTAAGCGGAAACTGTTTGAAATTGTTTTCAAAAGGAGTTTGAAAATTTGGAAATATATCTTGGAAAGATATTTGGGCAAATAAATAATGTGGGAAATTATTTAATTGTGTGATGGTTGCTTGTGGATGTTAATTGATAGTTAAATAACCGACTATCAATATTGGCCAATGCGCTGATCGTTTCGAAGAGACCGGGATCGAGTTTCCGTATACCGGGATTCTAGGTCTGGAGACTCGAATACCACTTCGATTCGGTTTGTACGTTTCGTGTAACGACTTCGGAGTCGAAGATGGAGCTGTGAAGTGCAAGGGCTAGTCGCTACTAATCCTGAGGATATTTCCAAAATGGATGTAGTAGGAGTAGTGCCTTCGGTTCTGTTCAAACCCAGAACGGACTGGTATGGACGAATGCTTGCGAAACATCGTCAGCGGACGATGGGCATTCTAAGGGATATGTTCTCTAAAAGGTATCGTTTAGCCTCGAACCTCATCAACCGGGAATGACTGAAAATCAGGGGTTATGCAGCAAGGCTTCGTGGGTAGCTCCCACTGGAGGGTAAGGTCATCCCTGTCTAGATGTCCCTTTTTATTTCGGCTTAGTGGTGCGGTTGCTGATCCCAAACGTGGGGTGATTTTATTCGGGATCATCCAGTAAGGGATGGTTCCGGCCTTGTGTTGCAGGGGAGCGGGCGTACTCCTCGGTACTGTGATCTAGGCCACGTACTGTGACAGGTGGTACCCCAGTGCCTAGTCATTCGTTGGAAATCCATTCTCCCTACGTGCCTGTACGGTTTTGATTGTGCCCAACTATTGCTGAAACGTGAGATGCAAGCATTTCAGCTAGATTCTAGTTTACTTTCTGTAGACACTATTATAATATCAGAGGATTTTGATATAAAGTGTTTTAGCTATCGTAAGGTAAAAACCCGACATGTTTATTTGTGGCGTGGTCTTACGAGATGCTTTTGTTTTCAAAGGATTTTGAAACTTTAATAATCAATTTGAGTGTGATTTTCTCACGCTGGTTTTCCAGACTGACTCGGGTATTATTTTATATGATGCTCGGGTCAGACCGAGTATTATTAGGTTACAGGATATGATGATGTGGAGCTCAGGAGACGAGTTGGATGACGATACGTACTCTCGTACTTGCTATTATTTTTCCGCTGTGTATTCAGTTGTATGATATTGATGTGATGTACTCTGATGATGTATTTGGATGTATATATATATACAGATACAGTTTGATTTGTGTAAAGATCTGTTGATATATATTATATTTTATTCCGCTGCGTATGTGAGATTCTGCTGTTGTTTTCTATTTTTCTTCTTCTACCTCTTCTTCTTAACTAAAATGGTCCGGTTTTTCGTGTTAGAAAAACTCGGGTTGTTACAAAAACATACACGGAAGTAATTCTGGTTATTGTAGACACTATTAAGAGTAAAATTTCCTGTCTCTTATGGCTTTCATTTTTACATTAAATCCTAGCTAATATTATTGTAGAAATATTCATGAACTAAGCCTAAGTATGATCGACTTATTAGTGATTTTTGGATTATATAGCCCATTTGTCTTTCAGGTTTTGATTCCTTGCTATAAGCATGATTAACATGTACCATACCCATTTGTAAGTGGTTAAATCAAATGTGTAATGACCTCAAAGTGGAGACCATCGAGTTTATGTGTCCCCATAAGCTTTTCCAAGTGTAGAAATATCCAAACGCGATAAATACATATATCTCGAACACATGGCGTGCGTTGCAATCTAAAAGCTTACTCCTAGCCCCGCACTATGAAAGGTACAAGTATTAAACTTTTAGTGACTACTTCACAAATTTGTTGTTGATTTTAACTTTCTATAAATCTTTTAATGCAGAAAACATGGTCTACTGTTTGTTTTCCATATAGAAAAGAATGAGGTTTATGTTTTTGATCCACAGGCCGAACAAATGTAAATTTGAAATTAGACCACAAGTGAACATGTAAGTTGTTTTTTTGGTTGAACACTAATCTCACCTACACTATTATGAACATTTTCCTTTATATGTAGGACCTATAAACTTATAAGGCATACGGTGGCAAATCTCAAGGAACTACATTGAAATGGAAGACTATAAAGGTGATTGGTTTTCTAACAAAAAGAAAAAAAAATTGTATGTCATTTATGATATAAATTCATTTTAAATTGACTATTAAGTTAATTTATAATATTTTTATAGTGTCTGCAACAATCTAGATCAACCTATTGTGTATATTATGTGATAAGGTATATTTATGAAATAGTAAAACACCACCATCAAAGCATCGATTTACGTAAGGTATCCCTTTAGTTTATTTTCCTTCATTTTCATGTTAAATAATTATTTGAATAATGTTTAGAAATAATCTCTCAAATTCAGGACTTTGTAAAAGATGGTTCTTATAACTAACAAGAGATGGATGAGGTTTGCGATAATTTAGCTGATTATATCATGCATAACGAGATGTAGTTGTCACTTTGGTCCTATGGGTAAGTTTCCTCCATCTCCCAAATTATGTGATCAATTTTATTTATACATGCATGTATTAGAAAACTATTTCATCCACAACTTATTTTTAAAGAAAAACTATTTCATCCGAATGAAAATACATTATATTACTATAATATATTGCAAAAATAATTGGAACTTAAATGATTAAGATCACTTACGTCAAAATTTGCATCATTCATTCATACCCAAACATATTTTAAAAGAAAGAACTCAATACCATTTAAAAAAATGGTTGAGGTCTCTTAAGTCAATTATTGATGCTTAAATGGTTGAGATATCTTATGTCAACAAATGCGTGTTCGTAAGGCAAAAAATAGGAAAGTGTATAACTAAAGAAAAAGAAGCAAACGTGTGTATGTAAGGAAAATAGGAAAGTGTACTATGTCTTGTGATTAAGATCAAGAAGTGAGCAAAGTACAACATGCTTAAACATTATTTAAAAAGGGGATCATATCTAAAGAAAAGCAAGATGGTGAGAAAGTAGAGTTTGCTATAGCGATTTCTTGAAATACAGAACATGGGTACCTTGCATTATTCAATCTGCATGATTGGTTATATGTGAGTTTAAAAGTGGCTATAGTTATGCGAGAGTTTAAGGTGGAAATCTAACAATTTAATATTTGTAAGTGACAGTCATTTAGTATATGTGAGTTTAAAAGTGACAGTCATTTAATATAAGTGAGTTTAAAAGTGACAGTCATTTACTATAATATTTGAAAGTGTCAGGAGATGTATTTTTATATATACACATAGATCATAGATGTGAGGGAATTTATGTGCTTATATATTTATGTATATCTCTGGGTAAGAGTATTTATTCATATCTATGAATAAAAAATCCGCTTTAGATATAAGAGAGGAGAAAGTGATGAAAGCCTATACGGGCTGGATCGTGTAGTGTATATGCAAGTTTATGTGGAAAAATATATGATGCAACTAAATAATATTAATCTAAGTAAATATAGAATAATCATACCAGGAATTTTATACTGGTTCGGACCTCCCGTCCTACGTCCAGTCCCGAAGCTCCTCTTCGAAAGTTCCTTTCACCAAATAACCCTCACTTCACCTGGAGGAACAGGTTTACAATAGTAGAGTTTCTTTGTCAACTATGTATTCTCTATTACACGGATTTTGACTATATAGTACAATTGAACTTCCTATATCTCTTGGATGATTGAATACAATATTGTTCGAGAGAATATAGAAGTGTATGATCTTAGATTTTCAGATTGGATAGCAAGTAGATGATTAGAACAAGAGATGATCAAGATAGAGAGTCGAGTTGTAAGGTAGTCAGGTGTATCCTTTCTCTTGGTTCCTGATGCTATATATAGTTGTAGATAGGTATGTTGAGTAGTTGCATCCATTAATGAGTGCTCTATAGTTGCTTCTGTTGATGATGAAGAGTTGCAGCGAAGAGAAGCGAAGATGTCTTTTCAAATGCAGCAGTTGTAATTTGAATTTTAAATTTTGTGTTCAGCATCAGACGTCTGGTATTTGTTTCAGACGTCTGGCTATATATATTTTTTGTATACAGTAGCCTTTCAGACGTCTGAGTGCATCAACCAGACGTCTAATCCTGTCTGTTTTGTATTCCAAAGGATTTCTTTAGACGTCTGGCTAGTGCACCCAGACGTTTGAAAATTGTGCATGTTTACTCTGTGCATCTATCTTGTTGCTCCATCGATCCTATCAACTTGTAGTATCTTGTATTGTTCTTTGCACCTTGTTCTTGTTTTTCTAGTGATGTTGTTCTAGCAAGTTCCATGCATATGTACATTTAATTTTCATTGAATAGTTGTTGTCATTAAAACCATGGATTTGATTTCCTAACAAGTGATAGTTATGTGAGAGTTTAAGGTGGAAAACTAACAATTTAATATTTGTATGTGGCAATCATTTAGTATATGTGGGTTTAAAAGTGAAAGTCATTTAGTATATGTGAGTTTAAAAGTGATAGTCATTTAATATAAGCGAGTTTAAAAGTGATTGGTTCAGAACAATAAATTATATACATTACACACTCTGAGATGACAGAAAAGCATAATGAAGATTTTAAAGTCTGGGTTTTAGGCTTTTAGCCACTCTTAAAATTAGTATCAAAACAGAACATTATGTAACTCTGAGTTCATGCATGGCCACTGTTCATTTACATGTTCACCTAACCATGTATTGACCAGGGAAAATATATTTTTTATATGTTATTTTCTGCTTTGTACGGGGGATGGTTACAAATTTATTTTTTGGTCATTTAGTTAAGGATTCATCTAATGGGAAGTGCAGTTCACATCACTAAAAGCTTTTGTTGCATGTATTGCTTTGGTCACAAGTTTTTAGATTAAAATGTACTAATTAAAAATATATAGATGTTTGGCCATAACAATTGTAGTTGACACTGCAAATATGAAGTTGATGAGTTACAGCCAAAAAGAGTGAACGTTGGAGTCTTTGCAACTATGACCTAAAAGTAGTAAAATCCAGACATAAATGTTGATATTAAGTTATTAATACGTAATTTGGTAAAGACGCCAAAATCTAGAATAATGCTTTAATAAATCAAATGATACCATTTTGAGAATGTATACCTGCTGCTGTTATGTGCAAGGAACCAAATCTAGCCAGCTTCATCTGCTGCTGCATTAAACAAAAAATACCAATTCCTACAAGATAGAATATTAGATGTAAATATGACTAATTTTAGCATAAAAAACACTTGGGTTTGCTCCGATTTGTAGTTAAATAGAAATTTGACATCTATTCTTGAATTCAGACAGACATCTAGCGAACAACGTGTGCGCATCTGTGTGTGCATGTTAGAATCTTCTTTAATCCAAGAAATCCCAAAAATAATTTGAAACAAGAATGTTTTATACTCTAGTCAGATCAAGTTGGGCTAGATATTTCAACAAAAATACAAAACAGTTATTCATTTTCAACTTTATTTGCAGAAAGCTGCAACAAAGTAAATTATTTTAGCACTTACCAAGTAAGCAAACCAATATGTGTTTGGAACATCCTTGATCTCATAGCTCCGAAAAAAGTCTAGTGCTACATGGAATAAGAAGCAAGCTGCGTTAGCAAGTGTAAGTTCAGCCTCCTAAAACTGAAACAGATCACGATAGTACTCTATAATAGGGAGGAAGATCAATATGTTACAAATCAAGTTCCCAATGGAAAATAAACATTTGGAAATTAGCCCATTTCCCAGATTCCAAACTTGATGCACTACAAATCCTCGACATCTCTTATTTAAAACACCTGATCGTTTTCACCATTAAATCAAAAATTTATATTCTTCCCAACAAAATTCATATGTTATATATTTCTATAAAGTTTTTTTATTGCAAATACTACAAAGATATTTATAGTTCAAAGTAGTTATTGCAAATAACTGCATCTATTGCAAACAATTGCATCTACAAGAGCTTTGAAACGAAGATGCAAATATTTGTGCTTATCTCAAATTTAAAGATGCATAGGCTGGCACGAACTCTCATTAGATATAAAGATGACTAATCAAAAGAGTATTTTTTTACCCTTAAATTATTCCATTACCCTTTAATTTTATTCAACAAATGACTAATCAAAAGATTAGTGCTTAATTGCAATTCTACAATCAAATTGAGTGAACCAAATATTATTTTGCGGCTAAGTATTGCAATAAATATAAACTAAAATCTACAGAAGGATAATGCATAAAGCTTCATCTGGTGAAAATGAGATCCTAAGACTGCTTGTTTTCACATTGGTAGCTCAGATGTTGATAAATATTGAAATTGTAACATGGAAGAGTGGGAAGAATTCATGCTTTTCTCTCTCTCTTCCTCTTCCTCTAAAAAGTAACCACCCTCTTATAGATGATTTTATATAATGATAAGGAAATTTCACCTTCCGCTATCTCATGCCTTTTTAGGTATTTACTTAGAACACAAAACATTAATTTTAAAGCCAAACAATCGATAAACTTACACGAGTATGCGTTAAAAACAGGAGAGAAATTTTCACATAGTCAAAATAATGACTTAAGACTAAATTAAATTTGGTCCCATTATGCTTAAATTTTAATAATCAAGATACTAACGTCAAATAAAAGGAGCACTAACATACTTATTTTACCATAAAACATGGTAGCCAAAAATGTGTCTGGTAGCATTTTTAAAAGGATGAAACAACTACAAAAGGTTAACAATACATAGAACATGCATTAGAATAAAATCAAGTTTCTAACATGAAAGATTAGCCATACATAAAAACCTAAAGTGGTCCGCACTAAATTTTATTCTTTTAATAAGTGAAAGTAAAATTGCAACCGACTGTTCATCACTGATGTATGAGTAAAAATCATTTTAAAAAATTAATTGGGCATTCCACTAATATAGCATTGAATAAAATTGAAATAATTAAAATAAGCGTTTCAAGGATGTCGACGATTATCTGGCTAAAGCACTGAAAAAAAATACCTGAGACTGTGACTGCCACAAGAAGCAACAGACAAAAGCTCATCTGGCTAAAGCACTGAAAAAAAATCAAATAATGGTCTAAAATTCATTTTGAGTAACCTAAACCATATGTTGAGTGATCAATATATACTTTCATTTTAATTCGTTGGCTAAAAATATTTAATTTACAGCTACTATAGCATAACATAAATAAATTAGTGATGCTACAGAAGTACTATCTACATGCATTGGTAAAAACCACTTTCATAAATGTAAAGGTCTTACCAGAAGCTGGAATTCTCGCGCATGGATTATTAATCTCTAATTCTTTGTCGTGGCTGTTGATGGTTAGCAACAAAATTCTGCAGTAGTACTTGGACTGTTTGGTGTAGTGCTTCACGCCTCTCTATAATGTACAAAGCTCTCCTCTTTCCAATACCCTGAAATGTCAAAGGCGTTTCTCATTTAATCGAGAAATAATAATAACATGTTTACATGGAGCCATAGAGATCAAAGACTTATAGGCGAGCTTTTAAACTTTAGCTTCATAAGCTCCTCGTTGCAATAAAAAAAAGAGAAGAGAATAAGAGTACTTTAGAAACTTATGCTACAGACAAACTAACTCATCAATATGCAATAAAAAAGGAAAAAAAAAGAGTACTTTAGAAATTTATGCTACAGACAAACTAACTCATCAACATGCAATAAAAAGAAGAAAATAAGAGTACTTCAAAAACTTATGCTACATACAAACTAACTTATCAATATATCGAACGATTCATATTACTTACCCACTTGCACTATTTATGAAATTTAAGCATTCTTGAATTAGTGATTTCTGAAAAATACAATAGCATTCAAGTTATATGCTATCATGGCATGCTTTTAAGCTATTAGTTATGTATATGTTACAACTAAAGAAAAATTTAATATGAGTTTAAATATATAAAATAAAAATCTTTAATTTAGTGCTGTGAACTTTGAGAATGTCCTGGGGGTGTACCGATTTCTTCAACTTCAGATGAGGAGTTTTAGGAGTTTTTGGCGGTGGCAGAATGACGTAGGCGGTAGCCAAAACGGCGTAGGCGGTGGCCGAAACGACAATGGTCTACTTGAACAAAATAATATTGAAAATGTGTTCCAAAAATGTCGCTGTAAATTTCCATTAGTTCATTGTATCTTTAATTCAATCATCCTAGCTAAACCTTACGACCATAAACATACCATAACAAGTTAAAAAAACATTAAATACTAATAAAGGAAACTCCAATTTCATGTTTAAGATAGACTAAAATAGTCTGTATCAGAACCAAATTTGGACATATCCATCTTACCTTAGTTTTATAAATGATTTTAACAGCCACAACCTCTCCTTTCATCTCCCCTTTCTTGACCTTGGCCTCGCAAGTATGACCAAAATGTCCTAACTTCTTTAATTACCTCATACATAGCTCCAAAATTCTTCCCGTATCCAAATCTCTTGTCCAAGTTTGTAACTTCTCCATCTCCATTTCCAGCATCATTATTCTCTTCATCCTCCAAAATTGTCCCTTCTTTAGGCTTTTTAGTGCCGTGCCTTCTCGCCAGCGCCGCCTTGATGTGCTTAGCTAGGGATGGAGGAGGAAACGGCCGTCGAAAAAGCCGACTTGGGGTCTTCGTTCTCCCCGAAGAAGGGGAAGGGGCTACACCGTGAGGATAAGGGCTTGGCCATGCTGATGAGGCAGCTGAAGGAGCTATAGGAACAGTGGCTATGGCGGTTGCGCCTACGGAATCATCGCCGGAGGCTGGGCTTGCCTTGTCGTAGCATTGACCCATTGATTTGAGTGCTTGATTAGGATTTTAGAATTTGATTTTGATCTTAATTTTAGATAGAGAGAGAAAGTGAGAAAGATCTAAAGTGAGAAGGAACTAAAATTTTAGAATTGGAGGCGCGATAACCTAGTTAGAAAGAGGAAATAAAATGAACGATGAATTGTTGTCCGTTAGAAATGGAATAAGTAATCAGGAAATAAAATTACAGTCCTATCCATGTTACTTTTAACTATTTACAAAATTACCAGATTTTACAACGATAATAACCGTGACAAACGTTTGTAACGGTTATATCTGTTAGAAATTTATAACAGTTATTACCGTTACAAATTGAAAGCGGAAAAGTGTTACAAAATAGGTTGTTTGGTGTAGTGAAAGAAACCATTGTTTGTTTCCAAATACACACTTCTGGAAGAATTCTAAATGGTTAAAGCTTTCACCCATAATCATCTTCCTTCTATGAAGCAGCTTCAAGCTCTTCTCCGAAACATGACCCAATCTGAGATGCCAAAGTCTGGTGGCATCCAAAGCTCATAAACTATCAACTCCAACATATGACCCTCCAAGAACTATAGATCCTTTCAGCAGATAAAGATTAGGACCATTACTCCTTTCATCAATATAAGAGCACCACGTGTCATCTTTAAGCATTCGATGACTCTATCGTAATTCTATAACCCAAAGATACAAGTTATCCAAAAGATAAAAGAGATTTCCTTTAACCTGGAACATAGCGGACTCCAATTATAGTGCGCACCACACCATTATGCATGCGAATACGCACCGATCCTTCTCTTAATGACTTGCAAGTAGCATCATTCCTCATCAATATAGCACTTCCCTCCTTATCTGTATAAGAATAGAAATACTCCTTCCTACGCATCATGTGGAAAGACACTCTTGAATCCAGCACCTAAGGTGAGATACATCAGAAACAGATGCAATTAGCACATCATCAGAAACAACTTTCTCTACCACAATAGATGAAGAACAACCCGCTTCATTCCTCTTCCTCAAATCCGGACAAGCTTTCTTCCAGTATGACACCTGCTATCTCTAGACTTGCCTCTCCAACCATTTCCAGGCTTTCTTGACTTAGAATGCCCTTTGAAATTAATCTTCTTCTTCTCCTTTCTTCCTCTTTCTATGAACAGTCCTTGACTTCTACTAGCTTCACCACTTTCACTTATAAAAGCTTCGTTTGATCTCTTATCTCTTCACTCAGGAGTCCCGTCTTCCAACTTCTAATGTCAACGTGCTTTTGCCATAGATCTAGCTGTTAGCGAATACCGCGTATCGCTATAGAAGAGAGCACAATACCACCATTGCCTTTTGCTCCTTGTCCACATTTAAATCAAGAACTTTCATAATCGTCATCAAGACATCAAAGAAGTTAAGATGTGCTTTCAATGACATACCTTCCTGCATCTTGTAAGTGAAGAAAGTCTTTAACAAAATCAACCTATTTGTAAGCAACTTCTTCATGTAGAGGTCCTTTAATTTCTTCCATAAGCCTCTAGCGTTAGTTTCACTACTAATCTCTGAGATGACATTCTTGCTCATGACCAACTAGAGGGTAGTAAAAGCTCATTCTTCCATCTCTTTCCATTCCAATTCTGAGATATCTACTGGCAATGATTCTACGACAAACACAAACTAATGAACATGATTTCTTCTCAACACCGCCTTCATCTTCCACTGCCACTTCTCAAAATCATTATCTCCATTCCACTTCTCTATAGCTAGCCGCAAACCACATGCTATATATGAACCCCTAGTGTAGGGTGCATACTCCGGGGTAGGTCTAACCTCACTTCCATCTCCAGATCATGCCATCTTATCGATCACCTTCTAGTCCTGAGCTTTAATAACAACCTTCAATGCTCATATACCGACTGTTGGGATAGATTTTCACACAAATGACTGTAAATCAATCCAAATAAATGTGGAAGCAATAAGATCATGTTGTAGTTTGATAAAACAAACAGAATCAAGAGAATAAAATAGCAAATCACCGAAGAAAGTTTCACTATCGCAAGATAGTGTACATCAACTTTGCGGAGAGAAGATTTTATTATTTCTAAGAAAAGAGAATTTTAGAAGATTGATAATGGAGGCTAAGAATAAGTATAAAAAATACAACTTGAGATGATGATTCTACTCATGCTAATCTTTGTTTTTATATAGAGATTATTACTTAGGGTTGAACTAATTGATTTATGGTCATAAATCAATGTCTCATCAATTCTCCTATTCATATGAGAATGTTTATCCATTTGATTTTCCAGTTCCTTCCAATTTACATTCGCCTGATAAGATTCCTTCTTTATTCAGCTAATTAGGGAATTAATTGATTACTTCAATCTCCCAAAATGATTCTTCTTCTTGAATGGGCAATTTATTGCTCTCTTTAATGTTATAAAAGAAGCAAAATATTTAATTATTCATCTTAAATATCTTTCAAATCTTCTACAACTAAAAATATTGTATCCCTGAAATCAATAATATCTTCCAAATCTTCTTCGGTGTGAAAGTATTGTATCACCAAATCTAACAAGTGTGTCTCTTGTATTTTGTACATATAAGATGCATACCAAGTGTTATAAATTTTGACAAGTTAAAAATGTTATTTTTCATCAATATTTTCCTTCTGTTGTCAAATAGCACACTACTTTTGTATGCATGTTTTATCCAGAGAAATGCTAAATACTCAATAATTTCAATATGTGGGTTTATTTACTATTTTTCATATGAATTTCAAGGTCCATATTTTAATGGTATTAAACTATACAAAATGAGATCTTCACATTTTATTATATTCAAAGGTGTCACCTGCATATAAAAATCTAGACATGCAACTGATACGTATAAGTATCTATAGAATTATTGTGAATATATATTGGTGTTATGTGCTGTTTTAGAGGTTTAATAGTTGACGCGGTAATAATTGTTTTCTGACATTGTTTAAAATATCATTTAACATCTCAAAACAAGTATATATAGAATTTTATTGGCTTACCTAAGGATGGGAAATGAGTTTTAATTTATAGGCAAGGATTGTGCTACATATGCTGCATATGGTAGAATGTAAGATAATTGTTGATTGTGTTGTTCAGCTACATACACATATAATAGATCTACTTCATCTCTAATGCATTATGTTTGTTAAAAACTTTCCCTGTTGTTGTTGTGTAGCCTGTTCGAAATCACTTTGAGACTGTTAGTATGGAAAAAGAGCTATTGAAAGTTGTAAAGGTATTTATTTATTTAAAAAATCAAAAAATACTTGCTTATTGTGGAGAGCTAATGTGGTTGGGTTAACACACACGCGTTGTCTATTTGTTATTGCATTACTAACCGGATCCATTTACAAAAAAGTAACCAGAAAACCAAAGGAAAAAGGGAAAAAATACTTTCAAGCTTGTTCAAACCTTCCCTATGAACAAACTTTGCTTCATTCGATTAACAAGCTACTACAAGCAAAGCTAACTCTTTCGCAACCGAGTTAAGTAGATTTTTTGCTCGAACATAATTAAAAAGTTTGTATGGTAATAAAAAAATAGATGCGAAAGGATGTAGGTAACTAATTATGGAAATGTAGTCAAATAAGTGAAAATAGTGCATTAAGCACATGGAAATAGCATCACAAACATAAATATTTTTGAAAGAAAAACCTTATATATGGTCATATAATCTACGATAATAAACTGGATACATGAAGAATATGTTGTCGTTAGCATCTTAGATTATGTTGAAGTGATATTATTTTAGTAGAGATGAGTTCCCTCTTATAAAGACTTCTGTTGAATATTGCTTAGTTTCTTCAGTACTACCTAAGCACTTCTTAACACTAATACACTATTAAGCACCTTTTTCAGATGCTCTTTATACCTCTATTCTTTTGTTACTTGTATCTATAATTTGATATTTTTACAAGTTTACTTTATTTTTCTCCGATGAAATAACTATTTATTTGCTGTTGAAAGTGATTGTTATTGATATTTATATAGTTATGGTTTACACCAAAAATTGGCACAAACACCCAATAGAGATTTTATAGAGAAATAAATGAAGAATATTAAATGTAAACAGAGAGAATGTAGCAATAAAGCAATAAGAAGTAAGCAAATAACTGAGACACATCAGTTTATAGTAGTTTGGCGTTGTTTGCCTACGTCCACTTTGAAGAGATAGCTTTGTTAATCACTTTGTAAACTTAGTACAATAATGATCGGATTAAAATCTTTAGTTACAAAAGAGTACAAAGCAATAAGCAATGTAAAGATCCAAAAAATGAACAATTAAGTCTGTATTTATAGAGGAAGTTGGCGAAATATCTCTCTGAAAATTCGGTAGAAGGATCTCCAAAACCATAGGGGCCAACAGAAGGGATCGCATGGCCCAAATCCCAAGAAATAGGGATCGGAGTCGATCCCTATTTGGAGGAGTTTGGAGGTGCGATCCCTATGGGATCTTCTTCATTTTGTATTTTGCTTAGCCTTCAAGTTTCATGCCAATTGGATTAGTAGAACTTGAGTTATTGATCATTCTTTATTGCAACATGTTGTGTAACCTGATTCTGGCCGATCCCATGGAGGGAAGAGGGCCGATCCCTCTTGCTTACTCTTTTTTGGGTGCAATCCCTAGGGTAGACTCCCTAGGGTCCCCACATCTTGTTCCCAAAGTTTCATATGCATTGGACTTCTGGATTTTGAGATATCAATTATTTCCAATGAGTTACACCCGTTTGGCTGAAGTAAACCGATCCCTTTGGTTGAGAGGGATCATACCCGATCCCTTTTCTTGATTAGACTATATTTCATACTTAGAACATTCTGTATAGCATATCCCTCAATTCCGTTCGATCACGGCTTTATATTATCATCTGTACTTGTTCTCTGGACCCCACAATAATCGCTCTGGGTTTTTGGCCTTGATGACAGTCGAGTCTAAATTGTCCGGTCAGTTTGGATATAGCCGAGTCAAACTGTCGGATAACACTTCCCCTCCCCCCCCAAAGTACGTATTATGTCGAACATGACGTGCTTTAGATCGAAGCAAGTTAGAGTCGTCGGAAGGATACCCATCCAGTTTTCTGAATAGTCGCTATCCATCTGTTGAATTACTTTCCCTAAGTGTCATATCTCTCTTTGATCGTCATGACGCTAGGTCGATTTCCAATAGTATAAATTCAGGAGTATATTCTGTCAGTTGCTATATGTCCGGTTCTACGGGACTAGTGAGCTTTGGCTATTTGATCTAGTCTCGACCTTGAAAGCTTCAGGTGAGAATACAATTTCTGTCGATTTCAAAAATTGAATTTTTAGAGTATTCACATGCATGTTCTAGCACACGTTCTTGTCATTGGTTCTTGGATGGGTTCGCATGCTCAGAGGTCTTTGCCAATTGTTGTTGAATTAGATGCAATTTCATTGCATTTAGATATTTATTTACTTTATATATATATATATATATATATATTGTACATGTTTGTATGTGCATAAGGGTCAGAATTCTCTTTTCATTTAGGGATCATAACCTATCCCTTTCTTTTTTTTATGTTTATAGGGATCAGAATTCCCCTGGCTTATCCCTTTCTCTCCCATCATATCTCTTTTCCCCTTTTTTTGTTAATAAGGATCGAATGAATCCCCCTTGGGTAGGGATCGTACCCGATCCCTCTCAACATTAAGGACTCAATGTTTTCAACTTCATGGAGAAGCTAAAGCAGGCCGATCCCTACAAACCCTCATATATAAGTCGATACTGCATCCCTTCATTTATTCACTTTAGTTCTATTTGCATTTATTTCCTTCAATACCGAATCCTTTTTCCCTTACCTTAGACCCGAACCCCCTCTTCCTCTCTTTGAAACCATTATTATCTCCATCATTCAATCCGACACCCCCTTGAATTTTAGAACTTCGCCTAGCCCTCAACTTGGACTGAAACTCTCCCCATCTCGCACGCGACAATTCATACTCATATACATATAGGTAGGCTTTGATTTACATTCGATTTTGATTCATGACGAGACGATGGGTTCGGTCTTGCCATGGGTTGAATTAGATGAAGAAGAGGAGAAGATGAAGACGTTGGGTTTGGTGAGGTGGTTCAAGAGAAGAAGGTATGAAGTGAGGAGATCCGTGGAAATGAGGCACGGAAGTTAAGTGGTGGGATCGGTATTACTCAAGTTCAGAGGGATCGGTGCAGTGGCTATGAGAGGGATCGGTTGTGGTTAGGTGTAGGAAGGGATCGGTCGTGTACCGATGTGGAGAGGGGTCGGTTATTTTCATAAATAGGATGGAGGTTTGAGTAGGGACCGATGTTGTTGTAGCATAAAGGGATCGGTCAAGTTGGTTTTGGCATAGGGATCGGCTATGTTGAGATATGGGAATAGGGATCAGTCATGTTGGTTAAGAGGGATCAGTTGTTTGCTTTATGAGAGGGATCAGTTATGGGGACTTAGCCGATTTTAGGCCCTTGACCAAGCTTAAACACTTAAAAAAACCAATCCTTGTAAACTTGTACGAACAATTAGGACCAATCCCATCTTAACTTTAACGTATAAAGTTTGACGGACAACAAGACTTGCATGTCTAACTTTGAACTTAAAATCGAAGGATTAAACTTCTAGGACTTGAATATGAACTAAAATCCAACATATAAACCTGAATAATGAACTTTACGCTCCGATATGCCGATGGTCGATCCCGGAGCTACTACAATCGATCTACGTGAATGTCAGTTGGGATGGTCAGTGATGACGGTCACTCTGGTCAAAATCCAAAGTCTCGTCACTACTTTTGCTTTTAATTCTGAATTGTATTTCTCTGCACAACACTGCACCACACTAGTTTACCCTAAGCACGGGTGGATGGGTAAAATTTTCTAATCCTGATTAACTACCGAGTTTAGTTGATATAGGCTCTAGACGTTTAGGGCATTTAGCCGCAATTTCTTTTGGACAACCTTCACGGCACAGCAATCAAGATACCGAGTCGAGTTCTGCGACTGTATTCGGTAGACTTTCTCCTGAACACCAAACTAAGCAACCGGAGAGTTCTTGTCTGTTGGTTTACCTTTTCTCTGACGTTCCCATCCTTCCGGTGGAAGAGATAAATACTACCCCTGATACTTTAGAAGGTGTTGTATTTCTAGATAACCCGGTGGATTCCCAGGCCTCCAGAATTGGTGATGCCGCTCTTCGTAGGCTATGCTCTAAACACGGGATCCCGTTTGGAGAGGTTCTAGTCCCTTCAGGGAATGACAAGGCCCTCTTGCCCCAGAGGGGTATACGGAATGTAAGAAATTTATATGCTGAGCCGGATGTGTGCTGCCTTTTAATTCTTCTATCTGAGAGATGCTAAATTATCTGGGAATAGCTCCTGCTCAGCAGCATCCGAACAACTTTGCCTTTCTTCATGGCACTTTCTTGATATTTATGAATGTTCTGTTCTGCCCGCCATCTCCTGAAGATATTAGGTTCATCTATAATTTTAAGCGATGAACGAGAAGTCTTTTTGATACTTTCCTAGAGCCCGTGCCCAACTTTCAAGTTCTTACTGGTGCTTGGAACAAGCTCAGTGTCTTTAAAAATGAATGGTTTTACATTCGTTGTTCGTCTGGCTTTACGAGGCGATGGTTGGAAGGACATAAATGTTTCCTTCATTTTATTCTCAAATTTTTAAGCCCAAGTTGCATCTTGAACTAACAAATACTTTGAAAATTTATAGGTTTCCATCCACGACCTGAAGGTAATAGATTTTCAAGGGCAGTTTTTGTAATCAGCACCACCCCAATTGAGGACAGGGACATCAGATCCCTTGTTACCGATGAGTGGTTACCTCTTTTTGGGTTGCTATAAGAAGGTCACAACATAGGGCTTCCAAGAAGCATTATATTATGAAGAAACATGGTCGAATAGGAAGGCGGCACTAATAGCCCTGTCGTGTCCTCAGCCGAGGAGGCTCAGGACGATGCCGAAGAAGGCGAAATTAGAGGTGACGACATCAATGAGCCTGGAAATGATGATGTGGGTCCGATCAACACACCTATGGTCGAATCGTCATGAGGCACGCAGTCTTATGTGCCAATAAGAAAAAGGAAAAAAGCTCGCTTGCAAACTCCATCGAAGAAAAACTGCCAAAAAGTCCAAGGTCACTATCACCTCTATTGAAGAAGAATCTTCCTCTCAGAATTTAGAAAGTTCGATGGAAGGATTCTCAAGTCTACGGATTCCCGATGACATTGAGACTTTTGACTTTCTTAACATTAGTATCAAGGGGCTTAATTCTCCCACCTGGATTGGTAATGACATTCCTCCTACTAGCAAAGGAGAAATCACTCCTATAAGCAAGGCCACAGTAACTGGTCCATCGGGGTGACACCAAGACACTCATAGTCATGCGCACTTCACTGCATGATTTTTGTCTATCTTTTATTTGATGGTTTCTTATACGCTTTTTGTTTGGTTTCACTACACCAAAACTGCAATTTCCCAATGGTTATAACTGTTATAAATCGAATTTCTAACGGTTATAACCGTTAGCAATAGGTACGTGACAAAATCTGTAACATATTTCCTAACGGTTATAACCATTGGTAATATGGAAATTACCAACGGTTATAACCGTTAGGAAATTCCTTATTTCCAACGGTTATAACTGTTGGTAATTTGGGAATTTACCAACGGTTATAACCGTTAGGAAATTCCTTTTTTCCAACGGTTATAACCGTTAGTAATTTGGGAATTTCCCAACGGTTATAACCGTTGGGAATTTCATTATTTTCCAACAGAGTTGCAACATATAAAACTTGATATTCCATAGAACATTTATGTACGATGTAGGAAACTAAGAACATCAACCTTTGTACTTCAAATAATGGTAAACACTATGAGACTAGTCCTTTTTCACCAATATTATCCATCAGAAGACATAAAATGAACATCAATAAAACTCAATATTTCATAGCAGATTCATATATTCACTTGACAAGGTAATAGAAAATGCAAAAAATAGCAGAAATCATACAAAACACCAAACCGAAACATGCACGTTCCAAGTATAACCAACACAATTATTACAAAACAAAAGTCACTTATTCACATCCATAACCTACCATTGTTTCCCAATTATTTGCTCGAAAGACTTGCCAAGTTTTGCATGCTTTGCAGCCCATTGCTCCACAATCCTCTGCTCTATCGCTCTCTTGCTCATTCCTATAATAGAAGTTGGTTGCTGTAGGGCATATCACTTCATCATAAGATAGAAGGGATATCCTTAATCGAATGCATCATCATCGTCATCAGGAAAGGGCTGAGCAGCTGCCGTAGCAAGGTCTTCCTCAAGCCTGCCAAAATTATAAAGTATCTTTAAATATCACACAGATCACCACCTTTTTACTTGATCAAACAGAAACTTGCATGTAACCAAATACTTTAGATTGGTATCCACAAGATTATATATACATAACTAATGCAAATTACATACTATTATACATCTTTTTATTTCAATTTTAGAACAAGACAACTCTTATTTTGTTTGCATTTTAAGTAGGAGAAAAGAAACATGAATCATGTACCTTCTCTGTGGTTCAGATCAATCTTCACCTCAGATGGAGCTAGAGCAGGTGATTCAACAAAATGTAGATTTGGGTCTCTACAATGCCAACTACAAATAAAGTGCGTATTTAAATAAAACAACTTTAATGATGTACATATTCTCATATTAGGACAAATGAGAATTAATTTACAAAGTATTACCCAGCCAACTTCCTTGCTAGATAGAGGAAAGGCTTCTCAAAATTATAGTTGCTCTTGGCTGATATCTCACAGTACTGCAGATTCTTCCTGTGAAACGTCACCATCTTTGCTTTCACTTGCCTATTCTTCACATCAACCTTGTTACCACAGAGGACAATCGGAATATTCTCACAGGCCCTGATGTGATTATTTCATCCAAACAATGTAAGCATGACAGTCATATACAAGGAGATCAAATAACTTGAAGAGAAAAAAGGATGATGTAGTATAAGTGAACCTGCAAAGATCATGATGCCATGTTGGAACATTTTTGTATGTCAACCGAGCTGTGACATCAACATTATAATAGCGCACTGACCATGGATACTGCAACACACATGAAAAACATGTAATAAAGAAATTTATTTAGAGAGATGTAATAACAAATGACAACTTTATCGATAGAACATCTCAGGATAAGGCTAGTAACTAATGATCATCCCCTCATAATTTTTAAACTCACAAATAAACAAGGAGCCTTGTATATCCAGTTAAATCATTTTATCAAGGCAAACAGTAATCAAATTTTCTTGGCATATGATAATTCAATTTTCACATCATATCTCAATTACTCCTGTGTGAAACTTTATAGCTTTGTATTTGTTTAAGCTGCAAAATAAAAATGAAAGGATCCATGTCAGCTTGATGAGGTTCGTTCATCAGTGGAGTAAATCTATAAATGTGCCATTTATACATAGTGAATATGAAGTTATACATGTAGTTTATTTTTTTGTTCCAGATCTTGTTATTGTTAACACATCTTGATGTCAATTTTTTCAAAATTGATGTACTTGCATCAACCAACTAATAAATATACACACGAACTACCTTATGTGACACTATTATAAGAGAATTACATTATGTGAGGACCATCATAAATAATACAGAAATTCCATGAATATAATAATATAGGTAAATTCCACACACATAATAATAAATAACTAAATTTGACCATCATAAGTAACTGATAATTACTGTAAGTATTTGCTACTAAAGTTTTATTTAGCAATACAATATCCCCCCTTTTAATTTCATTCACATGAAATGTCCAAATAAAAGAACTTGTAAGTTTTTACAAACTAAATATGAATCCTTTTCAAAAATAAAACTTTTTACACATCAAAATTAATAACATGGCATTTATTTAGCTAATTAAACATACAGATAAATACATAGTAATTCTATTAGTTTATAAATACCATATAAAAGGATTCATATTTGGTTTGTAAAAGCTTACAGGTTCTTTTAGTATCTATTTTATAGAAAATATATATTTTTCTACAATTAAAATAATCGATTATATCTATAGAGAAGCATAGCTTGCTATAGATAAAAATTAAAGCTTTTCAGTTTAAAAACTGAATTCAGTTTTTAGACTATTTGTGTATATATATAAACCACTTTAATTACCTAAAAATCAAGTGTCTTTCTTACTATGAATAAATACCATTAATTTAAATTAGTTTAATTATTATAGAATGTACATACATACAAACATACATATATTGTGTATACACTAGTACGGAGCCCGTGCCGATGGCACGGGTACAAACTTTATTTTATTTATAATTTGTATGACACGATAATTTGTAAGGATAAAAATATTGATGAATGTAATATTTATTGAACATAAAAGATATATAAAAATGAAATTTGGCTGGTATTTATTTCAAAAAATATAATTGGTCAAGTGATATAATAATTATTGTTGCATATTTTGATCATGATTTAATGCTAATATACAAATTATACATTAAAAATCTTCAAATAAGAATACAATAACATTTCTATAGAAGAGTAAAAATATTTGACTTCCACACACATGTAGTTATGAGAGTCAAGGTGCAATTGAGTAAGATGTTGAAAAGGTTAAAGTTGTGAATAATAAGTGTAGAATTGAAAAAAAAATTATATAAAGGATAATTTCATTAGCTTACAGAATGCCATTGCCAAACTTAGAGTAACTAATGAAAGCAAATAATCTCCAAATAAAGTGAAAGTTATCCACTAGAAAATTGACTGAAACTCTGTAGTATAATTCTCCATGGCTGATAAAAATGTTAATATTTAAATTTATAAATAAAAAATTAAAAAAATACCCGTTTATCCACTAGAAGAGTCCCCTTAACAGCATAACCATTGTAGAACAAACCAATTTGTAAAAGCAGTGGCTACATGGAAAGACTGTGAGCAAAGTGGAAGAAGAAAAAAGAAGAAGAAAAGTGTTGCTTGATAATGCATACCGGTTCATCAACAACGGACAAAATATCCCTTACACTAGAACCTCTGTCAAGCCCATACAAGAATTTCTGAACACAAATGAGTAACAATGCACAAATTATTTTAAGGTATTTCGAGCCACTGAAGTTTAAAAGGGATATATAAAGAGACTTGGTGACATCAAATTTGTCCTGAGCAAGGCCTGCCTGCATAGTTATCCAAGTTTACAAAGTGATGTTAGAGTACATACACCATTAGGTTATTAGATTAATTTAATTCATAGTATCAAATAGTTGACGTAATACTATACTAAAAATTGGTTCTTTCCCTAGTCTTGAAAGTACAAAACTAGTACGGGAAATTACAGGTCAGGTAAATATAGTGAGCAAGGTCGAGAATTGGATTAAATTTTGATTTCGTCCAATCAAATGTTTATTAATGATATATTTTACACATGACAAGTTATAAAGATAGTCGACCATTAAAAAATAAAGTCGCTTCTTATTTCATGATGAAAAGATGCAATTTTGAAGTGTGTATGCAATGAGAACTGAGAAATTTATGCCACAAAGAGCATGCAGATTATAGGTATATTAATAACATCATGCAATCAACATACGATTTCCCTTACATTATTTATGATTGAAATGCAATGTATCACAAACCTTAAAATATTTTGGTTTCATGTCACGCCCTTTAAAAACTCATTTAGGACACTTCCTTGCTATGTCTTCGGAAACAAGACTAGTTCCACCTGTATGCATTAATATTTTTCCATCTTCATCGTACATAACTTGCCCAATTCCATCCTTAAAACTCAAAAGAAAGATTATTGATAAGAAAAATTGGAGTTGCAATGTTCAAAAAATACTTCACCAAAAACACAAGCTACAGTTTAGATTAACATGCTATTCGAAGTAACAGTTCATAGTATACTAAACAAGAGATGAAAGTGGAACTTAGAAAAGAAAATACCAAACAAGGTGTGTCTTCGATGATTCTAAACTTCAAAGATGCAAAATTAATCTCCAACTTCATGGCCTTTGACAAAATTAATGAGAACCTGCAAAATATCAAAACAGATCAAAATAGATTAATTTAAAAAGAATAAAGGTATTGGACCTCTAGGAGGGGTAGCATTTATTATTGATCTATTTAAGATTTAGGTATTGGAAATGGTAACTTTTTTCTTTTTCTTTTTTAGTATAGGCAGAGCACAGTTTGAGCAAGTTGTTGGCTTCTCTTTCAGGGAACATGGAGTGATGACATGTCTCAAGAATAAAGGGAAAACATAACAAGTATAAGTAAACATATGGTCGTTATTGAAGAGGTTTTTAAGAATGTAAATTTATAGGTACACTTCTGACTAAATGCAAATTAGTTTGGGATATTTTGTTTTAATTTATAAATATAAATTATACATTGCTAATTCATTATACTGCATATATATTTAATAATATTTGGTCGCACCAATTCATCTACAAAATGAAGTTAAATGCTAAATACATTTATTCTTCTTGACATCACTTCACATCATCATTTTCTTTATATAAATATATATAAAAAACTTAGGTAACTAGGGGGCATCTTAGTTGGATTGGTGGCTCTAGACAAAATTCATCTAAGGACCCTATAAAAATATATATTATATACTAATCCTAATCTCAGTAGGGTTAGTGGCCCTAATAAAATTTCATGTATTTTAATATTTATTTTATTATTGATCCTAGCTAATTGCCTTAGTTAGAAGAAGGCATTTGATCAGTTTTATGGTAAAATATATAAGTTCGGTGAAAATGAAAAAGTTGGAAATTGAGCCATAGCGACCAAGTGATTTAGTCAATTCAGTTGGTTATTTCTTTTTAAACGAACTAAGCAAAAACTAATATAATAGCCGTTAATCGTAATAAGATATTAAATTTGTACATTTACAAATTATATGGATCATATAATAGGATTTTAATTATATTGAATTATAGGATAATTTAAATTACAACTAAAACATTATCCATTTGATAATTTAGTTTAAACTAACAACCATGTAAAATTACCATACAAATTGATTCAAAACCATTGTAATAAACGCACTTGAATTATAGTAATATTTTTGATATAATTTAATCAACCAATTTTTTATATTTGTTTACAAAAATATTTATTATTCATATATTGGCAGATCTATCTAAACATGTGATTCATGTATGACAACTGAATATATATTGGGATAAAACGAAAAAAGTTTATTTGAAAATAATGTAAAGTTTTTAGTCAATAACAACATGAGATCAGTAAATATAACTAAAACTTCAACGGTTGCTAAATCACAAAAAATAATTTTAGGTGGCTCAACATTATACTATTATAATTCTTAATATTTGGGTAGAAAAAATAAAACCATAAGTACTTCATTTTAAGAATTTACCGGCTGCTTTAGTCCATGTCACATTTGCAAAGTTAGGCAATGAAAGAATGCATAAATGAGGATTTAACGGTATAAGTGTCAAGTATTCTTGAGCTAAAAGTACCAATTTTTGAAGTATCACAAATGGCAACTGCACCTATTCAATATAGCTGATTTAAGCTTTGTAGTTTGGCCTTTGTACCATTTACAGTAATTGTAAAACGAGTAAGATATTGATGGTGGGATATAAGAAAAGATGTAATATATCCCATAAACAATTATAACTCTCAAAATAGAGAAAGATGTAATGTATCCCATAAATGAGTCACCAGCAGTTTTAGAAGTTGCAAAACGAGCACATAAATTTCAATCAATAAGCAAAGATATTGATGGGAAAAAAAATCAAACCTGCGAAGGAGCAAGCAGTAGCAAAGAAAAAATAAAAAAGCGCACACAATGAGGTGAATTACAGAACTCTACGTCCAGTACAGTCAAACCTGCAAAGGAGAAAGCAGCAACAAATGAAAGAATTGCAGTTACCTGGATAAAAAACGTATAAATCAATTTGATAACCTGGTACATGCTGAAGTGCTCATATATAACAGCTAATAGAAAAAATTGGACAGTCACAACCGCAGAAAGTAAACTATGCATTATTGTTGCAAAAATCAGTACAATCGGTACATTTGTTTCAAACATAACCTAAAACTACTAATATAGGAATGGAAAACAAAGGGGGAAAAAGTTTAGGCACCAGTCTATGATCATTGGTAACAAATGCAAGACATTGTATTCCATAAGTCATTGTAAGCTAAATGGTTTCCATCAAATATTGTTTGTTATATACAGATTAATACTATTGTTGTGGTGGTATAAATGTGAATTTGCTTTGTGTCTAAGTATCAGAAATTTTTTCGTGAAAATAGTTGGACGGTGTAGAATTTTGACACCTATATGGCTTATAAAATACAACAAATCAACCTTTGCTTTCGGTTGCATTGATATACTGTCCCTGTATCATATATTGTATTCACATGAGTAGACCTAACATCTCTCTAGATGTATGTGAAACAATCAATATTAACAGCTTTAATGCTACGGTCAGTTTTGGTTGCATAGATATCCTATTTCTGTTTCACGTGCCCACATGGCAACTTGTTTTGTACACTAATATCCAGCTGGCTGGCTCCAAAATGTCTGTAGTGAAAGTGAACTTTTTTATTATTGTTATTTATTTACTAGTTATCATTATAATATCATCGTTTTGCAGATATTAGGCTGTATAACATTTTTTTTAATCAATGCTAGTCCTTTTCTGGTGCAACAAGAAGTTAATTTCTTGTTAGTCTTTAAAAAACTACTTTTTTAAACTACGGAATGGCTTTATGACATTCAACTTACATTTATGCTCCAATGCTGAGTAGGTAGTTACCTATTGCCTTGTATTATTCTCAGTTATGGGAAAAGCCATGTGTTAATGTTTTGCTCTATATTGCTTAAATAACACAATAAAACATATTAAGAAGCGAATTTCAAAGAAAATTAAATATTCGATAAAACTATATAAAAATTAAACAGTTGAACAAAATGAAAATTTTTGTACAAAGATTATTCTAAATAGGTAACATATTTTTTTACTAAGTTATAATCATTCCAGATCATATGGATACTAGATCATTAGATTATAAAAAGCTTATTGCATATGTAAATATAAACCTTAGATTATGAAAAGCTTATTGTAGTACTCAGTCTGGACAGTATTTGATCATGTGTATCCACCTCCTAGCTATGGACTCTAGTACATGATGACCTTATTTTAATTTACATATCGTTTTCTTTTCAAAAAATATATAATATTATAGGGATTTAAATTATGTACTTATCATTTAATCTAATCCTACACTCAAGTTTGCCTCACATGCTAACCATGCCCTCAGAGCCTTCCTGTAACAACATTTGTAAGTTTATTAGCTATTTTAGTTTTCTAAACAAGAAAAAGACCAAAATTTGAAATGGATAATTCACTTGTAAGGATATTACATGAACACATATTTTGGAAGCAAAAGCCTTAAGGATAGTACATGAACACATAATCTATGAATATCAAATTATATGGATATAATAAAAACATAACATGAAAGCCTGACTTTGGCAGTAGCAGTTCAGCAATATGAGTCCTTTAATTTTCATTAATCATCCATTACTTATTTTTGTAGCCATTACTCAAACAGAGTATTTATGCAATTTCTTTTGACATGGATAAAACTAAAGGCAGAATCTCAAAGTTTAAAAGTAAAGAGACTAACTACAATGACAACGTCTCCATCAAACCATGAATGCTAGTTTGATACTATGTGTATACAAAGACAATGACAATCAATGTTCCAAAAAAGGAAAATCCGGAGATGCCAACCAAGTCATAACTCCACCTACTCCATTTTTATTTATTTAAAACCATATCACTTTTCATTAAAAGATGAAAATACAGATGAATATCAATTACTCTATGAAATTTTTCAGTAAAAATGCCAAAATCAATTAGTAACTATAAAAAAAACTATACGGACAACAACCTAAAGTTAGAATTTTATGTAAAGTCGGATTCTTCAAAAATATAACAAAAAATGATAATTTAGTCGATTTATTGAACACCATTATTGCAGCAGACATTTCCATTCTAAGGTATTTACTGTTAAAAAGATTCCTATGCTTACCAACAGACAATAAGTATGTATCTTAGGGGTGCTTTACAGTTTCTTCTAAGTTTAGTGTCTGGTTCACCTAGTATTAAAATAAAATAATAATAAAAGCTTCACTCGCCTGAATAATTCGCTTAATTCGCCACTTCCTCTCTAATAATAAAAGCTGTACAGTCGTAATTAATGTGGATAAGATTTCTGGCTCTGCTACTGTGTTAATCTGAATCTAGAATTTGTTAAACCTAAAATTGTTGATAAACCCTAGATTGGTATGAATTCGTATGTAAGAAATTTATATGAATTTGAAAAAAATGTTCATACCTGAGCAAACAGAGATGGAAAAGCGAAACCCTAGATATGTAGTTTGCAACCCAGCTCTTCATTCATCTTCATCGAGTTGATGGGACAAAGGGAGGAGGCGGTGGCAGACGGTGGAGGCGGTAGCAGATAGTGGAGGCTGTACGAACGGAAGAGAAGTTGAGAGAGTGAGAAATGAACAATTATCGTTAAAGATGAGATAACGAATGAAAGGAAATGAATTTACACTCCTATCCATACCGCTTTTAATTATTTACGAAATTACCATATTTACTAACGGTAATAACCGTTGTAAATGGTTGTAACAGATATAACCGTTATAAATTTGTAATGGTTATTAGCGTTGTAAATTGAAAGCGGAAAAGTGTTACAAAATGGGCTGTTTGGTGTAGTGTTTGTAGGTGCTATGTCTCATTCTTGTGCCTTTGATCGCTTGAGGATCTCCTCAACATAAAATGAATCCAGTCGTGGTCCAGACTCGAGTAGGCGTCGAGAAAAGGGTGATAGCTGGGAAAGAAGTCATCGTTCAAGGGAGTCTTCATTCTCTGAGCACTAGTCCAAATCTCAATCATCTCATCAAGAAGTTCAACCTAATCCTCCTGCACATAGCGGTGATCCGACCTCTTCTCATGTTCCCCAAATGGTTGTCCCACCCAAGCATCATTTGGGTTCATCTGGTTCTCGATAGTCTTACGATCGCTGGTCGAGCAAACATCTTATTATTACTTCTGATCCAACTTTGACTACTACAGCTCCTGAGGCCTCTACGATAGAAAGATTGGCCGAACTTAAGGTCAATTTTCCAAAAATCTGCTTTGATGGGCTAAAGTTTCTTCCTTCTATCCATACAATTCCAGGGAGTGCTAAAGCGAGTTCACTTGCATGTGTTAATGATGTTTTTGTGGAGCATGAAGCATTCCAGCATTTAACCGAGAAAATCTCTTAAGCGTCTACTGAAAGGCAACATGAAATTAATCGCCTTAAGCTGGAGGCGATCCATGATAAAGACATAATCAAACACCAAGATCATGAGATCATGGAGTTAACTAAGAAGTTAGCCACAGCAGAGAAGAGTGCTAAAGAAACATCCGAAGCGGTTAATCGTTTGGAAGTAGCTCATAAAAAGGAGCTGGACGCTGCCCTTAGTCGTAGCGGTTCACTTACTCTAGAGATGGACACTTTGCAAAAAGAGAAAGACACTCTAGTCGCCACATCGAGGAAATCGAAGAGCTTCTTAAGAAAGAGAAGGAAAAAAAACTTGAGGCTCGAGTGGAGTCTCAAAAGTATTATGAAGAGGCCGTCAAGGCTCGAGAGCTGAAAATTAAATCTGACGAGCAACTCGCTCAAATCGAAGTCCTCAAGGAAGAGGCAAGGGAAGTTGGTCGTAATGAAGTTAGAGAATAAATTGAGGCCCAGTTAGAGGATGCTAAAGAGGCTGCCGAAAGGAGATTAAGGACATGTTCGATCCTTTGATTGTTGAATACAATGCTAAGGTCCTAATCCATCATGACTTGACTTTTCTTGGAGAGGGCTACCTTAAATCACTTGCCGAGGCTTTAGGATATATCATTGAAATGAGGAAGAAAGCACTTGGCGAAGCTGATCTGGATGAGGAGAAACCAGTACCGCATATCCTTCATGGGAATGAACCTTTACATATTACCGCTGCAAGGCTCCGATAATTTGATATTTTGGCACCCTCTGGCAAAGGGCAAAACATCGCTGAAGCTTCGGAGTCTGATCTCAAAGGTCCCTCTTCACTTCAAATAGCTGGAGCATCAGTTTCACTTGGCCCATAATAGGATCCAAGCTATGATCCAAATATAACCGATTATAAATCTAAGGTGCCGACTCCTATTAAAGAAGGGAGCACTCTGGCGACAACTAAAAGTTAGTCCGACACAAGTATCCCGCTCTATTCTCCGTTGTTCAAAAGGTTTCGTTCTTCAAGCCCAATGGTTATGGGCTTATTTTCTTGTTCCCACGAATCTGTAGGTCATCCGGCTCCCGGTCAAACTCTGGGAAGTGGTGCCGCTGTAGAGCAACAACCGACATTTACTGATGTTCCAACAGCTACTGACATTCCAGGGACCGATGCTCAAGTTACTAGAGCTCTTGCCGACGAAAAGGTCGACGATCAACCACTACAAGATGAATCTAATGTGTTGTTATCACGGGTGCCTTCGAAAACACTGATGAACTCAGCTTGAAGGAGCGCATCGAGAAGGAGGAGTTATTTAAGAAGAAAGCTAAAACTAAACCTGTTCAGGCGGATGTCGATGATCCAAACCTTATCCCTCTTCAAGTCATTCCACCTGGCGGGTCGGTTCTCGAAGGACTCCCACCAACATCTAAAATCTCTCATGTCAAAGGTGGTCAGGGCAATGGTAAAGGATCGAAGAGAGGAACAGGCAGAGGCTCGGCTGGTTCCACTCCCAAGAAACTCAAAAGGGAGAAAAAGCAAAAGAAGTAGCCGTTACGTCAGCTTAGTTTGTATATAGCTTATATAGCTATTTTCTTTTTGTTGGCCGTGTATGTGCAGGTACGGCCCCACTTTTGGATAAATTTGTGCTATGATTTCCACGCTTAATGCGTAAATAAAAGTTCTTTATTTTCTATTGAACTCTTACGTGAACTTGTATAAGTAGTCGAGCTATTACTTTTCCATTCAATGTACTTGTAATTCATTGCTCGTTAATTCAGATAACCATCCATTAATTTTTACTCAAGACCTTCATGTGGTCATGGCCTCAAGTTGTACCAAACATTGGGCTCGAGCCCTAGTGTTACGCCACCGGATTCAGTGGTTTAAGTGATTATACTCCTGCCCCTAGTCTCGGGTTAGCAAAATTAGATAGTGGATGGTCGAACTCCATCCTTAGCGAATTTATACTCCTCCTGTCAGTTTCAGGTCGGAGTTTATGAAATAGTGAGTGGTCGAACCGCACTCATCTATTTGTTTATACTCATATCCGCACTTTGGGGATAAGAGTTAGTTGGCGGGTGATCGGATCGCACCCAATTTGTGTTTTTACTCCAGTCCACAATCTTGGGACTTAGAGTTATTTCGGAAAATAGTCGGACCGTACGTTCCTTAATTGATTGATTTGCCCCAAAATCTGGGGTTTGACTTAGCGAGTGATCGGTCATGTCACAATCGCTTTTGATTCATGCTTGTCCCATCGTTTGGTGGGATTAATTTGATTATCGGATGGTCAAGTCACATCCATTCCTCATTAGTTCAATCATGAACTTCTTTAATCGGCTGGCTCCAAACTCTAGGAACCTACTCGGACATGTCAATATTGGTTAGTCGGGCAATGTAACTAATACGTAATGCTACAGCAATCACAGATATGAAGGAAATTTCAAACCTTATTTGCCAAATGGAAAGAAATGACATAATTTGTCTTATTACATACCTAGAAAACCAAATGTTAAAGAAAATTCGAAAATTAAATACAATTGAATGAAAAAGAATAAACTAAGTGAAATATCATCGTAAATGCTCGGTAATCCACGCCCTTGGGAGTGTGATGTCATCAACAGTCGCTAGCATGAAAGTTCCTTCTCCAAGCCTCTGTTCAATGAAATACGGTCCTTTCCAAGTAGAATTCATGTGTGATGGGACGGAAAAAACCTGTTTCAGAGATCGCCGATTTTAAAGGATCTATGTCGGACTTTAGTGTTGTAGTATCGGGCCACTACAAGAAAACCTATGTATAGTTGCACCTGTTGGCAGCGTTTATAATGTGAATGCAACTAATATTATTTTTACAAATTCTTTTTCCATGTTTTTGTTTTATTCAGCGCTGCCAAATATTTCCGCCTTCCCGCCCAGTACTAAAACCCTCGTCACATTTTTCCATCTCCGTCCCTAATCCTTACGTTTCTTCCCTCATTCATAAAATTCCTCTAGCTTCTGTTGTGTGCTACTTCTCTCCGTCAATCTGCTCCCCTCCACTTTATGGATTCACTCGTCCTTCAATCTGCTCCTCTTTACTTCTTTGAAATTTGTTCATAAGCCCTAAATAAACATATCGAGGTAATCACAAAAATCCTAATTTTGTTTAGGTATTTTAATTTCCGTACTATAGTTGTTGGTACTACAAGAACCCTAATTCTATATTTTGTTATTATCGTTCATGTTGATTATAAATTGATAAAATATATCTTGTCAAATCAATCATGAATTTTGCTTTTTTATCAAGGGTCGGTTCCTTCGACTAATTTTTTAAGTATTACATATTTCATTAGAATTTTACATCTGAATTTAATCGGAGGAAAACTCTTGAGTCGGTGATTTCTCGATGTTTCACAAGGCATTTTCTCATACTTTATTACTCGGGTTTAAAGGCGAAAATTGATTTACATAGATTTAAGAATTTTTTATAAATAAATTCAATATGAATTACTTTGATATAAGGCTGTCATTATTTAAGCCTTAAAAGTCGACCATTGTTTTATATCCACCTCCAAGTTGAATTGGCTATAAAGAAATAGAAGTAGAAATCTAAACCATAGAAATAATTCATAGTGCAATTTGTCAATTTTTTCCCAATCACGTCTGTTCGATTTTAAATCTATATTTCATTAATATTATAATTAGCTTGTACTTTCTACATGTTGTATAACTTTGTTGCCTTTGATGATTTTAATAATGCGCTACTAAAAAATGATAAAATTCAGCTAATGTTGTTCCGTTTAGTAAGGTTGTCGTAAAAGTTGGATATTATAAGAGCAGTCCCTTCACTAGCTCCATGTCGGCCTTATTTAACAGAGCATGAGGTTTAACATCAAACGATGGCTGGATTAACCACTCATCTAACGAAATTTAGTCTAACTTCAATGATGATGTGCCTATTACAGTTTCAGAAGAAACTGAAGTGCAAGCGATTGGAGATCTTCTTCCTAATCAAGTTGACATGCTCTTGGGCAGTACTGATGATGACTTACTTTGAAGTGTAGCGGGTTTGGAACTAGAATTAGATGATAATATAAAATTTTGTTCTAAAATTGATTATAGTACAATTTTTAGCAGTCTAGAAGAAAGATTGAATAAGAAGAATCAATCATCCAGGATTTGCTAATAGTGAGCAATGTTGATAGTAATATCGAAGATACAGAGTTGAAGGTTCTTTTAAAGGTTGGGGATTGTTATTGTTTACCTTTCCAGAGTCATAATTTGTTTGGCTTAATGAACATGCTCTTCATATGAATCTTTTTTTTCTTTTTTCTTTTTCTGAATTTTCAGCAATATGGAGACATACAGGTTTAGAATTTTCAGCAATTTGTTTTGGCTTAATGTAAATGCTCTTCCTATTTCCCTGTTTACTCACATCTACCGTTTTTAATTCACCCAAATTTCTCAATTCTACTTGGTGTTGCTACTCAGCCCTAGAATTCATCCTATCCTTGCTTCCATGCTCACTGCTTAAGTTGCGACGCCTTGCTTCCAGTTGCTGGTTTCGCCTCAACATTGAGTTCCTTTAACGAGTACAGTACAGGTGCTTCAACTCCATTAATCTGATAATCAGTTAGGTCTAATACAGTTTACACTATCAATCCAGGTCTGGTATGCCAATTTTCTTTGTTCATATTTTTTTTCTTAAACTTCTCTGAAGTTCAGTTTATGTATTTTAACTTAAGTGTAGTATTGTGCATGTTACAAAAGTATTTGAAACTATCATTCAATAAAAAGTTTGTCTGAACTAATTATATAACCCACTTTCATGGGTAATGATTTTAATTTTGATTTATTTTATGTTGCCTCAATCTCATTAATTGAAGATGTCTATTTCTAATCAAGAATTGGCTCATGTTGATACCTTTAACCATTTACAGAGTTAGCAAATTTAAGTCAACGTATGTTTACATATATGCTTTACATATGTACATGGTTTATGGTTATCTTTACGGCAGTAAACTTTTGCGACTTTTGTCATTAAATATCATAAACAGTTGCTCTAGTATATAATATAATCAGCTATTTCATTTTTCTTTATTGCATGCTAGGCGGTTGATGTGGCCCTTGCCGAGGATCAACATCATAGAGCATTACTTATCAACCTTCGCCTTAACGAGGATTCATCGATAAAAAAATGTATATTTGCAGTAAATCCCTTAGATATAAGTGTTGTTGCTTCTTCGATACCAATCAAATATATACAATGTAGCTCATTTTGATATATTGGAACATTGAACATATATGCTTTACATCTGTACATGGTTTATGGTTATCTTTACGGCAGTAAACTTTTGTGACTTCTGTCATTAAATATCATAAACAGTTGCTCTAGTATATAATATAATCAGCTATTTCATTTTTCTTTATTGTATGTTAGGCGGTTGATGTGGCCCTTGCCGAGGATCAACATCAGAGAGCATTACTTATAAGCCTTCGCCTTATGAGGATTCATCGATAAAAAAACATATCTTTGCAATAAATCCCTTAGATATAGTGTTGTTGCTTCTTCGATACCAATCAAATATATACAACGGTTAGTTGAGGCTTTTGCAGATCTCGTAGAGAATTGTCCACATGTTGAATTTTGCCTTCAGTGGTGTCAGGTTTGTTTCTGTATCAAGATTTCTGTTTTAATAAAGTAAAACATGCTTAGATTATTCAAATTTTTATTGTTTCAGGAGCTTTGTAAGGCCCATGGTCATTTTATTCATCAAAATTCACGAAGTCTTCTCCCAGCTCTAAAATCATTGCAAAAGTCAATTACAAAAATGCATCAAGATCTGTCTGATATTTGTTCCTCAAACGAGTATATGCTGAAATATCTATGTTCAAATGGAGCAACAATTTGATATTAAGAGGTACTTTTTTTTCATTTGCTAAATAGTTCGTGATGTTAGATGATCTTTTAGACCACGAGAATGGTTATCACTCTTAAACAACTTTGTTTGCAGCATATTAAAATATATTACGTAAACAGTATTTGAGTTCTTATTTTCTTAGACAACTCTAGCCTGAAAATTATCTCTCTTTTATCTAAGAATACTGTCAAAAATTAACTAATATAAAAATCTATCACATTGATTTAAGTATGTTTAATATCCCATAGTATTGACATGTTTGCCATCATTATTTATAATTTGAGAGAGACACGTTCTTCTCTTATTAGCATTCATTCTGACATATAAAAAAATATGTAGGTTGATCACCCATTGTTAACCATTTTATTTTGGCTTTTTGTTGTAACTCAGTAGCATATGCATTCATTAACTTATTCAATCGGTTGCAGCTGTCCATATAATTGTTTACCAAATCTTGACCCTGAGGAACATTTACTAATTTTTCATATAATGAGTTATTCTTCTCTCTGAAAATGTCACATTGATCTTTGAAATTGGAATTCATTTATGTTATAATGATTGTTACTATCTTTTTGATCGTCTTTTTTCGCTTTCTTCTTCTGCTTTCTTCTCGACCTACAACTACTCTTTTTTGGAGACAGTCAAGAGCTTTTGCATAAGTGTATTGGTTCTTTACATGATATCATATATCAACAGTCAAGGAAAGCATATTTTGCATTTCAATTGCTTATGGGTATATGTATTCCTTCTCTTAATTACTTCTTGATGCATGATACTCAATGATATTCAAGTAAATTAACATTAATTTATCTCCTTCTTGATTTGTTCATAAAAATAAAGACCGCTTTGTTTATGGAAAAGAATATGTGCTTATTCTCGAACATGTGTGTATGTGTGTTTATTTATATATATGTGTGTGTATGTATGTATGTCTTTGTGTGTGTGCACTACAAGAAAATGGGCATTTGGTTGCAACAAGTGGCAGCGTTTCATTTCCAATTGCAACTAATACTATTTTTTCCAATGTTGTAAGCGTAACCAAATATTTCCCATACATCCCGCCCTATGAAATTTTCACCACTCCAAAATGCCCTGTCACGTTTTCCTCCTTGTCAATGCTTAGAACAAATTTAACCCTCCCTTTCTTCCTCTTCAATACCAATTTTATTTTATTTTTATTTTTTTTCACTTTAGCAAAATTCAACTCGTCCTACCTCTATCGTCATCATCTTACTAGTGCTCTCCATCATCATCGTCGCGCTGGCCCTCTCCGTCCTGATTGACTATTTCAATCGGATACCACGTATAATTGCTGGAGACTTCTACATAAATCCTAAATAGGTATGAATTTTATATTTCAATTGGATTTGAATTAGAGTTAGGATTTGATGAGATTCAGTTAGGTTTTTATTAAAAAATGGAGAGAAATGGAGTAGGGTTTAAGATTTAGGTTTGAGATGGAGAAGAGGAAGAAGATGTTAGGGATTTAGTTAACTAATGGGTAACTGATAAAAGATGTTCGTTTGCTATATTAGTATGCATCATTGCAGCTTAATGAAATTTAACCTAATTCTTAATGCCAATCATAGGTGTGCAGACTCAAGTCCAGGCATATCAGAAGATTGAGTTATCTGGTAAATAGATCCGATGACTAATATATATTGTCCACTGATTGATATTTTCCACTGGCCGATGTCATAGGAAAATAAACTCCCTTCATACATGCCAGTAAATATGTATGCAATGAACGTTTACTAAGAAAAAAACAAAACAAACATTTTTTAAGTGTTTTCTTTACAACATTCATTGAACTGATAAAGCTAAAATGATTTCAATATTTATTTACATACACGTGTGCAGTTTGAATCCCATATGAAATTAATTTAAAGTTTATGTACTTTTCCTTCTTACCCAATAAGTAAATTAAACGAACTAGTAAGCCACAAAATGGAAAATCATGGGTAAAGAATAGTGTACTCATATCTTCTCGTTGCTTCATTCTCTTCTCGTGAATATTGATAACCCACCAAAACCAAACAATAAATGTTGATACATTTCCATATACAATAATCTAGTAAAGATACATTTCTATGTTGCATATGTACTAGTCCTTCATTCTAAGACACTGCTACAGACCATGAAGTTAAGTTAGTGTAGAACACTATCCTGGAAGACTTCTTAAATTATGTCCAACACCAGTTAAAAAGCAAAACTCTTTAATGTTATGTTTTGAATTAAATGTTACAAATTTGGGTTAGTACTGTTTAATTTCTGATTTTGAATTATTTGAGTTCATAAACTATACTGATTTAAGAAACATGCTTAGTTATTTTGATTTGAAGAGCCGTGATTAGTTATTAGTGGTATCATTGTTATTATTGTTATTATTACTACTAACTATAATCATTATTGTTGTTATTGGCAGTGGTAAAGGTGATATGCAATGTTATTAAATAACTGCATGTCTGAAAGTACACAATATGCCTTCTTTTGCTTGCGTTGCAAAGAGTAAACTCATTATTCAGTACACAATATGACTACTTATATAATGTTTTATGGTCAGTATCCACATATGGGACATTTCCTTCTGGTTTTTGCAGAATCCTGCTCTTATATTAAGTCCATGTTATTTAAATTGCCTTCATAAATATACTTCATGCAAAAATTTCTGATCTTTTTGAGGATTTTTTTGATATAATGTTCATATAATCAGTCCAATAGAAAGGTTTTGGGATTTTTCGATATTTTTTAGGAAATAGTTCCACCTTTATTTCCTCCAAAGTCTGACATTTTCTCAAATCTTCAAAGCCTGAAATGCCAAGAATATCATTGGATGTGGGTATCTTTAAAAAATTTGTTAGTAAATTTCTTTAGGCATACTTTTTTGTTGTGACAACTTGGTTTTGGTGTTTGAGTAACTTTTGTTTATACGCTTTTGTAATAGGAAAACTGAAAATACATCATTTGAGTAATTTTAGGTAACATGAACTAGTTATTATATATTGTATAAATCATTCTATTTCAGGTAACATGAACTCGTTATTATAAATTGTTGGTTGTTGGTAATAGTGGATTGCATCTCAAATAAAGGGTTGAAGTTCACCATCTGTATGGGTTGTTACTTTTTACAAATTTAACTGCACTAACTTAGCTAAGATACCATTAGATAATAAATACAATGACCCGCACAGGTCCGTGAATCTATACTCTTGATATTTAGCTTAAAAGCAACTTCTGGAAATAAGTGTCTGCAAGTCAAATTTTTTGTTAAATTGAGAAGCAAATGTTCTTTTAATTTTTGAGTTTTAATTTTAACTACAATGACCTATACAAAATTTCTTTTATTTGAAGGTAAGTAGTAATAACTTCATTTGTCAAACTTTTGAGTATACAGATACAATCATAATATCATTGGATAATCAGTTATGTAGTATTTGTAGCATCTTAGTGTTACTTATAAAATGCTAGTTCAGTCATGATTAAAGCATCTTAGTGGCATGGACTCCATCCTTTTTAGTTTTTGGTATGTCTTTGCTTTCTATTTCCTAGTATTTCGGTTCAATCCTGTAAACATGATTGAAGTGTTGCATATACATATTTGTTGAATTTGATTGGTTTAATCGAGTGATTGTGCATACATTTTGTTCTTGGAAGAGAGATTGATCCAAAGCTGAAAACCTTTGTTGATTGCTCTAGGACCTGGCATTTCTGAGTGTATTATTCCTCTCCCAGCAGTTATCCACTGTCAATAATCACATTTAACTTGTTTGATGACATAAATCCTTTTAATTTTAGTTTGAATTACAAAAATATTTTTTTATGAATTAGTCTTCTTCTTGTCTGGAATTCCAACTTTGTTATTTGAAAGATTCGGGCTTTTCGACAACTACAAAACTCAGTTTTATCTTTATTCTCCATAATCTCGATCTTGATGTACTTACCGTATCTCGATGTACAATTTCATTTGGAGTATGAGAATGTCTTGTATTATTTTGTCATTGCGCATGCCCCTAACATTCTATGTAATAATACTCATCTACCTGTCACACTGCTCCTCAAACTTCTTTTAACATGAGCCTTCAAAACTATTGTAGATTTAGTTGTAGTATTCTTTATATAATCATTATTTGTATTAACATAAGTGGAAATGTTTGGTTGTTCTTTAATTTCAGGTACTTCTTCATTGATAACACCTGCTGCACTTTCTATGGTAGTATCAGGTAAACTTTCTTCAGGCATATTTGTATTTAGAAAATCAGGTAATTCTGCTTCATCCGGTTTGTTACTCTTATGTAAGTTTTCTGGCATGTCGGTAATCACACTTAATTTATCTTATTTACCATTTCCCTCAGTTTCAAGATCTATAGTTTCTGTTTGTGTCTCATTTTGGTTTTCTGCATTACTATACTCATTTTCTTTTCCGGTGTGCATTTTAGACTTTTCAGCATTGGTCGATTCACTGACATCATTATTTTCTTCTTCTTCAGTGGTTTCTGTAGGAGTTGAGTTGCTGATTTAGGAATCCAGAGAGGTTTTACATTGTTAGAGTGAATCCAATTTTCACAATATATGATTATTTACTTGCTATGCAATATAACATCATACAAAAGTATATATAACAGTATGAAATTATGTACATACAGTGAGTTTCATGATTTTCAATAAATAAATTCTCCAAATATCATAATAAATATTGTTATTAGTGTTAATTTTCAATAAATTGTTTATAGAAAATTGGTTTATAATAAAGATACATGTGATTTGAAGTAAGGGATATAATCGTTTGTACAAGGCTTTCACCAAAAGTTCCTTTTGGTCCTGAGATTTTCTGAGTTAATTTTGCTTTTAAGAGTCGACAATAGTACTTCACCCGAAATTCCGCCGGAAAATCCATGTGGCAATCATCTCGACCTTGAAGCATCGTTAGAATCCGCCTTCCATTACAGTTTTTGGTTTCAGAACATAACCTGTCTTGTTGTCCTCCTTTGATTTTTCAATAATCATCGGTTGCCCAATTCTTAATTCACAACTTTCAAAGGCACCCTCATTTGAAAAATGATGTCAAAAACCATACTGTGCGCATCACCAATTTGACTAGCTTCTGGTTTCCTCCGTAGTGAGTAGTGCCATTGACAATGATCGGATTCGTCTATGTTGATGTTCTTTATCGTTGATATGCATCATAATAGCATACAGCTTGAATACTAGAGGATTAAATTGACAAAACGGTCTCCAATAACGGTTACGCTACTTTGTTTATAATAGACTTGCTATAGGATTGTCATTTTATTCATGCATGTATCATGAATTGGAGTTGTTTAGTCTAACACACAAGGAAAAACACTATATGATACAAGTTGTGTGTGTATATTCGTATATTTACTTTTCAAGCACACTGGACATGACTATATGTTAATACATAACCTAAAACTATAAATACTAAGCTAACGTGCATCCAATTCTCAAACCATTCCCATATTGCATTTAGTTATACTGCCTTAAATATACATCTACTTTTTACGTACTTTACTTGTTGATCAATTATTTATCATTTAGGAAATGGACCTAAAGCCTGGTATGTCTGCTTTAGTCACTGGGGGTGATAATGGAATTGGCAAAGCTGTTGCCTTGGCTCTTGCCAAAAAAGGAGTCTTTGTAACTATTGTTGATTTTTCAAAAGAGAGAGGAACTAAAACAGCTTCCTTGGTAGAAACTGTGAACAAAAAGTTCCATCCTGATATAACATTCCCTTCGGCTATCTTTGTCAAGTGCGATGTTACTAGTTCTGGTAACATCTCTTTACTCAATATTATTCAAAATTGTTGAAAAAAAACACTATTATTTCATCTAACATCTGTTTTCTATTATTTATAGAAGACGTATCTGCTGCATTTGAGAAGCATGTAGAAGTATACGGAAGTCTTGACATATGCATAAATTGTGCAGGAGTAGGTGGTACAGTGAAGGGTTTTGATGTAGATGAATCTGATGGTCTTAGTACATGGAGGCGTATCATCGATATCAACTTCATTGCAGTATGTATGATTTACCATATACATAATTTAAAACACAAACAAGTCTTATACAGTAACTTCTACAAAATGCTAGAAAGACATTTTAATTAATTTGTGTAATCTTTTTTCCTTCACGAGCTCTTGAATTCAAATTTTATTAAACAGTATTTTATTATCAGTGAAGTAACACGATTTATGCAGGTTACGTTTAACTCTTAAGCATGCTAAATATTACATAAGTTGTTTCTGACTCTTACTATTATCCATTTTCACCCGGTACAAACAACCAACCATTGAATTTAAACAAAGTAAAATAACCACAATGACGTTTGCATCTTCATTAATAATGATTCGGTTTTTTCATTATTTTTGAAATGAACCTTATGGATGACATTTAAACGATGATTAACTGTATAAAATGTAAATTAATTAGGTTAGCTGGATGATTCATAATTAGAATTACTCCTGCATGTTTCCACCCTTAACATTAACTTCCATCCATTATATCGACATTCATATACTGTTGATCTTAGAGAAAAATATATTTTATTTTTAAAATAAGATTGATGTACGATCAATAGCTTAAATCAAGGGTGGTTAGGTGAATTACTTTAAGTAATTGGTCAATACCAGAATAATAACTTTCAAACAGACCAAGCCTGAAAGTCAAAAGACTTAACTGTTCGAGAGCTCCTAACTCCCCATATATGTGACAATTAAGCGCTTAAATGATTAATTTAAACATACTTTCAGTTATTACTTAACATTTTCTCCACATGACCATGAAGGAAGATACTGCTGTTGCTATAGTACCACTTATTATATATAATGATCTCATTGGCTGTCTCCTTAATCTACTACTTTCACCAGTTTGAAAACTCTAAGAAATCTCTAAGAAAAACTAATTCTTAATGTGTTTTACAATAGTTACCTATAGGCTATGTATTGAAAAAGGTTGCTTTAGAGGGGGTTATGTATTGAACTGTTTTCTTCAACTGGGCTATTGCAGTTATTCACAGTATATTTTTATAGAAAAGAAAGCGTTAGCATTACCCTATAATAATCAACCGATGTAGGGTTTTATCACTAGCACAATGTTTCATATTTCATGCAGAAACGAGGCTAGTACATGATGGATAAGAAATATGTAGAGAAAAATAAAATTCTGACAAGATGTAGGGTTTTCAGTATTGAGTTGAATTATAAATCTTTCCAATCACTGTGCCCAGAGCATTTTTTCAATGCACTTACTTTCCACTCACTTTGCTATCTGCACTTACTAGTCTAAGCTTGTACTTAATGCATATATTTTTCATCTTGTCGCATTCTTGCATCGTTGTTCTACTTTCTAGCCTTCCATAACATTCAATTCAATGGACAAGGTCATGCTGTCCCATTTACTCTTCTCTGCCCGTTTGAGTTTGTTCAAGTTCAGATCTTCATTCTATCAACATTTTTGCTCCAGCACAGTTTAGTTTCAGATCGGTTTAGATGTAGTTCAGATGCAGCTCCTTCCACTCAGCTCACTAACTCAATTCAGATGCAGCTTCATCGAATACAATGCGGCTTTCCAATCAATTCAGTTTAGATGAGTTATATTCTAAGTGCAGTTCAGTCTTGTCTTTCAACTTTTCACTTTATTTCAATTCAGTGTCAGATGTTTAGTGCAGTGACGAAGGCTTCTTGTTTGCAAAACGATATTTCAGTGCAGTCCCCATTTCACCTTATATGCTCAGTGCAATTCACTCTTTAGCCTCAACTGAAACTTCTAGAGTGTATTTGATGCAGAATCTTAGTGTAAGTGCACCATGAAAAGATGACATATGGCTGGAGAATGCAATTGGCTTCAGGTAGGCAAAATGATTGAAAGTGCACAAGTTGGGGAATGCAAGGGATCAGCCGAGGCTGGAAAGAGAAGGCTTCATCATGTTTGAAGGCTGCACAGAGATTGCATTCAGCTTTAGGCCGGCAGAATTGACAGGCTGCATCATTTTTGCAAGAGCTATCCATTGTGTGAGTGGAACGGGCGCTGTGTGAATGGACAGATGGTTGCAGTTAGGATGTTTAACTCATGGCGCTGAGTCATGAGCATGCAGTGGACAAATGCGTGAGAACATACGTGTTGCTGTGTGACTGGATTGAACATACGTGGACAAAGCAGAACTTGGGCTTGAGGTTTGTTTACTGTCTAGAAAATATATTGACAATCCTAATATGCATACTTTGCTACAATGCAATTGTATTGTATTATCTTTTTATATTAGTTATGGTTTGAACTATGATGATTTGTAACTATATTAAGATTTTATAAATGATGCGGTGTTGGAATAATTCAACATAATGAGACCACTTATTGAAAATCACCTTACACTAATGCATTTGTTTTGTTAACTCTAAGAAATCTAACATCGTTGCATATTTGTTGTCCTTTTATATATGTATTTTATAAAACATATCTTCTTTTATTTATCATGGTTATTATGTTGCTAATGGTTTTTCTCTACTGATTATTCAGTCAGAATGAGAAAATATAATGAACCATCACATATTTGTTGTCCAATTGTGAGACTTCAATCTGATATTAGTATGATGTTGTTGATTGTTAAACTCGTTTGCAGGTAATTAGCTATTTCGAAGCGAAGACTGTCGACAACAAAGAACTATTGGTAATCAAGTAACGAACATGAATTTAATTGTTATATATGTTGTCGTATATTGTTAGTACCATTTGTGGAAACTTGTCTGTGAATGCTTGTAGTATGTGACTTATTTTGTTGAAAAACTACTATCGAATTGATTATGGATATTATATTTGATTGTGAGATTAGCATGTTTTTGCAATTATTTGAATATGATGATCATATGATTGATTGTTTGTATATGCTAATTATGTGATTTAATTATTTGTTTGAATATATGAAAATTATGCGATTGATCGTTCGTTTTAATATGAATAGTATATAAGCGATTGCTGGAAATGGTATAAACCATCAATCGTAAATAGTAGCATTTAAAATATGTTACCAAAAAATGAAGACTTATGGTAGCGTTTTTTTAACCCTACAGAAAAAACCTATAGCTGCATTTAAAAGTGACTTTTGGTAGCGTTTTTTAAATCCTACAGAAAATACCTATAGTTGCATTTAAAAGTGACTTTTGGTAGCGTTTACTACAACGCAACAAAAAGTTTTAGACTTTTAGTTGCATGTCGTATAGCAGCGTTCTTTAAAACGCTACCATAAATTATGGTAGCGTTTTTTCAACGCTACCGAAAGTCTTTTCTGGTGTAGTGGTGTGTCTATATTTAGTTGTGTGTGTATGCATTTATGTATTTGTATACACACATACAAAAAAGACAACCAAACTAGTATTAGAATTGTAAAAGCAAGGGACACAGTAAGTAATTAATATATTTATGATAATGTTTTATGATAACCAACTATGTAGATTGATTTTAGATTTACAAATTGATTTTCATGCTATTGTATAATCTAGAATTGGTACCGCTATTTTATGATCTAGAGTTAGTTCTCATTGTTGACTGTATGATCTAGAATTAGTTATACAATCATAGATGATTACTTGGTATAATCTCTTTACACAACCAAATTCTTTCGTGCATGATTCTTTTTCTTCCGTATTATCATATATAAAGCAAATATGTGTTTTTGCACCAACTTTGACTTGGCTGATGACTAAATTTATGCCAGTACACTATTTTTGTTTCATGTGAGAACTCCATTATAGCTCCTATGACAAACACATAGTAGATATAAGGAAAGTCTCTGTTTAGCTTTTTTTATATGCAAAACTAGCTTTATTATTATTAATATTTTTTTTTTACAGAGCATTGTTGTTTTGCGCCCTTGTACTCCAATAGAACAGTGCTTTTCTCACATTGCTATTTGTAATTTGTAGAGTGTAACTCATAATAAAAAATGTTTTAAGCATATTTAGCACATAAATACACTTCCATAAGTATTTACAAGGTTATAAAAACAAACACAAAGGAGATCATCAAATAGATGATTTTATAATACTTAATACAAGCATATTTTAATATAATTGTATTATTATTATGCAGTGAAGTTACGATGCAGGAGAACTACATTCGGTGGATAAACTAATTTGGTACTATATAATGCAGGGAAGCCGCATACCATAAGAAACCATAATCAAATTGTAGTTGTTGAGTGTAGATACGTACGTCTTTTGACGAAATTGACTGTCTGGATAAGATTATAGGTTTTTAGCTCCATAACTATAGCTATAAACTTGAGTAATCCCCTCTAGACTGCAAAAAAAGAATAAAAAATAGTTGTTGCATCCGTGGACGTAGGTCTTTAGGCTAAATTGCGTTAAATATGTTGTTCTTGCTTTCCGTTATTGTTAAAGACCATTTCTAGTGTAGTGATTTAAGGTATATCTATGTGTATTCATTTTATTTGTTGGTTCAGTTAGAAAATGTTTTTGTAACCTTAAACAATCTAAACTTATTCTTTGCATACCTGTTACAGTTTATTGATAAATCTGGGTCTTATTTCAGCAAAACGGCAAACGATTTGCAGCAAAGCTTGATTCTTCTTTATAAATCATTTGGAACTTCGTTGATATTACATGTTTTTTAACTATGGTTTGTTGATTCACCAGGTTTATATTTTATTTTTATTCTATTTCATTGTACATAATATTGCAAAAGGGAAATTGATGCTTGCATGTTTTGCTTTGATCATTTCAGCATACATCTATTGTAACTCTGATCATTTGGCAGCAAAGTGCATCATTGGTGGGTTGTCTTCTTTTGCATTGTAGTGAGTTGCAAGATCAGGTACCAATGTTTAATTACTTATTTTATGGTTTCAAATGCTTGATTGATTAAAGGTGGTTCCAAATAGTGAAAATCCAAACAATAATATAAAATTAGAAATAAAGACAAAGTTGCAGACGAGTTGATATAGAATTGATAACAACAGGTCCATAAACTGATACACTCTTAGTCCAAAATGAAACAAATCTTAGAGCATTCACTGTACACAATTAGATAACTCAACGTCTCAGCCCTACATATTATATACTATCCATATACAAAAAACAATAAAAAACAGCAAAAATGAAAGAATATTGTCCATTAGCATTGATATAACATTCGAATGCATTGTTGTTTGTTGTAAACAGACTATAACATCAAACATATTCGAGGCCATATATATTTACTAGGCACACAATGATAGTTTGTACACTGCGGAGCTGAATCAAAATAAAAGGGTGCATTGAATCACAGTTAGAGACTCATGTCTTGTTCAAAATATAATTTAATATTCCGCTACTATATAGTTAGTGTAGTTTATTATTTTGATTTTATATTCATGTGGACCATCAATTCAATCTACCCATGTTAGTTCAGTGTAGCTTTATGCATGTTAGAATATAATAATTAACAAGTTCATAATAATAATAATAATAATAATAATAATAAACTAAGTCTATAATAATAATAGTAGTAGTAATAAACTATAATTTGACAAAAATTAACTAAGTTTATAATAATAATAAAAGATTAACCAAGTCAACTATGTTTTATAATAATAATAATAATAAATAATAGTTTGAATATAACTAAGTTTTATAAAAAAATAAATATGTTTGTAATAATTAACTAAGTATTATAAAAATTAACAAGTTTATAATAATAATAAACAACTAAGTTTGATAAAATTAATTAATTTTGATAATAATTAAACCGATTTGAATAGAAATTAAACTAATTTTTATCAAAAATTACAAAAATTTTAAACTTAACTAAGTTTTATATAATTTAACAATGTTTTATAATAATAAACTAAGCTTGATAAAAATTAACTAAGTTATAATAATAATAATAATAAACAACATAGTTTGATAAAAATTAATTAAGTTTATAATAATAATAATAATAAATTAACAAAATCAACTAAGTTTTATAATTATTAATAATAATAATAAAAGCAACAATAATAACTAAAACTTAGTTTATAAAAATTAACTAAGTTAACTAAGTTTATAAAAATTGATTAAGTTTATTATAATAATAATAGTAGTAATAAATTAACTAAGTGTAGAATAATAATAATAAATTAACTAAGTTTATGAAAAATTTATAAGTTTGAGATAATTTATAAAAATTAACCAAGTTAATAAAATTTAAGTTTGAGATAATTTATAAGTTTAAGTTAATTAAAATATAAGTCATGACATTTAAGTTTTACTAATTGAGATAATTTATAAGATTCAGTTAATATAAGTAAATTTATAAATAAGTTAACCGAGCTTTATAAAAATTTAAATAATTTTTATAAAAATTAACCAAAATTTTAAAAAATAACTAAGTTTTATATAATTTAACTATGTTTTATAAAAATTAAATAAATCTATGAAAATTAATTAAGTTCTATTAGAATTTAACTACGTAAATAAATTTTTAAAAATTAAATAAGTTTATTACAAAAATTAACCAAGTTTTATAAAAGTTTAACTAAGTTTTATAAAAATTATTTAAATTTAAGAAAAGTTCAACTAAGGATGTTTGATATACTTTAAATATGAAATGGTTTCATAATCATTTGTTAATTATTAAACTTGTCTATAGGTAATTAGATTTTTAGGAGTAAAGACCAGCTGCACCAAAGAATTGTGGATAATCAAGTAATGAGCATGTCTTTAATTGTTATATATACTATAACATTTTGTTGGTACTTATTATGTAAACTTGTTTATGAATGGCTATGGATTTTATGTGAATTTTCTCGGTTTGTCGAAAAACTATTATCGAAATGGTTATGGATATTATATTTGATTATATGATTAACGTGTTTTTTAAATTATATGAATAGATGATTATATGATTGATTGGTTGGTTGTTTGAATACGACGATTATGTGATTAATTGCTGGTTGTAATAAGACTATTATGTGAGCGATGGCTGGAAATGGTACAAGCCATTAATATGCAATAGTAGCATGTACAATATGCTACAAAACAGTTAATAACTTTTAGTAGCGTTTTAAAAACGCTACTAAAATAAATTTAAATAGCTGCGATACGACTTTTGAAGCGTTGAAAAACGTTACCATAACTTTTAGTAGCGTTTTAGTAAACACTACGATACGATATGCTACTAAAAGTTTGAAACTTTTTGTAGCGTTTCTAAAACCCTACGATAGGTCAAGTTTTGGTAGCGTTTTCTACAATGCTACAAAAAATTTCAGACTTTTAATTGCATGTCGTGTCGCAACGTTTATCGAAACGCTGCTAAAAGTTTTGGTAGCATTTTTTCAACACAACAAAAGGTTTTTTCTAGTGTAGTGAGCGACTCTGTGTCGATGTGTAGCTGCCCTCAAGTCAACTTCTTCGCTCTTCTCATCTACAAAGTCTAGAGATTCTAAGAGGAGATCTTTATTCATTCTGGGTTCGTAGTAAGTCACTCAATGAGAAGGGACTTCGAGTACAACAAGAATGGCGGCTTTGGACCGTAAGCAAGGGTGAATGGAGTATGACCAGTTGTGGAATTGTTGGTGGTTCTATACGCCCATAATGTTGTTGGTGGTTCATCCACCCACTTGCCTCTAGCCCTTTTCAAACGTTTATTCAGAATGGACTTTATGATTTTTTTCATGGCTTTAACTTGTCCATTTGCTTGAGGGTAAGCAACTGCCGCAAATCTTTTTTCAATATGATGTCGATGGTAGAAGTCTTTGAATTTAGCACTGTCGAATTGAGTTCCATTATTAGTTACAATGGTTTGTGGAAGGCCAAACTGGCAGGTGATGTTCTAGATAATGAAGTTGTTTACTTTCTTCGTCATGATCGTGGTTAAAGGTTCTGCTTCGGCCCATTTGGTGAAGTAATCAACTGCTACGATGGCGTACTTCGCGCCATCTTTAGAGATCGGTAAGGAACTAATAATATCTATGCCCGATGTGGCAAATGGCCATGGACTAACCATTTGTGTAATTTCAGTCAACAGAGCTCTCAGAACTCGTACATCTGGCACTTGTCGCATCCCTTAGCATAATCAGCAACATCTCGGTTGATAGTTGGCTAGTAATACCCATTACGGAGTATTTTCTTTACTAGGGTTTGCCCCCCAATGTGATCGCCATATTCTCCTTCATGAACTTTCTTCAAGACTCATTTTATTCATCATGAGAGATACACTGGAGTAGGGGAATGGAAAAACCCTTTCTATACATGACTCCTTCCTACATAATATATCGTGAAGCTTTGCGGAGGATTTGTCGTCTTTCATTTCTTCATTCGGGAAGGACTCCCTATAGCAAATAATCTTTAATCGAAGTCATCCACGACTCCTTCTTTGGCTCCATCTCTAGTACCCGGTCAATTTTCATCTGGTTTATGCTCGGAGCATCTAGATTTTTGACTGGAAGCAAGCCCATTTGTTATGCATCCCAAGCACTAGAAAATTTTTCCAATGAGTTGGCCTCTTTGTTTTGATCTTGGGGAATTTGCATGATGTCATAATACTCAAAGTCAGTCAATAGCTCTTGGACTCGGATAAGATACAGGGTGAGTCATTATCCTTTAGCATGGTAATCTCCCCTAAGTTGGTATACCACCAATTAGGAATCGCAAAAGATTTTAAGGGATTTTATTCCCAGTTCTCTAGCAAGCTTGAGTCCAGCGATCAGAGCTTCATATTTGGCTTCGTTATTCGTTGCAAGGAAGTCAAGCTTCAAAGCATGGAAAATTAATCGATCCTTCGAAATTACTAGTATGACTCCAGCTCTAGAACAACGATTGTTGGAGGCTCCATCCGTATACATTTTCCATCGGATGGTAGGGGCTTCACTGCTCTCTGGGAGATCATCCTATACAGTGAACTAAACTATAAAGTCCGCTAGACCTTTTCCCTGGATGGTTCTCTAAGGGAGATAGGTAATGTCAAACTGGCTCAACTCGATGTTCCATTTGAGTAACCTTCCAGACATCTCAGGTCGTTGTAGGACCGTCATAATGGCTGATCGGTATAAACGTTGATGGGATAAGCCTGGAAATAGGGGCAGAGCTTTCGTGAATCAATCAACAAGCAGTACGCCAATTTCTCTATCTTCGGATAGTTCCTTTTAGCTCATTTTAATCGCTTGCTAACATAATGGATCCATCTCTGGATTCAATTCTTCTCGCGATGCAGTGTAGCACTTATAGCGTGTACCGACACGACTAAGTAGATATACAAGTCTTCGTGACCCACCGGCTTTGACAAGATGGGAGGCCTCTCTAAGTGGTTCGCCAAAGCTTGGAATGCGTCTTCACAATTTTGGGTCCATTCAAAGTTCATTTTCCCTCTTCTAATCAAGTCAAAGAAAGGAATGCCTTTATCAGTGGCTCTAGAAATAAATCGACTTAGGGCGGCAACCTTCCCATTTAGGCTTTGTGCTTGTTTGATGGTCTTTGGTACATAGATGTTGCGAATTGCTCAAATCTTCTCGGGATTAGCTTTGAGTCCATGAGCATTGACGATGAACCCAAGAACTTTCCCGATGCAATGCCAAAAGAACATTTCAAAGGATTGATCTTCATTTTGTAATATCGGAGGATATCGAACGTTTCTACTAAGTCTCTAATGTGGTCGCTTGATCGTTGTGACTTCACGAGCATATCATCTACATATACCTCTATTGTCTTTCCAATCTAATCTTTAAACATTCATTTGAACATGCACTGATAAGTTGCTCCGGTACTCTTCAATCTGAATGGCATTACCACATAGCAATACAATCCAACATCGGTAATAAAACTGGTGTGCTCTTGGTCGGGGATGTGTATTGAGATTTGATTATATCTGGAGTACGCATCCATGAAAGATAGCAACTCGTGTCTTGCGGTTGAGTCCACCAGCTGGTCGATCATTGGAAGGAGAAAACTGTCTTCTGGACATGCCTTGTTTAAGTCTGAATAGTCGACGCACATTTGCCACATTCTATTTGCCTTTCTTACAAGAACAGGATTGGATACCCATTTAGGGTAGAGGGCATCATAAATAAACCCATTGCTTTTGAGCTTATCCACCTCCTCTTTAAGGGAGGCGGATCTCTCCGGATGAATGCCACCTCTTTTCTATTTCACCGGGACATGCCTTGGGTCGATATTTAATGTGTGGCTCACAATGGCAGGCGAGATCCCACACATATTAGAATAAGTCCAAGTGAACACATCAAGATTTGCTGGGAGAAAAGCAGCAAGTTCTTTCATCATCGGGGGGTTAAACTGTGATCCGATCTTTAGGACCAGTGACGGGTCGTCTGTGGCTAACCATGATGTCAATCGTTAGCTCAACCGGTGCAGCCTTGGCTTCATTGGGCTCCTCCTTATCATCCCTCGGGTCTATGTCTTTATAGAACTGACTGTAGCACTCGAGCCAAGGTCGGAGCACTGGTTGTCAATCTTCGGTGGCTTGAATGCGGAGTGACTTGTCCACACCCTTACCTTTCTCTCTCCGCATAGCCTCTCTCAGCTCAGCTACGTAGCAGGCACGTCCAGCTACCTGATCACCATGCATAACTCCAACACCATTATCAGTTGGGAACTTCAAAGTTAAACACCACGAGGCAAGGGCTGCCCGATCGGCCCGGAAAGGCATTGTATAGAGAATCCACATCCAAGACAACAAATGGTAACATCCCGACTCTCCTACGGTCGCCTTCTCCCAACTCCACGGGAAATTTGAAATAACCTACAACTTTGGTCGCAGGATCATTAAAGCCATGAATGCAGGCTTTAGATGGTTTCAAGTCCTTGGCTTCCATCCTCATCTGATCATAAGCCTTTTTGAAAATTATATTCACGGAACTACCACAGTGCACCAAGATTCTCCTCACTAAGGAGGAGCCGATCATGGACGAAATGACCATTAGGTTGATTGTCGGTGCCTCCACCTTATCTGCATCTCTGTTCAATATCGTCAAACATTGTACGCTGCTGTTTTTTTGGAGCCCCATCTTCTATACTTGAACAACACTCAAAATTCATATGCTTGATTACACTCGCATTGCCCTCCATCTCGTGACAGCTCCTATCAACTGGGTGTGGCTCTCCAGCTATTGTATTAACCACTAATCTTCCACCAGTCCACGCAGGCTTCTCAGCCCCGTGCGGCATTTGTCCTCAGTTGGGGTCGGATGTCCCCTTCCTACCATCCTGCATGGCTTTAATAAACTGTTGTAGTTTTCTTTCCCGAATCAGTTTCTCGATAACATCCTGGAGATGCCTACATTCATTTGTGTTATGACCAAAGCATTTGTGGAACCGATAATATTTTCCAATCTGCTTTTGCTTCTCTGCCAATTCTTTTGGAGGTGGCTTCCTATACTGCATGGTATTGCATGTAGACAAGTAAACGTTCTCTAGAGATGTATTTGGTGGTGTGTAGATTTCATACATTGGAATCCTAGACTTTCCTCTTCCAGAATCCCTCTTTCATTCACAGTTCCTATCAACGGCTTTCTTTTTCTGATTCGGTTTATTTTGAACATTCACTTGAACTTCTCTGGAACTCTCCTCAGACCGTTTCATTGCAATGTTACTCTGCACTCCCTCTCCACTCGGCCCTGCAACATTCTTCTTCCTAGAGCATCTAGTTTCCTCTTTCCTCAAATACTGAGCTTCTTTTGCATAAAAACACTCCAACCTCACGGGTGGTTTTCCAGCTAACCAATCACCAAATTCAAATTCTAGGTCAATCCCTCTTGTTACCGCCATCAATATTGAATGGTCGTTCGGATTATTGACTTTTGTGACGGGTGCATAATATCTCTCCAAATAGTCTTTCAGCGATTCTCCTGGAGCCTGGGTCACGCTTGATAGAGACATTACATCTTTGGGGCGAGTTGCATGCATACGGAACTACTCTACAAATTTTATTGTTAAATCGTCGAATCTAGAGATTGATCGTGGGGATAATCTTGTAAACCACATCGTTGCTATGCCAGATAGAGTAATAGGAAAACATCCAAATTTTGTGGCATCATCAGCTTATGCAGAATCCATCAGCCATTCATATCTCATGATGTGTTGCCTGGGGTCGGTCTTTCCCTCGTAGGCAGGCATCGACAGCATGATGAACCTCCTTGGATACTCCATGTGTAGGATATTGTCAATGAGTGGGGTATGCCTTCTCAAGATCCCCCAATCATCATTGGTTAAGCCTTAGCTCTCCTTACTAGCAGCTTGATCATAGCTGTTAAGTTCGATGTTTGGATAGTTGGAGCCAAACGGTGGTCATGCTCCACCTCACATGAATGGTCTGACCGACGTCTACGGGCCGTTCCATGCCTTCTTGGCTCAACATCGCCTCGAAGCATATCACGTGCGTTCACTTCATCGTTTTCCAAGGAAGTAATCGGTTTGCATCCACCTAAACTCCAGCATCCAAATCAAAGGTTGTGGCTCCAGCTTATGCTCCATCGGGAAGAGGCAGAGATTTCCTCCTTTGGAGGAGGGATCGGCCCTGATCCCTCTAAAGGGATCAGGTCTGATCGGTCCTGGTAACCCAGGTAGGTTTTTTGTTGATGTCTAGATGCTCCTGCATGATATCCGTCAGTTTTGTAATGTTTGCGTCTGTGATAATCATCTGATGACGTATAGCTCTCCGGTGCAGAATAGAGAGTTGGCTCTCTGCTAGTTTTTCCACGTTGTTGATCTCTGAGTTAATTCATTAGATCGATATTTACTTAAATCTGCTGGTTCAACTATTGGCGGCTATCTATGAGCTCTCTCATCAAGTTATAGAAATTAGTTCTTGTGTTGGAATCAACTGGATTCTGTACATCGACCGGATTGGTAGCATTAACATCTACTGGTAGATTGCTCTTGCCTCCTTGTTGGATGCTAGCATTCTCGTTTCCTTCTGCTTTTTGAGAGGTAGATCTGGTGTTCCTAAACATTATTAATAGTTTTCCTTATAAATTTCTTCTTTGAATCTGAGTTGGAATAGAAGCTTGTCGGTAGAGAACTGGATCTCTCGCGAATATGGGAATCCACAAGTAGATGATGAGATCCAGTCAACCTAAGAGTTCTTCTCTCAATGAAAGCACCAAAATTTTTGCACCAAAAATTAGAAAAAACACCCAATAAAGATATTGTAGATAAATAAATGAAGAATATTAATTGTAAACGGAGAGAATATAGTAATAAAGCAATAAGAAATAAGCAAATAACAGAGATACAACAGTTTATAGTGGTTCGACGTTGTTTTCTTACGTTCACTTTAAAGAGATAGTTTTATTAATCACTTTGTAAACTGAGTATAATAAGGATCATATTAAAATCCTTAGTTACAAAAGAGTACAAGCAACAAACAGCGTAAAGGTCCCGAAAATGAAGAATCAAACCTGTATTTATAGAGGAGACAGTGAAATATCTTTCTAAAAATTCGATAGAAAAAACTCCAAAACGATAGAGGCCCACAGGAGGGATCACAAGCCTAAATTCCAAGAATTATGGATCGAGACCGATCCCTGTTTTGGAGGAGTTTGGGGGTGCAATCCCAATAGGAGCTTCTGTATGTTGTATAATGCTTAGCCTCCAAGTTTCATGCCAATTGGATTAGTAGAACTTGAGTTATTAATCAATCTTTTTTGCAATATGTTGTATAACCTAATTTGGTCGATCCCTCTTGCTTGCTCCTTTTGGGATGCGATCCCTAGGGTCTTACATCTTATTCCTAAATTAAATATGCATTGGACTTCTAGATTTTGAGATATCAATTATTTTCCATTGAGTTTCACTTGTTTGGCTGAAGTAAACTGATCCCTTTGGTTGAGAGGGATCATACCCGATCCCTTTTTTAGATTAGACTATATTCCAAACTTAGAACATTATGTATAGCGTATCCCTCAATTATGTTTGATCACGGCTTCATATTATCATCTGTACTTGATCTCTGGACCTCACAATCATCGCTCTGGGTTTCTGGCCTTGATAACAGTCGAGTCTAACTTGTCTAGCCAGTTCAAATATAGCCAGGTCAAAATGCCGGATAACAGTTATATATACTTGAATAATTAGCATAAGATTTTAGAATTTCATTAGTTAAACTGTGATAGGTTTGTTGATTTTCATTTAATGGAGAATTATATTTAATGGTGGATAAGTAGCATATACATAAGTTGTCTAAAGCTCTACTTGGACTCCATATAGCTTTCAAAAGTGTCCTTTGTGAATCAGCTTAGAACAACAAAACACAAAACTAATAATGTAACACTATTTAGCAACTAAGCTAATTACATCTAAATAAGGTACTTTCAAGCTTGTGAAAGAGTTAGCTTTGCGGGTATCGGGAGGGTTCCCCTTGTTCGTATACTGAGTGATTACAAGTGTTTTATAAAATTGGTTCAAATATGTAGTTGAAAATGGAGACATTACCTTAATTTAGACGAGTTAAATTGTTAATAATATCAATTATTCCACGTTGTTGATCTCTGAGTTAATTCATTAGATCGATATTTACTTAAATCTGCTGGTTCAACTATTGGCGGCTATCTATGAGCTCTCTCATCAAGTTATAGAAATTAGTTCTTGTGTTGGAATCAACTGGATTCTGTACATCGACCGGATTGGTAGCATTAACATCTACTGGTAGATTGCTCTTGCCTCCTTGTTGGATGCTAGCATTCTCGTTTCCTTCTGCTTTTTGAGAGGTAGATCTGGTGTTCCTAAACATTATTAATAGTTTTCCTTATAAATTTCTTCTTTGAATCTGAGTTGGAATAGAAGCTTGTCGGTAGAGAGCTGGATCTCTCGCGAATATGGGAATCCACAAGTAGATGATGAGATCCAGTCAACCTAAGAGTTCTTCTCTCAATGAAAGCACCAAAATTTTTGCACCAAAAATTGGAAAAAACACCCAATAAAGATATTGTAGATAAATAAATGAAGAATATTAATTGTAAACGGAGAGAATATAGTAATAAAGCAATAAGAAATAAGCAAATAACAGAGATACAACAGTTTATAGTGGTTCGACGTTGTTTGCTTACGTTCACTTTAAAGAGATAGTTTTATTAATCACTTTGTAAACTGAGTATAATAAGGATCATATTAAAATCCTTAGTTACAAAAGAGTACAAGCAACAAACAGCGTAAAGGTCCCAAAAATGAAGAATCAAGCCTGTATTTATAGAGGAGACAGTGAAATATCTTTCTAAAAATTCGATAGAAAAAACTCCAAAACGATAGAGGCCCACAGGAGGGATCACAAGCCTAAATTCCAAGGAATATGGATCGAGACCGATCCCTGTTTTGGAGGAGTTTGGGGGTGCAATCCCAATAGGTGCTTCTGTATGTTGTATAATGCTTAGCCTCCAAGTTTCATGCCAATTGGATTAGTAGAACTTGAGTTATTAATCAATCTTTTTTGCAATATGTTGTATAACCTAATTTGGTCGATCCCTCTTGCTTGCTCCTTTTGGGATGCGATCCCTAGGGTCTTACATCTTATTCCTAAATTTCATATGCATTGGACTTCTAGATTTTGAGATATCAATTATTTTCCATTGAGTTTCACTTGTTTGGCTGAAGTAAACTGATCCCTTTGGTTGAGAGGGATCATACCCGATCCCTTTTTTAGATTAGACTATATTCCAAACTTAGAACATTATGTATAGCGTATCCCTCAATTATGTTTGATCACGGCTTCATATTATCATCTGTACTTGATCTCTGGACCTCACAATCATCGCTCTGGGTTTCTGGCCTTGATAACAGTCGAGTCTAACTTGTCTAGCCAGTTCAAATATAGCCAGGTCAAAATGCCGGATAACAGTTATATATACTTGAATAATTAGCATAAGATTTTAGAATTTCATTAGTTAAACTGTGATAGGTTTGTTGATTTTCATTTAATGGAGAATTATATTTAATGGTGGATAAGTAGCATATACATAAGTTGTCTAAAGCTCTACTTGGACTCCATATAGCTTTCAAAAGTGTCCTTTGTGAATCAGCTTAGAACAACAAAACACAAAACTAATAATGTAACACTATTTAGCAACTAAGCTAATTACATCTAAATAAGGCACTTTCAAGCTTGTGAAAGAGTTAGCTTTGCGGGTATCGGGAGGGTTCCCCTTGTTCGTATACTGAGTGATTACAAGTGTTTTATAAAATTGGTTCAAATATGTAGTTGAAAATGGAGACATTACCTTAATTTAGACGAGTTAAATTGTTAATAATATCAATTATTCCACGTTGTTGATCTTTGAGTTAATTCATTAGATCGATATTTACTTAAATCTGCTGGTTCAACTATTGGCGGCTATCTATGAGCTCTCTCATCAAGTTATAGAAATTAGTTCTTGTGTTGGAATCAACTGGATTCTGTACATCGACCGGATTGGTAGCATTAACATCTACTGGTAGATTGCTCTTGCTTCCTTATTGGATGCTAGCATTCTTGTTTCCTTCTGCTTTTTGAGAGGTAGATCTGGTGTTCCTAAACATTATTAATAGTTTTCCTTATAAATTTCTTCTTTGAATCTGAGTTGGAATAGAAGCTTGTCGGTAGAGAGCTGGATCTCTCGCGGATATGGGAATCCACAAGTAGATGATGAGATCCAGTCAACCTAAGAGTTCTTCTCTCAATGAAAGCACCAAAATTTTTGCACCAAAAATTGGAAAAAACACCCAATAAAGATATTGTAGATAAATAAATGAAGAATATTAATTGTAAACGGAGAGAATATAGTAATAAAGCAATAAGAAATAAGCAAATAACAGAGATACAACAGTTTATAGTGGTTCGACGTTGTTTGCTTACGTTCACTTTAAAGAGATAGTTTTATTAATCACTTTGTAAACTGAGTATAATAAGGATCATATTAAAATCCTTAGTTACAAAAGAGTACAAGCAACAAACAGCGTAAAGGTCCCGAAAATGAAGAATCAAGCCTGTATTTATAGAGGAGACAATGAAATATCTTTCTAAAAATTCGATAGAAAAAACTCCAAAACGATAGAGGCCCACATGAGGGATCACAAGCCTAAATTCCAAGGAATATGGATCGAGACCGATCCCTGTTTTGGAGGAGTTTGGGGGTCCAATCCCAATAGGAGCTTCTGTATGTTGTATAATGCTTAGCCTCCAAGTTTCATGCCAATTGGATTAGTAGAACTTGAGTTATTAATCAATCTTTTTTGCAATATGTTGTATGACCTAATTTGGTCGATCCCTCTTGCTTGCTCCTTTTGGGATGCGATCCCTAGGGTCTTACATCTTATTCCTAAATTTCATATGCATTGGACTTCTAGATTTTGAGATATCAATTATTTTCCATTGAGTTTCACTTGTTTGGCTGAAGTAAACTGATCCTTTTGGTTGAGAGGGATCATACCCTATCCCTTTTTTAGATTAGACTATATTCCAAACTTAGAACATTATGTATAGCGTATCTCTCAATTATGTTTGATCACGGCTTCATATTATCATCTGTACTTGATCTCTGGACCTCACAATCATCGCTCTGGGTTTCTGGCCTTGATAACAGTCGAGTCTAACTTGTCTAGCCAGTTCAAATATAGCCAGGTCAAAATGCCGGATAACAGTTATATATACTTGAATAATTAGCATAAGATTTTAGAATTTCATTAGTTAAACTGTGATAGGTTTGTTGATTTTCATTTAATGGAGAATTATATTTAATGGTGGATAAGTAGCATATACATAAGTTGTCTAAAGCTCTACTTGGACTCCATATAGCTTTCAAAAGTGTCCTTTGTGAATCTGCTTAGAACAACAAAACACAAAACTAATAATGTAACACTATTTAGCAACTAAGCTAATTACATCTAAATAAGGTACTTTCAAGCTTGTGAAAGAGTTAGCTTTGCGGGTATCGGGAGGGTTCCCCTTGTTCGTATACTGAGTGATTACAAGTGTTTTATAAAATTGGTTCAAATATGTAGTTGAAAATGGAGACATTACCTTAATTTAGACCAGTTAAATTGTTAATAATATCAATTATTCCACGTTGTTGATCTCTGAGTTAATTCATTAGATCGATATTTACTTAAATCTGTTGGTTCAACTATTGGCGGCTATCTATGAGCTCTCTCATCAAGTTATAGAAATTAGTTCTTGTGTTGGAATCAACTGGATTCTGTACATCGACCGGATTGGTAGCATTAACATCTACTGGTAGATTGCTCTTGCCTCCTTGTTGGATGCTAGCATTCTCGTTTCCTTCTGCTTTTTGAGAGGTAGATCTGGTGTTCCTAAACATTATTAATAGTTTTCCTTATAAATTTCTTCTTTAAATCTGAGTTGGAATAGAAGCTTGTCGGTAGAGAGCTGGATCTCTCGCGGATATGGGAATCCACAAGTAGATGATGAGATCCAGTCAACCTAAGAGTTCTTCTCTCAATGAAAGCACCAAAATTTTTGCACCAAAAATTGGAAAAAACACCCAATAAAGATATTTTAGATAAATAAATGAAGAATATTAATTGTAAACGGAGAGAATATAGTAATAAAGCAATAAGAAATAAGCAAATAACAGAGATACAACAGTTTATAGTGGTTCGACGTTGTTTGCTTACGTTCACTTTAAAGAGATAGTTTTATTAATCACTTTGTAAACTGAGTATAATAAGGATCATATTAAAATCCTTAGTTACAAAAGAGTACAAGCAACAAACAGCGTAAAGGTCCCGAAAATGAAGAATCAAGCCTGTATTTATAGAGGAGACAGTGAAATATCTTTCTAAAAATTCGATAGAAAAAACTCCAAAACGATAGAGGCCCATAGGAGGGATCACAAGCCTAAATTCCAAGGAATATGGATCGAGACCGATCCCTGTTTTGGAGGAGTTTGGGGGTGCAATCCCAATAGGAGCTTCTGTATGTTGTATAATGCTTAGCCTCCAAGTTTCATGCCAATTGGATTAGTAGAACTTGAGTTATTAATCAATCTTTTTTGCAATATGTTGTATAACCTAATTTGGTCGATCCCTCTTGCTTGCTCCTTTTGGGATGCTATCCCTTGGGTCTTACATCTTATTCCTAAATTTCATATGCATTAGACTTCTAGATTTTGAGATATCAATTATTTTCCATTGAGTTTCACTTGTTTGGCTGAAGTAAACTGATCCCTTTGGTTGAGAGGGATCATACCCGATCCCTTTTTTAGATTAGACTATATTCCAAACTTAGAACATTATGTATAGCGTATCCCTCAATTATGTTTGATCACGGCTTCATATTATCATCTGTACTTGATCTCTGGACCTCACAATCATCGCTCTGGGTTTCTGGCCTTGATAACAGTCGAGTCTAACTTGTCTAGCCAGTTCAAATATAGCCAGGTCAAAATGCCGGATAACTGTTATATATACTTGAATAATTAGCATAAGATTTTAGAATTTCATTAGTTAAACTGTGATAGGTTTGTTGATTTTCATTTAATGGAGAATTATATTTAATGGTGGATAAGTAGCATATACAAAAGTTGTCTAAAGCTCTACTTGGACTCCATATAGCTTTCAAAAGTGTCCTTTGTGAATCCGCTTAGAACAACAAAACACAAAACTAATAATGTAACACTATTTAGCAACTAAGCTAATTACATCTAAATAAGGTACTTTCAAGCTTGTGAAAGAGTTAGCTTTGCGGGTATCGGGAGGGTTCCCCTTGTTCGTATACTGAGTGATTACAAGTGTTTTATAAAATTGGTTCAAATATGTAGTTGAAAATGGAGACATTACCTTAATTTAGACGAGTTAAATTGTTAATAATATCAATTATTCCACGTTGTTGATCTCTGAGTTAATTCATTAGATCGATATTTACTTAAATCTGCTGGTTCAACTATTGGCGGCTATCTATGAGCTCTCTCATCAAGTTATAGAAATTAGTTCTTGTGTTGGAATCAACTGGATTCTGTACATCGACCGGATTGGTAGCATTAACATCTACTGGTAGATTGCTCTTGCCTCCTTGTTGGATGCTAGCATTCTCGTTTCCTTCTGCTTTTTGAGAGGTAGATCTGGTATTCCTAAACATTATTAATAGTATTCCTTATAAATTTCTTCTTTAAATCTAAGTTGGAATAGAAGCTTGTCGGTAGAGAGCTGGATCTCTCGCGGATATGGGAATCCACAAGTAGATGATGAGATCCAGTCAACCTAAGAGTTCTTCTCTCAATGAAAGCACCAAAATTTTTGCACCAAAAATTGGAAAAAACACCCAATAAAGATATTGTAGATAAATAAATGAAGAATATTAATTGTAAACAGAGAGAATATAGTAATAAAGCAATAAGAAATAAGCAAATAACAGAGATACAACAGTTTATAGTGGTTCGACGTTGTTTGCTTACGTTCACTTTAAAGAGATAGTTTTATTAATCACTTTGTAAACTGAGTATAATAAGGATCATATTAAAATCCTTAGTTACAAAAGAGTACAAGCAACAAACAGCGTAAAGGTCCCGAAAATGAAGAATCAAGCCTGTATTTATAGAGGAGACAGTGAAATATCTTTCTAAAAATTCGATAGAAAAAACTCCAAAACGATAGAGGCCCACAGGAGGGATCACAAGCCTAAATTCCAAGGAATATGGATCAAGACCGATCCCTGTTTTGGAGGAGTTTGGGGGTCCAATCCCAATAGGAGCTTCTGTATGTTGTATAATGCTTAGCCTCCAAGTTTCATGCCAATTGGATTAGTAGAACTTGAGTTATTAATCAATCTTTTTTGCAATATGTTGTATAACCTAATTTGGTCGATCCCTCTTGCTTGCTCCTTTTGGGATGCGATCCCTAGGGTCTTACATCTTATTCCTAAATTTCATATGCATTGGACTTCTAGATTTTGAGATATCAATTATTTTCCATTGAGTTTCACTTGTTTGGCTGAAGTAAACTGATCCCTTTGGTTGAGAGGGATCATACCCGATCCCTTTTTTAGATTAGACTATATTCCAAACTTAGAACATTATGTATAGCGTATCCCTCAATTATGTTTGATCACGGCTTCATATTATCATCTGTACTTGATCTCTGGACCTCACAATCATCGCTCTGGGTTTCTGGCCTTGATAACAGTCGAGTCTAACTTGTCTAGCCAGTTCAAATATAGCCAGGTCAAAATGCCGGATAACTGTTATATATACTTGAATAATTAGCATAAGATTTTAGAATTTCATTAGTTAAACTGTGATAGGTTTGTTGATTTTCATTTAATGGAGAATTATATTTAATGGTGGATAAGTAGCATATACATAAGTTGTCTAAAGCTCTACTTGGACTCCATATAGCTTTCAAAAGTGTCCTTTGTGAATCCGCTTAGAACAACAAAACACCAAACTAATAATGTAACACTATTTAGCAACTAAGCTAATTACATCTAAATAAGGTACTCTCAAGCTTTTGAAAGAGTTAGCTTTACGGGTATCGGGAGGGTTCTCCTTGTTCGTATACTGAGTGATTACAAGTGTTTTATAAAATTGGTTCAAATATGTAGTTGAAAATGGAGACATTACCTTAATTTAGACGAGTTAAATTGTTAATAATATCAATTATTCCACGTTGTTGATCTCTGAGTTAATTCATTAGATCGATATTTACTTAAATCTGCTGGTTCAACTATTGGCGGCTATCTATGAGCTCTCTCATCAAGTTATAGAAATTAGTTCTTGTGTTGGAATCAACTGGATTCTGTACATCGACCGGATTGGTAGCATTAACATCTACTGGTAGATTGCTCTTGCCTCCTTGTTGGATGCTAGCATTCTCGTTTCCTTCTGCTTTTTGAGAGGTAGATCTGGTGTTCCTAAACATTATTAATAGTTTTCCTTATAAATTTCTTCTTTGAATCTGAGTTGGAATAGAAGCTTGTCGGTAGAGAGCTGGATCTCTCGCGGATATGGGAATCCACAAGTAGATGATGAGATCCAGTCAACCTAAGAGTTCTTCTCTCAATGAAAGCACCAAAATTTTTGCACCAAAAAATGGAAAAAAACACCCAATAAAGATATTGTAGATAAATAAATGAAGAATATTAATTGTAAACGGAGAGAATATAGTAATAAAGCAATAAGAAATAAGCAAATAACAGAGATACAACAGTTTATTGTGGTTCGACGGTGTTTTCTTACGTTCACTTTAAAGAGATAGTTTTATTAATCACTTTGTAAACTGAGTATAATAAGGATCATATTAAAATCCTTAGTTACAAAAGAGTACAAGCAACAAACTGCGTAAAGGTCCCGAAAATGAAGAATCAAGCCTGTATTTATAGAGGAGACAATGAAATATCTTTCTAAAAATTCGATAGAAAAAACTCCAAAACGATAGAGGCCCACAGGAGGGATCACAAGCCTAAATTCCAAGGAATATGGATCGAGACCGATCCCTGTTTTGGAGGAGTTTGGGGGTCCAATCCCAATAGGAGCTTCTGTATGTTGTATAATGCTTAGCCTCCAAGTTTCATGCCAATTGGATTAGTAGAACTTGAGTTATTAATCAATCTTTTTTGCAATATGTTGTATAACCTAATTTGGTCGATCCCTCTTGCTTGCTCCTTTTGGGATGCGATCCCTAGGGTCTTACATCTTATTCCTAAATTTCATATGCATTGGACTTCTAGATTTTGAGATATCAATTATTTTCCATTGAGTTTCACTTGTTTGGCTGAAGTAAACTGATCCTTTTGGTTGAGAGGGATCATACCCGATCCCTTTTTTAGATTAGACTATATTCCAAACTTAGAACATTATGTATAGCGTATCTCTCAATTATGTTTGATCACGGCTTCATATTATCATCTGTACTTGATCTCTGGACCTCACAATCATCGCTCTAGGTTTCTGGTCTTGATAACAGTCGAGTCTAACTTGTCTAGCCAGTTCAAATATAGCCAGGTCAAAATGCCGGATAACAGTTATATATACTTGAATAATTAGCATAAGATTTTAGAATTTCATTAGTTAAACTGTGATAGGTTTGTTGATTTTCATTTAATGGAGAATTATATTTAATGGTGGATAAGTAGCATATACATAAGTTGTCTAAAGCTCTACTTGGACTCCATATAGCTTTCAAAAGTGTCCTTTGTGAATCCGCTTAGAACAACAAAACACAAAACTAATAATGTAACACTATTTAGCAACTAAGCTAATTACATCTAAATAAGGTACTTTCAAGCTTGTGAAAGAGTTAGCTTTGCGGGTATCGGGAGGGTTCCCCTTGTTCGTATACTGAGTGATTACAAGTGTTTTATAAAATTGGTTCAAATATGTAGTTGAAAATGGAGACATTACCTTAATTTAGACGAGTTAAATTGTTAATAATATCAATTATTCCACGTTGTTGATCTCTGAGTTAATTCATTAGATTGATATTTACTTAAATCTGCTGGTTCAACTATTGGCGGCTATCTATGAGCTCTCTCATCAAGTTATAGAAATTAGTTCTTGTGTTGGAATCAACTGGATTCTGTACATCGACCGGATTGGTAGCATTAACATCTACTGGTAGATTGCTCTTGCCTCCTTGTTGGATGCTAGCATTCTCGTTTCCTTCTGCTTTTTGAGAGGTAGATCTGGTGTTCCTAAACATTATTAATAGTTTTCCTTATAAATTTCTTCTTTGAATCTGAGTTGGAATAGAAGCTTGTCGGTAGAGAGCTGGATCTCTCGCGGATATGGGAATCCACAAGTAGATGATGAGATCCAGTCAACCTAAGAGTTCTTCTCTCAATGAAAGCACCAAAATTTTTGCACCAAAAATTGGAAAAAACACCCAATAAAGATATTGTAGATAAATAAATGAAGAATATTAATTGTAAACGGAGAGAATATAGTAATAAAGCAATAAGAAATAAGCAAATAACAGAGATACAACAGTTTATAGTGGTTCGACGGTGTTTGCTTACGTTCACTTTAAAGAGATAGTTTTATTAATCACTTTGTAAACTGAGTATAATAAGGATCATATTAAAATCCTTAGTTACAAAAGAGTACAAGCAACAAACAGCGTAAAGGTCCCGAAAATGAAGAATCAAGCCTGTATTTATAGAGGAGACAGTGAAATATCTTTCTAAAAATTCGATAGAAAAAACTCCAAAACGATAGAGGCCCACAGGAGGGATCACAAGCCTAAATTCCAAGGAATATGGATCGAGACCGATCCCTGTTTTGGAGGAGTTTGGGGGTGCAATCCCAATAGGAGCTTCTGTATGTTGTATAATGCTTAGCCTCCAAGTTTCATGCCAATTGGATTAGTAGAACTTGAGTTATTAATCAATCTTTTTTGCAATATGTTGTATAACCTAATTTGGTCGATCCCTCTTGCTTGCTCCTTTTAGGATGCGATCCCTAGGGTCTTACATCTTATTCCTAAATTTCATATGCATTGGACTTCTAGATTTTGATATATCAATTATTTTCCATTGAGTTTCACTTGTTTGGCTAAAGTAAACTGATCCTTTTGGTTGAGAGGGATCATACCCGATCCCTTTTTTAGATTAGACTATATTCCAAACTTAGAACATTATGTATAGCGTATCCCTCAATTATGTTTGATCACAACTTCATATTATCATCTGTACTTGATCTCTGGACCTCACAATCATCGCTCTGGGTTTCTAGCCTTGATAACAGTCGAGTCTAACTTGTCTAGCCAGTTCAAATATAGCCAGGTTAAAATGCCGCATAACAGTTATATATACTTGAATAATTAGCATAAGATTTTAGAATTTCATTAGTTAAACTGTGATAGGTTTGTTGATTTTCATTTAATGGAGAATTATATTTAATGGTGGATAAGTAGCATATACATAAGTTGTCTAAAGCTCTACTTGGACTCCATGTAGCTTTCAAAAGTGTCCTTTGTGAATCCGCTTAGAACAACAAAACACAAAACTAATAATGTAACACTATTTAGCAACTAAGCTAATTACATCTAAATAAGGTACTTTCAAGCTTGTGAAAGAGTTAGCTTTGCAGGTATCTGGAGGGTTCCCCTTGTTCGTATACTGAGTGATTACAAGTGTTTTATAAAATTGGTTCAAATATGTAGTTGAAAATGGAGACATTACCTTAATTTAGACGAGTTAAATTGTTAATAATATCAAATGTATAGTGCACATGCTATGTAATGTTGTTGAAGTTTGAGTTGTGTTATGTGTTTGTGTATGTAATAGTATGATGAGACGGTAGAAAAACTATTGCTGATATATTATATATGATATAGCAGGGCAATATGCCTTTTAGTATAGACAAATAGTAGATGAAAGAATCTAATCGAAGAGCTGCACAATATGTGGAAGGAGCACAAAAATTCATTGACTTTGTTGTGGAAAAGGGCGGTGATAAGGAAATCTATTATTACCCTTACGTACAGTGCAAAAATATGAGAATGCAGATTAAACTAGATGACATTCATTATCATTTGCTTAGGTGGGAAATCTATTCATTGAAGTTTTTTTACCTTTTGAAGATTTATAAGGTTACATGTTCGATGTTTGAAACTTTAGTGGCTATTTTCCCTTCATGCTATCATGTGTCATGTCAAACTTAAAAACAAAATAGGCCTTAAGTTATTATGTGTAACCTATTTGGTTAGAACTGATGTTATTAATGATTTTTCGAGGGAAAATACCCAAAGTAACTTAGTATTCATCTAAATGAATGAACGATGAAACCTAAGGGAAAATCATATATGTGTACAGAAATAGCATAGAAAAGTCCAAGGGAAACGACCATGTAAATGACTTGCAATTTTCCCATCCAAAAATGTTTGATAACACATGCCAACCATTCATCGAAATAAAGCATGTCAACTCTTACTTGTTGATCCTTTTGTATAGTACAACATAGAGGCCTCTTTAGTTTAAACATCATGTTTGTCAGTTAGTTGTGCTCCCTATGTGGTTGCCAGTATATCAGTCTTTTTCACTGCCTTTACCTACACTTGTGAATATATATAGTGATACCGTAACATTGTCAATTCATTCTTGATCATTCAAATTTGAATGATATAATACATTAATTAATTATTTAATCACAAAAACTCAAATTCCTATCAAAATGAAAAACCAGAAACCTGCATCCACTGACTTCAATACAATCCTTCTCCTTGACCTCCCTCACTTCACTCTTATTCCTTAAACTCCTCTTTGTACCTTCTCTTCATTATTCAATAGTCTATATTCAACATATATGATTTATTTTGGAGCAATAATTTTATTGATTTACATAATTGATAAAATCTTTTTGTTTGGTAGCTTTGATTAAAATAGGCAATCAATACAACTATGGATAAATATCATATCATATAACCACTTGACAGTAAATTTATTATATATTCTCTATATATTATTTACAGTAAACAATGTCAGAAACTGCAGAAGCGTCAATCCATTCAATTATGCAATCATCATCTACAAAATCCATGAAAGTTGAGGTTAATGGATATGGTGCTCCCATTTAAAAAAACTTTGGAAAATAGGCAATCGAATGGGTAAATTAGTATGAATTCATATGTCGATCCCATATGAAAGTAGGGATAAATTATCCCAAAAATATAAGAATGACATTTGGACTAGATTGTTGGTAAGTTAAAATCGACTTATATCACTTTTAGCTTTCCTTATAACATATGTTCTTCCACTTTGCTTCTTCTTTAAGTAAATAACTCCTATTTTTACAAACATTTTTGAACTAGAATCACATGTAAAAGATCATTTAAAAAATTGCCCGAGTCACTTAGAAGACACATGAATGAATTAAGAATAAATTATAATGACAAATTCGACAACGATGAAGTTAGGTTGAAAAATTGTCCACCAACAATTGTCAATAAGACTGAGATGAGTTCTTGAAAAACGAAACCTAGTGCAAGCGAAATAAGGGATCTAGGAAAAAAATCGCTATATAGCTATGGTCAGCATACTAGACGTATAAGTCACGCTGGAATAGAACATTAAATGATATGTTTGTTTCATCTTTATTTTTGAAAACTTGTATAAAATGAACACTGGATTTTAATGACTATACAAAGAGTTATCTTCTTTATTCATACATCATTTACACTGTAAATAATTAATGTCAATACATATAAATTTGATGTTGATATTCAATTACTTTTTCTTCTGTTGTTATCCTAACTTTTAGTGCTTTATTATTTCTATTGCAGTTCAATGCAAATCCAAAAAAAATCATAAGTTGTCATGTATGAGAAAATACTCATACGAAAAAGGATGGTACCATATCAGATACAAATTCTTCGTACTTCGTAAGTTTAACAATTAATAACTCGGATATTTTATAAAGTTTCGTAGTACATATAACATCTCAAGTATTATCATAATTTGGAGAAAAATTGCAAAAGCAAAGGAAACAATTAATGATGATGATGAAGAAGGTTTGTCATTGGATGAAGATATCTTATTACAAGTCTTTGGCAATGATAAAAGGACTCGGACTCGAAGTATTGGGACTAATATATCAAGGACCTAAGTTAAAGCTTCTACTATTACATGTAAACAACTCAAAAGGCACAAGGAAACTCGAAGAATAGAAAATGTGGATGGTATATTGAAGACATCGGTCAACTTGTCTAAGGAATAGAAGGTTCAACGAAATCACATATGGGACATTGTTTCCAATGTAGGGAGAAGTAGTACACATCAGGAAAGTGTTGGGAGAATGATGAACAATAATATTGCTAATCAGTTGAATTTTCCTGGTTTGGCCAATAAAAAACGTGAAATCCTAAACTATGACCTAGAGGTCATTGTAACATCTTATGTATGCAGAGGTTCAACAACATACATCATGCATGGGAAATTTATACCACCGACACATGATAAGTTGGTGGTGGACATTATACTGCTACTAGATGAGAAAACAACCAATCAAAATTATCCTCTCGCAATAACCTTTGCTTAAGTTGGAATCAATGGTTGTATGTGCCATCCAAAAAATGTCATTCGATATCTTTAGACCCAGGTGCAGGTATATTTTGATCTATTCGTTAAAGTTTAGTTTTGATGATGTACTTATGCATTATGTAAGTGACAACAATATATTGGGAACTAGTATGACCTAAATAAAACAGTCTATTTTCAAATCGCACATGTAAACACATTAATCTTTTGACAAAATTTGTATTGTTCTAGCATTTTACAAATTTCTAGATTATTTCATATAAATCATATGTACATGTAATGTTTTAAACAAAAATGGATTTCTTGTATTTTATGGGTACCCATAGTTATAGGTTTGATACATTATAATGGCTAGCTATTGAGGTTGGTATACTACATACATAATTGAAGTGTACATGTAATTTATTGGTAGGTACTCTATATATTTGTAAAAGATAATAATAATGTTTTATAGAACCCCAAGTTAACAATAACATTAATATATATTTTTTGAAATTGGGTACTTATATGGTAGTATATATTAGCACTACAAGTCTTAGGTAGTGTACAACGTACTGCATGTCAACATATGTTCGAATCACGCTATGCAAGTTTCGAACTTGTGTCCTCTCACACCAAAGTTGAAGCTCCTGACCATTTGGACGATGGTGTTGGTCAACATTATTATGTATTAATTACCAAAACCCTCTAAACCAACAACTAAGTAAGTTGATGGAGTCCTCTTAACCAAATAAACCATCAGTGAGTGCACAAATGATGATTGACAAATTTGACTAAATTCTGATTATGGTAATAGCTTCAATTGATTTCTATCTACTTAAATTACACAGTATTGTAAGCCACCTAAATAATATCAATAGTATTAGTATTTTATTAACACCGCATTTCCAAACTGCTCACAAATAATTGTTATACGTCTTTTTTGGCAAGGCAAGCCGATTTTTAAAGTGGATCGTCCACTGATTAATATCAATTAAAATAGGTATTTGGTAGAAACGCCAATCAACTTACAATCCCATACACACTTACATGCACAACTTACAAACAAGCTTACACTAGTATCATGCAAGATACCTTAAGTTACACAATTACACAGTGTACAAGCGAACTAAAGCCAAAACAGACTTGTTACAAGAAAGTAGCATAGCTACATAATTTCATCACAGCAAGAGCTAAAACCATGACCAAAGATGCAACAATTTCATGACTACAAAAGCTAAAAGCAACCAAAAATCACCATAACGATCAACCTTCCACCATCATCAAAACAAAACTTATCTTCAACCAAACAACGCATCCATTGCAAGCAATCTCTATGGTACTAGTTAAAGAAAAGGCATTAAAAGATGGTAGGAGAGCTCAACGTTGCTCTAGCTAAGCACCGAAAGAAAATATCAACACAAACTCTACAAAAAGACCTAGAAGTTGAAAATTTTCAACATGTGGGTTATATATGAAAAATATAATGTATCGTGCTATTTTGTGTAAAGCTAAATTAAAGTGATCAAATTTTGAATTAAAGTTAAAAGGCTTAAGGATATACATGTCATGGTTTTAATGTGTAGACACCGAAACAATTCTAATTTGTTGAAGAGCCAAATTAGAAAATGACAACATTAGAAATAAGGGATTATGGTCCTCAAATTACATAAGCACTAGTTATTCTCCTAATTTCTTCTATGGAAATAATTCAAATCTAGGGTTTATATCAGTTTGGAAGATCAGATCAAACTCTTATCTTTTAGATATGTCTCTTTCTTTTAATTAGTTCATGAAAGCAGCAACTATGAATTCAGATCTAATATAAGATCTAGAGCTTATGTCAATATGGAAAACCACACGAAATTTACTTTTCTAATCAGCAACTATGGATTCAGGTATGCCGTCCCCTAATTTATTCATCTTCCTCCGATTTCTTTTCAATTAAATCAATACGAGTCACCTATTCAGATCTAGGGTTTCATGCTTAATCTATCCCAAAGTATATTGAATTCTAACAAGTTGTATCAGAATCACCCTTCATTGATTTCATTAAGAAATTTTTTTTATTATAAATAAGTTTTGATTGAACTTCATTTTGAAGTCATTACATTCCACTTAAGTTTCAAATCTGCTTGATCTATGTATCAAGGATTTTTTTGTGATGATTTTGGATTTGATTTAGTATTATTTTTATATATTGTAATTTGAAAGGCTGATTTGTAAGACTGGTTTGGTGTATAAATATAGATCTAAATGATTTGTAAGTTATTTATGAAATAAGTTAGAATCTAGAAATCATTAAATTATGGGAAATAATCTAAATTCCTCTAAATTTCAAAAACAACTTATATTGGTTAAAGCATCCATATGTTTATTATTTTATAAGTTGTAAATAAGTTGTAAACTTTAATGTGAGCAATACATTATGATCGATATATACAGTCATTTTCTTTCATGTTTATAAATGGTATGGATATATATATACATATATATAATTAGAACCATTTATGCAAGTAATATAAACTCGGTTCTATGATTATATTACATTAATCAACTTTTAATTAAGTAATTTGGATATATATAAGGTATTTTAGTTATTTCAGAAATTTGATTAATTAGAAATAAAGTATGCTCATTTAAAGTGTTTATGTTTATGTTATTATTGAAATAAATTTTAACATGACACTAATTTACATTTTGGACCACATAACGGTCAATTGCATTTATTTATATCATAAATGCATTAAATGTGGTTGTTATTGTAATAAATGAATTAATTTGTTATCATAAATTCACAAATGCGTCTGTTATAATTAATTTAATGATGTAACATGTTTGTATTTGAAATAAGAAAAGGTATATGGTTTATTATTTCATGCATTTATGTTTGATAGTTACAGATATTTTATATGTTTGACACATGCTCATTGAAAACGTGTTTCAATTTCATGCTTTGGTTATCATAAAATAAAAGGAGCAGCGGTTTTCATATTTTGCCAAAATACGTGGTTACTGACCTTAATTAAATATTCAAATAATAAACTAAAGATAAAGTGATACCGTAGCATTCTATATAGCTATATTATGGTTCAGATATATATCGTAGTTACTACAATCATTCATGTTATTTAGTACGACATTTACTATGTCATTTATATATAATTTTATGTGGCATTTAATTCTGACGTTCATCCATGACATTTGTTATGTGATTTCTTTATGATGCCTTGTATCATATTTATTTAGGAAATGTCATAAATGTAAGCACATACTTAAAGTAAAAAATTATAACAGCTATGATTAAAACATGTTGTGTCATGGTTGTAATTTTGACCTTTTCAAGTGCCATACAGATCTAAGGCATTTTCTGGAGTGTTTTATAGTACCCAAAATATATTGTACATACGGTAAGAAATAAATTAAAATATATTTTTGGTGTCTTTTTGCAAACTAATTGTAAATATCCTACATTCTAAGTGAGCTAATTGAAATAATATGTCACCAAAGTGACCTCTCTTATTTTAGTTATTCTTGAAAATGTTTGATATTTGTGTGTTTTTAATTCATACGGATATTACTCGGCCCAAAGGAAGAATAATATTTGGTCGAATCATCTACACATGTGTGATGATAAATATGTGACAATTATAAGGTTTTACAAGTGAATAACTAATCGGCCCAAAGGAAGATTGTTAGTTGACTTGAATTTACTGTTAGTATTTGATCATTACAACAAGAGTACCACTTACAATTAATATTACTGTCCAAAAACTTGATATTAATCTTGGGCTAGGTATCTTGAAAAGAGACATACCAATTATTTGAATTTACTATGGCTGACTTTTAGATATGAGCATATACAGTCAATCTTTATTTTTTGTTCAATTTTCAACTAATTTAACTAAAGTGTCCGCCAATTTTAATAATGTTCTCAACTGGTTGGGACTAACTCTAAGGATTAGTAAGGGAACATATTGTTTTTCTTGAGTTCGTGGATTTAGCTATTGCAATTAAGAGGATCACAACCACCCTTATTACAGTTGAATGTTCTTATAATGTTATAAGGAACATTGAGAGGTGAAATAATTCAAATTGCAAGAGTCAAATGATCATAAAGTATAATATTTCAAAACTTTCAAAGATGTGATTCCGTAGGGATAACCAATTTTAACGAGTTTTTTACCAAAAGTGAAAAGAATTTCATCAAAATGATAGAGGGAAACAAGCACGCTTTGTAGTGCTTGATTCAATAAAGTCAAAATAAAGGAAACATAAATGAGTACTATGTGGAAAACATTGCTTCAAAAGTTAAAGTCACTCAAATTATTGTTAACTTTTTTGGTACTCTCTTTATTCACAGTGTTGGATATGTTTCTACCATCATCAAGCCAACACGGGGAAGCAAGGGACGAGCCACCAGAATAACTGAACCAACTATACAGCATTCCCTACCGAACCAATCATCTACCGGTCCAAACTCGCCTACCGATGCAGCCTTCCCTACCGAACCAATCATCTACCGATCCAAAATCACCTACCGGTCCAACCTCACCTACCGATCCAACCTCCCCTACCTAACTAATCACCTACCGGTCCAACCTCCCCTACCGAACCAATCACCTACCAGTCCAACCTCACCTACCGATCCAACCTCGCCTACCGATCCAAACCCCACTTCCATGCATAGCCGAACCAGAGTGCTTCCGGACCAAGACGTGCCAGGCCAGATCACATCAGCCCAGGCCCAACAACAGCTATACACATCCAGGACCCCTACCCCCAGCCTCACTCTATAAATAGAGGGGCAGGGGTACAGCAGAAGGGGACAAGTTTGAGAGCTCAAGCACGGAGAGAACTTTCAAACAACTTTCTTTTACTTGTATTAAAGCTTTATACTTGTAATCCAAACAAGAGAAGAGAAATAACATATAAAGTGGACGTAGGCACATTCTGGCTGAACCACTATAAATCTGCGTGTCTTTTTATAGTTTAGCCCCTGCTTTTCATATATTTGCATAAATCACCCAAATCACTAAGAACAACATAAGATCTACTAAATCATACGACTTTGAGGTGTTTATCCATTTTTTGTGCAAACATTTTTGGTGCTTTCACTGAGAGCTAGAAGCTCGAAGCTTCAGCTTCATCCACCTAACATTTTTCCTAACAGCATCGTTCACCACTTGGAAAACATGCCTCCCAAACCGAGAAAAGATGTTAACAAAGGAAAAAACATCGCATCCAGCAGTCTTCCAGATCCAGCTGTCACGAATCAAGTAAATCGTTCTCCTCCAGCAGCAGTACCAAATGAAGGACAGGCTAATCCGACCATTCCTGCCACAGAACAGCCCGCAGCAATTACTAGGGCAGATTTAGACAGGGTTGTGGTTGAAGTAACTAACCTCTTCACGTCCCAGCAGGAAGCCTTGGTGGACCATCTCATGTCACGCTTAAGGGATGCTGAAGAGTCCAACCGCAACACTGAATCATGGGGCGAGTCCCAGTCTGGAGGATCTCAGAGACAACAAAGGTCTTCCTTCTTCGAAGGAGCTAACGGCAGAAGTAGCCATGGTAGGAGCCGAGATCGAGCACAGCCTAAAGTTAGGCCTGAGGAAACATTTGGTACCGAACCCAACGGGGGAGGTACCGGACGAAGGTCAACTGTAGCTGAGCCTGTCATACTGCCTAACCACGAAAACGCCAGTGAACGGGGCCGAGCTAGAGTCCAGCCCGAAGTTGGACCCGAGGAAGTTCTTAGATCAGAGCCCAGCAGGGGAAGATCAAGGCAAGGGCCAACTGTAGTTGACCCTAGCATGCTCCCAGAAGATCAAAGGCAGCCACTGGAAAATATGAGGAATGATAGACGATACCATCCCTACAGGTCATCTGGACGGAATCAATCCCACAGAATAGAACCAAACTCATTTCTATCTGCTCCAAATTCTGATGAAAGGATGGCACGCTTATTCAGAGAGTGTGTCCAACGGAGCAAAGAGATCGAGGGATAGGCGCTAGGGTAACCAGCCCTTTCGCTCGCAATATCGAAATTGCTATCACCCCTCGAGAATGGAAGATGCCAACAATGGAACCTTACAAAGGAACCTCCGACCCCGTTGTACACTTACAGAGGTACACACAACATATGCTCATGAGTAGAGCGACAGAGGGAGTACTGTGCAAATGCTTTCCGCTCTTCTTAGCAGATCTCGCTACCTCCTGGTTCTGTCATCTACCCCAGGGATCCATCAGCTCGTAGGAAATGTTGAAAGAAAAGTTTATCAGTCAGTTCCGCATTCATGTGGAACAACCTAAGGATGCTTATTCCTTATCTAGCGTCAAACAGAAACCTGGAGAGAAACTGCAGCAATACCTAACCCGATTCAATGCCGCAGCATCTGCAGTCCAAGATGCCGATGAGAAGCTTATCCTAATGGCCCTCTGTAGTGGTGTGCATCCGGACACTAAATTTTCTAGAAGGTTGACAAAAGAAAAACCAGCTACTTTACCCGATTTCTTCCATGAAGCCGGGAAATATATGAGTCTTGAGGATGCTGTCGTTGAGGGACAGTCAGGACAGCAAAATAAGGCAACTCACAGCAACACCCCTGCTGTGGCAAGGGACGTTTGAAGAAATGATTCCAGAGACAATGCTGGGGGCAAGAAGGGAGAAAGCGCCTATATCGGCTAGGACCGAGGTTCGACACTTACACTCCTTTGAACGAGACCGTCGAAAATATCTTCCTTGCCACCCAAGGCGAAGTTAGATACAAACGCCCACCATACAAGTAGGAATCAGATAACGCGTAGAAGTCTGGAAAGTTCTGCCGCTTCCACGAATCTCATGGGCATGATACCAATGAATGCCATCATCTCCGGGACTTGATTGAGGAACACATCAGAAGGAAGAAACTGGAACGCTATGTAAAAGGTCAGGACAGGACTCCAGCTCCTGCCAATGAGAACCCAAGGCTACCCTCACCGGAGATCGGCAGAGGAAACCGCAACACTAGCGGCTCTAGTCAAGAGAAGATAGTGGTCCATACCATCTCGGGAGGACCGCACATCGCAGACATAAGCCGGAAAGAGATGGAAAGATATGGAAAGTCGCTTAGAGACAATAAAGACTGTGTCAATTTGGTTATAGAAGAGCGCCACCCGAAGCAGAAAGAAAGTGATGACATCACATTCGGTTAGCGTGACCTAGAAGGTGGACCTCTTTGTTGAGATTGGAAGCCATCCCCGCTCCGTTGTACGGAAACAGACGTTTGTGCTAATAGAAAACCATTCGGCCTACAACGCCTTCTTAGGAAGACCAGCCTTGTCTGACTTCCAAATTGTCCTAACCCCATGGTGTCTAAAGATGAAATTTTCAACGGACAATGAATAGGGGAAGTAGAAGGATACCAGGACGTTGCTCGAGACTGCTCTGTGACTGAACTTCGCAACAACCACAGGAAGGATAAAGGGAAGGGTGTAGAGGTTGCCCTCTGCACGAAAAGTCTAGAAGCGTAGCAACTAAAGAAAGCCCCTCCTCTTCGATATACCAGCGACCCTTTCAATGAATTAGACCCTAGGGACAAAGAGGAGGAGGCCACTGCCTAGCCTGCAGAGGCTATGGAGTTTGTATCTGTAGACAAGCACGACTCAAGTAGACTATTGAAAATTGGGTCCCAACTAAAAGCAGAGTTGAAGGAGCAACTCATTGACTTTCTCCGCCACAACATGGATGTATTCACAAGGTCACACGCTGATATGACCGGAATCTCCCCCGACGTAGCATGCCACGTACTAAACATTGATCCTACCAAGGCGCCCGTAAAACAAAGAAAGAGAAGTATGGGGGCAGAGCGATCGGTAGCCCTCGATGAAGAAGTAAAGAATCTACTCGCCAATGACTTCATACGAGAAGCCATCTACCCGGAATGGATTGCTAACCCGGTACTAGTGAAGAAGGCTAATGGGAAGTGGCGAACATGCATTGACTTCTCCAACCTAAACGACGCCTTCCCAAAGGATTGCTTCCCACTTCCCCGAATCGACCAACTTGTAGACAGCACAGCCGGGCACGAGCTCTTATCTTTTATGGACGCATACTCAGGGTATAACCAAATTCCTATGCATGCTCCCGACCAAGACCACACTAGTTTCATCACCGACCGGGGTTTATACTGCTATAAGGTAATGCCTTTCGGACTTAAAAATGCAGGAGCCACCTACCAGCGTCTCGTCAACAAGATGTTTGCAGGGCTAATAGGGCAAACTATGGAAGTATACGTGGATGACATGCTGGTAAAGTCAAGGAAAGCCGACGATCACGTAAGTCACCTAGGCAAGATGTTTCAAGTACTTCGCCAGTATGGAATGAAGTTGAATCCTCTAAAATGCTCCTTCGGAGTGTCATCAGGAAAGTTCTTAGGATTCATCGTCCATGCCAGAGGGATTGAAGAAAACCCTGAACAAGTCCGAGCGCTAAGGGATATCAAGATACCTTCCAATCGAAAGGAAATGCAAAGCCTGAATGAAAAAGTGGCCGCCCTAAGCCGATTCATCTCCAAAGCAACGGACAAGTGTGTCCCCTTTTTCGAAGCTCTAAAGAAAGACAAAGGAAAGTTCGAATGGACCGACGAATGCTTGACCGCTTTCCTTAACTTAATCGAACACCTCCAAAAACCACCGGTACTCTCGACTCCAAGTGAAGGCGAAGAATTATACCTATACCTTGCTGTGTCATCTCACGCCCTAAGCGCTGCCTTGGTCAGGGAAGACAACCGCACGCAGCGGCCAGTTTACTTCGTCAGTAAGAGGTTTACGGGGGCAGAAGTCAGATATCCTAAACTTGAGAAGCTAGCATACTGTTTACTAATCACATCACGGAAACTGCGTCACTACTTCCAATCCCATTCCATCAAAGTTCTGACCGATCAACCACTGAGGCAGGTACTCCATCGTCCCGACACTTCTGGGCAACTACTTAAATGGTGCATTGAACTAAGTCAGTATGATATCACCTATCACCCTCGCACCGCCATCAAGGGACAAGCCATGGCTGATTTCATTGCAGAATTCACTACCAACGAAGATAAGGAGCAATTGGAAATAGCAGAAGATATCAAGTGGAACCTCTTTGTGGATGGTGCATCAAACGAACAAGGCTCGGGGGCAGGTGTGGTAATAATCACTCCCAGGGGAAATAAGCTGCACTATGCTATAAGGTTGGAGTTCGCTGCCACCAACAACGATGCAGAATATGAAGCAGTAATAGCTGGATTAGAACTTGCCATAGAAATCGGAGCCAATTCTTTGTGTCTTCATAGCGATTCTCAACTTATTGTTAATCAAATACTAGGAGAATTCCAAGCTCGAGAAGAACGACTCATAGCATATTTAAAGAAGACCAAGTTACTTCTCAGCCGATTGGACCACTACTTAGTCAAACACATCCCTCGGGAAGAGAACCAAGAGGCCGACGAATTGGCAAAGCAAGCAAGTGTGAGAGACATCGCCATCTTTGGGGCAGTAACCATCTCAAAGCAAGTGGCCCCAAGTTTTGAGCAAGTGAATCTGATAGCTGCAACCGAAGAAGCAACTTGGATGACTCCCATCCGAGACTACCTACAAAGCGGCACGCTACCCAACGGGCGTAACGAAGCCAAGAAAATCTTAAGGAAAGCATCCCGCTACACAATACAAGAAGACATCCTCTATCGGCGCGGATTCTCTAACCCGTTATTAAGATGTGTCGCTGGGAGGGAAGCCAAGGAAATCTTATTCAACATTCATCAGGGAAGCTATGGAGATCACACCGGAGGGCAAACATTAGCGAAAAAGATACTCCGATATGGATATTTCTGGCCCACCTTAAGCAAGGACGCCTTAGATTTCATCAAAAAGTGCGACAGATGCCAGAAGTTTGCTAAGATTCTACGGCTACCAACAACTAAGATTACTCAAATGACCAGCCCTTGACCCTTCGCAATATGGGGAATTGACTTAATCGGCGAGCTACCAATGGACCGAGGCGGGGCCAAATATGCTATAGTGGCAGTCGACTATTTCACCAAATGGGTGGAAGCGGAACCTTTGAATAAAGTATCTTCAACAAAAGTTATTAACTTCTTGATCAAAAATGTTCTATGCAGGTACGGAGTCCCACTCAAAATCATATCAGACAATGGGCTTCAGTTTGACAGCGAGGAATTCGCCAACTGGTGCCGAGAGCACGGAATTCACAAAAGCTTCTCATCTGTGGCGTATCCCCAAGCAAATGGACAAGTCGAAGCCATCAACAAAATTCTGAAAACCCTAATCAAAAAGAAACTCGAAAAGTCAAAGGGCGCTTGGGTGGATGAACTCCCCATGGCACTGTGGGCCTATCGCACATCCTTAAGAACATCAACGGGGCACACTCCTTTCTCTTTGGCATACGGATCGGAGGCTATGCTCCCAGTTGAAACTATTGTGCCTTCCCACCGTAGGATCCACTATAACCCAGAAGAAAACGAAGAACTCTTTCACATGTCTTTGGATCTAGTTGAGGAGAGAAGAAATGATGCAATCCTTAAAGCAGCAGCCCACAAGCAAAAAGTGGCAGCACAATACAACTCCAAAGTCAAGCATCGTACCTTACAAGAAGGAGATCTTGTCCTCAAGCGAATCTTCCCTCGCCCCAGAGCACTAGACCCAATCTGGGATGGACCATATGTAATTCATAAAGATCTCCACAATGGAGCTTATATTTTGTCAACAGTGGACGGAGAGGTGTTCCAGAGGGCATGGAACATCCAACACCTCCGTCTCCGTCGATACTTTTCTTAACTTGTACTGCCCATATGAAGTGAATTAACAAAGAGGATCAGTGGACATAGGCCTTTTTGTGCCGAACCACTTTAAAAAAGCCTTGTCTCTTTTTTAACTTGTTCCTTTATATCTTGGCTGCTTGTTAACTTTATCCTTTTCTGTTGGACAAAATCCTATGCGTATAGCGTTTCCACCCAAAGCACTCCATAGCGCAACTTCACCGGGACAAGACCTAACAGGTACTATGCGAATCTATGCCCTCGCCAATGAGACACTTTCGCTCCAGCATCCCTCTGCTACGGGTTAACTCATTGCTCGCGACGGCCCTTAAAGCCAACTGTAATGAGCCGATTATAAGCCACCGAGAAGGCCGACTATAGCCGAGGCAGCTCATTACGGCGTTCGGCTCGCCGGCAACTGTGAACCGACTATAAGCCCCAACATAAGGTGTGGCCAGCCAGGGGCAGTTCACGGTTGATGATCGGCACCCACGCTAGCCGGCCACAGTAAATCGAATAATACCCACGATTACGGGCCATAATGGCCCGGGTAGTTACTGTGCGCGATCTCGGCTCCGATGTGTCTTAAGTGCGGCTGTGGTAAAAAAAGAATTAACTCCCCGCGGAGGCGTAAGATGGGTGACAAATGTCTCCAAGACCCACAGCTAGGGAAAGTGACTACAAAGCCCGTTTGCAACAAACCTAAGCACATCGAAGGCCTTCCGTGATTGGAAGTTTTACCTTTTCACATATTTCAATTTTACTTAAGCAACTTTTCTCCTATCCTCTGTAACAATCCCTGAAGTGCAGGACACAGAGCAGGAGACATTCACTAATGGAAGTATACGCTCACGACGAGATACTAGACCGCATCCCTTAATCGGTCACACAGAATATTCAAAGCTGCCATCTACAAGCAAAATATAAAGGGCGGTATTTCCTTCTTTCATATGTAAACATGTGACTATAATTTATTCACACCTCACGCTAACATTACAAGTCATGAAATTATGTTTTAAACAAAAACCTGACATCAAACACGATTTGATTACAAGAATATGCATAGCTATATTTCTTATACGACATGTCAAAATAGCAAAAAACATTCAAAAGACGACAAAATCAGCTTAAGTTAAAGAATTACACGTCAAGAATAGAGCTATTTATTACAAGTAGCAAAAAATTACCACCTAAGAGTTACTTTACTAGTTTAAGACTAACATATACAACCATGTCAAGTCCACAAAAAGAATTTTCCAGGCCTAATCAAGGAGCCGGCTGCGTCAGAGTTTTGTCCTTGTCCTGTTGCCCACATGTCCGGTCAGAAAAAGAATTCGTCAGTGATAAGCAACCAAGTTAACGGAAAGACTAGAAAGGAAGACTTACTAGCATCTGCTCCTTGATCAACTTGATCATCATCCTCCGCTCGCACACCTGTCTCCTCAGCTGCAAGCAACCGCATGCCCTCCTTCACCGCCACCTTCTCCTCCTTGGTAAACTGGGCGGTAACAGTATCCATCCTAAAGGCCACGCCACCCTCCTTATCTGCCTCAGCCTGAGCCTCCTCTAGAGCCCTAAGGTAGATCCTAGCCATAACCCGAGGGTAATCATCCATCCAGGACAAGTTACCCTGCCTCCAAGTACGGAAGTACATATCCTGGAGCATCCCCTCCATCAGCCCCTCGTTCTCTTCAAACTCCCTCACCCGGGCCTCGGAATCCGACAACCTTACGACGGCAGCATCTCTCTCCAATTGGTATCTCGAGCAGTCAGCCTGAAGGGATTTCCGCATCGCCTCCATCTCCTCCCTCAACTTGGCTTGAGCAAGCTCTACAGCCTCAAGCTTCCCAGATAACTCCTCTATCTGCTCAAGATCCACTTTCCGAACCTCGTCCACCGTGGCGATGGCCATATCGATCCGTTCCTTACAAGTAGCCTCCATTTTCCGCAGTTCGGCCCGGCTGGCCTCTTCCATAGTTTTCTTTAGACGTCCAGAGGCGGCCTCGTGTTGAGAGATCTGGATGGCCTGATCAGCGAGTTGCTTGGCCTGGTCGGAAACCACTAACCGCAATCTTATGTTGGCACTCCCAATTTCCTCCCCGGCCTTAACCAGTCGGGCATGATGCCCCTTCAACTTCCTAGTTTCCTCAGCAACCCGGTCGATGTTTGCCTTAGCTTCGTCCCCCATAATGACAATCCGAGTAGTAAGAAAATCGAGGTCCAGGGACTTAGCCTCATCTAGCACCTTTACCATGGGGTTGCGCGGAAGAAGATGCTCACCGGTAACCTCGTCGAAGGAAATATCATGAGAACTTGGATCCAGATCAGGATGACCCGCGAATGGATTACGAGCCAAGCCAGGACGATCAATCTGAGTAACGGTAGGATTTTCAGACAGGTGCGGAGAAGGTGTGAACTCAGTGTCCTCCTCCGTGATATCATGAAGAGGCTGAATTGGGGGCTGAGGACCAAGTGAAGGTTCGGATAGGGAGCGACTCCTCTTTCTCTTTTGAATACCCTCTTCAATAACCCCGAGAAGGGGATAGTAGCTGACTACATCCCCGGAACGGTGGGCTGGAGGCTTCGGCTTGGCGGAAGGTTTGAAGAGCTTGTATTGTTCAAGCCTGTGCCGAAGATCTGAGGTCTTGGCCATTTTACCTGCTCCTGATATGAAAACCAAGTGTTACCAACATGTATTGGGCCATCACTCAAGAATTAAATGAGTAAAGTGAAATTCACCTTGAACCGCCGAAGTTGTTTCAGTAGAGGCGCTCCCGGAAGATAGATCGACGCCGGTCCCAACGTTATCGGCTTTCTTGGACTTCTCCATCCCCTCCAAACCTTCGAAAGCTTGGCGGAAAGCATCATCCGTCCACTCCTGCATCTCGCCTACTTGCCCAGTAGATAAAGCCCCAACACCGTCGCCTCCTCCAGTGCCTTCTCCTCCATCTTCGCCTTGCTCCTCCTCAACGTCTCCCTCCTCCGGGATATCTGGACATAAGCTGGGAGAGGGACCGTCAGACTTTTTGAGCTTCTTCCCCCGGCAACCGGGTGTTTCGGAAAGGGCCTCCTTTTACTGCTCTTTAACTCGGCCCCTTCTTTAGCTTGGGCAGCCTTCTCTTTAGCCGTGTCCCTCTGCTTGACCACGGATTGCTGTGGAAGGATCAAGTTGTACTCCAAGAGTGTAGCGTTCCTGATCAGGTAGGCAGCCAACCTATCTCTCCCAGTAATAGCTTCTATTTCTGCTGCCGTCTGAACCAGGCGGTCATTCTCCACGACCGCAAAACCACCTGTCGCTAGCAAAAAATAAAAACACATAAGAAAGAGTATTGCAACCATAACGGGATTTAAAAATAGAGCTTTGACTTACATCCGGAGGTGAAACGCTGAATGGAAATGGAATCATCCCTGACGAAGAACCATTCCTTCTTGAACATACTATACTTGGAGTATAAATCCAGGACCGGTATAAAGGTTACGGCCGATTCCAAGCTGATATAGGGAGACCCCTTCTTGTAGCCTCTCAAGTTATACAGATACCGGATCTCCCGGTTGGAAGGAGGACGCCCATATCTCCTCTGGAAGATGACGAAGAGACTCACCAGAATGGCATAAGAGTTAGGCTGAAGCTGGAATGGAGCTACCTTTAGATATGTGAGAAAACTGACTACCCAGGCGTTAAGAGGCGGGATGGCACCACACATGCAATGGTATCTGCTGTAGGCAAAATATCCTTCGGGAGGATCATGTGGCATAACTCCTTTCCCTGGCAACAGCATGCGTGCCCTATCTATTCCGAAAGAACGAGAGATGACATCAAGCTGCTCTTCCTTGAGGGAGCTGGTAAAACAGTCGGGCGGGGAGTTCAGAAGCTCCTGAGGGCCGTACCCATCCACTAGAGACCTCGGGGCAGGTCCATGACGCTCCAGTCCTGGCTGAGCTGGGGGCACGGTGGAGGACCCTCCTTCGCCCTTGGATTTCTTTTTATCTGATTGGGTTTCCACTCTTTGAGACATTATCTGCAACACCAGAAAAACATATTGTTAAAATAGAGGATATAAACAAGCAAGTACATGTAGTCCGGAATTTTGCTCGTGATATAAAAAATGAAAAAATCAAGTGTATGAGGTTCATTCGGCACCCAGAGTACACGTTCATTCGGCTATCCAACTCTCAATCTCATTCGGCGGTCATGTTCTCCAATTTCATTTGGTAATTCAAATGAAAAAATTCGTTCGGTGCTCAGAATCCTCGTGCTCATCCGGTGATCCAAGAACGACAGTTCATTCGGCACTCAGAATACATAGATTCATTCGGTAGTTTAAAAAACGTAAAGGCCATTAGGAAAAAGAAGGCTATATCACCTGATTCGGTGTTCTATTACAATTCGGTAGAGAATTTGATTCGGCAGGGATACTTGGTTCGGTTATCTTGAATTGGTGAGAAGTAACGAAGGCGTATAGCCCATATTTATAGGCAAATATCAACATCCGGACCAGTCGATTCGGCATTGGAGACCGGATGGGAATGTCCATAATTAGTGACCTAAAACAAAGCACGACATATGTTGAACATATGCCCTACTTTGGGGGGCAAATGTTGGATATGTTTCTACCATCATCAAGCCAACACGAGGAAGCAAGGGACGAGCCACCAGAATAACCGAACCAACTATACAGCATTCCCTACCGAACCAATCATCTACCGGTCCAAACTCGCCTACCGATGCAGCCTTCCCTACCGAACCAATCATCTACCGGTCCAAAATCACCTACCGGTCCAACCTCACCTACCGATCCAACCTCCCCTACCAAACCAATCACCTACCGGTCCAACCTCACCTACCGATCCAACCTCCCCTACCGAACCAATCACCTACCGGTCCAACCTCGCCTACCGATCCAAACCCCACTTCCATGCATAGCCGAACCAGAGTGCTTCCGGACCAAGACGTGCCAGGCCAGATCACATCAGCCAGGCCCACCAGCAGCTATGCACATCCAGGACCCCTACCCCCAACCTCACTCTATAAATAGAGGGGCAGGGGTACAGCAGAAGGGGACAAGTTTGAGAGCTCAAGCACGGAGAGAACTTTCAAACAACTTTCTTTTACTTGTATTAAAGCTTTATACTTGTAATCCAAACAAGAGAAGAGAAATAACATATAAAGTGGACGTAGGCATATTCTGGCTGAACCACTATAAATCTGCGTGTCTTTTTACAGTTTAGCCCCTGCTTTTCATATATTTGCATAAATCACCCAAATCACTAAGAACAACATAAGATCTACTAAATCATACGACTTTGAGGTTTTTGTCCATTTTTTGTGCAAACACACAGTTTAACCATTTTAAGATTATTATTAATTATTATTTTTTAAGAATAAAATGACCTCTTATTTAGCTCATTTAGCATTGTGGTAAGAAGAAGAGAGGTTGAAGAACATACATTGTAAATTAATATATAAATAAAGATAGAGAAGGTTCTAAGGATCTAGAAGAAAAGAAATAGCATATAGGTATATATATATAGTTGCTTCTTTAATGAGATATACAGACATATAAAATAGAGTATACCAGATCTTTTTAAGTTATTATTGAGATTTCTGTTATATTGTTTGAATTTATTTGATATTTTTGTTATGATGTCATTTAGACAGATTTCGGTTTTCTATTTCTAATATAAACAAATTAGATTATTATTGTTCATTTAGAAATAATAAGATTGATTTATGAATAAATTTAAACATTGTTGAAACTAAAGCTCCTAATGTTTAAAATATAGCTTATATATATATATACTTATGCTAAATACCTTATATAATGAAGTCTCAAACTTTGATTTGGTGATTTATATTATTATTTATTTCAGATTACTAAATAATTCTAGATTGAGGCACTAAAGATAGAAAATACTTTTTTGATATTCTAAGCGACTTAAAAATTATAGTTTTATGAACCCCAATAAGGAAAAGTTTAAAGACGGGAAATGCAACAGTTTTTTGAGGATGTTCGGTTTGGGGGAAAATAAAGTATGGACCATAGTCTTTAGAGCGAATCATTATCTTTGATTCAACTACAGTTACTTCTTTAGATGATGTATAAGATTTGTTTACTTTCATTAACAAGAAGTAAATTAGGAACCATAATAAGACAATGTTAAACAAAGTTTTCTTTGAAGTTAAGATTACTCTTTCAAGAAAACAAACTCAACAACCTCAAAGTGCAAGGTCACTAAGGAAATCCACTTGAAGAGAAAGAAATACTATTCCAGATGACTATGTAGCATTTGTCCATAAATATAAATAAAGAATTATGATGTTTCTGTCGGCTTACATCAATCCATACAAAATATTATTTTGAAATGTGGATTTAAGGTATGAATGTGTAATATAAATCTATAAAGGACAATAAAGTTTTAGATCTTTCCCCTTACCTTAAGGTAATAAGATCATTGGTTATGAATAACTATTCAAAACCAAAAAGGATTAAGTGAGTAATGTGGAAAGGTATAAGGCTCATTATAGAAAAGACTATATTCAAAAGGAAAACGATGTTTTATTTCTAAAGAGACTTTCTCTTTGGTTTTACCGGAAGACGTTTTTGAATTATTTTGGAACTTTTTGCAGATTGTGATTTTAAGCAATAACGGAAGGATATTAAAGTCGTGTTTCTCAATGGAGACATTGATGAAACAGCTTAAGAAAATCACTTATGGGTTACTCTTTTGTATTAGGGATTTAAATACACCATAATTGTTTATGGGGTGATATTTGGATTATCACAAAAGGGCTAGGCAGATAAGGTTTAAAAAAAATAAAAGGGGGTTTGGTATGAAAAGTACGAATCAATTGATTCTCTTTTGCCAAAACAGACAAAAGTTGTCTTATATAGTAATATAAGAATATCCTTAAAACCAAAGAAATGCAAAAGATTCATCATACATTTGTGGCGTGGAGTCTAATGCATGCTAAGACATATAAACATATGGATATTGCATGTATTATTTGATAGATATCTTACTGAGATTGAATGTGGATCAATGGTTAATAACCAAAATGGTTACAAGATATATTTAAGTAACAAAAGGATTGTGTGCTCAAGATAAAAGATCGAATTGGTTGGAGATCATTAAGCATTACAATTCGAATATCTTGGAGCCAAGAGTACAAAAGATCCACTTCAGAACAATATTATTATTGTTATTTTTTTTGGATGAAACTATATAAGGAAAGTTGTCATACAGATACTTTTAGCTTTCTTTACTATTTTCAGTTATAGGGCATCCAACGATGGAAAATAATTGTAAAATTTTATCACAAAGTTATGGACTATTGAATAAAGAAATTGAGAGATCAATAAAGTAAAATTGTGACAACAAACAACATATTATTTTCTAATAAGGGGAGTGCAAAATATATTTTAATTTATATAGCATATTGTGACAAGCTCCATTGTGGCGAATCCGCTTACAAAAAGATTATCATCCAAGGTCTTTCATGAGCATGTGGCTCAATTGGTGTAACTTTTATGTAAGGAAATTTTTGTTTCGGGGGAGTTTCTATTTGGCATATGTCATTGCTCTATACTTTAGTTATGGATATATTTAGTATTTTGTTTTTTTCTGATCAGAATAAAGTAATAAAATTTTCTTTTTGCACTTTGTTTAGTTCACTTATTGAACTTGTGATCTCATTAAAGTAGGAGCAGTTGGAAGTAGACATGTATAGATCCTATTTCATGTAATTTCCATATTACACATCCATGATTGATCTATGTCGTTTGATTGTGTTGGTATATATGACCGTTGATGGGTTTAGTTACACTAAAAGTAATGAAAGCCGCTTTGATCCTTTGTCGGTATAGTTAATGGACAAGATTATTTCGGAAACACCTTATGCAATAAATAACAAATTTTGAAGCTCATAAAGTTATTATAAGGTTATTACATATATGACCCGGGGGAGATAGTTGGAAAATTTCAACATGTGGACCACATATGTAAAATAAAATATGTTGTACTATTTTGGTGTAAAGCCTGATTAAAGTGATCAAATTTCAAATTAAAGTTAAAATGATTAAGGATATACTTGTCATGGTTTTAATGTGTAGATATCGGGACAATTCTAATTTATTAATGGGGCAAATTAGAAAATGCCAATATTAGAAATAAGGGGTTGTGGTCCCCAAATTACATAAGCTCCAGTTATTAATTCTTCTAATCTCTTCTGTGGAAATAATTCAGATCTAGAGTTTATATCAGTTTGGAAGATCAGATCCAACTCTTATCTTTTAGATTTGTCCCTTTCTTTTAATCAGTTCATGAAAGCAGCGACTACAGGTTCAGATCTAATAGAAGATCTAGAGCTTATGTCAATATGGAAACCAAACAAGATTTACTTTTCCAAACAGCAACCATGGATTCAGGTATGGATTCCGCTAATTTATTCATCTTCCTTTGATTTCTTCTAAATTAAATCAATATGTCACTTATTCAGATCTAGGGTTTCATGATTAATCTGTCGTATTGAAATTCGAACACTAGATCCACACCACAACTCGGAGTAAGATACAAAGATAGACAGCCACTCCGAAGACAACAACCAAACCAAAAACGCTAACTCATTTTCTACCTACAAACCGCACATTCATGCCAGGAATATATCAAGGCAGTTAAATTATACCCAACTTTTCAAGGCAGAGACGAAGAGGGAAGCAAGGCCAGCCTCAAAATGTTCCAGTCCTACTAGAAAGCAAGTTCAAGGAGGCAAGGCAAAGCAAGAGAACCACCAGTGATTTTTCCAGCTCTTGTTGGACATCTGGCCCCGAGGAAGTGCTGAGAAGGTCGAAAAGCACGTTAGATGGATCGGTGAACTAAATATGAACCTTAAATGAGACAGAAGGAATGAGGAAGCATTGGATCTAAAGAGAATAGGTTGAAAGCACAGGTTCGATGCTAGCAGATATTGCGGGAAGAATTTTGATTGCATACTAGCTTTTGATCTTAGCATGTTAGTTTTCATGCAAAGTTTACTTTATGCCGATGAGTTTTAATTGCATGGCAAATAATTTACACTTTGTGTTTATGTTTCTATGAATTCTATTTCTGGAATTGTAGATTTATAACCGTCTTTCAGTAAATCACTCATGTCTTTGCCGATCAAATGTTTGAACCTTGAGTTACAGACACATAATCACACGTTTATCCTTGTATAGACCATGTACTTGATGTTATTCCCTTTATAAGGTGAACTTGATTTTGGTTTACTTATATCATTTGTTAACTCATTTTATTTTAGTTGTTTTGGAATATAAATAAGAATTTGAAAAGTTTTTCCAGCAATGAGTTTGGACAACCAAACCAGTGACCTAATATCAAAATACGGATTTATTTGGCAATATTATTACTTATAAGTGTGCAAGTTGTGACCATCTTGTTTTCAGTTTTGTTAAAGATGGTTTCCGATATAATGAGAGAGCAATAAAAAAATTCGCAAATCATGTTCAAAACCTATTTATTCAGATTTGCAATGTCTGTAATGTCCATTGAGTAATTCAAAACAATTTACATGACAAAGAACTTTATCGTGAATTCTATTTCTCGACATTCGATTTATGTGAATATTTTTTTGCTTTAAAAATAATTTACTTGGATTTGGTGTTTGTCGGTGCAAGTAGAAAAATATCTGGTTATAGAAGAATATCAAATCTCTGATATGGTGTACATTGATGGTATCAAATTTGGTAGCTCTAGAAGAAGCGGATGTTACTGGTCTCTATTCAGTAGATGTGTTAGAACTCAATTGTGTAGTAGATGTGTCAGACTTCAACTGTGTAAATTTTATTTCTATTTCAGTAGTTTTTAAGTAAAATTGTCAAAGGTAATTTGTAGTTCATGTGATGTATATGAAGTGAAATTTCCAAAAAGCTTGTACATTTATTGGTAAACCATTACTATCATATTACTTCTTGTTATGACTTTAAACGCTGTGAATGTAAGGAAGTTCTTGGTAGTTCATGTATAAGGATGTTTGTCTGTGATATTATTTCTTATCTTTTCGAATTCTAACAACTCAAGTGCCTCAGATATTACGTCTATGATATGAGATGTATTGTATTTCTTATTGATAGATATCGTAGGAGCGGAAGCGAAAACAAAATTACTTTAAGAAAAATTGTACAGTATTTTGCAACGACTTAGGTCGTTGTTAATTTACATTTAGCAATGGCTATGGGCCATGGATAAATATGAGTTAGCAATGGTTTAAATTTGTTGTTAAGTTCTAGAATAGCAACGGGCAGAAATCGTTGCAAAATATAAATTAGCAATGGTTAAGGACTGCTGCTAAGTTTAAGTTCGCAAAAGTTAAGTGTCGTCGTGAAACTTTAGCAACTCTCAATGACTTTGGGTCGCTGCAAATTACTTTAGCAACGACTCAAAGCCATTGCGAAATAGCTTTTCCAACATGGTGTTACAAGCCTAGAAGTTCGAAATTTGAACTGTGGCAAACGGCGGGAGACATGACTGTTGTAACCAACATACACATCTTTTGAATTTAGAACGTCTATTGATCGAATGCATCTTTTCGCTGCATATATGAAGGCATGGCCGAATTCACTTTCCATTATAGAAATTCTTCTTTTTCTTCCTTTTTATAAAGAAAAACCGTAAATCATATATATAACCAGGACCCGACTCAGCTCGGTTAGGCAGTGGTGATGCACACATGTTAAGATGCATGATTTCTCTTTTTAATCCAAGGAAAAACATTTGGGTGTCAAAAACAAATATAGGACCTCATTTTCTATGATGTGAGACTCCTTTCTTTCCTCTTCCATAACAATTAATCAAAACCCAATATTTCTAAATATCCAACAACCCTATAATGTTTAACTAACTTAGCAAGGTGTTCTAAGAATGCTTTAAATAAAGTATATATATGTTATCTCTTCCCGGACTTTCATGCTCATCTAAAACAAGACACCGACGTCATGTCCAATTCAACATGTTTAATATGTTCAATTGTACAAATATAAAACTTAGCGGTATAAATGTCGAGCAACTAATCATTGGGGGAAGGTTGGAAAATAATGGACCATGAAACTATCCAAGTTGTCATGACAAGATTCAAATTTCATTTGCATTTCATCTTTTATCTTCTCATACCAACGTACAATTTTAAATTTTTTTTCCCATGTGGAATGTTGTTCTTTCCTTTATTATTTTCAACCTTTTGTGGAAAACTATTCAACCGACAAAGTCTTCACTAGTAGCAACCACTCTCTTTACTTTTCTACCCACTTGACAAAAATATCATTTTACATGAACCAATCATGGCCCAATGTTGTACTTCTAACACAAGCACGCCATATTACGGCAGCCAACTGGCATACACCCGAGCAATTCGTCCCACATGGCATTTAAGTTGGCCGCTATCTAAATCTTAGATCACATATTCATAGTCAATGATCATGAGAAAACTTAGCACTCAATACATTAATCTAAGTCTTAAAAGACATGATCTCTTCAGCTATAAATAAGGAATCCTATGTATTTCTAAATTTTCTGCACTCATAAACATCTTGTAAAAGCCATTAAAATCATCTTTTGTAATAAAAAAAACCTATAATAATAAAATCATCAACCATGGTAACCGTAGGGCTTTATTAAGATCGAACTAATCTATATCTTATGTTTTTTACTAACTTGCACTAGCCATAACTCTCTTAATCATTCTTCATTTTACATTTCTAACCAACTTTTTATTAGTAATCTTTGTTAAAATACACCTCTAATCATAATTTCGAGGTTTACTAGAAATCTTCCTTAATATCCAATAATTAACAAAATTAATCAAATGACATAAATATAAACTAAAAGTAAAATATACCTTCCTTCCTTGATATCCAATTAACATTAAATAGGATTCGATATTTTATAATTATTTCATGCATGTCCCAGTCCTGATGGTTCCAGTACACCTGCGCTTACATTTCTGGAGGGTCAGAAACCTTTTTGTGCTTTGGGCCTTCTCGTCCTTGCTTTTACTTATTGTGAGTTTCTGCGTTCGTTCTTTATGGTGTTGGGTATGAGCAGCCTTTAGTTTCAGTTGGGCTGTTTTCTTTTTGTACCGAAATTATCCTTTGTAAACAGTTAACAATACTTTGCTATACTTCACTTATGCTATTGCAAAAATGATGCATCCTTACGTGAGAATTGGAATGCGAGGTTGTTGTATTAGTCGCAAATGTGATGTGACGAGGGTGAGTATGTATTCTTGTTGAATTAAATGATGATAGTTACAATTCAATCCCATTTCTTTTATTATAAAAAAAAAACCAAAAAAAAAAATTATAAATGTAGTTTTTTTTTTCCTTTGCTTTACCTTTGATAACTAATATTGTATTTAAGCAAAGCACTCTTTTTTTTTCTCGGAGGCTTGAACACACGACCTTTATAATCTTGTTTAAAGCAGTACATTTCTAGCCTTTGAACTGAACAAGAGGTCCTAGGCTTTTTTTTCCAATCACTATCCTTTTTTTTTTCTTTTGCAATTTTTGCGTTTTCAGTTGCTTGGTCAAAAATGTAAATTTGCTAGGAGTTGGAGGTCAAAAAGCATTCGTTCACGTGTGTTTGATTTTCATTTATATAGGAAGGAAAACTAAGAAAAATGCGCTCGTTCAATTATTTTTCAATTGTTAATACGTTATCTGTAATGTATCTAGCTCGTATGAAACGTATTTGTCGTTGGATCGTCAATATCTTTCATAAAACATGATAAGAACTTCTCACCTAATCCAACCTGTTTACCCTCCTATACTTATTTAATTCAAGAAAATCATAAGGAGGAAAAATTTCAGTCACATTTTCAAATGAATGGTGCGAGTTTTAAAATTTAGTCTGAAAGAAACTGAATGCTATATTAATATAACATTAAGATGAAATAGATATTATATGATATATAAAAACGAATATTATATGAACCTAACAATATATATTTATAATGATATATCAACTTAGCATTCCTTTTTAACTATGAAAATGAATGTTATTTTAGTTCATTCGTCGTAGTTCATTCGATTCTAATTTTATTTAACATTCAATTTATCTAATAATAGTTTAATATAACATTCTACTTTATCCATCATTCAGTGCCTTTTAAACTAAATTTTAAAATTTGTATTCTTCGAAATAAAATCAATCTTTGATTTTTCCTTTAAACTAATTTCCCCCGTCAAAACTATCCAAGTTGTCATGGCATGATTCAATTTTTTTTCCCATTTCACCTTTATATTCACACCTACTTAAAATTTTCCCCATGTGCAATATTCCTTTTTTTTCTTTTATTATTATTATTATTATTATTATTATTTCAATCAGAGCTATTCCCCGCATTCCTGCTTCTCATTCACACAACATCAAAAGTCAAATCAAAGAAAAAACGATACTCAATCGGTCAGAAGATAACTTAATCCATCACACCACATTCCACCGGCATAAGACATGTTGGTTCATTTTAAACCAAAACGTTACTAAAAGGACAAGTGAGTGTAACAAATTAACGAATAATAAAATAGGCTATCCAATAATATCGGTAGGACGGTTCACCAATATTATTTTGGCAGGTAACGAGTGAGGTCATATGTGGACTCCAAAAAGCACGTGCAAGACCGGTCAAGTTAGCTACGTATTAGGACACTTGTATCGGTCGTTGCATCTAACTTTTTTGTCTTCTTTTATTTCTGCACATGTTAATCGGTTACTCTTCCAGTGCCGTTACTCTCCTTTTCTCACTTTATTTGTATCATAGTTGCTTTCTCTTTGTAACGCCTTTCTTCCGTCACTGGTGCTTTTTAGCCCCGACAGTTCACCAACCTACGTTAAGACATAAAAGGTTTTGCTATTATAATATAAAAAATAAAAAAAAAGGAAATTCTGAATCAAATTAAATATCAGCTAATACTACCGAGCAAATAGTGATATAATATTCATCGTAACGTATATGAAATAATTAAAAGATGTTACCAGTACAACCGCATAATGGTGAGGAGCCGGCCGGTAGATTACGTAATTAAAAAAAAAAAAAATTAGTCTGATTCTTCATTAATTTTTTTTGAACATTAATACTCGATTTTTTATAATTGAAGTAACATGAAAAGATAAAAAGATCTAGGACATGAACCGTTTCTAACAAAACATGCTTCCCCACCTAAGATTAGAAAACCAAACTTTATGCGAAGTGTTAGTAGGAATACTTATGTTCAAATTAGGATACAATTTTAGGTGAAAGAGTTATTGAAACAGTTTTTGAACAATTCTTTTATTTATTTATTTTGGAAGTATGTTATATTTGCTACTAGAAAATAAATAATATAGTTACGAAGAGTTATCGATTACATGAGACGATGTCATCAATAACTGATCAAAACAAATAGTTATCGGTAGTCGTCAGAAATTTTGACGAGACTGACGACTTGTTGATAGAGTTAGGATATAACATAGAGGGCAATCATGTAATTCGTCATATATATCCAACTCGATAACCAATCTTGCTCATAATAAAAGTATTTGATTTCTAATATATACTATGTTATATAGTGATATAATTAATTAAGTAATTAATTTAAGGTATATTGATTAGAAAATTCTCAAATAATATGTTATGTGATAGTAGTAACAAAATATTGTAATCATGGAATATTTATCACATTGTATAGTAATATATTATTTTAAATATTCCTGGTCAAGATGTTTCGAGAAAGGATATTGATACATCTGTTAAGACCAGACTATGCAACGCTCTTCAAATATGGGGCAATGAATTACTCATGGCTGTTAGAAGCACCAAAGAGCTACGCATTGAGAGTTATTGGATAATTATGGAATGACTCATCCAAGAGTTTCATGTTAGTTAATAATAACTAGGTTAAATAGCAAATCTCAAGTGATGATATTACACAGTTCTCTCAACTTAAGAATACCTTGAACTTCAATGTGGAAAATCCACTTTTTAATTATAGTTAAATCATGGCATCATGTTCATCGGATGATTATAGATGAGTTTCAGTTAAAGCATTAAAAGTGAAGCACTATTCAATAGAGAATTTGTCTCCTCGGTTATACGAAGTTGGTATCGCGATCAACTATAGTCAACTTATAATCAAAATCTCTAGCTAGAGCAGGATGATTAATAATAAATGTTACTGTTGAACCAAGGACTTTGTTTATGTACTAACCAAGTTGAATGTGAATTATATTGGAATTTTGGCCAGAACCAAATTTTTATAAGTCCTAATGTGATGTAGTGTTGACGAAGAGAATTAGTGTAATTAGTCGTTACCAAACAGAACTACTTAAATTTGTAAAATTGCTTATCGATGAGATTTATAAGCGATGAATTAAGTCAAACTGTCACACCACTAGCTAGAATGACATGTTAGCATTAGTATTTAAATTGTTTGAATATTAATCGTTGGCAAAATTCACCCTCATGAGTCACACAACTGAATTTATTCAGTCTCTGAAACACCACTAACTTCAGTTGATATATAATAGGATAGATCAATTAATTTAATCAATATTTATAAAATATTAATTATTGTTTTTTATTGTATGAGACATATTCAACAAAACGGAGTTGCCTCTAGAAATGTTAGGGGTGTCATTAGTAATTTACTGGATGTGTATATAAAAGTTATATACGTGTATATCGATATATTATATATACTGATGATAATTTAAATTGGATTTAAATTGAGTAAATTGTTAATGGGTTAAGTGTGGTTTTTAGTCACCATGGACTCTAATCCATGCAGCAAGAAAGAGGGGCAACATGGATTGTTTGGATTTTGAATTGGTAAGAGATATTGGTGCAAGATATTAATTTGTAGATCTCCCTATATATTCAAATCAATAGCCTCCACTTTCTGGTGATCTTTTTGCCTCCATCCTACTCGCTCTTGGCTGCATGCTCCCTTTTCGTCTCCATCATTTTATTACCACCAACACATGCAATCAATCAAATAAAAATAAAATCCAGTGTTTGCATGCCTGTCTCTTGCAAAGAAGGGTGTGGATTTGTAAGATCACAAGGAACATTTCAGATCAAAGCCTGTTTCTACGGCTTCATCTCAAGGTATAATTTCAATACATATAGTATCATATCTGTGTATTGCTTATGATATATAACCTTTTTCATATATATTGTTGATAGTAGTTTATGTCAATTTGATTTATATGTGTATGTTATTTAAGCCATTGTTTCATATAATCATTATAACTAGAAACTAATAATATATATATATATATATGTGTGTGTGTGTGTGTATGTAATAAAATTTCGGCCATTGGAAAAAAATCATTTTAAATTATTTTGATCTATTACGTATATATGTGTGTATGTTATCCCGTGTGTGTATCTCTGTGTGTGTGTAATTCAAAACAATGTTTAGTGATTTTAAAATGTGTTATTGATAATTTAAATAAAAGGAAATTATTATGTAAATGTTTATTTAAGATATTGTTTTCAGAAATTAAAAAATTATTATTTTGGTTGAATTAATTTTATAAAATAGAATGTTTATATATTACATATATATTTGTTCTTTTTTAACCTATGCAATTTTAAAAATAATAAATATTTATTTACGTTTAAAAAAAATCTATGTTGAAACATATATTTACATACATATACATGTATGTATGTGTGTGTGTGTATTCAACCTTTCTAATATTGTAAGAATATATGCTATAAAAGTTAAAATAATCTACTTTGATAAATCTGTGCAACTAATATAATTGATAAAATGTTTATTGGTTAAAATATAAATGAACTAAATTAAGATTGACATAAAATATACTTACCAATATTATTATTTTTGCATGTTGTCATTTCAGGACCCATGCAAGTGCCTAATTATACAACTACTAAATACATTCGTAAATTGGTCACTTGTGTAATTATTTGCTTGAGACTGTGTGTTGTCTTCTATGAGTTTTGAACTCTTAACCAATATAAGATTATGGATATTTGATCCATATTCGATCACATATAAATGTTATATGGTAAACAGTCGTGATTTATAATGTACAAAACCTTGATGGAATTAGTTCGATGGAAATGAGCAAGTAAAACATAATGTGGGATCATGCATTAATGCAATTGATTGCAATAAGGATCTTATAGTGTTAGATATAGCACAAGACCTAGAACTATAAGATGAATCTTGGAATTCGATCACTAAAATGTCAATTTGATTAGTTTATATAAAGTGCAACTTACTTGATATCTTTAAACACTAAGGATGATAAACACATTTTTGTAAAGAATTTGTTAAAGTCTAGTGGTAAGAGTTTTCTTTTCAATGGTTTGACCATTTGAAAAAGAAAAGCGAGTGTACGAGAATGGATGTAATTTAATGCATAACTATGATAAAGAGAGTGCATGGTCACTTTTGCTTCATAGAGAGACATTGAAAACAAAAATTGTATAAAATACTGAAAAGTGACTTAATATGGAATGAGAAACATGATTTTTATTCCAAATATATTGTCATATAGAAAATTATTTTATGTAAAATTTATTTCTTTGACTAAGCCACGGTTTTGAGAAATAATTCATAATCATATGATTATGAACTATACAATATTGGTTAACTATATCTCAAATGATTATGGAAAAATCACACACTTAGTGGGAGCGATATAAAAGTTAGTGAAATCTTTGAATTGGTACATATATGCGTATGAAGTCGTAAGTCTATTGATACCAAAATGGTTCCTCATACTTCATTAAGTTCATCGATAAACTATCTAAGAGATGAACATGCGTATCAAAATATGTTTATGGTAAGTTTATAGAATATAAACCGGAAGTAAATAACATAACATGCAAAAGGAAAATAAAATGATTTGATCTGATCGAATGGGTGAGTATATTCGAAAGGGTTCCAAAAGTACCTAAAAACAAATAAGATTCAATCTCAAAAGTCACCCCTCCTTATGGTACATAATGATGTATCAATAAGGAGAAATCAGACTTTGTTGATTAAAATACAATTGATAATGAGTGAAGTTGAGTTAATTTCTTTATGTAAGGTTAAGTATATATGGTAGAAGTTAATTTCATTTAAAGCATGGTTTATGAAATCATACAAGATAAGGGTTTATAAGAAACGCAAACCTATCCTAGGTCAATTAGTTTACAGGTTGTGTGAGTCGAAATACTATACATGGTAATTGCTCGTGAAGGGTCTTGTGTGAACCACCCTTAAGGAGTCTAATACTAATCAATATTGATTGCTAATTTATGTAATGGACATAAGTTTCATAAGCTGAACACCAAATCGATTATATATATAAGGAATTCACAAAATGTTTATGAATACCTATTCTATTACACCGAGAAACAATTGTTGTTTCAAGAAACACCAACTTCATGGTGAAAGAAATTCTTTTCAAAATTATTAGTAGTGAATTAGATTTAGATATGATCCAAAGACAAAACTGATTATGAGGGATGGAATGAAAATGACCAAATCTAATCAAACACAACACATTAGAATGTCTAATAAGTATTCTCGCACATTAAAGAGAAACTTTGAGTTTCACATCAATGTCGAGAAAAGAACTTCCTATGTTGTCAATAAGCCATTAAGACCATTGACTCTGCCATACGGCACAATGCGCAAATTCAGAATGGATTCTTAGTACATTATCAAAATGTGATTTTGATAGTTTTATACAAAGGGAAATGATCCATCAGCCGCAACTGTGTCTTTGAAAAGAAAACCAATGCGGTTGGTATATAATAAGCACCGTTGATAAGAATAGGAACGTAGATTTCAATTGTTGAAATTACGTAACAGATTCATCATTCAACATGCTTGGATAAATTTGGAATTTTCTTGCAAAATTATTGTCAGGTATGGTTTTAAGTTTTGATACATATACGTTGAAACGGAAATTCAAAATAATGGTTTAGAATATATTGTTTGCACATAACAACAAAAATGTCTCAAACTCGGTGAGAATGATACTGAGTTTGTGGATTTCATATATGATCCAAGAATTGATACGAAAGTATAATTCAATAAGCATTGAAGCTGAACAAGTATTTTGATAGAAATATCAAATAGTTTGATTTTCTATCAAAATGCAGATGAAGCGTGTGTCTGTAAGAAAGAACTATAAAACTATAAAGGTGGAAAATATTTCTAAAACTATAAGTAAACAACAAACTTATGATTGTTAATGATGTACTCATGTTAGAATCATTTTAGTATAGTTGTTTAATTCTCAATATTGGATTTGAAAATGACATCTTTTCTAATTAGCATAAAAGGATGTTGGGATAGTCCCATATGATATACATAGGCACCATATTAAAATGTTTAGTATAGAGTATAAGAAATGCATTCCTCATGCATTGGAAATAGGAACTATCACATATATTGCGTAGTCTATTATATCCCATTTCGCTTATATACTTGGTACATTGAGCGAGTGTCAAATCCAAATTAAGGTCGGTATATGGTAGTTTAGAGGATTCTCGAGTATTTAAGAAATACTAAAAATTGTTTATAGTAACAACAAATTCCTTATGAATGAGTGCTCAACCTTGAACTTCATAAGTGATATTGAGCATAGTATGCTAATCATAAAATTCATGTTCAAACCTTAGTAAAAAGCTTTAAGTTGAAAATGTTCCAAACAATAAGTCGTAGCTGATTTGACCCAAAAACATAGTACATCGTCTTGAATAGCTCCACTATAGAAGCAATGTATATAAATGCAGAAATTTATAACTGAGCTATGGGTGATCCCAAATGTTGAGAATACCATATCATTGTTATATGATAACAATGCCATGATATTGATTATGAAATAACCTAGAGATTACAAGAAATCTAGAAACATACTTCGGAAAGTTCAACATGATAAAGGCATTTTATTAGCGTCGGAGAGAGTTGATCGACATAGCAGATGGTTAAGGTAATATAACATATCCATTCACAAAGGAACCATCTCGGTCTGTTTTAAGAAAACTGATCAAAGGATGGGAATAAAATTCCATAATTGACCCCAAGTGAAAGTGGGAGATTGATAGAGTTATGGGTATGCGCTATAGGCAATTATGTAAGTTATTATACGTATATATCTAACGCAATAACCAATCTTGCTCATAATAAATATATTTGATTTTTAATATATACTTTGTTATATAGAGATATAATTAATTAACAAATTAATTTGAGCTATATTGATTAAATCCACAAATAATATATTTTGTGATGGTGGTTATAAAACATTATAATCGTGAGAAATTTATCGCATTGTATAATAACATATTGTTTCAAATATTCCTGCTCGAGATGTTTTGACAAAGGATATCGATAATTCCATTGAGATCAGAATATGTAAGGCTCTTTAAATGTTGGACAACATATTACTCATGGTCACTGAAGGTACCAAGGGGCTACATATTGATAGTTATTATATAACCGTGTAAATACTCATCTAAGAGTTTCCTATTGGGTAATAACAACTATGTCAAACAGGAAATATTATGTGATGATACCGCAAGTTCTCTTGACTTGAGAATACTGTTAAACTTCAATATGGTACTCCACTTTGATTATAGCTGAATTGTGGCATGGCATCCATCAAATAACTGTAGATGAGTCTGAGTTAAAGCATTTGAAGTTAAACACTATTCAATAAAGAATTCGTCTCCTCAGTTGTATGAGGTTAGATCAACTCTAGTCAACTCAAAGTCAAAATCTCAAGCCAGAGTAAAATGTTGATAATAAATGTTATTGTTGAACTAAGGACTTTGTTTACGAACTAATTAAGTTGAATATGAACGATATTAGAATTTTGACAAGAACCAAACTCCACAAGTCCTAATGTGATATAGTGTTGACATAGAGAATTGGTGTAATTAATCGTTATTAAATGGCAACACTTGAATTTGTATAACTGGATTTTACCGATGAGATTTGTAAGAGATGAATTAAGTCAAACTAACATAATGGTAGCTACGGTGATGTGTGACATTAGTATTAATATTAATCACTAGCTAAATTCACACCTATGAGTCACACAACCAAATATATTCAAACTATGAAATACCGCTTGATTTAATTGATGTATAGTTATAAATTAATTAATATTTATGGATTATTAATTATTATTTTATTTATTGTATGGGATGTTTTTAATAAAATGGAGTTGCCTCTAGAAATTCGAGGCACTATTAATAAATTATTGAATGTGAACAAAAAAGATATATACGTGTATATCAATACACGATATCAATAATAATTGAATAAATAGTAATGGGTTAAGTGGGAGTTTTAGTCCATTATGTGTTAGAACTACAGGTATTGATTTTGATGACAATAACCATATAAATATTACTACTAATGGTTGTATTAGTTGTGTAGCAATTCAGATATATCATGGAGGCATTATATAGAGATAAACTATAACTTAGTAGAAGGATATATATATATAAAGATTAATCAGGGCAAATAGAAAAGCAAAATAGACTCAAGATGGATGGAACATAAGTGCTTCAACAACAAAGATATTTGAAGAGTTCAATGGGTTAGTTTGAGTCTTTGAATTTTGTTAAAGACCCCATAGCAAATATCGTTGAAATTTTTTCATTCATTTAACTCTATTCAAATTCCTAACATCTTTATATAAACATACAATTTGAGTTTTAAAATTGGAAATTTCTATTTGAACTTTAGGAAAAGAAAACCAGAAATTACTAAGTATGCTGACATACTACTGTGGACTATGTTATAGAAAGATATGTCGACATACATGAAACAACATGTCAACATATAGACGGATATGTCGACATATGCCAATGAGTGCATCAGATACTAGCCATTTGACAAACTTTCAAATTTAAATGAATGAACATGTCTATTCATCCTTTCGCCAATGGTCATATCTTTTCATCATTTATATATAAAGGCTTTGGAAAATGAGATCTTAATAACAATTCTCTCATTTTCTCTTACTCCTTCATTTCTATATTTTGTGAGAAAAGTTTCACGAAGTATTCTTCCACTCTCTTTAAAAATTCATACTCATTCACTCATATTCTTCAATGATCTACAAAGCACACAATATCAAAGATTTTACTTGAATTATCAATCATTCTCTCCCTGGCCTAATCCTATTCCTTAAAGATTTCAAAGTGTATTGCTATTGGAGATCTATAGGATTATTGTACTGAATCTGCAAGAATCTGTATTAAAGATACAACTACTTGCCATAGTCTATGATTGATTGTAAAAAGGAAGATTTTTTGCTACCCGAGAAAAGGGAAGAGGTCAGGCGTACCTTGACACCCCTGAAACTACAAGATTGTAAAGATGTACTTGCTACCCATGATAAACAAGTTGTTACAATGGAAATTCTATACGGCGAGTACATGACTAAATGTAGGATTGTGAATCCGAATTAGTGTAAAAATTCTTGGTGTCATTTACTTTGTTGCTCTTACTTTTCCTTTACTTTATATTTACTCTGTGGTTATCTTCTTTGTTTGTGATTTGATTACTGGTATCCACATATTTTCTAAAGGAGATAAGCATATGCATATCGAGTTGAAGTTGGAACAATGTCGATCTAAAGACAATATTGCATTTGGTAGCAAACAAGAATGTTAAGTTAAAAGCATAACGCCTCTCAAGCCACTAGAGTAAAAAGGAATATCACATGTACTACACTCCATTAAGGCAAAGATTGATGCCGTCTCCCTTTAATGCCACCTCACTTCAATTTCATTTCTCTTCGATGCCACCTTTCAAGCAAAGTTGCATTCCTTCAAAGCATCATATAATCAATTGCGCATAGATTCAATGTTGTGCCTAATCAATGCCACATAGATTCAATGCCGCACCTAATCAATGCCGCATAGATTCAATGCCACTTCTTATTGATGTCGCCTCTTATTCTATGCCGCTTATTACCAATGTCGCTGCTTATTGATGTCACCTCTTATTCTGTGCCGCTAATCACCAATGTCGCATATTATCAATGTCGCATATTATAAAAGGAGGGTATTGAATGTTATCTATGTCACATACTAGTGGTATACAAAGGCTTATCGCATATCACATATTCAATAGGAATATTGAATAGCTACGGCATGATATCGATGCTGAATTTCATGAATATCACATGTTATCGATACCACACAATATTAATGTCATGGGAATGTCAAAGGCCATGAGAAGAACGAGGATTGAAATTATTCGCAAGAGCAAATTCAAGGGGATTTAGTGTGTTTCCCTTCATAAAGCTTCAAAGGCATTCACGTTGAAGCCATCACCAAAATAGCAATCAAAGTCCCATATTGCCAATGAAAATAAGACTACCTCCTTCCAACTACTATAAATAAAGATGCACCCCCTCATGGAAATGGGGTCTTATCCTCTTTCTCACTATTATCACTTTTTCCAATTAGAATCTTCTCCAAGTTCTCTTTATTGAGAGCTCTAGGACAAACTAATGACATAAAGGCAAATGAGGGAAAAGAGGATATTCAATATTTGTAAACAAGAGCCTATGCAATTAGTTAATTGCATATTTGCACATTTTGTAATATGTTCATGATTGAATAAAGAACATGAATTGAGCCTATAGCCTATAGTTGTTTGAACTTGCCTATTTTATCTTTTGAACTTACGAATAGCATTTCAAATAATCTTATGAATTATCATAAACCAAAGGGTATTATTGAAATTTATTCGAACATCCTTGTACACACACCTTGAACATTGAACCAAATTTTGGTTTAACATGTTGGCTCTAGAAGGAGGGCTTGAACCTACGAGTGTTCGAAAAATGACCAAAATACCCTAAGGATAATTTGAATCTCATATTTTAGGAAAAATTTGAAATTCGATCTTTATTTAAAAATGATAAATTATTTATATTAAATAATTGCAGGCATAAACAGATTCTGCCTCATCCGTTTGATGCTGTTCAATCCATCTCAGCCATTCATAGCCCATAAATTATTTGCCTTCAATTAAACATCAAATTTTTATCCCGACCATCTTCGACATTAATTCCCCTATTCATCCTTCCATTCAACTTCGATATTCGTCCTCCCTCATTCGACATCAGATCTAGATTCAGGTCAAGTCGAGCTTCTAGATCTAGATGGCATCAGATTTATAAATTCGGACACTATTGAGCTAGAGGAATCAGATGATAGCATATTTTTTGGATTTGAATGATGATGAGTTTAGAAAACCAGAAGGTCTCTTATTTATAGATGGAATTGGGCGATGAGATGACAAAAAATGATGATACTAAAGTTCCAAGGTCCAAAGTAATTGCCGAAGGATACCTAATGCCATATATAAATGATGCTAGTGAAGTGGACAATGGCGTTGGCTAAAAGTTATGTCGTAGGATGAGTTATGCCATAAGGTTGTTATTGCCACAATATTCAATGGCGCTGGGAGGACAATGATGCTAGGAATTCAATACTGTGAGTAGGCAATATCGCGGTATTCGATGCCGCAAGTAAGACAATCCCATTAAATAAATGATGTTGTGGGCAAAGCATTATCGCAAGTCAATGATGCTGGCTGCATCATAATGCCGCAAGGATAATTAATGGCATTAGGTTTTCAATGCCGCGGTTATTGATGGCACAAGCAATTCAATGTCGCAAAAGTAATCAATGGCGCTGGGTTGCTTATGCTACAAGAGAAATTGATGCCGCTGAGTCTTATGCCGATGGTGTTTGATATAGGTGGTATGTGATAAAGTTATCTGATGACGAATGGTATAAGGAGTTAATTCCGCAGAGATGTTTGATGCCACAGTTAAGTGGTGGCATAAGAAATCAATACAATAGGTAATCAATATTGTAAGTAATTGATGCCATAAGTAATTAATATCGCAAGTGAGGAATGCCGTGGGTAATCAATGTCACAAGTTGGTGATTCTGCAAATGATCGATGTTGTAAGTAAGCTACGCCTCATATCCACATCGATATCCAGATCCACGTTAATACCAAATTTCAACTCCATGTTGAAACACAAATTTATATAGAGAGTATCCAGATCTAAAAAAATTTGAGTTCGCTTCCAAAACGATGACTTCGGATGTTTCAAACTCCATATCTAAATTCAAGGACTAAGGTTGGAAATTAATGGATCTGGAACTATAGGACTCATATCGAAGGTTAACAGTCTTTTGAGATATGGATTTCAATTTATATCATAGATCATCCCGATCCATGCCAAAACAAAGAGCTCCAAGTCCATAGTTTCCTGCAAAGCTTAATGATTTCATTTTAGAGGTAACCAAATTTTAAAAAAATTAGCAGCTTCAAAATTAATTTTCCATTTAAAAAAGGAAGTTTACAAATATAAGAATTCCAAAGTTGAAAACCTTGAAAGCATTTAGATTTTGGAGGTGAAAATTTCAAATACGTATCTTGTTTTGAATTTATAAAGTTTTATATATAAGATTCCGAATGTAAATATATGTCAACTTTTGAATAGAAAGTTTCTCAAATATTAGAGTTTTTGAATCTTATAAAGTTTCATATATATACACATATATAGCTTTGGATATGTATATAATGTCACATGCATATAGTTTTCAAGTATATATGGTATTGAGCATACATTATTTCATATATATTGGTTTCAATGTATATATACAAAAACCTTAAACATATACAAGCTTTTGAATCTATGTCGGTCTTATATATATTAGTTTTGAGAATAAAGATTTTGAAATATATTAGCTTCAAACATTTATATGCATTGATTTCCGAAAATATAACACTTTAGAATACACTAAACTTTCAAAAATATATGTAGATAGTTTTATTTATACGCATGTAAATTTTTGAATAGTACAGGTCTTTAAATATATAAGTTTTGTATACATATATACATGTGTGTATATATAAAAATTTATACATTTTCAAAAACATGATATACTTGAAACTGTTCACATACACGAAGCTATATATATTCTAAACTTATAATATATGTTCTAGAACCTTTATATATTTAAAGGTTGACATAATAAACTTCAAGTATATATTTGAAATTTGATATGCATAAAACTTTATATGCATTTAAAACTAGTATATATTCAAAATCTATATACATTTGTGATTGTTTACTTTCGAGACTCATATATATATATATATATATATATATATATATATATTCAAGGCTATATATATATATTACGTTGTCTAATATTTGAAATCTAGTACACAATTTTGAAGATGATACGTATTTGAAACTTTCTTATAGGTTTTCTTATATGGGACAATGGATTGTCAATGGATTATTTATGTCAAGAGTTTAACTCCTACAATCATTCTCATCACTACCAATATAGCAACTAATTTAAGTCCTTGGTTTGAAGGCGTTGTTAACCCCTCCCATCAGATCAATTTCCATTGTTATCCAATTTACGAAAAGGTGCTTTCTAAAAGTTTCATAAATTTTGAAACCTACTATTCGACCCAATTATATGGGATAAAATACTCCATCCTATTTTCATAAAATTTTATTCCATTAAATAACATGCTATCCCAAGAAAATTTGCATGTCAAAAGTATCTCATCAAGTAATATATAGTCTTTATCGCCATATTTTTAACCCAAAGGATAGTTTGATAAAATCATTTTTAAGATTTGCAAATTACTTATATTAACTAAAAAAGGAATGACTAATTATCAAGGTAAAATAATGGGTGCAAGACACAAGTTTGGGACTTCAAGCGACCGAAATGTAATCTCTAAATTTAGGCCATCAAATTACCCTAAGTAGTTTTCAGAAAGATGGAAAGGCATTCATCAAGAATTATGATCATGAGCGGCCAGAAGAAGAAAATTAATCAAACTAATATTTGTTGAGAAAGGAAACATCAAGGATCATAAGTGAATCGCTTTGTAATTTCAGCGCACGAATATTGGAGAAACTACCTTTATTTTAAAGACTCAAGGGAAAGCATGTAATGGAAACTGAATAGCCATTGATCTAAGATCAGGGAACACCAGGAAAGTCAGAATGATGGATTTGTATTTCTGTATCCAAAATAGCTTTGAGCTCGTAATAGCAAAGCCAAAAGGAATAAATGGAGCAATGCAAAGATTTCTATACGAATTACCTAAAACATGTGGAGGAAGGTAAAGAAGAAGAAATCACTAGCGCTAAAACAAGTAATGACGATATGGTCATCATATCGAGACAAAATGAGTATTGCAGGAGAACCACCTTAGGTTAAAAAGGAGAAATAGTTAACGATGAAGACCAAAAAGATTCGATCATACTGAAAATGACTGGATAACACCAGGTGATAAATACTTTATGAAAAGCAAATTGGATAAAAGAACCACCACTCACATTATGGGCATATCAAACCACAACATGATGTATTTCCTATGCGTGAGAAACAATGCTACCAATCAATATTGGAATGACATTCCATTGGATGATTAAGAAACAAAAGAAAATTTTCTCAAGTCGATCAATAAGTTAAGAAGTAAGGTGGCCAAGCGAAAGCCCGAATATCAACAAAGGATATCGAGATACAATAACCATGAATTTAGAAAGGACCATTCTAAAAGGAGATTGGATAATTTGAAAATTATGCATGGAATAGTCTTATTAGAAATTTACCAATTACGCCAATATGATTGAAATATGATAACAAAAAAGTGAGACGCCAAATGTTTGAGGTCATATTTCCCAACAATGGACGAATAAAAAGTTGAAATAAGTATATCTACATGATTGAGGAGTAAGACTCTCCTAAAATAAAAGGAAAAGCCTAAAGCACTACCTAAGATGGTAGTAAGGGGCGAAAAAGCCTTTGTCCCTGCCAAGATGGCCTGCTCAAAGCACCTCCTAGAGGGAGGACATGGTAAGCTTTTGGTTCCTGGCCAAAGCCTTGAACAAGTCTTCAGTACCGTCTTTAAGACTTGACTGAAGCACCTCCTAGAGGGAGGACCGGATAAGCCTTTAGTTCCTGGCCAAAGCCCTGAACAAGCCTTCGGTATCATCTCTAAGACCCAATTAAAGCACCTCCTGAAGGGAGAACGGGATAAGCCTTTGGTTCCTAGCCAAAGCCCCAAACAACCCTTCAGTACCATCTCTAAGGCCTGACTAATGCACCTCCTAGAGGGAGGATGGAGTAAGCCTTTGGTATCTTGCTAAAGAATCGAAACAGTCTTCTAGAGGAAGATTAATCAAATTCAAATCAAATGTAATCCGAAAGAAGGATTGAGGCAGTCTTCTAGAGAAAGATCAATCAAATTCAAATCTAACGTGATCCGAAAGAAGGATTGAGGCTGTCTTCTAGAGGAAGATCAATCGAATTAAAGTCTAACTCAATCTGAAAGATGGATTGAGTCTATCTTCTAGAGGAAGATCAATCGAATTCAAGTCTAACTCAATCTAAATTACGGATTGAGGCCGTCTTCTATAGGAAGATAGACAAATATGAACTATTATGCTTCGGAGCAAAGGTAGAGCAATTTTCAATTGCCAGATGAGTTTTTTAGTCTTTTATTATTATTGCCAGATGGATTTTCTAGTCTTCTATTATTATTGCCAGATGGATTTTCAGGTCTTCTTCTATTATTTAGGAATTATTATTGCCGGATGGTTTTCTGGCCTTCTATTATTATTGCCACATGGATTTTTCGCTCTTCTATTATTATTATTAGATGAATTTTTTGGTCTTCTATTATTATTGCCAGATGGTTATCTGGTCTTTTATTATTATTGTCAGATGGATTTTCTGGTCTTCCTATTTTGTTATTCAGAAATTATTATTGCCCGATGGTTCACTGGTCTTCTATTATCGCCAAATGGATTTTCTAGTCTTCTTTTATTATTATCTGATGAATTTTCTAATCTTCTAATATTATTGAGACGGTTTTCTGGTCTTCTGCCATTTCCAAAAGGTTTTCTGGCCTTCTATCTAAAGGATACTGTTATTACTAGATGGTTTTCTGGTCTTCTATTCGAAACATTATTCCTATGGCCAAAGGGTTTTCTAGTCTTATGAATCAGGAAATTAATATTCTTAGATGGACTTTCTAACTCATGGTATTGCGAGAAAAATTTCTAATCCTTCCTCCTATGAAACTACCTGATAATTTTCTGAGATTCTCTTTGAGAAATTAGTGTTAGAAAATTTATAATCTTGACTAGCACGGTTAGTAGTAGAAATCTATGAATATACAGCTTTATCGCGTCCAGGAAGGTTCGCTTAAAGTTAAAGATGATTTAAGTTTAATAATGAAAATTATCATGCACTTTATGACTTACAGGGAAAACAGTACTGGAAAGAATATCTTGCAAAGAAGTAAGAAATTGAGGAAATTCTTGGTTATACACTAAAGTATAAAAAACTTCTTTTATATAAGAATGGGGGCAAACGTTATCCACATATTTTCTAAAGGAGGCAAGCATTGGCATATCGAGTTGAACTTGGAACAATACATAATCTAAAGACAATATCACATTTGATAGCAAACAAGGACGTTAAGTTGAAAGCATAAGGCCCTTCATGTCACCAGAGGAAAAAGGAATATCGCATGTACTTCACTCCATCAAGTAAAAGATTGATGTCGTCTCCCTTCAATGTCACCTCGCTTCAATTTTGTTTCTCTTCAATGCCACCTTTTAACCAATGCCACATTTCTTCAAAGCTTCATATAATCAATGCCACACCTAATTAATGCCGTATAGGTTCAATGCCGCATAGACTTAATGCCGCTTCTTATTGATGCCGCCTCTTATTCTATGCCGCTCATTACCAATGCCACCTCTAATTCTGTGCTGCCAATCACTAATGCCTCCTATTATCAATACCGCATTCCATTAAAGGAGGATATTGAATGTTATCTATGCCGCATACTAGCGGTATACAAAGGCTTATCACGTATCGCCTATTCAATAGGAATATTGAATTGCAACGGCATGATATCGATGCCGCATTTCACAAATATCACATGTTACCGATATCGCACAACATCAATGCCATGGGAATGTCAAAGACCATGTATAGAAAGAACACTAAAATCATTCGCAAGAGCAAATTCAACTAGATTTACTGTGTTTCCCTTCATAAAGCTTCAAAGGCACTCGTGTTGAAGTTATCACCATAATAGCAATCAAAGTCCCACATCGCCAATGGAAGCAAGCCTACCTCCTTCCAACCACTATAAATAAAAATGCACCCCCTCATGGAAATGGACCCTCAACCTCTTTCTCACTCTTATTACATTTTCCAATTAGGAACTTCTCCAAGTTCTCTTTATTGAGAGCTCGATGACGAACTAATGGCATAAAGGCTAATGAGGGAGAAGAGGATATTCAATATTTGTAAACAAGGACCTATGTAATTAGATAATGCATATCTGCACATTTTGTAATATGTTCATGATTGAATAAAGAACATGAATTAAGCCTATAGCCCATCGTCGTTTGGAATTGCCTATTTTATCTTTTGAACTTATAAATAGCATTTCAAATAATCTTGTGAATTATCATAAAGCCAAGGGTATTATTGGAATTTCTTCGGTAGTGCCTCCTTGTACACACACCTTGAATATTGAACCAAATTTTGGTTTAACAATTACTGATCTGAGTAAATAATAATTCACAATTTAATTTGTAATAATTAACATACATTTTCACTTCTAGTGTATTAATAGCCTTAAGATCCATTCCGCATAAGTGTGATTATCTTCTTTGTTTGCGATTTGATTACTGATCTAAGTAGATAATAATTCATAATTTAATTTGTAAACAATTAATACACACTATTCTCTTCTATTTTATTTATAGCCTTAAGATCCATTCCGCATAAGTGTGTTAGGATAACCCACATCAAGGGTTCTCTCATTTGGTATCAAAACACACAGTTTTAAAAAATTCTTTATTTGGATTTTGAAAAGGTTAAATGGCTATCAACACTAGTACCGCACTCTTTACCACATTTGAAGAAAGACAATGCACTACTATATCATCACTTTTTAATGGTAGTAATTATGCATATTAGTTTTGTAGAATAAAAGTTTATTTACAAATAAATGGTTTAGATATTTGGAATATTACACAAATCGAGTACACGAAGATCTAAATAGACTATGCATAATGGACTAACAATCAAAAGACCCAAGCACTCAATAATTCAAAGGCTATGAATATCATATTCTGTGCCTGGATAAAAATGATTTTAACAGAGTGTCCATTTTTAAAAGCGCATATGAAATTTGGAGGACTTTACAAGTCACACACAAAGGTACTAGTAAATTTAAACAAATTAAGATATCTATGTTGACTAATTAGTTTCGACTTTTTAAAATGAAATAAAATGAATCCATATCTGATGTGTATTCCATATTTCAAGATATTTGCATGCAATAGAATCACGACAATTTCTAAAGAGGACCAAGCCATAAAAATCTTAAATTCACTCACTAGTGGATGAGATCAAAAGATTTTGGCTATCGAAAAATCCAATGATATTATCACAATAAAAATAGAGGAATTAGTAGGAAACCTTATGTCCAATGAAGTACAATTACATGATAGAAAGGGAAGTCAAGTAAATAAGAAGAAATCACTAGCATTTACCGCTATGAAAACAATTATGAATTAGCTTATGATGATAATGAGGAAATCGATTTCACGATCGGGAATTTCAAGAAATTATTAAAATACAGGAAAAGGAAAGAACTTCGAAAGACGAAAATTATACCAAAAACAAAAATGTTGTTAAGTATTTTGAATGTGATAAAATCGATCTATGAATTGACATGTTTAATGAGTACGTCGATATAATTGAAATTATGTGTCGACATATAGATGGTTATGTCTGATAGAGTTAGAGGTATGTCATAGGGACAATTATGTAATTTGTTACATATATCTAACTCGATAACCAATCTTGTTCGAAATAAAAGGTGTTTTTCTTTCTATTATATACTTGATATAACGTGTTGTATTAATTAATTAATTTAATTAAAAGTATATTTAATAGAGAATCCATAAATGGTATATTTTGTAATAGTAGTTACAAAGTGTTGTAACCGTGAGTATTTTATCATAATGAAAATAAATATACCATTTTAAATATTCCTAGTCAAAATGTATCGAGACTGGATATCGATGCATCCGTTGAGACTAAAATACATAGCGCTCTCCAAATGTTGGGCAGTGTATTACTCAATGACTTTGGGGACACCAAGGGGTTGCATGTTGATATTTATTAAATAACAATGGAATGACTTACTCGATAGTTTTCTGTTGGTTAATGTAACTAAGGTCAAACAGAAAATATCGATGTGACAATCTTACACAGTTCTCTTGATTTGAGAATACCGTTAACCTTTAATGTGAAAGATCTGCTTTGTTATGGCTAAATTGTGGCATAACAATCATCGAATGACTATAGTTGAGTCGAGTGGAAGCATCGGAAGTGAAACACTATTCAAGAGAGGATTCAACTTCTCAGTTATATGAGGTAAGTATCACAGTCAAATAAAGTCAATTCAAAGTCAAAATCTCTGGTCAGAACATTTTGGTTAGTACTAACTGTTATTATTGACCCAAGCATTTTGTATTTGTACTATAGAGTTGAACATGGACAATATTGGAATTTTGGCCACTACCAAATTCCATAAGTCCAAAGTGATATAGTTTTGACGAAGAGAATTGGTATAAATAATAGTCACAACCGGGCAACGCTAAACAAATTAAAATTGGATTTTACCAAAACCAAATAAGCAATAAATTTGGCCAAAATGTCACACAGCCTACTAAGTGACGTGTAAACGTTAATATTCAAATAGTTCGATATTAATCGTTGACCAAATTTATACCTAATGGGTCACATAACCGAAACGTTGAATACTGCTTTAGCCAAACGATTTTAATTAATTTGTAATTTTTATAAATTAGTTAATATTTTGGAAATATTAATTATAAAATTTGTTTTGATTTAATGAACAAATATTATTAAATATATTTTAATAGTTATAAATATATATTAATTGCTATACGATATTGATACGCGTTTAAATTGGATTTAAATACAAAATATTGAAAGTGACTATTGTGTGGCTAGTTATCACCTAGGATCATGTAATATGGATATACGATAATACAAAGTATAGTGATGATAGCTATACAGTAAATAGTGCAGAATATAAAAGCGGTATAATAAAAATAACACCAGAGATTTTTATACTGGTTCGAACTTCCCATTCTATGTCCAGTCCCAGACTCCTTTTGGAATTTCACTAAAACAACAACCCTCATTTAACCCGGAGGAACGGGTCTATACAACCCCTGAGCAGCGGAACAGCGACCTGAGCAGTGGAACAGGATTTCGCCTCAGCAGCCGAAGTGGACTTCACAATGCCTGAGCAGCAGAACAGGACTTCTACTAGTATATAATATTGTCTGACTAATGTGTTCTTGATAACACAGATATGTCAATGTGTGTACACCCTTCCTATAATCAAATCCTTAAGTATATGAGTGTGTGTGAAGATATGAAAGGAAGATTATCGCTATGAATCAAAGAATATGAATTCAAGGATTCAAGCAATGAAGATGGTTTGATTGCTTTTGAATGCAGAGAATATAGAGAGTAAGTAAGATCAGTAAATTATTCAAGAATCGGTGATTTGGAAAATGATTTTGATGTGTTTATATAGTGCATAGATAGATACAACCTTTTGCTAAGAGATTCAATCAATAGATGCAGCCATTACTCTTCGAATTGGATTGAAACTCTTCGCGAGAGGAAGCATCCGTTCAGAAAATATAGCCGTTATACGCAGGTCAGTCGACTGAGTTCAGAAGCACAGTTGACTGAAATTCAAATTTGTATATATATTCTCTGTTCACTGTGCATTTTGCACCAGGTCAGTCGACTGGTCCACTGTAACCAGTTGACTGACCTGTGCAATTTTGCACAGTGAATTTCAATGCATATACAAACGAAAATAATTTGTTTTGTGTGCAAGTGTAACTACTTGAGGAATGATTTTAACAGTATCTAAACATATCTAAGACTCAAAAACATAATAAATAATCATACGAAAACTAGTTTTGAAGTCTCTTCTCTTTGTAGTTTATACCATGTATATGTTACTCTCTTTTTGTTGCTATCGCCATATAGTCTTTATTAATGCTCCTTGTCATGAATCAAAACTCATGATTCAACAAATATTTTGTTCGGGCTGTAAATAGGTTTGAAGCCCATATGGGGAATGGTGTGTTTTTTCCATATCATGACTAGGTAGGGGCAGGTTGTAGGATGAAGAACGGGCTAGGGTCTTGATAGGTAAAAGGAAAGAATGGGTAAGAGATATTAGTGGATCTGGATCCTAATTTCTCTTTATGTTCTCTTCCATATAAATAGTTCAAAACCCTCATTCTTTTCTAGACTTTTGAAGCCTCCACCAGCATCACCTCTGGTTGAAAATAATACCTCTCTATGACTCTATCCCTCCATTTCCAAATTCAAATCAAAATAAATTAGATCATATTCGATAGCCGGTGGTCATCGATTCAAGGACTAGCACTCTACTGGATTGGAAACTATTTCAAGGAGTAGATCTCATCATTTCAAGGCATACTTAAAGGCAATTGGTATAAGGTAAATTTCTGATGTATTTATGAATATTAATGTATGTACATTATTTATTTCCTGTATATTATACTGTTAGTTAGGTAACGATTCTATTATATCAATATATTATCATAATTTGATAAGTTGAATATTTATATACTCTTATATAAATATATATAAAAGATTGTGACATATATATATATATATATACATACATATATATATATTTGTGATGCATACGGCTCAAATGACAACAAGACCAACTTTTTGGTTTTTGAATTAATTTAATGTACAACATTTAATTGTATGTAAGGTTTGTTATTTAAATTCTATATTTTAATCTATTTAAATGTAGTTTTAAATTTTTATATAAATAGTTTCATATCTAAATTCTGGTAGAAATAAAAATTAATTTTTGTACACACACACAGATATATATATATATTATTTAAATTAATTAATTAGGTCAATTAATTATAACAGTATATATATACACACACATTATACAATATGTGTTATATTTTATAAAATTAGATTTGTACCTAATATAATTTCGGCAAAAAAAAAACATTTTTTCTACTCAATTAAAATTTTGAAATGCTAACAAAAAAAATTGATTTAAAATTGTTTTAAAGTTATAAAATTTTAAATGTTCAAATAATAAAGTAACATTAAGATTTTTTTGTTAAATTTTAAAATTCAAATTATGTTCGAAAATAATATTTCTTTCTTTTATTAATTTAAAAAATATATCTGTACGGATATTAATTTAAAATACATTTTAAAATTAAAAAAATAACACTTTGACGTGCGCAATAATAGGAACATATATGTTTTTTAATATATGTGCGCGCGTGTGTGTTTGTATATTCTAAAGATATTAGTATATATTTTATTATCATATTATATATATTTGTGAATATATGTATTTAATAAAAATATATTATATATACATGCATTGCTTTTAGCTTGTAAAATAATAATAATGTATAAATGTTTTAAACATATATATATATATATATATATATATTAAATGTTATGTATATTTATAAAATTATTTAAAATAAAATATAGTTTATTTATGTCTATTTATATATATTGTAACATTTTGTTTAAATAGATTAAAGTATTTAAATATACATTTGGAAAATATATTTATATATTAGATGAGCTAACGTGTCTAATGCAGTGTAAATCTCAGCACTTATACATTGGCAAGTTATACGTTGCATGGATTGCTACATTACACATGCACGCACGCACACACACACACACACACACACACACACATATATATATATGTGTGTGTGTGTGTGTGCATGTGATACACACGTATATATAATATTATTAATCGCATAAAAATAAAATTATTTATAAATTTAAATAAAATAATGATTTTATTTAAAAGAAATTTAAAAATATTCTAAATGAATTAGGCTTCATAGACCCAACAAAGATCTAAAATAGTAATTTTTTTGAAATTCACCCATTTCTTCCTCTACGGTCTGGCCTAGCTCAACAATGGTATCGGAGCACAATAGTCTGTATGGTCTGAATTAGTCATGTTAGGATTAACTAATTAAACTTGCAGCCCAGATAGTAGGGTGTCTAGAAATGTAGTGTCAAAGGATCGAGTTTGGATAATTAAGTACTCTACCCTACCTGACTACCGGCCTAGCCCAAACAAATATGTGAGCCTAAAGGTTATCCCTAATAGTAAAGACCTAATTTGAATTGGAGCATTGTGCTACTTTTCAAAATTGTTTGAAAATTAAAAAATAAGACTTTAAATTTAAAATTTAAAATAAGATATACATATATTATAACAGTCATAATATATATATTTTTTCAAAATGTTCGAAAAATAATATAAATTAGTTTTAAAATTTTAATTTTACTAATAAGATTAATAAAATAAATAAATTAATTAAACAAGTTAATTAATGAAAAATAAGTTCATGTACTATATATTTTAATATATGTTACGATATTTTAAATTATTTAAGATATCATAAGTATACATGTATGTATATAACATGATTTTTTGAAATTAATTAAAGGTTAATTAAATAAATAAATTAATTAAAGGTTTATTAATTAAATAAAAACACACATACATGAGATATGTGTGTTGTACTATAAAGGTTATAATATATAAATATTCAATATAAATGTTATATTAGATTAATATAAAATTAATTAAAGAGTTAATTAATTAGAATTAATTAAATAAGATTTAATTTATATAATATTATACATAAGACTATTATATAAGTTATATGAAATGTAAAAGTTATATAATAATAAAACTTATATAATATGAATGGATAAACTAAAGATGGAACATTATAGAAACCCTAAATAGACTTAAGGAATAAATACATATGTAAATGTACATATACCATGATTTTCGATGTGTCCGACACTTGAATCACGAGGGTATTTCATAAGAAATACATTATTTCATATGTCAATATCACTCGATATAATATATTGAAGATTATAAATCTTTAATATAAAGTTGCCCTCTATCATTTATATATTAACAAATTACTTGCATGCTCTTTAGTTGTTGAGCTTTACTCAAACTAGGGATGTTATGTGTAGTACTATTAATATATTAAATAGAGAGGTAACAGAACTGCACGTATTTATTGAGCTTTCCTTAGGGTACGTGCATTATACTTAGGCCATTGCAAAATGATAGGTCAAAGCAAATAGTCTCACTTTACCTGTTGAGCTTTCGTCAAGATAAAGGTGAGATTAGGGCAAGGTGCCACAGATTAGGAGTTGTATGTGATACAACCAATAAGGAGTTATCCATCTATGTGGGCCTATGGTTTGTTGAGCTTTCCTCAAAGTTAAAATCCCATGGCATACGAGTTCTAATACCCACTGATGAAGTCGAAATACTTCTACATTTCACTTACGGTTATGTAAAACATAAAAGACTAGTGGGAGCCTTATTAGAAAAATGAAATGATAATATTTAACCTTTCTAATATTGTAGGAATATATGCTATATAATGTTATAATAATCTACTTTAATAAATTTGTGCTTTTGATATAGTTGATAAAACGTTTATCAACTAAGATATACAAATGAACTAAATTGAAGATTGATAAATCGAAATATAACATATACTTACTAATAAATGCTTATTGCATGTTAAAGTTTCATCACCCATGCAAGTGCATGATTTTACAACTACTAAATTCATTCATAATTTAGTTAATTATGTGTTTAATTTGGTCGAGATCGTATATTACATTCTATGAGTTTCGAACTCAAAAGCAATACAAGACTATGGATATTTGATCCATGTGTAAGCACATATAAGTGTTATATAGTGAACAGTCACAGTGCGTAATGTACGATACTTTAATGAAATTAGTTCATTCGAAGAAAACAATTAAATCATACTGTGAGATTGGTATTCAATTTGATTGATTACAATAAATATCGTATTGTCTTAAATGTAATACTAGACCAAAAGTACAAGATAGATCTAAGAACATGATCATTGAAACGTTGGTTTGGTCAGTTTCCACAAAGTGCAATATATTTGAAGTCCTTAAATGTTAAGGTTGACCAAGTGCTCCTTTGTAAAGAGTTCGTTATGATATTGTTGTAAGGTTTTTTTGAATGGTTCAACCATTTAAAAAGAAAAACAAATGTACAAGAGTAGATGTGATTTAAGGTACATTTAAGATGAAGAGAGTGAATAGTCACTCTGCTTCATGAAGAAACATTAGAAATGAGAGTTGTAATAATAATAATTAATACTTAACAATGAAATAAGAAATACAATTTCTATTCCGAAATGTATTTTCATATAAAAATTGTTTTCTATGAGATTCTTTGAGTTCAAGATATTTGATCAAAGAACTCTCTATTGAAAACTAGTTGCGGTATATGAAATAAATAATCTATATCAAGTGAATGATAGACCTCCGAATTTAGTTTGGTATTATAGTAATGGTGGAGATAGTAGGAGCATGCCATAGAGCAATTATTGATAGCATCAAATTATGAAAAAAAATTCGTAAAACACAGCGAACATTATTTATGAAATAAAGACTATTTTTCAGTGTCGACTAAAAAATAGACATGGTTATATTTCAAAGTGAATATTATGAATATTCGTTATGAAATAAAACTATAATATGATATTTGTTTTCACAACAAAAGTAATGCATTAGAAAATACAAAAGTATCTAAAATTATTTACAATTATTTTGGAATTATAGACTAAGCCATAGTTTTGAGAAATAAATCTTATTATATGATTATGAATCATATGATACTAATTAATTATATCTCAAACAATTAAAGGCCATGCACCCATTTAGTAGGAGCATCATAAGAGCTGATGAACTCTTCGGATTGATACATACAGAAGTATGAAATCGTAAGTCCATCAATACCAAAACAGTTCCACGTACTTCACCACATTCACCGATGAGTTATCACAAACATGGACATGTGTATGTGATACACATGTATAAGTCTATGATAAGCTCATAGAATATAAAACGGAAGTAAATAATATTACATGCAACATAAATGATTTGATTTGATCGAATGAGTGAGTATATTGCAAAGATTTCCATGCGTACCTAATATGAATAAAGATTCAGTCTCAAAGGTCATTCCTCCCTATAATACATAATGATGTATTGATAAGGAGCAATTGAACTTTGTTTGACAAAGTACGATTAATGATGGGTGAAATTGCGTTAAACTCTTTCTATAAGGTGTGTACTTAAGAGTAGTACATAAGGTTAAAATCAATATAATCCAAAGAATAGTTTGCAAAATCATACAAGAAATGGATTTATAAGAAATCCCTACATATCCTATTCCAAGGAGTTGGCATGTTGTGCGAATCGAAAGACTATGTAATAATTATACGTAAGGGACCTTGTATAAATCATCCCAAGAGAATTTTGGGAACGGTAGTGATTAGATTACTAATTTATGTTGTAAACATAAATACACTGTGAACTAATGCAAAATCAGTTTTATTTAATGCAATTCATAAGATATTTATGAATGTCTATTCTGTTGCATAAAGAAACAACTGTTATTTAGTGAAGGAATTTCTTTAAAAAATTATTGGTATAAAATGAATTTGGATAAGATCCAAGCACAAAACAAATTACAAGGGATGAATTCCTTATCAGTGTCAAGAATAAATAATCATCGGTTTTTTAATAAAACCATTAAGAGAATTGACTCTATGCATATCGAAAATATATTCCAAGCGCATTATCAAAATATGATTAAGATAGTTGCACCCAAAAGATTATGACCCATTGGCCGCAAATGTGACTTTAAGTGAAAGACAATTGCGGTTGGAATATAATGAGCCACATCGATAAGAATAATACCCTAAATTCCAATTGTTGAAATTAACGTAACAGATTCACTATTCGATATGCTCAAGTTGGTTTGGATTTTACTCACAAAGTTATCACCTAGTATAACTTTATGTTTAGTATACATGTATTGAAGAATAAAGTTCTATATATAGATTTAGGCTAGACTGTTTGCACACCAAAGTGACTCGAGGTAAGTAGGAGCAATATTGAGTTTGTGGGTTTTTCGTATACAATCCAAGAATGGATACAGAAGTATCATTAAGAAAAGAGTCAACGTTAAACAAGTGTTTTGATAGAAATATAAAATAGTTTTGATTATCAATCAAAATGCAGAGGAAGCGTGTGTTCATAAGAAAGAACGTTAAAATGTACATAGATATTTCTAAACCATAAGTAAACAATTCAATACTGATTGTTAACGTGTACTTGTGTTAAAATCAGCTTTATTTTTGTAATAGTCGACGTTGGATTTGTAAATGATGTCTTAATTATAAAATATATTGGGAATATCCAAACGATATGCAAGGACACCTTATTAAAATGTTTAATACGGAACGTGTAAGATGGATTTCTTATGCATTGACAATAGGAATTATCATACATATTATGTTGTCTACGATATAATGATTTGTTTATGTATTAGATACGTGAAGAAAGTATAAAATCGAAATTGATATCACTAAATGATTGTTTGAGGTGTTCTCATGTATTTATGAGTTAGTAGAGAGTTGTTTACAAAAATAACGAACTCCTTATGAAAGATTGTTCGGACTCAAACTTCATAAGTGATATTGAGTATTATATGTCAATAATAAATTCAAGTTAAGAATCTTTAAGTTGGAAATGTTCCAAATGAAACATTGTTGTTGATTCAATGAAAAAGGCAAAGTACATCGCCTTGAATAGCCACATGATAAAAACAATGCATATATAATAAATGCATAAATTTTATAACTTAGCTGAGGGTGATTCCAAATGTTGAGAATCCAATAACATTGTTATATGATAACAATGTCACGATATAGTTCGTAACAAAATTTGGAGCTCACTAGAAGTCAAGAGACATACTCCGAATTGTTCCATATGATAAAGGAAGTTTATCGATGTCGGAGAAAGTTGATTGACAGGATAGATGATTGAAACATAATAGCATGCAAATTCACTTAGGGACTGACCTAATTGGTTTTAAGGAAATCAGTTAGAGAATTTGGAATAAGTTTCAATGATTGACCCCAAGTGCAAGTGGGAGATTGATAGAGCTAGAGGTATGCCCTAGGGGCAATATGTAATTTGTTATATATATCTAACTCGATAAACAATCTTTTTAGAAATAAAAGGTGATTTTCTTTCTATTATACTTGATATAATGTGTTGTATTAATTAATTAATTTAATTAAAAATGTATTTAATAGAAAATCCATGAATAGTATATTTTGTGATGGTAGTTACAAAGTGTTGTAACAGTGAGTATTTTATCACAATGAAAATAAATATACCATTTTAAATATTCATAGTCAAGATGTATCGAGATTAGATATCAATACATCCGTTTAGACTAGAGTATGCAACGCTCTCCAAATGTTAGGCAGTTTATTACTCATGACTGTGGGGGCATCAAGGGGTTACGTACGTACTAATAACTATTGGATAACTATGGAATGACCCACTCGATAGTTTTCTATTGGATAATATAACTAAGGTCAAATAGAAAATACCGATGTGACAATCTTACACAACTCTCTTGACTTGAAAATATTATCGATCTTCAATGTGAAAACTCCGCTTTGATTATGGTTAAATTATGACACGACGTCCATCGAATGACTATAGTTGGGTTGAGCGGTGTAACACCCCATAATTTAGCGTTAGCTATTTAATTAGTTAATTAGTTAACTAATTAAGCTCCAAAATGGAATTTTTGCAAATGATGGAATTTGACCATGAATCATGCACCATTGCGTTTGTGGCGAAATTCTGAGCAACTTTCATATTTGAAATTTTTCGATCGGAGTCCAAATGAAGAAATTGCGAACGAAAACCGAATTTGGAACGAAAATAATTCGATTAGATAAATTAACATTTATATATTAATTATCTAGGACCCATAGGTCGACCCATATATTGGAGCGGTTGACCAGGGGCAGTCGATCGCTTCATATGAGATGGCTAGGGTTAGCCTAGGCCCAATGGTCCGGATTTAATATATTTCGATCTAATGGTTCTGGTTGATTCTAGCGCCTATAAATTCAGGCCTTACCCTCCCATCCGTTCTCACATTTTTTTCTGGAGGCAGTAGCGAAGCTCTGCCATTTCTTATTCTATACTTTCTTTCTAAATTGTAAAAATAAGATATTTGTATTTATATTCATACAACTTGGAGAAGAATAGAAATCTAATAAAAATGAGAAGAGAAGAGAATCAACTATATGCGTATTTGAGTAATTGATATATATTTATATATTTGTATCTATTTTCTCTCCCAATCTCAAATCTCTTCTCAGATCTGTAATTCTAATGTATTTATATACCATTTTATACATGTTTCTTGGATTTAAAAGGATTTGAAGATGAATTTAAGGTTCTACTTCAGATCTGGAGATTTGGATCGCTTTTAAAAGGTGAATGGGAAATTTTATATATTTTTATGATTTTAAATCTATTCCATTAGCATACGTTTGATTTTTATGCCTAAATCAAATTTATTTACGAATCATGGGCTTAAATTAGTGTAGAAAACTATTACATATATATTGTTTTCTAAGATCTAATTTGAAATATGTCTACACCAAGATTTGGAAATCAATTCCAAAGATTTTAGAAATTGAATGATTTATATTTTTATTCCAGATCTGTACTTGGGTGTAAAATATGATTTTGGATTATTGTCCAAATTTGTGCTAAGTTGTAGATTTTCCATAGTTTAATTTGTGGGAAGAATATCCGTCTAATATTTATAAATTTGTTTACTTTTTATACTTTTGATTTAAAAAGGCAACGCTTGATTTAACAAGGAATAAAATAAAAAGGGAAGAGATGTGTAAAATACAGATTTATTCTCCGTAGTTTACACTATTTATTCCAAATAAAAAGAAATTATCCATTCTTTGTAATTTCAAACATAGTAAATCTTTCCTTTTGTGTTAAACCAGTTTATGAAAATTATAGCAGAAAATCTTCATAAGGAATTTAATTGTAGCAAATTAAATATGGAAAGTACATTCTAGTCAATATTTATGACTAGAATATATTTGGATAAGAATAGTAGTTTTATTAGGTAGTCTATACATATTATTTATTGTGTTAATAAAGAAGAACATCATTTATTCATTCATTATTTATGCCACAAAGAGATAAATTTGGATAGAAAATAAATGGACATGAAATAAAAAATCAATACATAAGAGATTTCACACAACCACCTTCTTTATTGATTCACCAAAATTTGTTTATAATTAATCGAACAAAATAAAAGTAAACAAAATACAAATTGAACCAATAACCAAATTGAGAAAGGGAGTCTTGATCTCTATGGCTAAAATTATTGGAGGAGAAGAACAAAGATGGAAGAAGAGAGAATTAGCAAATAGATTTCCACACTTTTTACACCCTCTATTCTAGTTTCTATTTATAACATCAACTACTTAGTGTCCAAGTTAATATTAGATGGCAAACAATAATTTGATTAGTCAATTAGAGAGAGAAATAAACATAATCAAATATGCCTATTAGTTAGGAGAAACAAAATCTTCTCTTTCTTTCTTTTGAATATTTATTTCCTTCTATTTGTGATTTTGTATCATCAAAATTTAACATTATCAATATATACAATAAAATTTAGTTTATATTATCTTTTCTTCTTCGTGCTTTTCCAGATTTCCTTTTCGTATTGTTACATGTTGTTGACACTAGGAGTCGTTGGTTGCCACCTTTAAACATTGAACACGACCTTCTATAAATTCGCAAATATCTTCCATTTTTTTGGAATTATGCGTTTTATTTCGATTTGTTCTTTGATTGCGAATTGTTTTACAAATGGCAGTTTTTTCGATTTGTTGTTTGCGGATTAGGTTTGCAAATTAGGGTTTCTTCGATGGCAGTTTCTTAGATGGCATGACGATTTGTGAAACATTTTGAGTGTTTTATTTAGAAATCGTAGAATCGCGTAATGATGTGGATTTGGAAATCTTTTGTACAAAATGCAAACAGTTAAGGATAATCTTATAATTTTTGTTAAATCGTTTAAGAAAAGGATGTATTTTATAATTTTTCATTCGAAGGGACTTGGGTCTAGTTATTTTTAATTATAACGATACGAGCCAAATTTTCCATAAAATTTTGCTATGGATGCACCGACCATTCATGAAATTTTCATTTACTTTATACTGGACCACTCACTTAGTAATATAATTAATAATCATGTAAAGAAAAAAATGTCATAGAAAGTGTATTTAAAAATTTAAATGTTCTCGGTAAATGCATATAATTTCAAGAAGTGGGCTGCATCCACACAAAAAATGCTTCTAGCTCACGGAACTAAATGCCACCACATAAAGTTTGGTTCCTACTTTCAAACACCAACTGTTATTCCAGTTTAAGTAAACAACTTCCAAATATTTCAAAACAAAACTGTTATCTCATTTATTCCTCAAATTAATTCAACTCTTTTCAAAACACAACAAAATCATATAACATACACAAAAAAATAAAAATAAAATAATACAATTTATTTTTTCGAGAGTATTTAGCATAATAAAATTTTAAATAAATACTTGAATGGTTAAAAAATGGTTTTTCAAATCAACTTGCGTTCATTTTGTCATTTGATTGATCGTCTTTTTCTATATTTTCACCATCAAACACTTTTTATTCGAAATGGCACGTGTGCATTCTCAATTTTATTGTTTATTGGTATTCTCTTTCTAATAACCAAAAAATGAAAAATATTAGGGAAAAAATGACATGAATATTGTATGATAAAACATTGCAATTCAATAACTAACATTGAGAATTTCAATTACAACATCATTAAACTTTATATCTTTCAAATTTTTGTTAGCCACTAGATCATTTAACTCATCCTAAAATAACAATAAAAAACACTAAACAATAAAAATAAGATTGATATGTAGAAGAAAAGTATACTTTAAAAATAGAAAGTAAACTAAACTCTTTGTGTTTATCAAAACCTACTAAATCTTCACTTGGCTTCATCTTAGACATAAAAAAAGAGGTTTATTTTTTATTTTTTTGGTTACAGTGTTTGAAAATTTTGTTTTCTGATTATGTTTTGAGACATTGTATGTCAGTTTCTCTGAAAGAGATGAATATGTTACAGTTGTTTACTGTATAATAACAAAGAGATACAATTTTAATCTAGCTATAAGAATTTTTCTGAACTCATATAACATATGGCTGATTCTATTCACATCCCGTTTTCCTCCTTTCATACCCCGCTATTTCATCAATTTTCAGGTTTTTCAAAATTGCTCCTATCTTCGAACCACACCAGATTACGTTACGTACAAAGGCTCTAAAAGAGCGATGTTTATGTAAAAACTCGCTCGGCCTAAACGAGATCGTGTAACAACCTAGTTCGGACCGAGCGAGGTTTGTATAACAACTAGTTCGGATCGAGTGAGGTTTGTGTAATAACCTAATTTGGACCGAGCGTAGTTCGTGAATAAACAACGTCAAAACTGAACGTAGTTTAAAAAATGTAAGGACATTTCTTGAATCAATTGGAGGACGAAAAGGAAAAAGTGAGATGCGATATTATTTATAACCCAGTGGGGGTGCGAAAGGAGAAAAGATGGATGAAAATATAACTAGCCATAACATATTTTATTGTGCAACAAAGATATAATATTTTGTTTAAACTGTGAACTAAACTACCCGAAATGCATGGATCATCATCAAACTTAAATTAGTTCAAAAAGTCGAAGTAATTTGACAAATTTTCGATTTTCTTTCAGAATAAACAAATGATGGTGGCAACAGAATAAAGTTTAAGAAAGATACCTTCCTTCTTCTTCATTCCATTCCTCCACCCACTTAAAAATTCTTTAATTAGTCAATAATCTAATAAAATATTTAAGTATTCTTTCCATTTTCTCTCTCTATTTATTTCACTACTCTTTTCAATCCCTAAATATTCTCCATCACGCTTTAATCCAGACTTAATCCTTCATTAAATAAATCTGAGTTTTCTTATATCTAAGTTGGATTTGGCAGGGTGGTCAAATTAATTCGATCTGCTGGAGCTCGTTTCAGAATTCGAGTTTGATGGAAATATCGTGTAATTGAGTTTATTGTGAATTTTGATCCAATATACTTTTTGTTGAGAAGCGATGGAGGATTCCGAGTGTAATATTGATTTTGAAGAAGAATTTAGAAGTTGTTGTGAAGACGAAGAGTGGCAAGACCCAGAAATTCTATTAACTGGTTTTAGTGATGAAGAATCAACGAATGAAGATATTTGGGATGACAATTCAATAAAAATGTGGTTTAAAGGTGTGTCTGTACATGAAGATGAGTGTTTGGGATCAAATAAAGCTTCCGGGATTGGAGTAATTTTAGAGAATTTTAACGGAGAGTCAATAATTAGAGTGCAAAAGAAATTAGATTTCTATGTCGATGATTCAGTTGCTGAGCATTTAGCATTATTGGACGGATTAACTGAAGCTAAAAAAAGTGGCGCTGATAAAATTATTGCATTCACTGATTGTGAAGAAGTTTATCACCAGGTGCATCATTCACAAACTTCAGTCAGTAATTTGATTGATAATAATTCTTAAAAATCTTAATATTGATCTATGTTAATCTATTGCTAGTTGCTACTATTTCATGCTTTATATGTGGTCACATGCTTGCTTAGCTTTTTCTAGACCACAATCATTATGTGCACTTCAGTTGTTTATATTGTTACCTTTTCTCATGCCATGACAGATAAAGCAGAATATTAAACCTATAATTTAGGAATTTCGTATATTAGATGAATGCAACATAATTTCCAATTTTTAATCCACTTCAAATATCTCTTATTCTTGTTTAAATAATCATGCAATACTGAATTTGTCACAGATTGCTGAACTTGAACCACATGAAAACCAGCTATTAGTAGCTCTAGGATACAGAATACTCGAACTTTCAAACACATTCAAATCATTTGACTTGAAATTAGTATGCATTTCAAAGCTCGAAAGACCATTACAACTAGCACAAGAAGCAGTTGGTATTTCAGATAGAATTCATTGTCCTTTCCCTAATTGTTCAACTCTTCTCGACCTTAACCGATGCTCATCTTCGAGTGACAATTCATCGATTCATGCAAACTGTATCGAATGTGTTAATTGCAATAGACTTGTTTGCACAAGCTGTGTTGTTCCATGGCATTTTTCTATGAGTTGCGAAGAATTCCAAGACTTGCATGAAGAGGAGATTGATGATGCCATGGTTTGTTTAGTGCAAGATAATAAGTGGAGACGATGCCCTCAATGTGATAGAATCGTTGAGCTAACACAAGGATGCTTCCATGCTGCTTGCTGGTACCTTTATACTTCTCATAACTTAAAAGTAGAAAAAAACAACTTATAAGATACTTATTACTATTCAATGTTCGCCAACAACTTATACAAAGATGAAATAAGTTGCATAGAAGTTGACAAGTCATAAACAACAAATGCTTGGACTTATTTTAACTTTCTGCAATTGAATTTTACTACATTGTCAACTTATTTACCCAGACACTTTCACATGTTACTATTTGTTTAGAACCACTTAAAAGTTACCATACAAAACTATATAAGCAAGCATGTGTTTCTCACTTTACAAAGTACTCAGGTGCTGGGATAAAAAGCCTACAATAATTAGCTTGCCATAAGCTGTAACTAAGAACAACTGAACCTTTTTATGCTTATCGAGAATCAATGCCTGTTATTATATAGCTCATACTTTTGTTTAAGAGCAGCAAATACACATCATTCCATTGAGTAAGCTTGGAATAATTTTTTTTTTCACTCTTAACCTATAAATGAGATCGACACTTCTCATTCTGTAAATACATTCAAAAAGCTCAAGCTTTTGACTGGAATCAATACAATTTTAGTTTACATGGTATATATGAGCTTTTGTGTTATCTAACTATTGGTTTGTAATATAAAACTTTTTTTTTTTTTTTTGATTAGGTGTGGATATGAATTCTGTTATTCTTGCAACTCTGCATACCACAACACTATTCAAACTTGCCAATGCCAATTCCAAAACAACACAGACGAAGAAGAAGATGATGATTTATATTCAGGCAATTCGACTCCAGCATACTACGAAGATGAACATCTATGGAGGTGGGAAGATCCTTTTGATCATGGGTACTCTGAACAAGAAAGATCTCAACTAGCTTTGATTCAAAGATTTCTATCTGGAGGCTTACTGAATGATGATGATAATGATGATAACCATAGCTTAAATACTAGTCAAACTGCGCCCAGGTGCTCGAATTCTTACTATGATGCTATTAAAGATTTGAATCAACTTCCTTGGCTTGAGCGGTTTGTATCAGTTATTAGTGATACATATCAAGAGGATTATTATCAGTAAAAGAGAAAGAAAAATAAAGAAAAGCGCCTTGCTTTTACTTATTATTCTGAATAAGGCGACATTTTAGAATTTGTGTTGTTGATGATACTACATTTTGTCCATTTCAATTTTTTGCTTGTTGAAATTGTGGTTTTCATGAATAAGAGAGGGAGAAAGAGGGAGAAATTGAATGTGTATTGCAAAAGTATAATTATTTTGAATGTGCTTTGATATGTTGATTCTGTGTGCTTTTACTTAACCTCCTTGCCATGTGAATAAATGCAATTAAGATCTAGAAACATGGAGAAGATAATAGCTTGATCAAAGTGTTATCCTTTTATTTTGTTGCACTTAATATAACATTTCTTATTTTGGCCATCCAAAGCAGTTTTACATTTTTTTAAAGTTTGTTTATGAATGAAATTGAATCTAGTGAGATACTAAACGATCAAAAAGTGTATTATAAATATATTTTTATATGGTAATGGTAGACGTATTGCATTTGATGTTAAAAAAAATGTCATTATTTACACTCATCTAAACACTTATTAACGTCATAAACATTTAATAAAATTAAATTATAAAATTCATTTAAAAAAAAATCATCTTAAACTTAAGGAAGATCTAAAAGTAAAAATAGAATGAAATTTTGCTCTTTAATTATTTTCAATCTTAGGAACCATTTATGGCCGAAAAAATGAGATTAACAATATAAATAAAAATATTTTTATCAAATTCAGATTAGGAGTTGACGAGTTAAGATATTTAATTATGTTTAGAATATGAATTTAAATTGATATCTTTATTATCCCGTTAATTTGATAGGGAAAGAATAATGATAATTAATTATATTTGACTATATCATATTATTTGTTTAGTACAATTGATTTTGTTGTTTTTCATTTGTTTTCTTAATAAAATAACACCAAAAGTAATAATGATAAGGTATCTTGATCGAAGTAGTAGTGAAAGTTATTTCTTATGTTCTATCATTGAATCGAATTTGAGCAGTAAAATATTTTCTGCTATTGTAATCTTAGTTAGGACCACACTTTACAAAAAATGATAAATTTGTGTATAATTGAATTTGATAACAGCTTTATGGCAGTTAAATTAGTCTTGAAACTTTATTTTTGACTCTTGAATTAACTTGATCATATATGAATTTATATTGTATTGGGCCGTACCATTTTGGGCCGGGAAACTCCTACTGATAACAGGCCGGCAGAGCACAACTCCTCTATATCTCCGCCTTTTGTCTCTTTTCTTCTTCCTTCCTTTTCAAATTTCATTCCCCAATCTTCAAATCAATTGTTCCCTTAATTTACGTTATTATTCCTTGTTTACAAATTTTCAGCTCTATCTTTTCCAGCTCAATTTTCTTTGGTACTCAAATAATGAGTAAAGCGTATATCTGGTTTAATTCTTAATTTTGATGATAATCTTTATCTTTTCCATCGGTGTCAATCTATTTACTGGTACTTAATTAATGAGCAAAGTGGAGAGAGCGTGGCTATCATTATATTTAATCGGTTCAAATCATAATCTCTTTACAGAATTTTTTTCCCCCTCTTGCTTTCAAACCTTTGACAATTCAAGGGAGCACAGAATTGATATTTATATTATTAGTAAATTTTAGATCTTGATTAAAATTTCAGTCATTTTTGGTTCTCTAGTTGATTGATAAAAACTAAATAATGGCAACTCCAATTAGCAAAATTGAAATAGCTCATAAAATGTACAGAGATGGATTTCATAGTGAAGCTCTAAATCTGTACACTGAAGCTTTAGCAATAGCCAAAACTAAGGCACAGAAAATTGCTTTACATAGCAACAGAGCTGCTTGTTATTTGAAGCTACATGATTTTGATAAGGTTTGTGAATTCATTACTTAGTTAGAATTATGTTTATTAGATCATGTTCTTTGTAGATAGATACTGATATTGTAGAGCATCATCTTCTTTTAATGAATGCACTTTCATTTTTCAGATCATGCAGTCAGGCTACCATATTTCGAAATCATTACTGAATATGATCTCATATGATTTGATCAAAGTTACCTCAACCTTTTAAAACTAAATCAACTGAAAAAAGGCATTGAAATTTTCTTTCTCTCCCTTCATGTTGTTTGTGTATGTTCACGATCTACATTGTGTCCTATTTGTTAGGCCTAGAATAAACACTTGACCCATTTATTAAGCTTTGTCATAAAACATAGACGGTCACAGTATTCACAATCCTATATCCATTTCAAAGATATACAATGTGTCATTGTTCGAAAATAACAATAGTCACATTTCTAGTTGTATATCATGTTGTTTATCATAATTCTAATCATATTTCTAATAGTACTGTGAAAAATCAATAAACCATCTCAAATTTATAGTACAATCAACAAAGATTATAAAACCACATATATAGTAAATGCAAGTAGAGAACAATCCATTTAATTCCCATTTGCATACACATTTCATTTTACTATGTATCTTTGTCTTGATCAACCTGAAGAAGATAGAAGAACGTGAATCTATTACTATTAGTGGCATACTTCAATTATTTCAGGACTCTCTTGATAGATGAGATGAGCAAATGAATATCAGGCAAACTTCATTGCCATGAATATTTATCGTGTTTGCAAAAGACTCACATTTACACAACTCATCCATCATGGAGTTGTAAAGAAGTACCGATAACTTCCTACATTTGAATTTCAATCTATCGAATTGAACTTGTAGTCACACGTATGTAGTTTATTTTATCAAGGGAAATATCACTTTTATATATTAGTGCGTAGTCTATGATTACTAGAGTCATATAAAAGGGAAAAGATCTTCACATTTAAAATTTACAATTACGTTCACACACATAAATTTTAACTTGAATTCTCACATTAATTTCAAGCCCCATGATATAGGAAACATGGCTAAATTTTTGACTATCTGACATATTGAAATTTGTATTTGTAATTTTAAGAGTAAATTTTTAGTGTGAAGATCTGTTATCTTTATAATTTCATATAAGTATATGTAACACATAAAAGAAGTATAGATCAAACAATATTAACCTCCAATTACAAAACATCAAGTTGGATAACATAATTCACAATCCAATTTGTTAACTGCGAATATGATTCGATATTGATCTGTATGTTGGACTTTGCAAGGGGTACATGTATCCTTTTATAATTCTTACCCTAAGCTGAACTATTTCAGGCAGCGGTTAACTTAGTCATTTTCTATGTATATTTGAGAAGATCTCGAGCATCTCTTGGACTAAGTTTATTATGTACTTGTGTTTCTTAACCTAAGTTGAATTATTTCAGGCAACAGAATGGAAAGTACTTTCATCAAACATGTTGCATAGTTAGCTTTGAAGGTGCTACTTATCCTTAAGAATGACACCATCTTATGAGCATTTGTTAAGGTTTTGATTGGCTTTTTGGTTGTATTGTCACATTAATTAGAGTTTGCTTTATACGCTATAGATATAGGCTAACTCTTAATTTTAGTCCGCTGATTTTATACTCTGATGGATTGAGTTTGGTTTACTTGATGTAATATAGCTTTACAAGTATGTAGATGTCGTAGTGGTTAGTTATCAATTTTGTTTTGTTGTTATTTTATAATTACCACCTTTATAGATTGTTAGATATATGTTTTTACAGTAAGTATTAACTACTGATTCAAGAAGAAAAAACGGTTATTTGTACAATAATAAAGACATAAGAATTATTTCAATGAAGAAAAGACTTTAAGGAAAAAGAAAAAAAAAGGGTATTTGTACGGTAATCAGGATATACGAGTTATTTGGAAAAATAGAAGGATTCAACATCAATATTTGTAAAGGAGATGAGAGTTATTCAGGGGAAAAAAAGGAAAGATTCATGATCAGTATAAAAGAGCAACATACGATATTAATTCTTTGTGGAATTTGTGAATAACTAAGAAATGCTGGAGAATACTTTATTTTATTTTTACTGTTAGCAAAGCTATGGATACGATTCATCGTACTAATATAAAATATGGGCTCGATTGAAGTATAAAAAATAAATAAATGAGTATATGTGAAAACTTAATGAAGATATTTGTTAGGAAGACTATATATTTTACAAATATATATATATAAGGGTAGTATTGAGAAGACAAATTATATGGTAGAGATAAAAAAAAAATTTCATTCGCCGCAAGTAATAACGGTAAGATATTTGTTTGTTAGCTAAAGACCTTCGGTTTTGATTAACCGAAAAAAAGGGAATACTTTAAATATTCATAAATTTGAAAATCTTATAGGTACATGAAAATTTTGATGGTTGTATATTTAAAATAACTTTGAATTATTGGCACATATCCACATGTTCTTGAGGACTGGTATAAATAAGAATATATTTCTTTTGGGAGGTAACTCAGTGTTTAGATATTGAAATTTTTTTAGAAATGAAGTTGATATGCCACAGTAATTCTCCTCTTGATGGTACCAAAAGCAATATGGCATTAAACTTTGCAGCATGTTAATGTTGTTATCCTTTCGGCCATGACTTATTCATCTTAGCCCATAAATACACCATGATTCTGGTTTAAATACTGAATGTTATTTTAATGTATAGGCTGCAGAAGAATGCACATCAGTCCTCGAGTTAGATAGGAACCACACAGGAGCACTAATGTTGCGTTCCCAAACACTTGTTACACTTAAAGACTACCAGTCCGCACTCTTTGACGTGAACAGATTGATTGAGCTGGATCCCTCATCAGATGTATACCGAAACCTACAGGCTCGTTTGAAAACTCAACTGGTACTCTTACCTTTTTCTGTTATCACACTGCAAGTTTTTGTTGAATGTTGTTATAATTAAAACATTCCAAATTTTCACGAAAAAAATATTGTTATCATCATCAGCATCATTATTATAGCATTGTTTTGTTTGTTTTACACTTACTTCAAAGGTTGTACTTCAGTTCGTGCTGCTCCCGTCTTTTTTTGTTCCATCCCTTTGGATTGGTTTTGGACGTCTTCGATTTTGGTATGGTTAGAGAATCTTTGCACTAAATGTCCCGTCAATGCCAGTATAATGTGATTTTGGTTGTATTTGCCAGCCCATCAAATTAGTAGGTTTTTGTAATCTCTCAAATTTGTTAGAGTACTATAATGTACATTTCATCTCCTCATTATATACTTTAAACAATGGCCATCTGTTTATTTATTTTTCTCATCTCAAATTTCGAAGTTTTTTAATTTTTCCAATCTTTTTTAGCCCAAATCTACAAAAATGAAAAGTGCCGAATCCTCACTATGCTATCAAAATTATGAGTTTACATTAATTTCTACTGTTTTTAATCCTTTTTAGTATAATGATTAGATACACGCCTTTTTAACGATTTTATATTATTAGTATATATTTTCATTTACCTTGTACTTCTTTTTAGCAATATGATGCAATAACTCACAAAAATTTGAGTACTTTTACTATTTCATTTTTTGTGCATTTTACATCAAATTCTCCTGCGAAAAATTGAACATGCTTGAATGTAGGAAAGCCGATGATTGCAAGTGTGTAGCTCTTGTATGTACACTAATATGAAACTGTCATGACATAAACGAAATGAATATGATATACAAGATGTTATGTACATAACAAATCATAAATACCAAATAGTGACATAATGTGAATTTTTTGTACAAATGTTATGTATCTTGGGACTCCTCCGCTACCCAATTGCAACATTTTCTCTCACAGAAGTGGATAAAGAAATAGAAGAAAAAAACATTTATATTTCACAGGTTTTAAATGTTTTTTGTTTAAATATTTTTTACTGTATGGGTGAGGTGGAGCCTTGGCGCAACGGTTAGATCACCCGCATGGTGATCTGGGCGACCAGGTTCGTGTTCGAAAACAAACTTTTCGCAATGTGAGGGAAAGACTGCGTACATTATCTATCTCCCCAGAGCCCGCTATGATGCGGGAGCCTCGTCCACTGTGTTTCACATATATATTTTTTACTGTATGGGTATACATGTAATTCTGTTTTCGTAAAAAAACTCCTACGTGATGAATAGTTAACTTAGGAGTATATGTTGATCGGTTACTAAAATATGTCATAAAATCCAAGGAAAACGGGCACCATCAAAACACCTACACTAATAAACTCAATCTGAGTAGCACATTAACAGTATGTGAGTAGCACAATAACAGTTTTGAGAATGAAAAACTGTTCATTAAGTTGCAAGAAACTAATCTCAAATACTAAAAAAAATATCTACTATTTTGATTGTTTTAATGGAAGGAAATGGATGACTACAGAAAAGAGTAAAGCCCATTTATAGAGAAATTTAAATGGCCTAATTAGCATTTGGCTTTGTAATTCTGTTTTCGTAAAAAAACTCCTACGTGATGAATAGTTAACTTAGGAGTATATGTTGATCGGTTACTAAAATATGTCATAAAATCCAAGGAAAACGGGCACCATCAAAACACCTACACTAATAAACTCAATCTGAGTAGCACATTAACAGTATGTGAGTAGCACAATAACAGTTTTGAGAATGAAAAACTGTTCATTAAGTTGCAAGAAACTAATCTCAAATACTAAAAAAAATATCTACTATTTTGATTGTTTTAATGGAAGGAAATGGATGACTACAAAAAAGAGTAAAGCCCATTTATAGAGAAATTTAAATGGCCTAATTAGCATTTGGCTTTGTAATAAGCGGTCTTGTATATTTGGGAATATTGACTGGACTGTATAGCGCAGGTACTACATTGTGTACATGAGTACATCCACATTCCACCCTTGGTCACAATTAAAATAATGAAGGCAGGAGGGATTAAAAAACATGTTTGGTGGAAGTCGGAATTCAGTGAAAAAATATGATAGATAATGAAATTCTAGTGGCATTTTGCTAAAATCAAATAATACATTGTGATCTACTACATGTAAGTTTACAACCTGGTTTAGTTTCACCGATTTTTACCTGTTCTTTCGTTCCAAAAGGCACTTGCACCTATACCCGAATCTGAGGAAGAATTGCAATATCTTGAAGAGGAAAAAGAAAAACCTCAGCAACCAAAACAAGCTGAAACCAAGATTGTAAGTAAAGAAGAAAGCAAACAAAGTAATCAGCCTAGTATGAACTCTAAGCCTCCTGTCATACAAAATAACGCCACCATAGTCCAATCCAAAAGCCAAGAAGTTCCAAAACCAAAGGGGCATTCGAAATTGGACTACTCAAGGTGGGATAAAGTCGAGGATGATTCAAGCGATGATGAAGACGACGACGACGACGAAGTACAACAACCTCAGTATCGGTTTCGAGTCAGAACTGTTGGTGTACGCCCTGTTAAGTGAAATCAATATTTATGATGTTAACCACAATGATTGATAGGTTCGACTGTGTTGTGAAAGACTGACTTTCGATGCACTTTCTCGGCATGATATGGTCGTTGTTAAAAGAGTTTTACATTCTCAGGTATTTAACCTATCTCTCTCTTCAATTTATACTCATGTATGCATACTAGTCACTATAATCTTAGAGTCGAGATATCTAAGGATCTTTCTTGTACTCCAACTTACCTCTTCGATTGATATGTTTATGGATATTTTGTACCCGTTTATGTCTTTTTCCCCATTTTGAGCCTTTTGGAAACTTAGTACATGAATCGATCACTTTGTGCTTGCGTGGTAAAAGCTGAATTTTCGTACTGGTGCACTTCGAAACTGCATCATCCCTAAGTTTTCAAATAAAATAAAGTAAAAAAAGAGAGAAAACTATCAGTCCACTTTAAAATTGAGTCAGCACAAAATTTTCAAAGAAATGGTGCACGCTGTTTCAAACAACATGCCTAGATTGAATAAATTTTCCCTGTCGCAGTTTCAAAGTGCATCGGTATGAAATAACACTTTCTGCCAAGTAGACAAAGTAATTTATTTTTGTGATTAGTTTTCAGAAGAATCTGGATGAGTAATCAGTTTTGAAAAGTGGTCTAGATGAGGAAAACAAAAATTCTATATTTATATGTGCTTGGAATATTGGGTATTCGTTGTGCTTGGTATGTATTTTAATCGAATCTTGGTATGTATTTTAATCAAGATTCGAGATCTTAGTTTTGGTTTCGATTTCGGTCTTTTAGGAATTTCGATATAATTCGTAAATTTTGGTAATTTCGATTCCACCAATGATTTTGGATTTTGTTATTTATTTTTCATATAATTACACGTGTATTTGTTTATTGAAATAAAACGTATAATTTATCTTTAATTGAAAAATAAGACATAAACGAACATTGCTGATCAATCATGAATGTTTATATCACTAAAAAATGTTTATTCATTAATTTGTTTTCTACTTTTTTTAGTTAAACCATTTATATAATTTGTGATTTTGTATGTTTCTTTAGGTTAAAATTTCAAATTTTGAATATTCATGTATTTGAAATTCAAATTTATTTTGAAAATTTAGAAATTTTAGTAGTTCGATCCCTACTGAAACTGCGTGGAACAACTGAAATATCGGTGTTTCGGTCGAAACTTCAAACTTTGGTTCTAATGCAAGGTCCGTAGCCCAACTCCTAAATTTATTTAATAAGCTCCACAACTACATTTAACATCTTGGCTTTTGCTTTGGGGGCTTCAAGTTTTAGTTAGCTTTTATTTTTTATTTTTTATTTATTTTTTATAATTTGTCTGCATTTGCACACATTCATCTGCTAGCATTCGGACATTTGCTTGTTTTTACCGTATGCCTTTTTTGCGAGTTCTGTAGCCCTGAAATCCTGAACCTAGATAATAGCCGCTGCTGATCATGCATAGTGCATTAATCAGATATGCTTCAAGTTTGATTGATGTAATGATATGATATCAATGCAGACTTATTTTTAATCAGTTGTGCATATCACAGCATTTCATGCACAGTTTCCTGTACAAGGTATTTGGTAATGGTGGTGTTTGCTGTACAAGGTATTTGAAGGTTGACTCAATGACATGGATGACAACATCAATACTAGGTTGTAAATAACATTGCTTCATGTGTATTTTAATATTTTATCATTATTGTATTTTATCAGTTAGAAAAATGAGTTGATATGTGTTATAATTTATGTTTTCAAGATGATATTCCAAATGTGAAGAATTTGTGCCTGTTTGCACTTTACTGATTTAGAATGTTGTCGCTGCATTTTGCTCTCTCTTTAAGAGCTTGCTTCCATTCTCAGAAAGTGTTGTAACACCTAAGATCTTGCTTGACATTTTCAAAATATTTACCCAATAAAGAAAGAGGTTAATGAAAAAGAAAAAATAAGTTGCTTAACAATTTTCGTCCCACTAAATATATATAACAATAATATTAAGAGGATAAATCGTTTTAACAAAGATCGAGAAAATCACTCCTTTTAATTGGCAACTATCAAATATATTAGAAAATAGTACGGGATTATTAATCGAATTTAATACGAGTTCAAGATGCATAAGTGCTTCGACCATGTTTTGACTTGTGATCATATCCATGGATGCCCATTGCAAATAAATAGACGCTCAAAAAGGGTACATGTTTGAACATTATTGACTAACTATAACCAATCTCGCTCATTTCAACATAACCAAATATTCAGCTTATATGGCCGAAGAGCTTCCATAACAATAGACCTTATTTTTAAGGGTTAGTTAATTAAAAGATTAGTTTAAAAGACATCTCAAACCGTAAAACGTAAAAGTCCTCACAACTACAAGTGTCTTTTGAAATCGCTTTTCATTTGAATTTTCATCAAAATCTCAATTGATTTTAATTAAAATCATAAAACTACAAAAGTTTTATCAATGAAACCTTAAACCTACAAAAGTTTAAAATCAAACAGAAGTCATCACAACATTCAAATCACATTTGACAAGCGGCGTATAGTTCTAGTTGCTTTTGTTTTCATTTTGCATAACACTCAAGTTATGGCATTGTAGTAACCCGTAAATTTGGATAACTAAACGAATATTGAAAGAAGTACAGATTTGTAATTTTGCTAAGCAAGGATAAAAATGCAATTTTTACAAATGAATGAATTAAACGATGAAATTTGTATCGTTGAAAAAACTGGATTTTTCCTAAATTCATAACGTATAAAAAATACGTACAGTTATTTCTCATTTTCTCTTTCTCTTCCCAAAAAAATCAAAATATGACCCTAAACCTATATCTAAAATTTACTAGAGTAATTCTCCACCAAATTCGATAGGCTAAAGGGATCAAAATGAATAAAGCTACAAGTAGATACCAGTATCAAATGGATTCACGGAGTTTGAAGGCTAAGCCAAGATCTAGACAATGTAGGAGGAGAATCTAATCGAATTTGGGGATTTCTTAGATAATTCATCGATGAAAATTTATTTATTAAGAGTATAATATCATATATGCTTATTCATTATTTGTAGCCTATGTAGGTTAATGCCATGTTTAATATGATGTAGATTTGGGAAAACATCTAATTTTGGATGTTGATACTAAATTTGATATGGAAAATGGGTAAATGACCATTAGATACAAATTTGTGACCTTGGATAAATTGGTTTGAGAATGAAGATGGGTTATAGTTAAATTAAAGGAATACCGAGTTGATAAATACTACAGAATATGATAAAAACGATGTATAAATGAATATGACATAAATAGGTTTAATTGTGAAGGTATAACTATAAATACTTTGCTAAACAACCATTAAGACATAGTAATAAGGAAAATTGAGAAGTTATAAACTAAAGAAGATAAAAACTATAATTATAATATGTGGTGCTTATGCATGGGTATATGTAATACCCCAAAATTTTGTGAAAAAATCATTTTTGTAAAATGATTTAATTTTTGAAATATTTAGATTTAAATATGGTGAAATTTCTGGAATAAATAGTGTGCAAGTATATGTGTGCACGTGCACACTGAAATGGCACAAGGAAGAACTCCAGATTTCTTGGATTTAAAACAAGAATTAAAAAGCAATACAAACATGATTTTTGCAACATGGATATTTGATTTCTGGAATTATATGGATCATCTTAGAAAATAAGAAAAGTAAGTTTTACTTTAAATCAGTAAACAGATTTCATTTAAAACCCAGAAAAGAAAATTATACATATATATGTTATAAGGATTTGTAAACTTGTATACATATAGGTGCATATGTTTCTGAAATTAAAAGAGGAATTAAAATAAGCCTAGATAAGATATGTATACAAATATACATTTTTAAGTACTGAAAAGTATATATATATATAAGCAAGTGAAACTATAACATTAAAATGACATGAAATGTGATACAAGTCAATATGCTTGTGTAGGCAAAAATAGCAAAGGGGATTCTCAGGAATAATTGAAATATAAAATAGGATAGTCACACTTTTAACATGACTAGGTGAGTGGCCATTTTCTGAAAAGTAAAAGAAAGAAAATACAGCCTTTAATATGGCCGGGGTATTATGAATGAAAAATGCATGATGCTAGCCAGGACAGAAATGGAATTCTGTTTTAACAAAACCCTAGTGGAAAAATGCATATAAATAGGCAGTTTTAGCCAGTAGAATTATCTTTACCCCGAGCTGCACAAAAATAAGAAAAGAAGAAAAATATTGGAAGGAAGGAGAAAACACTCATACAAGGATTTTCTGGATTAATAAGAAGAAATATTTAGGTGAGTAACCTCACTGAAGTTCATGGCATTAAGACCTGAGATGAGGCAGCCACTTTTTATTGCCATTTATGTATATTTCTGGTTTTGATGTATATGATTTCATCAATGCTTTTTGGATGTCTTATTTTAAATCTGATATGATTTAATATGGATGATTTTTGATGATCTTTGATTGGTTGAGACATTTGTCTTTGGATGTGTATCATACTGTTTTATTTATACTCATAAATGTTAAAGTCTAGGATCTTAAAATTATATAGAGAATACTCTCAACTGTTATAGATCTATGGCATGGAAACTTTACAAAAAATGTTGGGAGCTGCATTATACTTGGTATAAGTGCTGAGGCTTGAGAAGAAAAATGTTAAGGGTGCAATAGAAATTTTCTAAGTGCTGAGCCCTTAATCAAATCAAAAAAGAAGAAGAAGAAACTCACAAGCTAAAATTATGATTGAACCAGATCCTGAATCTGAATCAATCATAAAGGCTTGCAGATCAATATAATAAGAACATGCCATGCCTCTTTTACAGTTGAAAATATTCTTATATCTTACTAAGATCAAGACTTATTGACCCCATTTAGGAAATAACTGTCTGCTTATTTCTGAGGAGAATTATGCTAGGAAAGATTATGGATGTTTCCATGCTTGCAGTGACATGTTCACTTAGCATATTTGATGATAGGATTTAAGTCAATACACTAGTAAATAAACTAGGGAAGGGAAGGCCAAGAAGGCTGCTGGAATGCTTGTCATATTTGAAGTATGCAAGTTGGCACATGGTTTGTTTAAGCCCTGAGATCTTTGTGCAATGATGTGAATTAGTTCATTGTAATGTGTCCCTGTGATTCCTTAATAGCAGATGAGGCAGGAATTTAAATTGAATTATACAACCTGTAAATGAAGAAATAGGAACATGAATATTTCTTAGGATTGGTTGGTATGGAACCAAGATGGTTCCAGTGAATGCAATTGTTGCAAATAGATAATTATGTTTGCATGATTATGTATGCAAGTGAAAGAATGATAAATGAATATATCATACCTGAATCAACTTAATTATACTATGTTAAAGTAATTGATTGCAGGAATTTGCTTAAATAACTAATTGGTGCTCTTATATTCTCTATTGCTTAATATCATGAATGTATTGATGTTACTCATACCAGATCATAGATCTGACCCTTGTTTGCTCATGGCATATGGGGTGTCTCATTTTAAAATGAGGCAGCCACTCATGCTCTTTCAGGTAACCCAGGCACTAAGTAAAAATGAAGTTATGGCTATTATGGAGGAGTGAATGAACATGCTAGCTAGTTTCAATAAGAGCTTAAATTGATTATATCTGCATGTATTCAGGAAATTTTTTATGTTTCTAAGATTTCTAGTCATGTAATGAATTCTATTATGGTTAGATGGACTAGTTGTATCATGTTAAATATATTGTTATGCACTAAGGATTAAAATCTAAAAGAAATATCTGAGTGGGGAACAAGGAAATGATTTTAAGTATTGATATGGATGCTTGGAAAATAAATATGCACATGTAGATGAGCTACTGTTTTGCATAATTTATATTATGTATTAGTTAATCTTGAGACATAACAGAGCACTGAGTTTTAGAATAAAATCTGGATTTAGCTAGAAGTAAACTTATAAGGATTTTAGTTTCCTTTTTACTGAAATGCTTTGTAAATAAGTTTGAATTCATTTCTGAATCGTATTGAGAAAAGTAAAATGTTTTTAAAGGCTTCAGACAGAATGCAATGAATGGTATCTCCATTGCTTTGAACTAGTGTGTAGCAGATACAGGATACATGAGTTAACCAGCTTCAAATAAATGATGTATTGGTTGATCATGATAGATTGTATTTTGAAAATAAAAATGCATTTCAAAAGCTTAGTACATTTAGCAATTGTTTCACCACAATCATCTTTAAAAGTTTAAGACAGATAAGCAATGTAAACTGGTTTGAACAAACAAAACCTGGCAACAATGCTAATAAAAGAATGGTCAGATTAACCACATGGTTAGACCATAGGCAGGCAAATTGTTCACTTCAAATCAATGAAGCATGGAACCATTTGAACCCAGTTTTCTGGAAAATGAGTAAAGTTATTGACATGTACATGTATATCTGTGTACATGTTGATATTTGGGCAAAAATATAAACATAAATTCCTAGAACAATTGTAGGAATGGGTTTCAAAAATAATAAAGCAAGAAATATTGTTTTGTATGTTAGATTATAGGCAACTTTCAAATATATATGTGCAGATATAGGTAGATATCAGATTACAAACCATACAGGAGAAAAAAAACAAAAATTGTGTTTGAACCGACCAGCATAGCACTCGAACTCGTGACCTCTCATGTATAAGTTAGGCGCGTTTCCATTACGCCTAGATGTTGCTTGTGTTCACTTAGGATCCACTTTCTTTTAGCTTGAGTTTGATACTATCCAGACTTTAACACAATCATCCATATTATAAGCTTGCTTTCCACTGATTATTACTTGATCATTTCTTAATTAGAATAACAGACTAAAGTGCATGTTTCCAGTGGATTCTATGGACAAAAATCAGGATACAATAATTAATCTTTTAAAAGGGAATTATCACATTTTAATAGATTTAAAAGGAATTCTACTTACATATTATCATACTCTGATTCTAGTAGAATGTAACATAGATATCTTCATATATGTATGTTAGGAATGATTTAGATTTAAAACAATATTTTTATATTGTGAAAGATCCTGGATATATTTTGTTTATTGGAGAAAGAAAATGACCCTGGAAAATATATTTGTAATGAATGATATATCTATATATCATCTCTTAAAAAAAAAATCCTTATGAAATTAGGGTGGAAATAGGAGGGTCATTTCAGTATAATATGCTCAGCTAACCGTTGCTTGATTTTCTTGCAATAAATATCAGGCTTGCATCACACTGCCTCGTCAACATCCATCCCAACCCGCCACATGTACAAATACCTCAAACCATTTAGCCAATGAGAAATATTGGCATCCCATTACTTTATGGGTCTGAACAATGGCCCACTAGAGTATCATTATCAACAGAAAACCCAAAAACCTCACATGCAACTCGGGACCACCACGTCATCATACGATCAGATTGCAACGTGAGAGCCTCGCGTCCCGCTCGCCTTTCCAAGCCTATCGGCTCCCCACCTGTCTTTCCCTAAGTCACCTGGGCTGCTCTGACCGTCCTACTTTGCCTTAACTCTGCAGGCATCTGACAAAAGTGTTTGGCCGGCCCCTGCATAAAGAGACGACGATGTGCATTGTTCATTTGACAAAAGCTACACTATGCAGCAATCACCCCATGTCCATCACAGTCCACATGGTAACGGCTTGATTGTTCAACAACAGCAGTTTGTCCCCATCTCGCCTTTCTGACAATAACACTCCTTGGTACAACCCACCATTCGGTATCCTAACCAATCTTATATCTGATCCTCTCTATATCTCTTTTTGTGTGTGTGTATAATAGGTTGACAAGGTTTAAGAAACACATGAGGTGAGCAGATGATGACGGAGACTCTATGCAGCCGTACCATTTATACTATTTAGCTAATTGTCCGCTATCCAGTATTATATAACTATGTTGAACTATGTATCATGAAGTGTTATTTTTGTTTAGATGTAATAACGTTTAAGTTTATTTCCAGTTTGTTTATATGGTTCTTTTATGTTATATTATATTTCATTTCCTTCCGTTGTGAAATCTGAGAGAATAGTTAAAAGTAGATAGCTCTTTGTACTGTTATTTCCTATTTTATCCTAACGATCTGGCGTTTACGGTTCTTAAGATTTGAGTGTCAATTGGAACGTAGAATTAGAGGGTCGTGAATGATGGGTTGTTACATTGGGTAGCAAAGCTTAGGTTGCCCGATTCTTATCGGTTAAGAATGTATCGAGAGAGCATATTTGTATTTATATATATATAACCTGAAAAGTGAAGTACATATGAACACACACCTTTATTTTCCAATTACGCTTATTATCTAAGAAAGTTGCTAATGAATCTCGTTTGCAGATAGTTGAGATGGATAACAATGCTGGAGGGATTACAAGGGATGTAGCCTCGAAGGTTCCTTGCATGAAAGTTCCACTTTGGTTCCGTAGGTATCTTCAGGCTAGAGCATAAATTAATACCAATCTGGATTCGCCGATGCAACAGTCACAAGGAGTGGTCCCTTTTAATCCATTTGTTGTTGAATTTTCTAAGCTATATAGAGACTTTTGAGCATGGGTGGAAGACCATATGTGGGGGACTCAGTCTCTTGTGGATACGAAGGCATGGTTACACATACGTGGAAAGGTCTTTGGAGTGTTGGGTCTGGATGATGCTATGAAGAGACAGCTTATACAAGGAGCGACTTTAAACTAGTGAGATGTGGTAGCAAAGACAAATGAAGAGGCAATAATTTAGCTGATTTGAGAAGGCATTTTGAAGCTAAGTTATTGTATATGGCCGAACAACGAGTTCAGCTAGAGAAGTTTATATATTTGCAATAAGGAGACTTGTTTGTGAAGGAGTATGTGAACTATTTCAACGAGTTATCAAAGTTTGGGTTTAGTCTTTTGAACACTCCAACAAAGAAAGCTTTAAAATTTGCTAACGGACCAAGAAAACCACTTCAGGACCTGGCTCTTAGTCCCATTCCTATGGGAGCTACATATGAGAGTCTAGTGGAGATGACATTACTAAATATCGCTTCCATAGATATAGCTAAGGAGGAGCCAAGGAAGTAGGGTGACAGTGAGAATCCATCAAAAAAGCATAAACATTAAGAGTCAAAGGAGAACAAGGAAAATTCATGAAGCAAAAGGTGACATGTAAGAAATGCAACAAGAAAGGTTACCTCACCATGAACTACAAGACTAATATGAGAAAGATAAGTGTTTTAACTACAACCAATTCAGACATATGAAGCGTCAATGTCCAGCTTTGAGCAAGAGTGGACTGGTCGTACAAGCTTATGCGATCGGGGAAATTTCTTGTGCTAGTAAACCACTAACAATAGGATAAAGGGAAAAAAAATTTGTTATGGAAGGTATGCTAAATATTTCTGACTTTTATGTTCATAGTTTATTCGATATCGGAGTATCTCATACCTTCATATCTAATAGTTTAGTAGATGATTTGCAGTTAGAGGCTCAGATTGTGCATGATTTTATAGTAGTGTCGAATCAAGTTGGGGATCAACCTACCTATCCATGATTTGCTAAAATATGAAATTAGTTATATATGGTGTGGAATTTCTTTGTGATGCGTATGTACTTATTTTTTCGGGGTATGGACTGATATCAAAAATGGACTAGATATCATGTTATGGGGGCCGTGTTAGATTATGATGGTAGGGTGATTAGGATAAGGAACAGTGGAGGGCAAGACTTAGATGTATATTGTGTTCCCGATAGCTTTATGATGTTGAGTTACATGTATTCACTCAACCTATCACATTATGAGTTTGATTAGCTTTAGTCTCTATAATTCTGGAATTCCCAAATGTTTTTATGGAAGTTTCAGGTTTACCACCCTGAAAAGAAATTGAATTTCGTATTGATCTCGAAAAGGATGTTAGACCGTTGTTATACCACTTAGGCATATGGTTCCGAAGGAAAGAAGGGATTAGATAAGTAAGTTTCTGAATTATTACAGAAGGGCTTATTTGTAGAAGTATTTTAGAGTGGAGAGCACCAGTAGTCTTCGACACTAAGGTAGATGGTTTTTTGTGGTTGTGCATTGATTATCGAGAATTGTAAAAGCCGATAAAGAAGAATAACTACCTATTGCCTTACATAGATGATTTATTTGATCAGTTAGTAGGAGTGGAGATATTTTCTTAGCTTGACTTGGTCATTGGCTTTCATCGGTTGAGAGCAGCAAGTGATAGTATTGCTAAGACTCCTTTTTGTACACCAGATGGATTTAAGTAGCTAATCATGCCTTTTAGACTAACCAATGCTCCAGCTTATTTAGGTAATTTGATGAGTAGAGTCTTTAGGAAGTGGTTGAATAAGTTAGTGTTGTTTTTTCCATGATTTTCTTATTTATTCCGAAAGCGAGGAAGAGCATAAGAAACATTTGAGGATTGTACTTGATATGATAAGAAGACATCAGTTAAAGGTGAAATTCTCTAAATGGCATTTCTGGAGAAGAGAAGTTTGATTTCTTAGCTATGTCATTTATGAGCATGGATTATCTATTGATCCGATCAGGGAGGCTACGGTACAAGATTGGCATGTACTAAAGAATGCTACAAAGCTCAGAGCTTCCTTGGTTTAACCGGGTATTATAGGAATTTCATTAAGGAATGCAAAATGGGAGAACGAATTCGTTAATTTGAAGGAGTTATTAACTAGTGTTCCTGTGTTGACGGTTCCATATGACACTAAGCCTTTTACTGTATATACCGATGCTTTCGATACTGGACTCAAAGTTGTATTGATGTAGGAAGGTAAAGTAGTAGCATATGCTAGTAGACAGTTATAGACCCACGAGGTAAATTATCCGCCTTATGATCTTGATTTGGCAGCGTTTGTTTTTGCACTTAAGTATTAAAGACTATATTTATTAGGAGAGAGGTTTGAGTTGTATACGGATCATAAATCTCTTAAATACTTACTTTCTCAGATGGACCTTAATTTAAGGTAGTAGAAATGGATAGAATTTCTAACTTCATATGATTTTAGTATTGGATACACTTCAGGAAAAGGAAATGTAGTGGTTGATGTTTGAGTAGGAAGCATGCAACATTGAGTCCCATGTTCTTGGAATGGAAGCAGTTAGAGTTTATTTTTGGATTTGATTACGAATCATCATCGGGGTTAGTTCTTGGTTTGTTGGCAGCTTTAGAGGTTAGACCATGACTTTAACCACATTAGTTCTAGTCAGAGAAGTGATGTGGGGGCGTTAACAGGTATTCTAGAGCAGTTAGGGAAAGGAGAGAAGTCTTCCCACTTAGACCAACATTCTATTGACTCAAGAGGGAACCTACGATGTGATGGTAGATTGTATGTGCCAAAAGCTAAAGTGCGGATTGATGATGCCTTATTATAGTCTCATCTTTCTAGGAATATAATTCATCCCGATGGAGATAAGATGCATAGAGATATGAAAAGAGTATTATATTGGCTGAAAATAAAGGGACAAGTGGAAGAGTATGTTGCTACATGCTTGACTTGTCAGAGAGTCAAGGCTAAGTAGAAGAAGGCGAGTGGACCGTTACTTCCCTTAGATGTCCCACAATGGAAGTGGGAATACATATCGATGGATTTCTTAGATGGATTACCTAGAAGCAGAAGGGGAAATGAGAGTATTTGGTCATTGTTGATTGTTTGATCAAATATGCTCATTTTATTCTAGTATAGAGTATGTGTACAACAACGTCATTAGCAACATTATATGTGAAAGAGGTAATGAGATTGCATGGGATTATAGTGAGTATTGTCAGCGATAGAATCAACTTTTTACTAGCGAGTTTTGGAGAAGCCTTTAGGATACTTTAGGTACTGAGTTGAATATCTACACTGCATATCACCTGTAGATAGATGGACATACCGAGAGGGTGGGTAAAGTATTGGTGGATTTATAGAGAGCTTGCATTCTTAACTTCGACCAAGCTTGGGAAGATCATTTGACATTGGTAGAGTTTACCTATGATAATAGCTATTAGGCGAGCATAGTCATGACACTGTTCAACACTTTATAAGGATGGCGATGTGAATCCTTGTCTTGTTAGTGGGTGGCGATTGATAAAGTTATAATTAGATCGGACATGATTATAGACACTTCCAAAAAAGTAGAGATAATATGAAAGAGAATGAAGACTGCATAGGGTGGGCATAAGTCACATGCTAATAGGGGCGAATGGAGCTAGAATTCGCAGTATGTAACAAGGTATTTGTGAAAGTCTCACGTTGAAGTATATTATGGGATTTTGTAGTTCGAGAAAGCTAGTGCATCGCTTTGTAGGGTCTTTTTCGATATTAAGGAGAGTAGAGTAGTTTGCATATAAGGTGGAGCTTCCTGGAAAGCCGATGGCGGTCCATAATGTTTTTCATGTGTCACATATGTAGAAGTATGCCCATGATTTTACTATTATAATCGAGCCAGATCATCTAAAGGATGTAGAAATGGAATCATTGTCTATTGCACTCCATGGACCTACTTGTATAGTAGAGCATGGAGTGAAAAGACTTCGAAATAATGAAGTGAAGTTGGTTCGTGTACAGTGGGGAAATGATCCAATAGAGAGTACTTGGGAACTAGAGGAAACGATCTGTACTTCTTATCTAGAACCCTTTACCGACATGTTTTCTATTTTACTATTTAGATTATTTAGGTTAGGTACATTTATTTTAGACCAATGATTGCTTTGTATAATTATTTGGATGGTATGGATTGATAGTTAGACCATGTGTGCATAGTTGTTAGGAACTATATAGTGTTAGAAGCTATAACTAGTAGCCTAGGAAATTTTATGCTATGAAGGTACCTTGATGCGGTACGATGTATGTTTGCATTCATATAGAAAAATATGCTTTATATTAGGATGTTTTGCATACATGCCTATATGTCACATTATTTACATACCTGTAGGAGGTCACTAGTTGCATTTTTGCACATTCATATCATAACATACTCGTTATTCATACTCATGTCTTTGTGTTGATTTCTAGCTTGTATGTTTTATTGAATCTTTGATAAATAGTATGCTCATATGGATGTTATATGGATATTTATGTGGATGTATATATGGTTGTATGAATGTAGATTGGATGTATACCTACGTTGTATACTTTTACATGCTAGGAAGAGAGTTATATTTCCAATCCTTTGAAATTTTAGGGACAAATTCTTTTTTAGGGGGTAGGGATAGAATGTAATTCCTCGTAAATTTTAGCAATAAAATAAATAATTATTAAAGGGTAAAATTGTAATGTTACTAAAACGTACAAAATATTTTATTTTAATAAATGAATGAATTAGATGATAAAACTTGCACTCATGCATAAAGCACATTTTGCTGGTCAAGTTTCATTATAAGAACGTTAAAATTGAGCATACGGATTGGAAATTATGAAGAAAAATATAATTTGATTTAGAATGGGCTGGTTAGGTATAATAGCCCATTAGTACCAAATACAATATCGATACTCCTTCCTTACTTAAAAATAAACATGAATTTATTTCATTCTTCGTCTTCTCCTCTCCTCAAAAGAAAAGAAGCCATAAACCTAATTTCTTGATCTAAAAATAAATCCATCAAATCTCCATCAAATTCAATAGAATCTGATCTAAAAGGACTAGAGGGAAGAGGGCAACAAGTGTATATTAAAATCATGGCATTTTGTTGAGATTGGAGATTAGGGCTAATCTAAACAGTGGGGAAGAAGGATTCCATTTAATTTGGGGATAGCTTGGTTAATTTATGAGTGGGAATCTATTTAATTATTTATAGAATATCATTTATGCTTTTATTTCATCTTTATGGCCTACGTTAGGTTAATGACCATAATTAATGTGAATTAATCATAAATATATGTTGAATTGAATATTGACATTGATGATTGGTTTTAGAAATAACAATTGATCAGTAATATTGAAATACTCCTTCATTGAAGAAGGAAGAAGAATACGACTAGTGTAATGTATATGTATAAGGGAACCATAAGGAATGTTAATAATACAATTTAGATGGGTAGTGTTTGGATTATTAATATAAACTTGTCAATGGTTAAACTATGGTTTGATGTAAGTAAATGAATTGTAACTAGAAAGAATGAAGTAATAATAAATGAAACAACACTAATAACCAAATTGTCAAATATGAGATTAAAAGAAGAAAAGAACTAAAATGTTAATGGTATAAACTGGACAAAGCGACAATGAAAATGTTGTATGACCATGCAGTGATGTATTTAGAAGCATACGTTGTAGTTAAATAAGGTTGGATAAGTTATAAGTGAAAAACAAATGAAAAAGGTGAAACATGTCTGTAACAATGATTCCGGCGTTGAATAGAAAGTTCAAACATCTAAAATTGAATAATATAAACAATGTATGTTCAAAAACGGCCTATTTCAAACATTTGAAATAATGATTCAGACATCTGATTTTGAAGTCAGACGTCTGATTCTGAAGTCAAATATCTGACTATGAAGTCAGCCGTTTGAAGTCTGAAGGAAAACACTATCAGATGATCAGACGTATGAATGTAAATTCAGACGTATAAAACAATTTCAGATGTCTGAATTAGTCAGTCAAACGTCTATAGTAAGAATAAACCGAACCTAAACCATAAGGGCCAAGAAAAATGGTTAGGGATGCTTTAACTCGGTCATATAGTAATGCTGAGACGTTTAATAGGGTATACATGTATGTATAGAGTAGTATACCATTGATGATTAGTTTGAATGTGTATAGATACGAATAACTCGATAATTAAGCTACGAGATTGTTAGTATTGTAAAGCATATTAGTAGGAACAATGTACATTAATAATTGTAAAGCATACCAATAGTAAAGTAGCGGGGATATGTTAAACAACTATAAAGCATATCGGCAGGAACACAGTATGTTAATAGTTGTAAAGCGTATTAGTCTTTTGAGAGTAAAGTTGCGAAGATATTTTAATATTGTAAAGCATATCTATAGAAACATGGTATGTAAAATAGATGTAATGTGTATCGAGGGAAAGATAAGAGTGCAAGGGTACGTTAATATTGTAAAATGTATCAGCAAGAAGATACATGTATGGGATACATTGAATAATTGTAAAGTGTATCAATCATGACATTATATGATGATTCTAGTTGTGTGATACTATCATGAAAAATGATAATATGGAACTTGATATGATTGATTGACTAAGCTACCTACGATGAATAACCCATAATATGATAATTGTAGGAGTACTCTATAAAAGTGTTTTATTAGCATGTTGGTATTGTATACTTAGAGATATGTTCTCACTCATCGGGCTTATGTCCGACCCTCTCCATATCTCTCCTTTTGTACCCATTATAATCGTTGACATGGTCTAAGAGCACCTGAGGTGAGTAGATGACGATGGAGACTTTGCGGAGTCGTACTATTTATATTATTTATCTAGTTATCTACTATTCTAATATTGTATAACTATGTTGAACTACATACCATGAAGTGTTATTTTTGTTCACATATAATAACACTTAAGTTTATTCCAGTTATTTCAGATAGTTCTTTTATGTTATATTATATTATATTTCCATTCGTTGTGAGTTATGAAAGAATAGTTAATAGAAGATAGCTTTGTGTACTGTTATATCATATTTTACCCTAACGATTTTTCGTTTACGATTCTTCTGATTTGAGAGTAAATTGGGACATAGAACCAAAGGGTCATAAATGGTGAGTTGTTATAATAGCCTTGGGCAAGAGTGAACAGGTAGTGCAAGTTTATGCACTTGATATTTCCCCTAGTGCTAGCAGACCACTAGCAGAGACTGGCAAGGGAAATAATGTTGTTATGGCAGTTATATTACTTCTTGTTGTTTTTTCTGTTCGTACCTTATTTGTACTGTGTCATATTATAGTTTATATATTATAGTTTAGTTGATAGTTTATAGTTGGAGACTCACTTGGCGCACAATTCTATATTAGTGTCGAATCTTGTTGGGGCTTCTGATGAATTTAAGGGATCACCCTAGGGGCATTATGTAATTTGATTACACAACTTCACTTATATGGTGAATTGTATTCTAAATAAAGTAAGCTTATTTTTTATTTTCTATTGTATATACTGTTACATTGCGATATAAATAATGTTATAAATACATTACATACACACAAATAGAAAATCTTAGAAAAGTATTTAATCGATTGTAGTTATGAATGCGTTTGTAACCATGAGTATTGAACCAATAAAATAAATATTTGTCCTTAAATGTCCTTAGTCAAGATGTATCGAGAATGGGATATCGATATATCCATTGAGAGTAGTGTACATAACGATCTCCATATGATGGATGGTGAACTACTCATGATCGATGAGAGAACCCAGTGGTTACGTGTATTAGTTTGGAACAACTACAGAATGACTCATCATGAGTCTTTTATAGGTTAAAAGTCAAATAGAAGATCTCATGTGATGATGTGCAATAGTCTTTTGACTTGAGAATATTATGAGTCTTAGTTGTCTAATCTATACTACAACTGTGGTTAACCACACGACAACATGGTCATGTTAAGGCCATAGTTGGATATAAGTTGAACCACTTGAATTGAAACACTATTCAAGAGAGGATTCATCTCCTTCGAGCAGAAGATTTGTACCACCATAATTGGTGGTTACATAAGCCAAAGTCTTTGGCCAAAGCAAATTGGTAATCGATAATTCTTATCGGATTGAACCTTGGACTTTACTGTTGGACTTTGTAATTAACTACGGATATTGTTGGAGTTTATACTTTTAATCGAGTTCTAGACATCTAAGTGATATAGTGACGACGAAGAGAAAAAGTGCACAATATATCATAGCTTAATGGTATAGCTCAAATGATTAGAAATAGGCTTTTACCTAGATAATTTTAAGCAATTGAACTCGTGTCCACTACTATGCTTTAATAAAATCCGTACATGCTTTAATGTTTAAATTGTTTAAATACTATCGAGGGCCGAGATTCATACTTGGGAGTTGATAAAGTTAAGGACGTGTCATTGGGTAATTATGTAAATTTTGATGTAACTTAACTCTTGTACAAGAATCTAGTTCAAAATAAAGAATGCTTTTGGTTTTATTTTCTATTATATGTTTTGTTATATTATGATATAAGTAATGATAAAAATACACTAAACATATATAGTCGAAAATCCGTAGGAAAAGTATTTTATCAATTGCTGTTGTGAACATGTTTGTAACCATGAGTTTTGAATTGATGACACAAACACTTATCCTCAAATTATTCCTAGTCAAGGTATCTCGACAAAAGGATATCGATATATTCGTTAAGATTAGTGTAAATAATGATCTTCATGCATGGATGGTGAATTATTCATAACCGTTGGGGACACCAAGGGATACATACTTGTGGCAGTTTGAAACAATCACAGAATGACTCGATGAGGGTGTTCTGTCTGTTAATACAATTAAGTCAAAATAGAAGATCTCAAGTAACGACGTGTAGTAGTCTTCGAACTTGAAACTACTATTGATCTTATGTAGATGGACTGTATTTGATTATGGTCTATCACATTATATCATGATTATGTTACAACTACACTCAACATGTTGAACTACTTGAAGTGAAACACTATTTAAGAGAGGGTTCGTCTCCTTCGTTACAGATGTTCAGTATCATCATAATTGGTAGTCAACTGAAAGTCCAAATATCTAGTTAGAGTAAAACAGTTAATTGATAAATGATGCTTGATTGAACCAAGGACTTTAAAGTGGTCAATGCAATTAACTTTGTATATTAGTAAAGTTTTTAGCCATTGACCAAACTCCAGATGTCTTTGTGATATAATGATGACGAAAAGAAAATGTGCACAAAATACCATAATAAAGTATAACTTAATAAATATTAGGAATTGAATTTTCCTAAATGATCTATAAGCAACCGAACTTATGTCCGGTACCGTTCTTTAATAGGGTTCGTACATGCTTTAGGATTTAAATTATTGAGTATCAACTGAGGAGCGAATGCACATCATGGAGTCGACACAACCAAGTTGTTAGCTAATTTCCAAGTTTAACTAATTTAAACTAATTTATAAATGTTATAAATTGATAATAAAAAAATTAATACAAGGACTCAAGTTGAAGGAAGAAGGTGATTTGAACCAAAGGACTCAAGTTGATGATGATGTTGTTATTACCAGGTTTTCCCATTCCTCATCGGGTCCTTCCATGCATGAGATGGAGCAGAAACTTGAGGCGGATGTTCTTCTTGAAAAAGAGGTCAAACAAGAAAAGCTGGAAGTCCTTCCTCCTTCCATATCCATAGTTCTGGCCGGGGAGACCATTTTTTCCCCATTCACATCTTTCCACCTAGGGGCGTTGGGAGTTTCTTGGCAGTGTCCTCTTCAAGTATCCTAGTTTCCACTTGTTAGCCTAGAACAGCCCAGGGCACACCTGCTGGATCAACCCAGAGCACTCCACTCAAGGCTAAAGGGAGTGGTAGGAGAGGAGATAAAAGAGGAGGAGAGAGTTCGCGTGAGGTTTCTCCTAATTCCAAGAAGAAGAAATAGAAGTCGTCAAAGAAGAAGTGACTCTAGGTTTACTCTTCTTTATAGCTCAGAAGAATAGTAGTCTTCCCCTTTTTTGGACATAAACTTGTACTTAGCTTCCAAGTTTAATATGTAAATAAATGTTCTTTTGTTTCTTTTCAACTCTTTTGTAAGTTTGTTTAAATGTTCGAGCCATTACATTTTTCATTCAATGTACTTGTAATTCGTTGCTCGTCATCCGAGTTGTAGTGTCATACGGTCACCCATTGCTCCGGTCATCGACCCGATAATTCCATCTCAAGGCTTCCTCTCGGTCGTGACCATAAGTCGTATGAAATTCAAAGTGTTAGCCATAATGTTATGCCGCAATATTCAACGGTTAAGAAATTATATTCCTGCCCCCAGTCTCGGGTTGGCGGAGTTAGCTTGTGGACGGTCGAATCCCATCCATGATGAGTTTATACTCCTTATGTCGGATTTAGGTTAGAGTTAGAGAATGAATAGTCGAGTCGCACTCATTCATATGTTTACACTCTTATCCACACTCCGGAGATCAGAGTTAGTTGATGGACGATCTATCATGCCCATTTGATACTTATGCTTCGTCCCGTCGGATCGTAGACGAGAGTTAATGAGTGAATGGTCGAGTCATGTTCACTTTGTTTAATTCGATTGTGGACCCAAGGACTTGGCTGGTGCCAAACTCTGGATACTTGTTAGTTTATATTAGGCATATGTAGATGTAAGTTGGTCACACATCACAACTACTATATTATGCACAAACGGTTCACAGATGTGGAAGAAATCTCAAATTCTATTACCAACTGAAAAGAAGCGACAAAATCTGTCTTATTACATGGCTTTGAGCCGAAATGCAAAAGAAAATGCTGAATGAAATACAACTAAATGAAATGAAACTAAGTGAAATAGCATAGTAGATGCTCGCTATTCCATTCTCTTGGTAGTGCAATTCCATCGACAATCGTTAATTTGAAAGTTCCATCTTCAATTTTTTGGCCGATGATATATGGTCTGTCCCATTTCGGACCCATGTGGATAGGGATAGGAAAAACCCGTTTCAAGACAAGATCGCCAATTTCAAATGTTCTGGTACAGACTTTAGCATTGTAGTATCGGGCAACTCGATGTCAATATGCAGCTGCCCTCAAATCAGCTTCTTCGTGCTTCTCATCGACCATGTCTAGAGATTCTAAAAGAAGATCTCGGTTAGTTCCTGGGTCGTACTAAGTTACTCGATGAGAAAGGACTTCAGGTTTTATAGGAATCACGGTTTCGGAGCCGTATGCAAGGGCAAATGGAGTATGGCCAGTCGTGGACTTATGGGTGGTTTGGTATGACCATCATCCTAACGGGAGTTCATCGACCCACTTACCTCCGACCTTCTTCAAATGCTTCTTTAGAATGGATTTTATGATATTATCAATAGCTTTGACCTGTCCATTAGCTTGAGAGTGAGCAACTGCCGCAAATCTTTTATCAATGTGATGCCGGCGATAGAAGTTTTTAAATTCAAAATTGTCGAATTATGTCCCGTTATCAGTTAGGATTGTTCGGAGGAGATCAAAACGATATATGTTTCAAACAACAAAGTCGATTACCTTTTTTTGTGATCGTGGCTAAAGGTTCAGCTTCAGCCCATTTGGTGAAGTAATCAACTACTACAATGGCGTACTTTGCACCACCTTTATAAATCGACATGAAGCCGATGATGTCACTACCCCAAGTGGCAAATGGAAATGGACCGACCATTCGAGTAATTCCATTGATGGGGCTCTCAGAATTTTTGCAAACATCTGATACTTGTCGCATCATCTAGCGTAATCAGTTACATCTCGACTGACAGTTGGGCAGTAATACCCGTAGCAGAGTATTTTTTTGCCAGGGTTTGCCCTTTCGGTGTAATCACTGCATTCTCCTTCATGGACTTTTCATAATACTCTCTTGATTTCATTGTGGGCAATACACCGAAGTAGAGGTATGGAGAAACCCTTTCTAAACATAATTCCTTCTTGGATGTGTAGAATATACTAGTGTATGATTTTTGTTTGATGATATATACATACATACATATATATATTCGTTTAAATGTATTGGTTATTGTACTATTTTATTTTTCCACATAATTAAATAAATATTTGTTGAATAAAATAAATAACTCGATATTCTTATTTAAACAAATATTTTATTCAAGGAGATATTTTATTACAAATTCAAATAGTACAAATTTGAGCTCTCACTACATTTACACATTTTCAATTACAATATAACTTCAATTACAACACAATTTTCACTTTACAGTTTTACATACATATTTCACCTTACTACATATTCACTCATCACTCGTATTTGATCTTCAACTATGTTCCAGCCTGTATCCAGCATCTGAACTATCTGCAAAATAAACACCAACGCAGTAAAATTGAAAAAGAAATATTTTGCATTGCACAATGAAGTGTATTTTGAAAATATTGTTTGCCTCGGTTATTTGGGTTGTTCGTCATCATTTTTTTCATCTTACACGAACAACTTGTGACATGCACAGTGTATCAATGTACATGCCACAAGATCGTGCACACTGATATACACTTGCTTGTTAAAATTGCAGGGACAGGTGAGCACAAGGTCAAACCCAAGCCAAGAATGGATTTAACTCAAGTGCAAATGTACAAAGCATCATACAACATGACAGCATACATTTATACATGTCTATACACACATGTATATATATACACACACACAATGGCAAAGCAATCAATAAACATGCTCACATGTACAAAGGATAGAGCACATGCAGACAAACAGTGATAACAAAGGCAAGAACCAGACCAGACTTAGAGTGAAACCAAACCAGACTTCAAAATCATTATTACTAGAAAATGACAGCAACATATAAGTACAAGTATACACACATATATGTACAACATGACAGCAAGTACACACAAACATGGGGAGTTTTAACTCGAAGATCCACATGAAAACAATGCTACACAGACCAGGCTCAAAACAACAACAAGACAATAGGACTTCACAATACAACCAGACATGTACAAAGCAGCAGGAACCACTCAAATACAACCAGACTCAAATAAACACACACCAAACAAAACACAAAGTGCACCAGACATGTTCAAATGGAACCAGCTACAATAACTCAGTCACAACGCAACATGAAAACAACAAACAAAGACATGAACACATACAACACAATGAAACCAGACTGTAATAACACATCAATGAGCAAATTCAGACTATCACAGTTCAGGTGCAACCCAACACGGCAACAACTCATGAACCAGACCACCAACTATACAAAATGTTCAAAGTGCACCAAATCAGACTTCAAATGAACTCAACAAGCCAGTGGAACAAGACTTCAAAAGAACCAGAACAAACTTCTATTTCAACATGTACGAAGCTCAATTTCAATATGAACCAAGCAAGCAGTTCAAATACAAGTTCAGTTTCAATCAACACAGTGTGGATGTGTAGTGCAAAACAACATGAATGAAAATGGGATAACATGCTTCAGACATGAGTATATGCAACCAAGCAACTGGACATGGAACTCGAAGCAAGCACAGTGACATATATACATAAATATGCATATATGCATATATATGTATACACACATCAGTTCAGCCACAAGAATCACACCAGCATGGATGGTCAGAGCATGGTACACATGAATACAACAAATTCAGAAAATTGTAGAAAAAGTCACAGAGGGTAACATGATGATCAAGTCAAGGAAATTCAATCAGAGGTCGTAAAGAATCAAAATTCCGAAAATGGAACAGAGGATAACAAGTCAAACTTCATATGACGACCCAAACTCGATGTTCGATAAATAACATCAAATTCGTATCGCTGGAGCTTGCAACAACATTAGATGATAAATAACACAGCGGAAATAAAAGATAATATCATTGATACAACATGAATACAAATGATAAACTTCCTTGAAATCCATGAACTCCTGGTACATTCTAGAGATACCAGCAGACGGAATATATCGCTGCTCAAACACTTCCTTGAAATGACTCCAAGTAAACTCATCCGCCGGCTCATCCAATATAACTGTTTCCCACCAAGCTAAAGCCTTTTCCTGGAGTTGCCAGGAAGCTATCAATCGCATCTGATCATCTTCCAATTTTAGTCCTTTGAAAATCCTTTCGCACGATCGAATCCAGGCTTGTGCTTCGATAACGGTTTCCTTGCCTGTGAATGGCTTTCCACCTAGTTTAGAAAAGCTTCGATATAGATCAACCAGATTCGGTTGAGATTGAATGGGAATATCTATCGTTGCAGGGCTTTGACCAGCTGAAGTGGTACTTCCCTGTCCAAAATCTCATCCTCTTCTTCCACTTATTCTTACTATCTGTAAATAGTAAGAAAACAGATTCAGGCATTCGGACGAAATGTCTTAGGGAATAACAACAGATAAAGAGAATGGACTAAGTAATTTGGGTTTTGATTCCACTGGTTGTACTCATTCTAGGATATACTTCACCCTATCTCTAATGAGCCATCTAATGTGTTACACTCCGTAGCTAAAGTTTAACCTTAGCTCTGATACCACTTATGACGACCCAAACTCGATGTTCGATAAATAACATCAAATTTGTATCGCCGGAGCTTGCAACAACATTAAATGATAAATAACACAGCGGAAATAAAAGATAATATCATTGATACAACATGAATACAATATCCGATACATCAGTTTGATACAATGATAATCATCAACATTAGAGAAAATACAATATAAAATACAGCGGAATACGATACAATATAAGATGAGTCTTCAAAAGAATCTGATACTGCAACTCTAGACCAAAATCTCCCAAACTTCAAGCTCGAATCCCCATCCAAATTTCACTAAGCTAAGCAACGTCAGTCTTCCGTAAGCTCCAAAAACTGAACTAGTCCCAGATAACCTACTAAACCTGACTATCTGAAAAACCCAACTCTAGACTGCCCGTGTGGAAAATTGTGAGCACAAGAGTTTAGAAAGGGAACAATAAACTCCGGGTCAGTCATGGGACTGGTATGAGCAAACAAGACAGTTTATCTTTAAACAAATACAAAAGAATTTTAAACATTGAAACCCGCAATGCTTTTGGAAAATGAAACTACCATAAGACCTCCCGCCACACACACAATGCAAACGCAGAATTGGAGGAGATTTCTTCTTATGATAGTCAAACATGCTTACTACGCAAAAGGAAAACTCTTTTGATATTATTACTAGTGCATAGTGTACAAAATCATTTCGAAAATACAATATTAATCTTAGCCAACATACAACCATTATTGTATGCCTACTATAGCTACTATGTTCAATAGCAGGTTACCGCCACATTCCATAGCAGGTAATACAACTAAAACCGTACATGGCTCGTATTGTTTCTTTGGATTTTTCCAACAAATGGTCAGGCTAAGGAACTTCCTATGCCACATGGGAACGCCTCTGGCGGGACGCCCCGAGAACCACCTGGCTCTCTGCCAACACAAGGCCGGTTACCCCTTTCCCGGGTAGTAAACCTGAGATATTCCATCCCCGGTCCTTTGGGACCTTTAGCCGAGGATCCTCTACACCAACATCACACAGTAGTAAATATACTATAGTGCCCACATGAGTAAGTATCAGGGCTCCATACTATAATACCACCCTTTTCCAGAAGGAATGGACATACCCTAGGGGAGCTACCCTTGAAACCTTGCCGCATCTCTCCTGTTTCGACCATTTCCGGTCTGTGAGGTCCGATGAGGTATCGTCCCCAAAGCTACGCTTTTTCACAAAGCCATGCTTTGATCAACAAATGATCAGCAATCATACAGCAGCACTCAGCATGCCACACTACCAAATTGGGAGTATATCACTGATAACCTTCAACTACATAACCTCTGAGCTCGTACGTCTCAGAGAAGGGTGTTAAGCTAAGAGAATAAATTCTCCACCACCAAACAGAAATGTATTTGAAAGAAATCAGCTTTATATCTCAAAGTGTAATGTCAGACATGTAACCATACAAGTTTGTTCCGGGTTCGAACAAAACCGAAGGAATTTCCGAAGTAGCCCTTGCAAATCCGGATAATTTCTAATCACGTCCGGACTTCCCATCACAAAGGGTGCTAAAATCTCTATATCGGGGCCAGTCGATGCAGATACATTCGACGAGTTGTCCTTTCATTTTCGAAAATATCCGGTCTTCACCACCGGTCTTCAAATGCTATCCATAACGTCGTATCATTATTCGGAATGGGTTATATGACACAAAGGTCCTCTCCCAGCTAAACCGAATAATGAGCACGATATTTTCAAAACATATGGATCTTGGGATTTCAATTAAGTCACAACTTATTACCCAAAACTTTTCTTCAAATGGTTTAAACACATTACCATTTTTTTTCTTTTACATAAAAGATTCATTTCACAAAGATCTATTCATAGATTTTCAAATTGATTTCCACTTCAATTTGGATTAACTCGTTCAATCTTTAAACAAAGATTTAATTCATAGCTTTCAAAACAATTCTATTTTCAATTCAATTCTTTTATACAAAGATATATCATTCATAGTTTTCCAAACTATTTTCATTTCAAATTTGAAATCCTTTTAACACAAATTGGAAATCCTTTCCATATATGAAAGCTATTATTGTTTGAAAACAAATACTTTTCGTTTCGGAAAAAACTGGTCAAATATACACAAGTTATAGCCTTTTAAATTCAAACTAAATTATTTAAATTGAAAAACTTTACTCAGTTATTCAAAATAACTTTTATCTTTAAAATTTTCTTTTTCAAAAGCTTTTAACATTTAACCCAAATTCATTTCCAAAATCATTTAGATCAAAAATTCATCTTTGAAGCCATTTCAAAATATCTGTGACTTAACCGATTTCCTCGTGAAATCCACATTTGTGTGTGTAAAAGTGTGGTCCAGGGGTTTTACACAGTATAGTGCAACATTACAAATCATCACAGATTCAGATACAGTAATATATTTGATAAGCGATATAAACTATAACGCTTATCCCCATTTACAGATTCACAGATAAAACCAATTTATCAATCACAAGGATTCATCAATACGATTCGATGTGGGTTTCATATAACAAACTAGAATCCGACTCCCTGTCGCATCGAAATTCAAGTGCCGTTTTACAGCCAAAGGGTTTTCATACTCACATAGCAGTATATATCACAAAAACAGAAATCACAGCTCAGCACAAAGTAATTTATATCATAAAGCATCACAAACACAAACAGGGATATCAAACTGCTCAAAGCATTTCAATAACAATCAATCATCTAATAATTTGATGAATTAATGGTGTGATTATAATCAATCTATCACATAATTATATATATATTTTTTATTTAATTAATGATTAATTATCCTTAATTTTAAATTAATTAATCCTTAATTATTAATTCATTAAATCTCTATTTACAATTTAATTTATCATCAATTACTAAATTAATTAACCCTTAATTATAAATTAAACAAATCTTAATTATTCAATAATTAACCTTTAATTATTATTTTTTATAGAAAAAGGAACTTCAATTAATTACAAAAATTAATTTAACCTTTATTAATTAAAGACAAACCATTAGTCTTAATTACTTTAATTATTATTTAAACCTTTAAAAATCTTGATTTAAAACTGAAATTCCAAAACTTGTTCAAATTTTAACAATTTCAAAACTGTTTCAACCCAACTTCCCAGACCTGAGTAAAACCATCAAAAATCCCGAGACACTCTCGAGTAATCACGCAACCCACCTTGCTTCGAGTCGAACGCAATTCTACACGAACAAAACCCCGAGCCATCTCTTTCTTCTCCGGTCCCAAAACCACACAGCTACACGAAAACACTTGTGCACGTGCACAGTCACACTGGCCACCTCCGACCATCACCACGATCATATCCACATCGTCGATAACCCATACAAGCTTTGCAACCACCCAGCTTCCTTTTAATTCGCCTGGAATCGAATTCGTGCATTCAAATCAAACTAGAACCCAAAATCGATCATCGAAAAATGCCTCGCTACGACAATGCCGACCATCAGAGGCCACGCGACTTCAACCAAAACCTTACCATAGACCCAAGCGTCGATTCCATATACACTGGTCAACTCCGATACACCCACGATGGCGAACTAGCCTCGAATTCACCATCGACCAAACACAGGTCATAATCCCTATTTCGACTACGACCAACCACTCCGATCATCAGAAAATTCTTCCACCATTTTTCCCGAGTGACCCAACCTTCCAGCCACCTCCAACGTCAATCTCGACCCACCTCCCTTTGCCGATCGCCAGAAATCATTAAAAGTACCAAAACCGATCAACTTGCGAGTGCACATGATTTCCAAACTTAAAAATCATGATTTTAGTTTCAAAATTCATGTTTTATGAAGACGAACAAGATTATGTAATCAAAACCTAAGTTTTAATCAACTAAATTTTGAAAAAAATTTGATTTTTACTGTGTTTTTATATGTCCCAGTAAATCCATATATATTTTATACTTAAAAATATTTTTAAAATTACGATCTTGCAAATTCGAACATGTTTTGTTTAGACATCAAAGTCTATAGAGGATTAGAGGGAGAGATTTGAATTTCTAAATCAAGTTAAAGCCTGTAAATGCTTAACAGAGGTATATACATATACCTGTATACGAGTATGCAAACATATCTATAGCCTAATTCAACTATATTTGAGATGAATACATCTAGACAAACATACATATAAATCACCACCACATAGATATCACATGCAGCAGTATCAAAAGATTTAAAGGTTGAGAGTTTGCTGACCTGAAATATTGTTGAAACGGGGAACAAATGTTGTGTTGAAGAGCTGCAGTTTTGAGTTTCCTATAAATCTTCCCTTGCTTTTGATTTTGAATGATATTTAAGTTTGTAATGATGTTTATTTTCCTTTGCTTGCTAAATTATGTTTTCTTGAACGAACTGGAACCATATAGATGTGTATATGTAGAGAGAAAGGTGTTTGTACAGGTGATAATATATTCTGTACAATGTAATATTATTTTGTACCACATCATAGATATTTTCATTTGTTTTGGAGGCTGATAAATACATATTGTGACTAGCATTAATTGTTGTTGTCCTTATTTCTTCTTTCATACTTGAATATGTTTGCACTGTCTCATTTTGCAAGCTCAAAGATTTTATATTTCCAATCTTCATTCTTATTTATATTTCCTTTTTGTTCCACTTGACTATAATTATATGTTCTTTCTCTTATACATCTTCATAGCAAATTTGATTTGCTTACAACTTATGCAGGCCGTGAATGATATCTTCTGTTTGGTGGCTGAGGGATTCAAGCATTAATTTCCTTATCTTGTTTCTGTTCATCTACTTGAATATTTTTTTTGTCAAACCTATAGATATATATATATATATATATTTGTTTTCTTTCTTTGCTTTAGTCTCGTTGCTTAGCAATATGAATGAAGTTCTATTCTTATCATATTAAAATTTAGCTAATTTGTTTACTTTTCTATTTTACAAAGTTCACTAACATGCTGTTTAAATTTATCTATGTGTATTTATTTTATTGATTTATTTGTTAAATTTTACATTTATTTAACTCACATACTAATTGTCTTGTATATCAACACATACATATTTTTGTACTTTATTTTGTATGTACAATTTGTTATTATTTTATAGTTTGATTCTATGTTGCCTTATGACCATATATTTTTATTTTATACATTTTATAACTTCATAAGGAAGTGGATTAAAACACAATTTATACATTTAATAAATTGTCATACATATTATTCTTCCAAAGTAAAATATAAAATTCCAATTTATTTTGAATTTCCAAGTCAAAATTTATTTAAAATCCAATTCGATTGAAAATATTTAATTTGAGTATCAAATCCAAATTCTAAACAAATAAGTATATATCCCTTACTAAATTTGAAAAATTCAAATAAATCCATAATTTAACCCAAAAATTTAATTTAATTACAAATTTAAATTCGTCATTAAACCGGGATCGTTACACTTCATCAAGCCAAATATATCTCAAATTCAAATGCAAGCTGAAAGCGAATTGAACAAGCCGTTAGTAGTAAAGAACAGAACAAATTCAAATAATATTCAAATATATCAACTAATGAACAAGTCAGAATCATCACAAAAATTCAATCGAAAATCGAATGGCCGAGCAAAGTAACTGACGAATTAAAACCAAAATATACGAACGAGATTATAGGGTTTAGATCCCTATAAATTCCAAAATCATCATTGGCAAAAATCATCGAGTTTGAATTCAAGCAAAACAACAGAGCAAATTAAGTACAAAATCACATACCGATTTTATATACCATTCGAACTCGACCTTGAAGCAGCCGAAGCAAATCGAAGAACATTGATTGAAGAAGCAGCAAAGAGAATTGAGGAACGAAAGCATCAATCATTTTGAACTTCTAATTCCAAGCGGCCGCATCAAGTAAATCAAAACCCTAATTTTTGAGAGCAAACAAAAGAATCGGTCGAAGCCATTTCACAAACAAAAAAAGGGAAGACTGTGTTTTTGTTAATTATATGGGCCAGTGCTTTTATGTGTATTGGGCTTTAGTTAGAAATATAGGGTTTTGTTTTAGCTTCTATTTTATTTGTAATTTTCTATTTTAAAATTTTGTAAATTTCTAGTTGTGTAACTAGGTACAACTACGGGGCGTAGTTTGAGAATTCGCAACTTAGTGGCTGAGTTGTGGCAGAGTTTTGAGCTTAGAGTTAGGTTAATCGAGTTAGCGGGTGTCGCGAGTTTACGTGTTTTTGTAAGTGTTTGATTACCTAATTTCTAGTAGAAACCTTAGGGGCAGCACATAGGCAATTTTTGCCGAAGCTGGGTAAAACTGTGTGTGATCTTTTTTGCATTGCTTTCTATTTTTAATTTTATTTCCACATTACTTTTAAGTAGACCCTATTCACCCCCTCTAGGGTGAAAACGATCCTACAATTGGTATCAGAGCTAGGAGCAAAAACTATTTTTTTTTAATTTTTTTTAAATGGCTTCTTTTAATAATGCTTTTCCTGAAGGTCAGTCCATAGTTAGACCACCCATGTTCAATGGTGAATATGCATATTGGAAAACTAGAATGAAATTTATTTTGAAAACCATAGATGCATGGAATATTGTTGAAACGGGTTATAGCACACCAACAGCAACGGTAGGCAATAAAGAAGTTGATATACCTATGGATCAATGGACAGATCTTGAAAATAAACTGCATAATGCTAACGTTAAGGCTATGAATTCTATTATATGCTCATTAGATCAAATTGAATTTAATCATGTCTCACATTGTTTAACTGCACAAGAAATCTGGCACACACTTGAAGTGACTCATGAAGGAACCTCTCAGGTTAAAGAATCTCACCTTGTCATGCTTAGTAGCGAGTATGAGAACTTCACAATGGCAAAGGATGAAAGTGTCAAAGAAATGTATGAACGACTTTCTAATCTTGTACACAAATCAAAATCCCTAGGAAGACCATACACAGAACTGGAAATAGTACGAAAGATCCTCAGAATTCTTCCACGAAATTTTGAAGCAAAGGTAACTGCCATTCAAGAATCAAAGGATCTGAAATAGGTTAAAGTTGAAGATCATCGAAAACCTCACCACTTATGAGCTAGAAATCAAATTCAAGGAAGATCATGAAGGAGGAGATACGCGTAAGAAATCAATAGCTCTCACAGGAACATGGAAAGTGAAGATGATGTTGATGATGAAGGAGCAATTGAATTGGCACTGATAATAAAGAGATTCAAAAGGTGGAACCGCAAATATGGAAATCCAGCCCAAAATCAATAACTGAAGAGCAAAATCGTCAAAGTTCTAGACAACTCAGAAAAACATGAGATAATTTGTCACAAGTGCAATAAACCTGGTCATATCAAGCCAAATTGTCCTCAAAATCAAGTCAGCAAAGGAAAGAAACCGAAAAGGAGAAGTTTTGCGGCAACTTGGGATGAAAGTGATGGAGATGATGATAAAAGCACTGGCAGTGAGAGTGAAAGAGCAAATCGGTGTCTTTTAGGAGAAACTAGTGACAACGATGATGATGAGCCCAACGAGGTATCAAAACTTACTCACTCTCAATTACTTATATATTTTCATGAAGTAAATGGCTATTTTGAAAGACTTAGGGAAAAGTACACTAAAATTGAATCATAAAAAGATAGTTTGATAGAACTAAATAAGCAGCTTGATCAATTGGTTCAAAACTATAGAAATAAAAGCCCTAAGTGTGATAAGTGTCCATCATTAGAAGAGGAAATAAAAAAATCAGAAACTAGAATTAAATCGCTTGAAAATGAAATTCTAATTTTGACAGAAAGTGAAAATACTAGGAGAGAAAATTCTATTAAAAAGTGCACTTTGTTATTGAATGAAAATGAATCTCTCAAAGCACAAGTCCAACAATTGTCTACAACTTTAGGAAAATTCTCCAAAGGAGAAAGATCACTAAATATGCTATTAGGGAAACAAACTGTTAATACCATTAGACAAGGACTTGGGTATACTCAATCTGAAAAAGGTAAAAGTGAAACTAATCATGTCAACTCCAAGTGCACAATTTGTGGAAAATTTGGACACAATTAAAACAATTGTTGGTATAGACCTAAACACACGAAAACCATACCAATTTGGGTTCCTAAAGGCACAAATGTAAAATCCCTTAAAATCAAACAAATCTGGGTGCCAAAAGGAACAAACATAGACTATCTTGGTTCTACTTGTTTTTTAAAATTTCTTATCACTAACAATCATGGACCTATGAAAACAAATAGGTCACAAAACTCTTCTCTCGTGTAGGTGTGTTGGTAGGCTAAGGAACAACAAGAGTGGTACCTAGATTCTGGCTGTTTCGGGCACATGACGGGCACAAATCAAAGTTCCTTAGCCTAGAGAAGTACAAAGGTGGCAGAGTCACAATGGGCAACAACGATAAATGTAAAATTATCAGTAAAGGTAAAGTAGTAATAGCACATTCACTTTAAATGATGTATTATATGTTGAAAATCTGCACCATAATCTGATTTCAATCAGCCAGTTATGTGATAAGGGAATGAATGTTGTTTTTTATTCTGATTTGTGCAAAATTGTTGACCAATCATCAAAAGAAACCTTATTTTCAGGTAAGAGGAAAGGTAATATATACTCTCTATCTTTTTATAATCTCACTCTTTCAAATGTTTGATAGCTAAGGATGTAGAAGTAAACTTATGGCACAAACGATTAGGATATGCTAGCATGAATCTGTTAAACAAATTTAAAAGAAAAGATTTGGTAAGAGGTTTACCATCCCATGATTTCAAAACAGAAATTCTATGTAAAACACGTACTATGGGAAAATTAAAAAAAAATCATCTTTTCATTCCAAGAACACTGCAAGTACCTCTAGAGTCCTTGAACTAGTTCATATGGATTTGTTTGGACCTAACAATATTGCAAGTTTAGGTGGTAAGAGATATTGTTCTGTATTGATTGATGATTACTCTAAATACACGTGGGTATACTTCTTTGTCTTACTACTTCCAGATCAGACATTATGTTCTCTGTTTGTTTATGTGCATGGTTTAAATCAAATCCAAAGGAATCTCGTTTAAAAGCTGTAAAAAGGATTATAAGGTATTTTTTGCACATCCCACGGTTCGGTCTATGGTATCCAACTAATGATAACTTTGAGTTAAAAGGGTATTCAGATGTGGATTATGCTGGTAGCCTAGTTGATAGAAAAAATACTAGTGGAACGTGTTTTATGTTGGGACATTCGTTAGTTGCATGGTCAAGTCGAAAGCAAAATTGTATTGCACTATCTACCAGTGAGGCAGAGTATATTGCTCTAAGCGGTCGCTCTGCTCAAATCTTATGGATGATACAAACCTGGCAGGACTATGGTCTAAATTTTAAACGAGTCCCACTTATGTGTGATAGCAAAAGTGCAATTGATCTCACAAGTAATCCTGTACATCATTCTCGCACCAAGCATATAGATGTTAGACATCATTTCATTAGAGATCATATTTCCAAAGAAAATATCTGCATAAACTTCATTTCAATTGATTCTCAATTGGCAAACATTTTTACAAAACCTCTTCCAGAGAATAGTTTTTTGTCGACTTCGTCTCAGTTTAGGCATTTTAGAAATGTGATTTTATATTTTTTATTTTACTCGATCTGAAATGCCTATGTTATCTAATCTGACTCCCTATTGATTATCGAAAAGATAAATAGTGACTGAAAAAAAAGTGATGAGTGTTGATCGTAATCATACATTATGACTTGAGACAGTATATTTAGAAAATTTCTTTGAAATTTTAAAAAAAAATTGTAATAACTTTGGTTGGTAAAAATTCCATGACCACCTCTATTCCTATCATATTTCTACGACTATCACTCATCAAAATCCAATATAGTATGTCAAAATGTGGTATTTAAACTGGTAATTATTCAATTTTTTTAAATTAGCAATAAAATCATCCAAAAAGCACTCACCCTCATTTAAAAGTCCTCACGGTTATGCATGGGTGAACTACTTGAAATATCTGATTATGTGCTTTCATGATCATTTAAAGTCCTCACGGTTATGCATGTATGGAACACATATCAAAATTGGATGAAATAGGCGAATTGATTCTAACCCCATTTAAAAGTCCTCACGGTTATGCGTGGTCAGAAGATGTTTGGAATTCATTTTCTAATAAAAATAATAAATACTACTAATCTTATTTAAAAGTCCTAACGGTTATGCATGGTTAGTAAGTATCTAAAAAGATTCCTGTCTTAAATATACCACAAATGGACACAACTATATGGTTTTTTATGCCGACATCACCCCTATCATTATAAAATGGAATATGCGCCTAACAGAGTATTTATGATTTTTGTTTGATCTTTTATTGAAATTTAATATATATACTCGATTAGGTATTAATGTTGTACTAATGCTTATCAGTTTATCACTCTTATCTAACACTATTACTCTTATCACTCTTATCTAACACTATTACTCTTATCACTCTTATCTAACACTATTACTCTTTTATCACTCTTATCTAACACTATCACTCTTATCTAACACTATTACTTTCATCTAGGTTCATTGCATTTTTCATTTCTTTTTATTTTGCATATTTTTTATTTATTTTCATGCATAAGTAAAGGGGGAGCTTCGTTGTAGGGGGAGTAAGCAAATAGGGGGAGCTAATAGAATTCATCAAGACCAAATACATTTAATAGAATCAAAATCTTAATATATGTTTGTTATCATCAAAAGGGGGAGATTAAAGAATATACTAGTGTATGATTTTTGTTTGATGATAATAAACATATAAACATATATATATATATATATTTGTTTAAATGTATTGGTTATTGTACTATTTTATTTTTCCACATAATTAAATAAATATTTGTTGAATAAAATAAATAACTCAAAATTCTTATTTAAACAAATATTTTATTCAAACAAATATTTTATTACAAATTCAAATAGTATAAATTTGAGTTCTCACTACATTTACTCATTTTCAATTACAATACAACTTCAAGTACAACACAATTTTCACTTTACAGTTTTACATACATATTTCACCTCACTACATATTCACCCATCACTCGTATTGGATCTTCAACTATGTTCTAGCCTGTATCCAGCATCTGAACTATCTGCAAAATAAACACTGACGCAATAAAATTGAAAAAGAAATATTTTGCAATGCACAATGAAGTGTGTTTTGAAAATATTGTTTGCCTCAGTTATTTGGGTTGTTCGTCATCATTTTTTCCATCTTACACGAATAACTTGTGACATGCACAATGCATCACTGTACATGCCACAAGATCGTGCACACCGATATACACTTGCTTGTTAAAATTGTAGGGACATGTGAGCACAAGGTCAAACCCAAGTTAAGAATGGATTCAACTCAAGTGCAAATGTACAAAGCATCATACAACATGACATCATACAAATATACATGTCTATACACACATGTATATATATACACACACACACAATGGCAAAGCAATCAATAAACATGCTCACATGTACAAAGGATAGAGCAAATGCAAACAAACAGTGATAATAAAGGCAAGAACCAGACCAGACTTAGAGTGAAACCAGACCAGACTTCAAAATCATTATGACCAAAAAATGACAACAACATATATGTACAAGTATACAAACTTATATGTACAATATGACAACAAGTACACACAAACAGGGGGAGTTTTAACTCGAAGATCCACATGAAAGCAATGCAACACAGACCAGGCTCAAAACAACAACAATTCAACAAGACTTCACAATACAACCAGACATGCACAAACCAGCAGGAACGACTCAAATACAACTAGACTCAAATGAACACACACCAAAAAAAAACACAAAGTGCACCAGACATGTTCAAATGGAACTGGCTACAATAACTCAGTCACAATGCAACAAGAAAACAACAAACAAAGGCATGAATACATACAACACAATGAAACCAACTGCAATAACACATCAATGAGCAAATTCAGACTATCACAGTTCAGGTGCAACTCAACACGACAACAACTCATGAACCAGACCACCAACTATACAAAATGTTCAAAGTGCACCAAATCAGACTTCAAATGAACTCAACAAGCCAGTGGAACAAGACTTCAAAAGGAACCGGACCAGACTTCAATTTCAACATGTACGAAGCTCAATTTCAACATGAACCAAGCAAGTTGTCAACACATATGAGTAGTCAACACATGTCCGCCACTTCCCATTTTCTTTTCTCATGAGAACAGGATTAGATACCCATTTTGTGTAGTGGGCGTCGCGGATAAACCCGTTGCTTTTGAGCCTATCCACCTCCGCCTTAAGTGGTAGATCTCTCCAGATCAATGCCGCGTCATTTTTATTTCACCTGGACATGGCTCTGGTCGATATTCAATGCATGGCTCGTAATGGTCGGCGAGATCCCATACATGTCAGAATGGGTCCAAGCAAACACGTTATGATTCACTCGGAGAAAACTAGCTAACTCCTTCATCATCACTGGGCTGAGTTGTGATCCGATCTTCATGACCTGTGAGTTGTTGTCGTGACTGACCCTGATGTCGATCGTCAACTCAACAAGTGGATCTTTGGATTCTTTGGGCTCTTCTTCTTCATCTCTCGGGTCTATATCTTTATAGCACTGACTGTGGTGCCCGAGCCAAGGCCCGACACTGGTTGCTAAGCTTTATTGGTTTTGATGTAGAGAGACTTCTCCACATTTTTCCTTTCTCTTTTCACTGAGCATCTCTCAACTCAGCCATATAACAAGCATGTCCAGTCGCCTGGTCTCCATGAACAATTCCCACGCTACTATCTGTTGGGAATTTTAGTGTCAAACACCAAGAGGTGGTAGCTGCCCTGAATTCAACAAGGGTCGGTCGGCCCAAAAAGGCATTGTAAAGACAGTCCACATCCAACACAACAAATGGCAGCATCCACACTCTCCTATGGTTGTCGTCTCCTAACTCTACCGGTAGCTGGACATAGCCTATCGCTTCAGTCACAACGCTATTGAAGCCATGAATGTGGGATTTACATAGTTTTAGGTCTTTGGCTTCCATTCTCATCTGGTCATAAGCCTTCTTGAAAATAATGTTTACAGAACTACTGCAATTAATCAAAATCTTTCTAACCAAGGCATGGACGATCATGGTTGAGATCACCATTTTGTCGATCGTAGGGGCCTCCACCTTACTGCGTCTCTACTTCAGAATACTGTGTCATTTGTCATAGTATGCTGCTGCTTGGCCCAAGCACCATCTTCCGTGTTTGAGCAACATTCAAAATCAACATGCCTAATCATGTTCGCATAACGCTCCATTTCATGCCAGCTTCTATCGGCTGGATGCGGTACTCCAACAATGGTATTGATAACTAGTCTTCCTTTGGTCCGTTCAGGTTCCTTAGCACTAAGCGGAGCTTGTCCTCGATTAGGGTCAGGTGTCCCCTATTCACCGTCCATCGGGGCTTTAGCAAACAGTTGCAATTTTCTCTCACAAATTAACTTCTCAGTGATGTCATGCAAGTGACGACACTCATCTGTATTATGACTACAAGTTTCATGGAACATATAGTACTTCCCTGTCTGCTTCTGCTTCTCTGTCAACTCTCTCGGATGCGGTTTTTGGTACTACATAGTATTATAAGTCGATAGATAGATGTTTTCCAATACGTGTATATGTGTCGTATGTAGGGATCCTTGGCTTCCCTCTCCCAGAATCCCATCTCCGGTCGTGGTTTCTATCACCGCCTTTTTTCTTCTCATTCGGTTTATTCTGAACATTAATCTGAACTTTCTCAGAACTATCACTAGACTATTTTACCGCTACATTACTTTGTACTCCCTTGTCACTTAGGCCTGCAACATTCCTTTTTTAGTTCAATTTGCCTCCTCCTTTTTTAGAAACTGTGCTGCCTTTGAAAAGAAATGGTCTAATGTGAAAGGAGGCTTTCCTGCCAACAATCACCAAATTCGAAATAGGGGTCGACTCCCCTAGTTAGTGACATGAGTATTGCTTCGTCATTCAGGTTACTAACTTCTGTAACAGTTGTATTGAACCTTTCTAGGTAATATTTAAGCGACTCCCTGGTGCCTGAACCAAGTTGGAGAGAGACATAACATCTTTAGGGCGAGGCACATGCATGCGGAACTGCTCCAAAAACTTTGTTGGAGGTGTGCATTTTGGTGGTAACTTAGTGAATCACAAGGTCGTAAATCCCTCCAGAAAAATAAGGAAACATTTGCACTAGACTGCATCAGGGGCTTTGGCGAGTCCATAAGCCATTCGTACCTCATTCGATATTGCCTGGGGTCAGTTTTTCCCGTGTAAGCAGGCATCGAAGGCATATTAAACATCCGTGGATACTCTACATGTAGAATGTTATCGGTGAATGGGGTATGGCTCCTGGATAGTCGCTAATCATCATTGGTTAAACCCTAACTTTCTTTCACAAGCTGCCTCACCATGGCTGTTAAGTCCGATTTTTGAAGAGTTGGGGAAAAGTAATGGTCGTGTACCACCTCACGTGAATGTCGTGGTCCATGTCTACATGCAGTACCATGTTGCCTTGGCTCCTCTTGCTCCTAATCCATCTCTTGAGCTACGGTCCTACCATCATCTCTCAGCTGTGGTTTGACTACAATCACCGAAGCTCCAGCACCCTGATTAATTAAACACCTCCGAAGAGGGCCCCTCCAACTGATTGGAGATTCCCTCCATGGGAGGAGGGAACGGGGCCAATCGGTACCATTCGCTAGTAGTAGGCCGCTTGGTTCTGTCCCGGCAATGTATGCTTTGGTTTTGCGGCGTCCGGCTCTGTGATAGTCATCGGATGAAGAGGAGTTATCTAGTCCTGAATATGGAGTAGGCTCCCTCATTGTTTTCCCTACACTAATTCTTCAACTGGTTCATCAAATCAATGTTAGCTTGGATCTGTTGGTTGAGCTGCTGATGGCTATCCATCAACTCTTCATCAGGACTTCAAAATTAGCTCTGGTCATGGTATTAACTGGATTTTGGGGATTGGTAGCAGCTGGCCGTACGTTCTAATCAACATGTTGAACACTAGCGTTGCCATTGCCTTCAACATGTTAGTTCCTCTAGCCATTCCCATCAACTTCCTTCTAGATCTTTTCCAAATTTGAGTCGAAATGGAAACTTTGTAGGTAGAAATCTGGATCTTATCTCGCGGATAATGGAATCCACTTGTAGATGATGAGATCTAATCAAGTTGAGAACTGTTTCTCAATGAAAGCACCATTAAAATGAAATAAAAATATTTTACCATTTGTGGAAATAAAGTTTTAAATGATGTCATGGGTAAGGTCATAGAAGATATTTTGAAAATGAGCTTTTAAGGAAAGTCTTAGGTGTTAAGAAATGAAAAATGAGGTGTAAAGGTAGTATGTGAGAGGGCGACTCCTTTGTGACCTTTCATGGAAGTGTAAGGTGTTAATGACCTTTTGTAAAAACCTATGAATATAGCCTTAAGGATTTCATAATTTACATAAGCTTGAAATATAATAAAAACTTGAAAATGACGAAAGTGGATTAGCACTAATCCACTTTGTTCTTCACTAACTTTATCTAATTAACTCAAATCTTCTCGAAACTGCACCAAACTTATACCAACATCTTAGAACACCTTAGGAGGCCTAGATCTATTGTCAAAGTGGAAGAAAAGTGAAGGAGAAAAGGGGATCTTGGATGAGCCATGAGCAATGGAGGAGGAGGGGTGGTGTTGCCTTGGTTTAGAAGTGCTAAAGGTTGGATCTTTAGGAGTTTGGTGATGGTAGGAAGTGTTCTTGAGTTTGTGTACCATCCCGAAATTTTATTGTTGGATTTTGAATATTTAATTAATTTTAAATATTTAAGTAATTGGTTTTTAAAATTTAATAACTTGAATTCATTAAATATTTATATTATGAATTAAATATTAATTAAATGAATTTAATAGCCTTATTCAATCTCCTTTTAATCAATAAACAACTATTGTAAATTCATTTTATAAATTTATTTGTAATAATAAATAGTTCAGATAAATATCGATATTGTGATAAAAAAATATAAAACGATATCAATACACGTGAAATTGTCATTCCGAGGCACTGTCTTGGATTTCGGCAAAATTAGTGCCATTAAGTTCGAAATAATAAGATGATGCACGCCGATGAGCTTCATGACGATCGAACGTACCGTGTGATCGTGCGAACTCGATACGTTTAATGGTTAATTTTAGAGAATTAAAATAATAATGTAATTTGATTATAAAAGCTAACTTTTGTATGTGATGGAATTAGGTCTCGAAAATAGTTCCATTGAGTTCGTAATAGGGGTATTTGGCTAGGAACGCCAGTGAACATGCCTCGATTGGAGTTCGTGATTTGAGGGGTATAATGTTGGAGAAAATTTCTGTATAAGCCCTCTCTTCATTCTCTAAACTAAGAAACCTAGGGTAGACTCATCCAATGGCTGAAATTTCTCCGACCACTAGAGGCCGAATTAAGTAAGGGGTCTAACATGAAAAAATTGCCTGGGGCCTGGGGAGTGCATCGCCGGTGGTGGATTGGTGGTTAGAGGCGCGAGGAGGCGTGGATCTGCAGTTGAATGCCACCGACGTTTTGAGCTCGTTACGTTAGGTGACATGATCATGGCGTTGGGTCGGGGTTGGCCAGGGGAGTCGACTGGAGGCATGTGGCGGTGTTTCGTGGGCTGTGGAGGCTACATGATGTAGTTGAACGACGACGTCTTTCTCAAGCTCGTTCTCGAGCTAGTGATGACGAGGTGAGGTGATCTTGGTAGTAGTTTCTTCATCTTAGTCAGGGCTTACGACTGGTGGAGTGCGGCGGTGGATGGAGCCGTGCAGTAACGTCAGGTCAAAGATGAACGGGGCTGGAATTTGCGGCCTGGGTTTGAGCGGGGTTGGATTAGGGTTAACGAGGGGTTGGATTCGGACACGGTCAGTTGCTTTGGACTCGTAGGAATGTTGTCTACGCTTTGAAGTTAGCAAAATTTTGAGCTAAAATTGAACTCTGTTCGGTTTTGGACCAAACCGGAACGTGAAAGATTCAACTGGAATTTCGGTGAGTTAACACACCCCTAAATAAATTATATGATATCTATGTTGCAATAAATTATTATTGAATGTTTGGATAATCGTTTATATTGTTGTTTGATTGGTTATTTGGATTTAAATTCCCGCTTGAAATCAGATGGCATTAATAACCATTATATTGAAAGGAACAAAACAAAAGGAATGTCGAAGTGTATTAGCGAATAAGTCGCTACGGAACATTTCAAAAATTCACATTTATCTATGTGATTACATGGGACTTTTGTAGAGAGACCCTAAGGGGTTTCTCGCCAATATTAATTTACTTATATTCTTATGTCGCTTTTTTCTGTTTGGTTGAAAATATTTATGACATGCTGTTTGATTGTGTAAGTGTCGTTACAACGATTATTGTTGTACCGTCACTTATAAAATATCATCCCGTTAAACAGCTTGTATTTTTTTTCAAAATAAATGTTTGGTCATGTTTTGCACTTTGGAAGTTGTTTAAACTATATTTTCAAATATTTTGATAATTTTGAAAACAAATGATAAGTGTTGATTAAAATTTATAAATGGAGTTATAAATTTAGTTAATTATCTTTCGAAATAATTAACACTGTTCTAAATTTATAAAGAGATTATAAAAGTTGATTAATTATATTTCGAGATAATTATTGTCATTTTAAATTTATAAAATATTATAAATTGGATTTAATTATCTTTTGGGATAATTAATGTTGTTTAAATTTATAAAGGTTATTTACTTTAAATATTTTGTAAATTCTTTTCAAATGGGTTAGTAAGGATTTATAAGTATTTGAAAAGAATTGGAGGTTTAAATATGTTCTTAATTATTATTTAACTATAATAAAGCTAACTAATAAATTTATTAATGATGTTTAAGGTTAATTGATCATTTTAATAATGTTTCAAATTTAATTAATCATTTTTTATAATGACGTTTAAGGTTAGTTAATCATTTTAGTAAATGATATTTAAAGTTAATTAATGTTTTTAAATAAAGGTGTTTAAAATAAATTATCGAATTTAATAAAAGTGATTTAAAGGTTAATTAATTGATTTAATAAAAGTGACTAAGTTAATAAACTGATTTAACGAAGGTTTTTAAAGTTAATTAATTGATTTATTAAAGGAGTTTTAAGTTTGATTAATTGTCTATTGGGATAATTAATGTGGTTTTAAAGTATTAAAAGGATTATATCAATTATCTTTCCGAATGATTAACATTGTTTTAATTTACAAAAGCATTTTAATTGATTTATAATCTTCTGGGATAATAAAAGTTGTTTGAAATTTATAAATGATAGTTTATAAATGTGAAAATCTTTTAAAAAGGAATATTTTAAAGAGTGTTTTTAAAGTGCTTTACAAATATTTATAATCTGAAATTCAAGCATAAGTTTAGTTTTTAAAAAGTTAAAAGGTTTGATTCGGTTACGGAAAGGATAAAAAATTTAACTTCTTTGAACTGTTTTCTTAATTGCATCGAGAAGTGATATGTGCTCTTCTCGATGTTTAATTATTTGTGTCTATTCTTTAAGTTTGGATTTTGACCTTGTTTATACCCATCCTTTCAAGTTTGGGTTTTGTTTTAATTCGTTTCCATACATTCATATGTAGAAGTTGTTCTTGTAAGGTAAAATTTGTTTCGTGTTTAGCGGCATAGTCTCACAGAGTTATTTTATGTTCATTATTACTTGAGTTTTATCACGTTGGTATTTCTAAACTGATCCGAGTATTATTTTATAATAATGCTCGGATCAGACCGAGTATTTTTCGAAGTTTTCGTTGGTGGGACATAGAGCTCATGGAGTAGAGCTAGATGTTCACCCACCGTAGTATTTATTTTTGCTATATTAGTATACATACCCATCAGCAATTGTAAGGTCAGGAAGTTATAACTGTCCAGGCTGATGAGGTTTGTTTCTAACTCTGATATACTATGTATTTTAGGGCAACAACTTTTACTAGTCTTTGTTATATTATATATGATCCTTCCGCTGTGAGATTCTTTTTCTCCTGTTCGTTTTCTTTTTTCTTTTTCTTTTACCATAACAATCTGCCTTACCGGCGATCGGATGTTCGGAATTTGAATACCGTGTATGTATTGAGTGCCAACTTTTAATGGTCAAAAGGCGAGTCATTACAGTTTGTTTGTGCTTCAGCATGAGTTTTGCTTGGATCTAAATGGGTTATCTCACAGTATTGTTCATATATATTGTGCATATGTATGTTGTGTTTGAAATATAAAGTTAAATTGACAGTAACTAATTAAAGTTACAAACATTGGACCCCTCTTACTTTTGAAAGAAAATGAAAACTTTATATTGTATAACATTACTTCTTCTACCCTCTTAAACATGTCATGTGGCATTGATGTTTAAATGGTTTTTTTAATTGTGTGTTATATTTAAATATGTTTGAAGCGAGAACAGTCGCTATAAGTGCACTTCGATATCCCTTAACTTTAACTTGTGTAAATGGAAGTTTTATGAACTTAACTTGGGATTATATGATTTGGTTATTCTCTACATATATTTTGGTGTGTTGGAAATTAAAGGAATAGTTTGGAAAGTTATATAAATTTTGAACCAAAGCTGTGAAAGTTGAAGTAGAAAGGTGGTTATAAATACACTTTGTAAATATAACTTGTTTTCGGGAATTTTTTTAAATAAATGGAAAGATATTCTTTGAGGTATCCTTCCATGTTTTGTAAGTACCCTAACAGTAGTACTTACTATATAAATTTCAAGTCTTAAATCATTTGTTAAAATGGTTGAAACTAGTCACAAAGATCATGCTTTTCAATGTTGTCTTTTAGCAAGAACTTTTAACAGCATTTATATATGCTATAGTAAGTCGCTTATGGTTTTAAGTGTTTAAAAATGATATTTAAATTTGGTATTTTTCTCTAATCATTTAGGAATGTTTTCTAACCTATTTTGAAATATTTTATAGTTGGTTTGAAGTTTAAATATATTTTTAATAATTACATATGTAATTTCAAAGTAACGTGGTTTTATAATATAAAACTTGTTTTTCATGAGATTATACATTAGTTATTTTCAAGTAATATTTTACATAGATATTTAAAACCTATTTACAAGTATTTTTAAAGTATTCATAAGTTTTGAAAAAGGTAACTGATTAGGCTTAACACTAAAATCCGACGAGGTAGACTTCTCTACTTGTGAGAGTTAAGATTATTGCCGAGTAGGGATATAGGCAATACAACTCTAACCTACCGGCTTCCCACTTGATCGAGGAATAGTTAAGCTGGAATGTTGGAAATTGTTAATATCATTGTTTACTTATTTGTTTGAAAAGTAATTAACATTGCTTAACGCTAAAAGCCGACGAAGTAGGCTTTTTTATTTGTGAGAGTTAAGATTGATGTTCAAGTAGGGATATGAGCAATAAAGCTCTAACCTACCGGCTTCCCTCTTGACCAAGGAATAGTTAAGTTGGGAATGTCGGAATCGTGTTAATCATGTTATTTTTTACTCATTTATGAAAGTCATAAATACTATACTAACACGGAAAGCCGATGGGGTAGATTTATCTATTTGTGAGATTCAAGAATGAAGTGTCTAGGAAAGACTTTGATATGCAACCAGTGCCCTAACTTGCCTGACTTCATTCTTGGACGAGGAATAGTTAAGTTGGAATATTGAAAATGAGTTAAGTATACAATCCGTGATTTCTATAAGCGATCGTTTTTAACTAGGTAGTCACTTAGTCGACTATTGAACTTAACCAAATATTATCTTAGATCTTTAAAAGAATGTTTCAAAGATAAATATAAGTATGAAATGGTTTTGGATTTTTTATGATAATGTGTTAATAACATTCGTCTTTAACCCTTTTTGGCTATACTTATGAATGTAAATGGATCTATAAAAGAATTTTTTAAAGATAAGCATATGCGAAATGGTTTTAGGTTTGTAGTGACAATGTTTGAGTAACATTAGTCCTAAACTTTTTGAATGGATTTGTGAAAGTACTTAGATCCTTAGAATGGATATTTTGAAGGAAATTACAAGTATGGAATATTTTGGGAAACTATAGAAAAGAAAAGGTTTAATGTAAGAAATTTTGTTAATGATTTGTGAATATTCTTATACCATTTGAGATAAGTATATGAATACTTTTTGAAGTATTGAAAGAGTACAAACGAATAGTGGAAATTGATAAAAGATGTTTTCTTAGATAAAAGAAATTTTGCTAGTAAAAGCGGTTTTAATTAGTAAAAGATTAATTAAATAGAAAGGGGATTAGAAGTCGCTTATGTGACTTGATCGTGCTTTGTATGACTTTATCATGCTTTGTATGCTTACTCGTTTATGGAAAAAATTTAGTCATATACTTAGCACTAAAAGCCAATAAAGTAGGCTTGTCTATGTATGGAAGTTAAGACTGATGCTCGAGTAGGGATATGAGCAATATAGCTCTAACCGACCAACTTCACTCTTGACCGAGGGATAGTGTGAAATGAAAATATCAAAAATGTGATAAGTACACAAGGCTTGGTTTCCATATACGATCGTTCTCCTTATTATTGAATGACCAAATTTGTCGCTTCAGTCTTGAAGAGACGGGGATCGGTAAGTGTTTTACTTATCGAAAACCACATCAAGACTGAAATACGTGTTCTATCTCTTGGAAGTGGATCTATTCGAGATGTTGAAATCCATGTGTAGTTTCGAGATCTGCTCGAGATATGGGAATCTAATTCGGGATTCGTGTTTGTTTCGAGTGATGAAAACTCATGTGAAAGATGCTGAACATGACCTCGACATCGGAAATGACTAAAGACAGAATATGATGTACAATCTAGGGTTTTGCAGTCTCGGGATGGGGTATATCAACTCCATATCTATGACGACCCATCTACTCGACCCTCAGAGATTGACACTAATACATCCTCGGTATTCATGTGCCATAAATCCAAGTGCCGGAGAGGCAGATTATCATGGGGTAAAAAAAATAAAGATAGAAGACAAGATAATAGTAGAATCTCACATCGAATGGAATAAAATATATTATTTCAACATATAATCTTTACAATGAATTTTTTTTAAATACATTTATCAGAGTTTGAATTAACATCGATATGGACAGTTATAAATATATGTCCTTAAAAATGTGGAATACAATATTACATGAGTGTGGTGGAAATGGATAACAATCTTTAGAAGAATCTTCCGACTCCATGCTCCGAGCTCTTCTAAAATTCTATAAAAAAAATCCGATATTAGGCTGCCAAAAAAATAGGGCACCCAGAGTTTAAGGGAAATAAACTCTGGGCCAGTCATGGGACTAGTGTGAGAAACTCAAAATATTGATATTTGAAAACAAATGGTATCTCATAAGACCACGCCGCACATAGACACGAAATGAGTTTTTACCTTATGATAACCAAAACATTTGCAATGCAAAATCTAGGAATATTATTTTTAATGACATTCTATGGAAAATAATTTTCAAATAAACTTATGAATCTTAGCCGAAATTGTTACATTGATTAAATTCCAGCATACTAGCTACAATGTAGGTTCTACAACCATATCCGAAGGCACTTATTTGAGAATGGATTTCCATATAATGACTGGTAAGGGACTACCTTCCGTACAGTATATCCCTAGAGGAATGTACCAAGGATCGACATCTTCGAAACCTCTGCGAATCTGAATCGGCCTACCCTCAGACCCATCTGGTGGCAAATAAGACCGAATATGACATCACCTCAGTCGAACCGACCTATCTGTAGCCATAGAATACACAACATACTCTACATATAGAGTATAATCTAGAAGGGTGATGACCATACCCTTATGGGAGCAACCCACATAGCCTTAAAGCAACCCTGTTTTAGCCATTACCGGTTGATGAAGCCTGAGGTAACGATTACCTTTCACATAGCACATATTCCACTTTGAATGACACATTTCCATTCCATGATCACACAATTGATTTCTATTAACGTATAACTCCTGAAATCATATGTCTTAGGAAAAGATGTTAAGCTAAGAGAAGTTGCCTTCTCCATCACCAAACAGATGATACGTTTATAGAGATTAGCCAATGTGATTAGAAATTCAATGTCAGACATTCATTCATACAAGTTATCCCAGAACATGATAAACTAAAGGAACTCTCCTACCATACCCTGTCGGGAAACATCCCTAGGATTAGTAGCGAGCAGCCATTGTATCACAGATCAAATGAAGATACTACTGCCACATATATATGATATGGGAAATTTCACCCAAGGGTTAGTGATAAGTGTCCCTTCATTATATTTAATATCATTCCATGTCATTATTTCGAATATGTAAATTGGTTTGAAGTGATTTTCGGATAAGAATCACTCAAATCCAACCCCGGTTCCTTCGAACCAATCATCGATAAAAAGATATTAAGTAAATAGGTGCTTATCATTTGATTAATTACTGTCTTTTTACTTCTAGAGAGAGATATATATATACCTTTAAAACATTTGTTTCTAGTATATACCGAATCATTAAATCTCTCTTTAACTTTGGAAATACCAAATCATTTGCATAAGTCATATTGGAAAACATTATTGGGTTAAAAAGGGTCGATAGAAATTATACTAATTCTACTTAACATCAATTTCTGTATTCAATCTTTACTATCCTTCGAATAATGGTGAAATCACCTTTTAATTAACATGGATAGTACGGATTTCCTCCTAGGAATTTAACACCAAGTATAAGAAGATTATTTCTATGCAATCTAAGTTGTTTAAATTTGGAAAATTTAATCTTTTATACTTAACTCGTTTCCGACATTTCAACCTTATCTATCCGTCGTCCAAGAGAGGCCAGGTGAGCCTGGTCACTGGTTGCTCCCAAACCTCTCCTTGGTTTAAGCACCTCTACCAGATCTTACGAATAGAAAAATCCAGTCTACTCGTCGGCTTTTAGAGCCAAGATTAAACCATAAGCTTATAACAGTTTTTCTTTAGATCATTTATTTAAAATATTTTAAATAAATTATAAAACTTCCAAATTATTATTAAAACACTTAATTACTCATTCAAAAACATTTACAGAAGATTTGGAAAAGAATTGTTAAGTTTAAAACTATATTTAAAATGTATTGAAAAGTGCTGTAGAAAGTGCTACGATAAGTTTTAAAGGCTTCTTTAATTAAAACAACTTTTCTAACTTTTGGAAATTCATCTTGTAACTCAAATCTCTTTTAAAAAATTTAAAAATATTTATAGGATTTATTCTATATTTTTAACAATTTAAAATATCAATTTTTAAACATTTTCCTTTTCGGATTTTGAACTGCAAAACCGCGATTATTTTAAAATTTTGTTTTTCTTATATTTCAAAATCCACAAAATGAAATCTCTATCTTTTTCTTTTGTTTGAAAAATTTGATTTTATGAGTTTGGAAAATTCTTATTCCAAAGAATTTCGACTCTGAATCCATCATATAAATGAATTTTACTTTCTGTGGCGCGAAATTGCAAACTACCGTTACACGACGCTCCTATTTTAACTTATTTTCTAATTTCTTTTCAAACTTCATCGAAACACCTTTAAATGTTTATAAAACATTATTAAATCTTTTTAAATCAATTTCAAAGAGGTTTAAACATTCCATATACACCATTTCATTTATTAAAGGAAAGTGATTTCTTTTGTGATTTTCGACGTGTATTAAATGTGACTTGTTAATACAATCATACTATCATCATCCAAACATGATAAACATCCATAATAAACAAGCATAGCAAACCATATTATGTCATCTAATATATATTATATATAAATATAGAGTTTCTTACCATAATCCAAACCAAACTTCCAACCAACATTCTTTTCAAACAACTCTTAACTAACACTTCCAAATCATCACCAAAACAACTTCTCTAATGCTTTCGGCCATCCTTCCTCCACTTCCTTGCTCTCGTGCATCCTTCCTCCACTACCTTAGCTCACGACACAAGGGTCTAGGGTCAAAGAGCTTGGCCATTGGAAAACGAAGAGGTCTTTAGTTCACAAAATTTGGACCTGAAAATGGGACATCTTTATTTGAAGTTTTGGCCACCGTGCACTCTAAATTTGGAAATGTTGTCAGAAGAAAAGTTTTAGAAAATTCTCTTCTCTTGCATTTGAAAAAAATAATTACTAAATTTTGAGTTGCTTTTAGGGAGATATGGTTAAAAGAAGAAGAGGCATTCTCAGATCCACAATACGTTCTAACTTATTTCTGGACATGTTTCTCAAGGAAATTTGAAACACTATCAAAGGGAAAGTTCTTGAAAATTCTTTTGTTATACAATTTGAAGAAAAACACTTGATTCCGATTTATTTTGAGGGAGATATGATCAAAAGAAAAGGAGGCATTCTCGGACCTAAAATCTGGGCCCGAAAATGCATTGCAAAGAAGTGAGATTTTGGCATGGCTAAGCCCAAAATTGGAAGAAGTGGTACACATGAAAGTTGTAGCCACTAGAATTTTGCATGGTTTGAAAACAAAATTTCTCCATTTGGTCTGGTTTTGAAGAAGTTATGATAGAATGAAGAAGATGGAAAAATGAGTTGCGAAGATGTGTATTTATAGCCATAGTTCGAACCCAAAATATCATGATATTTTGGCTACCCTACATCACCACCCCACGCCTCCCTTATGTCACCCTACATAGCCGAAATGATCCCTCCCCCATGTGAATGTACTCAAGTGTATGTCCTTTGATGTAAGATGGTTGACTTAAGAATGCTTAAGTATAAAGTTTTCTAAAATATCTTAGATATTTTCATATGTATACGTGTATATATATATGGACATTTTTATGTTTGTATATGTTGATGTGTGCATATGTGTGCTTGTGATATGTATAAATATGTGCATAAGAGAATAAACAACGTTTCAACAACTTCGAACAACTTCTGTTCGTTAAACTGTTGAAATACAATTTGTAACAACCCGCATATTTCACGATTATATATTTAAATGTTTTATTGAAATATAGCATCGTTATTCGGATTAAAGTCCAAAATGTTACTTTTTGTAAACAGTTGAATTGGGACTCGGGACCACTTCTATTGAGTCCAAAATGGTGTTTACAACTTTTTTGAGTATATACATCGATATGTTTGGAGTTGAGTAGAATTTTGCTATTTTTTTATTTGGGCTGTGGGTTTGGGTTTCAGCCCACTAACCCATCATAATATCCTAACTCCTCTACTCTTCATCCATTCACTCATTCTATTTCCTAACACTCAAGCTCAAAGTAGAAGTGGGGAAAGGAATGGGAAATGGAAATTCCTAAACCCTAGTTTTGATTTGGAAACTCAAATTCAAGTCCAAAATCCAAGAGAAGCTTAGGTAAGCATCCTCTTCATCTTCTCCATCTCAATCCCTCTTCAATTTTCAGAAATTCCTATAACCTAACTTAGGAAAAACTTCACCTTTGATAATAGATTGAAGATTCTAGAAGTGTTGTTGAAGAGAAATCAATCTTTGCTTGTTCTAGAGCTTCTCATTTGTTGTTTTGGGTTTAAAAGGTGAGTTCTTTAACTCACATCTACGTCTATAACTTTCTTTGTTGTTAGGTATGAATTCCTAACATTTGTGCATATTCATTTGCTTTTGATTTGAATTGATTTGGTGAATTTTTTCCAAATTTTGGTGTTTTGGTCCAATTTTATGAAAATCCTACTATGGATGTTTGGACATTGATATTCGGGGTGTATCGAAGAGCCTTTAAGGCTGGGTTGTCGCTTGGCATAAATCCCTAGTCTCTGTTGCTCGTCCGATTACTTCCGTTTGGATTTTTACCCCTTCTTGGGCTAGGCTGAAAATACTGCAAATGGCAGTTTAGTCGACTGAACGGTAAGGTCAGTCGACTGAATCTGGGAGCAGAAAACTTCCTGCCCCTGTGTCAGTCGACTGACCATATAGTTTAGTCGACTGAACTAGGAACCCGAGAGTTTCCGGCCTTGTATCAGTCGACTGACCTTCTAGTTCAGTCGACTGAATCTGGGAAATCTGCATTTTTGCCTATTTGAGGCAGTTTTATGTGGGTTTCCGATTTTTAATCGATTCTTTTCGATCTGGTTAGTTGTTATCACTTATTATCGACTTTGATGACTTCTTTCTTTGGATTTTTGAAAATATCAATTTGATGGATTTGATATCGATTTCTATGGTTTTGATTCACGTCTTCGAATGTGAATCTTTGGTGATTGATTGTTTTTACAATCATTTTTGTGGTTTGTCACTTTAAAATACAAAGGTTTCTATACTAGTAGTACATACTCAAACTCTTTCACAAAAATGATTTCAACACTACTTTTAAATACAAAACTCGTTTATAAAACCGTTTTCCAATCTATTAGTATATACAAACCTTTACCTCATTCGTATGAGAAATCTAATTAAACGGTTTAGCAAAACAAGTGGTATGAAACGCTTGCGTTTACTTTGTCGGTTAATTCTTAGACTTGTTCGATTGAAATCTTGTGACAATTTTCGAGTGGAAATCTATAATTTGTTCGTAAATATTTAAGTTAAGCCAGTGGTTATGGGACATGAAGCTAAACTCATTTATTTACTAACTTAGTGTAATCAACACTTCTTGATGATCAATGGTTATCATTTTATGATTTAGACTAGCGATGTGTGATGTCTCTTTGTCCACATGTGGGACTATACCCCATTCTGTTGAGCTTTGTCTCATTTTTATGGGCTAGCGAACCATGGTCTTTGGACCGTTCGTGGAGCATTCGGCTCGATAAGTCGGTGCATGGGGTGTATCTTTTTAGGTACATCAATGTTCGACTATACATATGGGGTATCTTTTTAGGTGCGTCGATGTTTAATTATGCATGGGGCGTATCTTTTTAGGTGCGTCGATGTTCGACTGTGCATGGGGCGTATCTTTTTACGTGCGTCGATGTTCAATTCATGGGATAGCGTCTCATTTGTGATACACGTGTTGGTGGGTTTTCATGCTCCCGTTTGTGATTGGCCTCCCCCTTTGGTGATTTCTAGATTTCTAGTTGATGATTTCTAGAATTTGTGTTTCACCAATTTCGATGATAGGCATTGATGAGCTCTATCAATTATTTGTGTTTTTGGTGAATAATTTAAAGAATGCGATTCATTTTGGATGATTGAGATGATTTGAGATATTGTATGATTTTTATTTGTTATCTGATGTATACTTGTCACAGTATGGCATTATTGTTATCATACGTTTTTGTGATATCTCTTATCCTATCTAATTTTATCTGATATTTATAGCTAGACTGATCCGTTTATTATTTCTTTTCTTGAATAATACTCGGGTCAGACCGAGGTATTTTAGGTGCTCCTGCTTGACTTCTTATCTGGGTCCGTCACCTGACTTTTGGCTAACTACTTTAGCATAGTAGTTTTTGTTAGTATACATTTGAGATATAGACTCCTTGATGTATACTTATTCTTTTGTCTAGTACTTGTATCTATTCTTTTATGATGTAGTGGATCTTGTATGACCACTACTTTGATGTACACTTCTATGTGTTATATTCATATCTGTTTCCGCCTTTGTGATATGAATATCTGTGACTAATTTGTGTTATGTTTATTTCTATATTTGTTTTCGAAGTCCACATAGCCACTGTGTGGTAGCTTTGAGTTTGTATTTGATATGTCGGATTTCCTCTTGAAATGAAATGTAAGTTGTAACATCCCGTATTTTTAAGCTATTGAATTTGAACATTTAATTTATTTTAAATGTTTAATGTGGATTCTTAATTGATTTCGAAATGAATGGATTCGGGTTCATTCAATAAAATAAGCTATAATTTTTAATTATAGCAATCCTGGTTGAATTTGAATAATGGGGAAATAATAAATTAAATATTCGGAATTGAGATAAGGGTAAATCTGAATGGAAATAGTGGTAAAAATGGTGTTTAAATGTATTTTAGGTTCGATTGGTTATAAATAATATTGTTGGATTTTTAGATGAATTTTAAAGTGAATAAATTATTATTTGGGATTTTATATTAATTTAAAAATGAATTTAATATTATTAAAATGCAAATAATCAGATTTTGAGTCCGGATTGAGCCGGAATGATTTTAAATGTGGTTATACATTTTATATGATTTATTGTTAAGTTATTAAAATTTTAAAAGTGAAATTTTACGCGTTTTCGTCAATTTTGACAAATCGCCTGATTTAAATAGACGAGTAAAATAGCCTTCCGGGGCGCAGTCTCGGAATTTGACGAAACTAGTTCCATTGGATCCGAAATAGTTAGTTATTATCGGATTTCAATTTTCGTGGCAATCGGAGTTGTCGTTTGACCGTGGTAGCTCGGAACGCATCGAAATCGATTTAACCGATTTAATTTTAAATTGATCGTTTTATTCCGTAACTCGCACATACGATCAAATTAGCTTACGAAACCTATTCCATTGTGTCCGGAACGCGGAAAAACCCTAGAATCGCCTGTCGGAACGCGTAGTTTGGAGGTCGTTTGCGTAAACTGTCGATTTGAGAAATTTTATTAATTTAATAATATTAAAAACAATTATATATACGTTTAAAACTAACGAAACCCTAATCTTTCTTTCTCAGCCGCCACGAGTGTTTTAATGGCCGAGAAACAACGTCGTTCATCTCAAAAATTCGATCAATCCAGGCTTTAATTCGCAAAACTCCCAACTGGAGAATCGAAGATCTCATCGAGTATTACCAATCCAACGGTAGAGATGGCGTTTCGTTTTGTGTGGTGGTCGCGGTGGCCTTGTGAACGACCGGCGTTCGAGCTCGTCGTTCGAGCAGAAGGGTTGACCGAGCTCGACGCGAGGCTTGGTGAAGGTACGTGGCAGCTAGGGCATCTCGGGGTTGTCGGCGATCGAAGTATAGGCGAGCGATTTTCGAACGGCATTTAACCCTAGTTTTCGCGTGTTGGGTTCCTGTCACCTATACGTGAGCGCGAGAGGGAAGAAGGGTGGGAACGGGTAGATTTCGTGATGAAGGGCCTTGATTTATTTTTGGTAAAATAAAAGAATAAGAAATTGTTTTGTAATTTTATTTCAAAACTTTGTAAAATCGTAACTTGTTCATACTATATCAGAATTCGACGATTTTGGATGCGTTGGAATCGCAGAAACGAGTGCTACGAGATGGTACAGATCCGGAGTCATTCCGAGCAAGTAGGAATTTGGGTTAAATCGGACACCGTCCGGTTTGATTTAAATTTCGAACGCTCGCCGAACTCAAAGTGAGTTTTTCTCACTCACATCTGGATGCTAGGCATTTTAAATAATTGATATTTAAATATCCGTGTGATTGGTTGATTATAACTGTGGTTATCAGTCTGGATTGATATTTATTTTATGATGTGCTAATATCTGTGGATGCAGGGAAAAACAGGTTGGAGGGATCCAACTGGATTCCTCACAATGTAGCAATTATTTTATAATTGATAGTGATACCTGTTTATATGTTGTGATTGATAAATCTGGAATTTTAAATTGTTCTGTGAAATTGTTGTATAAATTATAATTCCAGAATTAAATTATAAATGAATAAATTAGGGTTTTAAAAGAAATTAAAGAATGTGTTAAATAAGGAATGTAAAGGAATATAAAATTGGATTCTGTTTTGGAATGGAAAATGTAAATTGGTAAAATTGGGATTTTAAATATTGTGGAAAATTTATCAATCGTTAAATGTGAAATATAAATTTTCTGGAAATGAATTCTATGAAATTATAAATTGAGTAAAATAACAGTGGTTTATTTTAATGATAAATAGTGATATCCGGAAAAGTAAAATATGTTAAATGAAGTTTTCGAACATAAATTTACAATTTTAAGTGTTAACAGAATATGTTGAAAAGCTGTTTTCTCTATTGGAATTTTATTTAAGTAAATTGGAAATTTGGCTTCCATTGGAAATTCACCAAAAATGTTTAATTTAAAATGTTTTAAACTATGATTTAAAAATGAATTTCCGGATATGGGAAATTGGGTGTGAACTTCGGAGGAAGTTATAGTTAAATATGGAATTGGGGATTTATGTTGTAAACATAAATTGACTTGAAATAAATCAGTGGATTTATATGAAAGAGTACTTTGAAATGTTTTGAAACGGGAAAGTGTTTCCCTGGGAAAACCAAGTAAATGTTTATAAAAAGATTTTATTTAACTAAAGGTTAAGTTTTAAATCGTTTTAAAAGTATTTTTTTAAGAAATCGTTATTTTTAAAGAAATAAATTAATAATTTTTAATACCGTAATAATTTGGGAATATATTAGTAATTGTTTTTACAAATGGATTTATTTAAAGGATGGTTTTGACTTAAGTTATTGAGATTAGTATTATTCTTTTTACAACTCTATTTTGAATCTAGTTAAACAAAAACCCTTATTTTAAATCAAAGTTTATATCTTAATAATAGTTTTCTTCACCTATTCTAAATTTATATTTTGAGTAAATAGATAGAAGTAATTTACATATTTTAAAGTATATTTCAGTATAAAGTATTTCAACTGTTTTTAAATGCAAAATGTTTTATACTTGGTTATTTCCAACGGGAATAAAAAGGTAATGGGATTTACCGTGTTAAGGAGAAATTTTTGGGAATAGAACCAAAATGAGTTTTGAAATGTGGGAATTATATCTTTTAAAGATATTAAAGGAAATAAATAATGTGTGAGATTATTTATTGTGTGATGGATGTGTATGGATGTTTGTGAACATTAATTGATAGTTAAATCACCGACTATCAATATTGGCCAAATGCGCTGATCGTTTCGAAGAGACCGGGATCGAGTTTCCGTATACCGGGATTCTAGGTCTGGAGACTCGAATACCACTTCGATCCGGTTTGTACGTTTCGTGTAACGTGTTCGGAGTCAAAGATGGAGCAGTGAAGTGCAAGGGCTAGTCGCTACTAATCCTGAGGATATTTCCAAAATGGATGTAGTAGGAGTAGTGCCTTCGGTTCCGTTCGGACCCGGGACGGACTTGTATGGACGAATGCTTTCGTGACATCGTCAGGTGGGCGATGGGCATTCAAAGGGATATGTTCTATAAAGGTAACGCTTAGCCTCAAGCCTCATCAACCGGGAATGACTGAAAATCAGGGGTTATGCAGCAAGGCTTCGTGGGTAGCCCCCACTTGAGAGTAAGGTCATCCCTGTCTAGATGTCCCTTTTATTTCGGCTTAGTGGTGCGGTTGCTGATCACAACCGTGGGGTGATTTTACTTGGAATTATCCAGTAAGGGATGATTCCGGTCTTGTGTTGCAGGGGAGCGGGCGTACTCCTCGGTACTGTGATCTAGGCCACGTACTGTGACAGGTGGTACCCCAGTGCCTAGTCATTCGTTGGAAATCCATTTTCCCTACGTGCCTTGTACGCGTTTTGTTTGTATACCTAGTATGCTGGAATTTAATCATGTAACAATTTCAGCTATTTGAATAAGTATTTGTAAATAGACACTATTATAATATCAGAGGATTTTTATAAAAAGTGTTTTAGCTATCGTAAGGTAAAAACCCGACATGTTTATTTGTGGCGTGGTCTTACGAGATGCATTTGTTTCAAAGGATTTTCGAACTTTAATAATCAGTTTGGATGTATTTATGATGCGCTGGTATTCCAGACTGACTCGGGTGTTATTTTATTATAATGCTCGGGTCAGACCGAGTATATTTCAGGATAGGTTGCCATGGAGCTCAGGAGAGGGGCTGGAGTCCGAGACGTATTTCTCGTACTTGTATTATTCCGCTGCTGTGATTGTATTGACTGTTTGACTGGCTATGGTTGGTTGTATTGATATACTCTGATGATGATGTATTGTATATAAACAGATATAGTTTTGATTTGTGTAAAGTTCTGTTCTATATATTATATTTTATTCCGTTGCGACTGTGAGGTTTTGATGTTGTTTAGTTCATTCTTCTTCTTCTTCTTCTTCTACCTTCTTTCTTTCCTACAATCTGTCTTTTCCGGCGTTCGATCGTCGGCATATTATACTGTTGAGTATTTTGTGTCGATTTTCGAGGGTCGAGAAGGGCGGGTCGTCACACTTGGTATCAGAGCTTAGATTGGCGACAACCTAGGCTTTGGTGGGAAAATTACTCATTTTTAAATAGAGTCGGAAGTACTCTATAATGAGTTGAGTGTAATAATAGCTATGAGAGCGTACTTGTTAGTGGATATAAAATTGTTTTTGTACTGTGTTGACTTATCGGTTGAGTGTTTATGAATTCTGGTCGGTGCGGGAAGTACAACCGTATCGATAGGGGTTTCTAAACTCTTAAACAAGATAAACCGACATAGTATTATTTTTAAAGTGGGTAAATGAAATAATTTTACCCAAATTTATATTTTGATATAAAGAAATAATTTTCTAAATTATTATTATATGTTTTGGATGTTTGTTTGGTTGTTTCTTCTATAATCAAATAAGAAATTGAAATATAATCTAAAATGTGAAATGATATATAAGAAAATAAGAAGTTAAAATATTAAAATGGTTTATAACCAAATGGAATTGACTGGATATGTTTTAAATAAGAGAAGTATAATTAAAATTTGACTTAAACTAGAATTTTGACCCCGGAAATTTTGAAAGGGATTTCAAATGGAATTAAACAAAGTTTTGGGAATTTGACTTTGTGGAAATGTTCGGCATGTTTTCAAAAGCATTCGTAAGGATGGAGTATATTTTGGGAAAATATTTTCGAATAGAAATTGTTTGAGGTGGATTTTGGAGGTGGAAAGCATTGAACTCACTTCAGTCGCTGGAAAATAATCCTGATGATCCTGGCCACATCATTAGAATTCATTTTCGAGTTTCTAAAGTGATGGATTGCTACCAAAATAGTTGGTTATGACATTGTTTGGACTTGTTTGGGAAACAAGTGATTTTGGAATTTTCAAAGGAAAATTGTTTGGTAAAAGCAGTTTGTTTTGGAATTTGGTATTTGATTTGAATATCAAAAGAGAAATGTGTTGATTTTTATTTCAAATTGGTTTTGAAATAAATCCGGGTAAATTGAATTCTGGGAATTCTATTTTGTAAAAAAAAAAAAAATGTGAAAGTTGAAATGATTCAACTATATAACTTATAAAGGAAAATTGATTTAAAGAAGAATTGAGTATATATGGAATGTAAATTTACTTTGAATAAATGAAGGTGAATGGAATATATCTGGATTTAACTTATGATAAGTTAAATAAAATTAAGGATTTGAAATTGAATTAAATCTAAATGAATTGGAATTAAAAGGAAGTTGAGATAACGGTGAAATGTAAATGCTTATGGTTGTGTAAATTAATTCATATTCTTAAGCTATTAAGTGTTAAAATTTGACATTGTGATTATAAAAATGTGGATTGGTTTGAAATGAGCAATATAAACTTATAAGTAAATAAGTTGGAGAACTTGAGAATGGAAGATTTGATTTTAACTCAAGTAAAATGGAATTATAATCACAAATAAAAATGGTTAAGTGGAATGGTGGATTCGAACTTAGTTTTAAATGGAATGCAAAGTAAGGTGAAACAATTATAAAATATAAAAGAGGTAAGTGAACTGAAGTTAGTAAATAAGTTGAACTTGGATATGGAGAATTAAGATTAAATTGAATTTGGTCTAACTTCGACTAAGATGGAATTAAGCTGAATATTAAAATTTCTGTTGTGTAATGAATAAGAATGAATGTAATTAAATTCTTATTTAAAGTAGTAAAGGAAATGGTTTAAATTCAGGTGGGCTAAATAAAATTTAGATGAACTTGGATAAATTCTGGAAAGGAATTTAATTGAAAATGCATATATAATTTAGTTAACCTTGAATTAAAATGGGATAAGAATTTAGTTTAATGGAAATTTAATTTAGTTGAGGTGATGATGAATGAAGTAAATGTTTACTCAACTAAATCCAAAATGCTTGTTTGGCAATGAGTTTTGTGTTAGCTAAAGTAAATGGGATGTGTATGGTAATGAATAGAATTTTGATAGTTGGTCAAAGTTTGAAAGGTAAATAAAATCCAGTTTTGGGATGGAATTTAAGTTTGGAAATAAATGTTGGAAGTGAGAATGAATAATGGAATTAGATTATAATAGTGATGGTTTGAATTGTAAGTAAATTCAAATGAGAGAAATAATTTAAATGGTCTCTTTGTTGATAAAATAAATTTGTACAATGGATTGGATAAATAAACGAAGAGCATTAAACTTTGTAAAGGAATTGCAATTTGATTTGAATGAGAATCAAATGAAAATAAAATAAAATTGATATAAGAAGATGATGGAAATTTTGTGAAAGAACTTAAGTAACTTGGAAGAAAAACAAATGATTGTGAATGAGCTTATTTAAGTAATTCCGAATGAAATTTGTTAGGAAATAAACTGAAATGCAAGTGAAATGAGTTTTAAAGTAATTAATGTGATGAGTTAAAAATATAAGAGTTGTAAATAACTCAGGAATGAATGATATTAATGTAAATTTGAATTGGTTAATGAGATTAAAATGTAAAGGAAATATTGAATTTAACAATTGCATTCGGAAAAGAAAATACTTGGATTGTGAACAATGCAAAAATTGAATAAAATTAATACACATCCAAGTTGAAATTAATTTTAAATGGTTATAAGCTTAAGTGGCAATTGTTTTGCTTGAATGACATGGAAATTTGCATGTATTTGCAATTGAGTGTTTAAAAGCAATTGGAATTGAATTGTGAATAAATTGATATGAATGGGAACCCAATTCAAAGAGTTTTGTATATGAATGCAAGTGAATTGGTTAAGAATAGCAAATGAAATTGATTTTGAATCAATTGGAATGAATTGACACTTTAATAAGTAATGTTTGCATATGAATGGAAATGGATCATAACTGAAATGCAAATGTTTCAAGTTTAAAATAAAATTTGATTGTAAATTAAATTGGGAATGTAAGTTGAAATAAAGAAATGTAAGGAAGGCATATGTAATCATATTGAAGTGGAAATGAATTGGGTGAAATAAATATGAATGATATATAGTGAACTTGAATTTAAAGCATTCAAGAGAAATAAAATGAAATAAAATAGTAGACTTGAATAAGTGATTCGAAAGTGATTGAAATCTTTGGATTGTTGAAAGTATAGTGACATTGTTAAACTATGAAATTTGAGTTGTAAAGCGAGTTAAAATGATGTCAGCATTGTGAAATTGGTTTATAAAGATGGTTAGCTTGCATTTATATTGGAAATGCTAATGAAATGTTCTTATCTTTGAAATTTGATGAGTTTGTTGAGTATAGTACAGGTGCGGAAGGCGTTCGAGAGAGTTGGAGCGCGTATATGCGAGATATTAGCCGCTTGCTTTTAAAAATTTGCTAAAAGGTACGCCTACGCAAATATAATTGGGAATTGATATATATATTGTGATATATTTTGGTTTCCGGCCATGTGAGCCGATGTATATATATTTGTGTATCCTGCGATATCGCAGAAGCTCCTCCGTACAAAGGAGACTCCGCCAAAATTTTCCAGAAATTTTGGGAGTTAGAAAATTTTGGGGTTTTGGGAAAATTTTTAATAACTAGTAAAGTTATTTTGAAGGCGAGTGTTAAAATAAAGGCTTTAAGGTAAATAAAGCAAATGGTTTTGAAATGGAGCTGAAACTTTTTGGAAAGTGAATATAAGCTTTTAACTAAGCAAATTGGAAAGTAAATAGGTTGGAGAGTATTTTCTACCTTAGCAAATTTCGGGGACGAAATTTTTATAAGGGGGAAGGAATGTAACATCCCGTATTTTTAAGCTATTGAATTTGAACATTTAATTTATTTTAAATGTTTAATGTGGATTCTTAATTGATTTCGAAATGAATGGATTCGGGTTCATTCAATAAAATAAGCTATAATTTTTAATTATAGCAATCCTGGTTGAATTTGAATAATGGGGAAATAATAAATTAAATATTCGGAATTGAGATAAGGGTAAATCTGAATGGAAATAGTGGTAAAAATGGTGTTTAAATGTATTTTAGGTTCGATTGGTTATAAATAATATTGTTGGATTTTTAGATGAATTTTAAAGTGAATAAATTATTATTTGGGATTTTATATTAATTTAAAAATGAATTTAATATTATTAAAATGCAAATAATCAGATTTTGAGTCCGGATTGAGCCGGAATGATTTTAAATGTGGTTATACATTTTATATGATTTATTGTTAAGTTATTAAAATTTTAAAAGTGAAATTTTACGCGTTTTCGTCAATTTTGACAAATCGCCTGATTTAAATAGACGAGTAAAATAGCCTTCCGGGGCGCAGTCTCGGAATTCGACGAAACTAGTTCCATTGGATCCGAAATAGTTAGTTATTATCGGATTTCAATTTTCGTGGCAATCGGAGTTGTCGTTTGACCGTGGTAGCTCGGAACGCATCGAAATCGATTTAACCGATTTAATTTTAAATTGATCGTTTTATTCCGTAACTCGCACATACGATCAAATTAGCTTACGAAACCTATTCCATTGTGTCCGGAACGCGGAAAAACCCTAGAATCGCCTGTCGGAACGCGTAGTTTGGAGGTCGTTTGCGTAAACTGTCGATTTGAGAAATTTTATTAATTTAATAATATTAAAAACAATTATATATACGTTTAAAACTAACGAAACCCTAATCTTTCTTTCTCAGCCGCCACGAGTGTTTTAATGGCCGAGAAACAACGTCGTTCATCTCAAAAATTCGATCAATCCAGGCTTTAATTCGCAAAACTCCCAACTGGAGAATCGAAGATCTCATCGAGTATTACCAATCCAACGGTAGAGATGGCGTTTCGTTTTGTGTGGTGGTCGCGGTGGCCTTGTGAACGACCGGCGTTCGAGCTCGTCGTTCGAGCAGAAGGGTTGACCGAGCTCGACGCGAGGCTTGGTGAAGGTACGTGGCAGCTAGGGCATCTCGGGGTTGTCGGCGATCGAAGTATAGGCGAGCGATTTTCGAACGGCATTTAACCCTAGTTTTCGCGTGTTGGGTTCCTGTCACCTGTACGTGAGCGCGAGAGGGAAGAAGGGTGGGAACGGGTAGATTTCGTGATGAAGGGCCTTGATTTATTTTTGGTAAAATAAAAGAATAAGAAATTGTTTTGTAATTTTATTTCAAAACTTTGTAAAATCGTAACTTGTTCATACTATATCAGAATTCGACGATTTTGGATGCGTTGGAATCGCAGAAACGAGTGCTACGAGATGGTACAGATCTGGAGTCATTCCGAGCAAGTAGGAATTTGGGTTAAATCGGACACCGTCCGGTTTGATTTAAATTTCGAACGCTCGCCGAACTCAAAGTGAGTTTTTCTCACTCACATCTGGATGCTAGGCATTTTAAATAATTGATATTTAAATATCCGTGTGATTGGTTGATTATAACTGTGGTTATCAGTCTGGATTGATATTTATTTTATGATGTGCTAATATCTGTGGATGCAGGGAAAAACAGGTTGGAGGGATCCAACTGGATTCCTCACAATGTAGCAATTATTTTATAATTGATAGTGATACCTGTTTATATGTTGTGATTGATAAATCTGGAATTTTAAATTGTTCTGTGAAATTGTTGTATAAATTATAATTCCAGAATTAAATTATAAATGAATAAATTAGGGTTTTAAAAGAAATTAAAGAATGTGTTAAATAAGGAATGTAAAGGAATATAAAATTGGATTCTGTTTTGGAATGGAAAATGTAAATTGGTAAAATTGGGATTTTAAATATTGTGGAAAATTTATCAATCGTTAAATGTGAAATATAAATTTTCTGGAAATGAATTCTATGAAATTATAAATTGAGTAAAATAACAGTGGTTTATTTTAATGATAAATAGTGATATCCGGAAAAGTAAAATATGTTAAATGAAGTTTTCGAACATAAATTTACAATTTTAAGTGTTAACAGAATATGTTGAAAAGCTGTTTTCTCTATTGGAATTTTATTTAAGTAAATTGGAAATTTGGCTTCCATTGGAAATTCACCAAAAATGTTTAATTTAAAATGTTTTAAACTATGATTTAAAAATGAATTTCCGGATATGGGAAATTGGGTGTGAACTTCGGAGGAAGTTATAGTTAAATATGGAATTGGGGATTTATGTTGTAAACATAAATTGACTTGAAATAAATCAGTGGATTTATATGAAAGAGTACTTTGAAATGTTTTGAAACGGGAAAGTGTTTCCCTGGGAAAACCAAGTAAATGTTTATAAAAAGATTTTATTTAACTAAAGGTTAAGTTTTAAATCGTTTTAAAAGTATTTTTTTAAGAAATCGTTATTTTTAAAGAAATAAATTAATAATTTTTAATACCGTAATAATTTGGGAATATATTAGTAATTGTTTTTACAAATGGATTTATTTAAAGGATGGTTTTGACTTAAGTTATTGAGATTAGTATTATTCTTTTTACAACTCTATTTTGAATCTAGTTAAACAAAAACCCTTATTTTAAATCAAAGTTTATATCTTAATAATAGTTTTCTTCACCTATTCTAAATTTATATTTTGAGTAAATAGATAGAAGTAATTTACATATTTTAAAGTATATTTCAGTATAAAGTATTTCAACTGTTTTTAAATGCAAAATGTTTTATACTTGGTTATTTCCAACGGGAATAAAAAGGTAATGGGATTTACCGTGTTAAGGAGAAATTTTTGGGAATAGAACCAAAATGAGTTTTGAAATGTGGGAATTATATCTTTTAAAGATATTAAAGGAAATAAATAATGTGTGAGATTATTTATTGTGTGATGGATGTGTATGGATGTTTGTGAACATTAATTGATAGTTAAATCACCGACTATCAATATTGGCCAAATGCGCTGATCGTTTCGAAGAGACCGGGATCGAGTTTCCGTATACCGGGATTCTAGGTCTGGAGACTCGAATACCACTTCGATCCGGTTTGTACGTTTCGTGTAACGTGTTCGGAGTCGAAGATGGAGCAGTGAAGTGCAAGGGCTAGTCGCTACTAATCCTGAGGATATTTCCAAAATGGATGTAGTAGGAGTAGTGCCTTCGGTTCCGTTCGGACCCGGGACGGACTTGTATGGACGAATGCTTTCGTGACATCGTCAGGTGGGCGATGGGCATTCAAAGGGATATGTTCTATAAAGGTAACGCTTAGCCTCAAGCCTCATCAACCGGGAATGACTGAAAATCAGGGGTTATGCAGCAAGGCTTCGTGGGTAGCCCCCACTTGAGAGTAAGGTCATCCCTGTCTAGATGTCCCTTTTATTTCGGCTTAGTGGTGCGGTTGCTGATCACAACCGTGGGGTGATTTTACTTGGAATTATCCAGTAAGGGATGATTCCGGTCTTGTGTTGCAGGGGAGCGGGCGTACTCCTCGGTACTGTGATCTAGGCCACGTACTGTGACAGGTGGTACCCCAGTGCCTAGTCATTCGTTGGAAATCCATTTTCCCTACGTGCCTTGTACGCGTTTTGTTTGTATACCTAGTATGCTGGAATTTAATCATGTAACAATTTCAGCTATTTGAATAAGTATTTGTAAATAGACACTATTATAATATCAGAGGATTTTTATAAAAAGTGTTTTAGCTATCGTAAGGTAAAAACCCGACATGTTTATTTGTGGCGTGGTCTTACGAGATGCATTTGTTTCAAAGGATTTTCGAACTTTAATAATCAGTTTGGATGTATTTATGATGCGCTGGTATTCCAGACTGACTCGGGTGTTATTTTATTATAATGCTCGGGTCAGACCGAGTATATTTCAGGATAGGTTGCCATGGAGCTCAGGAGAGGGGCTGGAGTCCGAGACGTATTTCTCGTACTTGTATTATTCCGCTGCTGTGATTGTATTGACTGTTTGACTGGCTATGGTTGGTTGTATTGATATACTCTGATGATGATGTATTGTATATAAACAGATATAGTTTTGATTTGTGTAAAGTTCTGTTCTATATATTATATTTTATTCCGTTGCGACTGTGAGGTTTTGATGTTGTTTAGTTCATTCTTCTTCTTCTTCTTCTTCTTCTACCTTCTTTCTTTCCTACAATCTGTCTTTTCCGGCGTTCGATCGTCGGCATATTATACTGTTGAGTATTTTGTGTCGATTTTCGAGGGTCGAGAAGGGCGGGTCGTCACATAAGTTATATTATCTGACATATCGGTACTCGCACAAAACAATTACACAGATGGTCGCTCCTTAACAGCCTTTTTCTTCGTGCTAGTCGACGGCATTACCCCGTAGTGTCCTTGGCTAGTGTGAGTATAGAGGTGGGGCATCACACAATTAATTTCTAAAAAGAAAATAATTAATTTTATTTCATATTCTTATTCAATTATAAAAATAAGTGTATGTATCCAGCTCCGTGCGTGATATTTGACGATTATACAACTGTTTATCGATAAAATGGTTTTCGGCCATTTTATCGGTATTTTTTCCAAGGTATATATTTTTTGTAAATATTTATTCAAAATAATTACCATTATTATTTATTGTTTAAAAAATCATATTCTATGTTAAAAAAAAGCTTATATTTGAATATTTTAAAAATAATTATAATTTATCAAAGTGATAAATTTGCGGGTCGTTACAATATCTAGAGTTTGCTTGCCGATGTTGCGCACAGGAGTTGATGGTACTTGGTTCCACGTGGTTTGGATTCGTTCCTTCAGGCGTGGGCCAGTTATGTTTACCTTATGGTGAATTTTATCTTGAGATGTACGACACTCGGAAGGTATTTTTCGATCCTTGTGCATGGGATTGGATTTCGGCTTGACCGAAGGGATCTCCACGGAAAATCCATTATGTGAACATTCCTTATTGGGTTTTGATTGTACCCTCTAATATGCTGTTGAATGTAATGAATGTAACCATTCTGTCTATGTTATATATTTATATTCTCACCCTAGACATTATCTTTATATCACCTTATGTACTTATTAGATGGTTGTTCTTCTAAGGGGATAACCATTATGGCATTCCATGTAGTCTCAATAGTAGCCGTTATATGCTAGCTATATATTTCTTGAGTTTCTTATACCATACTTATGTCCAAGCATGGTTTTTGGTTCCGTAAATTCCTCGTGAGCTCTTTCGAGTAGTATGAGAAAGGCAGGTTTTCATTGCTGTTCTTTGGAGCTCGAGAAGACGAGCTGGATGTTCCACCTACCGTAGTATACTTATTTCCACTTCATTACTATATTGTACATATCAACATTAGTGAGGACATATTGCTATAATTGTCTAGGCTGATGATAGAATTTAGGTTTTGTAACTCTGAAATTTCTATATCGAAGTAAGCCCTTTGTACTGTTCTTTTGATATTATATATTATCGTTCCATTGTAAGATTCTGATATCGTGTTCCTTCTTCCTTGTTCTATTCTTTTTGATGTTATATTGATGTTAAGTATTCAGATATATTGATAAATAATTTTAAATTTTTATTAAACACTGATTACATAGAGTTAATAGACTATAATCCATTTACTAAGATATTCTATTTAATACAAATTATAATGTAGGGTCATAAAAATTGAGAAATTCGTATAATGTACATCTTTATTATTTTCTTTAATTTTATACTATATCTATTATTTCTTCAGTGATCCAATCATCTATATTACTTTCCCAAATTTTCCATATTTATAGTTTCGTCCTTTTCATTTTCACTTAATTTGTCGAATAAGCAACATTGATCTGATACCAGTTACAACTTTAGCTCATTCCTTATCGATATGATAAATATACATCTTTACCGCTCCTCAACTTTTAGTTTTGGGTGCATGATAATAACCAATAAAATAAATTTTCATAAACTAACTTACCAATTAGAAATGGTGAATAAAAATAACTAAAAAGATAAGTAACTCTTTCATGACCTTGTCTTTAGCGGTAAAGTCTTTAAGGAAAACAAAACATATAAAATAATGGAATAAGTTGAGTTTTCCTTATTGAAAGACTAATGAAGAAGACTAAAATTGTATGGTTAAAACTAAAAAATTAGTGCATTGATATTTCTAATATGGTCTACAAATTGTCGTTCATCATATGCAAAAAACAAGTATTGAATAAAGATTTTTTCTCCAACACATACGATAATCAAAGATATTTTTATAAAATATCGGGTATTTTGCACTAAAGTTTGGAGTGATATATTGGAAAATATCGAGCGATATATCGGTAATATCGAGCGATATATCGGTAATGGTATTTTGAGTGATATTTTGAAAAAATATCGACTTAGGAGCGATATAAGATACATCGATATATCAGCGATATTATCCGATATTAACTACATAACGCGGATGTATTAGTGTTGACATTTGGGGATCAAAAAGGCTATTCGTTACAGTAAAACTAATAAGAGGATTTTTTAAAAGTTCTCATTTTTTCCCCATTGACAATGCACCTGATCCAACATTGGTATCAAAGCCTACATTGTGTTAACATGAATAATTAACAAACATGTAATGTAGTCATTTGAAAAATCCAATTAGATGTGTGGTTAAGGAAGGGTGCTTAATAAAGGAGAAAGCTGGTCTGGCTTATTAAAGCTGTACATTTCAAAGGTATGCTCTAGTTGAAGGCCAAAATATTTTATGCCTTAGGTTGACTGAATTATATGTATTTAAATACTACAAAATTTAATTATTGTTTTTTGAATTTATATAAATTTTTACCAAGAGTTATAATATGTAAATTATAAATTGTTTTAAATTTTACATAATGTAAATTTTATATTTAAATTAATTAAAAGGCTTACTTAATAAAGTAATACATATAAATATATAACTTAATGATAAATTATAATTTTTTTAGTTAATCATTATGTATATGTATGTATGTATGTATAACATATGTATAAGAGAAGGGAGATTTAAATGAATAAAAACCCAAATAGACTTAAGTGAGTACACATAAGGTGTGGTGACATATGATGGCATGAGATTATACTCTTCTCCCTTAAATGGTCGATATTACTCAATCAATATTATTTTAAATTATGAATTTTAAAATAAAACTGCTATTCATTATTTATAATATAAATATAGTACTATGCATACTTATGGTTGTTAAGCACCCTCAAGCCATAAAGTGTTTATAGTGATGTTCATACCGTCCCTTAGTTGGTAAGAATATTTTGTAACTTTGTTGAGCACCCTCAAGATTTACAAAACTAGCCTTAGACAATTATGAAATATGGGTCTAGGTATTTAATGTACTTTGTGATTTATTGAGAACCCTTAGGGTCATAAAGGTGATTCAGAGCATAATGAATATATGGTTAGGAATTGTATACGAGATATAATTAGCAAAAATTTACTTACAATTTATGGTGACTATAGTTTGTTGAGCGTCCCTAAGAGATTTAAGAAATTCATGTATCTCATTTAAGTTTTTTTGAGAGATGTAGAATTCAGTGGGAACCCTATTAGATAAATATAATAAACAGTCTAGTAAGTATAAGAGCATATATGTATTATCTAATTTCCGTTGATAAATTTTCATAGATTAAATGGAAACAATAAACCTATTTCTAGAGAAAAGCACACTAACCAGTGCGAAGATAAGGACTGGTTAAGGAATGGGCAATCACACTCACTAATGAAAAACTATAGCATGTAGTTGCCAATGATCCTAAGGCAAAACCTAATAATGATGCTACACCCAAACAATTAGTCTCATGTAAGTCATGGTCAATAGACCCTGAACCTGCTCAATGCTAAGTACTTTAAACTATTAGTACCAAGCTCAAAAGACAACATGAGAATATGGATGCTCGATCTGCATTTAGGCGCCTAAAAGTTGTATGGTGAACGGTCTCATACTACAATGTACAAGATCTCATGGAAATTGTTCAAGAAACTGGGTCAGGCCGCTGTGGTTTAAATAGGTAAATACAATTTCTTTTTACGATTTTAAACCATTGTTGGGCCTATGAAGTCTAATTGATTTTAGATCCAGTCTAAAATACTTTAAATAAAATCTTTATTTTATTTAATTTGTTTATAAAAGGTTGAATTTGATTTAAATTTAATTATAATATTGTAAGTGTACCAAACACACTTCTATGTGTAAAGTGCATGCATAACATATAAATAGTGTACATGGTTAACGTGTGTCGGGATTTACATTACAACGGACACATTCCTTTATATGCACATTGCTACCTAAAATAATTTTAAATTATATATATATATAATAATTAAATATTAAAATTTATTTTTAATAAGTTCATTTGACTAAGTCAATAAATTCAAAATTCATTTTCAAATTATCTAATTTATTTACTTAGTAAACAGTTTAAAAACATATCTGGATCTATAATTTAAAATTAAGATTTTATATATAAATATTATAATTAAATAAAACATCATAATATTTTAAATAATAGTGATTGCCAAAAATAATAATATGTAATAATAATTTTTTTAATATATTTATATATTTAATTTAGCATTAAAACAATTATTAATTAGTTTAGAAATATAAAATATATACTACAATGCCTTTCGGCTGAAATTCTTTTTTTTAAACTGAGAGTAACAAATATAATTTTATAAAATAAGATTATTAATATATATATATATATGTATGTATACCTCTATGTATGTATTACTATATATATTAATATATATACTTTTAAGTATTAATATTCACTTTATGTTTAGAAATAGATAATAAATTATGTTTTGGATTTTTTTTGAAATTTCCACAAACTTTTTTATTTAAATAAAAGAAATAATATATATATATATATATAGATATACGTATAATTATATATATAAGATAAATATTTTTTGTCAATAAAATAGTTTTTAATGATTTTAAAATAAAATAAATTATACATATAATTTCTGTATAATATTGTATATATAATAGTATTATATATACTAACTAACATAAACTATAGATAGTTAAAGTTATATATATATAAGGAATAATATAATTAAACTGGACAACGTTTGTGCTTAAAAGTTTGCTTAAATATAAACATAAAACTATACTAACATGATAATATAGTAATCATGGATAATAGAATGTTACCTTGATGATATTACTTTAGATATCCACCTTAATTGGCAGACTTTCCAAGATTCAATCTTGATATGATCTTTTAGTTATGCAACTACTTAGAGAACCTCTTTGATTTGATAATTTATAGTGGATTAATGATCTTTGGCCAAGGGGAGGTGTAGGAGGTGGTGGTTATGGTAGAGATAGGGTAGAAGATTCCATAACCGAACAATGAAGGGTAAGGAGGTATTTATAGAGAAACTAGGGAGAACTTTTCTGCTTAATTTTCTAATCTCACTTTTACTTAGTTTTAACATTTTAAAACTCCAAAAACCCCTCCTTTGTTCTACCTATGGTCGGTAATTCATAGGGCAATTATAGGCCCTTAAGTACTTCAAACCCATTAAGTAATTAACCACAATCAAATCCAATTTAAATGCGTATTGGCATAGTATACCGATTCATACCTATATAACTTTTATATATGCATCCAATTAATTACTAATGGCACCAAAAATACTAATGCACCAAATACATCAAACAAATAAATAATTAATTTTCCATAAATATTAATTAATTTGTAATAATTATAAATTAATTAAATCACGAGGTATTTTGGAGAATCTACCAATGCGGTTGTGTGACTCGCATGTTTAAATTCAGCTAGCAATTAATATCGAACAATTCGAATATTAACATTCACACATCACCTTAGCTAGTGGTGTGACTGTATGGTTGTATTTATTGTTTACACGTCTTTTTGGTAAAATTCAATTTTACTATTTTAAGCGATACCCAGTAGCAACGATTATTTCACGAATTCTCTTCGTCAAGCTATATGCTTTTGGACTTATGAAATTTGGTTTTGGTCAAAATTCCAATATCATCCACACTCAAATTGTTTAATCTAGATAAAAAATCCTTGGTTTAATAATAGCAATTATTTTTAACCCTACTGCTCTGGCCAGAGATTTTGGCTTTGAGTTGACTATACTTGATCGTGATACTAATCTCATATAACCGAGGAGATGAATTCTCTATTGAACAGTGTTTCGCTACTAATGCTCCAACTTAGATCCAACTATAGTCATTTGGTGGATGTCATACCACAACTTAACGATAATCAAAGTGGAGTATCCATATTGAAGTTCAACAACATTCTCAAGTCGAGAGAACTGTTTAATATTGTCATTTCGAGATTCTCTATTTAACTTAGTTACATTAATCAAAAGAAAACTCTCAAATGAGTCATTCCACAGTTATCTAATAACAATTAATATGAAACCCCTTGGTATCCCCAATAACCATAAGTAATACACTGCCCAATATTTATAGGGCGTTACATCCTCTAGTCTTAACGGATGTATCGATATCCTGTCATGAAACAACTTGACTAGGAATATTTGGAATTATATATTATTTTTATGTGATAAATTTATCATGATTGTAACATTTTGTAATTACTATCACATAACATATTATTCAAGGATTTTCTATTTAATATACTTAAATTAAATATTAATTTAACATAATACAATATGACAAGTATATAATAGAAAGTAAAACATATTTTATTTCGAATGGGATCTATTACAGAGTTAATAATTAATAATAAATTATAGAATTGCCCCTAGGATATACCCCTAACTCTATCAATCTCCCACTTGCACTTAGTGCCAATTATGGAATCTCAATCCCATCCATTTGATCAGTTTGCTGAGAACTGACTAAGCTAATCCCTTCATGAATAGATTTGCTATGTTGTCCAATGTATCTACTCCATCAATCACAAAATCTTTATTAGTGACAAATCTCTTATATGGTGGAACTTACGGGAATGTGCCTTGACTTCTTGTAAGTTCTTGGTTTCTCTATAAACTACGTCGTATCATTGTTGTTATAAAACAATTTCATTGGATTTTCAATATTTGAATCACTCCTAGCTAACCATAAATTTGCGCATCCATATTATTTTTTTGCTACTTCATTAAAGGTGATGTATTTGGCTCCATCGTTGAATCAACAACCATTTCTTGATTGGAACTTTTCCAACTAACAACCCCACCATTCAACGTAAATACATAACTAGATATAGTCTTACTGTCATCGATATCACTTTGAAAGCTAGAATCTATATACCCCTTCATTCCCATATATAAGGAATATTCTCAAATACTTAAGTGTACATTTTACAAAGTCCAATGCTTCTCACCCAGATTAGACTGGTATTGGCTTATGCATCCCAGTGCATAAGTTACATTCTGTCCGATACATAACATGGCAACATATGGAATCGATTGCTGATGCATACAGTATCCTCTTCAATCTCTCATTCTCCTTATTAGTATGAGTAGCGTCCTTATTTAGAAAGGTTGATTCCTGATTGTGTTGGAACAATTTAGTGCATTGAATTCTCCATACTGAACCTTTTCAGTATGGTATCTATGTACGTGGATTGGGACAATTCGAACAGCCACTTGGATCTATCTCTATAGATATTAATACAAAGTATAAGCTGCTTCTCGCACATCCTTCATGGAGAAATTCTAGAATAACCATGCTCTCAACTGATTTCAGTAACGCAATGTCTTTCCCAATCGGTACAAAATCATTGACATATAGGACTAAGAATACTATAGCACTTCCTTATTCTTTTCGATATACGCACGCTTCCTTTGTATTATGATAAAAATCAAACTGTTTGATTACTTTATCAAAACATTTATTCCATCTTCTTAAAGCTTGTTTAATACCATAAATTGATATTAACAATTTGGAAGCCTTGCCCTCGCTCTCACTGACCTCGAAATCCTCTGGCTGTGACATTTAGATGGTCTCTTAAAAATCACCATTTAGAAATTCCGTTTTCATGTCCATTTGAATTATTCCGTAAAATGAACTTAAGCATGCTACAGGTGAAAATATTTTTTCATAATCAACACCTCAAATTTGAAGAAGCCCTTCCGCAACTATCCTTGCCTTATAGGACCTGTCCATCTACATTTAGAATTTTCTTAAAAATCCATTTGCAGCTGATAGGTTTTATCCTTTCGGGTATGTCTACCAAAGTTCAAACTTTATTGTCATGTATATAATCCATTTCGGATTTCATAGCTTCAAGCTAAAGTGTAGAGTCCTTACTTAGTGGTGCTTGTTGGAATGAGAGAGGAGTATCGTCTCCTAAGATACAGTCCTCTTTCTCGCATTCCATGAGAAAATAATAGTATCTCTTTGGTGCATGAGATTCCCTATTAGACCTTATAATAGATTGCACGTTTTCATATATTAGTGAATCTGGTTCTCCCACTAGCTCAGGCTCTATGTTGATTTCTCGGATCTCATCCAAGTCTACAACTTTGCTATTAATTTCTTTTGTTAGAATTTCCTTTCCCAAAGAAAAGCATGTTGAGAAACAATAATCATTCGTTCTTCGGTGTTATAGAAAATATATCTCATAGAATTCTTGGGATATCCTATAAGTTTACACAAAGACGATCGTACCTCAAGTATGTTGGAGGCTAACATTTTTAATGTAGGCTGGACAACCTCATACCTTTAAAAGCTTAAGGTGGGATTTCTTCCCATTCCATATCTCATACGATGTCTTAGACACAAATTTAGTAGGTATCAAATTCAGCATATGCGCCATGGTTTATAGCACATATTCCTGATAGGAAAGAGGTAACTCAGCTTTACTCATCATGGAAAAAACCATATCTAATAGGGTTTGATTCCTTCTTTCCAAAATGCCATCATGTTGTGGAGTATGGGGTAGAGTAACGTAAGAGATAATCCCATTGACTCTTTAGACCTGTTAGAGATTTTGTCCAACATGCATGCCTCCTCGATCAGATCAAAGTAATTTAATCTTATGGTTTGTTTGATTTTCAACCTCATTCTTATACTCATTAAATTTCACACAGACATCAGATTTATTCTTTATAAGATATACATATCTCAGTCTTGAGAAATCATTAATAAAAGTTACAAAATAAGAGGAATTATCTTTTGTAAGTACAAGCATTATGCCACATACATCAGTATATGAAAGACCCAAGAGTTCATCAACTTTATCATTGCTTCCACTAAATGGATGCTTTTACATTTTTCATTTATACATAACCCACAAGTATTAAATGATGGTAGAAAACCTTCGGTTTTCAGTTTGTGCAGTCGTTTGTTACTTATATGACCTAGTCTACAATGCCATAGATAATTATTATTAATGTCAACGTTAGCAGAATTATTAACAACACATATATGATTGTAATTAAGTACATAAATATCATTATCTAAAACACCATTACAAATTTTATTTCCATCAAACATAATGTTCATAAAATTAATACCATAATGAAAAATATATCCATGCTCAGATAATCTAGACACAAAAATTGTTTTAGAAATATTTTTTTACATAATATAAATTATTTAAAATTAAATATAATTCATTCGGAAAAGCCAAGTGATAGTCTCCAATTGCAGTTGCATCTACTATAGATCGATAAGCAACTTGAAGCCTCATTTCACCCTTCGCCACATGCCGCATGTTCCTAAGTCCGTGTGACAAATTGCGCATATGAGTTCCAGATCCAATATTTAAAACCAAAGATAATTTATTAATTGCAAACCAAGTTTGAATCATAAATATACATGTAGGGGCGACGAAACTGTTTTCTTTCTTCTCTTTGATATGTTTTAGGTAATAAGGACAATTTCGTTTACAATCCCCTTTCTTGTGACAATGGTGATATTCACTCTTGTTGTTAGGAATACTCTTCTTACTTTTCTTGTTAACTCGCTTTCTCTTCTTTGAACCATTTGAAGATGATGTCTTTCCCATTATAGCAAGCACCATGCCTTGATCTTTGGATGAAGAATCGACTGATCTCAATATATTGACCAGCTCCACGAGGCTCTCATTCAACTAGTTCATATTGTAGATCAATATGAAAAACTCAAGCCGTGGAGTACGAGACCTTAAAATCAAGTCCACTTATATCTCATTGCTTATAGTAACATCTAGCTGTGAAAGTCTATCAATATAGACTTTCATTACTAAGATGTATCCTCTACACAAGTGCCCTTCGTCATCTTCATATTAAATATTTTCTTAGTAATATCGTACCTTGCAGAACAAGATTTCTTCCTGAACAAAGCTTTGAGGTTATTGTAGATTTGATTGACAGTCATTATTTCGTGCTGTCATTGCAATGATTTTCTAATGTAGACAACACATATACTCGGGCAATTTCAAGATCCGCTACCTATTTGTTATAAGCAATCACTAATTTGGGATCCGCATTTTCTGTGGGTTTTTCTATTGGAGGTTCATGTATAGACGACCATAGGCATTCAAAAGTTAATGCTATTTTGGTTCCTCTTAGTCAACCAATATAATTAGGTTAGTGAGCTTGTCCTTTTCTGAAAATAACCATGGTGTGGACATTTTCTGCAAATTTGATTTCAGTAGATTAGGACATTTTATACATAGCTAATGTTCTTATATTATTAGTAAGGTTAAATACCTATATTTCATTTTAATAATAAGCTCCTATTAGAATTTTATATTTCTCAAAATCCTAAAAGAGAACATAGAAATCTTTTGATTTCTCTAGTGGGAGTTATGACTCGCTCGTCTTGGGATTATGACCTTGAGGAATATCAACAAATCATAGGCCTGCAAGTGATGGATAACACTTTATTAGTTGTATCGTATACAACTCCTAACCCATGATCTTTGTCCTAATCTCATCTCGACCTTGAGGATCATAAGAGATTGTTCACTCGTACTTACCATTTCACGACAGCCTAAGTATAATGCATGTATCTTAAGGAATATCAACAGATACATGCATGTATCTTACCTCATCTAATTAGTATATTAATAGTACTACACATAGTATCTTTAGCTTAAGGAATATCAATAACTAAAGAGTACGTATGTAATCTATTAATATATAAATTGTAAAGGACAACATTTATATTAGAGATTCATAATCTTTAATATATTTATTTAAGTGATATTGATTTATGGAATAATGTATTTCTTATGAAACACCCCCATGATTCAAGTGTCAAACGCATCTGAAATCAAGGTATATGTACTATATGTATGTATTTATTCCTTAAACCTAATTGTGGTTTCTTATAGTTTCACTCTATTTAATTAAATATTATTTATTTCAATATTTATTTTAATTTTATTAGTTAAATCATATTTAATTAATTATTTAATTGACACTTTAATTAATTTAATTTTCTACATTTTAAACATTTTAAAAATGAATATTAACTATAACGTTTATAGTAATTATAAATTCATATATCATTACACATGTATATTTTTTATTAATTAACATTTAATTAATCTAAAAAATTCTAATCAAAATAAAATTAGTTTTGAAAATTTTATTATAATTTGCCTTAAACTTTTTAACATAATATACATATAGTTATCCCGCCTTTTGATGAGGCAGTATATGGACGAACTCGGCGAATTAAACTTCGAAGTTATTAAGGCAAGACGTCCGGAGAGACGACCACGAAGCCCAAAACCAAAGTACAACCAAGATCACAACACCAATGCAAATCCCCCACAAAAATTATGGAACCCCAAACTTCCCAAGTATGGGGTTGGTACCGACCCATAAAAGCTCCACCATTGGAGCCTATCTCCTGCCTACTAGCCCTTCTTGATGCTAGAACCCTACGTCTAATATTATTTGGTTGATTCCATGCAACGCTCTATCAATCTTCATGAATTCTTGAATCAACAACTTCACTCTTTTACAACTCCGTCATTTTGACTCTGAAACAAGCTATTATTAATGCAAACAACTGTGGAATCACGAAGTTAACCACAAGACGAGCCGAAGTAGAGAGTTGGAGGCAGCCAATTTGACTAACTTAGGGGTCGATATCGACCCCTACCCATGGAGTCATACCGACCCATAACATTTGATGACGTGGTACCATATTTTCCAGATAACTGTTCTACATCAAGAAGAATGGTCTGGAGATCCTTTGTATAAGATATTAAGCTCCCTACATTTATAAATAGAGGGGTAGGGCTCATTTTTTAGGATCTTTTGGCTCTAATTCTACTCTACTCTATATTCTTGTAATTATGAAAATCTAAGTGTCAGAATTGTATCGAGCCCTAAGAACTTCTTCCCCCAAGTATGAAGTTAAGCAATAAAATCATTAAGTGGATGTAGGCTGGAGTTTGCCGAACCACTGTAAATCCATGTTTGTTCATTTCTTACTCGCTTTAATTGTTTTTCTTCACTTTTTATTCTCTTATTATTTCTATTGGGTGTTGTGCCATTTTTGGTTCAAACACATATACCCTTATATATGTTTTAATTTAATTAATCAACTTTTAATTAATTATTTATTTAAGTAATCCAACCGAGTAAAATAAAATTTCGAAAATAATTATTTAGTTTTCGAAAATAGTTTTTGGAAATATTTTATAACATTTATAATTTCATTTATATTTTAAACTTAACTTTTAAATTTAGAATATCATTTGAATTTTCAAAACAAATTTTAAAAATTAGCCCAAGGCCCAAAGTCAACGCAGGCCTTTATATTAAGGGTTACCATTGGGAATACATCATCCTTCAGGCCAGGCTAGTAGCCAGGTAGGGCAAAGTATTTGATTTCCCAAACTCAACCTTAGATACTACAATTTTAGACATCCTACTAAATGGGTTTCAAATTATTTTTATCATTTTGGATCTTTGTTAGGCCTATGAAATATAGTTGATTTTAGATCCAATCTGAAATATTTTAAATAAAATATTTATTTTGTTTAGTCTGTTCATAAAAGGTTTAAGTTAATTTAAATTTAATTATAATCTTATAAGTGTATTATATATACATATATGTGTAAAGTGCACGTACAAAATAGAAATAGTGTATATGATTAATGTGTATGTTTATATGTGTTAGAGTTTACACAACAACGGATACATTTTTCCTTTTATATGCACATTACTGTCCAATTTTTTTCAATTATATATTTATGTATAATAATAAATAATATAAAAATACTTTATTTTTACTAAGTCAATAAATTCAAAATTCATTTTCAAGTTTACTTGGTAAAACAATTTAAAAATGGATCTGGATTTATAATTTACAATTAAGATATTTATATATAAATATTATATATTAAATAAAACATCCTGATATTTTAAATATGTAATAGTTGTCAAAATAATAATATGCAATAATAATTTTTTAATAATTTTATATATTTAATTTAGCATTAAAAAAATTATTAATTAATTTATGGAATATAAATGTGTACTAAAATGCCTTTTAGCTCAAATTTGTTTTTAAACCGAGAGTAACATATATAATTTTATAAAATAAAATTATTAATATATATAAATATATATAATATTACATATTAATACACACACACTCACTTTTAAGTATTAATATTTAATTCATGTTTATAAATAAATAATAAATTATATTTTAGATTTTTTTTAAAATTTCCTAAACCGTTTTTTAAATAAAAGAAATATTATGAATATAAATATATGTATAGTTTTATTTAGTTGTATATATAATATATAAATAGCTTATACTTAATAAAATAGATTTTAATGATTTTAAAATAAAACAAATTATACATATAATTGCCATTAAGTATTGTATATATAATAATATATATTATATTTATAACATAAACAATATAAAGTCAATGTTTCATATATGTATTATGAATATATATGTATGTGTGTGTATGTATATATATGTGTGTGTGTATACATATATATAAAGAACAGTATAGTTAAACCACATAATGTTTATGCATATAAATTTGTTTAAACATAAATATAGAATCATGCTAACATGATGATATAGTAATCATAAATAATTGAATGTTACCTTAAAGACGTTACCATAGATATACACCTTGATTTCCATGCTTTCCTGGATTCAATCCTGATCTGAGCTCCTAGTTATGCAACTACTTGGAGAACCTCTTTGATTTGATTTGATATTGAATAATGGGTCATTGATTTTAGGCCAAGGGAAGGGGTAGGAAGTGGTGGTTATGGCACATGTAAGGTAAAAGATTCGGTAACCTAACAAAGAAGGGGGTAAGGAAGTATTTATAATGAAACTAGGGAGAACTTTTCTCCTTAATTTTCTAATCTCACTTTTGCTTAGTTTTAACATTTTAAAACTTCAAAAAACCCCACTACCTATGGTCGGCCATTCATAGGGCAATTATGGGCCCTTAAACACTTCAAACTCGTTAATTAATTAATCATAATTAAATCCAATTAAAATGCGCATAGATTTTGTACAACGATTCGTACATATGTAACTTTTATATATGCATCCAATTAATTACTAATGACATCCAAAAATACTAATAACATCCAATACATTAAATAAATCAATAATTAATATTTCATAAATATTAATTAAATTAATTAACTTATTACAATTAAATCAATTAAATTGTGAGGTATTTTGGAGAATCCATCAATGCGGTTGTGTGACTATCAGGTGCAAATTCAGTCAGCAATTAATATCAAACAATTCGAATATTAACGTTCACACGTCACCTTAGGTAGTGGTGTGATAGTATGACCTAATTTATTTCTTACATAACTTTTTGGTAAAATTAATTTTTACTATTTTAAGCGATAATCTGTAGTAACGATTATTCACTTGAATTCTCTTCGTCAGAACTATATCACTTTAGGACTTATCGAATTTTGTTTTGGTTAAAATTCTAATATCGTCCACATTCAACTTGTTTACTAAAAAAATCATTGGTTCAATAATAATAATAATGATTAAATGTACTGCTCTGGCAAGAGACTTTACTTTGAGCTAACTATAGTTGACCGTGATACTAACCTCATATAACAGAAGAGACGAATGCTTTATTGAATAGTGTTTCACTCCTAATTCTTCAACTTAGACCCAAGTATAGTCATCTAATGGATGTCATTCCACGATTTAACTATAATTAAAGTGGAGCATCCACATTGAAGTTCAACGACATTCTCAAAGAAAACCTTGTAATATTGTCACTTCAAGATTCTCTGTTTGACCTAAGTTATATTAACCAATAAAAACCTCTCAAGTGAGCATTCCATAGTTACACAATAACTATCGGTACATAAACCCTTGGTTCCCCCAACAGCCATGAGAAAGTAATACACTGTCAAACATATAGAGAGCGTTATGCACTCTGGTCTTAACGGATGTATCAATATCTTGTTTCGAAACATCTTGACTAGGAATATTTAAAATTATATGTTAGTTTTAATATGATAAATTTCTCATTATTACAACACTTTGTAATTACTATCACATAACATAATATTTGACGATTTTCTATTTAATATACTTAAATTAAACAACTAATTAACATAACACAATATGATAAGTATATAATAGGAAGAAAAACACCTTTTATTTCGAACAAGATTTTTATTACGAAGTTAATAATTTACAGAATTTCCCCTAGGGCGTACCCCTAACTCTATCAATTGTTTCATATGAAGATGAGCAAAGGAACTCCCATCTAATAGTAATGGGTACATAGAGAGACTGGCTGAGTTGGGCACGACTATGGGTGTAAAACGGTTGGACTGGACCAAACAAAGGGGTGTTCAGTTTTTGTCCTATAAGAAATTTTGATGGGCATGGACAGAACAAGGATTTAGCTTGGACTCCTCTCGAACAATCCGGACAATGGACAGACGATAGAAAAATCATCGGACGGCTCGGACAAACATGATTTCATAGATTTTCCCTTGTCCTAATTGAAAATCAAATAGATGCGGATGGACATTTTTCAATCTTGGACTTGAGCAGACATCGAGTAGTCAAACAAAATTAATTGTCCTAGGCACGACTCTCAACATAGAGTTATAAACTGACTTAATTCTTGGATTATGGACTTCACGATTTGATCCATTCATATTGAATTTTAATATGAATTCGCTAAAGTGTATTGTTGTGGATCTCCATCATATGTTAAAGACAACCGAGGGTACCTGTACGAAAGAAACAAATGCGGTACTCATAGTCAGGGGCTTCGAATGGTTCAAAGAAGAGGAATGTAGGCCGATGGGCAGCATGATAGAAGCTAAGGCCAAAGAATAAAAGGGTGAATGTCGCCATTTCTTTAAGAAGGGACACTAAAAGTGGAACTGTCCGAATTAACTAACAATGCTCAAGAGGAAGGAACCCAGTTTCTTTATTGAAGATATTTTTCTTGAAAATTGTTTCTCTATAATTGTTAAATCTTGGGTTCGGATATTGGATCTGAACATCATATATGTAACTCGTTACAAGGATCTAGAAGCAAGAGTCCATAGCAAGTGGGACCATAGAATTGCAAGTTGCAAATGGAGCTGCTATAACTGCCATAATAGTAGGAGATTATCGTGTGAAGCTTACTAATGGACATGATTTAGTTTTATATAATTATTATTTTTATCGAACTTTGTTAGTGAAATAATCTTTGTTTCCCATTTGACATAAAACTGTTATAGTTTTACTTGTAGTGATAATGCTTTGAATATTTTTCATGACAATAAAATTATGTGCTTTGATACTCTTAAAAATGGCATTACATACTTACATATAGTTATGTGTTTGCCATTGAATATAATAATGCATATAAAATAAAATGATGGTAACTTTTGGCATGTAAACTAGGCTATATAAGTAAGAAACGATTGAATAAATTAAGAAACCAAAGTTTTCTACCCTCATTTGATTGTGGATCATTTGACACTTTTACATCGTGTGTTAAAGGTAAAATGGCCAAGTACCCATTCAATAGAAGCAATGTAAATGTTGATGAACTCCTAGGACTAGTACTTATAGATGAATTAAAGGAACCCAGTCTATTTCATAGCGGGTGAAATGAATGAATTTCAATTTTCCCCTCTGTTTGGAACTTAATGGGACTATGAAGTCTATAAACAAACAGTAGATCCGATCCATCTAATTAAATAAAATAATAATTTATTTATAATTATATTACTTTTATTAATTATTCATATTAATTAATTCAATTAAATGTTTATTCAAAGATATCAAATATATATATTCAATAACATGACATTGCAGTATAATGAAGCATAAACATGTATATAACTATGCATACACATATAAATATTGAGATTTATATTTGTTGCATATACATATATTAGACTTATATATGCATATGATAATTTTATATGAATATCGCAAATATAAACACCTAAGAGAGAGAGAGTGTGTGTGTTTAAATATACTATAATATGTATATTGTTTGTATATAGATATTTATAGTATTATATATATATATATATAGTCTAGACATATATGTGATATCTATATTGCCACTAACATGTATATGTATATGTGTGTATGCATGTATGCATATATATATATATATATATGTGTGTGCATGTGTGTGCGTGTGTATGAAAAAACAAATCTTATAGTAAAAATCAAATATCTTCAAAATAGGAGAATACTTAGTGTTTAAGAAAAGATGGGAATGAAAACATATATATTAGATCTAGATCTAATTAAATGAGGATCTAAAGAGGAAAGAGAAAAATGTGATACATTTAATTTATTCCACCTTCCTCTTTTACAAACACCCAATCGATACTGTATTCAATCTCTATATGAAAAATGATTATATACTTATCAATAATCAGAATTATCTTAGCTTTAATATTTCAGTTCTGAATATCACAGAAACACATATGTAAACAAGGTTGTTATAAAGCATTGTCATAATTAATATATTTCTCAACAACGTGATTAATTAATAAAAACGTCATTCCATATATACACACACACACATATGTATACATACATATATACATATACATACATACATACATACATACATACATATATATGTATTATAATTTAAATTTTAAGTTTTAAATACATATATTTGATTAAGAAATAAAACAATGTATACATTAGGTTGAAATAAAATTGACTTAACCAAAAGATATAACTTAATATTATTTTACTAATTGAATATCATAAGGTTGAATATATGTGTGTGTGCGTGTGTACACATATAATTCAATTATTTGAATATCAAATCAATAATTACAAATGAATTAAATTATGAGAACATTTGTAAATCTTATTATAGGAAAATCAAAATTTACATCAACAAATAGTTTTAGATCCAATGAACTTAACAAAACACAAATTTAAAATCATGCATAAAATTGGTTTTATGTTTAAATGATAATAGACGAATAGTTTCAAATCAAATCCTATAAGTGGCAATAAGATAAACATATATATGAATTTGGTTTATGTTAAGAGAGTTTGCCCTTTGTAACACCTTGATTTGTAAATCGTCTCCTAGAATGCTTAATTCACCACCCGACCTTGCTATAATAGAATGAACCACCTTATTTTTATTTTATTTGAAGAAATTTTTTTGGCCTTAGAATAATGGAGGTGGCGGCCATAAAAGAATGAGCAGGAAGGAGAAAACAGAATTAAAATGAAATGAATAAGGGTATTTTGTTTTAAGGGGAGAATAAAAACCTTTCTCATTCTCTCTTTAAAACTTCCTCTTTTAATTCCTTAATTAATTCTAGAAAATTAGATCTCATCCAAATCCCATTCTTTCTCTCTAGTGTTCCTTGCCATATCTTTCCATCATATGGAACAGTATTTCCAAAAACTTATTAAGTAATTAACTATATTTAAAACCGTTTAAATATATACGGACGTTGTTTATCGATATGTGTTTATATAACTATTATATACTGTAACGACTTGGAATTTCGAACACTTCGTATTTAAATATCTAAATTATTTAAATATTTGAATCTTGGATTAAGTGTTATTAAATTGATTTAGTAACCTATTAATCCCATTTTAAATCATAACTATTGATGGTAAACTTGTTCTGGAAAAATGTTTACATAAATAGTTACTTTGAAGAAATATCGATAAACAGCCTTTTACTCGTCAGAAGTTGTTCAAACTTTCTTTTGCATACACTTATTTGCTTAGAAAATCATTCAAATGAAAAAAAATATTTTATCATTTATGGAAATAGATTTTCTGATATGTCATGGGTGATGTAATGGGTGATATTTTTAAAATGAGCTTTTAAGGAAAGTCTTAAGTGTTAATTAAGATATGTAAAGGTAGCATGGAGAGGGAGGCTTCTTTGACACCTTTCATGGAAGGAAGACAGTGGTATTGATTTTTTTACAAACCTATAAATACATCCTTAAGGGTTTCATAATTTACAAAAGCTTGAAATGTAATAAAAAATTGGGAATGGTGGAAGTGGATTAGCACTAATCAACTTTGTTCTTCACTAACTTTCTCTAATTAACTCAAATCTTCTCCAAACTCTATGTAACAACCTTGTATTTTGTAATTATTTTAAATTGAATTTCCTGATTTAAAAACTTTATTTTATTTATTAAATGGAAAATTTTGTTATTTTAAATATTAATTATGATTTGTATGTGAATTATAATCCCAAACATGAATAAATAGAGTATTTTCCAAAACTGTGAATTTTGGTCAATATGTTCAAATCTTGACTTTTAATTTAAAATTTTAAAAGTTTGAATTTTTGAATTTTATCTTTTATTATGAAAGTAAATAAAATTTCAATTATACAGCTTTTCGTTTCGTTGAAATCTGATTTATATTGTGAAAGTTATGCCTTTTACACTATTGGATGTAATTTGTTGTATTTAACAAAATTGTTATTTTAATTTTATATAAATAATATTTTTGTTTGTTATGTCATGTTCTAATGTATGTTTACAAGTGTAAAATGATGTTATGTATCTATTTTAGTTTTAAAAACATTTTAATAGTGTAATTGAAATTTTCTAATGTCAGTTGTCTTTTGTTTACAATTTTTAATTTCTAGTTTCAATTAATTAAAGTAATTCTTTATTTATCTTTTTATTTTATTAAGAATTTATTTTATTTTCATTTACACTTTATTTTTTTCAGCATTTATTTTATTTTACTAGAATTTTTATTGGATTAGAAGTAAAGTTATAATTTTTCCAAAGTTAATGGTAGTTTGTTTGTAATTTCTAAGTCTCGTTTTAAATTAATAAACTATTTCTTTAATTCTTTTTCTATTTATCCAAAATTATTTATTTATTTCAGTTTATTTTATTTTGTTTTCTTTTTCTAATGCATTTAATGAAAATTTATTTTTTTATTTGATTTAATAGAAATGGAAATTTGAAGGGACTAAAAAGCTTTATAACATGTGACTTTTCGGCTGCTAGTCTTTTCATCTTCTTTGTCTTTTCATTTACTTTGCTTGGCCGTACACTATCTGATCTTTAGCCGTGAGTTTATATTTGTAATTCACGTGAGAGACTATCCTTCTCACTCCATTTTCACGGCAAAAGCATTTGGGTAATGACCTCCCATTTTCTTCTACTTTTTCTTCATTTTCCCTTTTGAATTTTCAATGTTTTGACCATGACTTATCCTTGCCATGCTCCACCATAGCCTCCACCACCTCCTCCTCTTCACCATCAACCACCTATCGCCTCCTCCTCCTCTGACTTGGCCTGGCCCTGCACTTCCCTTTGTCAAAAACTCCAAACAAACATGCAAAACTCCTTAGAAAACATGCCTAGCCACCAATACTTCAACAACATCACCTTAGGTTGCATTGGCCGCCTCCTATTGCTCCACCACCACCATGTTATGACCCTGACCATCAGCCTTAGCCACTGTCCAGATCTGACCTGACCTGTAGCAGCCCCTAACCGAGCCATAGATCCATGTAGCTGAGCCAAATAGTGAACACAAACTCCTCCATTTTGCCTTGACCACTTGTATTCCTCCTATGTAACTCCTACCCACTTCATCACCTTGTAGCCGTGCCTCCATAGACTCAAACCCGAGCAAAAGCATGTCCAAACCCGAGCCAAATCAATCCCTAGGCCGAGCATGTGATGGTAGAAAGCATGGCAAAAGCTATTGTGTTCATATTGCTTTTTATTTCAAAGTTAATCCAATTCAATGTTGTATTGAATTTATATTAATATTTGGTTTTGTTTATGGGTTGTGACAAGATCTTTAGCTTGGTTCTCTTCCACCTGAATCTATAGTCTTGTTATCGTGCCTTCTGGAATTCGTTTGTGTCATTTGATTTGATAACTCCAGCATAAAAAGGTGAGTAATCACACCTGACATTCATACTTATATTATTGTGAATTGATAGCAAGTGAAAGTGTAGAAATTATTATATCATGTTATACCTGCCTGTGATGCAAATTATATGATGTTAAACCCTGTTATTAACTTGTCACATCATCTGTTATTTTATTTTATTTCACTGTTTATTTATATTCTGTTCTCACACTGCAAGTTCCCTGTAGAATAGAATCACTATGGGTTGAAATGATACATACCCGAACGGACTTTAGAATAGGGAAAGATCGTCATGGGCTGAAATGATAAGCCTGGGCGACTTTTATTTAACTTGGGATTGCGGGTTTGAAATGATAGAACCTGGACTTTTCTTTGTAAATTATGGATTGAAATGATATATTATCCGTATCACTTGACCTAGGTTAGAAAATATTATACAAACCCGTGGTTATTTTATATATTTTTCTGGAAGTTTTAAGTATTTAAAAAAATGTAAATTTTGATACTGAGATTTAAATTTGGTTTTTAAAATGATTTAATAAAGTGAAAATGATTTTTCTATGTGTTAGATATGTTAATAAATGAATGGAAAAATTGTGATTTTCAACATAACTTAATTTGGAAATTTGTGATTTGATTTTTAATGAAAGTTTAAGTTAATTAAATAAAAATGGAAATTAAGTTTTATTTATGAAATGAAATTTAAATTTAAGTGTAAAGAGAAATTGTTAAAAATGAAAAGAATAAGAAAATGGTACACTCGGATTAATTTTTGTAAAATTGGATTTTTTTTCCTAAAAATTCACTTTATAAAAATCATAAGTTAAAGGTATTTAAATGAACATTTTGAAGTGGGAAAATATGATTTTTATATGTAAAAAATGATTAAATTGAATTTATTTATGGCTGGAATTTTATTTAAAATCTGGTAATTCTTTTAATAGCACTTCAGAAATGCCATCGTTTCTGAATTTAACCTAAAAACTGAACTAATAGAATCTGCAGCACTTTGTAAGTGCTGTGGTTGATACAAATGAACTAAAGACTAAAATTGACTAAGGGCTATTACAGCAGTTTTGTGAATGTTGTAGTTGCAGAATTGAACTAAAACTTGAAATTTAAACCTGAACTATTACAACAGTTTTGTAAATGTTGGCTTTTTTGAATTGAACTATTTTTCAACTAAACCTGAACTATTACAGCAGTTTTTAAATGCCGTCTTTGCTGAATTAAATTGTTTCAAATGTAACTTACCGTAGCATTTTCTAAGTGCTGCGAAAGTTGAAATTTAAATTGTTTGAAGTATTTAAGTGAATAAATGAGCTCAGAAAAGGCTAAATTTTTGGGAATTGAATATTTGATTTGTACGTATAATGACTTCATATTTAAATGGTGTAAATGAATTATTTTGATTTGAATATAAACCACTTTTAAATTTATGAGTTTAACACAATGTTTGAAATTGGTATAATTGAATGAATGAACTTAAAATGTTATAACTTTGGTAATGAATATAAATTTAGAAGTATTATGATTTTTTCTAAGTATTATGAGGTCCTTATGACAATATTTCAAGTGAAGGTTTGGTTTCAGAATTGTTATGACTTTGAAAGTGCTATGGTTTGGAAATGAAATTAATTGGAACTGTATTTAATTAGGAATTGTCTTTAAATATATATTAATTTGAAACTTGTTGAAATTGAAGATTCAAGGATATGACTTTATAAGGTGGTTTGGTTTAATATGATTTAAAAGAATATTTCAAGTTAAATAAATTGAAAGAAATATATTAATTTAGTTTGGAATTTAAATGATATATTTTTGCTTTGATTTTTGAAATGGAAATGATATATTATTGAATTGGTTTTGAAATGGAAATGATATATTGTTGAATTGGTTTTGAAATGGATATGTTTGAGTTTGAAAGTATGTATTTTGATTTGAAATATAAACTGTTTTTAAAATTTATAACCACGGGTTATAATAACAATTGGTTGTTAAAGAGACTGTGATCAGATATGGACATACTCTCTGTCGATTCCGAAAACCACTTTAACAACTGTGTACGCGGTGGAGTTTCCAGAATGAAGTAGGATGGCAGCGACGATTCTAAAGGTATATACGTGGACCCAACTCCCGTGAGTTGGCATAAGGTGGCTAAAACAGGAGCGATTGACGAGCCAATGAGGTAGCACGTATGATCGGACACACTTATTTGTTACCATTCTATTACTTTGTGATTGATTGGGTGCACCCCTTGATTTGGGAGTGTTGTTTGAGGTGGGCGGTAGTGGCTGCTATGCGTCACCACCAGTCCGGATGCGTAATTGGTATATCTACCCTGGCATTGCCTTGTGTGCCGTGTCACCTACCATATCGAGCTTTACTACGAGTTTCTATTTGTGTCGTACCTATGGAGTATCTTCTCATAGCCTTTCGAGGTATGCAGGTACTTTGTAGACTATTGGCACTATTTCGTGTTAAGGGGAATATTGGGTCACTCCTTAATGTTATTTAAAAGTATGTTTATTGTATGATTAGACATTATTATAATAGCGAATATTACTACATAGTAAATAGTTTAACGGATCCTTAGAGGATGGGTGATCCCAAGCATCCTTTAAGTTACTTGTACCCTTATTATAGTTCACTTGAGTTGGTTTACATTGTATAAGTATGTATGTCCTGACTCAAGTGTTTTGTGTTTTGCTTTACGCTCGGGTCAGACTGAGTGATACAGCATTAGAGACTCACCATTGGAGCTGGAGTATTTCTTTGAAGAACCATATATCTATTCATTTTGTTATCCAGTTGATTCCAATTGTATTCTGAGTTGTACCAGATTTTCATACCGTTACTCATGTTGTATCTTAGTATTCCTATTGTATCTTACTTAACTCTGATGTATTTATATAGTAGCTTCATGAACTACTATTTCTTTGTTTCCGCTGCATTATTTTACTCTGTGTCTGTGATTTGTGATTATTTATTTACCGTATATCTGAGTTTTGCCAAATATAAATTAACAATTCGGTATTTTGAATTATTCAAGTCAGACATGTGTGGTTTTATTGTCGATTTGAATGGTCCAAAATATTGGGTCGTTACAGTTAGTATCAGAGCTCTGGTTTTAGGCAAACTTAGTATATAGAGTAAAATTTAATTACAGAGTCACCTTCGTTCGAACTTGAATTCCTTCTTCTTCGATTCGGTTTCCTTTGAATTTTGGAACGTTCCCTTCGGTTCCAAGTCCATTCCTGTCCTCCCCTATTCGTGTCTTCTTGATTCTGGAGTATCTCGTAACTCCACTTCGAATGATCTCTGTAATAAATCGGCGGTCTCACCAACCTCTGAATGACTTGTAAAGGGGTGAAACTTCTTTACAAAAAGCATTGATTCACCGAAGACTTCTGTATCCTTGGTTTACGATGCAACTATCTTTTCCTATGCCCGAATTCTATCTCTTCAGATCGAATGTAGATTTACCCTAGAAAATCCACAACGATCTTTTTCGTTAAGTCACGGTTGACCAGGTTAAGGTTACCCGCGATTTATATAGGCTTATCCATACTCCCTATTCTGTTGTTTAATCATCTTACCTTTTGTCTCCAACTTATATTCAAATCAGAGTTCTCTTTGATTTGAGTCCATCAAATCTGAATCCCTATCCTTATTCAGAAAATTAATCTTGTATTTGAAAATTTATATTTTATAAATGTTTTATATATTGTGTTGTTTGAGTTGTTGATGTTGATTTGGGTTTCCGATCGGTTCGTCTGATCAACGCTATCGATAGGATCTCCAAAACACTTGAATAGAGCAAACTGACACAATATGGTTTTTAAATTTAGTAGATGGTAATCATTGGTTTTAGTTTCATATCTAAATAATTAAACATGGTTATAAATTAATTTGGAAATTTAAATGGATTTAAATCAAGAATGTGAGAATTTAATTTTTGATATTTCGAACTTTGTTTTGAAAGTTTTAAATGGATATATTATTTAAAAGTATTTCTAGTAGAAATTGTTTCAAAGGATTTTTAATTTGTAAATCAGTGCTCTTTTCTTTGTCGCTGGAAAATAATTTCGGTGATGACTGCAGCATCATCGACATTCATTTTCGAGTTTTGAAGTGAAGAGACCATTATGTAGTTTTGCTATAGTTTTGCTTTGAAAATTAAATTAATTTGAATCTCTAAGTATGACTTGATTATAATATATATGGATATATGATTTAAATTTGATTTGATATATATTGTGTATGTATATATATATTTATTTATTTCTAAATAGTTTGAAGTTAATCGAAAATTTAATTCTTAAATTTTATCTTAAAAGATAATTTCAATTATAAAAGGAAATCAAGGTTTGAATAAATATGTAAACTTGAATGAATTGAAATTGGAGAATTTATTTGTATAATACTCAATTACATTCCAATATAACTTACCCAAATTATTCAGAAGTTAAATATGTAATTGGAAAACATACAATATAAAGAGGATTTTATAAATAAAATTTGAGTGGTTATAATAAATGTTATACACTTAAATTTTATTTATAAAGGATAAATAGAGGTAAATAGAATAAAAAGGTTAATTGAATAATTTACAATATAATGATATTTAAAGGAATTTATAAATAAATTAGAATAGTTATAATAAGTGAAATAAACTTAATATATAGGATTTGATATATTAAGTGGAATAAATTTAATAATAATTTGGAATAAAGAAGAATGAAATTTAATGAATAAAGATGAAATATAATAAATGATCGTTCAAATTCATGACTTTATAGATTGTTGATTTGATAATGAGATGATGAGATTTAAATTAATTAAGATTTATTTAACTTAAGTGAAATCAAATGGATGAAATTAATTATAAATGTAAGTTGAAATTTTCATGGTTTTAAATTTATTATCTTATTCTGTTTTCCAATCTATTTTCTTTCTGGTTGTTTCCATTCTCCTACCTTCTAAGTAGGAAATCAAATTCGAATTGGTTAGCCTTGGAGCTACTGTTCTCTTTCAGCTTGATCTTGCCTATGATTTTCACCAACTTAGGGTTGCTGAGGAAAGTATTCCCGAGACTGCTTTCCGTACTAAGAACGGTTTTTCTATGAATAGTTAGCCATGCCTTTTTGTTTGACTAATGCTCATGCTCTCTTTGTTGATTTGATAAATCGTGTTTTCTTATTGTGCTAAATAAGTTTGTTCTAGTCTTTCTTTCTTTCTCTTTTTCCTTCATCATTTAACTTTTCTATCTCTTCTGTGGTTCTTACTTCTCCCTATTCTGAATCTGAGCACTGCTTACCATCCACAGACTGACGGTCAAACAGAAAGGGTGAATCAGATTCTCGATGATCTTTTTCATGCTTGTGTTCTTAATTCTGGAGGATCTTGGGAAGATCATCTCCACCTTATTAAACTTACCTATAACAACAGTTATTAGGTATAATTTCAATCTACTTGTCATCTTGTCTTAATCCTATTTCATTCTATCCTTTTCTACGTTTTCCCGTACCTTATTCCTTTTCGGGGACGAAAAGTTTTGAGTGGGGGAGAGTGTAACAACCCTGTATTTTGAATTATTTTAAATTGAATTTCCTGATTTAAAAACTTTATTTTATTTATTAAATGGAAAATTTTGTTATTTTAAATATTAATTATGATTTGTATGTGAATTATAATCCCAAACATGAATAAATAGAGTATTTTCCAGAATTGTGAATTTTGGTCAATATGTTCAAACTTTGACTTTTAATTTAAAAATTTAAAAGCTTGAATTTTTGAATTTTATCTTTATTATGAAATTAAATAAAATTTCAAGTATACTGCTTTTCGTTTCGTTGAAATTAGATTTATATTGTGAAAGTTATGCCTTTTACACTATTGGATGTAATTTGTTGTATTTAACAAAATTGTTATTTTAATTTTATATAAATAATATTTTTGTTTGTTATGTCATGTTCTAATGTATGTTTACAAGTGTAACATGATGTTATGTATCTATTTTAGTTTTAAAAACCTTTTAATAGTGTAATTGAAATTTTCTAATGTCACTTGTCTTTTGTTTACAATTTTTAATTTCTAGTTTCAATTAATTAAAGTAATTCTTTATTTATCTTTTTATTTTCTTAAGAATTTGTTTTATTTTCATTTACACTTTATTTTGTTCAGCATTTATTTTATTTTACTTGACTTTTTATTGGATTAGAAGTAAAGTTATAATTTTTCCAAAGTTAATGGTAGTTTGTTTGTAATTTCTAAGTCTCGTTTTAAATTAATAAACTATTTCTTTAATTCTTTTTCTATTTTTCCTAAAATTATTTATTGTTTCAGTTTATTTTATTTTGTTTATTTTTTCTAATGCATTTACTGAAATTTTATTTGTTTTATTTGATTTAATAGAAATGGAAATTTGAAGGGACTAAAAAGCTTTATAACGTGTGACTTTTCGGCTGCTAGTCTTTTCATCTTCTTTGTCTTTTCATTTACTTTGCTTGGCCGTACACTACCTGATCTTTAGCCATGAGTTTTTATTTGTAATTCACATGAGAGACTATCCTCCTCACTCCATTTTCACGGCAAAATCATTTGGGTAATGGCCTCCCATTTTCTTCTACTTTTTCTTCATTTTCCCTTTTGAATTTTCAATGTTTTGACCATGACTTATCCTTGCCATGCTCCACCATAGCCTCCACCACCTCCTCCTCTTCACCATCAACGACCTATCGCCTCCTCCTCCTCTGACTTGGCCTGGCCATGCACTTCCCTTTGACAAAACTTCCAAACAAACATGTAAAACTCCTTAGAAAACATGCCTAGCCACCAATACTTCAACAACATCACCTTAGGTTGCATTGGCCGCCTCCTATTGCTCCACCACCACCATGTTATGACCCTGACCATCAGCCTTAGCCACTGTCCAGATCTGACCTGACCTGTAGCAGCCCCTAACCGAGCCATAGATCCATTTAGCTGAGCCAAATAGCGAACACAAACTCCTCCATTTTGCCTTGACCACTTGTATTCCTCCTATGTAACTCCTACCCACTTCATCACCTTGTAGCCGTGCCTCCATAGACTCAAACCCGAGCCAAAGCATGTCCAAACCCGAGCCAAAACAATCCCTAGGACGAGCATGTGATGGTAGAAAGCATGGCAAAAGCTATTGTGTTCATATTGCTTTTTATTTCAAAGTTAATCCAATTCAATGTTGTATTGAATTTATATTAATATTTGATTTTGTTTATGGGTTGTGACAAGATCTTTAGCTTGGTTCTCTTCCACCTGAATCTATAGTCTTGTCATCGTGCCTTCTGGAATTCGTTTGTGTCATTTGATTTGATAACTCCAACATAAAAAGGTGAGTAATCACACCTGACATTCATACTTATATCATTGTGAATTGATAGCAAGTGAAAGTGTAGAAATTATTATATCATGTTATACCTGCCTGTGATGTAAATTATATGACGTTAAACCCTGTTATTAACTTGTCACATCATCTGTTATTTTATTTTATTTTACTGCTTATTTATATTCTGTTCTCACACTGCAAGTTCCCTGTAGAATAGAATCACTATGGGTTGAAATGATACATACCCGAACGGACTTTAGAATAGGGAAAGATCGTTATGGGCTGAAATGATAAGCTTGAGAGACTTTTATTTATTTTTATTTAACTTGGGATTGCGGGTTTGAAATGATAGAACCCGGACTTTTCTTTGTAAATTACGGATTGAAATGATATATTATCCGTATCACTTGACCTAGGTTAGAAAATATTATACAAACCCGTGGTTATTTTATATATTTTTTTGGAAGTTTTAAGTATTTAAAAAAATGTAAATTTTGATATTTTGATTTAAATTTGGTTTTTAAAATGATTTAATAAAGTGAAAATGATTTTTCTATGTGTTAAATATGTTAATAAATGAATCGAAAAATTGTGATTTTCAACATAACTTAATTTGGAAATTTGTGATTTGATTTTTAATGAAAGTTTAAGTTAATTAAATAAAAATGGAAATTAAGTTTTATTTATGAAATGAAATTTAAATTTAAGTGTAAAGAGAAATTGTTAATGAAAAGAATAAGAAAATGGTACACTCGGATTAATTTTTGTAAAATTGGATTTTTTTGTAAAAATTCACTTTATAAAAATCATAAGTTAAAGGTATTTAAATGAACATTTTGAAGTGGGAAAATATGATTTTTATATGTAAAAAATGATTAAATTGAAGTTTATTTATGGCTGGAATTTTATTTAAAATCTGGAAATTCTTTTAGTAGCACTTCAGAAATGCTATTCAGAAATGCTATCGTTTCTGAATTTAACCTAAAATCTGAACTAATAGAATCTGCAGCACTTTGTAAGTGCTGTGGTTGATACAAATGAACTAAAGGCTAAAATTGACTAAGGGCTATTACAGCAGTTTTGTGAATGTTGTAGTTGCAGAATTGAACTAAAACTTGAAATTTAAACCTGAACTATTACAGTAGTTTTGTAAATGCTGTCTTTTCTGAATTGAACTATTTTTCAACTAAACCTGAACTATTACAGCAGTTTTTAAATGCCGTCTTTGCTGAATTGAATTGTTTCAAATGTAACTTACCGTAGCATTTTCTAAGTGCTGCGAAAGCTGAAGTTTAAATTGTTTGAAGTATTTAAGTGAATAAATGAGCTCAGAAAAGGCTAAATTTTTGGGAATTGAATAATGACTTCATATTTAAATGGTGTAAATGAATTATTTTGATTTGAATATAAACCACTTTGAAATTTATGAGTTTAATACAATGTTTGAAATTGGTATAATTGAATGAATGAACTTAAAATGTTATAACTTTGGTAATGAATATAAATTTAGAAGTTTTATGATTTTTTCTAAGTATTATGAGGTCCTAATGACAATATTTCAAGTGTTATGATTTCCAAGTATTTTGATTTCAAAAAGTTTGGTTTCAGAATTGTTATGACTTTGAAAGTACTATGGTTTGGAAATGAAATTAATTGGAACTGTATTTAATTAAGAATTGTCTTTAAATATATATTAATTTGAAACTTGTTGAAATTGAAGATTCAAGGATATGACTTTATAAGGTGGTTCGGTTTAATATGATTTAAAAGAATATTTCAAGTTAAATAAATTGAAAGAACTATATCGATTTAGTTTGGAATTTAAATGATATATTTATGCTTTGATTTTTGAAATGGAAATGATATATTATTGAATTTGTTTTGAAATGGAAATGATATATTGTTGAATTGGTTTTGAAATGGATATGTTTGGGTTTGAAAGTATGTATTATTTTGAAATAAATGATATGATTTTGAAATGGTTTAAAGGATGTATTTTGATTTGAAATATAAACTGTTTTTAAAATTTATAACCATGGGTTATAATAACGATTGGTTGTTAAAGAGACCGGGATCGGATATGGACATACTCTCTATCGATTCCGAAAACCACTTTAACAACTGTGTACGCGGTGGAGTTTCCAGAATGAAGTAGGATGGTGGCGACGATTCTAAAGGTATATACTTGGACCCAACTCCCGTGAGTTGGCATAAGGTGGCTAAAACAGGGGCGATTGACGGGCCAATGAGGTAGCACCTCTGATCGAACACACTTCTTTGATACCATTCTATTACTTTGTGATTGATTGGGTGCACCCCTTGATTTGGGAGTGTTGTTCGAGGTGGGCCGTAGTGGCTGTTATGCGTCACCACCTGTCCGGATGCGTAATTGGTATATCTACCCTGGCATTGCCTTGTGTGCCGTGTCACCTACCATATCGAGCTTTACTACGAGTTTCTATTTGTGTCGTACCTATGGAGTATCTTCTCATAGCCTTTCGAGGTATGCAGGTATTGTGTAGACTATTGGCACTATTTCGTGTTAAGGGGAATATTGGGTCACTCCTTAATGCTATTTAAAAGTATGTTTATTTTATGATTAGACATTATTATAATAGCGAATATTACTACATAGTAAATAGTTTAACGGATCCTTAGAGGATGGGCGATCCCAAGCATCCTTTAAGTTACTTGTACCTTTATTATAGTTCACTTGAGTTTGTTTACATTGTATAAGTATGTATGTCCTGACTCGAGTGTTTTGTGTTTTGCTTTACGCTCGGGTCAGACTGAGTGATACAGCATTAGAGACTCACCTTTGGAGCTGGAGTTTTGCTTTGAAGAACTAGATATCTATTCATTTTGTTATCTAGTTGATTCCAGTTGTATTCTGAGTTGTACCTGATTTTCATACTGTTACTCCTGTTGTATCTTGGTATTCTTATTGTATCTTACTTAACTGTGATGTATTTATATAGTAGCTTCATGAACTACTATTTCTTTGTTTCTGCTGCATTATTTTACTCTGTGTTTGTGATCTGTGATTATTTATTTACTTTATATTATGAGTTTTGCCAAATATAAATTAACAATTCGGTATTTTGAATTATTCAAGTCAGACATGTGTGGTTTTATTGTCGATTTGAATGGTCCAAAATATCGGGTCGTTACACTCTACCAAACTTTCCCTAAAACCTTAGAACACCTTAGGAAGATTAGATCTAAAGTCAAAGTGGTAGAAAAGTGAAGAGAAGGGGGATCTAGCTTGGGCTGTGAGCATTAAAGGAGGAGGAGAGCTTGGTTTTGTGATTTTGGTGCTAAAGGCCGGATCTATATATGTTTGAAGATGGTAGGAAGTGTTCTTGATTTTGGTTGTGCTTGAGCATGTGTTTAGATTGGATCCGAGTGAGTTATCTCACTATCTTTTTTGTATATATTGTGTATATATGTTGTGTGCTTGAAATATAAAGTTAAAGTGACATCAACTAAGTAAAGTTATAAATTTTGGACCCCTCTTGCTTTTGAAAGCAAATGACAACTTTATATTGTATAACATCACTTCTACCCTGTGCAGTTAAAGCGCCCTGCCGCTCCATAGCGGATGACCCCTCTTGCTTGAGATATATCGAGGATATAGCAGGATATAGCGGATGACTTTAAAAAGAGGAATGATGAACATTCTACATTAAAAAGAGGAACAAGTATTACTTATTATTTCCCACCAAGAAAAACAAGTTATAATAAAGTAAAGATAAACAAAGTTGACACTTAAAAAGTTAGAACTAGTTATAATAACCAGCAGCGTATATCATTGTTACATCAACTTTGAAGTTACCATAAAAGTTAAAAGCAAGACATCAAGCAAAATGCTTATTTATAGGAAAGTGGGATATAGCGGAGCAAAAAAATCGAGGATATAGTGGATTATTGCCGCAATATCGGGGATAATAGCGGATCCGCTATATTAGGCCGCTTTATAGGAATATCGTTGCCCTAAAAGTCCGCTACAGGATATATCGGGGATATATCGGGGCAATATCGGGGAATTAACTCTACATTAGTTCTACCACCCTCTTAAACATGTGGTGTGGCATGACTAGATATTTAAATGGTTGTTTGATTTGTATGTTGAATTGAAGCATGTTTGAAAGTGTTTGAGGCAAGAATTGTTGCTATAAGTGCATTTCGATATCCCTTAGCTTTAACTTGTGTAAAATGAAGATTTATGAACTTAAGTTGGGATTATTTAATTTATTTGTTCTTGAAACAAATTTTGGTGTATTAAACAATAGTAAATAAATGGTTTGGAAAGTTACAGAAATTGTGAAACAAAATGGCTAAAGTTGAAGCAAAAATGTGGTTATAAATACACTTTGTAAATATAACTTGTTTTCGGGAATTTTTATAAATAAATTGGAAGATATTCTTAGAAGTTTCTTTCCATAGCTTTTAAGTATCCTAAGGGTATTACTTACTGTAACAATTTCAAGTCTTAAATCATTTGTTTAAGTAGTTGAAATTAGTTTCAAAGATCGGTTCTTTTCTATATTGTTCTTTGACAAGGACTTTTAACCGCATTTATAGATGCTATAGTAAGTCGCATGTGGTTTTTAGTTCTTAAAAATGATATTTAAATTTTTTATTTTTATCTAATCATTTTATAGATGTTTTAAAATTTATTTCTTAGTATTTTAAAGTTGGTTTGAAGTTTATGTATATTTTTAATATTTATATATGAATATTGGAAGTAAAGAGATTTTAAATTATAAAACATAGTTTTAATTATTTTCATCAAATTATAAATTAGTTATTTTTAATTAATATTTTACATATATATTTAAAACCTATTTATAAGAATTTTTAAAGTATTTATATATATAAAAGTTTTGAACAAGGTAATTGTTGACAAGAAAACTTGTCAACACCTCAAATTTCAAGTTGGAATATGAACAATACTTTCGATACCTCCTTTGGAATGAATGGAGATTGCTAAAGCTTTTAAGATAGGAAAGAGGTTATCTAAAACCTGTCTTAGGTAACTTTCGACACAGTCGAAAGGGTAATTTTTCTCTTGGCTAATCCTTTCGAATGGTTTGACTAAGAACTCTGTCGAAACCACCTCTTGACACAGACAAGGGGTTTTGGGTTAAGGACTTAACAGGCTCTGGAAATAGCCGAGTTGAGAAGGTTTTAATTCTTCAAAAGGAGTAACACTTGCTATCTTATAAATCTAAGCTATGGATTCTGAGATGTAAGAACTTGAAGGTTTCGACTATGTCGAAAGAGGGACCTTCCGATCAGTCTTACCGTAAGTTGACATATTATTGAAAAATAAGGAAATATGAGTAGCTAAGTGAGCAAGACTATCTCAATCCTCTTTTTATTAAGCTCAATTGTAGAAATTGACCAAACCCCAAATTTTATTTGAGAATTAGGGTTTACAACTTTAAGAAAAATACAAGTATGAAGTGGAAGAAATCAGACCCCTTACAACTGACCCCTGGGGTCATATTTATAAGTGCGGGTTGGGAGCTTTCGTCCCCAAGCTTTCGACGCGGTCGAAAGGTTAACCCCTCTGCTTTCGTGAAAGTCCACTGCGCCATACCTTTCGACTTGGTCGAAAGGGTTTTATTAATTCTTTTGTTACCGCTGGAGGTTGGACTTCCCTTTCTTGATTTGTTTCCTTTCGACTTCGTCGAAAGGAGTTGCTTGATAGCCTTTCGACCTTGTCGAAAGGTCTACTATTGCACTTTTGACTTGAATGCTGATGTGTCGAATGAGTTAACTTGGGCGCTAGCCTTCAACGCTGTCGAAACGTGCCTTCTTTTTGGCTTCGAGTGAGTCGGAACTCTTAAAAGGTTTTATTGTGAATGGTCTCTGTCGAAAGCCTCTGCCACAACAAATTCGGAACCTCATGCCTTTATGGTAATGGACGTGTAGTTCTTCTTTCTTAGGTGAGAGTGTCCCTAACCATTTCGAAAGGCTATATATGCTTTCGAAAGGGTTGAATTTGTTGAATACTTCTCTGGCGGAAGTGAATGAAGGCGAAACCAAGACGTTTCGAATGGTTTGGCGCAAAATGTAGAGTGTCTACTATCCATCGTGTAACGACCTGAATTTTCAACAATTTAAATAAGAATTTTAAAGAAGATTTTGTAATAAAATTTGGCAAGGAAAACTAGATATTTGAATGCATCCATTGAAATAAGGCCAAAAAAATTTATTTTATGTCAAAATTTGTTCGAAACTCGGTCAACACAGTTTTCGGTACGAATTATCATTTTGAAGTATAAATATTTTTACATAAAAATGATCTAGAAAATTTTCTAATTAAAATGTCAAAGTTCGTTCCGTCCATTTCCGACCTTTGTAGCTCCGTTTATCAAGAACTATCATTGTCGTTCAAATTCGAAGCGGTAACAGTGGCGACAGATGGAATTTTGTTACAAATGTCGTAACATAGATTTTAGTACATCGTTGGATTCGCTTCCGTTGTAAAAGGCCAAATGGTCGAGATAGCAGTCCGTGACCGTGCCCTAGAAAATATTTCATAGCATAATTGCTTTCATTCCTTTCGCAGCCAATTTTCAGTCTTTTCAATTCTTTCGCAGACATGTTGCGTGCGCATCCTAAAATATTAAATGCTGCATTTATTAGCCTCCGTGCACTTCTTCCTTCTATTTATACGTGCTGCTTTCTTATACTCCTTCTTATTTTATTGGTTTTGAGCATTGCTGGAGAGAATGAATACAGAGCATATATATATATATATTCTAAACTAAATCCACGTAACCCCCCTCCTCCATTTTCCTCTTCCCCCTTGCAGCCATTAGCTCCCGCCCATCGGCTCCACCAAGCACCGCCCGCACCTTCACCGAACCCAGTCACCCTTGCCAGCAACCTCCTCCACCAGCTTTGCCACCCTTCACCACCGCACCCTCCTTCCCCTCTGCCCTTAGCCCAGCACCCCACCCGAAAAACCACCCGCCACCGCATCTCGGCAGCAAATCCCTCCGCCCTAGTACACTTCACCCGAACCCCTGCTCCACCTGGCCGCACTCGCCACCTGCTCAACCGTACACCCTCCCTGCTGCCAACCCACCACCCTGCCATCGACCCACAACCCGAGCTCCATTCCGCCCAGACTTCGCTAAACCCACAACCTACCAACCTCACCCCACCAATAGCCTCCTCCACCCAAACCACCCAGCTCACCACCCTCCACCGGCCCAGCAACCCACCCGAAACCTGCACCCTGACCTTCCCCTGCCGAACACTAGCCTCAACAACCCCATCTGCTTCACAGAACCACCCCCAGCCGAACCACCTCGTCCTCGAACCCCCCTCCCAAGACCACTTCGTCGAACCCATATGCGACAACATTTTACAAAAGCACCAGTCGCATTCTCGCTTTAGTGCATGTGCACATATCCATATCGCCATCTCGCCGTGTCCATGCCTGTTTTTCTAATTCACGAAGGTTAGCGATTTTAAACTCATGACTAGAAATTTGCATTACAAGTACCCTATGATCTTATAAATAATTGGTTGGTAATTATGGTTGATATTGGAATTGGAAACCATGTATAGGCGACGCTGCAATATATGATTTCACTGACATAGTTTAAATTATTGATTGGGATCCCAATTGCATGTGAAACCGTTTAACTGTGGAAATTTTGAATATTAGTATGCTGATATACCTTGTCACCTTTATGTTATGCCATATGCATTGATTGGACACTGAAATTTGAACCGGGATATGGTTGAAATGATATATACCCAAAATTTAAATCACTTGGCCTAGGATAGAAAATTTAAATAATAAACACCGATTGGTCAAATGAAATTTATTTTGGATATTTAATTTTTAAATTCGAGATAAGGGAATAATGTGGAAATTTTAACGTAAGTTTATAATTTGGATTTTATGTTAAAGTTAATATTTAGTTTTGAAATCTATCAAGTTAAATTAGATTTTAAAATGAAATATCAGATGAATTGCTTTTAATTTTGAAATTGATTTTAAGTAGCTATGTTAAATATTAATGATATTTAAACTTGTTAAGTTGATTATCTGAAATTTAATGGAATTTGTTAATATTTTATATATAATTAAATTATTGAATACATATTTAATTTAATAAAAGGGAATTTTAAATTGAGTTTATTGAATTAAAATATATAAAGATTAAGTCAAAGTGTTTTAAATTAAAGTTTAATTAGAAGTGTTAAGTTAAGTAGTTAAGTAAATTAATTCAGAAATTTAATTAAATTGAATAGATAATAATAAAACTTTTGTATTTAAAGACTTAACTAACTTTGTTAAATTGAATAGTTATTCAACTTGGATAATTTTGTAAAAGTGAAATATTTTTTTAAAAATTGAATCTTTAGATTTTTAAATCCAAATTTATTTAAGTCAAATGGGAATATGTTGTTTGGAAATAATGGATACTTTGATTCAATAAAATAACCAATCGGTGTGAAAATGACGTTGGTTATTAAAGAGACCGGGACCGGATATGGACATACTCTATCGGAACCACTTTAATAACTGTATACGTGGAGTGATGGTCCAGAATGAATTGGTTGGTTTTGGCGTACGTTGCTAGATTCGAAGAAAGAGAACGATGATGGATAGACCTTGGCAATTGTGCCAATTTGAAATGACTAAAATAGGACGGCTTGACAGGGCCAAGCGGGCTAGCTTCCCCAAGCGGACACACTTCTACATATGAATATCCTTACTTCGTTTGTTGTTGGTGATCACCCTTTGATTATGAGAGTGTTGGACGCGGTAGGCGGTCATGGTTATGATGCGTTACTAATAGCCCTGCGGCCCGAACTAGTAGTATCCTACCTTGAGCATTGCCTCACGTGTCTTGTCATACTTTTATCCCTATACGAGACCACTACGATTTTGATTTAGTGTTGTCGTATCACGGCGCATCCCTATCCACCGACGGTTTACTGGTGTTTTATATGCAAATTGTACGATAATGCTTAAAAGCGTGTTAATGGGGATCAATGTAAAGCCTTAATGCTATTTTGATATTTTATATAACTGATAGACATTACATATATAGCGTATCCTACTATATATACAGATAGTTTGACGGATCCTTAAGAGATGCAAAATCCCGTAACATCTCTTGAGTTACTTTGTATATTTTACTTGAGTTGGAGTACTTACATTAGAACTTCTAGTCCTGACTCAAGTATATTATTTTACTTTATGCTTGGGTCGGCCTGAGTATTGCAGCGTGTGAGCAGTGCTTATTTTGGGAGCCGAAGACTTAGTCGAAGACTCCACTCTATCCAGTATTAGTTATCAATTTTCATTTTGATTTGTACCTGTAGACTCTTATGGATTTATAGTATTGTATAATTAAAGGCTGAACTCTGATGTATTTTGTTTAGTAGCTTCATGAGCTACTATGTATATTATTTATTTTCTGCCGCGAGATTCTATATTATTTTGTGTGTGATTCTGTGTTTGATTCTATTTTAAAACCGCAAATTAATAATCTGTCAAATTTGAACGACTTAAGTTGGACATGTGTGGTTTATTGTCAGCTTAAGTTGTTCGAAAAAGGCGGGTCGTCACACATTGCCTTCGAGTGGTGTTTTTTTGAGTACTTTGGATGCTGTTAACATGTTAGCCATTGCCTTTGAATGGTAGCCTCCGACCTTGTCGAAAGCTCTCTGTTGACACAGTCGAGACATCCTTTTGACCTACTCGAAAAGTACTGCTGGCACCACCACCTCCTTATTGGAAGCTATGTTTAACTAGATCATCTTGGTTCTTTCATATCTTTATCAATGCTATCATGTTCCTTCTTTCATACTTTTATTCCTAGGGATATTTTATGGATAACATTTAGCCCCTCCCTTTGTATGAAAGAAGCTTTTGTTCTTTAGGACAAAGACTCCAATGATTCTTTATCTTCACCTCCTGTAAAACAGTTAATAATCTTTATAAGAGTCATTCCTTATTATGAGACCTTAATGGACAATTTCTAAACTCATGGAGTCAAAGTTCCAAGTGTTATTTAGTAGCATTTTTGAATAAAGTATTCCAAAATATACAAGATTAAACTTCTTTTATTAAAAATGTGGAATAATATCACCTGATTTGCATATATTGACTTAAATAAATGAACCTTTGGATAGAGTCTACTATACACTCTAAATATTCCTTCCTTGAGTTAAGCCTCCTTTAAATTATAAGTATCAACCTTGTGCTTTCAGTCTTCTTCCTTCATCCCTTTAAGATAGCTTTATTTTCATCCTTATACCATTGGTTAAAAATTCTTATTTAATGAAAAAGTAGCAAGTAACTAAGTATTGATTTCATTTGGCGATATAAATATCTTGCATTGAAACCAAATTTTAAATTCGAAGAAGAATTTACAAATCATCATAAAATTCAATAGTAGAATACAAAATTCTCAAAGTTAGGAGTCTAATAAGTGTCCCATGAGGAAATCAGAAATTGGAAATCTATAAATTACTATCAAAATCCACAAGGAAGTTTATGATTCATAAAATTTGGAAACTAACACGAGATCATCCAAAATCCAATGAGGAAATCATGCGCACAAAATCCATAAATCATCACCGAAACTCACGAGGAAAATTTGAAACTCGCTAGACTATAAATTTAATAAGTTTTCATCAAAAATTTTAATTTGGAAATCAGGAATATAAAATTCACGAATCGTCATAAAAATGAAATAGGAAATTCAGGACTCATAAAACCAAAGATCCAAAGATCTAATAAGGCAGTCAGGAGTATGAAAACCATAAATCTTCATCAAAATCCATAAGGAAGTGTAGGGTTCATCAAATCAGAAAATGAGCAGTGGACCACCAAAATCCAAACAAGGAAATGAGGAGCATAAAATTCATCAGTAATTTGAAAGCCAACAAGGTAATTTCAAATTCATTATACCAGAAATCCAATAGGAGATCATCTCAAATCCATTAAGGAAATTAAGATTACAAAATTCATAAATCATCATAAAGATCCACAAGGGAATTTGAAATTCACTAAATCAGAAATCTCATAAGGGATTATCAAACATCCAATAAAGAAAGCAGAAATTCACAGACCGTCATGAAAATCAACATGTAATTTCATAATTCGTCAAGTCGAAAGCTCAATAAAGATCATCAAAATCCAAACAAGGAAATTAAAAATTTGGAATTTATCAACAACCACAAGAATCAGCAAAGAAACTTGGATTCCATTAAATCGGGAGATTGTTATAAAAAGGGAACTCAAAAATCTAAGGATCCAAAAATGTGATTAGAAACCTGTTCATTCTAAGTCAAAATCAGAAAATCAATGGGAAATCCATAAATTATCATGCAAACTCACTAAAGGGAGCTAAGATGTCATGAACTCATAAAACAAGTGATCAATAGGAAATCATCATGAAAATTCAATGGGGAATTGCAACATGTAAAATTCATGAATCATCATAAAGGTCAATGAGGAAATTGAAAATTCATGAAACCAATAATTTAGTAAGAAATCACTATGGAAATTCACCGATGGAACTGAGAGGGCGAAATCAATAAATCATTATAAAGCCAATGTAGGAGTTTAGGATTGACTAAATCCAAAATTGATTTTTTCAAGAAAAAGGATTACAAGTCCACGAAATCAGGAATTTAACCAAAATCTTGTCAGGATTTCATCTAAAAAAAGACCATTAGAAATTCATCCAATATCAAAATTCGAAATTTGCATGGCCATAGTAAATTAAGTAAATCCGAACAACAAATTCCTAGACCTATGGGTTAGTAGAGTTTTTGCTATATTGGAGTTGGGTTGTATCGGTAAAGCCTTGCAACCATTTGGAATAGTGGTTCCTCATTTAATATATCATTTCTTCTATCCTATGGGATTTACCTATTTTTGAGGATTCAAGAGTGGTGTATTCAATCCATTCCTCAAATGAGGTCATTTTCATCTTTGTATCAAAATTTGTTATCTATTCCATTCCTTTAGATCTTGCATAGGTCCTTGCTTTTGGCATCATGTTATGGATTCCTTTTACCCATTCTTTTGTCTCATGCCATCTCTTAGGATGCATGTTTCTTAGTCCTTTGATCTAGAAGTCACTTCTCAAACATTGGATGTTCTTAGCTTTGTTATTCCAAATTTTGTCCTTTCTGGATATGATTTTGGATTCTTTGTCCATTCGAGGTTTTAGGTGTTGGATACCTTTATCCCTTTTGCCTTTGCTCATTTCCCTCTCTTGGATTTCATATTTTTAGATGACGGAGAGATTCCTTTCCTTAACCCATTATTCTCTTGGGTTTTGACTTTTTGTTTTGAGTTGTAGACATCTTTGTCTTTCTTCTCTTGTTTAGTGCCTCTTCTAGGCTTGGACATCTTAGTCCACTGTTTGATGAGCCTCTTCCAGGACTTGGACATCTTAGTCCATTGTTTGATGAGCCTCTTCTTAGGCTTTCCTTGTCTCAAAGGGATATTATGCTTGCTGAGTTGACCTTCCTCTAGAAGGTTGTTGATGGGTGCTTATCCTAACCCATCCCCTAAGACGTGGTTTTGACATTAGGGGTTCTATCTCTCCCTCTATGAGATGCTACGGAATAGCGTCGTAGGCTTATGTCCCTCCCTCTAAGAGGTGCTACGGAATAGCGTCGTAGGCTTATGTCCCTCCCACTAGGAGGTGCTAAGAATAGCATCGTAGGCTTGAGTATTTGTATATGAAAATAATTTTTGGCCAATTAAAATGGAGTCTCCTTTGAGAGAGAGAATTTTATAATTAAACCCTTCTAGTATATTGAGGGGTTATGTTTTGGAAAATAGTTTGGACTCATGAATCCTTTTGATAAAAGAATTTTTCTCAATGTGGTCTTTTGCAAGAACTTTCTTGCTGTTCTCATAATAGAGACACGGATCTCAAATAGGAGACTGGGAGGTCATGATTCATGAACCAATAGTCTTTTAGTTGAGAATGGGATTCTCTAATTTGAGTTCCAATAAACTTTTAACGATTTCAAAATCTTTCTTGAAAAAAGTATTAATAGGCTTTTCTCTGCCCATAATTTTAGAAAGCTTTGAAATATTGAAATTGATTAGTTTGAAGTCTTTGGTATGCATTCATTAATGCTATATAGTATCTCAAATAGGTTGCATAAACCAGCTTTTAGAACAGATAGGCATTTGTTTTCTCCCAGGCCATGGGGTAATTGAAAATAATTTTCTTAAGAAAACATGTTTCAGAAATTTCTTTTAAAATTATTTGCTAAAAATAGAGTTGGTGTATATGGACTTTCTCCTAAATTGATGTTGGATTTGACGGCGGTTTGATATTTCTTGAAGGGAAGCCTTTGTATCGTGTTGACTGAAATATTGATAATTACCTCGTATCTGGCATCTGAGCTGTCCTTTTCCAGTAGTCAGGAGTGCGTTATGCTCTAAGAGTATGGTCAATGTTTTGGTCTGATTTTGTTTTACCTGTAAAAGCACTCGATTTTTTAATTAGTACATAGTCAATGCACAACACAAATCTAAGTACGAACGAAAATACAAATCATGTTAAAAAGATATGGAAAGAGAGAGAGAAAGTTCATAGTTGAACTAATGCCACGAGTCCTCATGATTTGATAGAGATCTGCATTTGGAATTTGCTGAGTTGGTTTCCTCTCAGTTTGAATAAGATATCCTTCAGATTTCTTTAACGAACTCTTATAAGATCCATGACTTGATCATGCCTTGAACTTTCTCTACTAAGACACGACATTCATCGGTTTCATGTCCATTTGCTATATGGTATTCGTAGTAACTTCCTCCTTTATTTGACTCTGGAGCGCTTCGAACCTTATGAGGAGCAGTAAAATTCTCATTTCCTTTCATCTTGGAGAATATGTAGGAGAGGGGTTTGTTTAGGACTGCACAATTTTTTTTGAAATTCTTTCTTCGACTTCCCTTCAGGTTTTCACTTTCCCTTGATCTCTTGTCAAGATGCCTACAATCAGATTTCTCTTCCTTGGATTCACGATGGAATTCTTTCTTAGCATGGTGCATCTCGTCCATTGGAATAAACTTCTCAGCCCGAAGAAAGAAATATTGTAGATCCTTACATCCATTGATATATAGCTCTTTCCAGAAAGGAGTTTGTTTAATTAGCCTTGATCGAACTGCCATAAGCTTTTCTCTATCAGTTGTACTTTATGCTCTTAATGCTTCTGCACTGAATCTGTTCAAATATTCGCTAAGTAGTTCCCTTGGCTTTTGTCTGATGGTTGCTAGCAAGCTAAAGTCCATAGTTGTATCTCTGAATGTAGAAAATTGGGCCACGAAGTCGCAAGTAAATTGTTCCCTAGAATAGATGGTTCCCATTCGGTAACTCCTATGCCATTTGATAGCTGCTCCCTGAAAAGTAATGGAAAAAAGTTTATAGCGAACTGCCTCTGGAGCATTGTATAAGTTCATCCAATTTTCAAAGACGACAAGATGGTCATCTGGATCAGTTGTTCCATCATATTTTAGTGAAGGAATTTGGATGTGTGGGGGGAGATTTGCTGCCATTTTTTCTTCAAAAAAGGGAGCCTTTTGTAGGATAACATATTCATCTGGATCAAAAATCTCCTTTTCTCTAAGCATATTCATCATTATTTGGTGTAAGAAATTTTCTTGGTCAGTTTCATTTCTGTGACTACTCTTGTTGTTTCCTTGGACTGGGCTATTTGATTGCTTGAGGGACCTTCTTATTTGACTTTCTCGATTTAACTCTTGGTTCTCTTCCTCATTTGGAGGTCGCGCTTCATCTTCTATTTCCATAATCCTTAATGATTCTCGGGACGGAGTTTTTTCAGGACACTCTCGTATTGCTATCATTTGTGGTCGTTGATTCCGAACCTTGACACATTGCTTTCCAATTTTGTTAGGGTCGAGGGTCGCCCAACTCCTGTATTCCCTAAGTTAGAATTTGGGACCATGTGATCTTTCAAAGTCGATTGTGAAGCAGCTTCTTCTCTTGGATTGCTATTATTACTCCTTGCTCCTACCATTTTCCTCGATAATGTACTTTATGCAATCAATCTGAGATGAAAGCTGTCAGGGAGAGGAGGCTCGAGCCCTCCTTCTAGCGCCAAAAATGTTGACAAGAAAACTTGTCAACACCTCAAATTTCAAGTTGGAATATGAACAATACTTTCGATACCTCCTTTCGAATGAATGGAGATTGCTAAAGCTTTTCAGATAGGAAAGAGGTTATCTAAAACTCGTCTTAGGTACCTTTCGATGCAGTCGAAAGGGTAAATTTTCTCTTGGCTAATCCTTTCGAATGGGTTGATTAAGAACTCTGTCGAAACCACCTCTTGTCTTGGACAAGGGGTTTTGGGTTAAGGACTTAACAGGCTCTAGAAATAGCTGAGTTGAGAAGGTTTTGATTCTATTGAAAGGGGTAACACTTTCTATCTTATAGATTTAAACTATGGATTATGAGATGTAAGAACTTGAAGGTTTCAACTATGTCGAAAGGAGGACCTTCCGATCAGTCTTACTATAAGTTGACATATTATTGGAAAATAAGGAAATCTGAGCAGCTAAGTGAGCAAGACTATCTCAATCCTCCTTTTATTAAGCTCAATTGTAGAAATTGACCAAATCCCCAATTTTATTTGAGAATTAGGGTTTACAAGTTTAAGAAAAATACAAGTATGAAGTGGAAGAAATCAGACCCCTTACAACTGACCCCTGGGGTCATATTTATAGGTGTGGGTTGGGAGCTTTCGTCCCCAAACGCGGTCGAAAGGTTAACCCCTCTACTTTCGTGAAGGTCCACTGCACCATACCTTTCGACTTGGTCGAAAGGTTTTTATTTATTCTTCTGTTACCGCTGGAGGCTGGGCTTACCTTTCTTGCTTTGTTTCCTTTCATCAAAAGGAGTTTCTTGATAGCCTTTTGACCTTGTCGAAAGGTCTATTGTTGCGCTTTTGACTTGAATGCTGATTTGTCGAATGAGTTAACCTAGGCGCTAGCCTTCGACACTGTCGAAACATGCCTTCGTTTTGGCTTCGAGTGAGTCGGAACTCCTAAAAGGTTTTATTGTGAATGGTCTCTGTCGAAAGCCTCTGCCCCAACGAATTCGAAACCTCATGCCTTTATGGTAATGGACGTGTAGTTCTTCTTTCTTAAGTGAGAGTGTCCCTAACCGTTTCGAAAGGCTATATATGCTTTTGAAAGGGTTGAATTAGTTGAATACTTCTCTGGCAGAAGTGAATGAAGGCGAAACCAAGACGTTTTGAATGGTTTGGCGCAAAATGTAGAGTGTCTGCTATCCATCGGTCTTTTTTAGTACTTTGGATGTTGTTAACATATTTTCTATTGCCTTTGAATGGTAGCCTCCGACCTTGTCGAAAGCTCTCTATTAACACAGTCGAGACGTCCTTCTGACCTACTCGAAAGGTACTACAGCCACCGCCGCCTCCTTGTCGGAAGCTTTATTTAACTAGATCATCTTGGTGCTTTCTGATCTTTATCAATGCTCTTGTATTCCTTCTTTCATACTTTTATTCATGGGGATATTTTATGGGTAACAGTAATTAACAATGCTTAACACCAAAAGCGATCATTTTTAACTGGATTGTCGATTAGTCCACTATCGAACTTAACCAAATATTAACTTAGATCTTTCGAAGAACGGTTTAAAGAGAAGCATAAGTGAAATGGTTTTGGGTTTATATTGACAATGTTTAAGTAAAATTAATCTTAAATCTTTTTGAATGGATTTGTGGAAGTACTTAGATCCTGAAAATGGATATTTGGAACGAAATTATAAGTAAAGAATGTAAAGAATCTTTTGGAAAAAGATAGAAAAAGAAAAAGATTAAAGTAAGAGTTCTTGTTAATAATTTGTGAATATACTTATACCATTTGAGGTAAATATATGAATACTTTTTGAAGTATTGAAAAAAGTACAAATGAATAGTAGAAATTAATATATGATGTTTTATTAGGTAAAAGAAGTTTTACTAATAAAATAGGTTTTAATTAATAAAAGATTAATTAAACAAAAAAGGATTAGAAGTCGCTTATATGACTTAATCGTGCTTTGTATGAATTGATCATGCTTTGTATGTTTACTCATTTATGAAAAACACTTAGTCATATACTTGGCACTAAAAGCCGATGAAGTAGGCTTGTCTATTTATGGGAGTTAAGACTGATGTTCGAGTAGGGATATGAGCAATATATCTCTAACCTACTGTTTTCACTCTTGACTGAAGGATAGTATGAGATGAAAATATCATAAACGTGATAAGTATACGAAACTTGGTTTTCCTATGCGATCATTCTCATTATTGTTGAATATGACCAAATTTGTCGATTCAGTCTTGAAGAGACCGGGATTGGTAAGTGTTGTACTTATCAAAAACCAGTTCAAGACTGAGATACGTGTTCTATCTCTTGGAAGTGGATCTGTTCAAGGTGCTGGAATCCATGTGTGGTTTCGAGATCTGTTCGAGATGTGGGAATCCAATTGAGGAATCGTGTTCTGTTCGAGTGATGAAGACTCGTGTGAAAGATGTCGAACGTGACCTTGACATTGGTAATGGCTAAAGACAGAGTATGATGTATAACCTAGGATTTAGCTGATTTGCATCAGGGTATTATCAACTCCTTGTCTAGAGATACTTATCGATTGTTGACCGATGGGAGCTGATGATATTCGGTTCATATTGTTCGTATTTATGTTCGGACGATGGGTCATTTTTGTTTACCTTATGGTATATTTTATATAGAGATATATGATGCTCAAAGGATGTTTTTTGATCCTTTTTCATGGAGATTAGATTTTGGCTTGACCAAAGCGATCTCTATGGAAAATCAATTATGCGAACGTTTCTTATCGGTTTTGATTGTACCCTCTAATATGCTATTGAATGTAATCAATGTAACCATTCTGGCTATGTTATATATTTATATTCTACACCCTTGACATTATCTATAATACCACATTATGTACTTATTAGACAGTGGTTCTTTTGAGAGGATAATCTTTACGGCATTCCATGCGGTCTCAAAAGTACTGTTATATGTTGATCACATATTTCTTAAGTTTCTCATACCAAACTTATGTCTAATGCATGGTTTTTGTTTTCCCTAAATTCCTCATGTGCTCTTTTGAGTAGTCTAAGAAAGGTAAGTTTTCGTTGATGTTCTTTAGAGCTCGAGAAGACGAGCTAGATATTTCACTTACCGTAGTATTTCCACTGCATTATTATATTGTACATATCTGCATTTGGGAGGACAAGTTGTTATAATTATCCAAGTTGATGGCAGTATTTAGAATTGTAACTCTGAAATGCTATGTATCTTAGAGTGACAGCTTGTATTGTCTTTTGATATTATGTGTTATCGTTCTGCTGTGAGATTCTAATATTGCGTTCTCTTATTTCTCATTCTGTTTGCCTTTTCTTTTCTTTTACCCTAATAATTTGTCTTTCTAACACTTGGATGCTCTGCATGTGAATACCATGGATGTACTAGTGTCGACATTTAAGGGTCGAAAAGGCGATCGTTACATATACATAACAAATAATCACTAACAACACCCAAAACATCAAATAAACTAATAATTGATATATTTTAAATATTAATTAATTTGTAACAGTTTATAAACTAATTAAATTGTGCGATCATTCGAAGAATCCACAAATGAAGTTGTGTGACTCGAATGTGTGACTTCAATCAGCAACTAATATTGAACAATTCAAATATTAATGTTCACACGTCACCTTAGCTAGTGATATGATAGTTTTGCCGAATTCATCGCTTATGGACCTTTTAAGTTAAAACCATATTTTATATTATCTTAAGCGGTACTAATGGTGATAATAATTTACAAACGATCTCTTTGCCAACACTATATCACATTAAGATATATGGAATCAGGTAATGATCAAAACTCTACTATTATTCACATTTAACTCGATCAGTCCATCAACAAATTCCTTGGTTTATTAATTACATTTATTATTAACTATTCTACTCTAGCTAGAGATTTTGATTTTGAGTTGACTATATTTGACTGTGATACTAACCTCATGAAACAGAGGAGACAAATTATCAATTGAATAATGCTTCTCTTCCAGTGCTTCAACTCAGACCTAATTATAGTCTCTCGATGGATCACCGTGCCTTGATTTAACTTTATTCTAAAGTTAAGGGAACTAGTAACATCGTCACATTAAGGTTTCTAGGTCGATCAAGTTATGATCAACCAAAAAGACACTCCCGGATGAGTCATTCCATAATTATTGGATAATATGAGTATGTAACCTATAACACCCGTAGTTTTAACAAAAATAAATCAATTAATATAAAAGGTAATTTTACATGAAACCGAAAAAATGAAAATTTACAACCGAAGGAATTTGGGAAATCTAACATTTTCATTTCGTCAAGTGGACTTTTCTAGCCCAAATTCATATATAAAACTTTGGAAAAAGATAATGGTTGAAGGAGATATGAATTATTTACTATTGCATGCATTATGGAGCGAAATGGGTTAAGGCCCATGTGGAGGCTTAGATGAATTTCCAGTTTTGTGCCCATATAGGGGTTCTTTCTAACCTTAATTCACCTCATCTCTCATTTCACTTTACTCTGTTTCTACCACTTCTTCTTCTCCTTCTTCCTCAAACCCTAAAGCAATCCCTTCAAACAAATTAAATGTAAACTTTAAATAAAAGTAGAGAATCCAAACTCAAAAAATAAAATCAAAATAACAAAAAGAAAGCTTAGTAGAGGAGGAGGAATGCCAATTCAATTCGAATTAGAGAGGAGATTCCTTCAAACAACGTTCAGAGGTGAGTGGATTTATCTTTGACATGAGTATGATGTAGATAAGTATTAAATTTTAGTTATATATCTATTTAGATATAAAATATGTTTATTAGTTTGAATTAATAATTTTTAATTGGAAATATACATGAATCGAAATAATTGGAAAACCCTAGGTAATGATTTGATAATATAATTATGGAACTTGAGGGGGGGGGGGTAAATTTGATTGAAATCACCTATAAAACTTATAGACTTGTTGTTAAATGATATATCTGAATTGATTTAGGTAACAGTTTGAATACACCCTTTAGAAATTAGTTAAACCCAACCAAGTCAATTGTAACGACCCAGAATTTCAATCATTCGAAATTGGAATATTTAATTGATTTTAAATATTCAAAAGTAAATTTTATAAGTTGAATAACTTATATTTCAAATATAATGATTTATTTGTTAATTAAATTGTTAATTTAATATTTGAAATTGTGGAAATAATTGAATGTTGAATTTAATATAAGTGAAAATGATTTATTAAGTTGATATAAAATCTATTTAAATTTGAATGAAGTTAGCAAACTTTTAATTTTGATTTAAAAGCGAATAAATAGAAATTTGAAATTATTTGATTTAATTGACGTGCAAAAGTAGTCATTTTTGACACTATCTCGGATTTCAGCGAAACCAGTTTCATTGGATCCATAATAGTGAATTATAGTATGCTGTCAAATTTCATGTCGATTGGACTTACCGTTTGATCGTGCGAGTTCGAAACGCACAGAAATTAATTAAAGGAATTTTAATTAAAATAATTCAATTTTGAGAAGTTATCTTCAATATATGATGGAATTGGCTCCCGATATATATTCCATTGTGTTTGGAATAGAGGTAAAACATATAGAACGCTAGGCGGTACGCTTCATTTGGAGTTCGGAATTTTCACGGATGAATAGTGTCGTGAAATCTTCTATAAATAGCCCCCAACTTCATTCATTTGTAACCTAACCCTAGAAAATAAATCAGCCGCCATTTCTAAAACCTTCATCTGATGGCCATTGTCGATTGGAGCCACTCGAAGCCAAATTAGCCTTCGACTCCAAACGGGCAAACATAGAAAACAACAATACAAAGCTATCCTACGGATGGATCGTCGAATGGCGAGCCGAGGCAGTCGAAATCCCCCTTTATTCGAGCTCAGGTTTTTGGGTTGGCTGCGATTTTTTGCGTGTACGCAGTTGCATGGGGGAGGGGTGTTCGCAGGCGGAGGCGCCGCGTGGGTCAGGCACGGAGGCAGGGGGTCTGGTCATGGTCGAGGGCGGCGGTTTCGAGGAGGCGACGCGTGATGATTTCAAATAGTGAAAAAAGGGAGGGAGGCGTGATTTACTGTGCATGCATATAAGCCTAAGAGGGAAACAATTTTACGAAGGAAAAGTTTTATTAAAATTTACTAAGTTCATTATATAATTAGTTATATCGTTATGGTAATTAATTCATATCTTTCTCGTACGAGGTCTGTTTCAAGCAAGACAAGCTGTGTTGCGTTCGTATCAACGAGCACAACGCTACAGAGTTGGATTGGATGAAATCGGAGCTAGTAGTAATTTTGAGTTAAATTGAACGCCGTTCAATTTTAATTCAATCTGGAGCGCTTATGCGACTTCTGGCATTTTTGTGAGTAGACTCACCTCTCTGGCTCACTTATATTTTTATATAAGTGAGAATAAATTTATTTATGATGATTGATGCTTGTTTGGATGATATATGGTATATTATATATATTAGTTGGTTTGGATATATTCCCGCTTATTGGAGCGGATGAGACTCTATTACGTTCCTGTGTATGAGCGGGTGACCCTTTGTTTATGAATTCCGCCTCGAAGCGGTTGATTTTATTTATATGATTATATGCTGTTGTGATGCAGGGGGACGGGTTGGAGGGATCCAACAGGATTCCTCAACACTGTTGATATTATTTTCACGAGTGTATATGCACGTCCAGGTGGACCTGCATTTGATCGTCGAGCCATATTTTTATAGCATAACTATTAAAAAACAATGACAATAAAATTGGTGCAACGATCGCTTGCCACTTCAACACATTCAAATATTGCCAACTGCTTTTTTATTGCCTCATGAATTTGTTCAGTTATACATGAACAGTGAGATCCGACCTATAACAGTAAACAATGATGTTCTATGTACCGCTTTTAGTTTAAATCAATTATTTTGTCAAACTATTTTGTACATGAGCTTATGTCATACTATTTTATCAATGCGTTATCTATGTATTTTGATTTTATGTTAATAATGTGTATAATTTTATTTGTAGGTAAACTTTTACAATCAGTTAACTCAAAGGCATATGCTAGCTAACGAATTATAAATCACCTTACGAACAACTGTCAAAATTGATATTCATGGAAACGATACAATACAAAGGGAAATAAAACTACTTTATCAAAAGCCTTTTCCGCCATGTCCCTAAAAAATATAGCCGTATGCTTCATATCATGTGCAACTTCATCCAAAATTGCCATCCTCGCCATCTTCACTTTCAATTACTGACCATCCTAACATTAGTCATTTGATCCCACCTAAAAGGCCTACGTATCATGGGCACTCACTATCTTTCACTTTCATTGCTAAATTCCCTTTCATTTACTGTAACTCCAATTTTATACACATCACTGACCATCCTAACATTAATCATTTGATCCCACCTAAAGAGCTTATAGATCATGGGCACTCCTCCGGCAATGCCCTCCATCACCAAATTCCATCCTTCCTGCATTATAAATGCACCCATTGCCTCATGCTTTAGTACAATCCCTTGAGGGGCGTAGGTCACCAGCATCTCCCTGTCTTCATTGACTGCATCGACAAAACTTGAGGGAAGCTCTTTTCTATCCTTCTCCTACAAAGGCCACATAAATGAAATGTCCTTCATTTCCAGTAATGCAGCAGGAAGCTCTGCACGCTCCCGTTTTGAAGGAGAATTGTAGGTTCCAAAGTAGATGTAAATTACATTGTCTTTCTTATGTTAGTTGGACCAGGTCATGCATTCGTCGTCTTGAAGTAACAGTAGTTGAGGAGCTAAGGGCACCATGGGTCTAATCGGAAATATCCCTCCAATTTGGATTTGGATTTGAGGTCGATGAGGGGATCTAGTCCTTCATATATGTCTAAAATAACTGCATCGGCTTTCAGGTAATCTTCAGCACTATTCTTCAACAGTACGCGTGTTGAGAGGAGTCTCATCACCTAATAAGTCAAAAGAACAGTTTCTTAAAATGAGATTCAAGTGGTAAATTATATTATAAGTATTGTGCATTCCATAATCCATATAGCCTCCACAGCACATTATCACCATAGTGTTCATGATGCTCCAACTCTAATCTTTATATCACATAGAATGTATTTTACAATTTGTTAAAATATTTTGAATATCTAATGTTCATTTATGAATCAGTATAATTAAGGATTTAGGTTACAAACTTGGTTATTTCAATTGTTGCGCTATTTTACTATATAATGCTCATTGCTGTAGTATAAATCTTAAAACAACAGATGTTGTTTAGCCTATTTTGTGGATAATTATGTAAATGAATTAGCTGTTCTGATTTTCATAAACTAATATTTAAATAAATAGTAATTGCTCTTCTTGTCCATGAATATTGTAGCCCTGACACCATTTAATTACATTTAAATGCAAGTTCAGTGTAATTACTTTGTCACTGATTTAATCAAGTTCAGATGGAGAAAGCAATAGCGGTTCTCTCATTTGCACATTAGTCCACAAACTAAACAATCAAGCATACATTTACATTCAAGTTCAGTGTACATGAGCAGTAAGACCAAGGGACGGAGAATATTAAGTATTAAGAAATAAAAAGATTTTGCATATTGTAGAGATTAATGCACTTGCAGCCATGAAAAAAACTCCCTCCTTCTAACGATGCTACCAACTAAATATAGAAAATTTAGTTTATTTAGGAATAGACATAAGAACTCAAGCCTTATTCTAAGACACCCAAATAAGAAATACCAATAACCATACATAGAAAAATCTGAAAGTGTGTTTTTTATGGTTGAAATAGTATAGAACAATGAAAGAAGAGCACTCATAAAATATTTGCAATTTCACTAACATGTCATCATAAAACAAAATTTTGGCATGTAATTATTTTGAGTAGGATATTAATAATTGTATATATGATGATCAATCTATATGGTAGAAGATTATTAGTGTATTGTATAACATCTACATGGTATTATGCATATAATAAAGTTCTGTATTCGGTACACGTTTTAAGAACCTTAAAAATGAGGAGATACCAAAAAGAAATTTACTTCAATTTGCATAATAAAGCCTTTTTTACGCACAATGTTGGCTTTGAATTTGATGCCAGAGCGGAAGAGATAGTAACATCGATTACTAATATATGGAAGTAATAAAGAGGATAATATAGTGAGCTTCTCATCTTTGCAAGTTGCCATTAATTTTTGTAATAATAGGAAAAAAGACAAAAGAAGAAACAAATGTATGAAAGTTTGAAAATGTTAATTGGAACCAATAGTGGAGCTTCTACCAAGATTTTCCATGGCATGAATTGAAGGTTGGGTGTAGTTGTAAACATGATAGAAACCAACTTTCTAATTACAGGTAATAGAAGTGAAATTAACATAGAACAAAGTATTCAAAATAGGTAAAGCTGTAGTTTTCATTTTTACATAAATAAATTATAAAAGCTTCACATTTATTCAATCATCATCCACACGTATCACTAACCCAAATTTCCATTGTTGAAATAACTCAACTATAAGTGCAATCGAATAGTAAATCAGAACAGAACATACGAAACAACAATTGCATAACCAATTAAATCGACATTACTAACCAACAAATACATTTAAGCTTACCGAAACTCTATAAGCCGGATAGCCAAGATCATTAGCACTGGAATCACTATATACTTCCATGCTCCAAAAAGTTGTTCACCATTACTAACAAATCAAGCGTGCTTTCGTGACTGAACCCACCCACGGTATTGTTGCTCTCACCATCGCCAAATTTAAGAAATCGGTCACTTGCGACCGCATATATATGATAGTTGTCATTATTTCAGACTGCTTCCAACCTGGAAATCCAAACGAACAGTAGATAGATAGAAGCTAGTATGAATTTTCCAAGACCCAACAACAACAAAGTCCCATTCGAACTTATGGCTGACTTGGAAGCTTTGGAAGGCAACGGAGAAATTCAGAAAGATCCCGACCTCCAGGAACAACAGCTATGGCAGCTCGAAGCCAGCCATCAGGAACTCGAGAACAAAAGGCAGGCCTATAAAGAAGATCGGAGGTAGTAGGAAACAAATCGAATAAGCTAAACTTGACAGATCGAAAAATCAATTTTCCAAGATTGATAGCCAGGAACGAAGTCGATGCGGCGAATAGCAAGAACGCAATGATGAAAGAGTTGCCGAAGACGCTGGAGCAGAGCAACGATCAAGATGGACGCAATTACAAAGATGATGGAGGCGATTTTAGGAACGAATCAGGGCTTTGAGACGCCATTTTCAAAAATCGTAGGCTTCTGATTTAGGTTTTCTCGATGTTCAAAGGGTATTTTGGGTAATTCAAAAAGACACCGAGTAAACCTATTCAATCAATTCTCTTTATTAGTAGTAAAGATATATATGATGATATATGATTGTTTGGATATCATGATGAGGTTTTTGATGTGATTTGACTTATTTAGTGCTATGGTAGCACTGGGCCTTATTTTTGATATTTTGAAGTGCTGGAATGATGATTTTGATTTGAAAAGGATTTTGAAGTTATTTTGGAAGTATATACATTTTATGATTTTTGATTATTTAAAAAGAAGGAATTTGTTTTTAAAATAAAAGTTATAATTTTTGATGTTATAAATTATAGTTTTAAAAAATTCTTTGATATGAGATTTTTGAATAAGTTTATATAAAAGGTTTGTAAAGGTGATATTTTTATATATAAGGAAGTTGATTTATAAATGAAATTTATAACTGTTGAGTAAATGGACTTGAAGTTATTTTGTAAGTGGATTTGAGGTTATTAGTAAATGGTTTTGGAGTTGTTTTATAAACGGATTATAAATAAATTAGATTTTTTAAGAAATGGATTTTATAAATGGATTGTGGTATTAAAATTTGTTCTATAAAAGAATGGATTTATAAATAGAATTTTTTAAATAAATGAATTGATGCTTTACGCAACACTCGTTTTGACCCAAGAAATTATATATTTATCTTCCATCGTGAAATACACGAATCGTTTCTTATGATCATACTAAAGGCTTGGTGGTGTAGGAGCATTGCTTCCTATACTTAACACCCATCCGGAGGCGTACGAACTCTGAAGTTGTATGGTTATAGAAATATATTTGGCGCGTCTCCAAATGGTAGTGTTATGGAATCTACTTATACCGTTGATATAAGTATATGAAAAAAATTCTAAGTGTTGAGAGTGAAGTGATATGTGAATATGCTTATACAGTTCATATAAGTATATGGAAATGTTTTCCAATGTAGAAAGAGATTTGAAATGATTTTGAGGATATATCTTTTTAAAAGATAATTTGACGTAGATGTTTGGAAAGTGATTTAATTAATAAAAGATTAATTAAAAGGGCCTAGTGATTGCTTATGGTGCTGGATATTGTGTGTTGCCTTGATTGTTAAATAACCGACTATCAAATAAATAATTGCCTATTTATCGTTGTTGGTTTGGAGAGACCAGGGTCTGATTTATCCGAGAACCACTTCGGACCAACGTATATGCGTTCGATGTGCAGGTTTGGAAGATATTGATATTTGGGATTTTCATAGTGAAGGACTGCTTGTTGATAGTTTGGGGATAAACTCCCAATATACATATAGCAGCAGTAGTCTCTTCATTATGAAACATTCGATGCAAGGACTATTCGCTGCTAATCCTAGGGGTAATTCCTGACAGGATGTGGTAGGAGAGTGCCTTCGGTTTTTCCTGTTCCTGGATAACTTGTATGGATGGATGTCTAACATTGCATTTTGATATAGCATTGTTGACTTTTATAAACATACATCTTTTTGGTGGTGGAGAAGGCGACTTCTCTTAGCTCAACACCCTTCTTTGAGACGTATGAACTCGAAGGTTATATGTTTGTAAAAGTCAATAGTGATCGAAGGAATGGCAGTGTGGCATTTAGAGTGATATGTGCTATGTGTAAGGAAATCGTGACCTTTGGCTTCACACCCAGAAATGACCGAAACAGGGTAGATGCGGCAAGGCTATGTGGTTCACAACCATTATGGTATATGTTTCTTCCTGCTATGACGTTCAGGATGTAAATTTTTGTGGATGTTTGCTATGAGGACCCTCGGATAGGTCGGTAACGACCGGGATGATGACATATTCGGTACTATCTATGTAGAGGTTGGACGGTCTTGTGTTGGTAGAGGTGCAGATGTTCTGTTGACCTCGGTATATTCCTTTAGAGATGTACTGCCGAAAGGTAGTCCCTTCACCTGGTCATTTGTATGGAGTCCATTCTCCACTACGTGCCTGCCATTTTGTTTGTAGAGCCTAGTATGCTGGAAATTTTTAGTGGTAACAATTTCGGCTATGATGAATTATTATTTGTATAATAGACACTATTATAATATAACATGATTTGATATGAAAGGTTTTGGTTATCGTAAGGTAAAAAACCCATCTGTATTTATGTGTGGGTGTGTCTTACGAGATACATTGGTTTTGATAAAAGAACGTTTTTATAACATTAAAATAAATTCAGTTGAAATGTGTTTTCTCACGCTGGTTTACCAGACTGATCCGAACGTTCTTCCCTTTCAATGCTCGGGCCAGACCGAATATATTTACAGATGTAGATTTGGATGCTTTGGAGCTTCAGTAGGAGTGCTGGAAGTCTTCAGGTCGTATTCCAGGTATATGTTTATTTTTCTACTGCTTTGTTATTTAAATTATCAGCAATTGTAAGGACATGTTATTATAACTATCTAGGCTGATTGTTGTACTCTGATGGATGTGTGTATATTATATTACAGTTTCTGTTTTGTAAAGACCATTGATATGATATTATATGTTTTTCCGTTGCGATTGTGAGATTCTGTAATTTTTTAGTTTTTTTCTGTTTTATCTTATTTCTTCTTCTTCTTTTCTCTCTCTTCTCTTCTTCTCTCTTCTTTCTTTCTCATGATTTTTTGTATTTCCCTTTGGTTTGGGGTTGGACATGTGTGGTTATTGTCAGCTCTGAACGGGATGGATTTGCAGGTCGTCACAACTGGTATCAGAGCTTAGAATTTTGCTAACACCTAGGCTTTAATGGGTACTCATTATAGATTGGGTCAGTAGCACCCTAGATTGAGTTTGAGTGTATTATATGTATGAGCGTGTATTTGTTAGTGATTATAAAGTTGTTTTATATTGTGTTACTTTACCTATTGAAGTGGCTTACGAATTCTAGTCGAGACGTGGGATGCCATATTATCGATAGGAATTTCTAAATGCTTGAACAAGGCAAACCGACACGGTATCACTTTTTAAAGTGGGTAAATGAAATAACTTTACCTAAACTATATTTTATCTATATAAAGGAATAATTTTTTAGGAATTACTATAGTTATATATGGATGTTTGGTTGTTACTGAATGGTAATACTTGATTGTTATCATTCGTTGCTTGTGAACTAATAAAAGTTGTTATTATAAATATAAACAAACATAAGAAATAATAAATGATTTTACGTAACCAAGGTGAAATAAGAGAAATTATGTATAAGTATGAATTGATAAGTATGATTTATAAATAAAAAAGAGAATTTAAGAAATGTAAATAAAATAGCACCTAATTCACTTTAGTTGCTGGGAAATAATGCGGGTGATGTCTACAACATCATTACTATCATTTTCGAGTCACTAAGTGATGAATTGTTACCCTTAATGATTTTCTATTGAAGTTATGTTTTGATAAAATAAGTTTTGTTTTGACAAAACAAGTTTTGATTATGAATATTCCAAGTATGATTTGATAAATATAAGAAAATAGTTTTTAACTTATAAATTGAAATAGTATAGATAATAAATAAGTTTACAACTTATGAATTTGAACAGGATAAGTAAAACTGAATTTTAAAAATGGTTGAACATTTTGGTTAAGAAAATAAAAGGAAATTTGAAATTGAATTTGAGATATATGAAATAAAAGAAGTCGCTTGAATAATTTAGATAAACGAAGTTAAATAAATTGAGTTAGTGAGGTGAAGTAAATGAAATGAAGTTTGACTTAAGAAAAGTTAAATGAAAGTGAATTAAATTTGAAATGAATTAGATAAAATAACGGAATGAAATTTTAAGTAAATAAATTTGTATAACTTATGGATTTGAATAATGTTAAGCTAAAACAAATGTATAATTTGTTGAATGTGAATATAGTAAAGTGGGATGAAATAAAGTTGAATTTGTAATGAATTAATGAAAGAAGTTAAATCAATTAGAATTTAAATTTTGAATTGAGGATGAACATAAGTTATAAATGCACTTCAACTTTGAGTTGTGAAAAGAAGTGAATATGCTTCAGAATGTTGTTTGATAGAAATTGAATATGAATATTAAGAAAAGTAAATTTGGTAATGGAACTACGAAGGAAATTAACTTAAGTTTTGAAGTGAAAATAAACATAAGAAGTGTTGAATAAAATGTTTATAAACTTAAGTAAATAATTTTATGGAATGATTTATTAACTGTTGTTAATATTAAAGAAGATATACTAAGAAAATTGGTTATGGAATGAAATGTTGTTAAGTATGAATTGAATTTAAAGTGAAGTTCAAGAAGTGAAGATTAATAAGTGAATGTTAAAGAACTAAATGTAAGTGGAATTAATATGAATAATTGAATTTGATTTTAAAGTGAATACGAATCAAATGAATGTAAAGAAATGAATGTGAATAAAAGAATTGAGAATAAGAATGAGATATAATAAGAAACCAAATGGAATAAATACGTAAGTTGTACGTATATTGTTTTATTCGCATAACTATTTGACCTTGATTCGATAATACGATTTCGAGGTGATTTACACCGATTCGAGTTAGGATTTTTCACTCGATTTCTTGAAGGCAAACCTTGGATGTGGATTTTTGATTGATTATGATGTTCCATATCATAGTATATGGCTATGCAAGGAGGATGACGGTTTTTCTAATCAAGGAACCGGACCTGAGTCCACACTAAAGTGGTCGTGTGAACAATACTAGTTCGGAAGTGGAATTGTGTGATCGAGTAAGGGATCAGGTATGGTTTTGCATACGGATGACGTATGTACATCGTACAGGGTTCAATAAATTGAATGTTGACATTAGAGAATGTAAATTGTTATAGTTATGAATTAATTGGATGAATATTAATTGTTTGCTGGTTGCACTTTTAGCTTTTGTTGGATTTGCTATATTTGCATATAGTTGTTGTATTTGTATATGTTATATATTGATATTACTTTCTATATACTTGTTCTCATTTGTTGTTAAGTTTTTAGTAGGTGCGGATGGCGTATGCTTCACATTGGAGCTTGCTTTCGCGCTATATTAGTTGTATATGCTTGCTAATATAATAAAAGGTACATATCTCGGATTACATATCGTACTTTTATATTTTTTTCCTATGGGATGGTTCATCCTCGAAAATGAGATGTATATTTGTGATATATATGTATTGTGATTTTACTATGATCGAACTACGCAAAGGAGACGCTGGCGAATTTTTTTGTAAATTTAAGGCGTTAGAATTTTTTTGAGAATTTTGGAAAAAAAAATTATAACTAAAATTTGACTTTGAGTTATAAGAAGAAATGGTATTAGTTGATTTTTGAAATGGTATTAGTTAATAACTATGAATGAATTTGAAGACATAGAGAAATTTTTTATAAGAAGTTTAACTAATTGATTTCAGAAAAGTTAAAAGGCTTAAATGATTTTGGTAATCTAGTTTGAACGAATTGTTTTTGAAAAGTTAATGGATTTTGTGGTATTTTTCTTATTTGGTAATTTTGGGTACAAAATTCTTTTAATGAGGGGAGAATGTAATGACCCAGAATTCCAGTCATTCGAAATCGGAATATTTAATTGATTTTAAATATTCAAAAGTAAAATTTATAAGTTGAATAACTTATATTTCAAATATAATGATTTATTTGATAATTAAATTGTTAATTTAATATTTGAAATTGTGGAAATATAATGATTTATTTGATAATTAAATTGTTAATTTAATATTTGAAATTGTGGAATTAATTGAATGTTGAATTTAATATAAGTGAAAATGATTTATTAAGTTGACATAAAATTTATTTAAATTAGAATGAAGTTAGTAAACTTTTAATTTTGATTTAAAAGTGAATAAATAGAAATTGGAAATTATTTGATTTAATTAACATGTAAAAATAGTCAATTTTGACATTGTCTCGGATTTCGACGAAACCAGTTTCATTGGATTCATAATAGTGAATTATAGTATGCTGTCGAAGTTCGTGTCGATTGGACTTACCGTTTGATCGTGCGAGTTCGAAACGCACAGAAATTAATTAAAGGAATTTTAATTAAAATAATTCAATTTCGAAACGTTATCTTATGTATATGATGGAATTGGCTCTTGATATACATTCCATTGTGTTCGGAATAGGGGTAAAACATATAGAACACCAGGCCGCATGCTTCGTTTGGAGTTCGAAATTTTCACGGATGAATAGTGTCACGAAATCTTTTATAAATAGCCCTCAACTTCATTCATTTGTAACCTAACCCTAGAAAATAAATCAGCCTCCAATTCTAAGACCTTCATCCGATGGCCATTGTCGATCGGAGCCACTCGGAGCCAAATTAGCCTTCGACTCCAACTAGGCAAACATAAAGGACAACGATACGAAGCTATCCTATGGATGGATCATCAAACGGCAAGCCAAGGTGGTCGAAATCCCCCTCCATTCGAGCTTAGGTTTTTGGGTTGGCTGCAATTTTCGCACGCGTACAATCGCGTGAGGGTGGGGCATTCGCAGGCGGAGGTGTGGCGTGGGTTTTGGCGCAGAGGCAGGGAGTTAGGTCGTGGTCGACGGCGGCGGTTTCGAGGAGGCAGCGCACGATGATTTCAAACAACAAAATAAAAAAAAGAAGGAAGGGAGGCGCACTTTACTGTGCATGCGTATAAGCCTGGGAGGGAAACAATTTTACAGGAGGAAAGGTTTAAGTTTAATTAAAATTTATTAAGTTAATTATATCGTTATGCTAGTTAATTCATATCTTTCTAGTACGAGGTCCGTTTCTAGCGAGACAAGTTGCATTGCGTTCGTATCAGCAAGCACTACGCTATGGAGTTGGATTGGATGAATCAGAGCTAGTAGAAATTTTGAGTTAAATTGAATGCACGTTCAATTTTAATTCAATCCGGAGCGCTTATGCGACTTCTGGCATTTTTGTGAGTAGACTCACCTCTTTGGCTCGCTTATATTTTTATATAAGTGAGAATAAATTTATTTGTGATGATTAATGCTTGTTTGGATGATATATGATATGTTATATATATATTAGTTGGTTTGGATATATTCCCGCCTATTGGAGCGAATTAGACCCTATTACGTTCCCGTGTATGAGCAGATGACCCTTTGTATATGAATCCCGCCACGAAGCGGTTGATTTTATTCATATGATTATACGCTGTTGTGATGCTGGGGGATGGAGGGATCCAACAGGATTCCTCAATGTTGTTGATATTATTTTCATATATATGATGATATATGATTGTTTGGATATTATGATGATTTTTTTGATGTGATTTGACTTATTTAGTGCTATCGTAGCACTGAGCCTTATTTTTGATATTTTGAAGTGCTGGAATGATGATTTTGATTTGAAAAGGATTTTGAAGTGATTTTGGAAGTGTATACATTTTATGATTTTTGATTATTTAAAAAGAAGGAATTTGTTTTTAAAATAAAAGTTATAATTTTCGATGTTATAAAATATAGTTTTGAAAAATAGTTTGATTTGAGATTTTTGAATAAGTGTATATAAAACATTTGTAAAGGTGATATTTTTATTTATAAGGAAGTTGATTTATAAATGAAATTTATAACTGTTGAGTAAATGGACTTGAAGTTATTTTGTAAGTGGATTTGAGGTTATTAGTAAATGGTTTTGGACTTGTTTTATAAATGGATTTATAAATAAATTAGTTTTTTTAAGAAATGGATTTTGGTATGAAAGTTTGTTCTATCAAAAAATGGATATATAAATAGAATTTTGTAAATAAATGAATTTTATAAAAAAGAAGTTTTTATAAAATAAAAAGGGAGATTTGTAAAATGGTTTTATATGTATGGATCCTTATTTAAAGAATTTTTGAAAGTGATGTTGGATGGAGTTAAATGTTTTAAAAGTAATTTGTCTTTCGGGAAGGAGTGGATTTTAAATGGACTTTAAATGGTTTGAAGTTATTTAAAATGAGATAAGTAACGGAAACATAGATTTCAACATTTATTCTTGTAATAGACGTTTTCGGAGAGGTAAGGAAGGCATGGACTATAATACTGTTGTTACAGTAAATGATTTCTGAAAGGAGATATTTTATATAGTATATGAGATTTATATATCTATTTATTTATCGAATCCCTATACTAGTGTTTTGGGTTGTTGTAATGATGTTTTACGCAACACTCGTTTTGACCCAAGAAATTATATTTTGATCTTCCATTGTGAAATACACGAATCGGTTCTTATGATCATACTAAAGGCTTGGTGGTGTAGGAGCATTGCTTCCTATACTTAACACCCATTCGGAGGCGTACGCACTCTGAAGTTGTATGGTTATAGGAATATATTTGGTGCGTCTCCAAATTGTAGTGTTATGGAATCTACTTATACCGTTGATATAAGTATATCAAAAAAAATTCTAAGTGTTGAGAGTGAAGTGATATGTGAATATGCTTATATAGTTCATATATGTATATGGAAATGTTTTCCAATGTAGAAAGAGATTTGAAATGATTTTGAGGATTTATCTTTTTAAAAGATAATTTGAAGTAGATGTTTGGAAAGTGATTTAATTAATAAAAGATTAATTAAAAGGGCCTAGTGATTGCTTATGGTGCTGGATATTGTGTGTTGCTTTGATAGTTAAATAACCGACTATCAAATAAATAATTGCCTATTTATCGTTGTTGGTCTGGAGAGACCAGGGTTTGATTTATCCGAGAACCACTTCGGACCAACGTATATCTGTTCGATGTGCAGGTTTGGAAGATATTGATATTTGGGATTTTCATAGTGAAGGACTACTTGTTGATAGTTTGGGGATAAACTCCCAATATACATATAGTAGCAGTAGTCTCTTCATTATGAATCATTCGATGCAAGGACTATTCGCTGCTAATCCTAGGGGTAATTCCTGACAGGATGTGGTAGGAGAGTGCCTTCGATTTGTCATGTTCCTGGATAACTTGTATGGATGGATGTCTAACATTGCATTTTGAGATTGCATTGTTGACTTTTATAAACATACATCTTTTTGGTAGCGGAGAAGGCGACTTCTCTTAGCTTAACACCCTTCTCTGAGACGTATGATCTCGGAGGTTATATGTTTGTAAAAGTCAATAGTGATTGAAGGAATGGTAGTGTGGCATTCAGAGTGATATGTGTTATGTGTAAGGTAATCATGACCTTTGGCCTCATACCCGGAAATGACCGAAACAGGGTAGATGTGGCAAGGCTATGTGGTTTGAAACCATTAGGGTATGATCATCCCTTTCTAGATATGTTTCTTCCTGCTATGACGTTCGGGATGTAAATTATTATGGATGTATGCTATGAGGGCTGAAACACCCCACACCCCTTCGTATACCCAAAAGGACACACTAAAAGGCATGGTGCGTTGTAGGTATGACTGAAACTAGCAGAGACTAAGATTCACAAGACAAAAATCAAATAATAATAATAGTAACACAGCGGAAACAATTAAAATAATAATTTTCTAAAAGTCAAACTTCATAATATAGAATTATAAAACCAAATACATCATATGTCTCATGAAATATAACCCTACTCTCATAAATATCAGAGTACAAACTATCCCTCACAAAGTGCCAGTACATGGAATAAGCTAAAAACTGAAAATAAAGAAGAGAAATACATAAGAAATCTTTGCCAAAGAAGTCACCAAGTGCCTGCAACCTATCGTCCTTGCTCTTGCTAGCCTATGGGGGAAAAGGGGAAAATGGAGGAGTGGGTCAGACTAAAAGTCTGGTGAATGATAGTAATTACTAGAATTTTTAAGAAAAGTAAAAGTAATAAACTTTACAACAGTTCTAGTATATAAAAGGAAAGAAATGAAATAGAGATAAGGGGTAAGCTGGAAATAAATACGAATTAACTATTAAATATAATTGGATAACTTTGATTGTTTGCACTTGTCTTGTTAGCTGCTTTGATTAGGCTGAATTCCTAATCCAATAATTAGGCTGAAATCCTAATTCTAACCTTTGATCGGCCTGCTACTCCATAGACCTTACTGCGGACTAGACGCTATATAACTCCCTACACATAAGGTAATGGCATCTACGAAAGACGCACAAAGTACAATGGGGTCTACGAAAGACGCATAAAGTATTTATTGTGGACTAGACGTTATATAGCTCCCTATATAGAAGGCAATGGTGTCTACGAAATACATACTACGCACTTGGAACTCATAACGATTTATGAACCATCACTGGAAGTTGCACGCGTGACCACCACTAAGCTCGTGTTACCTGTTGTTCCACCTATTGGGTCTTCTTATTACCTCAAGCTCCAGCATAAGCGTACCCCTCGTCTCACTTCAGGATTATGTGAAACACTGTGTTCATAGAAATAATAAGGGAAATGTTATTGGTACTGGCCCATCATCCAAACAATATCTAGTTGCGCCCCTTGCCCAAATCCCCATGATTTGGACTTCTACATATTGACCAATTACTACCATTATTAGCATAAGCGTGCTCCTCGTCTCACTTCAGGTTTATGTGAAACACCATGTCCATAGAAATAACAGGGGAATGCTATTTGGTACAGGTCCTACTTTCATCTTTTCTTATTAACTTAGATAAATTATTTAAATAAGCCTTTACAATTTATATGTACCATCTTTGCTTATTAATTTATCCTAACTCTTAAAATAAGCCTCATTCTGTTCTATCTCTTATTATAACCTACTTTATAATCATGCTTATTACTTAACCCAAGGTTTAAGTGTAAAAATAAACTTCTTTCATCTTATACTCTTTTTAGTTATAATTCTAAGTTATAACTAGGCCAATTTCTTTAATTTAGTCCAATTCTAACATTAATAACATAATTAGGCTCAATTTCTGTCTTAATTCCATTTTTATTACAGTCTTTACAATTTACATCTTATCTTCCGTTATTTCAGTATTCTTATAATTTTAATCCATATTCGCGTTTAATATATTCTAATCCTTACGCGAAGAAGAAGGTGAAATAAAAGAAAATTGAAAATAGAAGGAAATCCAAAGCGTAGGAAGAAGATGTAAATAACGCATAAATAACAATAAATAAACTAAAATACTGTAAATAAATGGAAAAGCTAATTAACCGAAATAAGCTAAAATTAACTGAAAAGAATAGCTAGAAAGAAATAGACTGAAAATAATTCTAAAAAAAACTGTAAATAAAACTGCTAAAAAGGTTATTCTAAAAATCGTAGTAAAACTACAACTATTGGAAACCCTATTATTTTAAATTACTTAAAGAAATCTAAAATAATTACAATCACTCACATGTGGTCCTAAGCTCTTACCTTTTGGTCTTTTTGGATCCACTTGAGTGTATTAAAATAATTTTATTAAAAAGATTCTCTCCTTGGAAAATTATTCCTTTTAGGGCCCTTCCTGAAAAGGTGAACCTAAGCGGAGAAAATCAAGAATGAGAAAAGGTGTTAGGCCTAGGGTCATATTTATAGGGGTAGAAGTGGATCTCAGACCGTTGGATTTAGGGATTGAATAGGATGCAACCACGTCATATGCTAAATAGGAGTCATCGGATGGAAGCACGAAGGGGCCAAATTGAGCAAAATAGGGAAATTGACGTGTTAAAATCGCACAGCACGAAGGAGGAATTCCTTCGCCTCAAACCCGTAGGCGGGTCGACCTACAGGTCGACCACCCATAGTGCCAGGTCGACCGGCCGGTCGACCTAGGCCTTGGGATGGTCGACCTCTAGGTTGACCTCCCTGTATATATTTATATATATATATTCGTTGATTCTTGTTTGCTTTGTATCTCGCTCATATTAACTCGGATTCTGACGTTCTATATATGGAAGTTGACCAGAAATTACCACGGACCTAATGGTGCAACTCCCGTGGTTCAATTCTGATAATTTCACAAAGTTATTTTATCATTTAATTAATTAACGAATTAATTATTATAGCTTTAAATTTCCGGGTTGTTACATTCTCCCCTCCTTAAAGGATTTCGTCCTCGAAATCTCTAAGGATAAAAGAATGAACTAAGTGTTTTCGTCCAATATCTAGAACCAACTACTCAATCATCAACCATTCATCCATTGTCCTTAAGTTTTTCTAATGCGATTTATGTTACTTATGAAATTAGTGTAGTGTTAATGTCTTTAACTAATGCAAAAGATTAGGCGGTCCACTAATTAGTTGACCTCCTTTTATGTAATCATGTCCGTGCTATGTATCCAAATGAATGCAAATATTCCCTAATGATAACTGATAGTTCTATATGTGTGCTACAATCATCATCCAAATGCAACAATCATATGATAATCATCTATTTATAGTAACCATGGATAAAATGAAAATGCGCACACATCCATATGCATATGCTCTAGTGTCCTAGTTAGGCCGATCCCTAAGAGACAATAGTGCCTAGTGTAAGTATATGCGTCCATTAGCATCCACTAGCAAACACTTGCAACCACTTGCATCCATCATTCATAACATGTTCTAGTAACATGTTTACATCAAATCCTACCATCCATAGGTTAAATCCTAAGTTAACCCTCCCAAAGGATAATAAAGGAAAGAACCTATTCAAAACTAAAGATGGAAATAGGAAATTCGAAAAATTACTATCAAAGAAATGCGGATATGAGATACGAATTTTCTCCAAATCAAACCAATCTTCTCTAAAGTCTTTCTAACCATGTCGGGACCAAGTAGCAATCTCTCTAAAGACTCTAAGCAACTCGAAGGCAACTTAGGCGGTCTTCCATAAAGAGCTTCGAAAGATGCCACTCTAATGCTAGCTTGAAAACTACTATCATATGGGAATTCCACTAAAGGAGGATGCTTCTCCCAAGTTTCTCAAAATCAAGAATACTCATTCTCAACCATGCGTGTCTTACTATCTTACTAATTTCACTTTACTGCTCTCCTTTACTCTGCACACATGAATCAACATTCCTAGGATCTTACTAGTGTCCTACACACTCCACGGGAACTTCTATCGTTACTTTTAAAAGTAATCACTGCTATAGCCTTGCACTTTATCCATTACATCTAGGAAATGATTCCTATCTACTCCACATTTAAGAGCTTGGTTTGGTATTTATCACTTTATTTAAAAAAACTGAGGTTTCCAAATTTTTAAAACATCAAATCCCAAAATCTTTGTCTTTAAAAGTGTTATCTTTAAGTTCCTATTAAATTCAAAAATACTAGGTTACTTAAAATCTTATCTTTCTAGCCTTACATCTTCACAGCTTTTTGAATTCACATTATTTTCCCAAACCTAGAGGGAAAAACTTTCAAATTCTAAGTCCAAAACTTATTCCTCATTTTCTTTTAAAGATCTTTTTAGTTTTCTATAAAAATTTGAATTTTCAAATTTTACTTTTATTAAGTTTTCCAAACACTTATTTACTTTTTCACCAAACTATTTTCTTTTAGAATATCTTTAAAATATCCTTATGTGTTTTCAAAACATCTTCTTATTACACCTAACGATCTCATACCTTAATGTATTGGAACTACTTTCTCCTATGAGAAATTATTAACGCTAAAATCTTCTATGAACCTTTTAAAAGAGGACTTCATGTTTATGTGAAATTACAAGGAACTTATTTTATATTTTTTGAAATAGGCTATACAAAATATGATGCTCCCATACCTTGTATATCTCTTTCATGCATTCCTTGTAACTTGCACAAAACATTTTTATTGGTTTCATAGAAAATTATAGCATTACTCTTTTCATTCTAATAGATTAATATGTTTAATTTACATTCTCTTATGATAGACATCTTCTAATATCTAACTTACTCTTTTCTTTTCAGAAAAACTCATTTTTAAAACTGTTTTAATATATCCATAGCCAGAAAACATTTTCTTATACTTATTTAAATAATAAGTGTATTTTACAAATCATTTTCATTTCCACTCTTAGAAATTGTCTTTTAAAATTCATTTTTATTTGGGTTTAAAACTGATTTTGCGTAAAACATTGTTACTACAACCCAAAAAATACTAGTGTATGGATTTAATTAAAAATAAATACTAATAAACCTCACATATTAAGTAAAAACATTTCCATTGGGAGTTACCTACTATAACAGTATCATTATAGTCTATGCTCCCTTTAATTTCACGAAAACATCTACTACAACAATAAATGTTGTAATCTACGTTTCCGATACTTAACACTTTTTAGGTTTTTATATTTAAAAATTTTGTTTACTTACAGAGAAACTAGTGAACTATATACGTTATGTAATTCTTCAAAAAGAATTTCACTTTTAACAAAATTTATATCATATAAAAATCAATTTAAATTTCTTACCATATTCCTAAAAACCCAATATTTACTTTTAAAAATATTGACAATTATATAATTTTTTCCAATTCTAATAATTTCAGTTTATTGGGTTAGACATAAAGTGGATTTTTCTACTTACTACCCTAGGAGTATCCTTCATATACCTTGGAAATCTCATTTCCTTACTTAAAGTCTTTTGTTCCTATACTCATATTTATTCTAAGGTACTACCTTTAAATCCACTTATATGAAACAATTATAATTTCTGCAATTATCTACATGTGGCTTACCTCCTTTTCTATTGTACATCCCCAATCTTTGCCTACCACTCTTTGGATTTTCACAATCCGAGCCTAAATGTACAAAACTATTTATCAAACTCTTTCCATGTGTAGACCTTCTCTATGCCCCCAGAAACACACTTCCTTATGCCAAAAGTGATACTTCAAGAACTTTGCTTTCTATTGAAGAATGCGATGTGTACGAAGAACCTCCTCTAGACGAACAGCATGCTCCTCCTTACTCTTGGAAAACACCAAAATGTCATCCACGAATACAACCACAAACTTATTTAGGACTTCTCTAAAGACGCGGCTCATCAAATCTACGAAGTAAGCTGGGGCATTGGTTAGCCCAAAAGGCATAATCAACCACTCATTAAATCATTCTAGAGTCCTAAACACGGTCTTATCAATGTTGTTATCAACGAATCTAAGCTGATGGAGTCCCGTGACTAAATCAAGCTGAGAGAATACCGAAGAGCCAACTAACTGGTCAAGAAGATCATATATCCTAGGAAGTGGATAACGATTCTTCTTCGTGAGCTTATTCAACTCCTTATAGTCTACGCAAAGCAGAAGGGAACCATCCGCCTTAGTAGCGAAGACGACTGGTGCTCCCTACTCCGATATGCTTCTTCTTATGAAACTTTTCTCTAAAAGCTCACGGATCTTGCTTTCTCAATTCCATCCTCTCCCTAAGTGTCATGGGTAATGTTATTAGCTTAGCATTATTAGTCCAATAAATCCTGAAGTCAATCTCTCTCTTAGGGGGTAGTCCGCTAACCTACTCAAAGACGTCTAGAAATTCTCTGACGATAGGAACCGAATCTATCTTTGATGATGATGAATCGAGAGAATAAAGGAAGCTCAACATAACTGACCCTTGCGGGTCGCAAGAAACCTCGAGAGTCCTACCGCTGTGTGTCTCTAGTCTAATGACTCTCCTTTCGCTATCTAATAAAGCTCCATATGCGGATAGCCAATCCATTCCCAAAAATCATCCCATACCCCAAAAATCCCAAAATATAGGCGTCGCGGTCAAATTCTACGCCTAGGATAAAAATTTTCAAACCCCTACAAACCTTAGGCAAGTGTGTCGGTCCTCCTATGGGGTTTGAAACAACAATAGGGTCTACTACTAAAGATGTCTAAGTGTAAACAATCTACTAGAGAACTAAAGATGAAAAAGTGTGATGCTCCAGAATAAAAAAGAGTCCGAATGGGAAAATCATAAAGAGAGATCAATCCTTCTGAAGAGATTTTCCTACCTCTATCCGAATCACTGCTAGGAAGTGCTGCATTTAAAGCTTTTACCTACGCCATAGGTGCGCTTGCTCTCTGCCCCGTTCTCTAAGGTCAAGTTCTACTAAGGTGACCGGGCTGCCCATAGTTATAACACCTTTTATTCTTACCGTCCTTTGCGCAATGACCAGTCATTCTACAACGCTTGCATCTCCCACTTTTCTTGATTCGCTTCTGAGGTCCTCCCTCCTTCCTCTTGTCCTTATCCTTCTTGTCCTTCCCCCACTGCTTCTTAGAGCTTGTAGGAACCTTCTCAAGCTCTCCCTTCAGGTGCCAAGATGTAGGTTGACCACTCTGTCGGTCCTCCAAACCTAATTGACTAAACCTTTGCTCCATATTCTCCAACCTAGCTCACCCCTCCTTTGAATTCTCTGTGCCATAAAAAGTTCTACCTCCTGTACTAGTGAAGTCCTTGCATAGCTTAGAAAAGTTGGCTAATGTAGGTGGGTTAAATGGATTTCCACCTACTGGTGTTGTACTGGGCACTTACCCTTGCACCTCTAGTGCGTAGCTCTACGGAACCAGTCAGTCATACTATGCAAAGAAAAGAAAAACTTAGGCTTGAAAGAATCAAAAGAAGGTTGAACTGGACATTTGAGGGGATTTTTATAAAAACTCTTTTATACTTAAAAACTACTTCTTTTATAAGAGTTTATTTCTAAAAGACATCTTTAAAACAAGTTATTTTGGAAAAAATACTTTATTTTTAAAACAAATTTTTAGGAATCCTATAACCTTAGGCTCTGATACCAAATGAAACATTCCACACCGCTAAGTATACCCAAAAGGACACACTAAAAGGCATGGTGCATTGTAGGTATGACTAAAAATAGCAGAGACTAAGATTCATAAGACAAAAATCAAATAATAATAATAGTAGTAACACAGCGGAAACAATTAAAATAATAATTTGCTAAAAGTCAAACTTCATAATATAGAATTATAAAACCAAATACATCATACGTCTCATGAAATCAAAACCTCGGTCTCATAAATATCAGAGTACAAACTATCCCTCACAAAGTGCCAGTACATGGAATAAGCTAAAAACTAAAAATAAAGAAGAGTAATACATAAGAAATCTCTGCCAAAGAAGTCTCCAAGTGCCTGCAATCTATCGTCCTTGCTCTTGCTAGCCTATGGGGGGAAGGGGGAAAATGGAGGAGTGGGTCAGGCTAAAAGTCTGGTGAATGATCGTAATTACTAGAATCTTTAAGCAAAGTAAAAGTAATAGACTTTACAACAGTTCTAGTATATAAAAGGAAAGAATGGAAATAGAGATAAAGAATAAGCTGGAAATAAATATGAATTAACTATTAAATATGATTGGTTAACTTTGATTGTTTGCACTTGTCTTTGTTAGCTGCTTTGATTAAGCTGAATTCCTAATCCTATAATTAGGCTGAAATCCTAATTCTACCCTTTGATTGGCCTGCTACTCCATAAACCTTACTGCAGACTAGACGCTATATAACTCCCTACACATAAGGTAATAAATCTAAGAAAGACGCACAAAGTACAATGGAGTCTACGAAAGATGCATAAAGTATTTATTGTGGACTAGACGTTATATAGCTCCCTACACAAAAGGCAATGGTGTCTACGAAAGACACACATACTAAGCGCTTGGAACTCATAATGATTTATGAGCCATCACTGGAAGTCGCATGCGTGACCACCACTAAGCTCGCGTTACCTGTTGTTCCATCTATTGTGTCTTCTTATTACCTCAAGCTCCAGCATAAGCGTGCCCCTCATATCACTTTAAGATTATGTGAAACACCGTGTCCATATCTCTACTTCTAATAATGATAATTCAATGAACTAGGATCAACCATTTCTTTTTGAAATCCCCAAACTACCCTTCACATGTCGCTCCCTTTACCATCCACTTGCTAGCCCACGAAAACAGTGTCAGCCCCATTTCCTAATCATCCACTACTTCAACTACATCGACGCAATCCTCCACTACTGCAACTACATCAGTCGATTGTCCACTAACCAAAATCAATTCTACACCGATGGTGATTTATACGTCTTCTCCAACGAGCCGCATCCATTACAATTTGTAATTAATTAATTAATTAATTATACTGATGTGTTATTATTATATGCTTCTGTGCCATCGGATGATTAGCAATGCAACATAATTATGTTTCTGTGAATTAGTATGGGTTTCTGAACCACCCGCTTCCCCATTTTCCAGTTACAGATAGTCTTCTCTTCTTAAAATTTGCATGTACGACAATAATCTGTCTTTACTAAAATAGTAGTTGGAATGAAATTTATGTATTATAATATACACAGGTTTGTTTTAACGCTGGACCAAAAATCGGGTGATCAAAATTTATAACACGGGTGGATTGCTGAGTCAACGCATTGCTTCATCTCAAATTTTGGATGCTGCACATATTCTACAATATCGAATAGCACATATCTCTACTATTAATAAAGAGAATTCAATCGATAGAATTTACACGGTGTCCTTTTGAAATTCCAAAAATACACTCTTCTATCAACGAAATCTCATTATCGGTGAACTATCTCTACCACCGTCCTCTTCGCGACCACCCATCAACGGATTTCACTATCAATTTGCAACCAACACCGCCAACAATTATTTGAAATAAAAACGTTGTCACCATCAAAGATTTTGCACTTATATCACATATCCATTCATTAATTTTTTTGAAATAAAAACCAAATATCTTTAGCTATTAGATGCACGTATCGTGCAATTTATACTAGTAAATAATAGGGGAAATGCTGTTGATACTAGCTCGTTATCCAAACAATATCTAGTTGTGCCCCTTGCCCAAATCCCCATGATTTGGACTTCTACGTATTGACCAATTACTACCATTATTAGCATAAGCATGCCCCTCGTCTCACTTCAGGTTTATGTGAAACACCGTGTCCATAGAAATAATAGAGGAATGCTATTTGGTACAGGTCCTACTTTCATCTTTGCTTATTAACTTAGATAAATTATTTAAATAAGCCTTTACAATTTATCTGTACTATCTTTGCTTATTAATTTATCCTAAGTCTTAAAATAAGCCTCATTCTGTTCTATTTCTTATTATAACCTACGTTATAATCAAGCATATTACTTAACCCAAGGTCTAAGTGTAAAAATAAGCTTCTTTCATCTTATACTCTTTTTAGTTATAATTCTAAGTTATAACTAGGTCAATTTCTTTAATTTAGTCCAATTCTAACATTAATATCATAATTAGGCTCAATTTCGGTCTTAATTCCATTTTTATTACAGTCTTTACAATTTACACCTTATCTTCTGTTATTTTAGTATTCTTATAATTTTTAACCATATTCGGGTTTAATCTATTCTAATCTATACGCGAAGAAGAAGAAGAAGAAGAAGAAGAAGAAATAAAAGAAAACTGAAAATAGAAGGAAATCCAAAGCGTAGGAAGAAGATGTAAATAATGCATAAATAAAAGTAAATAAACTAAAATACTGTAAATAAACTGTAAATAAATGGAAAAGCTAATTAACAGAAATAAGCTAATATTAACTGAAAAGAATAGCTAGAAAGAAATAGACTAAAAATAATTCTAAAAAAAACTGTAAATAATTCTGCTAAAAAGGTTATTCCAAAAATCGTAGTAAACTACAACTATTGAAAACCCTATTATTTTAAATTACTTAAAGAAATATAAAATAATTAAAATCACTCACCTGTTGTCCTAAGCTCTTTCCTTTTGGTCTTCCTAGATCCACTTGAGGGTATTAAAATATTTTTATTAAAAAGATTCTCTCCTTGCAAAATTATTCCTTTTGGGGTCCTACCTGAAAAGGTGAACCTAAGCGGAGAAAATCTAGAATGAGAAAAAGTGTTGGGCATAGGGTCTTATTTATAGGGGTAGAAGTGGATCTCAGACTGTTGGGTTTGGAGATTGAAAGGATGCAACCACGTCATAGGCTGAATAGGAGCCATCGGATGGAAGCACGAAGGGACCGGATTGAGCAAAATAGGGAAATTGATGTGTTAAAATCGCACAGGACGAAGGAGGAATTCCTTCGCCTCAAACCCGTAGGCAGGTCGACCGCCCATAGTGCCAGGTCGACCGGCCGGTCGACCTAGGCCTTGGGATGGTCGACCTCTAGGTCGACCTCCCTGTATGTATATATATGTATATATATGTATATATATGTATATATATGTATATATATGTATATATATCATTGGTTCTTGTTTGCTTTGTATCTCGCTCATATTAACTCGGATTCTGACGTTCTATGTATGGAAATTGACCAGAGAATTACCACGGACACAATGGTACAACTCCCGTGGCTCAATTCTGATAATTTCACAAAGTTATTTTATCATTTAATTAATTAATGAATTAATTATTATAGCATTAAAATTTTGGGTTGTTACAAGGGCCCTCGGATAGGTCGGTAATGACCGGGGTGATGACATATTCGGTATTATCTATGGAGAGGTAGGCTAGTCTTGTGTTGTTAGAGGTGCAGATGTTCTGTTGACCTCGGTACATTCCTCTAGAGATGTACTGCTGGAAGGTAGTCCCTTCACTTGGTCATTTGTATGGAATCCATTCTCCATTACGTGTCTACCATTTTGTTTTTAGAGCATGGTATGGTGGAATTTAATAATGGTAACAATTTCGGCTATGATGAATTATTATTTGATAATAGACACTATTATAATATAGCATAATTTGATATGAAAGGTTTTGGTTATCGTAAGGTTAAAACCCATCCGTATTTATGTGTAGGCATGTCTTACGGGATACCTTGGTTTTGATAAAAGAACGTTTTTATAACATTAAAATAAATTCAGTTGAGATGTGTTTTCTCACGTTGGTTTACCAGACTGATCTGTGCATTCTTCCCTTTCAATGCTCGGGTCAGACCAAGTATATTTACAAATGTAGATTTGGATGCTTTGGAGCTTCAGTAGGAGAGCTGGAAGTCTTCAGGTCGTATTCCACGTATATGTTTATTTTTCCGCTGCTTGTTATTTAAATTATCAGCAATTGTAAGGATAGGTTATTATAACTGTCCAGGCTGATGATTAGTGATTGATTGTTGTACTCTGATGGGTGTATGTATATTATATTATAGTTTCTGTTTTATAAAGATCGTTGATACGATATTATATATTTCCCCGCTGCGATTGTTAGATTCTGTAATTGTTTTATTTTATTTTCTATTTTATCTTCTTTTCTCTCTCTTCTCTTCTTCTCTCTTCTTTCTTTCTCATGATTATTCGTATTTCCCTTCGGTTTGGGGCTGGACATGTGTGGTTAGTGTCATCTCTGAACATGATGGATTTATAGGTCGTCACATCAATATTGAATATAGTAAATGGGAATGAACCGTTGGATAATCATATGCTATCAATGAAATGAACTATGTAAAAAGTTTGAAGGTGACTAAGATTGGAATAGAATGTAGATACTCGTCTAAATGCTGAATAATATGAATTCAAAAGTTGTAATCAAGTCTGGAAAGAAGAAATAATGATAAACATCAAAAAAATACACACCGCTCATGCATCTGAAATACAGAACTAAATGTTTTAATTTAAGTAAACTAAAAACAGAAAGGAAGATATTATTTTCGACTAGAATCAGAAGTGTGAATTCACAATCAGACATCTGAAATAGGGGTCGGACATCAGATTGCCTCTAGAATTTTTGGTACAAGAGTTCTGTGATGATCCGCCCTTCATAATACCCTGAGTCAACGTCTAATGACAACGTCTGACTCTTGAATACCTAGTATATCCAAAGTATGAACTTCGCCTCCAAAGTGTTCCAACTATCCTAAAAGTGTATCCCCAAAGCACCTAGCTCCCAAACTACTCAATTGAATACGTGGGAGTTGTCATAACATAAATAAACAAGGATAAAATGTGGTTCATACATAAAGCTTAGTGTGGCGGGAACTATCTCATAATATTGTATATCGAAACCATTTACAAATAAATAGGAAACTATGGAGGTAAAATCGGTCCTTTCCACAAACATGGCTCAGGGATAATCCAGACCACCCATAAACAAGTAAAGTAAACTCAACTCAAAGGTAGGGAATCATACCATAACTTGCTCTTCTCCTATAGTCAACGAGTCAGCATGACTAATATAATGTGACTGAAATGTAACAACATACTATGATAGAGGTAAGCCAATGTACCAATGTAGGAGTAATATAAACATATCAATACAAGTCTAACACACAATGTTGAATAAGAATAATCAACCAACCAATATAACGTGCACAATCATAATGATAAGAGACACATAAAAAATTGGTTGATACCCATCATTGCTGATGGGTAGAGTCCACTATAGACACCAATCAATTCAATGATCCCTATCGAAGCATCTGAAATGCGAAACAAATACAGCGATATAACAATGCTACTAACATAGCATCTTCATACCCAAAACTGAAATATAGATATCTATAACCAATACCCGTCTCGAATTCCCATTAGCTACCAAAGAGACCAATTGAGAGCCATAATTATATTGTGGACTCCCCCGAAAACCAGTACCTCAATGGCTTGCAGGACGTGTCGTAGTACCTATCCATACTATGAAACAATATGTAACCTACGCTAGACTAGCATCACAATCTCTCTCCGCCCTTGCTCCGTAACCGAATCTACAGGTCGCGCACCTCAATGGTACAATGGATTCCCCCACTGGTGTCCTTTCCTTCTGGTTTTCTATACCGACATATCATAATTATATGTAAACGCTAAACCTCGCATATACCCTCCCCGCATGTATATAGAGCACTGGAAGTATTGTCGTTCGCGTATGGATTGTGATTCGTTCTTAAAGTGCCTCACACTACCGGGTTGCCCTAAGTTAGGCATACCAAACCAATATATACAAATCGCCTAAATTGTGCATCTATAATTATACACACACACAAAGAACAGTTGAACCACATATCTATACACTTATATGTTATATTTCTTCCACTATTCGGTAACCCCAAGTCGGACGTACCGAACTATGCATAGCGCTTAAACTACATATTGATAAATCATTCTGAATTGCCATTAGCTATAAAAGAAATCTACCAAAGCCACAACTAAGTTGTGAACTCCCTTGAAAACTAATACCTCAAAAGAAGTTGGCCTGTAGGTCCTGTCGCAGCACCCAAGAGTACCACAGGACAGTATATGACCTTCTCTAGACTGACATCCTAGTCTCTCTCCGCCTCTACTACGAAACCACGTTTGTAGGTCATGAGAGTCAATAATATAATGGATTCCATGCACCAATTGGTAGCCCCAAGTTGAACATACCGAAACTATATATAAAAGCTTTAAACCGCATATCGATGAATATATATAAACTATTCCGTGCATTTCCCAGTAGCCTCAAGTCGGATATACCAGAATTATATATAAATATAGACTTATATAACTCACATAAACTGTATCCAGGTTTGTTTATACACACACACACAACCAGTCCAACTATATTGAACTAATAAACACAAATCGTGCACATTTACATACACGAAGGAAATACACAACTAAAGTAAATAATCTATCATCTTAATATAAATAACAATTCACAAATACAATCATATAAACAATTCAAAAAAAAATACATCATGCTTAAGTAACCAACCTAACAATTTTATATCTTCTTTATATTATTTTATAGAGGTCTCAAACTTAATTTCTAAAATAATATCCTCCTCGAATCAATCCTATTATAGCATAATTTCACTTAGTTCTCCTATTAAAATCAAGGTTAGCTATCAATAAGGCCTCAAAGTATTATATAGCTCATATATGTAATTTTTGTATATATGTATACAAATATATCTCAAACCATTTCTTAGGGGCTTAAAGTTAATAAATCATGTTATAATAAAATTTGAGATTTTAAAACATTAATCAAACCTCATTAAATAATAAAATATTTCTTTCGTAACTTCTAACTTCTCTAATCAGCTTTATAGAAATTCACTGATTAGTTAATTATTGGTTACATTACGAATAACCTATATCAGGGCCAGATAAACTTCAAAGCCATTTTAATTTAAGTTTAATCTGCCTAAATAATTATTTTAGCCTTACAAGTTATTTTAAAAGTCATACTTCTAACTTCCGATTAGTAATAAAAATATATAATAATATTTCTATTGCTAATATAATTAGATATTAGAGTTTAATTAATTTATAACTATTTATACATTAATATCAACTATATCTAACTCTATTCAATACAAATAGAACTCTATATTTATATATACAAGATTTTAAATCAATTATCCCAAATATCAGTAGTAATATAAAGTAATATTTCTATCCCTAATATAACTACAAATTAGAGTTGAATTAATTTATAACCATGTTATAAATTAACATCAACTCTATATATCTTCGTTTAATATGAATAAAATACAATATTTATATATATAGGATTTAATCAATTATTTCAAATATCTACTCAATCAAATCCAATAAACAAGGGAAATAATTACTTTTATATATTAGTCTACCTCTTTCAAGTAATATTTTTCAATATATATAATTATGGAGAGTTATACTACAATATAAACTCAAAGTGATAATCCCGCTCACCTGAATCATAAATTTCCAAGTGTCTGGTTCCAGTCTAAACCTATCCCAGGTCGTAGATAATCTCTACATGAGTGCAACGACGAAGATCGCATCTCGATTGGACCTCGTATGCAAAAGATATGAATTAAATACAAATCAAGATTAATTAAATAATTAATAACTAATTAACTTAATTAATCCCTCACCCAAATCATATTCTCCAATTCACAACTCCCTGTACATGCATAACCCATCACCACCGTGCACGTGCACCCCTCTATCTCGAGCTACAGCCAACAAATCAATGAACCATCGATTTCTACACGGTCTACGTCGCGCGTACCCCGCAACAGCGTCAACCTTGGCACTCCCCCTAAAAACGCAACCTGACACCTTCCGCTGGTGCCCTAAAATGTTGGACCCTCTATCGATTGTCGGAGTTCCAATGCTTGCTACCAAAAGAAGCATGTCGACAAGGGAAACATGTTGGCGATATTCGTTTCACCCAAAACCCTATCAAACTCTGACCAAGCACAACCCTAGAAGACGGATTTCAAATGAAGACTATAGCCAAGCATAACCGCACCCCACAACGACCATATAAATTTGAAGTTATCTCCTCTCTGAGTCCAACAGATCCAATCATGACCTCACTCGATGCCTATAGCTCTAGATTAAATTAAATGAAGGAGGCGGCTTAAATGTTTGCAAAGTAGAGATAAAATGAAAAGGGAAACAAAAGAATAGATATTTCAAGGGAAATATACATAAACAATATTGTTTGTACCAAAATTGGGCACAGCACTCATCGGAAGTCTTTGAAGAGATAAAGTGAAGAAATTAAATGAAAAAAGAGGAATTACCTAACAAAAACTCCAAATTTCAGAAATGAGAATAATTAAAGTGCAAGGAGACACAAGAATTTAGAGTGGTTCGGCGTATAGCCTACGTCCACTATGAAGTAGTTTGCTTTATTGATCTTTCTTTTTTGTTTACAAGTGAATTCAATGATTTACAGCAGTCAATTGTGATTTGCAGCAGTGAATTTCGTTGGTAGCAGTAGCAATTGAGTTCAGATCTGGATCTGGCGGAGTCCGGGCGTTAGAGATCTCAAAGAGGAAGAAGAACCCCTTTCCTGTTGGCTTTGGGGGTCTATTTATAGGTGTAGGAGGCTGGTATTTCGCTCAGATCTCGGAAGACACTCTCTGGCACGTGACCAGGCCTGCACGCCCAAGCCCGTGAAGTTTCGGTCCGATCCGTGATCGACACGAACAGATTTCGACTCGATCAAGATTTCATCCAATGGAGTCGAAATTTGGCGTGGACATTCTTTAGCATGCACATAGTCTTTTTTGAAAATTTCATAGCATTTGGACTTGTAGATTGGGAGATATGATTGATACGAAATGGAGTTTTCGGTAGGCTGTTTCCTTCGACTCGCTCCTGTTTCAACTCGCTTCCGTTCGACTCAGTGACGTGGCACTTGATTCTTACTCTGTCCTGGATGTTGCTTCGAGCGAGTCGAACTGTTCACTAATTGAGCGAGTCGAAGTGTGCCCAGATCGAGCGAGTCGAAGTAAGCACTTGGTCGAGCGAGTCGAAGCAAGCACTAGTCGAGCGAGTCGAAATGGGGCACCCTGGGAGGTTTGAGCAGTGGAGTCGAAGTTGATGGAGTCGAACAGTTGTTTGAGCGGAGCGAGTCGAAGTGTGCACTTTCGATGGTTTCAAACTGGAGCGAGTCGAAGAGAGCAGCTCTGAGGGATGTGGAGCGAGTCGAACCTGGTTGACTCGAAGTTGGCCTCTGAGCAAAGCGAGTCGAAGTTGTCACTCCTGGGCGTTGCGAAGCGAGTCGAAGTTGGCTTCTCCTGAGTGTTGCGAAGCGAGTCGAAGGAGCGAGTCGACCGGTAATTGATTTCCATCCAATATTGTATCGCTCATAACTTGAGCATATGAACTCGGATTGACTTGAGATTTGAAACGTTGGCTCTCATGGCTTAGCTTGTCATGTCCTACCAATTTTGGCTCGATCTGGACTCAGACAAAATTCATCGATATCCGTAGTGAGCCCGTGTATAACTGATCTCTGGGACGGGCCGTCACTGGTTACTAGTCAATTCCTTGGTGTTACGGCCTCGCCAAAAGGCGGGATAACATTTGCTCCCCAAAGTACATCTTGTGGAAACATGATGTGCTTTGAAATACTGCCATCTTTACTCTGAATAGTTATCGTCTTTTTGATGAAAGTTGTAACCTTTGACCGTTCTTCTTAATAATGTAAACTGTCGACTATCGACTGGTGTACCATGTATTGTTGCAACTGATTGTTGTATGCTAGTGGTTACCCATTTGCTATTGTAATCGTTAATGGATGAGTTTCTGATTCCTGAAAATCCAGAATATTGAATACTAGTCCGTCATTCATGCATATATGTTAACCCAACTCTCGTTGACGTTCGTACGTCCACGAGTCGTTGTCAGATTATTTTACTTTTGAATTACGTATCGATCCTCTCCTGAACCGATGTGAAATTTGCTGCAACAACACTCGATGGTTGCTTTTGCATGCTCCTTCGTAACGATCCTCTCCTAAATCGATGTGAAGGGTTGAAACATCGAAGATGATTTTTATTGGATTTATGGATGCGAAGTAAGTATGTCGAGTTGACGGAGTTGGCCTTTGGAAGCCATGATTTGATGGATTCGAATTGTTCGTATCGATGCTCTAGTGAAGGACTTGGAAACTATGGACACGAACAGGAATTTTGCATCGATAGACATAGGGTTCGGTCGATATGAAGTGCTTGTTCGACTCGATGCTGGACACGAACTGAACGAGTCGAAGTGGAATGAGTCGGAGTAAACTTCCCTGATGGCTGTGAGCTGAGCGAGTCGAAACGAAGCGAGTCGAAATAAACTTCCCTGATGGCTGTGAGCTGAGCGAGTCGAAACGAAGCGAGTCGAAATAAACTTCCCTGATGGCTGTGAGCTGAGCGAGTCAAAATGAAGCGAGTCGAATAAACTTCCCTAATGGATTCGAATTGTTCGTTTGACTGCACTGGAGACAGAGTCGAAGTCAAGTGATACGAAGGGGAGCCTCACATCGATGTACTAAAAACGGAGTCGAAACGTGTGCTCGAATCCACTGGGATACGAAACGTTTCTTCCTTTTGCTTTAGAGTACATATAAATACTTCGTACTTAGCCATATTTTCACTTTTTACTTTTTGTTTTCCTGCCTCTCCTTCGTATCGCTCTGAGACTAGAGAAAGCAAAGAAGGAAAAACACTCCCGTCCTCGAACTGATTTACATCTTCAATTACTCGAACCAATTAACAAATCTAGGTAATCCAATAAGCGAATCTACACGTAAACTAGGAGACTCGATTCTTAACACCAAACCCATCAGTGTCGCGATCGATCGAAAAGTTCCTTGGCCTCAGCTTCGTGTCGATCTGGAGTAGGGGTTTCGAGATGATGAGGCGGAGGCCTTCGTATCGATCGATGGTGTAGCTTTGCATTGAGTCGAACGCTTTGAATCTGTGGATCGATATGAAGGGGCTGTGTCTGATCGATTAGAAATGGTGGCTTTCGATCGAGTCGAAGTGGATGGCCTTGGGTCGAGTCGAAGCAGCTATCTTGGATCGAGTCAAAGTGGCTGCTTTGGATCGAGTCGAAGCGCGTGGCCTTGGGAGCGAGTCGAGGCTTCGAAGCGAGTCGAAGCACGTGGCTTCGGACTGAGTCGAAGGACGTGGTCTTGGACCGAGTCGAAGGATGTGGTCTTGGACCGAATCGAAGGACGTGGTCTTGGACCGAGTCGAAGTGCATAACCCTGAACAATCGATTCCAACTCGAGCCTGATTCGAACTTGAACCTGAGTGATTGTCTTGAAGTTGACCTTTTGATGATTGACCATTGATTTAATTTTGATGATACCGAAAATTCTAGTGCCTTTGACCACTTAACTCCGACGAGCTTCAGACTTGCTTAACCGGACTTAATTGTTTCACCGCACACCTAATTGCCTATTGAAGTTCGTCGATGAAACTAGAACATACTAAAATAATAACACATTTTAACTCGGATTGATAGTTAATGGCACGGTTGTGACGGTCAGCGATGACGGTCCTTCCGACTGAATTCCGAAGTCTCGTCGTTTACATGCTTCCCTTAATCATGTAGATCTTCTCCAAATGATATACAGTACTGCACCGCACAACACACACTCACACACTTTACACTGGGGGATGCACGAGTGTTATTTGTCAGTTTAACAATGATTTTTTATAAGCTAGCTAGTCATGGACGCTTCAAGTTCTCAGCAGCCAGAACTCCCATGTTCTATTCCTCCATCCATAGAGATACCGGTTATCGAAGCCTAAGTTATAGAGCCAGCTCCGGACGAGCATCCGGGCGCTCAGTTTATTCTCAATCCAACAGATTCTATGCAATCGGGTATCTCTGAAGATATGCTAGGACGAATTTGCTTAAGGCATGGTTTGTCGCTAGACGACGTGCTACTTCCTGGGCCAACTGACAGGCCACACAATCCCCTGGAGGGGTTTACTGCTTTCAACCGTCACGCTTGCACTGCGGGGACACTTCCTCCCTTCAATGAATATATAAGAGAGATGTTATCGTTTCTTGGCATAGCTCCATCTCAGCTACATCCCAACGGGTATGCCTTGTTGAACAGCACGTTTGTCCTGTTTATGGAGATCCTCTTTCGACCGCCGAAGCCGATCGAAATCAGATATTTATTCAACGTCAAGAGCCGTGGAGACAGCCCTTCTTTTACCTTCCTGGAGGCGGTCAGAAGCTGCCACATTGTACTGGGCTCCTAGGGAAGGCTAAGTAATTATAAAACTGAATGGTTCTATGTTCGGTGCCCCCCTGGATTTGCTGGTCAGTGGTTGGATAGACGTTGTTGCCATTTCTCTCTCGAATCTTAGAGTTACTAGTAATTGACTTCAAAACTGACATACTTTTCCTTTCTTATAGCTACAATCTCTCGTCCCAATGGCGCATACTTCAGAGAGCTTGTTCGGATTCTTCAAGCGTTTCCGGGCGAAGAGAGGCACATAGACTTAGTCCTAACCGACAGGAATTTGAGGGATGTCGGGCTGATAGAACGGAGACAGAGCATACATCTGGAAGGGATACATAGAGTGGTCCCGAAGAAACGGGTGAAGCGCAAAGCGCCCGCAGTCCTGATCGCCGAAGAAGTTGATCCGAAAAGAACGCCTACCGATACCGAGCTCCCAGCTGGGCCTTCTGCCGATGTCCTGGACTCGGGTGGAAGAAGAAAAGGCAAGGCCGCTGCTCACAAACGTCTTAAATCTAAGAGATTTAAATCCTTGGTCGTGTCTTTACCTTTCCAGGGGATTAGAATTTCGGAGGCTTCTCCTCCGCAAGTGGAGAGTCCTTTTGCAGGGCTTGCTGATATTCTGATCCCGGATTTTGTGTCATCTCCACACGACGCCGGGACGGAGGGGCTTGATAGTGCTTTTGAACTGAGCGGGTCGCTTGCTACGAATGCGGCCGACATTTCCGGTTGGTCGGGGGATTGCACATGCATACACTTCACTACACCACATGATTCACAACTGTACTTCGCCCAACTTAGGAAGTTACCAACTCTTTCTTCGTTTACCATTTTCAGGTACTATGTCTGGAAGGGGATCTATGCTCGGGAATCTCTGCTCAGCCCGAAAATCTTCCGGTTACTATGATTCTCGTAGGAGGGATTCAGATAGAGATCGCGATCGCGAATACTCTAACCAGGACAGGTATGGGCGTGACAGAGAGTATAGACATCGATCCAGATCACGCTCCCCTCCTCCTAGACTCCCGTCTCCTCCCCCTGTTCAAATTTCAAATCCACCAGAGCCTCCTCGCCACAGGCCGTCTTCTCATGCTTCTGGGTCCAAAACTCATCTTTAGAGAGTCGAGACCATGGCCTCTATGATTACTGAGCAGGTCCCTACTGAACCCACAGGGGAAGGAGCTCTTAAGTTGGCTCAGATGAGGAAGGATTTTTCGAATATCTGCTTCGACAGTTATGTCTTCCCACCACACTTAAAGAGAATCCCCTCAGGGGTGGAAAACACGGTGCACGACTTCGTTCACGACATATATACCCAGTACCGGGAGTGGGCAAAGGTTGCCGATAAAGCTTCCAAAGTGGCCTTTGAGCGGGCCAAAGCGCTCGAGAAGATGGAGAACGAGCTCGCAAAAAGGGATCGGATTATTCAGGTACTCTCCGCTGAGTCCGAGTCTTCTCGGAAATCTAAGATGGAGGCTGTCAAAAGGGCCGACGAGGCGAAGGCGGAGATAGAGAGGTTGGGGCAGACACATGTTGCCCTGGTGGAGGAGATGGGCCACCGGAACACTAAAGTCGTTGCTGAGCGGGACGCGGCGGTCAAGGAGCTTAATGAACTCAAGGCCAAATTGCTGATATGGCCAAGGAGAAAGACGACGCGAACAACGCAGCCCAGGAGGCGTGTGAACAAGTTGTTCTGCTCAGGGATGAACGGGATGCGGTGGTGGCCAAAGTCCAGAAGGTGGAGACTGAGGTCGAGGAGAGGGTGAAGCTGGCCGAGTCCAGGCTAGAGGCCGACATCGAAGACCTCCTTGTTGTTTACAATGCTAACGTGCTGAGGCACAGGGGCATAGCCTGGCTCGATGACTTTTCGACGCATCTCCACAATGCTTGGATCCGATTGGTTGAGGAGGAGAAAGAGGCGCATCAGGGCGAGTCCGTAGATGAATTCGAACTCGAGAACCGCATTCTGGCTGATGGCGAAAAGAAGATTTTCCACGAGTCGATGATTCTGCGTGAGAAGGAAAAACTTGGCACCCAGCACTTTGAAGTGGGAGAGGGTTCTGGAGTTGACCATCACGAAGCAAGTCTCGAAGTTCCCGTATCAACCCAGCCCGAATCCTCGTCTGTGGTTGATCCCCAGGCTGTTCCTGCTTACAATCCGGATCAGCCGCAGATGTCTCCGGCTGCTGCGCAAGTTACTGATGTCGCCCTGCCGCCTACCAGACGAACTGAGGAAGGTATTCTGAACATTCCACTTTTCTTAAATCGGAATCTTCGATTGAGTTAAGTCCTAAAAGTTCTTTTATTCTTTGTCCAGTGATCGATGCTACACCGGCCATGCCTCCTGCCACTCAAGAAACACATCAAATGCAGGAGGCTATCATGACCGAAGCAACCACCATGAGTACAGCTGCCCCTCTTGACGATCTGCAAGGAGGCACGATTATGTTTGACGAGCAGCTGATGGATGAACTCTTTCGCCGCCACGGCGATCCTCGTGCTGACTTGTCATCTGTCATGAGTGGAACTGATCCTGCTACAAGCTCTTCAATGCCGACTGTTGATGCCCCCAGCGGGGCCTGAGCAGTAACCGAAGAGGAGATGTTTGCTCAGATTGATGCTGAACTGGCAGCAGCGGCTTATGGCGGCAGCTTTGGAGGTGGGACGGCAGCATCAGGACCTACCACGCTCGGAATGATGTCTCTTGGTGGTACTGTCTTTCTCACCAGCATGCCCATTCCACCTTCTGCAATTGATCATGTTCCTCCGATTCCGCCCGTAGGGAGCATTCTTATTCACATGAGTTCGAAGGAGGACGTCGACATAATGCCCTCGCCTGAGGACCAACCGCCGAAAAGAAAAGGCTCGAAGAGGAAGATTGGCGATGGCTCCAGTGGGTCCGCACCGAGGAGAAAGCTAAGGAAGAAGAAAGATTAGGCATGCTCTCCCGATGTATTTTGATTTGCGTTTTGTTAGCCGTGTATAGATGCAGGTTCGGCCCCTGCTAGTAGGAATTTTTTGGAAACTTGTACACGAACTTCTTCTATAATCAAATAGAAATGAAACTTTTCTTTTTTGACTTCTTTTTTGTCATTGTGTATTTGTCTGAGTGTTTCAGTGTCTGAACTGCACTTGTGAAGTTTCAGTTTCTGAATGAAGTTTGTTTCTGTTCGCCAAGTTCGGGTATTGTGGACATGGTTTGCAACCGGGAAACGAGTCGAATTTTGACGTCGCATTGCTTTAGTCGATGGTTGATGCTTAAGTCTTGCCCCCCAGTCTTGGTGGTATGTTTTGAAACATCAGTCAGTGATTGCCTTTTTCTCATAGCATGCCGAGTCTAGTGCCGCTGGATGGGCGTTTGAGACAAACAGAGACTGAGCGGCTTATTCACGCTTGTCTGATCGTTGACGATCATATCCGCACTCCGGGGATCCTCATTTGTTTATTGGAGGTTGGTCACGCTGGCTTGAGTTTCAATCATATGTCTGCTATCTGAGGACTTGGAATTGGCATTTGTACTCCGACTCGTGCTCCGGGAACTTGGAGTTGATGATCATACTTCGATCCATGCTTCGGGTATTTGAAGTTGATGTTTATGCTCCGTTTCGCATTCTGGGATACGAAGTTGATGTTTATACTCCGACTCGCGCTCTGGGAGTTTGGAGTTGATGTTTATACTCCGCTTCGCACTCTGGGAATACGGATTTGATGTTTATACTCCGGTTCGCGCTCTGGGAACTCGAAGTTGGATGTTTATACTCCGCTTCGACTCTGGGAATATGAAGTTGATGTTTATACTCTGGTTCACGCTCTAGGAATTCGGAGTTGGATGTTTATACTCCGCTTCGCACTTTGGGTATACGGAGTTGGATGTTTATACTCCGCTTCGCACTCTGGGAATACAGAGTTGATGTTTATACTCCGGTTCATGCTCTGGGAACTCGGAGTTGGATGTTTATACTCCGCTTCGCACTCTGGGAATACGGAGTTGATGTTTATACTCTGGTTCGCGCTCTGAGAATTCGGAGTTGGATGTTTATACTCCGCTTCGCACTTTGGGAATACGGAGTTGATGTTTATACTCTGGTTCGCGCTCTGGGAATTCGGAGTTGGATGTTTATACTCCGCTTCGCACTTTGGGTATACGGAGTTGGATGTTTATACTCCGCTTCGCACTCTGGGAATACATAGTTGATGTTTATACTCTGCTTCGCACTCTGGGAATACGGAGTTGATGAAGGATTGTCGTGTATCAATCCTTTTTTGACTTTGATGTGATGGCTTGCCCCCGAGCTCGGGTTTCACTTAGCGAGTGATTAGTTGCATCGCAGTCACTCTGTATTTGAATAAATCCCACCGTATGGTGAAACTTAGCTCTCCGTTCATAGTGATGGTCATATGAAGTATTTCAAGTAAATCACAGCTCTGGCTCGAAGAGGTTGCATTTTATTGCTGAAATAAGAAAGTATGGCAAAGTCAGTTGCTTTATTACAAGTTCTAATTTCGATATGCATAAACAAATTGCAGAAAAGGAAGGTAAACTAAATGGATAAAAATAGCCTGTCAGGTGTAATAGCGGCGAAGGCTCTCGCTGTTCCAAGCTCTTGGCAGGGTAAGACCATCGACGGTCGATAACTTGAATATGCCATCTCTGAGGCTTCGTTCAGTAACATACGGTCCTTCCCATATGGGCTTCATATGCGAAGGAACCGGATAGATTCTTTTTAAGACGAGATCGCCTAGTTCGAAGGTTCGCGGACGGACCTTGGCGTTGTACAATCGGGCGACTCGACTTCGATGCGCAGCTGCCCTCAAATCAGCTTCTCCACGCTTCTCATCTAGTAGATCGAGAGATTCAGCAAGTAATATAGCATTTGTCTTTGGATCATAGTATGTCACACGATGAGAAGGTACTTCTAGCTCGACTGGAATAACGGCCTCTGAACCGTAAGAAAGAGAGAACGGAGTATGGCCGGTCGCGGTCTTGTGGGTTGTTCGGTAAGCCCATAGAGCCATAGGAAGTTCATCGACCCACTTGCCCCCGACCTTTTCCAGTCGTTTCTTCAGGATGGACTTTATAACTTTATTAACTGCTCTGACCTGTCCATTTGCTTGAGGATGTGCAACTGCGGAGAATTTCTTTTGGATGTGAAATCGTTTGCAGAAATCTTTGAATTCAGCACTGTCGAATTGGGTTCCGTTGTCCGTAATTATGGTGTGTGGGAGACCGAATCGACAGATGATGTTACGAACCACAAATTTGATTACTTTCTTCATTGTAATGGTAGCGAGAGCTTCGGCTTCATCCCACTTTGTAAAGTAATCAACTGCGACGATGGCGTACTTCGCACCACCTTTTGCCAGAGGTAGAGCACCGATGATGTCGATGCCCCACATTGCGAACGGCCATGGGCTGACCATTTGTGTTATCTCAGTAGGAGGAGCTCTAGGAATTCGGGCATATTTCTGGCACCTATCACATTTCTTTGCATAGTCCAATGCATCATGATTCACGGTAGGCTAGTAATATCTGTAGCGAAGTATTTTCTTGGCAAGCGCTTGCCCCCCGGCGTGATCGCCACATTCTCCCTCGTGCACATCGCGCAACACTTGTTTAATTTCATCGTGAGCGATACATCGGAGTAGGGGAACTGAGTACCCCCTTCTGTACATGAGTCTATTCTGGATGGTAAATCTTGAGGCCTTTCGAAGAACTTGTCTCTTCTCACTCCTACGTTCCGGCAGGGTCCCATGCTCAATGTAATTTCTGAGTGGGGTCATCCATGAATCCTTTTCGGGAACGATTTCGCATACCCGGTTTATTTCTGTCTGGTCGATACTTGGGGAAGATAGCGTTTCTACGGGAACGAGTCCCATTTGTTGAGCTTCACCTGTGCTGGCTAGCTTTGCCAATGAATCGGCATTTTGGTTGCGCTCCCGAGGTACACAATAAATGGCGTAGTAATCGAACTGACTCAGTACTTCTTGAACTCGAGCTAGGTAAGCAGCCAACATTCGATCTCTTGCCTAATACTCTCCTCGCACTTGACATACAACCAATTGTGAATCACAATAAACTTCCACAGCGATGATTTTCAGATCTCTGGCGAGTCTCAAGCCAGCCAAGAGGGCTTCGTATTCAGCTTCATTATTGGTTGCATGAAAGTCAAACTTCAAAGCATAGCATATAGATCGACCTTTGGGGGTTTCGAGTACAACACCAGCGCCTGAACACCGGTCGTTTGATGCCCCATCGGTATACAGCTTCCAGACACATTCGGGGGATTTACTGGTCTCAGGCAAGTCCTCTGGAACGGTGAATTCAGCTATGAAATCAGCGAGGACTTGTCCTTGTATTGCTCGTCTTGGAGTGTAAGTAACATCAAACTAACTCAGTTCGATGTTCCACTTAAGTAGCCTACCAGACGTCTCAGGCCGCGAAAGGACCGGTCGTAACGGCTGGTCGGTGTAGACAACTATGGGATGTGCTTGGAAATATGGTCGGAGTTTTCTTGATGCGATTACAAGGCAGTATGCCGACTTCTCCAACTTCGGATAGTTCCTTTCAGCCCCAGTTAATCGTTTGCTGACGTAGTACACAAGCTTCTGTATCCCGTCTTCTTCTCGAACCAAGGCAGTGCTGATAGTGTTTTCTGATATCGCCAAGTACGCATAAAACTTCTCATGATCAATAGGCTTTGACAGTATCGGTGGTATGGACAGATGTTGGACTAGTGCTTGGAAAGCGCCCTCGCACTCTATGGTCCATTCGAAGTTTCGTTTCCCTTTTCGAATCAGATCGAAGAAGGGAATGCATTTGTCAGTGGACTTTGAAATGAACCTGCTCAATGCTGCTACCTTTCCATTGAGACTCTGGACTTGCTTTATAGTCTTGGGAGTTTCAAGATTTCTGATTGCCCAATTCTTTTCAGGATTAGCCTCGATTCCCCGGGCGTTAATGATGAACCCAAGGAACTTTCCGGACGCAACTCCGAAGTGACATTTCAGGGGATTAAGCTTCATTTTGTATTCTCGAAGTATATGGAACATAGTTTCCAGGTCTTTAACATGGTCGGTGGAGAGTCGTGACTTTACAAGCATGTCGTCAACATATACTTCCATTGTTTTCCTGATTTGATCGGCGAACATCCGATTGACCAATCGTTGATAAGTAGCTCCGGTGTTCTTGAGTCCGAATGGCATAACCTTGTAGCAGTAAAGTCCCAGATTGGTCACGAAGCTGGTATGCTCCTGATCGGGTAAATGCATCGGTATCTGATTGTAACCGGAGTACGCGTCCATGAAGGATAAGAGTTCATGCCCAGCTGTCGAATCTACTAGCTGATCAATTCTAGGAAGTGGGAAACTGTCTTTGGGACATGCTTTATTCAGATCGGAATAATCGACACATGTTCTCCACTTTCCATTCGGCTTTCGGACGAGCACGGGATTCGACACCCATTCAGGATATAGCGCATCTCGAATGAATCCGTTCGCTTCAAGCTTTTCTACTTCCTCTTTAAGGGCGGCAGATCTCTCTGGATCCATACCGCACCTTTTTTGTTTGACCGGGACATGCCGCGGGTCAATGTTCAGAGTGTGGCTCGCGATGTCCGGCGAGATCCCACACATATCAGAATGTGTCCAGGCAAATACGTCTAGATTTGCCCGCAGAAATTCAACCAATTCCTCTTGAGCCTGCTAGCTTAGCTGAGATCCAATCTTTATCATATTCGAGTCGTCTTTACTGTCAATCGGGACATCAATCGTCAGTTCGACCGGTGATGCTTGATTTTCTTTAGATTCTCCTTCGTCTTCAGTCTCTCTTGGATCAAGGTCTTTGAGGAATTGGCTGGGGTGCCCGGGCCTGGGCCCGGGCGTTAATTGTCAATTATCGGCGAAGCGGACGCAAAGAGATTCCTCTACGCCCTTTCCCTTCTCCTTTCGCTGCGCCTCCCGCAGCTCAGCAACATAACAAGCTCTGGCAGTAGCCTGATCTCCCTGAACGATTCCTATTCCATGATTAGTGGGAAATTTTAAGGTCAAACACCATGGGGCAATGGCTACCCTGAATTCAGCGAGGACCGGTCGGCCCAAGAAAGCATTGTAAGGGGAGTCTATGTCCATAACAATGAACTGCAACATCCGTACTCTCCGACGTTCTCCAACTCCCAACTCTACTGGCAGTTCCACCATTCCAGTGGGTATTGTGGCACTTCCATTGAAACCATGGACCCGAGATTGACAAGGCTTCAAGTCCGCGGCTTCCATCTTCATTTGATCATAAGCTCGCTTAAAAAATATATTCACAGAGCTTCCACTGTCAACTAAGATCCTTTTCATCCAAGCGGGACCTACTTGTGCTGAGATGACCAATGGATCGATAGTGGGAGCTTCGATTTTATCTGCATCTCTGCTCCTGAACACGATGTCATCCGTCATCGTTTTTTGTTGCTTGGCCGGAGCTCCCTCATCAAAACTACTGTAACGCTCGAAGTCCGCATGCCTAATAGAACTGGCATACGACTCCATTTCCTTCCAGCTTCAATCTGCTGGGTGAGGACCACCACTTATTGTATTGATGACCAACCTCCCATCTGCACGAGCGGGTTCCTCCTGTCTTCCCTGATTCGACGCACAATTCTGATTTGATGGGCCTGCACCACCGGATTGCAGCGCCCGTACATACTGATCCAGCTTCCGCTCACGTATCAGTTTTTCAATGAGGTCTTGTCGGTGACGACACTCATTGGTGTTGTGGCCATAACTCTCATAGAATCTACAGAATTTTCCTGTTTGGATTTGTCTTTCAGTTGGTGGTTTCGGGGCAGGTTTCTTATACTACATGGTATTGCAGGTCTGCAAATACACATTTTCCAACGACGTGTTCAATGGAGTGTAGTTTTCGTACATCGAAGCTCTATGCCATGGTCCACGATCCTGATCGCGTTTTTTGTTCTGATTTCTATTGTCCCTCTGCTGATTCTGTTTATTTTGGACGTTCAACTGAATTTTTCCAGAGCTCTTTCCGGACTGTTTAACTGCGACGTTACTCTGGATACCTTCGATGTAGGGCCCTGCGTCATCCTGCTTCCTAGACTGTTTCGCATCCTTCCTTCTTAGGAATTGGGCTGCCTTGGAATAGAAACGGTCCAATGACGCAGGTGGTTTCCCAGCTAACCAATTTCCGAACTTGGAATCAGCATCAATCCCCTTAGTCAGAGCCATCAGGATAGAGTTATCGTTGGGATTGCTTATTTCTGCGCACGCAACATGGAATCGCTCCAAGTAACGTCTAAGTGTTTCTCCAGGAGCTTGCGTAACTCTAGACATAGTGTTAACGTCCTTTGGCCTCGCCACGTGCATACGGAATTGTTCGACAAACTTAGTGGCCATCTGGTCAAAGTTAGAGATGGATCACGGTGGCAAACGAGTGAACCACATGGTGGCGATGCCCCTAGGGAAATGGGGAAACTACGGCACTTTACTACGTCATCAGCTCTAGCAGCATTCATCAGCCATTCGTATTTCAGGACATGTTGATTGGGATCAGAACTTCCTTCATAAACTGGCAAAGCTGGCATCCTGAAGTACCGAGGTGGTTCAGCATATAAAACATCATCGGTGAAAGGGGTATGACTTCGGGAGATTCCCCAGTCGTCACTAGAGAGTCCCTGACTTTCACGGATCATTTGGCGGATCATCGCTGGTATATCTGGCGTTCGGACACTTGGGGCATGTTGTGCCAAGGTATGGTTGGGTTCCACAGCGCGAGTCTGGACCGAACGCGGTCGACGGTCCGTGCCTCGCCTCCTTGGTTCAACATCCTCAGGGACATAAGGCTCAGGAGTCTGCTCTCGTTGGCTACGTTGAGGATCAGCTTGGTTTATAGCGTCACCTCCTCGTCCGGCAGTGGTGGTAGTAGCAATGTTGCCGGTAACATGATAAGGAGCAGCTCCTCCTCGAGTTGAAGGTTCTGTGCGGAGACTAGCGGATGGTCCAGCTCTAGGTTGTCCAAGGGTTGAAGCAGGTTGGTGTCCCATGGCTTGGGTGTAGCTTACACCTAGCCGTGGACGTGTGGATCTAGTTTGGCCATCGGAGGAGGCTGAACTTTCTGTGGAAGAGTGAGAACCTTGGTCTCTTCTGGATCTTCTTCGCCTTTGGCGATTTAGCTGGTTAGTCAAATCCGTGTTGGCACGTAGTTGTTCCACTAGCTGCTGTCGACTTTGGGTCAACACTTGAAGCAATGTCTGGAATTCTTGTCTAGTGATTGGACCTGATGGATCGGGAGGTCCTGCAGCATTTTGGTTGGATGGAGGTGATTGCACGGGATTTTGTCGATCTCGTGCTCCTTGATCAGCAGCTGTAGAAGTTGTACGTGTGCTCACCATAAGGAATTAATGAAGTCCTTTCCTAGATCTGATTGCAAATCTGAATAGAATGGAAGGGCTTCAAAGTTCTAGATCTGGATCTTCTTCTTAGATTTATGCAATCCAATATAGATAGGAGATCCAAAGAGCAGGAGAAAAATTGGTTTTTCTCAGTGGAAGCACCAAATTGTTCGTACCAAAATTGGGCACAACACTCATCGGAAGTCTTTGAAGAGATAAAGTGAAGAAATTAAATGAAAAAAGAGGAATTACCTAACAAAAACTCCAAATTTCAGAAATGAGAATAATTAAAGTGCAAGGAGACACAAGAATTTAGAGTGGTTCGGCGTATAGCCTACGTCCACTATGAAGTAGTTTGCTTTATTGATCTTTCTTTTGTGTTTACAAGTGAATTCAATGATTTACAGCAGTCAATTGTGATTTGCAGCAGTGAATTTCATTGGTAGCAGCAGCAATTGAGTTCAGATCTGGATCTGGCGGAGTCCGGGCGTTGGGATCTCAAAGAGGAAGAAGAACCCCTTTCATGTTGGCTTTGGGGATCTATTTATAGGTGTAGGAGGCTGGTATTTCGCTCAGATCTCGGGAGACCCTCTCTGGCACGTGACCAGGCCCGCACGCTCAAGCCCGTGAAGTTTCGGTCCGATCCGTGATCGACACGAACAGATTTCGACTCGATCAAGATTTCATCCAATGGAGTCGAAATTTGGCGTGGACATTCTTTAGCATGCACGTAGTCTTCTGTGAAAATTTCATAGCATTTGGACTTGTAGATTGGGAGATATGATTGATACGAAATGGAGTTTTCGGTAGGCTGTTTCCTTCGACTCACTCCTGTTTCGACTCGCTTCCGTTCGACTCGGTGACGTGGCACTTGATTCTTACTCTGTCCTGGATGTTGCTTCGAGCGAGTCGAACTGTTCACTGATTGAGCGAGTCGAAGTGTGCCTAGATCGAGCGAGTCGAAGTAAGCACTTGGTCAAGCGAGTCGAAGCAAGCACTGGTCGAGCGAGTCGAAATGGGGCACCCTGGGAGGTTTGAGCAGTGGAGTCGAAGTTGATGGAGTCGAACAGTTGTTTGAGCGGAGCGAGTCGAAGTGTGCACTTTCGATGGTTTCAAACTGGAGCGAGTCGAAGAGAGCAGCTCTGAGGGATGTGGAGCGAGTCGAACCTGGTTGACTCGAAGTTGGCCTCTGAGCGAAGCGAGTCAAAGTTATCACTCCTGGGCGTTGCGAAGCGAGTCGAAGTTGGCTTCTCCTGAGTGTTGCGAAGCGAGTCGAAGGAGCGAGTCGACCGGTAATTGATTTTCATCCAATCTTGTATCGCTCATAACTTGAGCATATGAACTCGGATTGACTTGAGATTTGAAACGTTGGCTCTCATGGCTTAGCTTGTCATGTCCTAGCAATTTTGGCTCGATCCGGACTCGGACAAAATTCATCGATATCCGTAGTGAGCCCGTGTATAACTGATCTCTGGGACGGGCCGTCACTGGTTACTAGTCAATTCCTTGGTGTTACGGCCTCGCCAAAAGGCGGGATAACAAATATATATATATATATATATATATGTATATATTATTTTATTTCTCAGATAAATCTCCACATGTTTTGGGCTCGTACGATCAAACAGCACATCAGATCACTACGAAACTCATTGGCACACATCATCTCATTTTTCCGATCTCAATGGCACCATTTTTTCACAAGCCGAGACAATGCCCTGGGATAATAGTTTCATGCATTTTGAGATGGTTTTTTCCATCGAATTATCTGATTCTAGAAATTCTCAAATTGTTCATCCTGAAATGAAGCCCTCATCCCAAAAACACAAATCCTCTGTCGAGATCCCACTGAACTCGACTACACACGTATTTTTATAAAATTGTATAACAATACATAAATTACCGTGACTCTAAATATAGCGATATTTGTACTTATTTTAATCCGCAACGTCGGTCCTGATTCAATGGAAGTGGTCTTGAGTCCTAACTCGATCGTATATGAAAAATCATATTTTTGGATCTTTAATTAATTAATGATTCAATATTTAAATATCTAGTAATTAAAAACATGGGTTGTTACAAGTTCAGACGTCCATGATAAGTATCCAAACATTTGAAAAGGAGTCCAAATGTCTGAACATTGAATTCAGACGTCTGAATTGCTGAAGCAAGCCCTAACTAAACCTGAGCCTGGTGCAAGTCAGGTAGGATGGTTCGGGGAAAATTGTTCCTACTTCCTTAACTCTCGAGAGTTCACGTAACTTCATGTAGCTATGTAACTAAATGGATCAGTTTCACACTTGGTGACATACCTAGGTTACACTTTATGTTGTTGTATAATGTGACACTCATTGTGGCGTGTAACTCTATTACACTTAGATGCTCTGGAGCCTACGAGATCTAACGAGGAGGTTATTCAATGCTTTAAGGGCAAGGTGGGCTCAAGCATTGTGAGGTATACTCGATGTTGTGCGTAGATATGTGAACTAATGAGTAGGTTACTCGATGCTTTAAAGGTAAGATAGGCTCACGCATTGTGAGGTTACTTGGTGCTATGCATAGTACATAAGATATGGGCACTAACTAGGAGGCTACTTAATGCTCTAGGGGCAATGTAAGCCTAGGCACTGTGAGGTATGCTTGGGTTATGCACAAAAGATGAGACATATTGACCATCAGAATTGTATACTCGATGCTTTGACAGGCAAGTTTACATTCAGGATCATTTACTCGGTGTGTTCCTTAGGCAGTTTACATTTGAGATTGTCTACCCAATGTATAACTAGGTTTTTTATCATTGAGAATGTTTACTCAATGTATGGTTAGGTGTATTAAGGGTTGCTACACCATGGCATTTAGATTGACTTGTTCCTTATACGTAGTGCACATACACAAATGAACCCCCTTAGGTTGTATAGATTATAACTGGCAATTTAATTACCTATTGACTCCATACAACTAGTGATATAATTCACTCACTAGACCTTGTTTGATCCCCTTCATTTCTCCCTCTTTATATATAGTATAGGAGGATAGGGCAATATGTAAAGTGACCAGGATGAGGTGCATGAAGAAGGTGACATGGCGCTTTGGAGATGTGTTTATTTTTAGTTATTTTCCTATGTACCTTATTGTATTTACCAATTAGACTTATTTATATTCCTATTTGGACACTCTTTGTAAGACACTTCTTGTATGGACCACGATTATTTTAAGATGTATTGGGTTGGGTTATTTTCAGTATTTATATTTTATTCCTTACACTGTGAAATATGAAAGTATAGAATGTATGAAAATTATATTTATCTATGTATCACGTGAACTACAAAAACCTAAGAATCATACTTCTTGGAATACCATAAGTTCAAACATCACTTTTGGGCTTTGAATCGGTGTGTCCGGAGGTGCAGGTTGTTACATTCAGTATAAGAGCATTAGTTTAGGATTCTTTAGGGATTTGGCATGCATTGAGAGAATGTACTTATATATTTTGAAAGTTATTATATAATATATATAAGCATAACATGAACATACCCATATATTCCAGCAATGCTTACCATTATCTAAGGGAGTTGCTAATAATTCATATTTACATATAAGTGAGAATGAGCAATCAAACTGGAAAAGGTTTGGGTGAAGCAGCTGATGTTCTAGGCATGAACATCCAGTATGGTTCCATTGGTATCTTCAAGAAATAGGCTCGACTAAACTTAACTCTAATGGAGGACCCACATCACAAGCACATAAGGCAGTCTCATCCCCTCTGCCTACTTTGGATTTCCAGAATTTGGGTGGAAATAACTACTTTGTTACCGAATCATTTGTTGAGATACGGGTATGGTTGAGGAATTGTGAAAGGATCTATAATGGATGTAGAAGATGCAATGAAGAGACAATTGGCTTTATGGGACTTCCAAGGGGAAGCCTTGAACTGGTGAGGTATTATTTTTGGTAAGGCAGAAGAGTGAAGAATTACTTGGACTAATTTTAAGAGATGCTTTGAGACCAAGTTTATATCAGAGGTTTAATATGGAGTGCAACTGAAGAAGTTCATTTGTTTAGAGAAGGGAGACCATAGTGTCAAGGAGTACATCTATGAGTTCAACCATCTAGCTAAGTATAGCCTTGACCTTATCAGTACACTAGTGAAGAAGGGAACAAAATTTTCTAAGGGCTAAGTCCATCTTTGATGGATATTGCTTTGAGCCATGTACCTATTGGAGCTACTTTTGAAAGCTTAGCTGAGATGAGACTGTTTATTTCAACTGCTAAGGAAGAGCCAAAGAAGGTAGATAGGAAGGCAGCTCAGTAGAATCAATGCAAGGGTGGAATGTGGGCTTAAGGAAAGATAAAGAAGCAAGGAGTTAAGTGTAAGAAGTGGCATTTCAGGGAGCAATTTGCAAAGGATTCAAAGTAAAATTTTCGAGGATAAAATACTACAACTATAACCAGTTTGAATATATCAAGGAGTGCCCAATGTTGCCTAATACTTCTACTCAGGTGGTTCCATCTTACACACTTGATGTTGTTTCTAGCTTGAGCTGAGATCTAGCTGTGGAAAAAGGGAAGAAAGTCATCCTGGAAGGTGTGTTAACACTCTCTAATTTAACTATTCGTACTTTATTTGGCACGGAGCATCTCACTCATTTATTTTGAGTAAGATAATGAATATTACCTAGAGGCTAGTATAGTTACAGACTATATTATAGTTCGATTAGGGGATCATCCATCTATCGATGATATGTAAGGGTTTGGAGTTATTTATTTTGGGTGTCGAATTTGAATGCAATGCATTTTTGTTGGGTTTTTTTGGGTTTGGTTTAATTCTAGGGATATATTGGATGGCTATAATGGAGTGGTACTGTTGGATTGTGATAGGGAGGTGGTTCATTCGAGTACTTGTAGTGGGTGTAATCTTAAGGTTTATTGCGATTTCAAAAGTTTTATTATGTTTAGTTACCTAGATTCTTTAGACCTATCACACGATGGGTTAGATTTTGTACCTATCGTTCGTGATTTCTGAGAGGTCTTTACTAAAGTTTCCAGTCTTCCTCCTCATTGGAAGATCCAATTTTGAATTTATTTAGAAGAGAATGCTAGACCAGTTGCCTTACCTCTTAGGCATATAGCTCCTAGAGAAAGACGCGAGCTTAATAAACAAGTGAATGAGTTATTGGTGAAGGGCTTTATTCAGAGAAGTATTTCAGAATAGGGTGCACCAGTTGTCATTGCTATCAAAGCAACTAGCTCTTTAAGGCTTTGCATCGATTATCATGAATTGAATAAGCTAACAAAGAAGAATCATTATCCATTGCAATGTATGTATAATCTCTCTGATCAGTTAGTTTGAGTAAAGCTATTTTGTCATCTTGACTTGGCTACTGGATCTCGTCAATTGCATGTACCGAGGACAGTATTCAAAAATCATTTTACGTACACCTACATACTTTATGTATGGTTAGTCATGCCATTTGAACTAACCAATGCGCCAATATATTTCATCGACCTCATGATTCAAGTCTTTAGAGGATTGCTAAATAAGTACGTGGTGGTATTTGTTGACGATATACTAGTTTATTCAATAAGCGAGAGGAGCACCAATTACATTTAAGAGAAGTGATTGATACTCTGTATAGACATAAGTTGAGGGCGAAAATTTCTAAGTACCACTTTTGGTGTAAAGAGCTTCACTTTCTTGGACATGTTGTTTCTGAGAAGGGACGATCGGTTGATCTTAGTAAAGTCGCTATAGTATGGGATTGGCATGTACTGAAAAGTGCTACGGAGGTAAGAAATTTTCTTGGTTTGGATGGCTATTATAGGAAGTTTATTAAGGACTTCGCAAAGGTTTCTACGCCACTGACACGCCTACTAAGAAATTTTTTTATTATGTTATGGAACTCGAAATGTTAGCATGTGTTTATTAAGCTAAAGGAGTTGTTGACTGGTGCAACTGTTTTAGTACTCCATAATAGTTTGAAAGCGTTTGAAGTATATACCAATGCTTGTGGTATAAGACTAGGAACTATTTTGTTGCAGAAGGGTAAAGTTGTTTGTTATGCTAGTCTAAAGTTGAAAGTACACGAGAGGAACTATCCAACCCATGATCTTGAGTTAGCAACTATTGCTTTTGCTCTCAAATCATGGAGGAATTATCTTTTAGGGGAACGCTTTGAGTTGTTCATAGATCACATGTCCCTAAAGTATTTGTTTTCCCAAAGAGTTTTGAATTTGAGGCAACATAGGTGGATGGAGTTCTTGGCATCGTATGATTTTAGTATTTCTTATACTCTAGAAAAAGGCAATGTTTTAGCCGATGCCTTAAGTTGGAGACATGCGATGCAAGGTTCTATGTTTTTGGAGTGAAAGCCCTAAGAGTTTTTTCTGCATTTGATTTTCGACCTTTATCAGATCTTACACCGGGTTTATTAGTAGCTTTAGATGTTCATCCTTTACTTATGAACCATATCGGTTAAAGTTAGAAGCAAGACATAAAGCTGTTGGGTGATTTTAAGAAGTTGAACATTAAGAGATGATAAGTTGTGTGTTCCTCCTATTAAGAAGTTGGTTGACTTGGTACTAGAAGAGTCCCATCATTTTAGGGTGACCATTCATCTTGGTGTGACAAAATGTATGGAGATATGAAGAGAGTGTTCTACTAACTAAGTATGAAAAGACATGTAGCTGAGTTTGTTTAAAAGTGTATGACATGTTAGAGAGTAAAAGCAGAGTATATAAAACTTGGTGGATTGTTACAGCCTTTGGATATTCCACTGTGGAAGTAAGAGAGCATCTCTACGGATTTTGTTGATGGGCTACCTAAGAGTAGAAGGGGAAATTAGAGTGTTTGGGTCATAGTCGATTGACTAACAAAATATGCTCATTTTGTTCTAATTAGAAGTATGAGGATAGTCATATATTTGGTGACCTTGTATGTGAGGGAAGTAGTTTGATTGCATGAAGTTTCTTTCAGTATTATTAGCGACTGAGACCCACTTCTAAATTGTGAGTTTTGGAGGAGTCTTCAGGAGGCGCTAGACAATGATTTGAACTTGAGTATGGCTAATTATCCACAAACGGACAGACAAATTAAGTGGATGAATTAAATATCAAAAGATTATAAGTGGATGTGTATTTTAGACTTTAAGGGTTCTTGGGAGGATCGCTTTCCATCAGTAGAGTTTGCAAATAATAACAACTATCAAGCAAGTATTGCGATAGCACCATTCGAGGCATTGTACGAGATGCCATGTAGATCTCCATCTTGTTAGTGGGACACAGCATATTGGATCATTCTTGGACAAGACATGGTTAGAAAGACTTCGGAGAAAGTATATTTGATCCATAGGAGGAAGAAGGCTGCGCAAGACAAACAAAAATGTTATACTGACAAGAGACGCATGGAGTTGGAGTTTAAGTAGGTGACATAGTTTTTGTAATGGTCTCGCCACTTGGACATGCTATGAGGTTTGGTAGTTTAGGAAAGTTGGCATCAACGTTTGTAGGGATTTTTTGTATTTTGGAAAGAAGGAAGTTAGCTTATAGAGTGGAGCTTCCTAAAAGTTGGCGGGGTTCACAATATTTTCCATGTGTCAAATTTACGGAAGTGTTTACACGATTCAGCTACTGTGGTCGTGCCGAGTCAGTTAGAATAGGTTAAGGTGGAAATAAAGCTACTTGTTCACCATGCACCTACCTGCATTGTTGAGCATAGGACAAAGTGACTCCGTAACAAAATTTTGGACTAGTTAGAGTTCAATGGAGAGATAATCCGGCTAAGAGTATTTAAGTGCTAGAGGAGAATATTAGAGTTTCCCATCCCTCACTCTTTTTGGGTATGCTTTTCTTATTTTGTTTGCTTAGCTAAATTAGGAAATTGGATGGTGTGGTATGCTTTGTTATGCGACTTTTGTTACTATATGACTTGATTTATCATACATCATGTTACGAACATATATAGACTATCAGTATACTTTAGGATGTTCTGCATCCATGCCTATATGCCACGATCTTGCATTTATATAGGAGTTGCATTAGTATTATGCATTATTCACATGCCATATTCATAACATATGTTGGTTTGATGAATGAATGTTATTTATTTACATCTTTTCGACTATTGTTATGTATTATTTATTTACATTATTTTTCCATTGCTATAAATTGCTACGTGGATTTAGATTATAGTTGATACCCATATGTATATCATATCTTATCGCTATATATTTAGGAAATAGATATGTTTGATACAGATTGTTTGGATGCTTTGTATGGTGTGGTTTAAGTGTATGTATTATGTATACACATGGTCGCTAGAGTATAGTTGAGTCCACGAGTTGCATTTTTCCATCTTTTGGAATTTTGGGATGAAATTCTTTTAAGTGGGGATGTAACACACTTAACAAAATAAATCATTAATTTAAAAGGGAATTTGGTAATTTTACATAAAACTGGAAAAATTAAATTTCACAAATAAAGGAATTTGAGATATATAACTTTTACATTGCATCAAGGGATTTTTCTAGCCCAAATTCATATATAAAACATTGGAAATAGATATTGGATGAAGGAGATATGAATTATTTACTATAGCATGCATTACGTGGCGAAACGTGTCAAGGTCCAACTGGAAGCTGAGGGGAATTTTGCGTTTTTGTGATAATCTAAGGGTTGTTTCTAATCCATATTCACCTTATCTCTCATTTCCATCCACTCTGCAGCCGCCGCTTCTCTAATTCTTTATATTTTCTTCTTCTTCTCCTTCCTCAAACCCTAAAAGCAATTCCTTCAACCAAATTATAACCCAAACTTCAAATAAATATAGAGACTCCAAATTAAAAGGAAAGAGAGAAACAAAATAAAAACTACAGTAAGCTTTGTAGAGGAGGCGGAATGCCAATTCAAGTCAGATTAGTGAGGAGATTCTTCCAATCAGTATTCAGAGGTAAGGATTTAACTACGACATGATTATGATGTAGATAAGTATTAAATATTAATAATATATCTATTTAGAGATAAAAATATATTTATTAATTGGAATTAATGATTTTTAATTGGAAATATACGCGAATCATAATAATTTGAGAACCCTCGGTAATGGTTTGACAATATAATAATGGAACTTGAGGGAGGGTAAATGGGATTGAAATCGCCTCAAAAATTTATAGAATTGCTGTTACATAATAAATATGGATTAATTTAGGTAAAATGCAACCTTTATAAATCACCTAAACACGATTAAATCAATTTTGAATAGAATATGTGGGAATGAACAGTTAGATAATCATATACAAACAATGGAATGAACTATGTAAAAAGTTTAAAGGTGGGTAAGATTGGAATAGTACATTGATACTTATCTAAATGTGGAATAATATGAATTCAAAAGTTAATCAAGACTGGAAAGAAGAAATAAATATGAACATCAAAACAAAACAAAATACAAACCGTTCATATAGCACTAGACGTTTGAATTAAAGTAAATAGAAAGGAAGACATTGTTTTTCGACTAGAATTAGACATCTGAATTCACAATCAGACATCTGAAATAAGGGTCGGACGTCTAAAAATGAAGTCAGATATCTGATACATGTAGAAGTTTTGGTATAGTAGTTCAGACGTCTGAGCTAAGTATCCAGGCGTTTGAGCTAAGTATCCATACGTCTAAAAGGAGTCTAGACGTCTCAACACTGGATTCAGACATCTAAATTGTTGAAGCAAGCCTAGGTTGTACCTGGACCTGGTGTAGACCAATTAGGATGGTTCAGGGAAACTTGTTCCTACTTCCCTAACTTTCGGAAGTTCACATAACTACATGGAGTGGTCTAACAAGATGGATTGTTTATACTTGGTGGCATAACTAGGTTCACACTTTATGATACTATATAACATGACACTTAACGTGACGTGCGATTCTATCACAATTAGATGCTTTGGAGAATATGAGCATTAACGAGAAGTTTAATCAATGCTTTAGGGGCAAGGTAGGCTCAAACAATGTGAGGTATACTCTGTGCTATGCATAAATACGAGCACCAACCAAGAGGTTACACAATGCTTTAAGGGCGAGATAGGCTCAGACCTTGTGAGGTATATTCGGTGTTGTACATTGAAAATAGGATACAGGCTCTAACGAAGAGGTTACTCGATGCTTTAAGGGTAATGTGGACTCTGGCATTGTGAGTTATACTTAGTGCATAGAAGATAGGACACATTGACCATCAAAATTGTATACTCAATGTTTCAATATGCAAGTTTACCATCTGGATTGTTTACTCAGTGTGTGCCTTAGGTAGTTTGCATTTGAGATTGTATGCTTAGTGTATAACTCGATACTTTGTCATTGAGAATGTTTAGTCAATGTATGGTTAGGTGTATTAAGGGTTTTACACCATAATGTGTAGATTGACTAATTTTTTGTATAAAGTGCATGTATACAAATGAACACCCTTACGTTGTATAGATTATATATGACAATTTAATTACTTATTAACACCATACCACTAACAATATAATTCACTCACTAGATCTTGTCTGATCCCTTCCATTTCTCCCTGTTTATATTTATTACAGGAGGATATGGTAGTAGGTAAGTTGACCAAGATAAGGTGACATGGCCCATTCGAGATATACCTATTTATAATCATTTCCTCATGTACCTTATTGTATTTACCAATCAGACTTATATTGTATTCCTATTTAGGGACTCTTTGTAATAAACTTCTTGTGTGGACCATGGTTATTTTGACATAGTATTGGATTTGTTTATTTTCAGTGTTTATATTTTATTACCTCCGCTACGAGATATGAAATTATAGAATGTATGAAAATTATGTTTATCTCTATATCATATAAACCACAAAAACCTAACGATTTGTACTTCTTGGCATGATGCAAGTTTAAACGTTGTTTTTAGGTTTTGAATCAAGGTGTCTAGAGGTTGAGGTTGTTACATAACCCCATGGTTCACCCAATAGCCATGAGTGATACACTGCCTAACTTTTGGAGAGTGTTATGTACTCTAGTCCTAACGGATCTATCTATATTATTTGTTAAAACATCATGACCAGGAATATTTAAATCAGAATGTTATTTAATTTTGTGATTAGTTACCCACGATTGCAACTATTTGTATCTACATCACATAACATTTAAAGATTTTCTTATTACTTTAATTTAAATTAATTATTTAATTAATCATATCATAATATAACAAAGTATATAAATACCTATATTACAAAATAGATTGACTAGAGAATTAGATATATGTAACAAATTACATAATTTCCCCTAGTATATACCCTTATCTTTTTCAATCTTCCACTTGCACTTGGAGTCAATTATGGTGTCTTGATAACATTCCTTCGATCAATTCAAAACTGATCGAGGGCTTGGAGTCAATTATGGAGTCTTGATAACATTCCTTCGATCAATTCAAAACTGATCGAGCTAGCCCCTTAGTGACCGGGTCTGCTATATTGTTTTACTATCTACTATGTCAGCTAACGTTTCTCCATCATTGATAAACTACCATTATTGTGTGGAATTTTCGAAGCATATATGTAACTACCTATACCTTAATGGGCCTAAATTTCGACAAAAATAGAAATTCAAGTCCATCAAAGCACAAATAGTTGGATTTGGTACCTGCAAATAAGCATTAGCATTATCGTAGTTTGATAGAAATCTAAACTCACAGCAGAAACAATAATAGGATAAGAATATCGATTATGACTACTACCTTGGAATTAGTGGTATTCCTTGGATAATAGACTGTCACATCAGCATCGAGCATGAGAGAAAAGAAGACTTCTACAACAACTAAACCGATCCAGCTCCAGTGATCTGTTCCTCTAAATCTATCATCTGGTTTGTAATTAGGAGGGGGTCAGAACAACGTTCTGATGACTGGAAAATCTATAAGCTGTCCATAACATAAATTTATACCCATTGGTTTCCATTTACTGGTTATGTTTATTAAGGTTATCAACCCATAAATTCCTTAAATACTTTTCAACCAATAAGTCCCCTTTAATCCCCTTTTTATTAAGGGCAATAAGATTTACCTTAAATACTTATCAACCCATAAATCCCCTTTTAATGCTCATGTATGTCAATTTATCAATAAAATCCGTACGGACATTTCTTAGGACATTTATGTATGATTACTATTTCAAATTAGTAACCTTTTTATAACTATTCCATTTTTAGAAGTCTCATTAATCCATTTGTCTCTATTAATTGTAACCCCTAATTTAATACTATCCATTAGATTACAATCCTTCATTTCCTATTAATTAATTAATAGGAATTCCTAGTTTATCTCTTATTAATACGAATTATTAACTTTTCTAATTCTAATTATTCACTTCCCTAAATATAATAATAACTAACGAACGTTACACATAAATAATGCACGAATAAACATTGTTCTTCTTTATTAACGCAACAAATATATATAAACTGCCTAATAAAACTACCTATTCGTAACCAAATATATTCTAGTCATAAATATGTAACCAGAATATGCTTTCCATATTTAATTTGTTGGAATTAAATTCCATAGGAAGATTTTCCACTATGAATTTCATAAATTAGTTAACACAAAAAGGAAAGATTGACTCCATTTTAAAGTAAAAGGAATGGATAATTTCTTTTTAATTGGAATAGACTATGTAAAGTACGAAGAATAAATCTGTACTTTACACATCTCTTCCCGTTTTGTTTGTGGATATTCCTTGTTAAATCAAATGTCGCCTTCTAAATGAAAAGTGAAAAAAGTAAACAAATTTATAAAATTCAAATGAATATTCTTTCCACAAATAAAACTATGGAAAATCTACTACATATCACAAATTGGGCAATAATCCAGAAATCCTATTTTACTCCCTAGTACAGATCTGTAATAAAAATATACAACATTCAAATTCTAAAATCTTTGGGGGTAGTTTTTAGATCTAGATGTAAATATATTTCGAATTAGATCTAAAACAAGAATATGTGGTTAACAGTTTTATACACTAATTTAAGCCTACAATTCACAAATAAAATTAATTTAGGCATAAAATCAAACGTATGCCAATGGAATAGATTCAAAATCATAAACAGTATATAAATTTTCTCACTCACCTTTTAAAAGCGATCCAAATCTCCAGATCTGAAGTAGAACATTTGATTCATCTCCAAATCCTTTTTAATCCAATAAATATGTAAAAAAAATGGTATATACATATATTAGAATTATAGATCTGAGAAGAGATTTGGCATTAGGAGAGAAAATAGATACAAATTATATATATATTACCTTAAATATGCGTATAGTTGACTCTCTTCTCTTCTCCTTTTTATTAGATTTCTGTTCTTCTCCAATTTGTATGAATATAGATATAAATATCTTATTTTTATAATTTAGAAAGAAAGTGGAGAAGAAGAAATGGCAGAGCTTCGTTATTGCCTCAAGAAAAATATGAGAAGAAAATGGAGGGTTAGGCCTGAATTTATAAGCGTAAGAACCAATCTCAACCGTCAGATCGAAATATATTAAATCCAGGCCGTTAGGCCTAGGCTAACCCTAGCCACCACACAAGGAGCGGTCGACTGCCCCTACCTAAGGGTCGACCGCTCATAGTGGTGGGTCGACCTATGGGTTAATAATTTAAATAAAATGGTAATTTATTCCAATCGAATTATTTCCGTTCCGAATTCATTTTTCGTCCATAACTTCTTCATTTGGAGTCCGATCGCAAAACTTCAAATATGAAAGTTGCTTAGAATTTTGACATGAATGCAATGGTGTAAGTTTCATGGTCAAATTCCATCTTTTGCACAAATTCCATTTTTGGAGCTAAAGTAATTACTAATTAAATAACTAACGCCACATTACGGGGTGTAACAATGTGTCTAAACATCTTGTGAGACCCATGATATTTTGCGATCTATATCGCGATATTGTTTTCACAAAACAATATTATGGGATTCTCAACATTTGGTCTCACCCCTATTTCAATTATAAATTTGTGCATTTATGTACACGACTTTTATTGCGGCGCTAAAGGCGATGTACTTAGCCTTTCGGTTGAATCAGTTAACATTTCCAACTTAAAGCCCTTTAACTGTGGTTGAACCTAAATTTAGGATTGACGCACTATATTCGATATCACTTGTGAAGTTTAAATCCAAACACTCTCTCATACGTAGTTCTTTGTTTCCATAAACAATTCTCTAGTATTTCGTAAATACTTGAGAACACTCAGAACTACCATATAGGGATTTTAATTTAGATTTGATACTCGCTCAATATACCAATTACATAAATGAATTGCGATATGGTAGACAATATAACACATATGGTTATTCCTATTGTCGATGAATAAGGACTCCATCTCATATGTTCTATATTAAATATTTTAATATTGTGTCTATGTATATCATTTGGGACAATCCCAATATTTTTATACTGATTATAAAAGATGTCATTTTCAAATCCTATATCAAACATTAAACAACCAAGGTAAAACTTATTTTAACATGGGTACATCATTAATAATCAGTACTATGTTGTTTAAATACATTCTTTGAAATATTTTAGGACCTCTTCATATTTGTTCTTACAGACATATGCTTCCTCTGCATTTTGTGTGAAAAATCAAACTATTTGATTTCTTTGTCAAAATAGTTGCTTAATTCTAATGCTTGTTAAATGACACCACCGTATCGATTCTTGGATCTTATCCAACAGTTACAAACTCAATTATCGCTTCTACTAATGTCGTGACATTTTGGTTATCATGTGTAAACAGTCTATTCTAAATCATTATTCATAACTCTTGTCTCATCAAAGAAGTACCAAAATTTGAAGTCATATTGGGCGACATTTTGCGATTAGAACCTGAATTAACTTTTGCATATTGACTGATGAATATGTAATGCTAATTTCAACAATTGAAATTTTAATAGGTTAATCTAATTAATATTGCTTACCATATCCTACTGCATCAATATTCCTTTTAAGGACACATCTACAAACCGATTGATCATATCCCTTTAGATACAACTACCAAATCTTATATCAATAATGTACTTAGAATTTATTCCAGATTGAAGCATTTAGCCAAATGGTAGAGTATATACTCTTTATGGCATACTAGCCATTGAGGAAATTGCTATTACTAATAATCCTTTTTTCTCAACATTGATAAGAAACTCATAGCTTCTCTTCAATGTGTGAAAATTTATACATTCTAATGGCATTTTAAGCTTAGTTAATCTCATTTAATCATATATAATTGGTTTCTATGTTAGAGTCTTTGGATTGTATCCAATAGTTACATAAAATTGATTCAGTTTTGAGTTCGCTAAACTTGTGTTTATAACAAAAATTAAGCAACCATTATTGGTTAGTCCTAGACTCCTATGGGGTGATCCACACAGGATCCCTCACGTGCAAATTTTACGTCCAGTCTCTCGACTCACACAATACATATTGTTTTAAATATTCCTAGTTAAGATTTTTTGAAAAAGGATCTCAATACATCCGTTGAGACCAAAGTACGTAACGCTCCCCAAATGTTGTATGTATTACTCAAGGCTATAGGGCACCAAGGGGTTACATACTCATGGTTATTGATAACAATAGAATGACTCATCTAAGAGCTTCCAGTTGGTTAACAACAACTGGATCAAACAATAAATCTCATAGTGATGATATAACATAATTTTTTGACCTGAGAATTGTAACACCCCTAATTTTCAGTAACATTATTTAGGAACATTTAATTAGGTAAATTAAATGAAATAATGTAAAATGGTTAAGGGATTGAGGTTTGCGTAATTAGAAGGTAATCTTGCCATGTATACAAATGGACTAAAAGGAAAATGAAATGAAATAAAATGTTAGGGTAATAGACAAGGGCAATGTAGGAATAAGTATTATTCTTATACCCTAAACCCTCACTCATGTTCACTATTCACGTTCATTTTCACAAATTAAAATTAAAACACAAGTGAGAGGCCGGCTATCATTAGGAAAGCAAGAAGAGGATAAAGCTAGGATCTAGAAGAAGGAGCCTAACCAAGTTAATTAAAGATCAAATCTCAACTCCTTAATCACAAATTTAAGGTGAATAATGACTATGATGTGCACGTAAATGTGCATATTTTTACCACCATATTTAATCTATTTAAATTAAATAAATGATCATATCGGGTATTTTTACTTGTTTAAACCAAAATTCAAATTATTTTCAAATTGTCACATATTCATCTTGATATAGGGGCAAAATGGTCATTTTTCTGCATTTATTAAATTGTAAAAATTTACTTGGAATTTTCTATGTTGTTTTTTAGGAAATTTAGTGAATTTTACAAGTGGTTTCATAATGATATATGCATGCACAAGAGTGAAGAGAACAAATGAAGATGGAAATAATTCAAAGTGAAGATCATGGAGGACCCCACCTACCCACCTACCTTAATGTACAAATTAGAGGCTAATGCACATGCTTATGGAAGTAATGGCTTCATGTACACTTAAATGATGATTAGAAGAAGCTAATGATTACTTGGCCTCCACACTTTCTCAAGGGTAGTTTGGGCATTCTCCAAAAATTTTAATTAGGGCTTAACACATGTATAAGTATGTAACGACCCGTAAATTTTCGATAAATTTTATTTGTTTTATTTATATATTTTATTGGAATTTTGAGAAATTGAAAAAATAAAATTTTGAAATAAAAATTTAATATTTGAAATGCGTCTAGTTAAACATAGCAACTGGTAAATTTTCATCCAAAAATATGAAAGTTTATTTCATGTGTAATTTTATTTCAATTTAATCAGTTAGGAATTGATGAAAATAAAATGTTTTCGAAATCTGAATATTTTTATATAGAAAAATTCTAAACCATCTTCTGAGCAAAACGCCATTTTTCGTTTTTCCAAATTCGGACATCTTTAGCTCCGTCGATCTTATTTTTCAGCGTTTTTGTTGCATTTTCCGCTAGTAGAAAATTCGAATTTTCATAATTCAATCATACCACCAATATCGGTATACCGTTTTGATCGTCTCGTCGTGTTGATCTCTATGGTATATTCATTGTGTATCTCGAAGTCCAGTACACGGTGAAATTTACGAAAACAATAACCGTATCGTTACTGTTCATGTCCATTTGTTCTAGTGACCAGTCAAATATCTACCTTGTAATCAAGCAGCCTAGATATTAATATTTTTGAATTCAACTGCTGGCTTTTATTATTCTATTGTTTAATCGATGTCTGTTCGTTCGTTTGATTCCTCTTCCCTTTCACTTTTTTCCAGGCCTTTCTTTTGAGAATAAAATATTTTAAGTTTATATATTTACTAGTTTCGAGATCTGTACGCTCCCCTTCCATCTTTCATTCCTTTCTTTCCCAGCCCGCCTCCATATCTCCATTCTTCTTTCACCACTTGCCTCCCACATCCATGCAGAGACACTTCTTCCTCTTCTTTCGGCCTTCCCTTCTTCGTACAAAATATAAAAAAAAATATGTTTGTTGCCGAAGCCTACCACTTACCCACCTCAAAGCCACTGTCCCGATCCTCATCACCTTCTCCAGCCGAATCCAAGCGCCCTACCTCCGCCTCCGGCCTTGAACGACCAAGCAACGCCACACCAACCCACCTCGGTCCACCGCATCGATCAACCTCTCCCTCCATTGCCAAGCCGCCTCCGCCTTCTTTTCATCCTCTACTTCGCTCGGCCTCTTATCGATCAACCTCGGCAGTCGTGCACCTTCCTCCCCAGCAAGCAGCGCCTCACCTCCTCCGGCTGTGGCCTGGCCCGCGCACACCGCAACACCTCCGCTTGGCTTAGCTTTGCCACCGCCAACATCCCGCCTACCCACAGCAGCTCGTGCTTCCTCTCATTTCGGCCCCACCATTTTTCTCCCCTTGCAGTTCAAGCTGAGCCTATCCATCCCATGCTGTAAGCCTTTCTCTTCCCTTCTTTAAATACATATTTATGTTTAAAGTATTATTATATATATTATATAATAAGTTTTTCCACTTAGTTTTATTGATATATGAAAGATTTTATGTATAATGTTATGATGATATTTTTCAGTGAATAATATATATAAAATATATAAGTTTATGCAAGTTGAAACGTCAGTTCTTATATGTATTTTTATGCGAGTCATGAAATTATGTTGGATGTATATATGTAGGTATTGAGTGTGTATATCTATATATATGTTTTTTATAAAGTATGATATATGTATAGGTTTACATTAATAATATTTACTGTTTGCCTATATAAGTTAAATTAGTATATATTTATAATCGGCTGTGTATATATGTTTTATAATAATAGATTTGAAGTAATTATAACTTGGTTAAGTGTTATATATTATATAAGAGGTATATATATTAATCTACACATATTTTGTTGGGTTAACATAGAAGTTATAACATTTTAACAGTTTATGTATATATCTATATTCGGTTGTTTATGCATGCATGTTGTAATATCTTGTCACTTTATATGTAAACTTATGGAAATTATATAGGATCTGTTTATTTGTATATATAAGCTTATGCAGGTTATTTGTGATTTGTTTAAGAGTAGATATAATAATAAGATAAGCTTATAAACATATAAATTTACATAATATTGGTAGGTCTGCATATATATAGGGTCTACATACCTGACTGGCGATAGTGATAGATGTATATATATTTAGTTGTATACTTTACGAAGTGTCTGAATATAGGTTAAGTAGGTAGCATGCATATATATATATATATATAAATATAATATATTCTAGTCTGCATATGTGAGTGGCGTGCATATATATATATATATATATATATATATATATATATATATAAAGATATTTTGGTTTTAAGTGAAAAGATTTTGTTGATTTTAGACATGTATCTCTAGGCTTTGAATGGATGTGATTTGCATAGTCCTAAATTTTGAGCATATATAAATTTAAATACGTATATTTTGCAGCATGATATTATATACACAAATTGTTATAATTATGATTTCATATATTTTGTTTATAGAATGATTTTATATATAAGTATGTATATAAATATACGTTGTTTTGATGACAGTTGATATGTTAGTATATATATATAAGTAGTTATCTCAAATCATATATATATATATATGTTGATATAATATATATTTAGTTCAATTTATATCAACCGAATCTAATCGTTCATTGGTTCCATATCTATCAGTTGTCCATCTTATTCATGTCAACCTTGCTTTGCTTCGGATTCGTAGCTCGTTTACTTGTCAAATCCTCTCTAGCCTCGAATGGTGAGCAATCACTCACGATTAATGTTCTTTTATTTATTAAATTTGATTTCAATTGAAACGACAACTGAAATATATTGTTGTTAGTTAATTACACTACTGTATATGTTATTACCTGTATCAGTTCACCTGTGACACCCGAGACTCTTATCTGATAATCCAGTTTGGTTGATAAATGATTGATTGTTTGATGTTGACATTGGACTTAAATGTTAATGTAGTAGGTGATAAATAATTTGAAATTGAAATTGATGTAGGATAGTTAGATTTGATATATGTGTTAAATTTGATTAGATGACATTTGCTTAATATGACCTTATTTAAATGTTAGATTAATTGACACGTAGAAATTTGGTTATGTACACCTTAAACCATTGAATGTATGTTGTAAAATTGATGTAGTATGAAATTGGATAATAGATATCAAATGAAAAACTGTATTAATATTAGTGTAATAATCTTTAATCTACATGAAATGATAGTGTAGATTCTAGAAATAATTATATTAATTTGCACAAACAACAATGTAAATTAATACGATTATTTCGGGATTTTTCGAATAAATTATTGGATTATTATTGATTGTTGTTATTGCTTGTTTATTTACTTTGACATCCTCCCTGTTATCACACTGCAAGTTCCCTTTGTTATGCTTTGATTTTTGAATTGGAAAGGAATCGGGTTGAAATGATAAATACCCAAATTGAACTTTGACCTAGGATAGAGAATTAAATAAAAACCGATTGGTCAATAATTTGATTTAAAAATAAAATAAAGATTTTATTTGGATAAATAATAAGGTTTTTAAATGAAGTTGGAATTTGAACTTTTATGAAAGGAAAATGTTAATATTTAATAATCTGAATCAAAATATTAACATAGTAGTTGATGAAAGAATGTTGTTTTAAAATTTGGAATTATTCATAATTAAGTTTGAAATTATTGAATAATTTAAGTTTTGAAATTATATAATAATTAAATAAGATTGAATTATTTAATAATTAAATAAATTGAATTCTTTAATAAGTGGAATTGAACTTCTTGAATAAGTGAAATTTAGTTTCTTTATTAATTGAGCTTTGAAATTGTAACTAAGTAAATAAATAAGTGAAACTGAATTTTCTTTAACAAGAAATAAAAAATGTGATTTATTGAAATTAATGTAAGACTTGTAATTTAAAGGATTTGTTTTGACGAATTTAATTTAAATCAACTTGTAAGTTTTGATATAATGGAGTTGGACTTAAGTAATTGATTTAATGAATTGGAAATTTAATAGAAATTGTTTTGAAGGATAAATTTACTTAACGAATATTGAATGAAATCAATCAATGAATTTAAATTGATTTGAATGTTAAATTAAATTAATTTAAATGATTTCGGAATGAAACTTATATACGAATTTAAATGAATATTTGAATTATCTTAAATCAAGTATTTAATTTGAATTATAAGGTTTTGAAATTATGAATTTGGAAGTTTTGAAATGTAAATTATGGAAATTGTTTTAGAAAGACAAATGAAATGTTGATTTTCAAATTCTAAATTGAAATTGTAATTGATTTGGTTTCGAAATAAATAAACGACCAATCGGTGTAATAATTACGAAAGTTATTAAAGAGACCGGAATCGGTTAGGGACATACTCACTGTCTAAACCGAAAACCACTTTAATAACTATACGCGGAGTGTAATCCAGAATGAAGTGGTTGGAATGATGTACGTGATGACTGAAGAAAGAGAACGATAATGGATAGCCTTGACACTTGTGTCAAATTGGAAATGACTAAAACAGGAGCCGTGCCGGGCCAAATGGGGTTAGCTACCTCGAGCGAACACACTTCTTTGTAAACTACTCATTACTTGTTATCGATTGGTGCACCCTCGAAATTTTGGGAGTGTTGTTTCGCGGTGTTGCGATCGCTGCGGCGATGCGTTCTCACCAGTCCGGATCAGGCAAACGGTAGTTTCACTACCTTGGGTATTGCCTCATGTGCCTTGTCATACTTGTATCCCTATATACGCGACCACTACGATTTGTTTTGTGTTATACGTATGGAGTACTCCCTGATATCCCACTAGTTTACGGTGGAGTTTACAGTGCTGTATAGACTATAACGCTTATATAAAATGTGTTAAGGGGGATAATGGTAACGCCTTAACACTATTTTGATACTTTATATTAATGATAGGCATTATCTACTTATCGTACACTACTACATAGTAGATAGTTTAACGGATCCTTAAAGGATGGTTATTGCAAACATCCTTTGAGTTACTTGTATTTCGGTTGTTATTTCACTTGAGTTGGATTTATTGATATATATAAGAATGTTAATCCTGACTCGAGTGTTTTGTGTTTTGCTTTACGCTCGGGTCAGACTGAGTGTACCAGTATTCGAGACTCACCTTTGGAGTTGGAGCTTCGCTTGGAGATCCAGCTATCTATCCAGCTTTCAGATATTCAGTTGATTCCAGTGATGTATTCTGATATTGTATTTGATTATTGTATTCGAGACATCTGTTGTACCTTATTTAACTCTGATATGTATATAGTAGCTTCATGAACTACTATCTTTTGTTTCCGCTGCATTTATTACTCTGTGTTTGTGATCTGTGATTATTTTATTTACTGTATATGTTCAGTTTTGCCAAATTTAAATTAACAATTCAGTATTTTGAATTATTCAAGTCTGACATGTGCAGATGCGAATGGTCCAAAATAGCGGGTCGTTACAGTTGGTATCAGAGCTTTGGTAGCTCTAGGCAAAACTCAGCATGTAGGGTAAATGTATTTACAGAATCACTTTCATTCGGGTTTGAATCTCTTTCTTTTTGACTCGATTCCCTAGAATTTTGGAACGTTCCCTACAGTTCCAAAATTCATTCGTGTCCCTCACTATTCGTCTTCTTTCAATTCTGGAGTATCTAATAACTCCACTTCGGATGATCTCTATAATAACTTGGCGGTCTCGCCAATCTTCGAATGATTTGTAAAGGGGTGAAACTCCTTTACAATAGGCACTGATATACCGGAGATTTATATATATCCTCGGTTTAGATGCTAATATCTCTTGTTATCCCGAATTCTATCTCTTGTGATCGAATGTAGATTTGCCTCAAAATTCTGCATCGATCTTATTCTTGAAGTCACGGTCGACCTGGTTAAGGTTGCCCGCGATTTATATAAACTTATCAATCTTCCCACTTTGTTATTTAATCATCATATCTTTGTTTCGAACTTATCTTCGAATCAAAATTCTCTTGATTTGAGTCCATTAAATTTGAATCTCTATCCTTGCCTTGAAGTCTATTACTGTATCGTCGAGCGAAGAAGTGTATTTGTAAATTAATATTTAAAATGCTTTAAAATATATTGGGTTGTTTGAGTTGTTGATGTTGATTTGGGTTTTCGATTGATTCGTCTGATCAACGCTATCGATAGGATTTCCAAAACACTTGAACAGAACAAACTGACACAATATTGTTTTCAAAATTTGGTAAATAAAACAATCTTGTAAGATTATATTATATATAAGTATAAATTTTCTGAAATTGAATTGTTAACTGAATTGGTTGTTAGAAAGGTAATATTGGATTTTCACTATTTGTTTTGTAAATCATTGATTATTCCAACATAAAAATAAATGGAATTATAAAAGTTGGTTTATAGATTTATTTAGAAATTTAAATGAATTTAAAATTTAGAATTTGAGAATTTAGTTTCCAGTGATTTCGAACTTTGGTTTTAAAATTTTAAAGTATATACTATTGAAAGTATTTTCGAATAGAAATCGTTTTCAAAGAATTTTAAATTGTTGAAATCAGTACTCTTCTCTTTGTCGTTGGAAAATAATTTCGGTGATGGCGGCCGCATCATCGACATTCATTTTCGAGTTTCGAAGTGGAGATACTATTCTCTAGCTTTGCTACGGTTTTGTTTTGAAAAATATTTTGATTTGAATTTCTTTAGTATAATTTGATTTATATATATATATGGGTATCTTATTTTAAAATTTTAATTTGATTTGATATAAATATATTATATATATCTCTAAATTGTTTAAAGTTAATCGGAAATCTAATTCTTAAATTTTGTTAAAGGATGATTTTAATTATAAATAAAACCAAAATTTGGAATAAATATTTAAACTTGAATAATTGAATTGGGAAATTTTTTATTGTATATTGTTCAACTGCATTCTAATACAACTTACCTAAATCATTCAGAAGTTGAATATGTAATTGTATAATATATAATATAAATTGAATTTATAAATAAAATTTGAGTGGTTATAATAAATGTTATACACTTAAATTTTAATTATAAAATGTAAATTGAAATAAATAGAATAATAAGTTAATTGAATAATAGATGAGGCAAATAAATTTGTTTTGAAGGAATTAATAAATGGAAATTAGATCAACTTATGGAAATACCTTGAATTTAAAATCAATTAATGAATATAAATTAATTTAAATTGAAATTTATATGGTTTAAATTAATTTATATGGTTTAAATATATGTGATAAAATATATTACGCGGAACAAATTTAATAATAATTTGGAATAAAGGAATTAAATTTGTTGAATAAAATATGAGGATAATAAATGATTATACAAATTGATTGATTTAGAAATTGTTAATTGAGGATGACTAGATAATAAGATAATGAATGTAGAAATAGATAGATTGATTTAACTTAAGTGAACTCAAATGGATTAAAATAAAATGTTGAATATTAATTAGTTTAAATTGAAAATTTATATGGTTTAAATTAATTGTTTTGTTTTCCAAATCTATTTTTCTTTCTGGTTGTTTCTATTCTCCTACCTCCTTCCTTTTCGGGGACGAAAAGTTTTGAGTGGGGGAGAGTGTAACGACCCATAAATTTTCGATAAATTTTTTTTTTTTATTTATATATTTTATTGGAATTTTGAGAAATTGAAAAAATAAAATTTTGAAATAAAAATTTAATATTTGAAATGCGTCTAGTTAAACATAGCAACCGGTAAATTTTCATCCAAAAATATGAAAGTTTATTTCATGTGTAATTTTATTTCAATTTAATCAGTTAGGAATTGATAAAAATAAAATGTTTTCGAAATCTGAATATTTTTATATAGAAAAATTCTAAACCATCTTCTGAGCAAAACGTCATTTTTTGTTTTTCCAAATTCGGACATCTTTAGCTCCGTCGATCTTATTTTTCAGCGTTTTTGTTGCTTTTTCCGCTAGTAGAAAATTCGAATTTTCATAATTCAATCATACCACCAATATCGGTATACCATTTTGATCGTCTCGTCATGCTGATCTCTACGGTATATTCATTGTGTATCTCGAAGTCCGGTACGCGGTGAAATTTACGAAAACAATAACCGTATCGTTACTGTTCATGTCCATTTGTTCCGGTGACCATTCAAATATCTACCTTGTAATCAAGCAGCCTTGCTATTAATATTTTTGAATTCAACTGCTTCCTTTTATTATTCTATTGTTTAATCAATGTCTGTTCGTTCGTTCGATTCCTCTTCCCTTTCACTTTTTTCCAGGCCTTTCTTTTGAGAATAAAATATTTTAAGTTTATATATTTACTAGTTTCGAGATCTATACGCTCCCCTACCATCTTTCATTCCCAGCCCGCCTCCATATCTCCATTCTTCTTTCACCACTTGCCTCCCACATCCATGTACAGACACTTCTTCCTCTTCTTTCGGCCTTCCCTTCTTCGTACAAAATAATAATAAAAAATTAAAAAAAATCCAATATGTTTGTTGCCGAAGCCTGCCACTTACCCACCTCGAAGCCATTGTCCCGATCCTCATCACCTTCTCCAGCCGAATCCAAGCGCCCTACCTCCGCCTCCGGCCTTGAACGACCGAGCAACGCCACACCAACCCACCTCTAACACTACCACCTCAGTCCACCGCATCGATCAACCTCTCCCTCCGTTGCCAAGCCGCCTCCACCTTCTGTTCATCCTCTACTTCGCTCGGCCTCTTACCGGTCAACCTCAGCTGCCGTGCACCTTCCTCTCCAGCAAGCAGCGCCTCACCTCCTCCGACTGTGGCCTGGCCCGCGCACACCGCAACCCCTCCACCTGGCTTAGCCTTTCCACCGCCAACATCTCGCCTACCCACAACAGCTCGTGCTTCCTCTCATTTCGGCCCCACCATTTTTCTCACCTTGCAGTTCAAGCTGAGCCTATCCATCCCATGCTGTAAGCCTTTCTCTTCCCTTCTTTAAATACATATTTATGTTTAAAGTATTATTATATATATTATATAATAAGTTTTTCCACTTAGTTTTATTGATATATGAAAGATTTTATGTATAATGTTATGATGATATTTTTCAGTGAATAATATATATAAAATATATAAGTTTATGCAAGTTGATACGTCAGTTCTTATATGTATTTTTATGCGAGTCATGAAATTATGTTGGATGTATATATGTAGGTATTGAGTGTGTATATCTATATATATGTTTTTTATAAAGTATGATATATGTATAGGTTTACATTAATAATATTTACTGTTTGCCTATATAAGTTAAATTAGTATATATTTATAATCGGCTGTGTATATATGTTTTATAATAATAGATTTGAAGTAATTATAACTTGGTTAAGTGTTATATATTATATAAGAGGTATATATATTAATCTACACATATTTTGTTGGGTTAACATAGAAGTTATAACATTTTAACAGTTTATGTATATATCTATATTCGGTTGTTTATGCATGCATGTTGTAATATCTTGTCACTTTATATGTAAACTTATGGAAATTATATAGGATCTGTTTATTTGTATATATAAGCTTATGCAGGTTATTTGTGATTTGTTTAAGAGTAGATATAATAATAAGATAAGCTTATAAATATATAAATTTACATAATATTGGTAGGTCTGCATATATATTGGGTCTACATACCTGACTGGCGATAGTGATAGATGTATATATATTTAGTTGTATACTTTACAAAGTGTCTGCATATAGGTTAAGTAGGTAGCATGCATATAAATATATATAATATATATTCTAGTCTGCATATGTGAGTGGCGTGCATATATATGTAAAGAGATTTTGGTTTTAAGTGAAAAGATTTTGTTGATTTTAGACATGTATCTCTGGGCTTTGAATAGATGTGATTTGCATAGTCCTAAATTTTTTGCATATATAAATTTAAATACGTATATTTTGCAGCATGATATTATGTACACAAATTGTTATAATTATGATTTCATATATTTTCTTTACAGAATGATTTTATATATAAATATGTATATAAATATACGTTGTTTTTTTGAGAAAGACGGATGTGTAGTGATATACTACACAGCCGATTAATAATAGTAGGATAATAGGTAATAAGGTCTGGTTGACAAGCCCAACCGGTGGCCCAAAAAAATAGGCTTAACTAGATAGCATAATAATGTACATAAGAGCAATGGATTACAGGATGGAACACAAGCACCATATTCGATGTTTCAACTGACAAAATAGGGCTAATTTGTTTCGCTTTGGAGCTGCTACCGAGAGTTGGCGCTGGTGCTGGCCATTGATTCCGCAGAGTTAGCAGGGGCGGTCCTCAGTCGAAATCTGAACGGGGCAGAGTTGGTACCTGTCCATTAATTGAAAAGATGTGAGATTCGACTACAAATGGCCGCAAAAGAAGATCTTTGTTTGTTGAAGACGTGGGCATTTCTTTCTTTCCAGATGAACCAACAGAAAATGGTGATAAAGATGTCGAGTTTGTGATTTTCGAGATCTTGCTGCCAGTACTCAAAAAATGAAGTGAACTCCGGTATGTAACCAAGGAGATGCGCGCTGGCTGGGGCCCAAATTGCGAAAGAGAAATCACAGTCTATGAAAAGGTGAGTGATGGTTTCGATGTGGGAGGAGCAAAGTACGCAGAGTGGATCTGTGGGGATGTTTAAACAAATAAGTCTATCCTTGGTGTTAATGCGGTTATGAATGAGGCACCATTGGAAGAAGAGGAATCTTGGGTGTGAATGGCATTTCCAAATCCTGCTGAAGGGGAATAGGCAGCCAGGGCGGGTGAGGAAGGAGTAGCAAGAGGAAACAGAGAAGCCTTTAGATGGATTGAGTGCCCAGATGAAGCGGTCCGGTGAGTGGGATAGGCGAAGAGATTGGAGGTTTTTAGAAGCTTTGAGAAGTTCATTAAAAGTTTCGATGGAAAAAAGGAAGGGGGGATGAAGGCTACCGGGGCCTAGGTGACAGAGGGTATTGATGGTGGCGAGTTGGAGGTTTGAGGACGAGAAAAGGTTTGGAAGTGATTTGGCCAGAGGGGAAGGGTCCACCCACGTGTCATGCCAGAATAGGCAGTTGTTGCCATTGCCTATTATGACATGAAAGAGGGATTTGACTCGGGGGATGGTATGGAGGACACCGGACCAGAATGGAGATGGTCTGCAATTGGGGGTGTTATCCCGACTTTTGGCAAAGCCGAGATACCCAAAGATTAACTGAAAATCAATGATTATTAGTCATGAACATCGGTTGTGCATCGCAGGTTCACCATGGATATCGATGAATTTTGTCCGAGTCTGGATCGGGCTGCAATTGATAAGACATGTCAAGCAAGGCCAGATGAAACAACGTTCCAAGTTTCGAGTCAACCCGAGTTCGTATGCTCAAGATATCGCCAACAGAAGATGGATAAGGTGGTATAAGTTCGAATCCATCGAGGTACTCCTATCCTCGAATCCCCCAGGTAAAATCCATTCGAATCCATAAAAGTCAACTCCATCGACTTCGTACCCATCGAGTTCGCTCCTGTTCGAATCGATGGCACTCCTGTCCTCGAATCCATAAAGAGAAGGAGCTTCGAATCCAGGAGGCGTAGCCTTGCTTCGAATCCAGGAAGTGTAGCTCATTTTTGAATCCATCCAGCAGGAATAACTTCGAATCGAATGAATACAGCATAGCAAACTCGATTCGAACGAACGTACCTAGAACGATTCGAATAAGACCTTCGCTCATTCGATTCGAAGAGGGATGTCTTCGAATCCACTACCACGAATCTACCCAGTCAAAGCGGCGAAGAACATGGAGTCGACCCAGTCAGTCCGGAGAGAGAAGCGGATTGATACGAGGCATGCGCACCACGCCATTGTCTTCGCATGCAGGAGGATCGATTCGAACGAATCGATTCGAACTAGATCGATTCAAACCAGGCTAGTCAACCAGAAATGCAACCTTGAATCGATCATAACTTGAGATCTACACATCCAAATGCTATGAAATTTTCACGGAAGCTTGAGTACATGTTGAAGAATGTCCACACCAAATTTCAGCTTGATTGGACAATTTCTTGATCGATTCGAACCTAGGGTCGAATCGATCCCGGTGTGGGCCCGGATTTCCATAAAGCGGGCATGTGGGGCCCCTGACGTACCAGAACTGGTCTCCCTTCATTTTAGGTGAAATATCAGCCTCCTACACCTATAAATAGAGCCCCTGGTCATTCAGAATAGGGGTCGGACAATTTTAAGAGATAAAGAGCATCCAGACTCATCCAGATTTACTCCAGATCACCATTGCTGCCTTAGATTCAGACTTAGCTCAGCAAATTAGTTGTAATATAACACACGAAATTGTAATCTTCAAGCATCGAGCAATAAAGAGATAAAAACTTTGAAGTGGACGTGGGCCGGAGATAGCCGAACCACTATAAATTGCGTGTCACTGTTCATTATTTCTGGATTGTTGCTTGTTATTTGCTTAGATCTCTGATTTGTGTGTGAATACTGTTGATTTGTATTCATACGCTGGTGCTTTCACTACACTTGGGGTTTGTGACCATTTTTGGTGCAAACACTTTGGTGCTTTCACTGAGAAGGACTAGCACCCGCTACACCAGATTCAAAGTTTAGATTTGAAATTTTAAGGATTCAGATTTGACTCTACAATGACTCGACAAACAAGTAAAAAACAAAGAGCTGAGAGGAGCCAACAAGGAGGAAGTCAAGAAGCATCCTCTGGCGCTGGAGAAGGACAAGCTTCGATCTACATTACTAGAGAAGAGATGGAGGCTATGAATAACCAAATGCAGGAAAGAATGATGAAAAGCCAACAAGAGATGCTACAGAATTTCTTTGAACAAATGAGAGCTACAGGAACACAAAACCCAGGACCAGCTACAGTGGCTGTGAATGTGGAACAAGGAGCTAGGGCTATGGAACCCAACGTAGGACATAATACAGAACCTGAAGGCAATCAACAAGGGCTTGGGGGCAGGCCCGCAGGATCCAACGCAGAAGGACCTTTGGAAGGAGCTCAACCGGCTAGGGCCAACACTAATGCTAACGAACCACCCGAAGAGTACGTACCAGAATTCCCTACAAGACTCGGAGGGCAAGACAGAGACATGACAAGGGGGCAACCCCTAGATGGAGATGAGAGAATGATTGGCCTAGTGAGGCGACTCATGAGAGGAGGGTTGTCAGGAGGAGGATTGGAAGAAGTTAGTCGGAGTCCGTTCGCTCCGAATATCAGGAATGCACGGAACCCTCCAAAGTTCAAACTACCGATGCTGGATCCTTATGATGGAAAGTCAGACCCGACCATGCATATCACCAGATATATCAGACACATGGAAGTGCTGGGAGCATCCGAGGAAGTAATGGCATGATGTTTCCACTTATTCTTATCAGATTTGGCTGCGCTTTGGTTTAGACAGCTAGAGACAGGATCAATCAGGACATGGGGCGAGCTTGTGGATTGTTTCATGAAGCAGTTTAGGGTTCACATAACGCGACCCAAGAGCATGATGACTTTAGCATCAATAAAGCAAAGGACCGGAGAGTCCATAAAAGATTTTCTGTTACGATTTAATGCAACGGTGGCTTCTGTAGATCGCCCGGACCCATCGATGATTTTGATGGCAGCAGTGGCAGGAGTTGGAGAAGGCACCGAATTCAAAGACTCTTTGACTAAAGATCCACCGCAAGATCTTGGAGAGTTTTTCCATGAAGCTGAAAAATTCATTCGATTAGAGGAATCACGAGCCGAGAGGCAGGAAATAAATGTTGCACAAGGCGAAGGAACCGCCAGGGAACAGTCCGGGGCGGACAAAGGAAAGAGAAAGCAGGATGACGCACATGATGGTCCTGATAAACGGAAGAAATTCCGCGAGCCCAGATTCAGGCAATACACAGACTTGGTGGCAGGACTGGAACGAATTTACACCGAAACTCGGGGGCAACTCCCCTATCGAAAACCACCAAGGAGAGATCCCACAGAGCGGGAACGTAGAACCGGAAAATATTGCCTATTCCATGAGTTAGATGGGCACACAACCGACGAATGCCGCCACCTAAGGGATGAGGTGGAAGAGCATGCCAGGAGTGGTAGATTGCCACAATATATCAGAGAACGGGCAACGATAGTAAGACCTGAACAACCTCCACCTAATAGGAATGATCCTGGATCGGGATCACGACTCGTCATCAACTAATCGTGATGGCAAGGGCCAAGTTCAAGATTTTGACTCTGGTCAATTAGTTTTCTTAGATTTGGTTTCCAAAATAAAACGGCTATCCCACTTACTCATGTACGGGAACCAGAGAGATCCCTAGGCATGCTCTAAGACGGAAATAGACCGCTCCGCCCAGAGAGGCATTGTCTTGTTTTTCCTGGTGTTTGAGATTGAACATTTAGGATTTTAATTTAATAAAGAAACACTTATTAAAATAAACCTTTTAACCGGAGAGTTAAAGGATGAACATTAAATATCAATATAATCATGATCGCTTTATGACCTTACCCGGAGAGGCGGGGTCCAGAGTGCAAGAAGTGAGTTGCTTCGCCGGAGAGCGACAGGATCGACTCACTTAAGCATCGTTTCCCATTCACCGGAGAGTGATTGGATCGGGATTCGATAAGAGCCCGGAGAGGCTATGTTCGGCCCACGATTTGGGCCATGACATTGCTTGATGTTCAGATACACTGAACCGGAGTGCAAGAAGTGAGTCGCTTCGCCAGAGAGCGACAGAATTGACTCACTTAACGTTGTTTCCTCTTCACCGAAGAGTGACAGGATGGGATCCAGCAAGAGCCCGGAGAGGCTATGATCGGCCTAAAGATTTAGGTCATGACATCGCTTAATGTTCGAAAACACTGAACCAGAGTGCAGGGGGTGTAGCCGCTTCGCCGGAGAGCGACAGGATCGGCTCACTCGTCGTTGTTTCCCCTTCACCGGAGAGTGACAGGATGGGATCCAATAAGAGCCCAGAGAGGCTACGATCGGTCCAGAATGACCAAGACATCGCTATACGCCCTAGCTGGGGCCAGAGTGCAAGGGATAGAAAGCAACGCCGGAGTGCAATAGGATCTTTCTATTCAATCGCTAAATCTAAAATGGGTTTGACAAGGGTCCGGAGTGACCATCAATAGTACGGAGAGACTGTAGAATTTCATTCTTAACTTCCACTGGAAAAAATTGATAACAATTCGGCTTCGAACAGCTATGGGCTTGATTGAAAATGCTATAAGCTATGAGAAACACATGAACTCACTGCATTTAACTTGAGACTGATCAAAACACGCCTTTTAAACAAAAGGCATGTTTTGGGGGACAAAATGTTATCCCGACTTTTGGCAAAGCTGAGATACCCAAAGATTAACTGAAAATCAATGATTATTAGTCATGAACATCGGTTGTGCATCACAGGTTCACCATGGATATCGATGAATTTTGTCCGAGTCCAGATCGGGCTGCAATTGATAAGACATGTCAAGCAAGGCCAGATGAAACAACGTTCCAAGTTTCGAGTCAACCCGAGTTCGTATGCTCAAGATATCGCTAACAGAAGATGGATAAGGTGGTATAAGTTCGAATCCATCGAGGTACTCCTGTCCTCGAATCCCCCAGGTAAAATCCATTCGAATCCATAAAAGTCGACTCCATCGACTTCGTACCCATCGAGTTCGCTCCTATTCGAATCGATGGCACTCCTGTCCTCGAATCCATAAAGAGAAGGAGCTTCGAATCCAGGAGGCGTAGCCTTGCTTCGAATCCAGGAAGTGTAGCTCATTTTCGAATCCATCCAGCAGGAATAACTTCGAATCGAATGAATACAGCATAGCAAACTCGATTCGAATGAACGTACCTAGAACGATTCGAATAAGACCTTCGCTCATTCGATTCGAAGAGGGATGTCTTCGAATCCACTACCACGAATCTACCCAGTCAAAGCGGCGAAGAACATGGAGTCGACCCAGTCAGTCCGGAGAGAGAAGCGGATCGATACGAGGCATGCGCACCACGCCATTGTCTTCGCGTGCAGGAGGATCGATTCGAACGAATCGATTCGAACGAATCGATTCGAACTAGATCGATTCGAACTAGGCTAGTCAACCAGAAATGCAACCTTGAATCGATCATAACTTGAGATCTACACATCCAAATGCTATGAAATTTTCACGGAAGCTTGAGCACATGTTGAAGAATGTCCACACCAAATTTCAGCTTGATTAGACAATTTCTTGATCGATTCGAACCTAGGGTCGAATCGATCCCGGTGTGGGCCCGGATTTCCATAAAGCGGGCATGTGGGCCCCTTGACGTACCAGAACTGGTCTCCCTTCATTTTAGGCAAAATATCAGCCTCCTACACCTATAAATAGAGCCCATGGTCATTCAGAAAAGGGGTCGGACAATTTTGAGAGATAAAGAGCATCCAGACTCATCCAGATTTACTCCAGATCACCATTGCTGCCTTAGATTCAGACTTAGCTCAGCAAATTAGTTGTAATACAACACACGAAATTGTAATCTTCAAGCATCGAGCAATAAAAAGATAAAAACTTTGAAGTGGACGTAGGCCGGAGATAGCCGAACCACTATAAATTGCGTGTCACTGTTCATTATTTCTGGATTGTTGCTTGTTATTTGCTTAGATCTCTGATTTGTGTGTGAATACTGTTGATTTGTATTCATACGCTGGTGCTTTCACTACACTTGGGGTTTGTGACCTTTTTGGCGCAAACAGGGGGGTGATGCAGGCTAGGTGTGGATTGGAGTAGTGATATGTATGTAGGATCCAGTCTTTCCAGAGGAAATTGTCGGGGGAGAGAAAACGCCAGAGCCATTTTGTTAATAGAGTAGTGTTGAGCGAGGAGAGATCAGGGACACCAAGGCCACTATGGGGTTTTGGGAGGCAGACTGAGTGGCAGTTGATTAGGCACTTTGCTTTGGAGCCATTCCATAAGAAGGCCCTACGATATTTGTCAATTTTATTGGATACCCAAGAGGGGAGTTTGTGGAAGGAGATCCAGTAGGAGGGGATGGCAGAGAGGACCAATTTAACTAAGATTAATCTACCAGCAGACGAGAGGGAAGCAGCTTTCCAGGATGAGAGGCGGGATTCAATTTTGTTAATGAGGGGTAGCCAGTCAGGGCGTGTGAGTCTAGTGGGACGAATAGGTAGGCCAAGGTAGGAGATTGGAAACTGGGAGAGTTTGCAGTTGAGGACGGCAGCGGTTGCAGGGCCAAGGCGGTTGGTATTGCCTAGCATGATTAGGGAGCTTTTGTGGAAGTTGATGGAGAGGCCAGAGATAAGTTCGAAGACATAGAGGATAACTTTGAGGCAGTGGAGGTGGTTAGGTTCAGGTGAGGCAAAGAGGATGGTGTCATCAGCAAATTGGAGGTTGGATATTTGAAGGTTAGATGTAGGGATACTAATTCCGGCCAAGTGGTTATTGGAGATGGACAGTTTAATCATGCGGTTGAAGACATCTGCTATTTGAACAAAGATTAAGGGGGAAAGAGGGTCTCCTTGTCGTAGGCCTCTCGTAGACTTGATGAGACCACCAAGTTCACCATTGACTGATACAGAAGACATGCTGGAGTTTAGGATAAAGGATATCCAGGAGCACCATCTCGGTGGGAAGCCTCTGTGTCGCAATAGTTCGAGGATGAAGTTCCAGTTGACTGAGTCAAAGGCCTTAGAGAAGTCAAGTTTAAGTAGGATTTCTGGGGTGTTGGTTCTGTGGCAGAAAGACACAACTTCTTGAGTGGCGGCCACACAATCTAGGATATTGCGACCGAGGATGAAGGCCGATTGCTCCATGCCCACTAGGGGGGATATTACAAATTGAAGTCGGTTTGCAAGGATCTTGGTAATGATTTTGAAAGTGGTGTTGAGGAGGCTGATAGGTCGAAAGGAATCAAGGGAGGTAGGGTCATCAGTTTTTGGGATGAGGGTGATGTTGGCATAATTAATTCGCGCAATCGAGCTGGGATCATTTTGAAATTCAAGGCACATGTCTAATATGTCGGACTTCACTGTACTCCAGAAGTGTTTGAAAAATAGGGGGCCAAAACCGTCTGGTCCAAGGGCTTTATTGTCGGACATATCTTTGACTGCAGCCCAGATTTCTTCTTCCGTGAAGGGATGATCAACTTGCAAATTCTATGGGTCAGGGTAAAGGAGATTCCAGTCTATGTCGGGTAGAGGGGTGGAAGGTTTGCCTAGGATGTTGCGGTGGTGGTTGGTGAAGAGGCGGAGGAGATCTGATTGGTCATAGTAGGTGACGTTGTTGTGTTGTATGTTAGAGATAATCGAGGATCTGCGATGCCCATTTGCTAACCTGTGGAAGTAGGCCATGTTTCTATCTCCTTCTTCAAGCCACTTTGCTCTGGAGCGTTGCTTCCTACCAATTTCTTCCTGTTTAAGGAGCCTTTCCAATTCCTTTTCAAGGAGGATCAACTGTTGCAATTCTGGTTCGACTAGGGGTTGAGACTCGGCAAGGATATTAAGATTGAGGATTTCGTCTTGGGTTTGAGAGATGCGAAATCTTAGGGTACCCCAGATGTATTTGGCCTAAGGTCTTATCAACTTTCTGAGCAAACGGAGCTTGGCCACAATACGAGCAGTAGGAGATTCTAGATTGGTGGGTTGAGACCAGGCCAACTTAATGAAATCATCAAAGGAGGGCTCTAGTAACCAGAGCTGTTCAAATCTAAACGGTTTGTGAGTGATGTTCAGTGAACCAGAGTCAAACAGGATGGGGCAGTGGTCGGAGATCGTGGTTGCCAACCCCGAGACAGTTGAGAGGGGATGTTGGTCTTCCCAGGCTGTGTTAAAGAGGAATCTATCTAATTTGGCTAGGGATAGGTGATCTCTACGGTTAGTCCAGGTGAAGAGGCGGTTACTGATGGGGGGGTCAATCAGCACGCAAGTGTTAATGAAATTATTGAAGGCAGTAGAATCTTGGGATAGGTTTCCAGAGTTTCTTTCAGTGGGGTGTTTAGTGGTGTTGAAGTCTTCGGCAATAATCCATGGGCCATTTATTCGGGTTGCGAAGTCCATACAATGTTCCCATAGGACAGCCCTGCCCTGTGTGTCAGTGGGACCATATACGTTCGAGAAGAAGTAGATAATGCCTGATTCAGAGTTGCGAAGTGCGACATTAAGGATTGAAGGGAATTTGATAATTTGATGTAGGGACCATATATTTTCATTCCATGCTGTGATGATCCCTCCTCTGGATCCAATAGCATCAATGTGGGCCCACCCAGATAAATGTGTACCAACAGTTTGTGTCAAGTGTGATTGTGTGGGGTCAGATAGCTTAGTTTCTTGAAGCATTAGAATATCAATTTTGTGGGGGGACAGAATAGTGTTAACAACATAACTCTTAGATGGGTCCCCCAACCCACGAACATTCCATGTGATAAGTTTCATTGGGATTGGGAAATACGCTCCTGTTCTAGAGTTTGCATGCATGTGTAGTGTTCATCATGCAAACTCACACCCACGCAACGTGATAAGATTTTATTAAGCCTATTATTTGCAGAGGAAAAAACAACAGGCATTAAAAAACTACCAGTTTGACTAGGATCGGATGCTGCCCCAACCAATCTGGAGCTGCGCCTAACCAGTGCCGGGGAGTAGAATTGTGCTGTGTCTATCTGGGTTGTCTGAACTTCCTCGTCATGCACAAATTGTTGCAGATGAGTATCTTCCTCCTGGGCAGTGTTATCTTGATTAAGTTCATGAGGAGGGACCACGTTGAGGGAGGAAGTGACATTGATGGAGTGGGTGTCATCTTGGGCAGGAGCTGGGATATTGGTGGAGTCAGGGAGGACGGGGATGGAGGGGGCAAAAGCATGGTCGAGAGGCTGGTTGGATTGCAGGTAGAGAGGGGCGGAAAGATCTAGGTCTAGCATTGGGTCCCATCTATCCGTCATTTGGGCTGGGAACCCCCTTCTAGGACCCGATACTTCAAAAGAGTCGTCTTGGGGTGGCAGAGATGGAAGGATAGGGGGAGGCAAGGTGGCTTCATGAATCATGGCGTCAAAGAGGTCATCTTGGTCAAGAAGGATTTCGGGGGTAGTCCACTTCTGGTCAAGAAAGTTGAAGTTTTGTTCAAGGTTGTAATCGAGGCCAAGGTAGGTGATGTCAGGGGCACGGTTCGGGTGTGAGTGTTCCCAACGGTTAATGGTTAGGAAGAAGTCAGTGTTATTAAGGGAGGCCACGTAGGAGCAGGGGGTGGAGATGCCCTCGAAGAATTGGATTCTGGCGTAAAGAAACCGGTGGTCAATGTAGGTCCAGTCACATTCGTCCAAAGCAATGAATCTGCCCATGGGTTTCAAGGCTTCTCTGATAGCATCTGGGTTTTCTTTGAAGAGTTCGGGGAAACCTTCAACTCTCGCCCATGACTCAGGTTCGAGGGAGGGAGCGGTGAAGTTGTCTTGGTCAGCCCATGGTCTCAGGAATACTGTACCTCCTGGTTTTGTTAAGGAGCCTGTTGTGACGAAGACATTTCTCTCGATCTCTGAATCACAGTAGATGAGAAAGCTATTATCAGTCAACATCCAGATCGGTCGTTCTTGATACCCATGTTGGTTGAGGGCAGCTTGGATATCTAGCGCACTCCAGAAGCCTTGGGTTATTGTGGCAATGAGGTAACGGGCAGAGTTCTCCATGAGCAATTCTGGGTTTGGAAATTTTTTTGCGGAGAGAGGAGCTAATGGATTGTATGGGGTGATTTTGGGAGAGGAAGGGTTTAAGTTGTCATTGGAAATTGGATGTTGGGCTGATGATGACGATGGGATATGAGTCGACTTTGTTTCAGTATGGGGGGCCCACACTTTTCTGCCAGTGGGGCCTTGAGAAAGATTTGGTCTGGGAATTCGGGTTTGGGATGAAGAATGAGGATTATTAATTGGAGGGGAGTGCTTTTTGGCAGTGTTTGTCTTGGAAGACGAGAGGACGGGCTGCACAGGGAACAAGGCATGTCTCTTCGAGGGGCAGGTGGAGGAAAAATGACCAAAGTACCCACAATAGTAGCAAATTTTTCCATTTCTGCAAGATTTTGCCACGTGTCCAATACCCGCACATTTCAGGCACCGCCCTCTGGAACTCAGGAAAATGACCGTTTCCCGCGTAGATTTGAATTTTGGGACAAGTTTGGGACGCTTGGGTTTGGGGAGGAGAGGTGGAGATGGTTGAGATAACACGACCTGAGCGTAGCTACGACCGTCCTTATAGTAGGTGGGAGGTTTGCGGGCATAGCAATTGGTCACTTCAAGCGAGGCAAGCATCGGGTCAAGTGGTTGGGGATCGGGGGCTAAAGCAAACGATGATGGTGTAGGCAGGACGGAAGGATGAGCTGAGGCAGGATGACTGAAGTATGGAGCATATCTGGGGGGAACAAAGGAGATTGGAGGGGGAGGAGGAGAGGAGGAAATGGTATGGTTGGTGGTAGACGCCATTGATTTTAGGATAGTTTAGATTTGAAATTTGAGATCTATAAATAAGTATAGATCTCAAATCATATATATATATATATGTTGATAAAATATATATTTAGTTATATATTTAGTTCAATTTATAATATATATATGGTTGGTGGTATCATTGTTTTGATGACAGTTGATATGTTAGTATATATATAAGTAGTTATCTCAAATCATGTATATATATATATATATGTTGATATAATATATATTTAGTTCAATTTATATCAACCGAATCTAATCGTTCATTGGTTCCATATCTATCAGTTGTCCATCTTATTCGTGTCAACCTCGCTTTGCTTCGGATTCATAGCTCGTTTCCTTGTCAAATCCTCTCTAGCCTCGAAAGGTGAGAAATCACTCACGATTAATGTTCTTTTATTTATTAAATTTGATTTCAATTGAAACGACAACTGAAATATATTGCTGTTAGTTAATTACACTACTGTATATGTTATTACCTGTATCAGTTCACCTGTGACACCCGACACCCTTATCTGATAATCCAGTTTGGTTGATAAATGATTGATTGTTTGATGTTGACATTGGACTTAAATGTTAATGTAGTAGGTGATAAATAATTTGAAATTGAAATTGATGTAGGATAGTTAGATTTGATATATGTGTTAAATTTGATTAGACGACATCTGCTTAATATGACCTTATTTAAATGTTAGATTAATTGACACGTAGAAATTTGGTTATGTACACCTTAAACCATTGAATGTATGTTGTAAAATTGATGTAGTATGAAATTGGATAATAGATATCAAATGAAAAACCGTATTAATATTAGTGTAATAATCTTTAATCTACATGAAATGATAGTGTAGATTCTAGAAATAATTATATTAATTTGCACAAACAACAATGTAAATTAATACGATTATTTCGGGATTTTTCGAATAAATTATTAGATTATTATTGATTGTTGTTATTGCTTGTTTATTTACTTTGACATCCTCCCTGTTATCACACTGCAAGTTCCCTTTGTTATGCTTTGATTTTTGAATTGGAATGGAATCGGGTTGAAATGATAAATACCCAAATTGAACTTTGACCTAGGATAGAGAATTAAATAAAAACCGATTGGTCAATAATTTGATTTAAAAATAAAATAAAGATTTTATTTGGATAAATAATTAGGTTTTGAAATGAAGTTGGAATTTGAACTTTTATGAAAGGAAAATGTTAATATTTAATAATCTGAATCAAAATATTAACATAGTAGTTGATGAAAGAATGTTGTTTTAAAATTTGGAATTATTCATAATTAAGTTTGAAATTATTTAATAATTAAGTTTTGAAATTATTTAATAATTAAATAAGATTGAATTATTTAATAATTAAATAAATTGAATTCTTTAATAAGTGGAATTGAACTTCTTGAATAAGTGAAATTTAGTTTCTTTATTAATTGAGCTTTGAAATTGTAACTAAGTAAATAAATAAGTGAAACCGAATTTTTTTTAACAAGAAATAAAAAATGTGATTTATTGAAATTAATGTAAGACTTGTAATTTAAAGGATTTGTTTTGACGAATTTAATTTAAATCAATTTGTAAGTTTTGATATAATGGAGTTGAACTTAAGTAATTGATTTAATGAATTGGAAATTTAATAGAAATTGGTTTGAAGGATAAATTTACTTAACGAATATTAAATGAAATCGATCAATGAATTTAAATTGATTTGAATGTTAAATTAAATTAATTTAAATGATTTCGGAATGAAACTTATATACGAATTTAAATGAATACTTGAATTGTCTTAAATCAAATATTTAATTTGAATTATAAGGTTTTGAAATTATGAATTTGGAAGTTTTGAAACGTAAATTATGGAAATTGTTTTAGAAAGGCAAATGAAATGTTGATTTTCAAATTCTAATTGAAATTGTAATTGATTTGGTTTCGAAATAAATAAACGACCAATCGATGTAATAATTACGAAAGTTATTAAAGAGACCGGAATAGGTAACGGACATACTCACTGTCTAAACCGAAAACCACTTTAATAACTATACGCGGAGTGTGATCCAGAATGAAGTGGTTGAAATGATGTACGTGATGACTAAAGAAAGAGAATGATAATGGATAGCCTTGACACTTGTGTCAAATTGGAAATGACTAAAACAGGAGCCGTGCCGGGCCAAATGGGGTTAGCTACCTCGAGCGAACACACTTCTTCGTAAACTACTCATTACTTGTTATCGATTGGTGCACCCTCGAAATTTTGGGAGTGTTGTTTCGTGGTGTTGCGATCGCTGCGGCGATGCGTTCTCACCAGTCCGGATCAGACAAACGGTAGTTTCACTACCTTGGGTATTGCCCCATGTGCCTTGTCATACTTGTATCCCTATATACTCGATCACTACAATTTGTTTTGTGTTATACCTATGGAGTACTCCCTGATATCCCACTAGTTTACGGTGGAGTTTACAGTGCTGTATAGACTATAACGCTTATATAAAATGTGTTAAGGGGGATAATGGTAACGCCTTAACACTATTTTGATACTTTATATTACTGATAGGCATTATCTACTTATCGTACACTACTACATAGTAGATAGTTTAACGGATCCTTAAAGGATGGTTATTCCAAACATCCTTTGAGTTACTTGTATTTCGGTTGTTATTTCACTTGAGTTGGATTTATTGATATAAGAATGTTAATCCTGACTCGAGTGTTTTGTGTTTTGCTTTACGCTCGGGTCAGACTGAGTGTACCAGTATTTGAGACTCACCTTTGGAGTTGGAGCTTCGCTTGGAGATCCAGCTATCTATCCAGCTTTCAGATATTCAGTTGATTCCAGTGATGTATTCTGATATTGTATTTGATTATTGTATTCGAGACATCTGTTGTACCTTATTTAACTTTGATATGTATATAGTAGCTTCATGAACTACTATCTTTTGTTTCCGCTGCATTTATTACTCTGTGTCTGTGATTATTTTATTTACTGTATATATGTTCAGTTTTGCCAAATTTAACAATTCGGTATTTTGAATTATTCAAGTTCGACATGTGCGAATGCGAATGGTCCAAAATAACGGGTCGTTACAAAGTACCCCTTATGTTTCATGTAACCTTCTCCCTTAGTTTCTCTTAGTTTTAGTTTAGGCTCAAAATAAAAGGACAAGCTCTCTTTCTTTTTTTTCATGGCTACTTAGCCATTTTTATTTTCATGTAATTTCCTTTCTTTTTCTTATGCAATTTAATTACTTGTTCATTTTACTTTTCTTGTTTATTTCCTTTCATGCTAGTAGTGTAGTTTGATTTTAATGCAAGTAGATTAGTTTTATCTCTTTTTCATTAAGCTTTCATTTTCCTTTCATGTTGCAAGCTACATTTGTTAATCAAATGACAAATATGAGAGGCTAAAAACCTTCAATTTAGGGGTAATGAAGCTCTCTAATTATGTAGCTTCAACTATTTGTTAATTCATTCTCTCCTTTTGTGCTTAATGATGATGATAGAAATGGTTTACTAGTTGTTTTGCTTTGCATTTGATAGCCTATATTGTTGACATCAAATAGGCTATGCTTAAACAATCACTAACACTAATTGCCTCTTCATCAAAATATGATTATGGCAATATAAAGTGATTTGAAACTAAAATTTGATAGTCTATATTTCTAATCAATAGTTAATAGGCCATACTTAAAATAGATTTCATTTTCAATTTCATTGTCAAGTTTCATGAAAGTTAGTAAGTGGTTTAAGGGGTGTGTCAAAGTTTGATGGCTTATGTTGACTAACTAATAAAACAAATATGCTATACTAATGATAGGCACATCAATTAAAGCACTAATGACCATAAAAGAGATATCATGATTTCATATGTGTTGAACTACATGATCTAGAGAGTGGATTTATTCTCTAAATTGTTATTTAACTCTTATATTTGCATTTCTTTTCTTTTAGTTAGTTAGTTAATTTTCTAATTCTCTAGCTTAACTTTCACTTCAACTTTGGTTAATTTGATTGAGTAGGAATTTTTAAATCATCAATTCCCTGCGGATCGACCCCTACTCGCCACGTACTTCAATAGTAAGCCATGCGCTTGCGGTTTTATTTATTTCTAAATTCGTTCGACGGTTTTCTAAACCGATAGAAAATCTGTCGTCGAACAAGTTTTTGGCGTCGTTGCCGGGGAGTTGATTTGATTTTGATTTTCTATTCTTCGAATTATTTTTGTGTGTTTATTTTGTGTGTGTTTGCATTTAAAAATAAATAAAAAAATATTGTGTTTGATTTTGGTGTGCTTGTTTTCTTGTCGTTTTATTGCATTTGCATATTTTCTATTTAAAAAAAACATACAATTTCAAAACAAAAACAAACAAAAATTCATTTTCAACTATATTTACATTTACAATTTCATATTTATAACATCAATTACATTTACCTCTGCCTGTACATACATTTGCATATATCACTGCTATCTCATATCTCATTCTCATTTTACAATTCTGTGCAAATTTCTGTCCTCTGTCCATCTCAAAACTGCCAACATTGCCTTCTTCACATCTACTACCATCTGACAACAAAACTCCACCATACATAACATCGACAACCATACTTCCAGCCACCTCTGCCTCTACATTAAAAACTGTTGCTACTTCCATTTTCATCGTCCACTTCCATCTCGCTTAAACCATTTCACAATCTTCCTTCACCACTGCAAACCGTTCCTCTGTCCGGCAACATTTCCCTCCTCCTTCAATCACCTTAAAACTAGACCAAACCATCCACACCTGATATCATCAAGCAAGTGACCAAGTTCAACAACAGACACTGCATTGATTTAAATACCACTGTGCACATTTCTATGCCATTTCTATGCACACTTCTTTACTTCAATCATTGTCATATCTATTTCACAGTGTAACTCTGTCACTCTGTCACTCTACTCATATCTTTACTTCAACTGACCACCATATAAACCTACTTGCCTAACCATCTCTTGTTGCATCAGACTTCTGCACTTCAAATTGCATTCATTTCCATTCAAATCATTGCTCATTCCCTCCTGCAATTCCACTTCTCTGCCCTCCTCCTCCCCATAAACACATCAACAAGCCTAAAAAAACTGTGCTTATACAACTCTGCACGGCTTACTGCACATCTTCATTCCCTGTGCACCATTCCCTCATCACAAACCATCAACCTGTCTTTCTGCTTTCACTTCCTATAACCATCAACCACCATCCATCTCTGATCAGCAGCATCCATCCACTCAAGACCATTGAAACTTCCTCACTGACAACCACATACATCCCTGATCATATCACAGCAAACAACCAAAAAAACTGTAATAACACTTCTCACCACATCGTTTCATACCTGTCACTTCCCCCGCCTGCTTGTACCACACTGCCATCCTTCACCAAATCGACTGCAATTCTAACAGCAGCACACCCTCACCAGTGCCTACTTTTCCTCCTCGTCTTCCTCTGTAACAACCCCTCCAAAACTGCTGCAAATACCCACACACCATACAACATCAAAATACCCAAATTGTTGTTGCCTCAACCAGAGCTGTTTCGACTTCAACCTTCAAACCAAAAGCTACTGCCTTCCTCCGTTCACCTACTTCCAACAATCACCTCCAACCCAAACTGTACAACGACACTGCCACCATTTCCTCTCAAAACAACCACCACCAGCAACTCTTTGCAGCCTTCGCAACTCACCTGCTGACCATCATACTTATCTGCAAACAACCTAGCCTCCGAACAAACATCTCCACTACCCTATCCAAATAACCGACACCACACAGTATTTTCAATTCACCAGAATCTCCTCCAACCACTCCACAAGCCTCTGCCACAACCTCATCGATCATCACTGCAATAGCTTAATCAACCCAGCAGTAGCCAAAAATCCCTCCTCGAACTCGCAGCTGACATCACTCGACCACCCAATTTCCAAATCACCACAATCGCACGAACCATACTCGAACCCTCTTCCAGTTCACTTACTGACCAACAAAATAGCTGTTGTTCCTCCCTGCATTTCCCCGATCACCTGACTGCTTTCCAGTTCACCATCCCACTACCTTACCTTAACCACCTCCTGCTTCACATCACATCAAGCATCTGCCCACAATCGAACAAAGCGACAGTCGAGCTCCCCCTCATCCTTCACAACTTCAAACGTTGTAGCCGCCACCCTGAACCGCGATCGTCTGAAATCGAACAAACTCCGACCGCCACCTAATTCACAGCCGAATTAAACAATTCGTTTTTGATTTGGTTTGAAGTTCAAAATTGTTTCGAGGATTTCGATTTGGGAAGAAGTGCTAATTTGGTTTGAAGTTTCATAATTGAATTTGGTTTGAAGTCTTTTAATTGAACGAATAAAAAAAAGAGTTGCTTTTGTTTGTTCCTTAATGGGTTCGGGATGGAGATAATTTGCTTTTGTTTGTTTTTTTATTTTGTTTAAAGCTCTTTAGTTTGTTCTTCTTAAAAAAATCAATAAAAAAACTTTCAATTTGTTTTGTTTTCAATTGTTCTGTTTGGTTTCATGTGATTTCAATTGATTTGTTTTGTTTACCTGGTCTTAAAAAAAAACTTTCAATTTTTTGTTTGCTTTGTTAAAAAAAAAAATTTTTAAGTAAAACTTCACTTTTAAATTTTGTTTCCTTTTCAAAAAAGAAAGAAAGAAATTTTGTTTTGAGTAGTTTTCTTTCCAAAACTTTTACTTTATAAAAGAAAAAAACAACCAAAAAATAATAATAATAATAACAATTGTATATATCTTGTTTTTAATGTCCAGGTTGCCAAAGCAGATAGGAAAAGTTTCTTGCTTCGCTCTGCTGCCAAAAATAAATTGCTGGCTTGCTTATGATTTTTTTTTGCCGCTTTCATCTTTACTCTTATTTGAATTGCATTGTTGATTGCTTGCGTTGGCATTTATATATTAAAAAAGAAATTTCAAAAATTCAAAAACAAAACAAAAATCCATTCTTAGTTGCATTGTTAATACACGTTTAATTTCTGTTTTGCATTTCATCTTAGAATTTGATTAATAATAACACACTTAATTGTATATTGACAAGTTGTCTTCTTTGAACAATTTAATTTCTTGGTGTCTAGGCAACGGTAAAGTAATAACCATTTATAAATATTACGGTGATTCGTAAATATTATAGTGGTTGTTCCTCTGAAGGTACTTAAACCTTCGGCTGCATTGCTACGGTGATTCGTGGTGCACCGATAACTCCTACCTGTTACTTGGCTAAAAACTATCTTGTTGATTTAAGACAAACTATGATTATACAATTTTGGGTTAACTTAGGATAAATCATTTGTAATTAACCTTGCATTCATTTAGTTGCATTAGTTCATGCATTTATAAAAAAAACTTCAAAACCCAAAACTAAAAAAATTGTAGATATTCCTCTTCTTTTCCTTTGAAATTTTTAAATCCTTTTCCTTTGAAATTTCAAAAATCCAAAAAAAAAATTTAGAAAAACCAAAATCCAAAAAAAAATCTTTAAAAACAAAAAAATTTGAAAAACTAAAAAACCAAACAAAAATCCTTTTGAAAAATAAATTCTATATGTAAATATTTTCCCTTTATAAAAAAACCAAAAATATTCTTGACAATGTCTGAATTTCCATATTCACATGAATTCTACGATAGTTTTGAAAATTAATACAATCCATATAATTTCACACCAAATTCTTATGGATATTTCAACCACAACTATTGTTTAAACGATTTGAGTTTTGAACCACAAAGTTTTCAAAACGATGACCAACCCTCAAATCTTGAAAAGAGCATTTCATCTCTACTTGAAATCTCTACACAACAAAATCAAATGATAAATGATTTGTGTAATTCTTATTTGTGTGATAACTCAAATCAAAGTTTTCAAAACAATCAAAATTTGAATTCACTTCAAAATTCAAACGATTTCGAGTATAACCCATGCCCATTCAATTTCGAATTTCAAGATGAATTTCAAAATCAAAACGAAAATGTGATCCACTTTTCAAATAATTTTGGCAATGGGAATAATCTCGAATATGATACGAGTGAAAAATTTTGTTCTCAACAATTTCAAATTGAAAATCCTCAAGTTAATAACTATAAATTGGATTTTGTTGAACAAATGAACGAAATATACGATGATCACACGGATTCATTGTTTGAAACATATATGAAACAACGTGATAAACAAAATCAAATCTCAATGTGTGACGAGTCAAGTGATAGTCCATCTTTTACCCAAATCGAAGATTTTCAAATAACAACTTTTGAAATTGAAAATGATGATCTTAATGAAGTTGTTGAAAATTTGGTAATTGAGTTGGATTTCAATTCTTTTGAGGGTGAGAAACTCGATTTAAATTTCGAACTTCCTTTTTCTGAAAATTTGAATACAACAACTTTGAATTTTGAACTTGATTTATGCAATAAAGTTGTTGATAATCCAACAAAGGAAGTCGAATTTAAGGAACACGAGTTTTATGGACTTTTTGAAAATGAGTCGTTAAACTCTGATGGGGAAGATTTAAATCACCAATTTGGTTTTGAAATCAATAATTCTGAAGAAGTTCTCAATGATCAATTTGAATTTGAATTTGGTAAAAATAAACTTGAACTTCAATCAATCGTTTTATCAACCCCAAAAATCATTGAAAATAAAATGACTCGTACAATTTTTAATAAAACGACATTCATTTTTCCAAATCCAAATTCAACTTCGAAATCTTGTATGGTTTGGTTTTCTGAACTTAAGTTGTGTCTCGTATACTTGACGAGGTAAATGAATCGGTTTTTGGAAGACCGTTTCATTTACGCTTTGACGATATACTTTCTGATCTCGTGTAAATACCGTTCACCTTCATGTAAATATAGGTCATCTTTTATTTTTATTTTATTATTATTTTTTTCTCCTTTCACTTGGGTTGACTGTGGGGACACGGTCAAAATCAAGTGTGGGGGGAGACTCATCATCATTTTCGATTTTTCATGGTTTATTTATTTTTATTTTCTTTCCAAACTTAAAAAAAATTGATTTATTTTTAAAGAAACATTATAGGATAAATATATGGTTTTGGTTTATTAAATTGAAATTTTTGAAAATTTATTTGTCTTAACAAAAATAAAATGATGTTTGATTACAAATAACAATGGTTTAACTAGTATATAGGAAGATTCATACGTGTTAATTATGAAATACATCCTAATTGAAAATCTTTGTTTTAAAAAGTGGTGAATTTAAAGTAAAGGATATAACATTTTTTTTGTCTTCTAAGTTAAATAGTGCTAAGATTATTTTGCGAAACTCTCTCTCCAAAAAAACAAAAAAAAAATATTTCTTGTATATATTTTTAATAAACACCTAGAGTCATGTGTTCACACTTGTGTGTTCACTCGCCATGCTCTGTACCCTTCTCATGTAAGCCCGAAAGGCAGTGCACGATCGGTATATCTGGCCTCAGTTTATCTGAGTTAGGTGTATATATATAAAAATTCTTTTTAATAATGCCTACAGTCAATAAGTGTTCACACTTGTGTGTTCACTCGCCACACCCTGTATTCCCCTCACATCAGTCCGCAAGGCAGTGCATGGGTAATATATCTGGCCTCAGTTTATCTGAGCTAGGCATATATAAATATTGTTAATATCAATAAAATTTCTAAAAAAAATGGAGAGAGTATGCAAATGAAATCCAAGTACTATTTTAACTTATTTGATTTGACTTGTTATTGAAAAGAAATGAAAATACCACTTTGATAAACTTTGATAATCAATTAAGGATCCATTTTATAATTACACTGTGTTATCAACCGAAACAACGAGTTAAACTATAGTCTATTTAATTTGTTGGAATTAAATTCCTTAGGAAGATTTTCCACAATGAATTTCATAAATTAGTTAACACAAAAAGGAAAGATTGACTCCGTTTTAAAGTAAAAGGAATGGATAATTTCTTTTTAATTGGAATAGACTATGTATAGTACGAAGAATAAATCTGTACTTTACACATCTCTTCCTTTTTGTTTGTGGATATTCCTTATTAAATCAAATGTCGCCTTTTGAATGAAAAGTGGAAAAAGTAAACAAATTTATAAAATTCAAATGAATATTCTTTCCACAAATAAAACTATGGAAATTCTACTACATAGCACAAATTGGGCAATAATCCAGAAATCCTATTTTACACGCTAGTACAGATCTGTAATAAAAATATACAACATTCAAATTCTAAAATCTTTGGGGCTAGTTTTTAGATCTAGATGTAAACATATTTCGAATTAGATCTAAAATAATAATATGTGGTTAATAGTTTTATACACTAATTTAAGCCTACAATTCACAAATAAAATTAATTTAGGCATAAAATCAAACGTATGCCAACAGAATAGATTCAAAATCATAAACAGTATATAAATTTTCTCACTCACCTTTTAAAAGCGATCCAAATCTCCAGATCTGAAGTAGAACATTTGATTCATCTCCAAATCCTTTTTAATCCAATAAATATGTAAAAAAAGGTATACGCATATATTAGAATTATAGATCTGAGAAGAGATTTGGCATTAGGAGAGAAATTAGATACAAATATACAAATATATATATAAACTACCTTAAATATGCGTATAGTTGACTCTCTTCTCTTCTCCTTTTTATTAGATTTCTGTTCTTCTCCAATTTGTATGAATATAGATATAAATATCTTATTTTTATAATTTAGAAAGAAAGCGGAGAAGAAAAAATGGCAGAGCTTTGCTATTGCCTCCAGAAAAATATGAGCAGAAAATGGAGGGTTAGGCCTGAATTTATAAGCGTAAGAACCAATCTCAACCGTCAGATCAAAATATATTAAATCCAGGCCGTTAGGCCTAGGCTAACCCTAACCACCACACAAGGAGCGGCCGACTGCCCCTACCTAAGGGTTGACCGCTCATAGTGGTGGGTCGACCTATGGGTTATTAAATTATATAAAATGGTAATTTATTCCAATCGAATTATTTCCATTTCGAATTCATTTTTCGTCCATAACTTCTTCATTTGGAGTCCGATCGCAAAACTTCAAATATGAAAGTTGCTTAGAATTTTGACATGAATGCAATGGTGTAAGTTTCATGGTCAAATTCCATCTTTTGAACAAATTACATTTTTGGAGCTAAAGTAATTAACTAATTAAATAACTAACGCCACATTACGGGGTGTAACAATGTGTCTAAACATCTTGTGAGACCCATGATATTTTGCGATCTATATCGCGATATTGTTTTCATAAAACAATATTATGGGATTCTCAACATTTGGACTCACCCCTATTTCAATTATAAATTTGTGCATTTATGTACACGACTTTTATTGCGGCGCTAAAGGCGATGTACTTAGCCTTTCGGTTGAATCAGTTAACATTTCCAACTTAAAGCCCTTTAACTGTGGTTGAACCTGAATTTAGGATTGACGTACTATATTCAATATCACTTGTGAAGTTTAAATCCAAACACTCTCTCATACGTAGTTCTTTGTTTCCATAAACAATTCTCTAGTATTTCGTAAATACTTGAGAACACTCAGAACTACCATATATAGATTTTAATTTAGATTTGATACTCGCTCAATATACCAATTACATAAATGAATTGCGATATGGTAGACAATATAACACATATGGTTATTCCTATTTTCGATGAATAAGGACACCATCTCATATGTTCTATATTAAACATTTTAATATTGTGTCTATGTATATCATTTGGGACAATCCCAATATTTTTATACTGATTATAAAAGATGTCATTTTCAAATCCTATATCAAGCATTAAACAACCAAGGTAAATCTTATTTTAACATGGGTACATCATTAATAATCAGTACTATGTTGTTTAAATACATTCTTTGAAATATTTTAGCACCTCTTAATATTCGTTCTTACAGACATAAGCTTCCTTTGCATTTTGTGTGAAAAATCAAACTATTTGATTTCTCTGCCAAAATAGTTGCTTAATTCTGATGCTTGTCAAATGACACCACCGTATCGATTCTTGGATCTTATCCAACAGTTACAAACTCAATTATCGCTTCTACTAATGTCATTACATTTTGGTTATCATGTGTAAACATTCTATTCTAAATCATTATTCATAACACTTGTCTCATCAAAGATGTACCAAAATTTGAAGTCATATTGGGCGACAACTTGCGATTAGAATCTGAATTAACTTTTGCATATTGACTGATGAATATGTAATGCTAATTTCAACAATTGAAATTTTAATAGGTTAATCTAATTAATATTGCTTACCATATCCTACTGCATCAATATTCCTTTTAAGGACACATCTACAAACCGATTGATCATATCCCTTTAGATACAACTACCAAATCTTATATCAATAATGTACTTAGAATTTATTCCAGATTGAAGCATTTAGCCATATGGTAGAGTATATACTCTTTATGGCATACTAGCCATTGAGGAAATTGTTATTACTAATAATCCTTTTTCTCAACATTGATAAGAAACTCATAGCTTCTCTTCAATGTGTGAAAATTTATACATTCTAATGGCTTTTTAAGCTTAGTTAATGTCATTTAATCATATATAATTGGTTTCTATGTTAGAGTCTTTGGATTGTATCCAAATAGTTACATAAAATTGATTCAGTTTTGAGTTCGCTAAACTTGTGTTTATAACAAAAATTAAGCAACCATGATTGGTTAGTCCTAGACTCCTATGGGGTGATCCACACAGGATCCCTCACGTGCAAATTTTAAGTGCAGTCTCTCGACTCACACAATACATATTGTTTTAAATATTCCTAGTTAAGATGTTTTGAAAAAGGATCTCAATACATCCGTTGAGGCCAAAGTACGTAACGCTCCCCGAATGTTGTATGTATTACTCAAGGCTATAGGGCACCAAGGGGTTACATACTCATGGTTATTTGATAACAATAAAATGACTCACCTAAGAGCTTCCAGTTGGTTAACAACAACTGGATCAAACAATAAATCTCAGAGTGATGATATAACATAGATTTTTTGACCTGAGAATTGTAACACCCCTAATTTTTAGTAACATTATTTAGGAACATTTAATTAGGTAAATAAAATAAAATAATGTAAAATGGTTAAGGGATTAAGGTTTGCGTAATTAGAAGGTAGTCGTGCCATGTAAACAAATGGACTAAAAGGAAAATGAAATGAAATGTTAGGGTAATAGACAAGGGTAATGTAGGAATAAGTATTATACTTATACCCTAAACCCTCACTCATGTTCACTATTCATGTTCTTTTTCACAAATTAAAATAAAAACACAAGTGAGAGGCCGGCTACCATTAGGAAAGAAAGAAGAGGATAAAGCTAGGATCTAGAAGAAGGAGCCTAACCAAGTTAATTAAAGATCAAATCTCAACTCCTTAATCACAAATTTAAGGTGAATAATGACTATGATGTGCACGTAAATATGCATATTTTTAAAACCATATTTAATCTATTTAAATTAAATAAATGATCATATCTGGTATTTTTACTTGTTTAAACAAAAATTCAACTTATTTTCAAATTGTCACATATTCATCTTCATATAGGGGCAAAATGGTCATTTTTCTGCATTTATTAAATTGTAAAAATTTACTTGGAATTTTCTATGTTGTTTTGTAGGAAATTTAGTGAATTTTACAAGTGGTTTCATAATGATATATGCATGCACAAGAGTGAAGAGAACAAATGAAGATGGAAATAATTCAAAGTGAAGATCATGGAGGACCCCACCTATCCACCTACCTTAATGTACAAATTAGAGGCTAATGCACATGCTTATGGAAGTAATGACTTCATGTACACTTAAATAATGATTAGTAGAAGCTAATGATTACTTGGCCTCCACACTTTCTCAAGGGTAGTTTGGGCATTCTCCAAAAATATGAATTAGGGTTTAACACATGTATAAGTACCCCTTATGTTTCATGTAACCTTCTCCCTTAGTTTCTCTTAGTTTTAGTTTAGGCTCAAAATAAAAAGACAAGCTCTCTTTCTTTTTTTTCATTGCTACTTAGCCATTTTTATTTTCATGTAATTTCCTTTCTTTTTCTTATGCAATTTAATTACTTGTTCATTTTACTTTCCTTGTTTATTTCCTTTCATGCTAGTAGTGTAGTTTGATTTTAATGCAAGTAGATTAGTTTTATTTTTTGTTAATTAGCTCTCTTTTCCTCTTCTTTTTCATTCATGTTGCAAGCTACTTGTGTTGTTATGATAACACAAATGAGAGGCTAATCCCTTCAATTTAGGGGTAATGAAGCCTTTAATCATGTAGCTTTAACAATTTGATAATTATTGCTCTCTTTTGTTCTTAAATGAATGTTGATGTGATTTATTGTTTCATATTGAATTTGATAGTCTATGTTGTTCATAACAAATAGGCTATGCTTAAACAATCACAAACAAAAATTGCCTCTTCATCTAAATATAATTATGGCAACGAAGTGAATGTTGAAATTGAAATTTGATGGTCTATATTTTTAATTAATAGTTAATAGACCATACATATAATAGATTTTCATTTTCAACTTTGTTGTCAGACTACATATCATGTTTTTGATTATTTTTTATTTTAGATTAAATCCAAACTATTTTGCAAGGTTTTGCCATATTTTTTATTGTTAAATTGGATATATATGCCAGTTGATGATTTATGCTAATTCATACGAATTTTATGATATTTTTTAATGTGAAAACCCTATTAAATGACATCTAAATGCCATGTGACTTTAGAATAAGATCAGACATGATATTTTAGAGATGGGTTTCAATTTTCATTATTTTCTGAATTAGTGTGGATTTAATATTAATTTTCTAGAGAAGAAAATGGTTATTAGGTTTAAAATTAATCATAGCTAACATATGTGTGTTTTGGGTCAGAAATTAACATATGTTAGAAAACATATCAAAAATGATTTATGGGAATTTTTATAGATTTTTCCTAAGTGTTTTAATAAGTATATAAAATTATTTAAGGTATGGAACCTAAATGTTTTATATATTTATAAAAGGAGAAGGGGCATTTTGTAAATAATTTAATTTGTTTATTTCAAAATTTTCGACAGTACTTTTTGAAAAGAAATTAGCAACCAATCATGTTTTGAAAAACAAGGCAGGTTAGTTGAAAAGAATTGCTTTAAAAAGTTAAAAATCAGTTTATACATGCTTTTTACATGTTTCGCCACTTTCAGCACCTAGCCTTTGACACCTTACTTCCGCCTCCATCTCCATTGAAACCAAAGCACAGGGTATCAAAGACTTGGTACATAGTGAATTGGACATAGGCGAAAGGTACTGGGTTGAAACAAGGGGTTCTGAAGGGGTCGAAACCTTACTTTGTTTTTAGATGAAAATGTACCTGCTTTGCTTTCAAAAGGAATGCTTTCGACTTGGTTAGCTTTATACTAGGTCAATTTATTTTTAAGGAATGGTTTCGAAAGAGGTTGTGCCTTTTGGTTTTAAGTAGATGCTTTCGAAGGGGTCGAAACCCCTTACTGTCACTTTCCACCTTTTGAAGCAAATAGTTTCGAAAGGGTTATTTTGTTTTTAAAACTTAGCCACTTCTCCAATGCTTACGAAGGGTTGGCTTCGACACCATCACTTCTTTACTTAGGAAATAGCTTTCGAAAGAGTGCTTTCGACTTAGTTGTTTTATGACCCTTTTATTCTATTGAAAGTCAAGCCCAAAAGGTTTTGAAAGGAATAGTTCTAATGGTCTCGAAAGGTTTAAGATTAAGGTTTCGAAGGGGTGGTTCCCTAATGGTTTTGAAAGGTTTTAATTGGAAGGTTCCAATGTTTTCGAAAGGCAATGTTTATAGTGCTTTGGTAAGAGGACGTATAAGGTTTTAAAGCTTTCGAAAGAAATGTTTTTCAATGTTTTTGAAAGGTTTACTAAGAATGGTTTCGAAAGGTATGTTTTTGCCTTTCGGCATAAGGTTATAAAGCAAAGTAGTTACTTGGTTTCGAAAGGGGTACTTTCAATGGTTTCGAAAGGGGTACTTTCAAAGGTGTAAATGTTTTCATCAACAAAGTTTTGTGTAAAGTATATATAACATGGCAAGGTGATTTGAGTAGAGCATAGAGTATATTTTCCTTTTTTAAAGTATGATTTGAAAGTTTAAATCAATTTGAGAGAAAAAAATTACAAGGAAAATTTTATGGGTAGACGGCCCTAAGTAAAATGACTCAGATATTAGAATACCAGATGAGACTGGTATGAGGTCACGCCCTATACTTTAGCTAGTAGCCCCTAGCTAATATAAGTCTAAAATTCTAATGTGTACGTCTTTGTCATAGGTAAAACTAAAATGATGTTACACACAGAAAGGAATCTATAGAGGAGAGATATGTTATTGGTGAGCCCGCAAAACCATTTGGATTAGTTGACCATGGGAGAAGTAAGTTAGGGACAGACCGCCTAGAAGAGTATCTAACAGAAGTTAAACTATTTGTTTATTTTGTTTGATAGGCCGAGTTAGCCAATGGTTAGTAGTTAGCCAAACAAAACTATATTATTCGAACAGATAGTCCATCTGTTACCTGATTTGTATGTATACATGATATTGCTTTATTTTTCTAACCAGCTTTGGTTACGAGATTAATATTTGCAAAAGATATGTTTTAGAAAGATATTAGTGAGGGGAAACCCGTTCCGCTAAGCGGTGTGGTCTCGCTTAATATCAAATAACCGAGATGTATAGTACTATTCACACCAAGTTTATGTCTGACTCGAAGTTTATGTTTTTCCCCTTAAACTCTTGGGTGCTAAAATTGATTTGAGTAGGCCGAGGGTTGAGGATTTTCAGGTTTTAGTAGGTGGACAAATAAATCTTTCGAAGACGAGTAGGAGGCTGAAGTTATCTATTTAGGAGTGATTATGTTTTATATCCACTGTATTATATTAAGACTTATATATCTATTTAGTACTCTGATCATCCAAGGGGGCATCTTCATAGGTTGCACTTGGCGTATTTTGTAATAATTATATTTGATCAAAACCTGGAAATCGATTATGGGATATGTAACTTGGAATATGAAATGTGTTTTGAAATGTAATCAGAAAAATGTTTTAATCTGTGATGATTTTATTTCATATTCAAGTGCTGATATTATGGATACCATTAACATTGTCGTATTTGATCACCGAAAGTTAATACTATGGATGACTGCAGCATCTATAGCGCTTAGCTTCGGGCCTCCAGATAGGGGATGTTACAACTTGGTATCAGAGCATAGGTTTATGAAAAACTTTAAACTAAAATGATTTTTGAAAACATAATCCTAAGGAATTAGAGATAAGATTGGAGTATGGGATAACGCTATAGTAACGTACTTATATTTGCTATATATAAGTATATGCTATATCTCTATTCTCCTATCTCCCTTAGGCTATTCTTCTGTATCTTACGAAGGCTCGAATGCAGATATGGACGCTAGAGGTGGAAGAATTAACCTTGGTGGAGGGAAGCACCACAACCAATGGAAATGTCAGACCAAATACCAGGAGAAACCTAGGTCAGGCACAAGTTGGTAGTGTGGGTGCTGGAGTCCCGCAAGTTGACATGGGAGCAATGGATCAGTTCTTTGTCAACATGATGCAAGTAGGAGTTGCTGCTGGAGTAGTTGGAGGAGGAAATCAAGAAGCGCCAGTGCTCTACAACTATGCTATTTTGAGTAGAGATTATGCTTGGCTGCTCCATTGCGACAGGATTTTTGCTGATCTTGGGCTCAATGGTAAGTAGAAGAGAAGACTCGCTTCTAGACGGTTACAAGGAGTAGCGCTGTACTGGTGGAACAGTTTTACGATCGGAGTTAATAAGGAGACAATGACATGGGCTGAGTTTTAAAAAAGATTTGAGGAAAGGTTTATGTCAGAGATTGCTAAGTCCACTCTGCTCAGGAAGTTTGCTGAGTTGGAGCAGGGGGAGATGACTGTGCTGGAGTATGCTACAAGGTTTGAGGAGTTGGCGAGGTATAGGTATGCTACTGTTGATACCGTGATTAAGAGAAATGAGAAGTTCATTAGAGAGTTGAAACTTGAATTGGCTAGGGCTACATTACCTCATATCAGGGATCCTTGTGATGTTGTAGTAGAGATGGCTTCAAGACATGAGGAGATGCTGTCTTTTCTGGAGAGAAATAAGGCGAAGGAAGTCCAGGTGGGGCAGAGTCAGAAAAGGAAGTTATTCCATAAGAAAGGAGCTCGGAAGGGTGGAGCTGCAAAAAAAGGGAAGGCAGAGGTTGTCGGCTATAAATGTGATAAGAAAGGGCATTTCGCAAATGAATGTCAGTCGGGTGATGGAAAGAAGGTGATCGAGAAGAAGAATATCAGGTGCTTCAACTGCGATCACATTTGACATTATAAGAACCAGTGCAAGGAGCCTGCTAAAGATGGAAAAGGCAAAGTCTTTGCATTGGAGCCAGCTACCTCGAAGCCAACAGTAGAGGAAAAAGTGTTGGGAGGTACGCTTCTGATTCATGGTATGTCAGTTAGCGTTCTGTTTGATACTAGTGCATTGCATTCTTTTATATCTCGTTGTTTGGTAGATAACCTTAACCTAGAACCCTCATACACTACACCAGAAAAGACCATTCACTAAAACTTTTAGTAGCATTTCGGTAAAGGCTACGTTACGACATGCAACTAAAAGTTTGAAACTTTTTGTAGCATTGTAGAAAAAGCTACCAAAATTTGACCTATTGTAGGGTTTAAGAAACGCTACAAAAAGTTTCAAACATTTAGTAGCATGTCGTATCGTAGTGTTTACTGAAACGCTACTAAAAGTTTTGGTAGCCTTTTATCAACGCTGGGAAAGTCGTACCACAGCTGTTTTCATTTATTTCTTCAACGTTTTCTAAACGCTACTATACGTTATTAACTATTTTGAGCGTACGGTACACGCTACCATTTCTTGTTAATGGTAACGACCCGGATTTTTTTGATGTTTAATTTGGAATATATAAATGGTTTTAAATATTAGATTTGGAATTATAATTTAGTTAACAAGATTTTAAAAATTGAAATCTTAAGCGATTTCGTAAAAATTGAAAATCGTCGATTTAATCGACGCGTTAAAATAGCGACCCGGGGCACTGTCTCAGAATTCGACGAAACCAATTCCATTGGATCCATAATAGTGTATTACTATCGGATTTCAAATTTCATAACGTTTGGATTTACCGTTTGGTCGTACGATCTGAAACGCCTAGAAATAATTTAATTGAATTTAATTTAAATAGTCGATTTAAAAAAAGCTATCTTCCACATACTATCAAATTAGGACTCGAAACTTGTTCCACTGGGTTCGGAATAGCGGTATAACATTATGAATGCCTGGCGGCACGCCTCCATAGGGGTTCAAAAATTCGAGATATGTAATGTGAGATATTTGGGATAATATATATATATATATAATCAAAATCAAGTCACAACCGCCTAGTCATGTTCAATCACGTCTCTTCCCTTCTGAAACACGCTACCCTTTTATCTTCAAATCACGTCCCCCCTACTTTTCATTCTTTCAGTTTGATTTCAATTCACAAAAAAGGGGAAATGAGAACGAAATCTCGTTCTTATATAACAAATAAATCGCAGAAAGAAAAAGAATCGACTTCCACCTAAAATATATATATATATATAACGCGGTTGAATCGCGATGGGGCGGCACGATGTGAAGTTTGCGAGCTCGATTTCGCGTGAGGCCTGAGAGGAAGCGATTCGTGATTTGATGAGGGCAGCGAGCTCGATGGGTTGTGGTCGCAAACGTGAGGTCGTGGGGGTTGGGCTGGCGACGATCGAGGCAAGGGCTATGATTGGGTGAAGGGCGATGCCGTTTGGGTGATCAAATTTTGCTTATAATAGCTTGTAGAGGAAGAGCCGCATCGGTTAAAGGTTTCAACGCGAGGGGGGAAGGTTGCCGCAGGCGACCGTGTGTCAGGGTTGGGTTGCCAAGTCGCAGCATGGGAGGCAAGTGACAAAGCTTCTTTGTATAGAGATAGAAATTGGCTGTTGTATCATAGGCTCTTCTGGGACAGGTACTTCTCAAGACCAGTATTTGATACTGATATTGGTGAATCTGGCAGTGTGAGATAACATCAGTTTAGTCATTGATTGGTTGCACTGGGAGATGCTACGTTTTTGAGTCCAATGGTTTTGCTGACCATGATGTTCTTGGTATTTCTGTTTTAAATCGAGCCTAGAAATAGCGAATTTTTCTAAACAAGATTGCAAAGGTAATTAATTTAAATAGTTATTGATTTAGTTAATTAATTTAAATTATATCAAATGTTCATTTACCAATATCAAACACATACGAGGTCCAAAATGAATAAATCATTCGTGTGGAATTCGTAGCTGGGAAATCTACGTGATGGAATTAAAATTGGAATGGATTGCAAATAAAATCAAGGTGAGAAATTCTCACTCATTTGGAATACCGAATTATTTTTTAGATAGTTAAAATTAATTATAGGATGCTTGGTTGAATTTATAAATTATTATCAATTTGGATGTTATATATATATATAGTAGTATATATATTAGTAGTTGGATATACTTCCTGCCTATTGGAGCGGATGAGACCCTATGCGCTCCGTATAATAGTGGATGACCCTATATACCGCGATATCCCTCCTCGAAGCGGGATTGGTATTTTTTTAATGTTGTATTAACATCTGTGGATGTAGGGAAACAGGTTGGAGGGATCCAACTGGATTCCTCAAAAATGTTGAATTTAATTTCATATATATATGATATGTTTGAATAATCTATGATAGATTATAGGGTGATCTGAATTTATTGGATGCTATGGTAATACAGGCCTAGATTCAGATATTTTAAAAATACCATAAATATAGGTTTTGAATTTGAAAAGAAATTAAAAAGGGATTTTGGAAGTAAATATTTATAAATGGAATTTAATTTAGAAATCGATTTATAATGGATTTAAGTGATATGAAACCGTTGTAAACTGGAAATGAGACTATGGGATTTATAAACAATGTTTATGAATAAAGTGAAATAATTATCATTTGATAAATTGAAGATATAAATTCGCGGTAAAGAATTTATAATGAGATGGGTAAATCGGTTTGAAAAGAAATGATAGATTTCACTTTTGGAAATGTGGAAAAGGGATTTATGAAATTGTCGACATAAATCGGTTGTGATAAATTGAGAGAGAATTTTAAATATTAGATTAGTTATATTGGAACTGAAAAATATATTTTATCAAGTAGTTGAGTTTGTTTAAAAAGAGGGTTTTTAATTTATTAAACTAGGTAATTTAAAAAATGTTTTAGTATAGAAATATTTCGGAAAGTTAGATATTTAAATATTTTTAAATTGTCAAAAAGAATTATAAGATTTATAAACAAGTCTTGTAAATCGATTAGAATTTTACTTACAAATCAAAATTAATTATTGTTTTAAAGTTATGTAATTATTTTAATTGTTTTAAAAGTATATTTAATTATTTAATAAAGTTTTTGGGAAGTAATGGTATACTTTCATGGCGCAATTGGGAGGCAGAGAGTGCCTACAGTTAAGTTTGGATTTCTCTGGGATAGAGACATAATCATTGAGCTGCGAATCCATGGTTGATACCGCAGTGGTGCTTTCCATATTTATTTTAAAAAGTTTTCAAATATTTTTGAAAAGGATGGCTTGTGAATATACTAAATTCGGTAAGATAAGTATATAGTAAAGAGATTTAAGTTATTTGAAATTTAAATTAAATAAGACTTAGTGAATTCGGTAGGAAATTTACTCTTTGATTGGATGATTGTTTAATTGATAGTTAAATAACCGACTATCAAATCTGGACTAAAATCATAACTTTGGGAATATCTAGGAGAAACACGGGAATTATATGGTACAGTTACCGTCGAAAGGTGTTATACTGTACGTATAAACTCATTTCGTTCTTCTAGGACGATGATAAGGAAATCCGTCCACTAACGGTTAGGAGATGATCTCTGATCTTATTTTCGTTTGTTTATTTCCTAAAGAACCGTGGTTGAGTTTACCGGAAATACCGAATGTTGTTTCGAAAAGACCGGGATCAGATAAGTTATTCGAAAACCACTTCGATCCAACGAATATGTTTCCGAAGTGAAGACAAGAGCATGTAATCGAAGATGGAGCGTTGAAGTGCAAGGGCCAATCGCTACTAATCCTAAGGATGATTCCAAAATGGATGTAGTAGGAATAGTGCTTTCGGTTTCGTTCGAACCCAGAACGGACTTGTATGGATGAATGCTTTCAGCATATTGTCATTGGAGGACAATGAGCATTCTAAGTGAAAATTCCTTAAAAAGGTAATCGTAGCCTCAAGCCTCATCAACCGGAATGACTGAAAATCAGGGGAGATGCAGCAAGGCTAAGTGGGTCGCACCCAATTAGGGTATGTTATCACCTTTCTAGATACCCTCAGATATATTATTAATTATGGATATGGTGGTGCATGGAAAAAGAGCTCTCGATAAGGGTGGGAATACCCGGGGTGGTAACATATTCGGTTCTATCCAGGTTAGGGATAGGGCCAGTCTTGTGTTGTAGGGGATCCCCGCGAGGTCCTCGGTACATTTTTCTAGATGTGTACCGTGATAGGTGGTACCCCAGTGCCTAGTCATTCTATGGAATCCATTATCCGATACGTGCCTTTACAGTTTTGGTTGTAGAGCCTAGTATGCTAGAATTCAATATTGTAACAATTTCGGCTATTTCAACAAGTACTTGTACTTAGACACTATTATAATATCAAATGATTTTGATATAAAGTGTTTTGGTTATCGTAAGGTAAAAACCCGTCGTGTTTATGTATGACGTGGTCTTACGAGATACCTTTGTTTTCCAAAGGATTTTGATAACACAAATTGAGTGTGTTTTCTCACGCTGGTTTTACAGACTGACTCGGGTGTTATTTTATTATAATGCTCGGGTCAGACCGAGTATTACAGATTCAAGTTAGAATGCTATGGAGCTCAGGAGACGAGCTGGAGGATTTCAGAGACGTATCTCCGTACTTGGTTTATATTTCCGCTGTGTGAGGACAAGTTATTATAACTGTCCAGATTGATGTAATGAATGTTGTACTCTGATGGTTGTAAGTATAAAACAGTTACAGATTCGCTTGTATAAAAATCTGTTATTATATATCATATTTTGTTCCACCGCGTTTGTGAGATTCTGTGTTGTTGTTCTATTTTCTTCTACCTCTTTCTTCTTTTCCTCTAACGATCTGGTATTTCCGGCACTCGATTGCTCGGCATGCTATACAGTGAGCGTATTGATGTCGATTTTCGAGGGTCGAAAATTCCAGGTCGCTACAGCTTGCATCAATTTCAACCATCGCTCACATAATAGTTTTATTAAAACCAGCAATCAATTACGTAATCGTCGTATTTAAACCAACAATCAATCAATCGATCACATATCATCATATTCAAACAAGTGAAAAAACACGTTAATCACATAATCAAATATAATATCCATACCATTTCGATAATAGTTTTTCGACAAAATGAGAAAATTCACATAAGATCCATAACCATTCATAAAAAAGTATGCACAGCAAGTATTAACAAAATATTCTAGTATATACACAATTAAAGCCATGTTCGTTACTTGATTACCCACAATTCTTTGCTGCTGCAGGTCTTTACTCCTAAAAAGCTAATTACCTGTAGACAAGTTTAACAATCAACGGATGATTATGAAACTGTTTTGCATATTTAAAGTATACCAAACATCCTTAGTTAAGCTTTTATTAAATTTATATAATTTTTATAAAACTTAGTTAACTTAGTTAAATTTTTATAAAGCTTGGTTAATTTTTATAATAAACTTATTTAATTTTTAAAAACTTATTAACTTAGTTAAATTCTAATAAAACTTAATTAATTTGTCTAAATTTATTTAATTTTTATAATACGCGGTTATATTATATAAAAATTAGTTACTTTTTAAAATTTTGGTTAATTTTTATAAAAATTAGTTAAATTTTTATAAAGCTCGGTTAACTTATTTATAACTTTATTTATATTAACTTAAACTTATAAATTATCTCAATTGCTAAAACTTAAAATGTCATAACTTATATTTTAATTAACTTAAACTTATAAATTATCTCAAACTTAAACTTTATTAACTTAGTTAATTTTCATAAATTATCTCAAACGTGTAAGTTTTTCATAAACTTAGTTAATTTATTATTATTATTGTTGTAAACTTAGTTAATTTATTATTATTATAAACTTAATTAAAATTTATAAACTTTTTTTTATAAAACTTAGCTAACTTAGTTAATTTTTATAAACTTAGTTATTGTTGTTGTTGTTATTATTAATTGTAAAACTTAGTTGACTTAATTAATTTATTTTATTATTATTATAAACTTAGTTAATTTTTATCAAACTATTGTTTTTTATTATTATTATAAACTTAGTTAATTTTTTATCAAACTTAGTTTATTATTATTATCAACTTGTTAATTTTTATAATACTTAGTTAATTTTTATAAACGTATTTAATTTTTATAAAACTTAGTTAATTTATTCAAACTATTGTTTATTATTATTATTATTATTAAACTTATAAATTATCTCAATTGCTAAAACTTAAAATGTCATAACTTATATTTTAATTAGCTTAAACTTATAAATTATCTCAAACTTAGTCTCTATTATCTTAGTTAATTTTTATAAAGCTCGATTAACTTATTTATTATTATTATTATTATTACTACTATTATTATTATAAACTTGTTAATGTTTATAAAACTTAGTTAATTTATTCAAGCTATTGTTTATTATTATTATTATTATCATAAAGATGGCTAAATTTTTATAAACTTTGTTAGTGCTTATCAAACTTAGTTAATTTTTTTCTACTAGAACTAATAATAGTGACATATTGTGTACATTTCATACTTATTTATTTTATAGGCCTATGAGTGTGGCATGATAACATAATATTGGTAAAACAATATTATATGATTTATCATCCATGAACCTTTGCTTCACCGTTCCAGTTTTGATTTCCAGAATATTTTGATTTATCATCTATGAAATATAACAAAATTCAAGATAGTATAGTTAAAGAACTTGTATAGATAGAAGTGTAATTTGTGTTTATTCGGCAAATGACGTATAAAGAAGAAAAAACTCAACACTTGGACTCTAAAAATTGGATGGTACTAAATTTGCAATTCCAAAATTTGATGATAAAAGGTGATTCGAATAATTAGATTCGATGGAAATATCTAACCTGAAGAAGCTGGTCTCAGTATCACCTTTGCTACTCCATAGTCTCCATCAGCTCTGTTCTATACAGTATATCAAAAAACATATTAAATTTACTGCGTTAGTGACTAATGTCGCGATGTTAAGATATATTCAAAAATACTTGCAACTTAAACAGGATTATACTTCAAGAACTATATGAATCGTTAATTTTACTTTCTTCTCACTCTCAAAATATTCCAGATACGTTATAGAGTTATAGATTTATGTTAAAATTCTGATAGCACTTAATCTCAGTCTCATCACTCTCTCTCCATTTTTAAATAAAATTTTAAATTTCTTTTAAAAACAACTTTTAAATAGTTTTCAAATTCTTATACTTATAAATATTATTTTAAGTTTTTAATATTTTACTAAGTTATTGTTTTTATTAAATTTTGATTTGTATTGGTTTATTTTTCAAAAATCTTATCATATAATTTTACTCAAGTTTTATTATAATTTAAAAGTGTATAAATTATATTTAAGCATGTTTACAAAGTACCAAATTATTTTACAAAGCAATACATTCTCAAAATAATAATTTAAAGTGTTTTTCAAAATTACAAAGAGTGTGTCGATATACTAGCCGTAATTTTCAAAAATCAAATTTCAAAAGAAGTGTCTATTCGTCATATCTCTTCACGAACGGACATAACTAGTATTCCTCATTAAATACATGTCTTCCCAACGCATATTATTATCATTTTTCATTCTTCTTCTCTCATCTTTATCCGCTTTTATTTTCTAAACAAAATTATAACCATACTCTACCGAATTTCAACCAGAATCAAACTCAATCACTATTAGTTTGATTCTCTATCATTTGCTCTCTGATTTCTATCATCTCTCTCACTCCAATTAAGATCAAAGTGCTATTCAAGAGTTATAGGATCATTTGTAATCAAGATTGAGGATATGAGTCTGTAAAACTCTATCAAATCAAACCGCTATACTTGTATATGAGATTGTAGCCCGTAAATCAATTGGGTGTGCTTAGTAGCCCATAAATCTAGTGGGTATGTCTGTGGCCTAGAAATCAAGTGGTTCTACGTACCCAGAGACCGAGATTCTAGAGAGTGTGTCTCGTAGCCTTGAAATCAAGATTGTATTTGCAGTTACTAGTTGAAAAGTAATTTGTAACAACCCGCATATTTATCGATTTTATATTTAAATATTTTATTTAAATATTTTATCGTTAGTCGGATGTTTGTCCAAAAAGCTACTTTTTGCATACGGTCAAATTAGGACTCGAGACCACTTCCATTGAGTTCAAAATGACGTTTGCGATCTTTTTAAGTGTAAACTTCGATATGTTTAGAGAAAGTGGAATTTTCGTCACTTTTTCCCGCCTTTGACTTTGGTTGGACTGCACCTTCTAACTCAGCCCCAACCCACCTCCACTTCCTCACTTTATCAAACACTTCAAGCTTTTTCCAAAAATGGTGGTGGGAAAGGGAAATTAAAACTCCAAACTCAAGTTCTTTAGCAAATTCAACATTTAACTCCAAATTCAAAGTGAAGACATTGATTCAAGCTTGTGGTTGATCTTTGCTTTGCTCCCGAGATTCCTCTTCATCAAATTCCGTGAAAAGGTGAGATTTTTAATCTCACATCTCGTCTATAATCGTCATTGGACTGTTGGGAATGATTTCCCATCACTTTACCATGTTTGTTTGTGTTGGATTTGGATTGAATGGGTGAAAACCCCAAATTTTCGTGTGTGTTTGCAATTCTGGGCTTAGGTCGTTCAGGTTTGGAGTAGACAGGCCTGCAAATTTCACGTTCTGGGCTTAGGTCGTTCGCTACGAGTTAGGTCGCGCACCCTTCTTAGGTCGTTTGGACAGTTAGGTCTTAGGTCGTATGGCATCAACCTTGTTAGGTCGTCTGATCTATTTGCTTTTAGGTCGTTCGACCATTTGGTCGTTCGATAGTCTCTTAGGTCGCTCGACCAGTCTTTCAGTTAGGTCGCGTATCCCCTTAGGTCGCTGGACCTCTTAGGTCGCTCGCCTTTAGGTCGCAGACCTTAGGTCGCTTGGCCTCACATTTCAGTTAGGTCGCCACCGCTAGGTCGTTCGATCCTTTTCCTTAGCTCGGCCAAGACTTAGGTCGAAGCAGGTTAGGTCGCGAGCCTTCCTTAGGTCGCTTACCTTTCAACACTTAGGTCGTTCGACCTATTTACCTCGTTAGGTCGTAGGTCGCTCGACCTTATTACCTTGTTAGGTCGCGAGTCTCTTAAGTCGCTCGCCTCCCTTAGGTCGCTTGCTTCTGCTAACTCGCGAACACCTCTAGGTCGCAACCACTAGGTCACTAATCAACAGAGCTTGTTGCCCCCGCACCCCCACCTAGGGGATTGCCACCCCCCTGGACCCCCCTCTGTAGGGATCTTATCTGAAAAACATTCAACAGAACTTCCACTTAGATGTATTTTGAGCTGATTTCCTTGCATTTTATTCACGTCTTCGTATGTGAATTTCTGTGATTGATTGTTCTACAATCATTTTTGTGTTTTGTCACTTTAGAAATATGAAGGTTTCAATACTAGTAGTAAATATCAAAACTCTTTTACCAAAACATTTTCAACTCTATTTTTAATACCAAACTCGTTTATAAAACCGTTTTCCAATCTATTAGTATATACAAGCCTTTACTTCACTCGGATGAGAAATCAAATTAAACGATTTAGTAAAACGAGTGGTATGAAACGTTTGCGTTCACTTCGTCGGTTAGCTCTTGGACTTGTTCGATTGAACCCTTTTGTGGCAATTTCCTAATGGAGATCTACAGTTTGTTCGTAAATATTTAAGTTAAGCTAGTAGTTATGGGACATGAAGCTAAACTCATATATTGATTGGCTTAGTGTAATTGACACTTCCTAATGATCATGACGATCATTTTTGTGATTTAGACTAGCGATTGAGCGATGTCTCTTTGTCTGCGAGGGAGACTAGACCCCGCTTTTGTGATGTTTCGCCATCACATATATGGGGTAGCACCCCATGGTCTTCGGGCCATTTCTGTGTGGAAATTTAATGGATAGCTTCCATGAGATAGCTTCTCGTTTATGTGTTTCACGCGTTGGTGAGTTTGCATACTCCCGTTCATGTGTTAGGCCTTTTCCCCCTTTTTATGTGATTTCTGGATTTCTGGTGTTGATTTTTGGAATTTGTGCTTCACCACTTTTCATGATTTTCATTGATATGATATCAGTTTTGGTGCATTGGTGAATTCATGTGTCATTGACTTGTTATGAATACAAGTTTAGGGTATGATACCCTATTTTATCTTTGAGAAGATTCTTGTGATATTGATTAATCTCTTGTTGATTTTCAATTACATACTTATAGTAGTATGCCATTATGGTTATTACATGTTCATGTCATGTCTTTTACTTTATACCATATCATCTGATATTTATAGCTAGACTGATCCGTTTATTATTTTCTTATAAATAATACTCGGGTCAGACCGAGATATTACAGGTGCTTCTGCTTGACTTCTCTTCAGGATTATTATGACTTTTGGCTAACTACATAGATTAGTAGTTTTTGGATGTACACATTTGAGATATAGACTCTATGTTGTGTACTTATTCTTTTGTATAGCACGTGTTGCTATCCTTTTGTATTATCGTGGATCTTTCCGACCACTACTCTAATGTACACTTTTATGTGTTATATATTTATTCATATCTTCTTCCGCCTTTGTGATATGGATGTCTGTGACTGATTTATGTTATGATTATTTCTATGTTTGTTTTCGAAGATTATATATAGCCACTGTGTAATAGCTTTGGGTTTGCATCGGAATGTCGGATTTCCTCCTTTAATGATATGCATTCTATTCTATCTGACATATCGGTGCTCGCACAAAGAAGTTACATGGATGGTCGCTCGTCCACAGCCTTATTCTCCGTGCTAGTCGACAGCACTACACCGTAGTGTTTTTGTCTAGCGTGGGTATAGAGGTGGGGCGTCACATAATTCGTATAAGGAATTGTACGGGACTGGATGTAGGGTAAGTCCGAACTAGTATAAAATCCTGGTGTGTTGTATCCTTTTACTGCATTTATTTCTATCCGTGTTTTTATTCTGTGATTAATAATTGCATAATTCTAAGTATAATTTCAAAAGATTTTAAAAAGATTCATATAAATTAGAAAACACTATTCACCATCCCACTGGTGTTAATTTAACCTTAAGAACCATATCCGCAATCTTACAAACAAGACTCTTAGTAGTAAATGGGGTCCCATGTATTAGCACTTTCAGGCCAACCCCGCTTGCAATTTCTCAAAAATGAATTAAAAAAACTCAAAACGGGTCAATAATAAATTCAATAGAAAGGTTAAATTCAGAATTTACCATTTAACGATAATTCAATATGGTATTGATCACCCTGTAAATGTTGAGCAGGTTGTTATCGAGCTATCCAACAACAAAATATATTAAAAATTGAGCCGCTCTGATAAAAAGTCTAACTTAGGTGATGACTTTATTTTCAAGCATCGTCTCCTGCAAATTCTCGCCGCATCAGTTTCACCTTATCAGTTTATTCATTTAACGTATGGTAGGCCAGAACAAACCTTACCAATTTCACCTTATCTTTTGTGAATACTTACTTTTTGTTCATTTGATATATTGTTTGTTTGACTCAAACAATTACAATAGACTAACTCAAAAAAATAAGTAGTTCAAGGTACCAGCTAAAAGACAGGTTGATGGTTAGACCTGATCGAGCATCCAAAAGATTGGATATCCTGTTGTACTCCGATAGTAATTGATAACTCATGCTCAAGCAGCTTTTGCTGCTTCTTAGTCATGTGATAGTGCATTAGTAGTTGCTCGTGCACTGCCTGTACTTGCTCTTGATGTGCATGATTTCATTGAAGTAGCTCACTCTTCACAACTTCATGCATATTTTGTAGTTAAGGACAAAAACTGTGGATGTTACTATGTATTCATTAAACTCCCGAAGATGAGCCCACAAAAAAGAACATTCCAGAAAGCTGACAACAAACTCTAATTAGTTAATAGGTCACTCCTTATAGGTGAAGCAAAGATCTCAGTGAAGACACATACAACAGACATATTTCAAAATATGATTCACAACATCAAACAGTGCCTACGTTTCAGTCCCTTACTGAAGGAATTCCCTCACCCGACTTCATAGGAAATATAAGAATTTAACATCAATTATTTTATTAAACAATTAGGCATTATATAGTTACTGTGAATTTATAATTTAGATTACCGAAACAGATCAAAAGACTATGCATACAAATGAATCAGAAGTTGTTCATCAATGATTACCTGATGATCAGAATTGTCGGTCTTGAACTTGTTGGAGATGAGTCTCTGAGAAAGAAGCAAGCCCACTTGTTATCCCACTTTTTGGTCAAAGCCAGGATATCAACAAATTGATGGTTATCAGCATCGGAGATCGATCAAAAACCAAGCTATGATCGATACCGCCAAAGTTGGACCAAGCTCCAATCAAGGCAAGATCGATAAGGAATGATACACAAGTCCCGGTGAGGCTACACTTCGAATTTCAGGTTAATCGGAGTTAATATGCTCAAATTATGGATGGACCAATATTCGTGAAAAATGGATTCATATCGATACTTTTGTATCGATCACTATGGCATTTGGTTTAGATCGATCGATATTCGTATCGATACATCTCGCATCGATACATTTCGTACCGATGAGTTAACTTCAGGATGGATAATGCGCTTTGCATCTTGTTTCGGATCGATCACGGTTCGTATCGATCCAACTCAGATCCATACGAAAACATATACTTCACCAGAGCGCATTGGATCGATGCAAAGACAAGGGTGCTAGATGGATACGAAAGCAGCAAGCACTCAAGAGCTATTTCGATCGATCGTGTTTCGTATCGATCGATACGAAGGAATCAGTCAAAGAATGAAGCGCATCGCATGGATCACAGTGCAAGACTCGGATTGATGGTAATTTGATGGATACGAACTGATGGATACGAACCTATGGATATGAAATCATCAGCCTACACTTACAAACTCGAATTTGGATCGATCATATCTCACAATCTACACGTTGGAACTTCATGAAATTTGGAGAGCAAGGACTTTGCACTGTCATCTTTCACCATGATCGATCTTAGCTGATTCTAACGTGGGGATTATCGATACGAAGGACTTATTGATCGATCCCAAAGCATGGAGGTGGGCCCCACCGATCTGCATACGGGCCCACATGGACCAAGATACTTCTCTGCCTAATTATCAGCAAGATCTTTGCAGATCTCCACCTATAAATAGAGAGGGGCATGGCTCAGAAAGGGATCTTCTTCTCTTTTTGCTAAACTCTGTCATTTTGGTGATTAGCATTCAAAAGACTGTAATTGTAATCACAGTATAAAGGAATTAAAAGGATCAATTCAAAGTGAACGTAGGCCGGAGATAGCCAAACCACTATAAACTTGGTGTCTTTTCCTACTTTCTTTCGTTTAATTTTTACCATTTCTTCATTTTTACTCTGTACATTATCTGGATCTGTGATCTCTGACTTGATATTGGTACTTTCTCTTATAATTAGGTGTTGGTGGCTAATTTTGACACCAACACCACTAGTTGTCATATATGCATAAAAAATGCATCTTTGTATGAATCCTAAATCAGAGATGAAAACTAAATGATTAAATCAAAAAAAATAGGAAAAAATCAATAGGAAACAATTATGAGAATAATGAAATAAAACTATAATAGTTTTTCTTTAATTGTGTGTCACATGTGCATGTCTGGATTCACAAAGTGACTCTAACTCCCATCTTATATACCCCATGTCCTTCCCCTTGCCTGTAACCTAATGCACAAGAGTGTGCACCTGCTTAGCCTTTCATAGTTACTAATGCTGCTTCAATATCCTCCTTTTCTTCATCTGATGTTCTTCCTATTTAAGTTGTTGCTCATTCACAAACTGACGTGGCACCTTGATCTGCTGTCAATGTACTATCTTATGCTCCTGTCTCTCAGGCCAGTGTATAGCTACCGCCTTTAAATGCCTTGCTGCTTGCATCAAAATGTGCTCTCATTGCACAATTTAGTTTGCAGGTCATGCCTCACATACTGATGCTGCGCATGATTGGCACTTCTCCAATGTTTTGCTGCAACTTAAGACAACCTATACTACTGATACTCTCCATCCTTCATTCTGTACTTAATGCAGCCTTTTGCTTCCTCTGCTCAAAAATCGATTGCAGTGTGAGAAGCCAAGTGTGTGCACAGTGGAAAAAAAGAAAGAAAGAAGAAGAATATATTAGTATCCAATAGTCGAAACCTGTAAGTGTTTTTTTTGCTCTCATACTCATGACAACAGTCAATCCTATTAAGCATTGAAAAGTTTTAAAAGAGAATGTCTTTTGTTATATGATGACTACTACAAACTTTTAGTCGTATATCAAACGTTTACTTTGTACGGATTGATGACTTAGTAAAATAAAGGTAAGTTTATATACGAATAAGAATAAGTACTAACCATAAATAATGCACTCTGTCTTTCATCTTTTATATGAATATTATGTTTTCAAAATGGAATCAAAGTATGAACAGTTTATTAGTCCTATCCAATCATTCAACTTACCTGATGATAATCAATACATGAAGAAAATTATGCTTGCATTCTAGCAAATTTTGTGCATGTGTGCATATCAACGTGCATTAAATATTTTAACATAGTTGCAAATACAAATAATGTAACCTTAATATGTGATTAATGAGATTACCAGATAGTGTGATCATGTTGGTCTAAGTCAACCCATTTTTTCCAAAATTGGAATTAATTCGATTCAAATTGAGAGATGGCTGAGATAGATTTCCTTAAACACTGGAAGTAGTTGAGCTCAATCCATCTAATCTCCCTAGTTCCACATTATGATTGGCCCTCCAGTCTACATTAATTACCATAATTTTCGTTATTTTCTCCTTTTTAATTATTTGACCGTATTATAAAAAATGATTATATATAATGACAATTAATTACCTGTGATATGACAACTCTTGCAGCCATGGCAAGAATATCAGCACAAGAAACTTTGTTATTGCATTGTGGCACTGCATCCACAGCTATTTTGGCTATTATTATAGTGTCAAATCCATCTGCCGTAAGTGATAAATTTTCTAAACGGACCTTTTCCGCTTTATTACTGGCCATTGATTCTTTTATTACAATAATGTTTCTCAAAACGAGGGTTTTGTTTGAACCATATTAGTTGATTTATATACCGTATTTATTTAAAATATGGTATCTTAAAATATAATTTCATTTTAGATTTCATGTGCATAGAAAATAGTAATCCATTGCAAAGAGTTGAATAATAGCAGCCTGTTAAAAAAGGATTTTAAGAGGAAATTATTGTGCTACTAGTAAAATATGCAATAAATTCAACCAAAAAAGAAATAACAAGAACCTACAACACATATTTTTATCTCATTAAACATTTATAGACCTTTCAACTTACTACACATTAACAATACACAGAAATTATGCATGCCTAAAAATAATCCAACTTATTCTATGGAAAAGCCTAACCATTAGATTAACATGAAGGTTCTCATGTATGCTATATTCAACTAAATTGGGGGAAAAATAAACAAATCCTAGAATAGTTCTATTATAAAAACCAAACTTTAATATAAGGCAATAACATACCTCACGCCTACATACTCAAATAGGTTTCCTTTGGAGTATTATTGAAACCCTAATCCAATATTATTGAAACAATCTAGGCATCCCACTTATGGTTGCATCCTCTACTTTATGATACTTTACGCTTCAAATTTAGGGAAAAGGTGAGTGTTTAGTCTCAGACGGTTTATGATTGTGGAGGTGGTGAAGGTTGTCGTAGAAGGAAGATGGGGGAGGAGTTGTAAAAATATCATGAGGCGAGAAAAAGAAATTTTTGTGAATTTTAAGTTTATACTTTAAGAATTCCTAGGATTTTGAGTTCTTCCTGAACACAGTGATTTTACGTTTTGGAACGTGTAGGAGAAAAGAAACCATAATTGAGTTTATTTAGGAGCACGAAAGAAAAAACTATGTCCGCCATATCATTTTTCAACAGTGAAAGTTCGAAGCGTTTATTTATTAACTTTGCTTTTTTTATTGAATAATGGTTGCACTTAGCTTTCAAATGCTACAATTTGTTGCATCAAATAATAACTTTTCTTGTAGTGATATTTAGTTACTTCTTTAAGGGTTGCAAATCCGATAGGAGGTTATGCAACTCTTTGGATGAGATGTGACCACTTAGAGTTTGATTTGTTAAGTCATACCTTTGTTTGCAGTTTACATGTGTTTGATTTCGTAGGGTTCAGAATTATTTTGGTATGGATTGGTTAAGTAAGTACGATGCTAGGATATTTTGCTATAATAAAAAAATATCACTTAGACATCCTGACTGTAGTGATCGGATTGTATATACCGTAGAAACCATTAGCTGTGAGGTGAATGCTTTGTTGGGTATTGTGGAGGTAGAAGACGAGTTAAATCGAGTTTTCGTGGTTAGAGAATTCACGGATGTTTTTGAACCCGTAGTAAGGTTACCACCGAAACGAGCCATTGAGTTTCGAATAGATTTGGTATCAAGAGCAGAACCAATGAGTAATCCCTCAAGCAGGATGACACCAACCGAGATGTGGGAGTTGAAAGTGCAGTTGGTGGATTTGGAAGGCAAGAATTTTATTAGGCCAAGTAGTTCACCTTGGGGAGCAGTCGCAGTGTTTGCTAAGAAGCCAGACGGATCATTAAGGTTATGTATCGATTATCGTAAGTTGAATGAGAAGACGATAAAGAATCGATGTCCGTTGCCTTATATTAACGATTTGTTCGATCGGTTGAGTGGAGGCAAGGTATTTTCTTAGTTGGATTTAGCAATGGGTTTCCATTAGCTTAGAGTAGTAGAGGATAGTATTCCTTTGACGGCGTTTAGAACTAGATATGGATCATACAATGGTTAGTGAAGCCGTTCGAATTAACTAATGCGCTAGCATTCTTTATGGATTTGATGAACCGAGTTTTTCGAGAGCACTTGGATTGGTTCATGTTGATATTTATAGATGATATTTTGACATACTCTGAGGATGAAAGGGAACATGAAGTTCATCTTAGAGTGGTGCTTGAGACGTTGAGGCGACATCAGGTGAAGGTGGAGTTTTCGAAGTGTCATTTCTGGAAGAAGGAAGTGAAGTTTCTTGGTCATGTAGTCTCAGAGAAAGGGTTGCCTGTAGATCCGACTAAAATCGAAGCGTTGAATAATTGGAAGAGACCCGAGTCAGTGACTGAGATAAAGAGTTTTCTTGGATTAGTGGGGTACTATCGGAGGTTCATAAAGGATTTCTCGCGAATAGCAGCACCGATGACCAAGCTAACGCGAAAAGATGTGAAGTTTGTTTGGACCGATAAGTGTGAGGAAGCATTCCAGAACTTGAAACACTTATTGACTAATGCACCTGTGTTAGTTGTTCCGGAAGGGAATCAGGACTTAGTAGTATATAAAGATGCTTGTGGAACTGGGTTAGGAGCTGTGTTAATGCAAAGAGGTAAAGCGATTGCCTTTGCTTCTCGACAGCTTATATCGCATGAGGTGAGATACCCGACGCATGATTTAGAATTAGCTGCGGTGATTTTTGCACTGAAGGTGTGGAGGCATTACATTTTTGGAGAAAGATTTGAGTTATATATGGATCATAAGTCATTGAAGTATTTATTCTCTCAAAAGGAGCTGAATATGAGACAGCAGAGATGGTTGGAATTTATAGCTGCTTATGACTTTAGAATTGAGCACACACCAGGAAAAGGCAATAAGATTGCAGATGCACTTAGCAGACGGCATCAGAATACATTGTTGGTGATGATAGCTGAGTGGAAGGATTTGAAAGCATTGACTACATGCAGAGTACAATGGAGATCTAAGAGTAGTTCTACAACGGAGACTGCTACATTGTCATGTTTATAAGTTCGACCTGTTATGATCGAAAGGATTGCTTCTAAACAAGGAGATGATCTAGTATTAGCTGAGCGGATCAGAAGGTTAAGAGATGGAACGGAGAGTGATGACTTGAAGGATTTCAGTCTTGACCAGAATGGGTGGTTAAGGAAGATAGGAAGACTATGTGTTCTAAATATGGGAAACGTTAGAAAAGAGGTTCTAGAGGAATGCCATCGTTCGAAGTTCACTATTCATCCAGGAGGAACTAAGATGTATTAGGATATGAAGAGAAGTTTCTTCTGGGAAAGTATAAAGAGGGATGTAGGCTTATGGGTGAAATAGTGTTCGAACTATCAACAAATAAATGCTGAACATCAGAAACCAAGAGGATTACTTCAGCCATTAGAGGTTCCCGTATGGAAATGGGATTCTATTTCAATGGACCTAGGTTGCCAAGATCAAATCGAGGAAATGAAAGTATATGGGTCATTGTGGATAGATTTACCAAGAGTGCCCATTTCATTCCAGTTACGTCAACTAGGACGACACCTATTTTGGCTAAGTTATTCACGAAGAATATAGTTAGACTTCATGGAATTCCTAGTAGTATAGTAAGTGATAGAGATTCCTTGTTCACTACTGAGTTCTGGAAGAGTCTATAGGATACTTTAGGTACCAAGCTTAAAATGAGTACCGCTTACCATCCACAGACCGATGGGCAAATGGATTAACAAAGTCTTGGAAGATTTTTTAAGAACTTGTGTGATAGATTTTGGAGGATCATGGGAAGACCATATACACTTAGTCGAGTTTTCATATAACAACAGTTATCAGGCTAGTATAGGAATGGTACGTTTGAAGCTTTGTATGGAAGGCCATGCAAATCTCCAGTTTGTTGGTTAGAGACCAGGGATAGGTTGGTTCTTGGTCCGGATTTAGTTAGAGAAGTTGTAGAGAAGATTGAGTTGATTCGGACTAGGATGAAGGAAGCTCAGTCTAGGTAGAAGAGTTATTGTGATAGAAGAGGGAAGGACTTAGAGTTATCAGTAGGAGATCATGTTTTCATCAAGGTATCACCGATGAAAGGTGTAATTCAATTAGGGAAATCAGGGAAATTAGCATCGAGATTTGTAGGACCATTTCCTATTGAATCGAGAAACTCGCTTATAGAGTGAGTTACCGAACAGTTTGGCAGGAGTCCATGAGGTTTTTCATATTTCTCATCAAAGGAAGTGTATTCGAGATCTGGGGACTACTATAGCATCGACTGTGTTACAGGATTTAGTAATGGAACCAAACTTGACTATAGTTAGGAAGCCAGTATAGTCGCAAGAGATGAGAAAAGGCTAAGGAACAAGACCGTCAGATTAGTTAAGGTCCAGTGGAGCGACGACGAGAAAGACTGTACTTGGGAAACCGAAAGCAGGATTAGAGACGCTTATCCTGATTTGTTTCATGGCATATTTTACCTTTATGATTGACTTGTATGAGTACCTTATTGTAATTTCGAGGATGAAATTCTTTGAGGAAGGGAGTCTGTAACACCCCTAATTTTTAGTATCATTATTTAAGAACATTTAATTAGGTAAATTAAATGAAATAATGTAAGATGGTTAAGGGATTGAGGTTTGTGTAATTAGAAGGTAACCGTGCCATGTATATAAATGAACTAAAAGGAAAGTGAAATGAAATAAAATGTTAGGGTAATAGACAAAGGCAATGTAGGAATAAGTATTATTCTTATACCCTAAACCCTCATTTACGTTCACTATTCATGTTCATTTTCACAAATTAAATCGAAACACAAGTGAGAGGCCGACCACCATTAGGAAAGCAAGAAAAGGATAAAGCTAGGATCTAGAAAAAGAAGCTTAAGCAAGTTAATTAAAGATCAAATCTTAACTCCTAAATCACAAAGCTAAGGTGAATAATGACTACATCTCATGTTTTTGATTGTTTTCGATTTTAGATTAAATCCAAACTATTTTGCAAGGTTTTGCCATGTTTTTATTGTTAAATTGGATATAAATGCTTGTTGATGATTTATACAAATTCATATGAAATTTATGATATGTTATTAATGTGAAAACCCTATTAAATGACATCCAAATGCCTTGCGATTTTAGAATAAAATTAGAAATGATATTTTAGAGATGGGTTTCAATTTTCATAATTTTCTAAATTAGTTTGGATTTAATATTAATTTTCTAGAGAAGAAAATGAATATTTGGGCTTAAAATTAATTACGGCTAACATATGTGTGTTTTGGGTCAGAAATTAATATATGTTAGAAAACATATTAAAAAGATTTATGGAAATTTTTATAGATTTTTCCTAAGTGTTTTAATAAGTATATAAAATTATTTAAGGTATGGGACCTAAATGTTTTATATATTTATAAAAGGAGAATGGGCATTTTGTAAATAATTTAATTTGTTTATTTATGAAATTTCAGTAGTACTTTTAGTAATGAAATTAGCAACCAATCATATTTTGACAAACAAGGAAGGTTAGTTGAAAAGAATTGCTTTAAAAAGTTAAAAATCAGTTTATAAATATTTTTTACATGTTTCGCCACTTTCGGCACCTAGCCTTCGACACCTAGCCTTCAACACCTTACTTCCTTCTCCATCTCCATCGAAACCAAAGCACAGGGTATCAAAGACTTGGTACGTAGTGAATTGGACATAGGCGAAAGGTACTGGGTCGAAACAAGGGGTTCCGAAGGGGTCGAAGCCTTACTTTGTTTTTAAATGAAAATGCACTTACTTTGCTTTCGAAAGGAATTCTTTCGACTTGGTTAGCTTTCGACTAGGTCAAAATTTTTTAAAGGAAAGATTTCGAAAGAGGTTGTGCCTTTTGGTTTTAAGTAAATGTTTTGGCCTTTCGGCGTAAGGTTATAAAGAAAAGTAGTTACTTGGTTTCAAAAGGGTACTTTCAATAGTTTCGAAAGGGGTACTTTCAATGGTTTCGAAAGGGGTACTTTCAAGGGTTTAAATGTTTTCATCAACAAAGTTTTGTGTAAAGTATATATAACATGGAAAGGTGATTTGAGTAAAGCATAGAGTATATTTTCCTTGTTTAAAGTTTGATTTGAAAGTTTAAGTCAATTTGAGAGAAAATGTTTTCAAGGAAAATTTTATGGATAGACGGCCCTAAGTAAAATGACTTAGATATTAGAATACCAGATAGGACTGGTATGGGGTCGCACCCTATGCTTTAGCTAGTAGCCCCTAGCTAATATAAGTCTAAAATTCTAGTGTGTAAGGCTTTGTCACATGTAAGACTAAAATAATGTCACACAGAGAAAGGAATCTATAGAGGAGAGATAGGTTATTGGTGAGCCCACAATACCATTAGGATCAGTTGACCTTGGGAGAAGTAAGTTAGGGATAGACCGTCCAGAAGAGTATCTAACAAAAGTTAGACTATTTGTTTATTTTGTCTAGTAGGCCGAGTCAGCCAATGGTTAGTAGTTAGCCAAACAAAACTATATTATTCGGACAGATAGTCCATCTGTTACCTGATTTGTATGTATACATGATATTGCTTTATTGTTTTAACCAACTTTGGTTGCAGGATTAAGATTTGCAAAAGATATGTTTTAAAAGGATATTAGTGAGGGGAAACCCGTTATGCTAAGCGGCGTGGTCTCACTTAATATCAAATAACCGAGATGTATAATACTATTCACACCAGGCTTTATGTCTGACTTGAAGTTTATGTTTTCCCCTTAAACTCTCGGGTGCTCAAAATTGATTTGAGTAGGTCGAGGGTTGAGGATTTTCAGGTTTTAGTAGGTGGACGAATAAAGCTTCCGAAGATGAGCAGGAGGCTAAAGTTAACTATTTAGAAGTTGTTATGTTTTATATCTGCTGTGTTGTAATAAGACTTATATGTCTATTTAGTATTCTGCTTATCCAAGGGGGCATCTTCATATGTTGCTCTTGGCATATTTTGTAATAATTATATTTGATCAAAACCTGAGAATCAATTATGGGATTATGTAACTTGGAATATGAAATGTTGTTTTGAAATGTAATCAGAAAAATGTTTTAATTTGTGATGATTTTATTTCATATTCAAGTGCTTCTGATATTATAACATTGCCGTATTTGGTCATCGGAAGTTAATACTATGGATGACTACAACATCTGTAGCATTTCGGGCCTCCAGATAGGGAATGTTACAAGATATTACTGAGCTTCAATGTATTATAGTTAAATCATGTCAAGGCATCCATCGAGTGACTATAGTTGGATCTAAGTTATAGTATTGGAATTGAAACACTATTCAATAGAGAGTTCGTCTACTTAGTTGAATGAGGTTCATATCACGGTTGACTATACTCAACTCAAAGTCAAAATCTCTTGCCGAAGTAGAACGGTTAATAATAAATGTTATTATTGAACTAAGGGCTTTGTTTATGGCTTACCAAGTCGAAGAAGGATGATACTGGAATTTTGACCAAAACCAAATTCCATAAATTCTATAGTGGTATAGTGTCGACGAAGAGAATGTATGTAATTTTCGTTACTAAAAGGTACTTCTTAAGAAAATATGAAATTAGATTTTACCAAGAAAACTTGAAGCGATCAATTCGACCAAACTGTTACACACTTGTTAAGGGACATGTGAACATTAATATTTGAATTGTTCAAGTTTAATAGTTGATCAAATTAACACCTCTTAGTCTTATAACCATATTTGTGAATTCTCCGTAAAACCATACAATTTCATTATTATATAAAATATTATAAATTAATTAAATTAATTGATATTTAACTTCTTGGTTGTAGTCTCGCACTACAAAACCGTCCACCTATAAAATTAAATAATATTTAAGAATTATTAATTATTAATTTATCTAATATTTTGGGTTTCATAATAACTATTTGGATGTATATACAAATGTTAAATATGCACATATCGATATAAAATATAGCTATGTATTTAACAAGTTTTAAATACAGTAAATTACTAAATAGGTCTTTTTGGAAATATAGTCCATGCAAGGGGACTACTTGGCCGGCCATGCAATGGAATGGGAATGATTGATTTGACTAAAAATTATTTATGAAATAAAAAGGGATTTTTTTTGAAGAAAGAATGGGAAAGGTTTCTAATCTTTCCTTAAAACAAATTTCTCTCGCTCATTTCCTCTTTCAATTTTCTTTTCCTCCTCCCTTCTTCAACCACGGCCGAAACTCCAAATCAAAACATCAAAGAAACATAAAGTCTACTTAGTTTATCCTTCTCCTACAAAATTGGATGCTGATTCAAGAATCTAAGAAGGGATTTCCTGATCAAAGTTTCACTAATTAGACATACCTGAATGGTAGAATCTAAATTTGATTTGTTTTCATGGATATAATATGGTTATCATAATTTAATATGTATGTATTATTTCCTCACCTTAATTTAGAATTAGTAATATAATTTAAACAACTTGCTAGATGATATGATCTGTTTTAACTTGATAAATTAAACCAAAATTTATATATGCATAAAACACTATTTTAGGTTATGAATTTATGTTTTAATATTACCTATTATAATATTCTAAATATATTATACTATTTAATGATTTAACTGATTCTATTGAATTTTTAATCAATTATAAAATATAGGAATTGTTGGTATCTCATTTAATTTGTTGTATGCAATTTTGCTTTTATAATATTTTAATTAAAAACCAAATTTTTATTATTTAGGCTGAAATTACACACATACACACAGAGAGAAACTAAAAATAAATTTTTTATTATTTAGGCTGAAATTTTATCCATAAATTTGTTTTCCATTGAACAATTTATAATTGGGAGAATAATATATATATTTGTGTGTGTATGTATGTGTATATGTATGTATATGTATATGTATATATATAAACAAGGAATGTATACATGGTCGATATAAATCCTAATATCTACACATGTATATATTGACCATGTTATTGTTTGTTGCTTTTGTCATTTTAAACATGTTGTTGTAACAACAATCATCCCTTGTATATTGATTAGGTGTAGCATCGATCAAATGTATGCAAAATAGGAAAGGTGGAATCAATCAATGATGCTACCTTTATCTCTTTCCTTTTAAATCTTGATGTGATTATATATGGATCTAATTTTATGCTTTTTCTCATCCTTAAACACCAAATAGATACACTCGTGATTTGTTTCACATGTTTGTCACACTATTTAGAAATATGAATATATTTGATGTATTCATACATTTCCAAATATCATACCTAATTAACATATATTTAACTATTAAGAATAATAAAAATATTAATAAAATATGATTTTATTAAAAACAACTTGAATGGATCTAGTATTAAACATTAGATTTCATAGGCCCACTAAGATCTAATATGGAAATTTTGAAAGTGGAAATTAGCCACAAGGGCCTCTTTAGCAAGTGCAATTAGTTTCTAGGATACACAACTGAAATAATTACTTTTAAGGACAAAATGCAAAATAATTAATTTTTAAGGTCTAAAAACCTATGAAGTTATATCCTTGAAAGTAATTGGACTGCTAACTTTGTCCTTAAAAGTAATTATCCTGCTAACTTTGATCTTGAAATTAATTTCTGTAGATGTGTGTCCTAGAAACTAATTGGACTGCAAAGTTTGTCCTTCTAGTGAAATGCCGTATTTTGAAATCTACCCATTTTACCCACTGTAGTCCTGGCCGGTTCCAACACTTTGCATGTTATGTTTTCTACTTCCGTTTTATATTCAAAGAATTTATCATTGGTATACTACTTGTGTATCAAATACACATGTTCATGATAAATCGTATGTGAATTTAATGTAGTGAGTGGATCTGTTTTAGAATCATTAGATCTTGGACTGCATACAAACACACCTGCGTGCGTGCGCGCACACACACACACGTATATATCAATCCGAAGAGTTTATAAATTATTTCTTCAATCCCCTTGAATGGGTGCTTTGCCATTAATCATTTGAGATACAACGCACTAGCACCATATGGTTCATAGTCAAATGATTAAAAAATTATTTCTCAAGGATATGGCTTAGTCTATAATTTTAAAATAATTGTTAAAATAATTTTAAATACTTCTTTAATTTCTATAGTAAATGCATCACCATGGTTTGGAAATAAATACCATTATTATACTAGATTTATTTTATAACTAATATTCATATTAAAATAAAACTATGTTTATTTTCAGTTAGTACTAAAAAGTGTTATTATTTCACAAAAAATAATCGATATATATACGAGAGCAATCTTTCACAACTTAATGCATCCATTAACAAGTGTCCAATAGTATGCTCCCATTAATTCCATCATTACTATAACGAGGCAAGAAATAAAAAACTTCATTCAACCACTTATCACGGGCCATTTATTTCAACCACTGTAACTAGTTTACAGTCAAGAGTTTTGGATCAAATATCTTAAACTCAAAGAAAACAACTATTATAGAAAACAATTTTCTATGATGAAATTATATTTGGAATGTAAACCATATTTATCATTTCATATTAAGTATCTACTTAGTATTTTATATAATTCTCATTTCCAATGCTTCTTCATAAAGCAGAAATGGTCATTCACTTTTTTCATCCCAATCGCGCTTATTTTACATCCACGATCAAAGAATCACCTTTCTTTCTAAATGGTTGAACAGTTAAAAAAGAAACCCTCACTAAAAGACTACACCAAACTCTTTAAAAAAGTGCATTTAGACATCCTTTACACTTCAAGGATATCGAATAAGTTGCACTTAAGTAAACTTATTCAAACTAACATTTTAATGATCGAATGTTAGGTCGGTCCTTTGTCCTTGGTCTTTATTTGTTTTCAACAAAAAAGATTCCCATTACATTGAATCATATTGAATGCATGATCATGCACTATGGTTTGCTTTGCTCATTTCATATAAACCTATTTCATTGAGATTTCATGTATTACGGATGTGACAGATCACCATAAAACTTTTATATGCGATCTAATATGGATCAAACATCCATATTCTTTTATTGCTTTAGAGTTCAAAACTCATAGAAGACAATAACAGTCTTGGACAAATGAACACTTAAATGATCAAGGTATGAACGCATTTAGTAGTCATATAATTTGGCCCTTTCATGGGTCTTAAAGAGGCAACAAGCCAAAAGATTTATAGATAAGTATATTTATATTTATTTATCAATCTTAATTTAGTTCCTTAGCGTATTTCAACTGATAAACAATTTTATTAATCAGATTAGTAGCAAAGGATTATTGAAGTAGATAATTTTAAATTTGTATAGCATGTGTTCACAAAATATTAGAAAGGTTAAACGTAATCTTTTCATTTTCTAATAAGGTCTCCACTAGATTTTTATATTCCTTAAAGCTTTAATAGAAATATAGAAATATTTTGATTTCTCTAATGGGTGTTTGGACTCGCTCGCCTTAGAATTCTGACCTTGATTTTTTTCAACAAATCAAAGGCTTATAAGCGATGGATAACTCTTTATCAATTGTATCATATGCAACTCCTAACCGTGATCTTTGCGCTAATCTCCACCTCAACCTTGAGTTTGCACAACAAATCAAGAGATTATTCACTCTTTCCTAATATTTCGCTACGACCTAATTATACTGCTCATATCTTGAGTTTGCTCAATAAATACATGCATGTATCTTACCTCACCGAGGAAATATTAATAGTGCTACACATAACTAGCTTGGGTTCACTTAACAACTAGTATGTGTGCAAGTAATCTATCAGTTTATATATCATCGAGGGAAACTTATATTACAGACTCATGATCCTTTAATATATTTTAAGTGATATTGATTAAAAGAATAATATACTTCTTATGAAATAACCTCGTGATTCAAGTGTAGTACACATCTAAAATCGTGGTATACATTCCATACATACGTATTTATTCTAAAAATCTATTTTGGGTTTATTTCAGTTCCACTTATATTTTATTTATACATATAAAATTATATAATTTTCATTTGTTTATACCTATTATAATTTAATTAACTTATATAATAGTGAATATTAGGCTCAGGTCCCTAATAAGTTTCAAAATACACAAAAAACCCAGTAAAAAAAGTATGTAAATTAGGTCCCTAGAATCAAGTTACTAAGTAATTGCATATAGTTATGCAATTATTCACTGAATAATTGCAGACATTTATGCAATTATATCCAAAAGTTGCATAAATTTGTGCAATTTTTCGGTGAATAATTGCGGAAATTTTCGCAATTTTTCAGTGAATTATTGTGGAAATGTATGCAATTTTTTGATATAATTGCATAAATGTCTGCAATTATTCACTGAATAATTGCATAAGTGTATGCCATTATTCAGTAACTTAATTCTAGGGACCTAATTTACAAACTTTTTTTACTAGGGTTTTTGTGTATTTTGAAACTTATTAGGGACCTGTGCCAAACTGTCTCTATATAATATCTATATGTATCTTACTAATTAAATAATATTTAATTGATTATAATTCTTAATTTAATTAATTCATTTTAAATTTCAGAAATTTTACTTTATTCATCTTAAACTATTTAAGAAGAATATTTTACTATAATCTTTGTTTTATATGTATATCATATATATATATATATTAATTAACAATTTAATTAATTAATTATTCAATTAAACATTTTCATGAAATATTTAGTTAATTTCGAAAATTTATTTTGTTTGATTCATCAAAACAATTTTGAGAAAATGAAAACATTTTAAATTATTAAACTAAAACATTTACTATTTTATTTCCATATACATCAGTATATATATATATATATATATAAACATTTTATTAATTATCGAACAAATTATTTATTTAATTAAATATTTAAGTAATTTTCAAAAAAAAATATCTAATTTACCTTAAACATTTTTAAGATAAATCTGTCGAAAATAACCTTTATAGTTATGTATGCATATATCATTATATATATATATATGTATTATTTACTTATTTAACTAATTAAATTAATTAAATATTTATAATTTTTTGAATAATATTAACATAATTTTGCAAAAAAGATTTAATTTTTTTAATATACCTTATAACATTTGTAAAAAAATTCTTTATATTTTAAACTTAACATTTACATTTAAAAAATATTTTAGATTTTAAATCTTAATTTGAAAATTAACCCAAGGCCCAAAATAAATCCGGGCTTTACGTTTGTCCAACCTTTCAGACTTACTCCACCCATTGGTCTAGGCTAGTAGCCAAGGAGGGAGGAACACTTTTTATCCAACCCCAGGCCTAGACACTATAATTCTAGACACCCTTTGGATAGAAAAGATTATTAGTTGGCCTCTGATGTTGGTTATTAGACTGCATACGCTATATTGGCTCTAATACCATTGATGGAACCCAGTCTATTTCATAGTGGATGAAATGGGTGAATTTTAATTTTTTCCCTATTTGGATCCCAATGGGCCTACAAGACTAACATTAGATACAATCTATCTATTTAAATAAAATCATATTTACTTAAAAGTTATTTTATATTTATTAATTAATCATATTACTAATTTAGTTGAATGTTTATTCAAATATATTATACATATATTTAATAACATGACATTGTAGTGTGATGAAGTATAAACATGTGTATAACTATACACATACATATTATTATTGGAATATATATATTTTGTGTGTGTGTGTGTGTGTCTGTGTGTATTATACCAACACATGCATATGATAACTTCATATGAACACCGAGGTTATAAATGTCGATGTGTGTGTGTATGTTTAAACATAATGTAATATGGGTATATTGTTTGTATATAGGTATTAACTGTACCATATACATAGTTTAGACATATAAAACATACATGTGATATATATTGCTACTTATATGTATGCATGCACACACAGAATAATAAATGTAAATAACAGAAATCAGATATCTTCAAAATAGGTGAATGCTTGGAGTTTAAGAAAAGATGGGAATAAAAACATGTATATTAGATTTAAGAGAAAATGGTGAGAAAATGGTGATACATTTAATTGATTCCACTTTCCTCCTTTACAAACAACCAATTGATACTATATTCAATCTCTATATGAAAAGTGATTCTATATTTATTCATAATAAAAACTAACTTATCTTTAATACAAATCTAAAATATCACAAAAACACATATGTAAACAAGACTATTATAAAGCACTGTCATAATTAATATATATTGCTTCAACGACATGATTAATTAATTAAAACATTCCATATACATACATATACATTCATACATATATGTATGTATTTGTAATTTAAAATTCAAATTTCAAATACATATGTTTAATTAAACAATGAAACATTGAATATATATATATATATATATACAATTTAATTATTTAAATATCAAATCTACAATTATAAATGAATTAAATTGTGAGAACATGTGTAAATTTTATAATAGAAAAATCAAATTTACATTAACAAATAGCTTTATATCCAATGAGTCTTAACAATATACTAGTTTTATGTGTAAATGACAATACATAAACAATTTCAATTCAAATCCAATAAGTGGTGATACAATATATATGTGTGTGTGTGAGAGAGAGAGAATTTGGATCATGGTTGAACATCATGAATGAATAAAATAAAATAAAAATTGAACCCGAGAGATAGCCCGTTCATGTTAGCAAAAGAGCCCCATCATGCTATGGAACCATGTGTCAGATTTTTCATATTATCTAGAATGCACGATAATCGAACCATCATCTAGAATGGCATGGAGCTTTCCTTTACAGGATCATAGGGCTACATTGTTGGACTCAAAGTGTTGACACTTGAGTTTATCGAACTCTGGAATGTGTTTGATAAGGCGACTTCTTGAAAATGCCTTATCAAAGCCAAAACATCTGATTCGCATTCAAGAATGACTCTATGGATTCGAAATACTTTCTTACACTATCTTCACTTATCAATGCATTCAACTTAAAGATTCTCTCAACTAACCCCAAAGAAGGCCATGAGTTCTCCTTGGTGAAGCCTAAAGTTAGCCATGGGTTTGTCAATGGAAAGTGGCGACGGTTCATAGAGGGTAGACTACTTCACCATGAACATGGGTGGAAAATGGTTGTCATGGTTGAGACGACGGCAATGTAAGGATGAGGCAATGGTGGTAGCGCTAGAATCAAGGCCCAAACCTACTTAAGGTATAGATCTGAAGTGTTGTGGTTGGTCGAGATTTGGGTGAAGCTTTTATGAGAATAGTCAACGATGACCAGTGTAGATGTGCTAAAACGATAAACGATGGAGGCGCTTGATGTATGGCGACATTTGTAGTGTAGCACCGGCATCAAGGTAGTGGTGACGATTTGAGTTCGCAATGCAAGAAATAGATAAGCCGAGCAAGTGAATTTAGAAAATTAGAAAGATTTCCAAGTATTTAATTTATACTCAGCAAGAAAATCATGTCGGTACCGAATTGATCATGTAAGTACCAAGAGGTTTTGAACCTCATATATATATAAGGAAGGAGAGAAGAAAGAAGAAAAGGAATCCACCTGATCAAGAGATGGCATAGCTTCCAGAAAGTTAAAGGCTACAACTTTACTACATAAAGAAGTGATTCAACATCTATGTGAAGCAATGACTGATGATCTTAAAATAGATAAAGTGCTTCAGGACAACCATTGTTCGGTTAGAGACTTCTTTGCAGATAACATCTAATTGCTTGTCACGATCCAAAGAATGCTTTGTTGTCACGAAATCATACTTTGGGGGACAAGTATTATCTAATATTTGAACCAAGTAATATCTCGATGGATCTAGGATTCAAGATGATGAAGAAATAGATTAAGAAACTAATTAGGTGTTAGGAACGATGCACAAGTGGGGCATAAGAAGTTTGACCAAGATTTGCAAAGGAAAATCTTGTCGGTGCAGACATAATGATTATGATGTATCGAGCTGTTTGAAGATAGGGACCCACTTTGAATTTTTGATGGAGTTGCCTTACATTTTGAAGAAAAGACAAAGGAGTGAATATGACAAATCATGTCCGTACTGACATGATTTGGAGGAGAAATTTTGTCAATCGAAGTCAAAGCTTGAGGACTTAAGCATATATAAAGAAGATTTGAAGAGACAAAGTGGCAAAAACATGTCAGTATAGACATGATCGTTCCGGTCCCAAGATGTTTTAATTAACGATTTTTGCACGTTCTTCATGCCTGAATGTATGGATCTGACTTCTAACCCATTCTTCCATGATCTAATGACTTTGGAGGAAGGATTCGACTATATATACACATGACTCAACAACGAGAAAATGAATTTTTCATGAATTTTCATTCCTATTTTGATTTTTAGCAACTATGTTCTGCCATTTCTCTCTCTTAACTACTTCCTCTTAGAATCCCTATGTATTTGGTAGAAGTTTTAAGATTTAACCGGAATAAAATTGATAGTGGATTTAAACAATAAAATTAAGGTTGAACCACTTTAAAAGTCATGACTTTCCTCGTTTTCATTTTTTTTGATTGTCTATTCTTTTTTCACTTGATTTGGGAGGCTGTGTCAATTTTTAGCGCAACAAATTCTAGTCACATTTAGTTGAAAAAATTATATGTTTCCTAAACTTGCCTGCGGTTGATATTAAAAAACCAATTATTTATAAAGATATTATTATTATATATTTTAAATAGTCAAACTTATTTGAATTTTAAAAAATTAAGTCATATTTTATAAAATTTGAATATTATATTAATATATATCTAAACTATGGTCAAATTATTTATTATATATAATAATAAAATTAAATTTCGAATAACATTATTATATATATACTTACATATATATAATAATATCAATACAAATGTTATTTAAAACAGTATGGCTAAAATGGTAATAATATATATTTATAGATCATATTAGTGTAAATATAATGTTGATAATTGGTTGCACATGTATATCCCTTGAAATTATCCTGACGTATATTATCGCTTGACATTTGTTAACCATAGAACACAACGGATAATTTTCTTATATACCGCTAAGTTAGTCTATACTTTTAATATAGTTTAATGTTTGTATTTTGAACACGAACATCTCAAAATATTAAAATAAAATAAAATTAATGAAATACTTTTAAACTAAATTAATAATAAAATATCATATTAAACATTAACAAACAAATAAATATTTTAATAAATTAAATACATTAAAATATTTCATAAATTCTTTTATTAATAAATACTGGATATGATTAGCATAAATAAATTTTATTCGCCTAAACACCAAATAAGATTTTGTGCAAATTGATAAAAGGATTTTTTTTTGAATTCACCCTTTTAACCCTGTTGACAATGCACCTGATCCAATAGGTTCAATTTGATAACGTTTATCGATTTAATTATTTTACTCTTGCAAGTAATTTGACTTTAAGTTGACTACCAATTATGGTGATACTAATCTTCTACAATTAAGGAGATGAATCCTCTCTAGAGTATTGTTTTATTTCAAGTAGTTCAACATGTACCTAACTATGTCGTAACATGATCGTGATATCATATGATATGCCATAATTAAAGTATAGTCTAGCTACTTAAGATCAACACTAGTCTCAAGTGTAAAGACTGCTACACGTTTTTATATAAGATCTTCTATTTTTAATTAGTTGTATTAACATATAGAATGCTCTCATAAAGTCGTTCTAAGATTGTTTCAAACAACCGCAAATAGGTAATCCTTTGGTGTCCCCAACTGTCATGAGTAATTCATCGTCCATCTTATAAAAGCATAAAGTACACTAGTCTCAACGCATATATATATATATATATATATATATATATATATATATTGAAGGATTGGTATTCGCGTGACCAATTCAAAACGCGTGGTTACGAACACATAAGCAACTACAGTCGATAAAATATGTTTCTTAAGGATTTTCTACTTACTTATATTTAATGCATTCTTATTATTAATTATATCACAATATAACAATACATATAATAGAAAATAAAACCAAAAACATACTTTATTTCAAACAGTACTCTTATATAAGATTTAAGTTACATAACAATTTACATAATTACCCTTCGAGCAGCTCTTAACTATATAAATCTCCTACTTATACTTGGGGCCAATTATAGAGCCTCAAGCCCATACCATCGACCAGTCTACCTAAATTAGGTTGAGAAAGTGCCTTGGTGAATGGATCTATGATGTTATCTTTATTACATACTATATCGACCACTATCTCCCTATGACTGGTAAACTGCCTTATCATGTACAACTTGTGGAGGATGTGTCTCAACTTCTTGTGAGCTCGCGGTTCCATTCCCGCATTATTATCACAACATATCAACATCCAACCTTCAATGATTGGGATCACTCTTAGCTTATTGATGGATTTGCGCATACACACCACTTCTTTTATGGCATCGTTTAAGGCGATGTACTCAGCCTTTATGGTCGAATCAGCCACAACGTTTTGTTTTTTCAACTAAAGACCCCTTCATTTTGGGTAAATAAGAATCCCGAGACTAATTGGCTATCATCGACATCATTTTTAAAACTCGAATCTGGGTAACCCTTCATAACGTGTTTGTTATTTCCATATGAAAAACAAAACCTTAGTATTTCTCAAATACTTTAGGATGACCTAACGGATGTCCATTGATTTTCATTGGAATTGATTGGTATCAGTTAACTTCACCTAGTGCAAAGGTGGCATCTGGCCTAATACATAACATAGCAAACATGATGGATCCTATTGTTGAAGAATAAGAAATCCTACTCATATGCTTTCTTCCTCATTTGTAAATAGAGTCTTTCCTAGAAAGAAATTCCACGTCGCATTGGAACATTTCCGTGCTTGGAATTATTCATACTAAACCTTCTTAGTACTAAATCTATGTATATTATTTGGGACAATCTCAATAAACTTCTAGATCTATCTCTATAGAACTTTATAACTAGTACGAAGGGTGCCTTTCCTAAATCCTTCGTTGAAAATTTATCGTACGGCCAAGCTTTACCTTATTTTAAAGATTGGTACATCATTATCAATCAATATTAAATCATCAACATATAAAAAAAATTATAACAACATCATTTTTTCTTTCCTATATATGCATAATTCCCTTGTGTTTTGACTAAAACCAAACTGTTTGATCACCTTGTAAATATATTTTTTCCAACTACTTGAATCTTGCTTAAGACCATAAATTTACCTTAAGAGTTTACATGCCTTATTTTTGCTACTACTAGCTTCAAAACCCTCTGACTGCAACATGTAAACAGTCTTTTCTAAATTACCATTTGGAAATGCTGTTTTAACATCTATCGACCATATTTCATGGTTGTAATAAGCGACGAGCAGAACCAGAATTAATTTAAGCATGGCGACCAGAAAGAACATTTCTTCATAATTAGCATCTTGAATATGATGGAAACCTTTCACCACCAACCATGCTTTATAAGTCTTGACATTTCCATCTACACTAGTCATTTTCATAAATATCCATTTATAGCTAATGGGTTTTTACCTTGTCAGGACATTCTCCACTACACCAAATAGCCTATTTCGTAACACTTTTCTGCTTTCAATTTGTAACAGTAATAACCGTTACAAATTTATAACAGATATTTCCGTTACAAACGTTTGTCACGGTTATTACCGTTACAAAATCTGGTAATTTTGTAAATAGTTAAAAGTATAATGGATATGATTGTAAATTTATTTCTATTATTACCTATTCCATTTTTCACGGACAACATTTCATCGTTAGTTTTATTTCCTCTTTCGTTCTAATTATCGCGCCTCCAATTTATTTTACTACCACCTCCACCATTTGGCCGCCGCCTCAGATGTTCTGCCACCACCTTCTACCACTGCCTCAATCATTCTACCACCGCCTCCATCTATTTATTTTCCACGGATTTAACGAAGATAGCGAAAGATGAGGGCTTTCTATTTCGGCAATCGATTGCAACCAAAATTTCAATTTCAAATTGGGTAATTACTTCAGCTTTAACTTATTTTTTAAAATTAGGTATTTTGTGCTAAAATTCGGTTCAGATTTTTTTTAATGATACAGTATTTTACATTCTCTACCTTTGTTGGTATAACGTTACCTTGTAATATAGCTATGATGTGGGTTACTACAGCTGCTTAGAATTAATGATTGTTATTTTGAGACATAATTTTTTCCAATTAGAATTGGAATAGTAGTTATGTGTATATCTTCATAGAATAGTAAGTCTCATCTATTTGCGTTGAAATTTCTACATCTAGTTTAGGAGAAGTGCGTTGAACTACATATTGTAATATATGGACATATAAAAACAATTAATAAGTGAACTGCCAGGTAGAAGCCTTTATACCTATACAAAAGTTTATAAACATTGAATATGACCTAAATATACCAGGAGTTTATATTTTTTTCAATATAGGTAAGGATTTTAGCCCAGATCTTAGTTGTATTACGTGACTTAAATCCCATTCTAACTTTCAAATTGGTATTTTATTAATATTTTGAACATGCTTCTTAAACTAACATTTTTCATCCAGGGACAAGCAAGATGACCTTTGTGGTCCATCCATGAAACAAGTCAAACAATACTCATATTTCAAATTAGGACAGCGTTGGAAATTTTTTGTTTCCTCATGTTTATGCGGTTGCATTTTCAGTTTACAATGCTACTCATTTTTCTTTTAAATATTTACCTTATTGTATGTTTTGCTGTCAGTTTCATATCAGCCTAAAACATCAGTTGGCATTTGATGCAGTTCAGTATACTTACAATCGAATATATACATATTCACATTATGGTATTTCCTTTTTAGAAAATAAATTAACATCAAGTTTATATGCCTTCACTCTATCCACAGTTATCATAACCAAATCGTCGATTGTACTATAACAGTTTATTATAAGAGGTTCTAGTGGTCGGACCATTGGAACCTTGACGATATTTATTTTTATTTTATTTTTTATAGTGTGAATGTAAACTATAGCTAACTTTGCAATAATTTATTTCATTACTGAAATTAAGATAAGAAAACTAGACTAGTTTTATTCACTGAACATAAGAATAGAAACTAAAGCCTATAGTTTAACAGTTCTTAGATTATAAATTCATTAATTAAGACTTTATTGCACTAAAACAAAGAAAAATTGTTCAAAAATATCTCAGAATGCTTTTGTTTTGTGTACACAATGGCTGCATACTTATAATGTACTAGTTGTTTAAGTATTTCTCCTGAGAAGAGTTAAGCACGCAATACTTTATATGCTTTGTTGGGCTTCAAATTGGACAAGGCCTGTACTAGGATTGAAATATTTGACTAGTTCAATATTACTTGCTAATAAAAAAACAACACATATTCATGAAAACACGAAGCACTATGGAAAAAGCCACATATGACAAAGGCAAACAAGTTTTCGAAATCTAATAAATATGGAAAAGATTACATACTTTCACAAAAATTTGATGTATTGATTAAATCATTAATAAGAGTTGAATGATCATAAATTCACAGATCATTTAGTCGATTTGTTAAACAAATATATATAGTTGATTATGTTGCATTGTGATTACTTTTTCTTGACACCATATTGTTTTTTTACTAGCCTGGTTTAACTATCATCACATATCTCCATCTACTTTTTTTATAACAAACTTCTTCATCAATGGAGTTATAAATATTGTAATCACCCATGTCAAACAAGCAGGAATTTGAGCTAGAAATTCTTGATAGGTATTGTACCGGATCATGATATTCAATCTAATGGAGATGTCCTAGATTAGCTAATAACTATTGTTATATCCCAACTTATCATTAACTGTATTATTTGGCTACTATTTTCGGATGAAGGCAAGTTGTTACGTATTAATTATGTTCCTATTTTAATTTACAACTCTAAAGTGTAGTGTATATTTCTTACTCATTCTCCTCTTGCTTTCTGAAATATAAAACTGTGAAAAAGGCATCTAACATAAAGGACATGCAAATTACTAGAAAACTACAAAAAAAAAAAATAGAAATCAAGGCAAGATAAGCATAGTCGGGAAATATTGAATGCTGATAACACTTATGGTATCTCTTTCCCAAAACAGAATTGTGGGTTATTTATGATTCAGTGCCTTTTCATTTCTAAGATAGAATATACCAATAATCAAATCAGTAACATATTACAGTAAATAATACTTATGGAAAGATCGTTACAGTGATTTTAATCAACTCTAAATAAATTGTTGCCATGGTTGCTACAGCTCAGGTTAAATATTTATAGCTTTACAAATACCAAAATTCTAATTACTAATACCATGTAATTCATCTATATTTGGCATAAGTTATAGTATTCTACATTGTAGTTATGATGCTAGAAATTCAATACGAATGATTAAAAAAGACAAAAAAAATATATTATTCTCCCATGTAATATTGCATGTGCTGAGTTCACTGTTAATTGCATCGTTACCCAAATTCGAAAAAAATATCCGTAATAATTGTTAAGAATTTTCCGGGATCACTACACAATTAGATTTAGAAGAGAAAGAAGTGAAGAAAGCAAACAAAATTAATTCCCCCCAAAACAAAAAACTTTTATTGATTCAACCAAGAAAATACAAAGAGACTTAAAATTGAGAAGAAATCTCAATCCCAAACACCCAACAAAATACATTTTTTCCCATACCTCTTATCAACCCTAGGCATGTCTATTTATAATAGACTTGACAAAATATCTTCTTTAAGAAGCAATTGAATACTTCCATTAATCTTTCCCATGTAGATAATTTGTTGCATTCTCTAATGCAATAAAAGAGGCAACTAATCACTCTGCCAAATACACAAAATCTCTAAAAAGTGCAACTAATCACACTCCAAATTCTATCAAATCTATAAAGTAGGCAATGAATATGAGTCATAATTCCACATAGACTCAAATATCTCCAAGATCTACTTAAATATGGAATATTTATATCACCCAAATCTAACAATAATATGCTACATCTCAATCAGTTTATCTCATGTTTAGATAAGAATAATTTATAGATGCTCTTTCTTAGGAGTAATTTGTTATTCTTATTTGGAATTTAATTTCAGTTTGAAAAGATTGAAAAATATTTCCTTTACCCAACTCATTGGTAAGAACTAAAAGCATGTTATATGGTAAATCAGGATGAAGTTCACATCTAATACATGCCGAGATATTACTATGCATTTTATATTGTGAAATTTAATTCAAGAAGTTCTACATTATTCCTATATACCTATCATAGGAAGTGAGTCTAATCCATAGACCAATGCCATATCGATGGCAAGTGAATCTCTAATTCATTAGCCAATGTCATTTAATTAATGACTTATTTATGCATTGTATTTTTTCAATATGAAATTTTATTGTCCTTGTAGGAAGCGATGTTCATGTTGTGGACTTATTGCAGAAAAATGCAAGGCTTTCCATGCGTGAGGAATAAGTGAAACCTTGTCTTGGTGGAAACTAAGTTTTTTTAATTTGAATTTCATAATAACATGTTATGTTTGAAACCTTGCCTTGGTGGAAAGTAAGTTTTCCTTCTATGTGAAAGAAGAGGATAGTGCATAGATTCATATGATTTAGTTAAACCTTTCTATTTATGTGATAATTACTTGCCATCTCTTTACAAATTGTTAAAAATAATTCTTTATAGGAAGAAACTAGTAGTTTAAGTTATTTTATAAATTTAATTTTTATACCGACTTGGTTAATATCATTCAAGGCCAATATCCTTTGTCCAAATTTTCTGAAAAAACAAATAATTTCAAAGTTATGTGATATATTTATGCTTCCATTTGAGAATTTATTTCCTAATAATTATACTTTAATGCAATGTAGAAAAAGAAAAGTTTTTTTTTTTACAATCTTTTAGAGTATTATTTTATACAACTATGGTGGTCAGCCATAGTGTTGTGAGTAAAGTAAACTTCACATATCTATATGCCGGTAAGCATATATTCGTATAACTGGGATATCTAATTTTCTTAGAAGCATTATTTGTCATGTGAAGATGTTTCCATGATAGGACATATAATTCTTCAACATCATTTCATATATAGGTTACTGAAATTTTTCATGTATTAGACATTATTCATGTCTAAGATGGGCTTGGACTGGACTTATGGACAATAAATTGTTTTATGATACAAACAAGAGTTATAAATTTGATTAAAGTGTATAAATTCATAGGCAATGAAAATAAGAATGAGAACCATATGAAACTACTTTTTGTTGTTTACATACAGCTTAAGAAGAAAATTAAAAAAGAAGCTATAAAATTATAATAGTCTAATGCTTTGATTTTTTTATTAAAGGGAGAATGACACCAAGTCTCATTTTTTTCTAATGAAAGAAAACTATGTTAACTAACTTTACTTTTGGATATTAGTGAAAAACACATTTTTTTATTAAAGGGAGAATGACAGAGGTTATGTGTTAGGGATGGTGGTGGATGTAGTGGTGGTGCACTGTGTAGTCAGTTGAGGCAGGGTGGATGTTAGCAGTGATAGTGTGGTGAAGTTTTGTAATGAGTAGAGGAGGGAAGTTTCACTGTTGTTGACAGTGGTACAATGGTTTGTGTGGAGAAGTATGTTGTATTGGTGGCTGAAGTGAATAGGCAGTGTGTTGAGTAACAGCAAGTTGATGTTGAGACAAATGGAATGTTGTACAGGGTGATGATTCAGTGAATAACTGTGGAGTTGCTGCTGCAGGCTCGTTGGTGACAGAAGTCTAGAAGTGTGACAGGGGCAGTTTTGTATTGTTGTATGGATGCACTGCTGATGTGACTGGTTTGAGAAGAGATGTGGAGGGATATTGTAGTGTGATGATGGTCAGATATAGGCAATGTTGTAGGATGGAGCAATGGTTTATATGCGGGTTTTGGGGTTATGTGGTGGCTGATTGGCAGTTGTGTAGTGTACACAGTTTGATATCTGTTGTACTACAGGGGGAGAATATGGCAGAAGTGTGTAGTTGATAGCAAGTTAAGGTGGAGGGGATGGTTAGGCAGAAGATGGAAAACATTAAACATCTCGTCTCACAACACTTATCACGCTTCCCATTTCCATCGGCCGCATCTTTCCCAAATTCCAAATAATTTTTCTAGGGCAAAAGCCTTCAGGAGCCGCCAAAATTTTGTGCGTGTAGCTATAACTATCAAGATAAAGACATATATTACCCAGTTAACTTAAAAAATTCAATGTAATTTTCAACTTTTCATTAAAGAGTGAACTCACACTTCTAACAGTAACGTGTCTAACATTTTTAATTTTTTCACAAGTCCAACATTTTCTACACACTGATCATAAAAATGGTCTAATGAGAATAATTTCATCAATGAGTATAATGTGTCCTTTTTACCTTAATGTCCAACACAAAATTAATTGTCCAGATTTATAAGTGAATCCTATTCTAGTAAACTAATAAAGTGATGGTCTGAAATGAATTTAGCATTTCAAGGTCTCTAAGCAAACCTCCAAAATTTCAAATATCATTTTCAAATGTCTTTATCCAACACCACTATACAAGAAGTTATCCCTAGTATTTTATGATGATTCCTTTTCTTTCCCTTTTCTATAGCTAAGCTCAATCAATCATCCACCTAATAACTCATCAATAAAAATTTCAACAACGAAAATGAATAAAAATCTCAGATGGTGGATATCAGTGTCACTCGACATAGTCTTACTGCTCATAGGACAAACTTGTGCAACTCTTCTAAACAGATACTACTACGATCAAGGTGGCAATTGCAAGTGGATAGAAACGCTCACATTTTCAGCAGCTTTTTCAATTCTATACCTTCCTTTACTATTTTTCACTACTCCATCAACTTATGAGCAACCTGATTTGGTAAAGGTTTATATGGCATACCTTGGCATAGGACTTTTTTCTGTGGCTGATAGTCTCATGTACTCCTACACGCTTCTGTATCTCTCGGTTTCGACTTACTCGCTTCTGTGTTCTACTCAGCTTGCTTTCAATGCTGTATTTTCCTATTTTATTAATAAGGAGAAGTTTACGTATCTAACACTTAACTCTGTTGTTCTGCTTTCCTGCTCCACTGCCATTATCGGGCTTCGAACTGGGTTCGATTCTGCTTCTGTTGATCCAAAGAAAAGTACGTCTTTTGAGGTTAATAGCAATAAATCATCTGTAATTCTGTATAGGTGTTATAGCACAAAAATTTTAGGCAATATGGTTGAAAATCTGGTGTAGGGTCGTCCATTGATCTGAGAATAGTTTAATGAACCAGATCATTCAGTGCATTTCAGCAAATGCTAAATATGCTAAAATAAACCAATTTATTCGTCCCACTATATTTTTGATCTATTTGCTTGGATTTTGGACGAATTTATTTTACGGTTTTCATTTCAACCTAATCAATATAATTTGAGCATAGAAACTTTTGTGTGATCACACAAATAAGTCTCTATTTTGTTTTTCTAATGCATTATCTCTTATTATTTATAAACGCAAGATACTACATAATTAATTTTTTTTTTTTGAATTTTTATTTTTGTAGAAAATTATTGCATAACCAAATACTACATAAGTTATTATGTACTTTGCTACATTCATAGAGTGCTTTTGCTCCATTCATATAAGAAACGACATTGAATCAATAATCTTTCTCTCTATGGTTGATTGCTTTATTTTTGTTTTGTTTTTGTTACATATATAAGCTTCAAAGTTATGAACATCCCATGGTTATTTGTTCTATATCAGTTATATTAGTTTAGTTAGTTCAATCATATCATATTTTTAGCTGCAAAAAGTTTTATCATTTTTTGTATACGGGATCAGACTTGAGAATTAGCATCATTATCTACATTTACAAAATTATAAACTACCCCAAATTTGAATGATTAATACCAGAAAATGATATCTGCTAATTGGAAAAATAAATGAATAAGCAAACTATTGATAGTATATACTATAGATATAATTGGCACTATAAAATGATACTTTCTCTCTATGGTGAAAATTAGAAGCAAAAACTACCAAATGAAAAAGAAATTAGGAATATACTCCCCTAAGGTGTAAAATAATTTAATATCTTAATTTCTTGCGTCTTAGTAATCTTTGTTAGCTGTCGACGACTGCTGCTACCTTGTAAAATAATTTAATATCCAAAATTTGAGGAAAAATAAAGTAAAAAAGTGGCTTCAGATACAACTTATAATGGAAGGACTCATAAAGACTAAATTCGACAGTTCACTAATAGACATTTTAGCTAAAGAAGTAGTGTACTTACAATTTCTACATGTGAAGCTGCAGCTGCCATTGAACTGCAAGCAAGGCTTGGACAGTGGATCATTTCAGGCTTGCAAATGAAGTAGGGGACATGTAAGCGTGGCCTGGACAACCACGAGGGACTGCTGAGTAGTGAAGCAACAATGAACTACATAAGGGGCTGTACTGCTGTAATGAAACAATAATGTTGGGGTGACACAATGCAAAAAATAAATGCTACAGGTCAGAGATGCGCAGATGAACTGCAAGCATGTTTTGAATGCCTGGAGGTACATTTTAGAATGATGATGAGCAAGCCTAGGGTAAGCAAGATGCAGCTGCAGCAATTGCATAGGGGCACTACAGCTGCGTGTTGAGATTGCAACGAGTCAGCCTCAGATCGTTGATGATTCATGTTGGTATTTCACAGCAGTTGGTGAGGTCTTATTGCCGAATGAACTAATGAACTGTAGCTGAGGTTATAAACGTACGTCTGATGTATAAACTGCTGTGTGCAAACTGAGCTGCGAGCTGAAATGGGGATGAGTGCAAACTGAACTGATAGTATATTCTTTAGTTTATGATTTTACATTATTTAATATGCAAAATATTTTCTATCAACCAATATGCAAGATATTGATAGTATTATGGTATTATGCAGGATATTGATAGTATTATGGTATTATGCAAGAAATTTTCTATCAAGTTCAACTTTTGTTTATAATTTATTTGGGTATTATGCAGGCATTAGTTGAAGCAGCGGAGGAAAAACAAAAGGAAAACTCTAGTGTCAATGGTAGCAATGGAAGTAGAAGTTTTGAAGATTTTGAGAATGATCCCATTGCTGAAGTGTTTGGAAAGGAGAAAAGAAAAAACTATTATCGTGAAATTAGCTCTACATCGACTATGAAGCAAGTATGCCACCATAGAGAGGTGATGAATGGGGAAAGAGTTGTATGGGTGGAGAAAGTGTTTGATCCAGAAGCACCTATTTATGAAGCACCATAAAATGGTAATTACAAGCTATTTGATATAATTGATGGAGGTTTTGTTATTTGGCCTGAGTGTCGTGTTCGTTGTTTGTAGGATCTAGAATTTATTTTGAAGTAATGTTAGAACTTGTAATATTTTGATTTCATACTCTTTAGTTATGTATGATGAACTTGTGAAATTTCGAATCTTCCTTTAATTTGTTGTCAAATATTTGTGCAATTTAAGTTGTATGTTTGGATGCGTAATTGCTTATTGTTATCGAAATTCTGTAATTTTAGATATGTATGTACCTACTGTATTATAATAGACAATTCTGTAGTGTAAATGCTAGCAAAAATGCAGCTTTACATGGTTTGGTAGCTGTAACGAACATATTCGTTACTAAAGACAAAATTTATAACGAGCATAGTCGTTACTATTGATGAAATTTGTAACGAACAAGTGCGTTACTAATGATGAAATTTGTAACGGACAAGGTCGTGATAATTTAGAATGACAACCCCTTCTTCCACCATGAAAGGGGAAACTAAGTAACGGAAAATACCCGTTACATACCGATGAAACTAATAACAAACTATTTCGTTACAAAAATTTAGATTTCTAACGACAAAGTCCGTTGGTACTAATAACGGGTAGAGGCCGTTATAAATATTTGTAATGACATACCTCACGCCTGTACCGCTCACGACTATATCTGTTATAAATTTCATTTGTAACGACTATATTCGTTACAAATACACCTTTTTGGTGTAGTGCTCCAAAGTATAAATTTTATTCTTTTACATGGAATCCATTTTGGATTTCATCGCATCACCCCATAAGGCAGGGTCTTACTCTCCAAGGATTATTTGTATGTGAGGGGATCGCCATCATGGTTGATGCAATCCTCTTTCTCATCATTAATGAGAAATTCGTAGTATCTTTTTGGCGTGTGAGATTCCCTACTAGGCCTTCTAATAGGCTGCTTGTCATCTATGGGTGTTGAATTACTATATAAATGTTCAATTTCGATGGAAATTTCTTGGATCCCGTCCAAGTATATGTTACTACCATTAATTTCTCGTGATATAAATTCCTTTTCCAAAAAGGTGGCATGTATAAAAAAACATGTTTTGTTCCTTGATATAATGTACTATGTACTTGAGAGAATTTCTGTTATACCCTAAAGACATGCATAAATTGATCTTGTAACAATTCGTAATTTTAATGAATGGATGTTTAAATAATTTATTTAAATATTAAATTACTAATTAATGAAACATCAAAGATACTCGATTTTTGGAGATGAATGAATTGGGACTCAAGACCTCTGTCATGGAGACCATAATTCCATCATGAGAAAAATAAGGATAAGCTCGACTATGTTTATTGTTGATTATATTTAGGAGTGAACATTGATTTCATTTGGATGAAATGATTTTTGGGGCAAAGGCCCATTAGCTAGCCTGTAAGTTGGCTAACTCTTTATTCGTTTTTCATTCCAGGATACATTTCATCTCATTTCCTAATTACTTTCCTAATCCCTCTTTAATCCTAACACTAGACCCACTAATCCATGCTTAAATAAATTCCTTTAAATACTGATAAATCATAATAATTCCTTTCATCTCATTCCTCACAAAATCCATCTATGTATTTTCTTAAAGTGGAGCTTGGAGCTATATCTCAAATTCCATGGGAGCTAAAAGTTGGGTTTTGGTGATTTAAAGCTTGTTTAGGTAAAAAGAATTGAATGTTATGATTCTCTAACTATATTTACTTGTTATACTTCTTTTGTCTATAACTATGTCATTGTATGAAGTAATTTTAAAAATGATAGGTGAAGATTTAGGCTTATGTTTATGTTGTAAGTATGATTATATCAACACATTACTTATTAGAGACCTTAATTACTAATTTTGGAAAAGTTAGTAACTTAGAAATTGATTAAAGGTTAATTAAATAATGGTTTGTGATGTTATGTGTTAATTTGAGTTAAATGAAGTGATATAATGATGTATATGTCATTAGTTAGTGATAATTAAACCATTTGAATTGGTTTTGGAAAAACTAGTAAGTAACTATAATTTCTAGTGGTTGTCTAATGAATGATATGTGATGATTTAAGCTTACGTTTATGTAGTAAACACGGTTGTATTAGCACATTAATTATTGAATACCTTAATTATGGCTTTTGAAGAAGTTAGTAAGCTAATTAAGTGAGTTTTGAGCTTTACACTTATTATTAAAGTGATTAGAGGCTAAATGAAGCTTAATTAGTATTTATAAATATTATTTAAGTGAAGAAACGATTTTATGAGTGAATGGAATATTTTAAAAAGAGTTATAAAATTTTATAAAATGATTAATAGATAATTATTTAAATATACGTGTATGTATATGGAAAAGTATATATATTCATGTATTTGAAGATATATAACAATCAAGATAATTCATGAATTAGAATTATTGTATGTAGTTATGCATATATATAAGTATATTTGTGTGAGTGTGTATATATATATATATATATATATATATATCTGTGTGTGTGTGTGTGTGTGTGTATGTATATGTATGTATCTATGTGTGTATGCACGTTTGCGAGCATCTTATGTACATATAGTTATTATCATGTGTGCTAAGATGCACGACAATATACTAGATCGAGTAATCGTGAGGGTGAAGCTTGAAATGTTATTGGTGAAGTATAGGCATGTTTGTATATGCATAAGCATGCATAAGTAGGTGCATTGGCACACATAATAGCTCAAGAAGGCTAGTTGAGTACGTTTTGGCCTCTGAGAGGAGGCTGGGTCGAGGAGTCGCCCCAAGGAACTCTACGTGCAAAAGAGGATGTTTCAAATAAATCGATTTTTAAATACATAAAGAATCGCTTCCAAAATATCAACCAATAGACTCCTAAAGAGGACTGACATGATCAAGATGAACTAGAGGAGCTAGGAAACTCATCAGGCAAAGCTATAGAGGAGACAGAATGAGAAACGAAGATCAACGTGGCATGAATGCTCGTTGTCTGAGCTCATTGCCTAGGTACAACTCCGACCATTCGATTGGGCATTGTATGATCGGTCAACCGATGGCTGCCTGGCCTGGGCAGCAAGCCTGGGCAAGGAGCAAATGTTGATTTTTCACACGGTTTCAAATGTGATTCGGAGTGAGGCTTTGGTTGACTTTGGGATGGATTTGGGCTACTCAGTAAAGTTGAATATACATTGAAGCACGGGATTCGAGTGCGGAAGTAAGGAAATGTTTATGCTATCGGTAACGGTTGATAAGGCTTTTGGGCACGTGCATGAGGATGCGATCGAGGCAAGGGACTTAGGATGTGGAATATTCTTGCTATCCGGGTTTTTAACCCACAAAGGTCCAAGAGTAGACGGAACGACTTGATGGAGTTGGAATGACCCAGAACTCAACCAAAAGGGCTAAAGCAACAAGTTAAAGAGAGCCAAGTCATATTAAAAAAGCAACGACTGAGTTTGACTAAACCAAGAGACATGCCTCCGTCCAGTCCAATCAGCAGCTAAATACAACTAGCAAGTAGATCATCATAAAAACAAAGCGACGTGCAATGAGACTACACGAACAACGTCGATACAAGGCAATGAGAGCATTCCAGACATCGAAGTTCAGAAATAGTCTAAGTGCATGGATCACTAGCGATCCATACACTATGGATCGCCAGCGATCCATAGACATCATTGGGTTGCTACGGCACGTGGGGAGCAAAGAAGGCTTAAGAGACAAAGTGCATAACTGGCTAAGTGTATGGATCGCTAGCAATCCATAAACCATGGATCGCCAGTGATCCATACACCATGGATTGCCAGCGATCCATACTTAATCATGGAATCTTGGTGACCTAACTAGGCAAAGAAGGGAAAAGAGGAGCCAAGTAATTGGCTCGCACGCGAGCTAAATATATGGATCGCTAGCGATCCATGGTTTTGGCTCGGGTCGCGAGTTAAGCTTTGTTGCATCTTCCTATGTCCATCTGCAAACAGTCAGTGAATAGGCCTAGCCCAGAAGCTCTCCGATCTCTATAAATACCATCCCACCTGCAACATAAACTTGATCTTCTCCGGACTGGTGGCTGAAGCTCCGTTGGAAACTTTCTTCACTCTCCATCTCCCTCACAACAATCTCCAAAGGGATTCACTATGATTCTCCAATGGATTCTCACCTTGGAGATTCAATATAGCTAAGGACAATCAAGAGCCTTGTAATCCAACTCAGGGTTTAGATCTAGCTATCTACTTTGGATCCCATAGCTTCATAAGTTTGATCATCAATCTTTGCCTAAAAGATCTACCACTTGAAATCAATGGCTCCTGGAAGAAGGAGAATTGTCTCTGGAAGGTCGATAGGGGTAGTGATAGTTGGAGAAGATGTTAATCCTCAACATATTGAAGTAAATGGTGCTAACTTAGGAAGTCAAGCGCCAGCATCCTCCAGTCAGCACGAAGTCGTTACTTGGGATGAGCTGAATAAGATGGTTGGCAAATCAACCAAAAAATGGAAAGTAGCCAGAAGGCTCTGATAGGTAAGCTTAACACCCTCTTAACCTTATAGTCAAAACCTGCTCTAAGAACAATGCCTGAACCCGCGACTGTTATAGAATAAGAAAATTCCTCCGTTTTCGGTCTAAACAGAAGAAACAGAAAACAGCTGCAAAAAAGAGCAACAACAGGAGCCATGGCACTCAACATGGAAGGAAATACGAGTACCCCACTTGCCATAAAACAACAAACTCTGAACTTGAACCAGGAAGCAAAACCCCCGCAAGAAGATATAGCTATGGACCTCTCTGATTCAGAAGATGGAGAGCAAGACAACCAGTTGGAAGAGAATGTCAACTCATTTGATGATGCTAGGAACGTTCAAGCTGCCCCAATCAGGCCAACTACAAGCCAACGGGAACCCACAGGAGTGGCTCTCCCAAAGACAGGAGAGCCTAGGCTTCAACCCACTCACTAAGACCATTTGCAAAGTCAAACACTTGGTGTAGTGACTGACTGCCATCCCCAGGATTACTGGATATCAAAGGCATACATAGCAGACATGGTCAAACGATTAATGGACGAGAGTTAAAATAGGAGAGATGATGAATGGGGATCTGCACCAAGTCGGACTACCTTTACTGATGAAATCTTGAATGAGAAATATCCGAAAAAATTCACAATGCCAACCATTCCGTCCTATGATGGGACAAAGGACCCAAAACCCCATTTGTACAAGTACAGTTGGTACATGGATGGAGCTAACGCCTTTGAAGCTGTTCGGTGCAGGTGTTTTCCCATCTTTCTTGAAGGGATTACATCTATGTGGTTCACTAGGCTTCAGCCAAGATCTATCTCTACTTTTGACCAATTAGCAACAAGATTCCTTGATCGGTTCAGACTCCATACCGCACAACCAAAAGATGTCATGTCCTTATCCGGGTTGTTCCAGGGACATAACGAATCGCTAAAATCCTTCATGAACCGGTTCAATACCGCGATGACAGAAGTAAGCAACCCTAATGAAGACATGGTTTATATGGCGTTAATCCGTGCCATTCACCCGGAGACTGAATTCGGAAAGTGGATTTAGTGAAGCAACCCCCACAAGGAAAGACTTCAATCGTAAAGCAAGTCAATACTTAAGATTGGAGGAGGCGCAGGAGCTGGAAAAAAAGTCTACTAGTGTGCAACTGATGAACATCGGATAGAGCAATGTAGCAATGAATCAAAACGTGCACGCTTCTGGAACTGTTGAAGGAGTCATAGGGAAAGATGGAAATCAAAAGGGGAAAAATCAAAACTCCAATAAAAGGAATGGTAATGGCAACAATAAAAGGCTTAAAGGGTTTGGGCCAGAAGACTATACCCCACTAAACGACACTTCAGAAAATATTTATCTCGCAACACAGAGGACCGAGGAATACAAAAACCCACATAGGAAGGAAGCAACTGAGCAACAAAAATGCTCAGGAAAGTTCTATCGCTTCCACGAGACTCATGGTCATAACACAAACGAATGCCGCCATCTGAAGAATCTCATTGAATAATTGATCTGGGAAAACAAACTCCAGCAGTATGTGAGAATGTCATAGAACCCTGATCAACCTGTGGCTCCTCAACCTCCTAGAGAATGAAGAAATCAAGCCAAAACCAATGAAGAAGGGTCCAAACGAACTGACCAAAGACTTATTACTGGAACAATATTTGGAGGACCATATCCCGCGAAAAGAAACTGGGGAAGATGGAGCGATATGCAAGTTTGTTGAAGCATGCTCCAAAGGAATCATGTCTCACAGTAGAAGATGAAACTCCAGCCAAGCTACAGAAAGTATTGAGTGATGACATGGTGTTCCGAAATCGGGAAACTGAAGGGATTGAAGCCCCGAATCTTGATTCAATGGTGGTAACAGTGGGAATCGGTCCCGCTGTTGTTCGACGAGTGCAGATCGATAGTGGCAACTCTGTTAACATACTTTTCAAACGTACTTTTGATCAAATGAAGATCGACATGAAAAACGTATATGCATGCCAAACGAAGATCCAAGGGTTCACTGGCGAACCCAAGCAACCTGTGGGAATAATTGACCTGCTAGTGGAGCTTGGAGAGGGGGATCGAAGAGTCGCCATCATTCATACTTTTGTGATCGTGGATGAAATGTCCGCATACAACGCCTTCTTGGGACGACCCACTCTAGCAGATTTCAGAATAGCCCTGGCCCAATGGTGTCTAACCATGAAGTTCCCTACTGCAAATGGAATTGGGGTGGTGAAAGGAGATCAGTGTGCTGCCAAAGAATGTTACATTGCAGAGTTATGTGAATCCAGAAGAAGGGAGAAAGGGAAGGATGTGGGGAGAACTCTCCATATCCGTGAATCTTCCGAATAGCAACTACAGAGCCACCCTAGCTTGGGGACAATAGACGATTCGATAAGGCTTTAGACCCTAAAAGAAGAGTTCAAGGGAGGAACGGGCAGCACAGGAAGAATTGACAGTGTTTGTCCAGGTCGATATGGACGGCCCAACTAAAGTCTTGAAAATCGGATCGCAACTTGGAAACAAGATGTGGTTGGAACTTACCAAATTCCTTCGGGCCAACTTGGATATGGACGCATTCCAGTATGTGTGGGGTTCACTAGAAATTGCATGCCACGCGCTCAACATTGACCCTAAGTACACACCAGTAAAGCAAAAGAGGTGCAACCTGGGCCCTGAACGGTCTAAGGCGTTAAGAGAAGAGGTGGACAAGTTAATGGCCAACGGTTTTATCCATGATGCAACTATCCTGAATGGGTATCTAACCCGATCTTAGTCAAAAAGTCCAATGGGAAATGGTGAAACTGTATCAATTACTCAGACTTAAAAAAAGCTTGCCCGAAGGACAGCTTTCCTCTCTCCAGAATAGACCAGCTTGTATACGGAACAGTAGGACATGACCTGCTATCATTCATGGAAGCGTACTCCGGGTATAACCAAATCTTGATGCATGAACCTGATCAAGAAAACCCCAGCTTCATCACCGACCTGGGCCTATACTGCTACAGGATAATGCCATTCGGCTTAAAGAACGCCGGGGTAACTTAACAAAGGTTGGTAAATACCATGTTCAAGCCCCAAATCTAGAAAACTATGGAGGTTTATGTAGACGACATGTTGGTCAAATCATGAGCAGCCGCCAACCACCTGGATAATCTCGCTGAAATATTCGAAATACTCCGAAAATATGGGATGAAACTCAATCTGCTCAAATGTCACATCGGGGTAGCTTCCAAAAAATTCTTAGGATTCATCGTAAGTGCCAGGGGGCATTGAAGCAAATCCAGAACAAATAACGGCACTACGAGAAGTCCAAGCTCCGAAAAATAAGAAGGAACTACATAGCCTGAATGGAAAGGTCGCAACACTAAGTCGATTTATCTCGAAAGCTACCGACAAATGTATACCATTCTTCGATGCACTGAAAAACGAGAAGAAGAACTTCGAATGGATTGAGGCTTGTCAAACAGCATTCGAAGAATTGCTGCACCACATGGAAGCTCCGCCAATCCTATCAAAGCTTGTGGATGGAGAAGACCTATTCATTTACTTAGCAATCTCACCTCATGCATTGAACACCGCCCTTATGCGTGAAGAAGAAAAAATCCAATGACCCGTGTATTACATTAGCAAGCGATTCACCGAAGCCGAGAAAAATTACCTAAAACTGGAAAAACTAGCGTATTGCCTCTTGACCGCATCTAGGAAGCTACAACCATACTTTCAGGCTCATCCAATCAAAATGTTGACTGACCAACCCCTGAAGCAAGTGTTGTATAGGCTTGAAACTTACGGACGACTTCTCAAGGGGAATATAGAACTGAGTCAATATGATATCACATACCACCCAAGGAAGGCCATCAATGGGCAAGCGTTAGTAGACTTCATTGCCGAATTTACTATATGGAATGACAAGGAAGAAACACAGCTGGAAGTGGACACGCAATGGAGGCTCTTTGTCGATGGCGCATCTAATAACCTCTATTCGGGGGCAGGAGTGATGCTTGAAACCCCCGAAGGACGAGCCATTTGCTACGCTTTCCGCTTGGAATCCCCTGCTACAAATAACGAAGCGGAATACGAAGCATTGATAGTAAGACTAAAAGTTGTGAAAGAACTCAAGATAAAATCTATTCACATCTACAGCAACTCCCAACTAGTCATCTGCCAGTAAAAGGGGGAATACCAGGCTCGAGAGTAGAATCTTGCCCCATACCTATCTAAAGTGCAAGAACTGCTAAGCGACATCGAACATTATACCATAACTCACATTCCACGGGAGCAAAACATCAAGGCAGATTATTTGGCTAAACTGGTGTAACAACCCGCATATTTTACGATTTTATATTTAAATATTTTATTTAAATATAGCATCGTTAATTGAATTATAGTCCGAAAAGCTACTTTTTGCAAACAGTCGAATTAGGACTCGAGACCACCTCCATTGAGTCCAAAATGGCGTTTACAACTTTTTTGAGTATAAACATCGATATGTTTGGAGTTGAGTGAATTTTGATATTTTTCACTTAGGGCTTTGGGTTTGGGTTTCAGCCCACTAACCCATCTTAATACCCCTAACTCAGCCCCTCCCCTCTTCATTCATCCTCATTTCCTAATACAATCAAGCTTAAGTAAAAATGGGGAGAGGAATGGGAAATTAGAAATTCCTAAGCCCTAAATTCATTTGCAAATCCAAGTGTTAGCTCCAAAATCAAAGAGAAGCTTAGGTAAGCATCCTCTTCATCTTCTCCAACTCATTCTCTCTTTAATTTCAGAAATTTCCTAAACCTAACTTAGGAAATGTTCTTCTTTTGAGCTTAGATTCAAGCTCCTAGAGTTGAAGTTGAAGAGTAGTTGATCTTCCTTTGCTTTCAAGCTTCTCCTTCATCGTTTTTGGGTTTAAAAGTGAGTTTTTAAACTCACATCTTTGTCTATTTCTATCATTGTTGTTAGGTATGAATTCCTAACATCTATTCATGTTCATTTGCTTTTGATTTGGATTGATTTGGTGAACATTTCAAATTTTGGTATTTTGAATTAAAAAACTTTAAAAATCCTAGCTTTGACGTATGAACATGTTTTTGGTAGTGTATTGGAGAGCCTATAGGGTAGGGTTGTCGGTTGGCATAAACCCCTAACGCCCATTGCTCGTCCGATTACAAATGGTGAGAGTTTGCACTTCATTTGATAGGCTGGAAAACAGTTCCAGTGCCAGCCAGTCGACTGGCCTCTGTAGTCAGTCGACTGACTGCAGGGTCTGAAACTTTTGGGTTTTTGGATCAGTCAACTGACTGTAGAGGCCAGTCGACTGACCTGCTTGTTTTTGCCTATTTTTCCTATTTTGCTTGAGGTTCCAATTTTTATCGATTCGTGATTATCCGATTTATTGTTATCATTTATTATTGACTTTGATGACTTCTTTTTCGGGATTTTTGGGAATATCCATTTTGATGGATTCGGTATCGATTTCTTTGGATTTGATTCACGTCTTCGTATGTGGATTTTGGTGATTGATTATTTCTACAATCATTTCTATGCTTTGTCACTTTAAAATACAAAGGTTTCTATACTAGTAGTAAATATTCATACTCTTTTACAAAGATGATTTCAACTCTATTTTTAATACAAAGCTCGTTTATAAAACCATTTTCTAATCTATTAGTATATACAAACCTTTACCTCATTCGTGCGAGAAAATCTAATTAAACGGCTTGGCAAAACAAGTAGTATGAAACACTTGCGTTTGCTTCGTTGGTTAATTCTTTGACTTGTTCGATTGAACTCTTGTGACAGTTTTCGAGTGGAAATCTACAGTTTGTTCGTAAATATTTAAGTTAAGCTAGTGGTTATGGGACATGAAGCTAAACTCATTTATTTACTAGCTTAGTGTAATCGACACTTCTTGATGATTGATGATGATCATTTTATGGTTTAGACTAGCGATGTGCGATGTCTCTTTGTCCGCGTGGGGGACTGTACCCAGTTCTATTGAGCTTCGTCTCATTTTTATGGGCTAGCGACCCATGATCTTTTATGGAGTTTCGGTTCATTGGACGTACCGTTATTGTACTGCGTCGATGTTCTGAATTATTTGAGTTTCGGGATCATCGGTCGTACCATTATTGCACTACGTCGTTGTTCCAAAATATTTGAGTCTCAGGTTCATCAGGCATACCGTTATTGCACTACGTCGTTGTTCCAACTCATTTGAGTTTCAGGTTCCTCGAGCGTACCGTTATTGCACTACGCCGTTGCACCGTTTGTGATACGCGTGTTGGTGAGTTTTCATGCTCCCGTTTGTGATAGGCCTTCCCCCTTTGTGATTTCTGGATTTCTAATTGATGATTTCTAGAATTTGTGTTTCACCAATTTTCGTGGATTACATTGGTAAGTCTTGTCAATATTTGTGTTTGATGAATAATTTAAAGAATATGTGATTCTTTTTGGTGCTTCGAGTTGATTTGAGATATTGTATGATTTTTGTGTTATTTGATGAATACTTGACACAGTATGACATTTTTGGTTATCATACGTTTTTGGTCATATCTCTTATCTTATCTCATTTTATCTGATATTTATAGCTAGATTGATCCGTTTATTATTTTCTTCTTCAATAATACTCGGGTCAGACCGAGATATTTCAGGTGCTCCTACTTGACTTCTTATCAGGGCTTGTCACCTGACTTTTGGCTAACTACTTTAGATTAGTAGTTTTGTTATTATACATTAGAGATGGAGACTCCTTGATGTATAATTATTCTTTTGTCTAGCACTTGTATCTATTCTTTTGTGATGTAGTGGATCTTCTATGACCACTATTTTAATGTACACTTTTATGTGATATATTCATACCTGATTCCGCCTTTGTGATATGAATATCTGTGACTGATTTGTGTTATGTTTATTCCTATATTTGTTTCCAAAGGACACTTAGCCACTGTGCAGTAGCTTTGAGTTTGTGTATGATATGTCGGATTTCCTTTTGAAATGAAATGTAAGTCATATTATCTGACATATCGATACTCGCACAAAGCAATTTCACAGATGGTCGCTCCTCAACAGCCTTATTCTTCGTGCTAGTCGACGGCATTACCCCATAGTGTCCTTGGGTAGCGTGAGTATAGAGGTGGGGCATCACAACTGGCAAGCTCAGGAGAAACTCAGTCATTGGGGCTAGTCCCAGTTGAAACTCTAACCATCCTGAGCGTAGACGAAATGGACGTCAACTGGATCCTCGAGATCACCGTCGAACCAGAGACATGGATGAACCAATAAAGGACTATTTACTTGCAGGGACCCTTCCGACTGACCGGAATCAACGGGAAAAGCTTCTCCGAAAGGCACCGCGATTCATGATGCAAGGTGGAATACTCTATTGAAGGGGATTCTCAACCCCCCCTTCTTAGATGTGTGTCTGAAGATGAAGCCCGATGAATCCTAAAGGAATTGCATGAAGGAAAATGCGGAGACCACACCGGGGGCAGACTCTTGCAAAGAAAGTCCTTCGATATGGATACTTCTGGCCAACGATTAACCGCGACACTGTAGAATACACCAGAAGATGTGATTGTTGCCAAAGTTTCAGCAAAATTAAAGGAACTCCTTCAATAGAATACACGCAGATAGTCAGCCCGTGACCATTTGGAATATGGGGGATCGATTTGATCGGCGTCCTGCTAATAGCAAAAGGAGGAGACAAATATGCTATAGTCGTCGTTGATTATTTCACGAAATGGGCCGAAGCAGAACCGCTGGCCACCATAACCACAAAGAAAGTCATTAATTTTGTTACTAAAAACATTACTTGCAGGTTTGGCGTACCACAGAAAATCATTACTGACAATGGAACTCGTTTCGAAAGCACCAAGTTCAAAGACTTCTGCAAATGCTTCCGAATTGAGAAGAGCTTCTCCGTGGGAGCTCATCCACAAGCAAACGGGCAAGTGGAAGCAATAAACAAAATCATTAAGTCTACTATCAAAAAGCAACTAACTAAGGCAAAATGGAACTGGGTTGATGAACTTCCACTGGCACTATAGGCTTACAGAACTACTCACAAAGCGGCAACTGGACACACTCCGTTCGCCTTGGCATATGGCTCAGAAGCAATGATTCATGTTGAATTGAAAGTCCCCTCGCACCGAAGGCAAAATTTTAATCAAAAGCAAAACGAGCAACTCCTACTCGAATCGTTGGATATGATTGACGAAAGAAGAGAAGAAGCCGAGTTGAGAACCGCTGCCCACCAAAAAAGGGTCGCACGATACTTCAACTCCAAAGTTCACAACCAAACCTTCAAAGTGGGAGACCTTGTACTCAAGCGAATCTACCTCGTCCCAGGATCTTCGGACCGAACTGGGAAGGACCATATGTCATCAATCAAAAGCTAAGGGACGGTACTTTCAAGCTAACTACCGTCGACAGAATCCAAATTCTCGGGGAATGGAATAGCAAATCACTCCATCGTTACTTCATTTGAAAACTACCTATGTACTCTCTAGTTTTCAGCAAATAAGCCATCCCAAGATGCCGGAGGCATTGTAAATAGGCAAAAATCTACCCTGCTTCCCTTAATAAAAATTGATTTGCTTTTTGAACCAACAAAACTATGTTCATAATAACTACCCGCCGGGTCGACGAAAGCAAATCGACTTAAACCGTTGTATTGGCGGGACCCGTTCTTCGCCTTCTAAAAACCAGTGTTGCCCTGGCAACACTACAAAGGATAAAATATACACTCCTTACGTTGCCCGATGATAGGCAACACCGAGGAGCACGAAAAGACACGCATTTCATTGTGCACTAACTTTTAAAAAATTAAACTCCTTACGTTGCCCGAAGATAGGAAACACCGAAGAGAATGAAAAGCCACGCATTTCATAAGCCGCGTACTAACTTTTAAAAAAACTTACACTCCTTACGTTGCCCGAAGATAGGCACACCGAGACGTACCAAAAGGCGTGCATCTCATAAGCTGCGCACTAACTTTTAAACACAAATTCCTCACATTGCCCGAAGATAGGCTACATCGAGGAATACTAAAACCGATACGGCGGGTCGTATCAGTCTCAAAGCTACGCATTTCATAAGCCGTGCTTTAACTTTAAAAAAAAATAAACTCCTCACGTTGCCCGAACATAGGCAACTTCGAGGAGCACGAAAATCCGCGCATTTCATAAGCCATGCACTAACTTTAAAAAAACTTACACTCCTCACGTTGCCCGAAGATAGGCAACACCGAGAGGTACCAAAAGCCGCACATCTCATAAGCCATGCACCAACTTTTCAACATAAATTCCTCTCGTTGCCCAAAGATAGGGAAAATCAAGGAATACTAAAACCGATCCGGACCAACGGGTCGTATTCGTCTCAAAAGTCGTGCTTAACTCTCGGAGCCGTGAAATCATGTTCCTAAGACATAAAATCCTCACGTTGCCGAAGATAGGCAATGCCGAGGGGCATCGACGTGAAATCGCACTCCTAAAACACAAACTCCTCATGTTGCCCGAAGATAGGCAACGCCGAGGAGCACTAGAACCGTTCTGAAGCGATGGGATATATCGATCCTAAATCCGCGCATCTCATAAGCCGCATGCAATTTCAAGTCCCGAAACTACCTCAACAATATCGGGAAACTTATCCATACAGGAATAACAAAAATCAACCCACTTCCATTGTTGGAAGCAACGGGCACGACCCCCGACAAAATCAGAGTGCTACAAACCAGCGGAAAAATTTCAACTGCTGACACTCAATGACCAACTATAGCATTTAACGTTGACAATGTGTAACTGCCTACAGTTAACTCATATATGATAAAGATACAAAGCTTCTGAAAGAAGAAAAATCAAGTTGTGACTAAGTCAAATTTCAAGTTATAATATGCAAATTATTTAAACCATAAATTACAGGCCATTTGTCAATTGTTTGAAGTAAACAACCCTGTGAAATGGGGCATACACCGACACTTAAATAAAAATACTTAAAATAGTAATTTCACAAGTTTTGTTATTCCAGACAAAGAATTTTGGTAGTAATCACAGGACTAGACAAAGTGAAGTGAAAGTATATAGAGTAAACGCAAGTGCACAGGACACACATAAGCAAATAAGTGTAAACAAAATAAGCATAAGTGCATAGAATACATATGGACAGACAAGTAAGAGTACAGTCAAAATATCAATGTGTTACTTATAACTTTCTTTTATACATGGTCGAAACATGGGGGTCATACCCACACAACACCGGCCAACAAAAGAAAAATATAGACTCCACAACAAAAACACTAAGTGTAGACTCTGCACTTCAACAAAACGACATAACATGAAGCAAAATCAGATCAATCACCACCTAAGCTTCTCAGCACTTCTTTCCACCACTCTATTTTCTGCCTCCTGTTCAGTGTTTCTGCTTCGCCTCGGGAGTGGTGTCGCTACCAGTAATGTCAACAATATCCTCAGCGCTAGTGTCCTCCTCCTGCTCTGCAACCTTCTTAGAAGATTCGCCCTTCGTTTGACACTTCCATGATTTGCGGGAGCACTTGGCGGCCTTGATTGCTTCTACCTTCTCCTTTTTGACAGCAACCAACTGTTCTTGAGTCTTGCATGGCTGCTCAGTGTGAACTTCATGCTCCCTAGCTTCGGCTGCCGTTATGTCACCTTCCAAAGATATAGAAGGGTCATCCAAGCCATGAAGTGCGGTGATCTTTCCAGACTCCGGCCCTGGCTGCAAGCCAGACGTGGACATGGAGATCGGATGAGGAACGGAAACAAGCACGGAAGCAGTGGAAATAGCAGCATGTCCATGCGCCGAGGAAGCTGGCAGATCAACAGGTAAGGTAGATGAACCTATAACCCTCCTTAGATGGATCTATAACCCGAGGGGAAGCCTCAAGCCCAGAACTTATCGGCAGACTACGGGGCTACTCCGATGGCTCGTCGGCACCAAAAATGAAAGGCTCCAAAAGCGCTTCGGCATCCACAGTCATAGCGGCATCAGCAGCTTCTTTCTCCCTCTCGATCCAAAAAATCTCTTGGCCCTCCAGCAACGCCTTCTTTGATTCTTCATTAAGGTAGGCACTCTCTAACTCTCGCTCTGAATAATGGTCACCGCTGCTACGAAAGCGGATCAAGATTTCTTCCCAGACCACAGCGGGAGTGCATGGAAATTTCGGGCCTAGGTAGCCGAGGCTCTTCTGATGCAGTACAGAATTGACGTAAAAGTTCAAGATGGTCTCATCCATCTTTTCCATCTTCCTTTCAAAAGCATTTTGAAGCTCCAAATAATCCACCATAACGACGGCCTTTTCAACTTCGACGCGAGCCTTATCGGCACTAATCTATGCAACCTAATCCTGTAGTTGGGCGATTGTCTCAGCCTGGTCGGAGATGGTCTTATTGTGCCCCTCAACGATAAGGTCGTGATCGAAGATAGTTTTCTTTCGAGCTTCAATTTTCGCACTACAAGCAGCTACCTCCTATTTTAATTTGGCCTCTTTGGCATGAGCCTTCTTTATTTCATCCCTATAGACAATCTCAATTCTCTCATGGGCCTCTTTTACTTCCTTCAGCAAGTCAGCGTTCCTTTTGCTTTCTTGAAGCACTGCTTCTTTCTCCTCCTCTAGCTGTTTGATCCTGTCATCGCGCTTCGTCAACGCCCTTTCAAAATCATCCTTCTCTGATTCAAAAGAGAGGATTTCCTAATAGTTGTTGCAAATTGGTATCTGCCAGCTGCTTACATAATTTTTTCCCACTCTTCGGCCTGTTCTAAATCGTTTTGGATAACCTGAAGATGCGGCATGTAAGAATCTCGACGGACCGAACGGAGACCATGATCAAACTTAACCCCCCTTAAAAACAACCCGGGGAGCGACGCCTCAAGCATGGGAGGACCGAACGAAAGAATATAGACGGGTCTCCGGTAGGGATGTGAAGCAACGAGGGCAAGAGGAAAAGAAGATGACGGAATGAAAGTTGAAGGCGGAACGAAGACAGAAGGAACATGGATTTCCTGACCCACTGAAGAGAGTGTTGGAACAAAAGCTCGCTGTTCCAAAGAATGGGAATCACGGTCGAATTTAGACCTCTTCGATTGCTCCTCTCTCTTATCAAAAGTCTTCCTCTTTTCATACCTACCTTTGTATGTTCGGCCCCGCTCTCTCGCGTCTCGACGAGGAGTCTCAGCCTTTAGATCTTTCCTTCTTCTATACTCCTCCGTCTCTCGGGGCTGGTGATGGCCGAAAGAACGATTGGACCAGCGCTGGGAGTCGGTGAATTCCTCAGAATCATCATAAAGGCCATGTCCTCTCCTCATACCTGGCATGGAGCATAAGTAAAAGGTTTTAGAAATGGAAAAAAAACATGAAAAGTGTGTGTACAAGTGAGTGTGACCCTAGTGAAGCGTGTGGTGTGTTTGGGAGGAGAGCCTAAAACGACGTCACAACCCAGATCGGGCAAGCGCCGCAAAAGGAATCGGACTAACTTCGGATGCGACATGGCTCGATCAATAGGGCACCTCCTCAAATTTGAAATCTCCCCCTAGAAGCGCGTCAAAATCGACATAAACATCGCTCAAGTCTCCAAACTCCACGCCAACATCTTTACTCGGGGAGTCCTGACATCTCCCGATTCCTGGGGCAATGTCTTTATCACTTGTATCCGAAGGAGGCGAGCTCGGAATAACGGGGTTCATCCACAGGGTCTCATTGCATGACTCAGAATCCCCATCATCGGAGTCTACGTAGAATTCATCGCTAGAAGTGGACTCATCGCTACTACTCTCGATTTCCCCATCCTCTTTCTCTAAGTCCATCGCGACTTTGCCTTCCTTCTGTTTGAACTCTTCTTCTCCTTCTTCCAGAATCGAAGGCATTCTGGCTGGGTGACTAACTCCGGTCACAGCAGCATCTCTTACATCATGATCCTCTTCGACTGATTCTCCAGACAAGCCCTCTCTCTCTTGAGAAGTGCCTTCTTCGAAACAGTGAGAAGAGGAAGTGGATCGCATGCGAACCCTAAATAGAGAAGGAGAGGGGGCTTCAACCAGAATGGCGGACCTCCCCGGATATAATAACCCATATCAGAGTAAGTTATCATTGGTCAGTAAGTCTTTAAAGGACCTTTCCTCAGCATCGATAACCTTCAGTGTTCGAAAAACTTCATCAAGAGACAAGTCCCTATTCGGCCTCGGGATAGCTGAAAGAAATGTTCGACTTATTAGAAACCCCACAGCGACACGTCGGAACTCAGTAAATAGTGAAAAGAACTTACCCCCTATCTTTCATAGACGGTTAAACCCCTCGGGGCATCTGACGAAGAAATACGGGGTCTTAAACTAGGATAGGTTGCTCTACAGTTGTAATACGATTTGTCAATTCCTTTGAGCTTCGATTACGACCAAAGATGGACAATCATCCCTTCTCTTGAATGATTGAAAGTAACACAACTCATCAAAGCTTGGAGTGCGATTAAATGTGCGCATGAAAAGGACGAGCAAACAAGTTAGGATGGCGTAGCCATTTAGATGAATCTAGAATGGGGCAATGCCTAAATTTGAGAGAGTCTCAGTCATTAAAAGGGGGCACAGCTCCATTCAGACACATATACCGATGACAAGCGGTATATCCCAGGGGAGGCATGTGAGAAAACTCGTTCGTCTCTGGATGACGTACATCTTCCTATGGTATGCCATGTTGCACGCAGATATTGTGCATAACCTTAGTAGAAAGCACAGAAGAAGCTCTCTCTGGTGGGTTGAGAAGAACTCTAAAATTGGGAGAAGTTCGATCCAAGACCGGACCTACTGGGACCAACTGGCTATATTCAGCCTGTGAGGTGAAAGTAGAAAGGGCGACAGATGATGACTCGGCTTCTGGGAGTGTCGGACTTCTTCTGCTTGACTTATGGTGAGAAGTTGGATAGTTCATTCTAAACAATAGAACTCACACCCAAAACGGTCAGGTAAAAGTAATAGTTTCCCCTACAACACTTGAATTATGGAGAGACATTGATTCTTGCCGACACAATGGATTCAAGTATGTACTGGGGCAAGTGCAGTGTGCTGTCTGTAAGGAGTGAGCTTAGTGTCTGAAACACTACAAATGCTCTATCCAATGTAGATAGTTCACTCGCAGTGGAAAAAGAAAAGAAATTTCTGTATCATTTCCATCTATTTTTACTTCCTCTACACTTACCCGTTATTGACCAATGAACGATAACAGATCCATTGTCCAAAGCGATGCGGAAGATTCTTTTCAGTACAAGGACACCGAGCGTGCAAAAAGCAAGTCAGATAAGCCCAAATTCTTCGGAAGAGCTAGGACCAATTCACGATGTGTTGTGCAATATCAGCTATGGAACTTGGCACAAGTCAATTCTGGCTCAATGGACGAAGATAGAAAAATGTGTCGAGCACTGAGGCAAGGCCTGAATGTCGTTCCAGGAGGAACTCAAAACCCAATTTACTATCTTCCTTCATTAAGCCGCAATCAACTCAAAATCCTAATGGCAAACATCACAAACACAACCTCACTATCGAATCGTTAAACGAACATTGTAATTAGCAAAACCCACCTCAAACTAAAACTCCAAACACAGAATTGGTCAAAAACTTGGGATCGGTGAACCAGGATAAGATCGGTGGCGACTTAAGGAGATGGCGAACTAGGGTCGGTGGTGGTTTGTAGGCAGTCGGTGAATTAAGATGACGATGAACTAGGTGATGGCGAACTAGGGATGTGGCAACGTAGAAGGAATCATGGCTTTAGGCAAGATTGAGCTCCTGGAAGTGATGAATTGGGTCGAATGCGTGAAGGCTTGAATCCAATCGCGGCTAAGTATTCAGATCGCACGAAAGAAGAAAAAGATCGAGTCGCGTGAAAGTGAGGGCATGGCTCGGCTCGACTGGCTATATAGGCAAATAGAAATGAAAATGCAAAAAATCTCTAAGTAATCAGGTCGCTAACGATCCATCTATGGATCGCTACCGATCCATAATTAAGGTGCCAAGATTCTCTTATAAGGTCGCTAGTGATCCATGTTCTATGGATCGCTAGCGACCCATGAAGTTGCATGTACTTTTCTCCAAACTTGCACTGCGGCATCTACCTGCTATTTCAAGATATACCGAGAAGTTATGAAGGAAAATTTGATCTGTTATGACAATTAGCAATAGTCAAGACCCGAACTAAATAAGCAACTTCATAACTTGTGTCATACCCACGAGACTCTAGCATGATTTAACTTCCATAGCATGCCTTGTTTCCAATGAAGACGTACTCTAGAGGGCAAATGTTATCCGAGTTATTAATTCACTAAGATCCAAGGGAAGATGGAATGAACTGATGGAGTCGGAATGGCTCAGAACTCAACCAAAAGGGCTAAAGCAACAAGTTAAAGAGAGCCAAGTCATATTACAAAAGCAACGACTGAGTTTGACTAAACCAAGAGACATGCGACCGTCCAGTCCAATCAGCAGCTAAATACAACTAGCAAGTAGATTGTCCTCAAAACAAAGTGACGTGCAATGAGACTACACGAACAACATCGATACAAGGCAATAAGAGCATTGCAAACATCAAAGTTCAGAAATAGTCTAAGTGCATGGATCGCTAGCGATCTATACATTATGGATCACCAGCGATCCATACGACATCATTGGGTCGCTATGGCACGTGGGGAGCAAAGAAGGCTTAAGTGACAAAGTGCATAACATGCTAAGTGTATGGATCGCCAGCGATCCATACTTAATCATGGAATCTTGGCAACTTAACTAGGCGAAGAAGGGAAAAGAGGAGTTAAGTAATTAGCTCGCACACGAGCTAAATCTATGGATCATTAGCGATCCATAGACCATGGATCACTAGCGATCCATAGTTTTGGCTCGAGTTGCAAGTTAAGCTTCGTTGTATCTTCCTGTTTCCATCTGCAAGCAGTCAGTGAACAGGCCTGACCCAGAAGCTCTTTGATCTCTATAAATACCATCCTACCTGCAACATAAACTGGATCTTCTCCAGACTAATGGCTGAAGCTCTGCTAGAAACTTTCTTCACTCTCCATCTCCCTCACAACAATCTCCAAATGGATTCACTGTGATTCTCCGGTGGATTCTAACCTTGGATATTTAATCTAGCTAAGGACTATCAAGAGCCTTGTAATCAAACACTTCTTGTAATAGCAATCAGTCTATAATAAAACTATAAAGTGGATGTAGGCTTCATTAGCAGCCAAACCACTATAAAAATATTCTTGTCTTCTTTCCCTTACTACTTGTTTCTGTATCTATTATCTATATTATTGCTCTATGAGAACAGGGCTGATGCTTTCACACTCAGACCAGGGTGTTGATCCATATTTTGGGTTAACAATTCCAATACGAGAATAGTGGAAAGTCGCGATAGCGATCGAAGTATGATCAAACATGAGATCGGTACAGTGGTTGGTCGCATGGTGACGTACGATAAGTGTGTACAATTGAAATAGGCACATGACGGCAAGGAATTAGTACCATATTCATGTAGATGTGCAAACACTTGATGATAAGTAAAACAGTACAAGATCGGGCATACATGTGGAAGAAAGTTAGATAAAATTCCATGATTCGACATGTTTTTATGCTTAAGAGATCCAATGGGGTCGACACAAGTGCATGGCGAGAGAGTCATGGAGGGAAGCCATAGTTTGATGTGTTTTTGTGCTTGAGAGGTCCATTGGGGTCAAAGTAAGTGCACGACAAGAGAGTCATGGAGTGGGTGACTAGATCCAAGTCGTAACTTGGTTTTGGGCAAGCCTTTGGGAGGGTATAAAGCAGCACTTAAGGGATACTTGTCCAGTAGTGGTAGGCTAAATATAGGTGCTAGGGTGTACTATAGTGATAGGGATTTTCATTGGTGTCATGAGAGTGATCTAGGTCTGTACAGGGGTTTTGGTGCAGTAGAGAGGTCATATACGGATGCTCAGTTCCATTCATGGACTCTCAAAGGGTAATAATGTATATAATTTCAAAGATCACATAGGGTGTAGTTTCTTCATGGGTATTTCATTCAATACGGAACAACGATGGATATTGATTATTTGGACTTATCGCGCAGGAGTGATACATGAGTATGTATAGTCGATTACTTGTACTTATAGTTACGCAGTAAGAATTGTTATATTATTATGATAGAGGGTGTTGGCACCATTTGACCTTAGGTGGTATCACTATCCCTGCACTATCTAACACGAGTATTATGACATCATTCTGGAGGTGCATAGGATTTTCTAGTATTAGTATTACTAGGATATGCTGACTTTTGGTTATAGGAGAAAAGCAAGTTGAGGTAAGATTCCCTGTCCTTTGGGATGGGTTTACTCTATTAATTTATATGCATTCAGGATTACCGCCGAGCCTCGAGTGGACCGGTATTGCCTTAGTACATTCCTATTTTATATATAGTTTCGGTATATAATATTTTGAGATAGTTCCCCTCACATCAGGCTTTATGTCTAACCTATGTTTTTGTCTTTGTCCGTTTATGTCATGACAACCTCGGGTGCTCGATTAAGTAGTCTGAAAGTCCGCTGCTTTTGGTGATATACTTACAGAACAGCTGCAGCATTTTGGAGGCTTGATGTCAGTATTTTGGATATGTATACTTGTTGTTGTCCTAGTACATGACAGGCATGTTATTTGTATATGAGACATGTTGTATCAAATATTATATACAAAACTCCATATGTATAGAGTTGATGTATTTTGACTTTCTATATTGATATTTATTTATTGGTTGGTTTTAGTAATGAAGTCTCTTATATATTGTTTATCCTATTCTGTTAATGTGTATTTAGTATATTATATGTTATCATCCCGATATCAGGTTATATTGATATGCCTTGTTAGGATGTTTAGTTTTAATTTCACCCTACGGGTTATCTTTTGCGGTATTCGGGAGTCAGACGTACGTTGTCATCCGACATTGATTTAGGGTATTAGAAAGTGCAAGTCATTACAATTGATATCAGAGCGCTACGTTCACACTCAAGGCTAAGTAGATTTTGAGTTAAGAAACCTGGTGGATATAGATATGCCGAGAGAGACTACTTGTATTTATTTTCTACTATATAATGTCGCATACATCATATATCTCCTCACTTTAATTTATTTTTATCGCAAGTTGTTAAGGTATCTTCATTTCAGGCTATCTGTATGAGTAGACGTGGTATACGAGCAGTTGCGGCTAGACAAGTAGTGATGCCCAATTGGTTCAAAGCCTATTTGGCTACCACACGGGATGTTCCATGGCCTACGGACATTCCAGCAGTCGTGGTAGGTGTTGGAGGTGGTGTAGCCCTTAGGGTACTAGTATTACTTGCTCTACTTGCTTTGGATTTTCTAAAGTTATGTCGGGATTTCCTTAGCCATAGAGGGAGACCATATCTAGGTTCTAGGACTATCGTTGAGATGCAGGCTTGGATATGTACATGTGACAGAGCTTTTACCAATATAGTCTTAGAGGATGTTCTTATAAGGATGATTTCTTCCCAGCATCTTGTGGGGGAGGCTTTGGCTTGGTGGAACATACTAGTAGAGGAGGCTGATAAGCATGCCATGACTTGGATTGATTTCAGATGTTGCATTGAGCCTTAGTTTATTTCTAAGAATGAGATGGGCGTGCAGCTTGAGCATTTCATCCATTTGCAATAGGGTAGCTTATCGGTGGAGAGCATGTTAGCCAATTTAACCTTTTGTTAAAATTTAGAATTGAGATGGTTAATACTTAAGTAAACAAGGCAAACAAGTTTGCAAGGGTCCTAAGGCATCAAATGAAGAATAATTGCTTAGTCATATACCTACTAAGGCCAATTTTGACAGTCTAGTGGAGATGGCTCTTCTTTATGAGAGCACTAGTAAAGTACTGACAAAGGTAGCAAAAGTGGAAAGGAAACCAAATTTACAACCGAAGCGCAAAGGCCAAGATATAAGGAAAGGTCAAGCATATGCAAAAAAGAGACCTGATATGGTGTGGCACTCTTGTGGCATAATATGGCATTTTTCTATGGAATGCCATGCAGCTAAGATGAAGCCTAAGTGCTTCAATTGCGATCAACTTGGTCACTTGAAGAAGGATTATACTGCACTTTAGATAGGTGGGCAAGTGGTAATGACTTATGCCTTACAGACATCATCGGGTCCTAGCAGGCCTACTACTTAGGAGAAGGGAAAGAAGCTCATGTAGCGATGTATGCTTTATTTATAAGGTACTTGCTTACCTTCTTTATGATATTAGAAATTTTTATTCATATATTGCTAATAACTAGGTAGATAGGCTAGACTTACACCTTTTTTGTATGTAAAATTCTTTTGTAAAGTTTAACCTTGTATGGATAATCTTAGTTGATAAGCTAAGGTGTAGCGACCGAGAGTACTGCTATTCGAACATGTTGCATGGCCTTTTAAATTGAGTGATGTTGGTAAAGTGTGACTTGGACTTGGTATCCAAGTAGAATTTGGTGATTGCCCAGTAATGAGCAATGGCCGAGCAAATGAATTATACGTTTGTATGGAGTCATTCATGTTAGAGGTGTTTGACCTTGTGTTAGCAGAGCTTAGGTGATGGGATTAATCCCATGAGCTGTATTGGTTTTTTCTAGGCATAAGTCTATTCATGTACCAGTTTCCAATCCCTAGTTCGAGCACGAGGTTTATAGGTGGTTTGCACTAGTTAAGGGTGGGTTTTTCACTCGATTCTTAAACGTGGGAACTTGGGTAGGATTCTTGAGGTGACTTAGAGATTTTTGATGACTCTAGTTGTGCAAGTAAATTTCTGTAGTTGGACCAAGGAGTCGGATTAGAACTCGCATGAGAGAAATCAAGTGGCCGGACCTAGCTTAACAAAGAAACAATAGGAGAAAACAAAGGATTGAATTGGGCATCATATATTATTTTGAATGATCTTTACACTTGTGTAAATATATATATATATATAGTATAGTTAAGATAGCTTGTGATATTTAAGGAAGGGATTTCTTAACTACTTTTGTGATGAATTAGTAATCTTCTAAGTGGCGATATGATATTACCTAGGCAAGCATCTTAGTGTACTTAGTATACCATCCTTTCTATCATTGTGTGGTCGAGGTGAGTTTGACCCTGAGTGAGCCTAAGCATTAGTAGGATCTCATGTAATATTGATTTAATTTGTAAAGTTTTCTCCTTGAGAGAATGACTTTTATTCAAAAGAAGAGAAAAGTTGAGACTTATATTGCTGGGTTTATTTCAGAGTAGAGAGGATTGATGATCCAATATATTGTAAATTTTTCCTTTTCATAATGGGAGGTGTAATAGTCTTTCATGCATTGAGTTCATGAAAGGAGTTATAACACTTAGGCATTTTGTTCATTTTTGGATAGCAAATAGACTCATGAGAGATTACAGATTAAGATCACATTATGGCTATTGTTGGTTATCGTGCATGTTGGTATAGACTTATATTTATAGCATGATTGTGTTTGATTTAATTTGTGTGTTTGGTTGCTAGGATGCTAGTTGTTGTTACTTGTTTTGTGAATTTGGTTGCTTATATGCTAGTTGTAGTAACTTGATGTAGCATCTTCGGAGAGAGATGGCTATGACTATCTTAAATAGATCACATATCATCCATGCCTAATATAGAGGTCGAAGTAAGATCTATATGAATCTATTGCATTTTTATGTGACTTAGAATCTATGGTATATTTAGATACTGACTTAATTTGGTTTATTCTCCAATGATAGTCATGTATGGTTATGGTAGTATCGGTTATTATGCTAAAATTATACATGTTTAAGTTGTGAGTTTTTTATTGGGTTGGTAGATAATCAACTTTATATAGTACAAGTTAGGTAGTCGAGGCCAAAGGCATTGCTATTTAGATGCTTACTGGTTTGAATTTACATTTAAATGGTAATAAGCATTCTTAAAAGAAGTATGTATATCGGGAAATATGATATAATTTATTTTATCGCATGTTTCCTAGATGCCCGAGGCATTTTATCTTAGGAGTTCCATTAACGCTAACTGCATAAAGGGGAGTACTGATGAAATTTTCTGAGACTGATGCTCGGGAATTTTGGTCAGTTAAGTTGCTTTGTCGTATTCATAGGAATTATTGTGATGAAATTCTTTTAAGAAGGAGAGAAAGTAACAACCTATAATTTTAACAATTGGATAGTTAAATAATTATTTAAATATTAAATCATTAAATAACGGAACATCCAAGATACTTGACTTTTGAAGATGAATGAATTGGGAATCTAGACCCCTACCATCGAGCCCGCAATTCCATCAAGAGAAGAATGAGCATAAGCTCGGCTATGTTTGGAGTTGATTAGTTTTAGGAGTGAATAGTGATTTTGTTTGGATGAAATGAATTTTGGGGGCTAAGGCACATAAGACAGCCTATAAGTTGGCCAACTCTTTATTCATTTTTCATTCCATGATTCATTTCATCTCCTTTCCTATTTACTTCCTTAACCCCTCTTTAATCCTAACCCTAGATCCATTAACCAATGCTTAAATAAATTCCTATAAATCCCGATAAAATCACTACAATCCCTCTCATCTCATTCCTTATAAAATTCATCAATATATTTTCTTGAAGTGGAATTTGGAGCTTCATCTCAAATTTCAAGAGAGCTAGAAGTTGAGTTTTGGTGATTTAAAGCTTTTTTAGGTGAAGAGAAGATGATTGGGATGATTTTCTAACTATATTTACTTGTTATACTTCATATATTTATTTTTTATAATTATGAAGTTGTATAAAGTAATTTAGAGAATTCTATGCGATGATTTAGGCTTATGCTTATGTTGTAAACATGATTATTTCAACACATTATTTATTAAAGGACTTAATTACCACTTTTGGAAAATTTAGTAAACTTAGAATCATATTAGGAGTTAATTAAATAATGTTGTGTGATGTTTAGGTGTTTAATATATAATTAGTTAATAATAATTAAACCATTTGAATTGGTTTTAGAAAAGTTACTAAGTAACTATAATTTCTAATAGTTGTTTAATAAATAATATGTGATGATTTGAGCTTATGGTAGTAACCATGGTTATAATAGCATGTTAATTATTAAAGAGCATAATGATGGCTTATGAAGAAGTTAACAAGTTAATTAAGTGAGTTTTGAGCTCTTTATTATCAAAGTGATTAGAGGCTTAATGAGCTTAATTAGCATTTATAAATATTACTTAAGTGAAGAAATGATTTTATAAGTGAATGGAATATTTTATAAAAGAGTTATAAGATTTTATAAAAGGATTAAGAGGTACTTATTTGAATATACGTGTATGTATATGGGTAAGTATACATATACATGTAATTGAAGATATATAATAACCAGTTAGTTCATGAATTATGATTAGAATTCTCGTATATGGTTGTGTATATATAAGTTTATTTGTATGTGTGTGTATTGGTATATATATGTATATCTTTGTGTGTATGTGAATGTGAGTGTGTATGTATATATTAATATAGTTGTGTGTGTATGCACGTTTGCAAGCATTTCATGTACATAAAGTGACTATCGTGTGTGCTAAGGTGCCTACGAAGGTAACGGGTCGAGTAATCATGTTGATGAAGCTCGAAATATTATTAGTGAAGTATATGCATGTTTGCATATGATTGTGTGCATAAGTGTGCACAAGTAAGGGCATGGACACACGTGCAAGCATCATGTGGGTCAAGAAGGCCGGTTGAGTACGTTTTGGCGTGTGAGAGGATGCTAGGTCGAGCGAGTCACTCCGTGGAACTCTACACACAAAAGAGTGGGTTTAGTATCAAAATTGATTTTTGAATACATAAAGAACCACTTACAAAACATCAACCAATGGACTACGGAAGAGGACCGACGTGGTTAAGGCGGACTAAAGGAGCTTGGTAACTCATCGGGCACATCTATGGAGGATACAGAATGAGAAACGGTGATAGGCGTGGCATGAATGCTCACTGTTTAGGCTTACTGCCTAAGTACACCTACAACCGATTGACTAGTCATAATATGACAGTTCGACCGGTGGCTTCCTAGCATGGGCAGTTAGCCTAGGCGGGAGCGAATCTTAGCTTTTTCCCCTGGTTTCGGATGTGATCCGACGTGATGCTTTGGCATGACTTTGGGAGGGCTTTGGGCTACTTGGAAAAGTTGAATGCAAGGTGAAGCATGAGATTCGGATGTGAAAGTAAGAAAATTTTTATGTAATCAGTAACAATCTATAAGGTGTTCGGTCATGCAGTCGAGGGCGCGATTGAGGTGAGAGATGTAGGACGTGGAATATTGCTACATGGGAATAGTGGAAGATCGAGATAGCGATTAAAGAATGATCAAACATAAGATCGATACGGTGGTCGGTTACATAGTCATGTACGATAAATGTGTACGATTGAAAGGAGTACATGGCGACAAGGAATCAGTACCAGATATGCTAACACATGACGATAAGTGATCGATACGAGATCGGACTAATATGTGGACTGACAATTAGATTAGGTTCCATGGTTCGACTCATTGTAGTGCATGAGTGATCTATTGGGTCGACATAAATGCATGGCGAGACAGTCATGGAGGGATGCCATGGTTCGACGTGATGTTGTGCTTGGAGGTCCAATGTGACGACCGCCCTGCACCTCTGCTTTCTAATATATGTGTAGACTGTGCTATAGAGGTACCCGGCCGATGCATGATGATATCAAAGGTATAAAATAACAAAAATCCAAACACAGAACCTATAGAACATCTTGCAGTGCATAGGCAAAATATTATAAGCAAATAGAAGTAAAACACGAAAACAGTAATATAATCAAATGAACCATAAATATGAACATCAAAGTGCAATAGGTTCACAGATTATACAAAACTAAAAATAAAAGAATTTATACATCCTAAATCTACAAAATAAGCTCTATAACTGTCTCTTAAAAATACAAGTACTAATATAGCTCCATATTATCGCACATCGGAATATAAGCGATAGTAAGCTTGAAAGTACAGATATATAAAAGCGTAGCCTCTTGCTCGTACTCTGTGCAGCTCCATGCACTATCCAAACATGTTATCCCTAATCAATCATTTAAGAGTACCCGAGATAATAAGAAGCAAAGCATAAAACCTCGGGTCGGATAACAGTCTGGTGTGAGCGGTATATCATTTCAAAATACTATAAAAATTGTATATGGTAATAAGGGCATATGGTATGTAGAATCATATCTGACATGTCCCTACATCTAATGAGTTAATCGATGTATGCTAATCTACTATCATCATTATACGAGTGTACTAAAATCAAAGTATGATTTCTAGTATCAAGGTATACGATCGAAAATACCTACACCGCATGACACCTTATACACTTTTAAATACATATTTTAGGTTGAAAGAAAGGGGTCAATAAGGAGAACGGATTTGGATATAGAGATTTGGAAGCTAAGAGGTGAGTGGAAAATTCTATTTTTTACATAATATTAGCTGAAAATCTGTTTCTTTTATGCATATATATAAGTTATGGAATTGTAGGCTTAAATAGATAAACCGAACTTGAAATTTTTGCCTACATATTTAGTGAATTGTTTAACATTGATCGAATGAAATATACACCCTAGATCTGAAATTTAGGGAATAGTTCCTAATATTTAAGAAGTAAGTTAACGATAAAATTAGAGATGTTTTTAATTAGTTTTAGTTTTTAAGTTATTTATTTTAATTCATTGGAATGTAGAATGTTTCAATGTGAATCTCCTAAAAATTTTCCAACCTCACAGATATGAAAAGTGCGTCTTTTGAAATAGCAAGGAATATGCTCAAAGGAAAGAGATGTGCAAAGTAAGGAAAGTGCGTCGTTTGTAATCCCAAACACCACACAATTCCACTTTTTAGATTATTTATGGAAAATTATAGTGGTAACATTTCCTTCCTGGAGAAGATACAGTTCCAATGCATTAAAATATAAAAATAATTTTTTCGTAGGATTTACGCATAAGTGTAAATTCAGAAATCCCTAAATGTAGTAACTGAAATGCTATGAATAGAAATAATAAAAAATTTCATTTATTAATTACATATATATATATATATGTTAAGTTATATATTAGGAAATAAGTAATAAGCATTAAAATACAAAAAAGGTAATGAATTAAAGAATTAGGGAAGTTGCGGTGGTCAAGTAAATATGGGTATTAATTGTAAAGAAGTGTAAATGACACAAAATAACATTAATGAATTAATAAGTTAAAGATAGTAAATTTATAAAATAAATGGGAAGTTCATAGCAAGTAAATAATTAGATACTAATAAATGAACTTAGGAGGCGTAATAAGTCCCATTTGGAATTATATGGCCTCAACAATACGTTTACGACGGTTGCGAATTATTGGGTTTAGCCCAATGTTATCCAACCTTTTGACCAAGCCATATTCGGATAGATTGGATGATTTGAACTTCAAGTTATCCAGGCAAGAAGCCCAGGAGTCTAGAAACCAAGCACAGGCAAAGTCGCAAGACCAATACCAAAAGCACTCAAACCAAGACAACAATGGGATCACCCAAAATAGGGATCGACACCGACCCCACATTATGGGTCGGTACCGAGTCCTATCTCCATCCCAGGTGGACCCCGTCTTCTATCTGTGAACTTTTATCAATGCCAAAAGCCTAATTCCAATGTCGATTTATTGATTCAATGCAATTCTCCATCGATCTCCACAAACATTTGAAGCTGTAACTCTATTCTTTCACAACTCCATCATTTGGACCTAGAAGCAAGCTCATATTGGTGCAAACAACTATGGAATCATGAAGCTAACAACAAGACGACTCAAGATGAAGACTTGAAGACAAGCAATATGGCCATCTTAGGGATCGGTACCGACCCTTGATCGGTAACGATCTCTGTCTATGAATCTGTACCGACCCCTACCTATGGAATGGTACCGACCCCTACTTCCTGATGATGTGGCACCTACTTTTGTGGGAGAATTGGTCTAATTCATGGATAACGCCTTGGAGATATTTTGTGCGAGATATTGGGCTCTCTACCTCCATAAATAGAAGGGTAGGGTTCATTTTTTGGGATCTTTTGGCTCCAGTTCTTCCCTACTCTATATTCTTGTAATTCTGAGAATCTAAGTATCAGAGTTGTACTGACTACTAAAAACTTCTGCCTCCAAGTCGGATATAAGTAATAAAATCTTAAAGTGGACATAGGCCTTGCTTTACCAAACCACTATAAACGATTGTGTCTTGTTTATTTTTTATTTTCATTTACATTTCTTCATATTTTTTCTCTACATAAACTTCTGGGTGTTTGTGTCATTTGGGGTTCAAACATTTTGGTGGTTTCACTGAGAAACTTGATTCTAAAACTATTTGGATCCACCATCTATGATTGGATTTACCATATCCCAGAGATAGATCCAATTTTTCTACCTTTTAATTCTACAACTCGAATTTGCAAAGATACACTAGAAGCTTTCTGTCATGGCCCCATCAAGAAGAGATCATTCTACCAATTCCAAAGCTACTACTGAAGTAATGAATCAGAATCCTCAACAAGGAGATGGAGTTGTCCAACCTTCTCAAACGGAGATCCAGACTATAACAGATATCATGAAAAGAATGGAGATGGATATGATAATGAAGCAAATGGAAGATAGAATCCAGGCTAGTCAAAACAAAATGAATCAGACGATGCAACAAAGCTTGAGACTGTTGAATGAGCTAAATCAAAATAGCTGTAGAAGGAGTAGAAAGGATTCTAATTCTTCGTCTGAACATTCCTTATCATCCGAGCAAAGACGGAGGGACAGGAAGTAGAAAAGGACTCAGAACGCCGCTGAAATATCTCACCAAGGAAGAGGACGAGCCCCTGGCTCGAGTTTGGGGATCAGTACCGACCCCTCCAATGGTGGGAACAGGGCCCATCCTCTGGAACGTGGTGTGGACTTGGCTTCAGGATGCGCTACCGATGGTCAGAATCTAGAGAATCATGCTACTACTAATGATATTGCTCACGCCAATCAAACAGGAGGGACTGCTTTTAGAATGGATTTCCCGAAGGTTCGAGAACCTAGGTATCAAGAGCAAAACCGAGAGCAATCGCTGGGCCATACACTCAGAGTGGAGCCCGATTATCGCCGTTTAGTCGAACCTATTGACCCAGACTACCTAGAGGATATGGTCAGGAGATGTGTTATCAAAAATCATTTCAGAAGTAACGGTGAATGGGGTACCTCTCCCAGTCGGAATCCATTTACAGAGAACATTCTATATGGGAGATACCCCTGGAGATTTGCAATGCCATTGTATGGAGGAACAACGAACCCTAGGAAGCACTTGATAAGATATGAATGGCATATGAATTCAGTCAGAGCTTCCGATGCCGTGAAATGCCTTTGTTTCCCAATTTTCTTATGAGGAATAGCTACGATGCGGTTCAATCGACTTTCGTCGTGGTCCATATCGTCTTTCGTTGAGTAATCAAAGAAGTTTGTGGAACAATTTCGTTTACATACTGCATGTCTAAAGCATGTGATGACTTTATCGAACCTCTTCCAAGCTGAGGGAGAGTCATTGAAGGATTTCTTAGATCGATTCCATACAACCGTGATAGTAGTTACAGATCCTAAGGATGATATAGTGCTAATGGCATTGATTAAGGGGATTCACCCCGATACGAAGTTCGGGGAATCGTTGGAAACGAAGCCCCCATCAACAATGGATACTTTCTATAGAAAGGCTAATGAATACTTATGCTTAGAGGAAGCTTAAAGACTTCCATGGAGGAATGGTGTTGGAAATTCAAATAAAGTAATACAAAGCAACGTTGCCATAAAGCAATATGGAGAAAGCTCTAGGAGTGTAGATGTGAATTTTGGTAATCAAAACAAATTTGAAAACAAAACGATAACGGGGCTAAGAAGAAGAAGCCAGATAACAGGAATCGTATTAGGACTCCTAAGTATGATAGCTATACTGAACTGAACAACTTGATATAAAACATCTATCTGGCAACTCAAAACATTGAGCAGTGTAGAAAGCTGGCTCCAAGAGAGTCGACTGAGAAGGAAAGAAAGTCAGGAAAGTTTGGCAGATTCCATGTAACTCACGGTCACAATACCAATGAGTGTAGACACTTGCGGGATATGGCTGAAGAGCTGATCTGTAAGAAAAAGCTACAGCAGTATGTGAAAGCCCCATAGGATGGTGGGCAAGGAAACTCTAACGCCCCTGGGTTGTCTTCCCAACGAGGGCAAGCTAAGCCTAGAGCTGATGCATTTAGGTGACCCAAAAAATGACTGGTGATTAATACTATCATCGGTGGTCCATACCCTGCTGATAAAGTCTAACGGAGATGGACATATATGTTGGTGTTATTAAAAATGCGAGAGTGAAAGTTGCTATGTTGTTGAGAATGGGGATCTGGCAGAACAATGTAGAACGATGACTGACGATATTGTCTTTCGAAATAGAGATGCCAATAGAGTAGAAGCTCCAACGATTGACCCACTCGTGAACACATCCACGATTGGTCCTGGTATTGTTCGAAAGGTGCTGGTTGATTATAATAGTTCAGTTAATATCTTTTTCAAGAGAGCTTATGATCAAATGATCCTAGAAGAGAAGGAATTGAAACCTTGTAAGTCTCGGATACAGTGGTTCAATGTGATGACTACTGAGCTGTAGGATTTTTTAAATTACCAGTGTATTCGGCGATTGCGATCACAAGCAAGTGCGGTTCGTGCCTTTTTTGGTGTTGGACATTTATTCTACCTATAATGCTTTTCTAGGCCGATCGACCTTGGCTGAATTCAGAGCGGCAATCGCTCCTTGGTGCTTAACTATGAAGTTCCCAACAGAGATTGGAGTAGGGACCGTGCAAGGAGATCAAGTGACTGGCCGCGAATTCTATGTCGTAGAGCTGAAAGAGACAAGGTGAAGGGGGAAAGGAAAAAGCGTGGAGGGGACCCTCTGCATAAAAGCTTTGGATGCATAACAACTACAGACCGAGCCCCGATTCGGGCAACCTAATTGGTCCCACGATGATATGGACCACAAAAAGGGCCAGAAGGTAAATGAGAAGCTCTACCAAGTTGACAATTGTTGTTCCAGCTTGCCAGGATGATCCAAATCGAGTCCTAAAGGTTGGATCCCAGCTTGGCGCAAGAGAGACGAAGGAGTTGGTTGGTTCTCTCCAATAAACTTGGACGTGTTTTCTTGGACACACTCGGACATATGCAGGATCTTACCGAAGATAGCGAGTCACCCATTAAATATAAATACCAAATGCGTTCCTGTGAAACAGAAACACCATAGCCTGGGTCTGGAGAGATTCGCTGCACTCAAAGAAGAGGTGTATAAGCTGAAAGACAACGGCTTCATCCACGATGCCTTATACCCGAATTGGGTATCTAATCCTGTCTTGGTGAGAAAAGCTAATGGGAAGTGGAGGACATGCATCAATTATTCAGACTTGAATAAGGCATGCCCAAAAGATAGTTTCTCGCTCCTGAGGAATGATCAGTAGGTGGGCTCAACCGTTGGACACGAGCTATGTTCATTTATGGACGCGTACTCCGATACAATCAAATCCTGATGCACATCCTAGATCAAGAACATACCAGCTTCATTACCGACCTCGGACTATATTGCTATCTGGTCATGCCCTTTAGACTAAGGAATGTAGGAGCAACTTACTAGAGGCTTGTGAACTAGATGTTCAAAGACCAGATCAGACGCTCGATGAAAGTCTATGTGGATGACATGCTTGTGAAGTCATGAAGTTAAAGACACCACGTTGATGATTTGGCATCCTCCAAAAATACAAGATAAAGCTCAATCCCTTGATATGCTCTTTTACCATTGCATCAGGGAAATTCTTGGGCTTCATTGTGAAATCCCGCGGGATTGAAGCCATTCCAAAGAAGATCGAGGCACTGAGAAAAATCGAGGCACAGAGAGAAATAGAAGCCCCGAAGTCAATCAAGGAGGTCCAAAGCTTAAATGGGAAGGTCGCCGCCCTGAGTCGGTCCATTTCTAGAACCATAGATAATTGCATCCCTTTCTTTGAGGTTATTAAGAAGGGAAAGGGGAACTTCAAATGGAATCACGAGTGTAAAGATGCATTCTATGCTCTGGTGGATCACTTGGAGAGCCCCAACCTTTCGAAGATGGTAGATGACGAGGACTTGTTTATGTACTTGGCGGTGTCGGTGCATGCTTTTAGCGCCGCACTTGTACGTGAGGAATCTTGCATCAAACAACCGGTCTATTATGTCAGTAAGCGGTTGACGGGCGCAGAACGAAACTACCCGATGCTGGAAAAGCTCGCATACTGCCTTTTGATCACTTCGAGAAAGCTCCATTCTCATTTTTAGGCTCATCTGATCAAAGTTCTTACTGACCAACCTTTGCGACAAGTCTTGCGTGGACCTGAGACTTCCGGAAGGCTGTTTAAATGGAACATTGAGTTGAGTCAATACGACATCACTTATCACCCTCGGAGAGCGATCTCAGGTTAGGCTTTGGTGGACTTCATAGCTGAATTCACTACACGAGATTATCCTTCGGAGAGCAGTGGTCAGAAAGATACTTGATGGAAGATGTACATGGATGGTGCATCCAACAAACGGTGTTCCGATGCAGGAGTTGTACTTGTTACTCCCAAAGAAAACCCAATATGCTATGCCTTGAAACTCGACTTCCCATAGACGAATAAAAAGGCTAAGTATGAGCTCTTGATTGTAGGACTCAAATTCGCCAAAGAACTGGGAATAAAGCCTTTTCACATTTTTGCGACCCCCAGCTGGTGGTTTTCCAGGTTTGAAAAGAGTTTCAAGCAAAAGAGGTGAGACTGGCTTCTTATCTGAACCGAGTACTCAAGCTGCTTGCTGACATTGAATATTATACAATCACTCATATTCCTAAAGAGGAGGATGAGAAGGCCAATTTACTAGCTAAACTGGCCACTTACGGAGATGCGCAACTCATGGGCTTGATTCCGGTGGAAGTACTATCAACTCCAAGCATCGACTGGATGGATGTCAATTGGATCTTGGAAGTTGAATCGGAGACTCATGGATGACTCCAATAAGAGATTATTTGCAGAAAGGAATCCTTCCAGAGAGAAGGAATGAAAGACAAAACTCCTTCGCCGAGTTTCGATATATATCATGTAGGAAGGAGTGCTTTACATGAAGTGTTTCTCTGTCCCTATGCTTCGGTGTGCCGCCCATGGCAAGGCCAAGCGAGTTCTGAAAGAAGTCCATAAAGAGGCCATTAGCGACCACACTGGGGGGTAAACCCTAGCGAAGAAGATCCTCCACTATGGATACTTCTGGCCAACAACCAACTGTGGCGCAGCTGATTACACCCGAAAGTGTGACAAGTACTAGAGATTTGCTAAAATACCAAGAGCCCCCGCCAATGGAGATCACCCAAATGGTCGGTCCTTGGACGTTTGTAGTTTGGGGAATTGATATTATCGGTGTGTTACCAATATCTAAAGGTGGTGTGAAATACGCCATCGTTGCAGTTGACTACTTCACCAAATAGGCTGAGGCAGAGCTATTGTCCACGATCACCACAAAGAAAGTAATCAACTTTGTTGTTTGGAATATCATCTGTCATTTGGGGTTCCATAGGAAATCGTCACCGATAACCTGATCTAATTCGATAGTACCAAATTCAAAGACTTCTACTGTCGGCATCGCATAGAGAAGAGCTGCAGTGGCGCATCCTCAAGCGAATGGACAGGTTGAAGCTATGAATAAAATTATCTAGTCTATTCTTAAGAAGCGGGTGGAAAAGGCCAAGGACAAGTGGATTGATGTACTTCCATTAGTGTTGTGGCCTTGTCGAATAACTCAAAAGTCAACGACTGGCCATTCTCCATTCGTGCTATCCTACAGATCAGAGGCTATGATTCGAGTTGAACTAGAGGTGCCTTCTCATCGAGTGATTCACTACAATCCACGAACTAATGAGTAACTTCTACTAGAGTCTCTTGATATGATCGATGAGAAGTGCGACATAGCTGAGTTGAGTGCAGTTGCACATTGACACCAAGTCGCACGATATTACAATACTAAGGTCAATAATCGGACCTTCGAAGTTGGCGGCCTAGTCCTCAAACGAATCTTCCCTGGCCCTGGATACTTGGGCCCGACCTGGAAAGGTACGTACGCAATAGAGCAGAAGCTTGGAGATGGAACTTTCAGGCTTGCAATGATAAATGGGGTTTCGCTCCCGAGGGCATCGAATAGCGAGCACTTACAACGCTTTTTCACTTAGAAATAAATTCGTAAATAACTGGCCAGAGCCATGTAATAAGGAAGATTCTATCATTTCCCATATAGAGTAAAACGGCTTTTCAAAACCAAGACTCTGTCTTTCCATTACTTAAGAGTTGTGACTTGACCGACTCAAATGAATCTGCATGTGAATAATGCAGGTTTGCTGGTACCCGGAGTTAGGTATCGACCAAAACTTCTATGGTTCATGATCGAACTCTAAAAGTTCTTTTCGATATCCAGAGATAGATACCAACTAACTCTTGTCCTCGGATTGGGGGTAGGAGTATAAACTCAAAACGAACATGATACGACCATTCACTCGCTTAAATCTTGTCCTCGGACTGGGAGTGGGAGTATAAACTAAAGTGGACATGAAAAGACCGTCCAGCTATTAACACTTTGCCCGGAGTAGGTGAGACCAAAGATCCATGCCTAGCGTAAGGTAGGATCTTGCCTGTGAACTTTGAATCGACGCCAAGAGTTAGGCGCGATCAGAAGTGTACATCCAGGATGAGGGTGTGTGAACTATGATAAGTTAATTCAGATTAGTGCCCGGAGCTCGGCATAATTGGATATCGTGATCCTAGAAAGGGATACCCAAACCGCTGTTCTAAGTGATAACTCCAACTAGTGGTCGGAGTTTGACACTTCAACAACTACTTTACGTTCGAAAGAATGATGAAAGGCCAGTAAATTACAGGATGGACTAAGGATTTTGTCCAACACTAATAACTCAAAGGAATAGATCACAACTACATTGAATGGAAAGCATATTTATAAAGTACTAGGACTAATCCAAACAAAGAGTTGACGAAACAAAAAACCTTTGTTATTCACATGAAATCTGGAAAGCTAAGTACAAGTGTTATTGGCACTAAAAGCAAAAAGAAAAAGCCGGGACCGAACCCGCACAAAGCCACCCAAAAATCAAAATAGGTTGCAGCTATTATTAAAAAGTAAGTCTATCTACACCAAAAAAACCGCTGCTCACTTCTTCGGTTTTGTTCTCCTTTATTTCTTCTTAGAGCCGAAAGATACATCGCTCGAACTTTCACCTCATATTTTTCCTCCTTTTCCCCCACATCCATGGCCTTTGGATGGGGTGCTCTGCGATGATCCAGACTGCACGCTTTGAGAACTCCCAGGCAGAGGAACAGAGGCTGGAATGCTTTGTGAGGATCCCATGGGTATGCTTTGAGCGCTCCTGGGCAGAGGAATGTGGACTGGAACAAAGATAGTATGCCCGAGCAAGGCAATGGATAGAGGAGGAGGGTGACTTCCATTTTCTCCTGCTTGACCTCTATGGCTAGGAGGATGTCTTTCCCAAGTTCCTGCTCAAGCTCGTGCATGGTGGGACTCGATAATGGCTTGGAGATCCTAGTAATAACAACATCTTCGTCAATCTGAGTTTCCTGAGTCCCACCAGCTCCTTCATCCAACAAAGCATTGATCATCGGCTCGTCAAGGCCCAGGAGTATCTTCAACCGGGATGGTTGGAATTGTTGTTGAAGTGGTAACAGTAATCGATTCTGTTACAGGCACTTATAGTCTTGGCTGAGAGTCCTCGTTGAGAAGCGAAACAATGTGAGGCTGACCTGAGGCTTGAGAAACAAAGAGAGGGAGAGATTAGCTATGTTAATCGGCGACACATCAACTTTTTGGAATACAGGAGAACTTAATGAGATACCTTCTTTGCTTTGGAGTTTTATGCAGGCCGGAGTGCTGTCGAAGTTCCCATCAAGAATCAAAGAGAAAATGGTGGCATGCAGATCTTAGGCTTCTCGGGATCATACCTAGGTATCGAAGCAGCTTGGGACCCAAGCGTTTGGCTGGCACTAGCGTCATGCGGTGTTGATCCGGAGCCTTTACCCAAGTCTTTATGTGCAGTCGACGCAAGCTCTAGATGAAGGATAAGTTGGCCATTCTTTAGAATCTTGGGCTCATCTCCTACCATGACTTCTTTCTCTAGCTTCCAAATCCACCTCGCCACCTTCGAGGAAAGTTTTCTCTTTTCAATGATCCACTCCAGGCGAGGGCAAGGATTCTAGGATAACCATCTTTAAACCACTCTAAGTTTCAGAATTTAAGCACATTGGCGTTGTACTAGTTTAACAGTGGTTTAAACCTTTCCATCACATGCTCTTCTTCCCACTGTTCCGCGGCCTCAACTTCTCTTTTGACAAGTGCCTCAACATCTTTAGCATGCTCAAGTGCTTTGTCTCTTTCCTCTCTAACATGGAGCAACTAATCACAATAATTCTGAACTTGTTGGAGCTTCCTCTTTCTCTTTTGTTTCATGCTCAAGCTTGGATTTTGGCTCAACCGCATTTCTGTTTGTGGGATCTCTCTTGATTACCTGATCATGATTTCGATGGAATGATTTCTACATCTCATCTCCTCCTCGAGTGCCTTGGTGGCTTCCTCGGCTTTCTTCTCGCCTTAGGCTTGGGATGTTCTCAATTTCTCGACCTCAGCATCGAGATTAGCGATGATTCGATTATTATTAGCTTCGATGAGTTTCTGATGGTCAATCTCTAGATGCCTATCCCTAGAGACTTTAGAAATTTTCTCAGCTACCTTCGTCTATTCATTATACTAGTTGTGACTGTCGATCACGCAATCGACGGTCATCTTTTGGATATTGGCCAGGATTCTCTTCAAATTAGGCACAAACATAAGACCATCGAAGCAAACGTTTGGAAATTCTTTCTTTAGTTTGGCCATTCGAGCATTGGCCATAAGCTATTCCTCCAAAGAGACCGGTGGACAATAGCAGTTTGTTTGCCAGGCTTGTACTAGGAAGTTTCAAAGCCACTCTTGTGAAGCCTGCGGTCGGTGGATCGATTGGACTGAGATGGCACCGGAAGTTGTACTGGGATAGAAGCTGGAGGTGGAGCATGAGAAGTGTCACCAGATGGGGTGTCATCACGATGATCCGGTTGCCTGTCTAGACCTCTTGGAGGAGTTGATCTGGACCTAGGGTGACATTTGGAAGCAGAGTCATGTGATAAGCGATCTCTATCATGACTGCTTCTATCTCGGTCATCTCTATCTCGGCTAGAACGATAGTCTGACTCATAATCACGATCACTTCCCTGACCATATGAACCCGACCAAGGCCTTTGTGCTTGGGATGCCTTCTCCTCTAGAGATCGATATATGTATTTCTTTTTCTCCATGGATTTTGCAAAGAAAATAAGAACAAGTTAAACCTAACAAGCAAGGACACAGGTCAAGTGTTAGTGTTATGAAGTGCACAAATGTGTGTGAGTGTCCTAGTGTCCTTCCGACGAAGCGTGAGCTGGAGCTTTACCCATGGGAGTAACCTCTTCGATACTGGTAGGGATGAAGTCCCTATCAATGTGAGTGAGGGAGTTGATACCCTATTGATATTACCGACGTCGAAATAGCCAAACTTGATAGGAATTGGCCCTAAGATGGCAAATGTGTCTGTTAAAGGAGGAGAAGGGGTTTTTTCCACATTTGTGACTAACAGAGGCTAGGTAGAAGTCTGCGCCTTAGTGAATTTCACGATCACCCCCTTCTTCAGAGCAGGTGGTTGATCGTCCCTAGACTGTTCAGGCTGAGACTCATGACCCGCATCAATGTTACCTTAGCTAGTCTCACCACTTTCACCAATAATTTCACCTTCCTCGGTGTCCTTCAGTACTTGTTCAATATTTTCTTCAACTTCGGCCCCGGGACTTGGACTTGGACTTGGGGGAAAATCTAGATCGGCCTGACCTCCAATGAGTAGGTTGTTATCATCATCGTCGTCGCCATCATCATTGAACGCTATTTGGACGATGCCAGTGCTGCGGCCCTCTTCTAACAAACTGTAGGAAAGAAGATTTTCATCTGACAACAGAGTTCTGATATCTCTATCTACTGCCGGAACTGCCATAAGAGTGTTAACAGCATCTGAAAGCGCCAAGCTATTGGTCTCGCCTAAACATTTGGATAGTAAACCAAGGATATAAGTTAATTCTACACACTGTAAGACAAAATTCGCATAAAGAATTTAAAATGGAACTTACGTTCAAATATCCATCTCCGTGCGAATCCAAGTAGGTAGCGGACATAGAACCATTCACTCTTAAAGTAGCTTAAGTTGTTCCATGCCCCAATAACTACTCTGCAACTCCTGATTGGTTCCAAGTAAATCAAAGATGGACTCTCTTTCCGGATCTTGAGGCTATAAATATACCGGATCTCCTCATCGTTGGGAATTCGGTTCAAATGCTCAGAGAAAACCATGTATATGCTAAGGAGGAAAGCATAACTGTTCGGATGTAGCCGTGTCGGAGCCAATCGCATGAAGTTGAGAACTTGTCGCATAAACTGATTAAACGGTGGGAAGCAACCCACTATGCACATGTATCTATTGCATGCAATATACCCTTCTGGAGGGTTATGTGGTATTTGGTGATGGAAGGAGCTAAAACATCTTCAAACGGGATCCCATGCTTATCACATATCCTCCGAAGAGATCCTTCATTAATTTTAGAGGGGAAAGAATCAGTGGGATCTTCTAATATCACGGCATCCTCAAGAGTGTCGGGTACTAGATCTATTTTTGGCCCACCTACCAGCCCTACCGGATTTTCAGGAACTCGTTGTTCGACTTTAAGATTCTCTAGATTTTTCTATTTAACTTGTGGAATCTCTTGTGGTTGTTCCTACTGAGCTGGAGTTTTCTATGCATGCTAAACTGGAGTTTACTGGGCATGTGGAGTTATAGTCGAACTTGATTCGGCATCGGATTAAATACATTTGGAAGTTGATGTACCTGTGGCTTGAGCAGCAAGACGTTTGGAACGTCTCTGAACCATTTCTATATAAAAAATCGATAGGCATTCAATGTTAGATTAATTATAATTTGTGCCTCCGTGCTAATGTGGATCCTAGTGCGGTATCGTGCAATGTTGTGTAGTTCAATTTTTTGGTATTATTTAACAATTCATTTAAAATTCTGGATATCACTCGACGTGAACATATCGCTGACCGTCTCGACAAGTTTTACATCACTAGGCATGCTTTGGGAAGGGTTCAAGTCCAAGGAGAGATCTCAAGTTCACAAGTTATGAGTGTCATGTAAATAAAAGAAATATAGAAATTTTCCTAAGTGTCGGAGTTGCATAACTCCAAAACAAAGGAAATTCCAATCTCCTTCTTCCACCCTCACCACTTCCCTAGCCACGGCCAACCATGTTCATGACCATCCACATGCATTCGCCCACATTCCCATGTCCATGCTCAAGTCCTCTACCCACCTGCAAATCAAGGCAAGGTTTAGAATCGGTCACGAAATCAAAGTTAGGGCTTAGTTCCGTAGGAGATGGGTCGATGGAAGAACCAAATGGATCTGAAGGGTGGTTGGAGATCAATAATAGAGGCGGCAACTTCAGGTGATAGGCAGCGATGCTCTATGGTCCAAGTAGTGGCGAGGTTCAATCTGGAAATGAAAAGTTTTAATGGAAGAAGTAGAGTTTACAACTTCTAGGAAAGAGCAAGTGAGGAGTTGGAGTGGATAGAAATGGGTTATATGCCCATGTTGGACCCAAAGTCTAGGGGATACGACTTGGAAAAATTCTCCAAGTCCAAAGTCGGTACCGAACCCTATGTATGGTATATGCATATGTATGTGGACGTGTATGCACAAATGATGGAGCGTGTGTGTGTGTGTGTGTGCATACCCAATACTCGATGGCCAGAGTCAAAGGGATATTGAATTTAAACCTGAATAGTCCATAGATGGAATCAGTTAGAAATCGTCAGGCTTGGAATAACATATCAGGAGGCCATATTCCAAATTTACAATACCTAATGCTGGTTGAGCGTCGCGATGGAGCGCTATGGACATAACTATTCACGGAATCGGTTCACAAAAAGGATAACAACCATTCAAAACACAGAGTGGAGTCCTTTGCAGCAACTCCAAATTGTCTCGATTCAAAGCACATCACAATCGAAATAAGATGTACTCTAGGGGGCAAGTGTTATCCTGCCTTTTGACCAGGCCATATTCGAATAGATTGGTTGAGCTGAACTTCGAGTTATCCAGGCAGGAAGCGCAGAGCAATATCCCAGGGGTCTAGAAACCAAGCACAGATAAAGTCGCAAGACAAATACCAAAATCACTCAAACCAAGTCAATAATGGGATCACCTAAAATAGGAGTCGGTACTGACTCCACCCTATGGGACGGTACCGAGTCCTACTCTACCTCAAGTGGACCCCATCTTCCACCTCTGACCATTGCTCGATGCCAAAAGCCTATTTTCAATGTCGATTTGTTGATTTAATGCAGTTCTCCATCAATCTCCGTGAACACTTGAAGCTGCAACTCTGTTCTTTCACAACTCCATCATTTGGACCCAGAAGCAAGCTAATATTGGTAAAACAACTATGGAATCACGAAGCTAACAACAACATGACTCAAGATGAAGCCTTGAAGACAACAAACATGGCCATCTTAGGGATCAATACCGACCCTTACCTATGGATCGGTACCAACCCCTACTTCTTGGTGATATGGCACTACTTTTGTGGGAAATTTGGTCTAAATCATGGATAACGATTTGGAGATATTTTGTGCGAGATATTAGGCTCTCTACCTCTATAAATAGAAGGGTAGGGTTCATTTTTGGGATCTTTTGGCTCTAGTTCTTCCCTACTCTATATTCTTGTAATTCCGAGAATCTAAATTTCGAAGTTGTACGGACCCCTAAGAACTTCTGCCCCTAAGTCAGATATAAGTAATAAAATCTTAAACTCGACGTATGTCTTACTTTGCCGAACAACTATAAATGATTGTGTCTTGTTTATTTCTCATTTTCATTTACCTTTCTTCATATTTAATTCTTTACATAAACTTCTAGGTGTTTATGTCATTTTGGTTCAAACATTTTAGTGCTTTCACCAAGAAACTTGATTCTCAGGTTATTTGGATCCATCATCTAGTATTAGATTTTCCATATCCAAGAGATAGATCAGATTTTTCTACATTTTAATTCTACAACTCAGATTTGCAAAGATACACTAGAAGTTTCTTCCATGGCCCTATCAAGAAGAGACTGTTCTACCAATTCTAGAGCTACTACTAAAGCTGAGAATCAAAATCCTCAGCAAGGAAATGGAGTTGTCCAACCTACTCAAATGGAGATCTAGACTCCAACTGGCGTTGTGACCAAAATGGAGATGGATATGATGATGAAGAAAATGGAAGATAGATTCCAGGCTAGTTAGAACGAGATAAATTAGACGATGCAACAAAGCTTGAGACTGTTAGATGAGCTAACTCAAAATAGCCGCAGAAGGAGTAGAAGGGATTCTAGTTCTTCATCTGAATGTTCTTCAACATCTGAGCAAAGACGGAGGGACAAAATGCAGAAGAGGACTCAGAATGCCGCTAAAACATCTCACTAAGGAAGAGGACGAGCCCGAGGCTCAAGTTTGGGGATCAGTACCGACCTAAGGTTAAGGGTCAATACTGACCCCTCCAATGGTGGGCCTAGGGACCGACTTCTAAAAGGAGGCGTGGACTTAGCTTCACGACGCGCTGATGATGGTCAGAATTTGGAGAATAATGCTACTACTGATATATTACTTACGTGAATCGAACAGGGGGTACTGTTGGACAAATGGATATCCTGGAGGTTGGAGAACCTAGGTATAGAGAGCCAAAACGAGAGTGTTTGTCAGGTCGAACACTCGGAGCAGAGTTCGATTACCTCCGTTCAGTCGAACCTGTTGATCCGGATACCTGGAAAATATGGCCAGGAGACCTTTTAGCAAAAATCTTTTCATGAGTAAAGATGAATGGAGTACCTCTCCCAGTCGAAATCCATTTACAGGGAACATTCTACATGGGAGATACCACCAGAGATTCGCAATGCCAACTATGTCGTTGTACGAAGGAACGATAGACCCTAGGCAGCACTTGATGGGATATGAATGGCATATGGATTTAGTCTGAGCTTTCGATGCCATGAAATGCCGTTGTTTTCCCCATTTTCTTAGAAGGAGTAGCTACGCACTCGACTTCCGTCGAGGTCCATATCGCCTTTCACTGAGTTATCAAAGAAGTTTGTAGAACAATTCTGTTTACATGCTGCACATCTAAAGCTTGTGATGTCTTTGTTGAACCAATTCCAAGCAGAGGGAGAGTCACTGAAGGATTTACTGAATCGATTCCAAACAGCCATGGCAGAAGTTACTGATCCCAAGGATGACATAGTGCTGATGGCATTGATTAAGGGGATTTTCCCCGATATGGAGTTCGGGGAATGGTTGAAAAGGAAGCCCCCACCAATGATGGATGATTTCTATAGAAAGGAAAATGAATACTTATGCTTGGAGGATGCAAAAAAATGTCCATGGAGGACTGGTGTTGGAAATTTGAATGAAATAATACAAAGCAACGTTGCTGTAAAGAAACCTGTAGGAAGCTCTGCAGTGTAGATGTGAATGTTGGTAATCAAAACATTAGTCGGAAATGAAATGATGATGGGGCTAAGAAGAAGAAGCCCGATAATAGGAATCGTATTAGGACTCCTAAGTACGATAGCTATGCTGAACTGAACAACTCAATAGAAAACATCTTCCTGGCAACTTAAAACACCGAGCAGTACAAAAAGCCGGCAAAAAGGGAGTCGATTGAGAAGGAAAGAAAATCAGGCAAGTTCTACAGATTCCATGAAACTCAAGGTCACAACACCAATGAGTGTAGACACTTGCGGGATTTGATTGAAGAGCTGATCCATAAGAAAAAGTTACAGCACTATGTGAAGGCCCCGTAGGATGGTGGGCAAGAAAACTCTAATGCCCCTAGGTCATCTTCCCAACGGGGCAAGCCAAGCCTGGAGCTGATGCATTCGGGCGGCTAGAAAAATGACTGGTGATTAATACTATCATCGGTGGGCCACACCTTGCTGGTAAAAGGATAGTGGAGATGGATAGATATGTTGGTCCTATTAAACATGTGGAGAGTGAAAGTTGTTATGCTGTTAAGGACGGAACTCCGGCAAAACAATGCAGAACAATGATTGACAATATTCTCTTCCAAAATAGAGATGTCGATGGAGTGAATGCTCCAACGATTGACCCACTCATGATCACTAGCGGGGGATGTATCCTTGTTTGTTGATTATAGCGATGCTTATATATATGTAGATATATACTTATATTTACACCTCGGTGTAGGTTGGACATATCGTATGCATATATGGGATCAAATGATTAAGCAATAACTAATAACATAGCTTGTAATGGAAACCAATCAACATAGACTAGTATTATGGATAAAGTATGTAATTTACCAGTCACCAAAACGTTGTTCTGACCCTCTTCTCGTTACAACTCACAAGATAGATTTAAAGGGACATGATACTGATACAAGGAGGGAACGATGAGTAGACAAATTCTCTTGTTCATGCTTTGCACTGAGAAGGGGCAATAGATATCCGAGGAATGTTACTAGTTTTAGGTATTAGCCTTAGTCAATATATTTATGTTTATTATACTTTGTTATTCTGCTGTGAGATCATATTGATAGATTTTTGATAAACTTGTCTATTACAGACAACCAATACCAACGATCCGTACCCTAATTGACTTGGGTTTTTCGATTTAGTCGAAAATCAGACCCATTAAGGTGCAGGTTGTTACAATTCTCCCTACTAGACTTAGCATATGACATTCCCATCCTTATATACGATTTCTGATTCTTTCTACTAAAGATTGAAAAGTCATCATTCCTTAAATTGACTTTAGACAACAGAATACTTAAGTATTTAATTGGTAGCAGACTTTTACTTTTGTTCGACACTTCACATATTTCTGATCTATTACTAACCCCCTCCCCTAAAGAAGTATTTGACTTGTTACTGTTCAGTTAATGACCCATTGCTAGATGAAGCTCCTTAAACACCTCATTATTATCCATGACACCTTTAATGTTTTCTTTTAGAAAAATAAGTATATCGTCAGCATAGACTAAGTGTTTTATCTTGGGGCCTATTTGCAAAACATTTCTAATTCTACCCTCTTCATCTTCTTCTCCATGGAAGCGAAAAAAATTCCATAACTACTGCAAATATGAGCAGGGAAAGAGGATCGCCTTGACGCAAACCATTCAAACTCCAAAAATAACCATACGAACTGCCTTAATAAGTGATCGAAAAAGAAGGTGATTCAATTAGCTCACGAATCAAGCTCATCCATTTATCGGTAAATCCTATATTTCTAAACATGTGAATTACAAATTCCCTATACAACAAGTCAGGAACTTTTTGAATGTCAACATTAATACACATGTTTCAGTTAGTTGCAATTCATGCATTGTCAAAATCCCATCTGATATATTCCTTTCTTGAATAAAAGTACATTGATTCTCTGATGTCAACTCATTCAGAATTGGTCTCATTCTATAGCCAAGTATCTATGCAATAATCTTCAGATGGAAATTGCAACAACAAATAGTTCGAAACTATTTGATGTATCTAGGAGATTTCACCTGAGGAATCAAACAAATGTCCATATGATTAATCTCCTTAATAATCTTATTTGACCGAAACACTTCTGAAATCATAGTCACTACCTCCTCTTTAATATCATTCCAATGTATTTTGTAGAACTTTGCATTAATGTCGTCTAGATCAGGTGGAGAACTATCCTTCACACTAAACACCGCCCCCCTTACCTCCTCTAAACCAATGTCATCGTTAAGGTAGTGCTTACCATATTTCGTGATGATGAACTTACATGTGACTGCTAGAAAATGAGTATGTTAAATGTTTTGATATATAAAGCCTAATAAAACCTAGTTGCATATTCTCCAAAATCATCTACATCTTTAAGGGTTTAACCATTTATTGTAATATCATTACCTCATACGTTTCATCTCCTTTTATTATACATATTAGCATAGAAGTATGCCGACGATTCGTCACCATTGATCAGTCATCCACATTTTTAAGTTTTTGCTATGTCTATGTATTAACAATTCAAAGAAGCATTCAAATCCAATTTAATTTTTGTAATTCCTTTATAGGCTCGTTTATGTTTCTCCTTCAGAATCTTCTGTAATTTACCGCATTTGTCTCTTAGGCACTCCACCTCTTTTCCCATGCATCTTCTCACCTTACTACAGTCTTTCAATGGTTCCTTCAGCCTCTTTTGCTTCTTCAACAAACAACAAAGAGATCTACCATTCACCATCATATTTTACCCATTAGAGAATAGAGATTGGCAATCATCATATTAATGCCAATAGTTTATATACCTGAAGGTTCCCACACCCTATCTTTCTTCATGTTCTAAACTTAGTAAATTTGGGAATGATCACTACTACTAGTTGGAAGGTACAAGATTTAATATATAGGAAAAACTTGCATCCATTAAATGTTTACCAACACTCTATCTATTTTTATAAGAATAATTTTTCCCAAACCCAACCACTAAGAAAATCTATACCCACTAAAATTTTCTCAGTTAGGCCATCTCTAACCAAATACTTGTCTATTTCTGTCATCTTACTAAATGGAACTTTGTTATCTCCTAACTTCTCACTTGCATGTCTAATATAGTTGAAATCACCTAAGAGCAGCCATAGATTAACAATATTGAACGCATCACATTCTATGTTATACCATAGCCTCTCCGTAGGATACTCAAAATTATGCACATACACAAAAGAACAACAAAGGCATTGTCCCCACGGATCTTTGAGTAGTAGATATATATGTTGATCGCTGATGCTTAACAAATTGAAATCCCTCAATTCGTTATCTATAAGAATAATGATTCAGCATTTATAATAGTACTCAACATTACTGATTAGTTCCCATTTATTCTCCCAGCTCCTCTTTCAACTTTAATCTCTTCCACCCATAATTTATTTTCCAATAAACCTACACAACTAGCTTTACATTTATTTATATGATTTAACATCTAATTTCCTTGAGGGTTTATGTAGCCCCCTCACATTCCACCAAAATATCTTATGTTTTTAGTTGGTTTACTTTTTCTCCTTAATTACATGCCCGTGTTAATTCTCCGCTTAGTTTCCACATATTTTTGTTCCTCCAACACCTCTCATTCAGGGTTTTCCCGACAAAAAGGTCAATCTTCACTGAATCCACTTTTTTTACACTTCTTGGCAAGGCCTTTTGGTTTATCCACTACATCAACATTATTTAGGTCTAGGATTTTAATATGATCATATTGGCTAATTGGGGCGCTCGATTTGCTTGCCTTTATTTGCTTCTGCATCAAATCCTCAAGCACTTGCATTTTTCAAATTTATGTTCATGATATCATAAATTTTAGAAATGCAAGGTAGAAGGAAAGAAAAAATTGACTTCAAGAGAAATTTTGAATCTAAGCCCAATAATGACCCCGAGCCGTCGGGGTAGTAGGTTTGGATGGTTGCTTAGGTGGCACCATGGCTCCTTTTTAGATGAAGAGGAATATGTTGAAGTTGTAATACAACATGTATCATCCAAGATGCCTGGAGGCGCCCTCTCCTCGACGCTCAAAACTGAGGGCACCATATTAGAAAATGAACTTACATCATGCTACATATTCTCAAACATAGTTCCTCCTTTATCCAGTGTAACATCCTTTAATTTTCAACCATTCGCATCCATACACGTCGGATTTGAATTGCTCAAAATATCAGATTGTTAATTTAAATTTGGCAAAACTCAGCATATACAGTAAATAAATAATCACAGAATAACAAACACAGAGTAATATAAAATAATGCAGTGGAAACAAAAGAATAGTAGTTCATGAAGCTACTATATATATAACAGAGTTAAGTAAGATACAACAGAGGTCTCGAATACATAGATATCTGAATACTATAGTCAAATACAAGATCTGAATACATCACTGGAATCAACTGAATAGCTGATAGCAGAATCGATACAGCTGGATCTCCAAGCGAAGCTCCAACTCCAAAGGTGAGTCTCAAATGTTGTATCACATAGTCTGACTCGAGCGTAATGCAAAAAACAAAACACTCGAGTCAGGATTAACATTCTTATATCAATAAATTCAACTCAAATGAAATATCAACTGAAACACAAGTAACTCAAAGGATGTTTGGGATAACTATCCTCTAAGGATCCATTAAACTATCTACTATGTAGTAATACGCTATTATAATATGTCTATAGTAAAGTAAACTATTAAAATAGCGTTAAGGCTTTACATTTTCCACCTTAACACATTTTATATATTCCCATAGTCTATACAGTACCGTAATCTCCCCCGTAATGGGCGTCGTCAGAGGGCACTCCATAGGTATGGTACAAAACAAACTGTAGTAAAGCACGCTAGGGTAGGTGACATGACACAACAAGGCAATGCCAGGGTAGATATACCAATTACACATCCGGACTGGTGGTAACGCAGAGCTGCAGCAATCGCCCACCTCAAGCCACACTCTCGAATCAAAGGTGCGCACCAAATCAATCACAAAGTAATAGAATGGCATACGATGGAGTGTGTCCGATCAGAGGAGCTACCTCATTGGCCCAAAATCTCTCTTGTTTTAGCTACCTTATTCCAACTCACGGGAGTTGGGTCCACATAAATATACCTTTAGGATCGTCGCCACCATCCTACTTCATTATGGAATCTCTACCGCGTACACAGTTGTTAAAGTGGTTTTCAGTATCGACAGAGAGTATGCCCATATCCGATCCCGGACTCTTTAACAACCAAACGTTATTATAACACCGTGGTCATTTCAAAAATAGTTTATACTTCAAAACCAAAATATCATTTCCGTTTCAAAAACATATCAATACGATATCATTTCCATTTCAAAAACATATCAATACTATATCATTTCCATTTCAAAAATATTCACTTTCAAAATCATAGTACTTTCAAAGATATAATACTTCTGAAACCAAAACAATTTGAAATAATAATACTTTGAAAATCATAATACTTTGAAATTCATAACTTTGGAAATCATAACACTTTCCTTCAAACAGTTTAGATATTAATAATAGTATATAAAATAAAATAGTTTATAAAATAAAATAATTTATATAAAATAGTTATAAGTTAAAATAGTTTATAATAAAATAATTTATATTGAAAATGATTTATATTAAAATAGTTTATATTAAAATAATTTATAAAGTAAAATATAAGTAGTTTTAGATATAGTTTGAAAATACTTTATATAAAAATAGTTTCCTCAAATTTCACAAATCGATTCAAATCAACTCGAATTCCAAAGTTCAAATTTAATCAAATCTCAAATCATCAATTTCAACTCGATTCAGCTTCTCAATAAACCATTTCAAATTATCGATTTTCAAATACATACTTGAACCATAAAATAAGCCATTTCAATTTCAATATATTTCAAAGCTTTAAATATTCAACATTTCAAAACTAAATTCGATAATTTCATATATATATATATATATATATATATATATATATATCAAATTCACTTTACTATTATTTAGTTTGAAATATTCACTTAATAAACCAAATATCATTTAATTAAAACCCCAAATTTCAAACCACTAAATATTTCTTTCGATTTATTAAACTTGAAATATTCATTTAATCACTTTAAACCAAAAATCAAGTTATAAAATCATATCTTTAAAATATCAAATTTAAAAATTTCAAATCAAACTTATTTAAGTATAATTCTTAAGTAAATATAATTCCAAATCAATTTCAAATTTATCTTTCCAACCTGAATCATTTTAAACTCTATATTTGAAAAATATAGATATTAAATAAATACTTAAACATATTATATCAACTTTATTAAATCAATTTTAATAAATCTTTAAAATCAATATTTATTAAAAACCATATATTTCTTTTCAAAACAATAGAAGTCATTTTCAAAATATATATATATACCAATGGTGTCTATATATAATTTTCTACCCTATGGTCAAGTGATACGGATATTTATCATTTCAATCCGTAATTTAAATATATATACGGGTATATATCTTTTCAACCCGCAATCCCAAATTCAATTTAATGAAAATCGCTTGGGTTTATCATTTCAATCCATAACGATTTCCTCCTATTCTACAGATCGTTCGAGTATGTATCATTTCAGCCCATAGTTAATTCTATACTAATAGAGAACTTGCAGAGTGATAACAGTAATGATAATAATATAACAATCAGTAACAGGCATATATCATCAGTGATAAATAACAGATAATGGTGTCAGATGTCATAGGTGAACAGATACAGATAATGGCATATATATAGCAATGTAAATATCTAATAGCAGCATATTTCAATTGACGTTTCAATTGAAATCAAGTTTAATAAATATAAGAACATTAATCGTGAGTGATTGCTCACCATTCGAGGCTAGAGAGATTCGACAATGGAATGAGTTACGAATCCAAGCACGAATTCTAAAGAAAAACAAGATTGACACGAATTCGATGATCAAAGCTGATAACAAGTAATTGATGAAACAAATCTAATTAGCTTGATATAAACAGATATATATATATTATTATCATTATTTTATAAAAATCAACATTTGAATTAAGACATATATATATATATATATATTATAAAACTATGTTTACATTTGAAACACATATAACCAAGTATTAACATACAAAGTATAGTTTCAAATCAATTAAGAAAAATGAAAACAACTTATCTACAACTTGCATAACTTAAAATCTGTATTTATAATATATCGCAAAACTCTTATATAGACATACATACATAATATACAAAAAACAATATCTGTTATGAAATTAATATGAGCATACTTATTGTAATATAGGCATAACTCAACAGCTTTAAGGAAAAATCAAACATATTCATTAGAATTCGATATTTAACAACGCTATATTGTTTTTCAACACGTTTATATATACATATAAACAGCTTATAGTATACTATCTTGCAAACATACATATAATATATGCAGATCTTATAACTTATATACTTTATATAAATAGAACCTATTCATAAAATCAAAATATCAACTGTAATATAAAATAAGTACCTTTAAACCTATAATAAAATACTGACCTAGCAAAACAAAATCTTAAAATATAAGTATAACTTTATAATATACACATACCATTTTTCATAAACATACAGTAACTGTAGCGATCCTGAACTCGGCCTTCGAAAATCGACACCCGTACTTCACTTGTACTCAAAATGTCGCAGATTCAAACGCCGAATCTGGCTCACCGGAGCTTATAACACCATTAAGTATAACAACACAGCGGAAGAAAAAAAACAATGATATCATATACAACTCCAATGAATACAATATCCAGAATGATATACAACAATGATATCTATATGATACAACAATATCAGAGATAAATAATGAAACATCGGAAAACAGAAGTGATAACTCCAAATGATCCTCAAAAGAGAATGAGTCCAACATCAGCTCGAACCACCATCACGTTGCACCAAGATAAGCAACGTCAGTCGTCAGTGAACTCCAAACACTGAACTAGCTCCAACTAGTCTACTAAACCTGACTATCTGAAAAACCCCAACTCTAGACTGCCCGTGTGGAAAATTATGGGCACCCAGAGTTTAGGAAGGGAACAATAAACTCCAGGTCAGTCGTGGGACTGGTGTGAGTAACAAAAACAGTTTATCTTTAAAACAAACAACAAAAGAATTTTAAACATTGAAATCCGCAATGCTTTTTGGAAAATGAAACTACCATAAGGCCTCCCGCCACACACACAATGCAAACGCAGAATTTGAGGAGATTACTCCTTATGATAGTCAAACATGCTTGATACGCAAAACAAACTCTTTTGATATTATTACTAGTGCATAGTGAGGAAAACATTCTGAAAGTATAATATTAATCTTAGCCAGCATAGGCATTCCGCACTTATGCCTACTATAGCTACTACGTTCAATAGCAGGTTACCGCCACATTCCATAGTAGGTTATACAACTAAAACCGTACAAGGTTCGTATTGTTTCTTTGGATTTCCAACAAATGGTCAGCCTAAGGAACTTCCTACTGCAACATGGGTACGCCTCTGGCGGGACGTCCCGAGAACCAACCTGGCTCTCTGCCAACACAAGGCCGGGTTACCTCTTACACTAGGTAACTACTACACGAATATGCCACCCCCGGTCCTTTGGGACCTTTATTCGAGGCGCCTCGATCACACAGTAAATGAGATTGGAGCAACCACACAGGTAAATATCTGGGCTCCATACCATGATATCACCTTTTTCCAAAAGGAAATGACATACCCTAAAGGGAGTGACCCTCGTAACCTTGCCGCATCTTTCCTATTTCGACCATTTCCGAGCCGTGAGGTACGATGAGGTCTCGTCCACAAAGCTACGCTTTTTCACAAAGCCATGCTTTGATCAACAAATGATCAGGAAATGACCATCAACACACAGTGACACTTAGCATGCCACACTACCAAATTGAGAGTATATCACTGATAACTTCAACTACATAACCTCTGAGCTCGTACGTCTCAGAGAAGGGTGTTAAGCTAAGAGAATAAATTCTCCGCCACCAAACATAAATGTATTTGAAAGAAATCAGCTTTATATCTCAAAGTGTAGTGTCAGACATACAACCATACAAGTATGTTCCGGGTTCGAACAGAACCGAAGGCACTTCCGAAGAAGCCCTTGCAATCCGGGTATTCACAATCCCGATCGGATTTCCCATCACTTAGGAAATCTCTATACCGACGCGACTCAGTGTAGAGACAATCGATAGGTCATCCTATCGTTCTCATAAATACCCGGTCTTAACCACCGGTCTTCAAATGCAATCCATATACGACGTATCATTATTCGGAATGGGTTATATGACACAAAGTCCTCTCCCGGCTAGACCGAATAATGAGCGTAATATTTAAAAACATATGGATAATGGGATTTCAATTAAGTCACAACTTATTACCCAAAACCTTTCTTCAAATGGTTTAAACACATTACCATTTTAATCTTTTTAAACAAAAAGATTCAATTCACAAAGTTCACCCAGTTTCACAAAGATTCATTCACAGATTTTCCAAATCAATTTCCATTTCAATTGGATTAACTCATTAAATCTTTTAAACAAAGATTTAACTGATAGCTTTCAAAACAATTCCAAAGATTTATTCGTAACTTGGAAAACCATTTTCAATTCGAATTTGAAATTCTATTGACACAAATTGGAAATTCATTCCTTATATGAAAGCTTCTATTATTTGAAAACAAATGGTATCCATTTCGGAAAATCTGATTCATTTATACAAGTTAAACCCTTGGGTTAAATTCAAATTTCTCAAAACCAATACTTTTAAAATGGTTCAAGCCCATATAAACACATTTATAACTTGTATAACACTCTTAAACCATAATTTCAACATAGAATTCAATTCCTTAATTGAATTCAAATTCAAATTGAATTATTTAAATTCAAGATATTCAAAATATCTTTAAAACTCCTTTCAAAAGCTTTTACATTTAACCCAAATCCATTTCCAAAATCAATTGAAATTAAAATTTCAATTTCAAAACATTAAATTTAAATCATCCGTGACTTAACCGATTTCCTCGTGAAATCCATATTTGTGTGTGTAAAAGTGTGGTCCAGGGGTTTCATACAGTAGTGCAACATCATTCAATCATCACAGATCAAATACAGAAATATAATTGATAAGCGGTATTAACTATAACGCTTATCGTTCATTCACAGATCACAGATATATATATCACAGATAATCAATTACATTCATCCCAGATAAATAAATTACAGATCACAACACAAATCAGGATGTACCACAAAGCATCATATACCAGGGATATCAAACAATTCACATTCAATAGAATCCAAACATCCATAAGTAAGATCAATTAACTATCTGATTAATTTAAATCAGATTTATTACTTATGAATAAATCACTAATCCTGGTTAATTAACATTAATAAATTACGAATCATTCTGATTAATTATCCTTTAATCATTTATTAATTAACCTTTAATAATAAATTAATTAACATTTACTTATAATTCATCAACCTTTAATTATTAAATAATTATCCTTTAATTGTTTAATTCACCATTTAATTAATTATCTTTAATTAATAAATTAACCCCTAATTAATTACCATTTAATTAATTATCCTTAATTAATTAAAATAAGTGATTATTCTTAATCACTTAATAAACTTTAACCATTAATTAATTACTTTTAATTAAGTAATTATCTTTAAGTAATTACCCTTAATTACATCACTAAATAATTATGCTACATTAATTACATTAAGTAATTATACTTATCACAATTACTTTCCAATTTCACTTCAAATTTAAGACTTAAAAATTAATACAAATTTAACTTTAACAAGTTTAAAACACATTTTAAAAACAATTCACCTTTAAACTTACTTTTAAATTCCTTAAAGTATACTTTCAATTAGTTAACCAATTTAAATTTAAAACTTGGTTTATTTACAACTAAGTTTCAAAACTGAACTTGAATTTGTATTTAGACTTTAAATTTAAACTCAGTTTAACTTGGATCTATAAATTTAAATTTAATTTCAAATTTTCAAAAAAAACAAAGACAGGTTTCTGTCTAAACCTGGGAAACAACTCATACCCGAGCCTCCCCCCTGTTTCCTTCGAGTCCAACCCTCGTTTACTTCGAGTCTTCCCCAAGCAAAAATGCTTCTTCTCCAATCCTTCAAGCCAGACCAGATACGAGAGATATCTCGTGTACACGTGTACACCCCTTCTGGTCACCTCTGACCAAGTAGCCGACAACTACCAAGTCACCGAACCTTGCCTACCTCACCACGAACACCCAGATCCTCGAATCATCTACGAAATCGAAATCGAGCTATTCGACTACCTACTGGAACCAACCAGGTCACCCAGAAATGCCTCGTGCCGACGATCTCGTCTACCATCAACCACGCTACTTCGACCAGAGTTGCCCCGACAACCCACGAAACTTTTCCCCTTGCTCCGGTGCAACTCGATGCAACGATGACGCCGCACGACGCTCGAATGCAACCTCGACCAAATCAAGCTACAAAACCCTACTATCACGTCGACCGGCCACCACAGTAGCCAAGAATTCAAGCGAGTATTTTTCTCAAACTCCCCGATCACCCAGCAAGCTTCAGACATGATCGCACCGACCATCTCCCCTCCGATCACCAGAATTTTGTCAAAACCAAATTTACGTTCAACCCAAAATACCTCGACAATCCAAATATTAAAAATCAAGATATTTGTATCAAAATTCATCATTTTCTACTACGAATTTGTTCATGAAATCAAATCATGTAATTTTGAACATTGATTTTTCGACATATATTTGTTGATTACTGTAATTTCCTGATCTTGAAATACTTACCAAATTTAAATCCTTGAAACTATTTTTAAAATTTATATTAAATTGTTTCAATCATTTTTCATTTAAAGATCAAGGCCTAAAACATATTATAGGAAGAGTAATCGAATTTATTTTTAATGGGTTGGAACCTGTAGTTTAACAGAGATGTGTATATACCCATATACAGACATGAACACAATATTTACATATATATATAGACATGCAGGCATACATCTATAAAAATATTTCACAACATACTTCATGTATCAAACAGATTTAAGCTTTTGATGGATAGTTTACTCACTTTGATTTCCAGGAAAAAGAAGAATAGAGTTGCTATATCCCAGGTTTGTGAAAATAGCAAAACTAAAACCTTTTCTTGTGATCTCTGGTTTGTATTGATATAAAAATTTGAATTTTTGTTTAAGTTTTTTTTTGAAATGGTGTTCATTCTAGAGGTTGCTCAGTTGTCTTGATGGACGAAACTGAAATGAGAGTTTGATGTATAAAAACAGTTTACATGATATAATAGGTTTTTGTACAATATGATATATTTTTTCCCTCTAGTACAATTATACGCAGAGATTTTTCTTGCTTTAGGTTGCTGATATTTTCCTTTGGTGGCTGTAGATGTTCCATGCATTAATTAGTTGTACAAACTCATATTTTTATTTCATTTTGGTTGTACAAATATGAGATATTTTCTTTGCTTTGCTTGTTTGATTCGGCTGAAATCTTGCTTTGGTGGCTTGCATACTTATCCTTTGCTTTATCTTCATACTTATATTTGGCTTGTACATAAATATACATATATTTGCTGTCTTGAATATTTGAATATATATTTTTTGTTTCTACTTTGTATGTTATTTCTTGTATATAGACCTTTCTATTATTTGTTTGTTCATATTTGAGGACATGGTTTTGTTTCCTTTTGACTTGTCTCATTACTTTATAATGTAAATTTTAATATGTTATTAGATTTTATGTATGGGTTACTTTATATTTTACAACCCTATAATTCATCTTATATATCAATGTTTTTATTTTTATTCATAGCTTAAGTATTAATTATTACTTTATAAAATAAGTGAACTTCTATTTTTATTTTACTTTATATTTTTATTATTTATCCTTTATTTATTTCTATTTCTAGTTTAAATATTTATTATTATTTTACTTTATACTAATTATATTGTATTTCTCTATATATTTATTTTATAAACCATTTACTTGAAATTTAAATTCAAATGATTTAACACATTTTTATTTGAATCCGGAGAAACTCACATCAATTTATCAATTGATTTCACAAATTTTATTCAAAAAATTAATTAATTATCAATTTAAATTTAATTAAAATCCGGGATCGTTACAGACTTCCCCTCTTAAAAAAATTTCGTCCTCGAAATTTGCCAGGGAGACACAAAGATAGATGAAGAATGTTTCATCAAATAAAACTGAATATTTATTCTGCATTTGGCTTACCAAATCAGAATATCAACAATAGATACAAGAAATAATCTATTAAGTTTTTCACACTATACTCGGGTCATCCAGATCTACGAAATATAGAGCGATATCGGTTAGTTTGAAGGGATAACTAACCATTCGTAGAATATATTTGGAATCCCAAAGAAATAGATATATAGATATAATCTCAAAACTTTTAGTTTAAAAACTAAAGTATACCTATTAACCATAGCAATCAAAACAATCAATTCATCCAAACAAATAATTCTGACCTATTTGGAGTTTTTGTCCCATACAAATATATATCGAATCTTCTTCCTGGATCTACCAGGAACCATCAAAGAATTGAGAAAAGATGTTGAACAAAAGAGATTGATAGAGAAAAGATTGTTTCCTTGTTGTTACAGGGTATTGACCATTTATAGTCGTATTCCCCTGTCCCCTATCTCATCCTCTTCTTACACTCATACTTACTATCAGTGGATAGTAAGAGAATTTACTGAGGCATTTGAACGGATATCTTAGAGATTACTCATTCTAGGGTATACTTCACCCTATCTCTAATGAGCTACTTAATATGTTATACTCCTGAGCTAAAGTTTAACCTTAGCTCTGATACCAAATGTAGCGATCCTGAACTCGGCCTTCGAAAATCGGCACCCGTACTTCACTTGTACTCAAAATGCTGCAGATTCAAACGCCGAATCTGGCTCACTAGAGCTTATAACACCATTAAGTATAACAACACAGCGGAAGAAAAAAAACAATGATATCATATACAACTCCAATGAATACAATATCCAGAATGATATACAACAATGATATCTATATGATACAACAATATCAGAGATAAATAATGATACAGCGGAAAACAGAAGTGATAACTCCAAATGATCCTCAAAAGAGAATGAGTCCAACATCAGCTCGAACCACCATCACATTGCACCAAGATAAGCAACGTCAGTCGTCAGTGAACTCCAAACACTGAACTAGCTCCAACTAGTCTACTAAACCTGACTATCTGAAAAACCCCAACTCTAGACTGCCCGTGTGGAAAATTATGGCCACCTAGAGTTTAGGAAGGGAACGATAAACTCTGAATCAGTCGTGGGACTGGTGTGAGTAACAAAAACAGTTTATCTTTAAAACAAACAACAAAAGAATTTTAAACATTGAAATCCGCAATGCTTTTTGGAAAATGAAACTACCATAAGGCCTCCCACCACACACACAATACAAACGCATAATTGGAGGAGATTTCTCCTTATGATAGTCAAACATGCTTGATACGCAAAACAAACTCTTTTGATATTATTACTAGTGCATAGTGAGGAAAACATTTCGAAAGTATAATATTAATCTTAGCCAGCATATGTGTTTGTACCAAAAATGGGCACAACACTCTTCGGAAGTTTTTGAAGAGATAAAAGTGAAGAAAATAAACTGAAAATGAAGATTATCTAACAAAAACTCCAAATAACAGAAAGTAAATTGCACAGAAGACAACAAGTTAGAGTGGTTCGGCGTTACGCCTATGTCCACTATGAAGTTTGATGATTTTATTGCTCGATACTTGAAGATACAATTTTTTATAGTGTAGTACAACAGATTTTATGATTATAGTCTGAATCTAAGGCAGCAATGGTGATCTTGAGTAAATCTGGCAGGGTCTGGGCGCTCTTTAGCTCTTAAAATTGTCCGATCCCATTTCTGAATGACTAGGGGCTCTATTTATAGTCGTAGGAGGCTGATATTTTGCCTAAATTTCGGGAGACTACTTCTGGCACGTGAGGGGGCCTACGCGCCCGACTTCAAGAAATCTGGGCCCACTTCGGGATCGATTCGAACCCCGTTCGAATCGATCAAGAAAACATCCAATCGAGCTGAAATTTGGTGTGGACATTCTTCAACATGTGCGTAAGCTCCTATGAAAATTTGATAACATTTGGACTTATGGATCTCGAGATATGGTCGATTCAAGATGATGATCTTCGTCAGGCTGCTTCGTTCGAATCAATTCATTCGAATCGATTGCTTCGAATCATTGGTGTTACGTGCTTTCGTGATGACGTGGAGCGTAACATGTGCATCGATCCACTTTCTTCGCCCATTTGATTGAGTCGTCCCGGAGACTTCACCGCCTTGACTTGATGGATTCAGAGGTATTAATAACATCTAGATTCGAGTGAGGTTTCGTTCGTATCGATCATGATGTGCTTCAGTCGATCGATACGAAATGACTGTACTTGATGGAGTCGAAGGATTTCAACTTGACGGATACGAACCATGTAGGCGTGAGGTTAATTCCTTTCCGATGCGAATGTAATGGATACAAAGTCTAGCAACAGTTATGGATTCGAAGTAGGAGAAACTTGATGGATTCGATCATACCTTCTGCCGATGGATACGAAGAGGTCAATATTGATCGATACGAAACCAGGCCATTTGATGGATACAAAATTGTGATTTTTCCCTTCAACTTGCATCGATCATAACTCGAGCATTAGAGCTCGGATTGACTTAAAATTTGGAATGCAGGCTCCCATGGCTGTGCTTGTCGTGTCATATCAATTGTGGCTCGATCCGGACTCGGACGAAATTCATCGATATCCAGGGTAGACCTATGTGCACTAGATGCCCATAACGAGCGACTCTAGGTTTTTGATCAATTCCTTGGTATCTCGGCCTTGCCAAAAGGCGGGATAACATTTGCCCCCCAAAGTACGTCTTGTGGGAACATGATGTGCTTTGAAATACTACAATCTTCATTCTGAATAGTTATGGTCTTTCCGATGAAAGCTGTAATCTTCGACCGTTCTTCTTGATAATGCAAACTGTTGACTGTCAACTGCTGTACCCTGTACTGTTGCAACTGATTGTTGTACGCTAGTGATTAGCCATTTGTTAATGTAATCGTTATCAAATGAGCTTCCAACTCCTGTAAATCTGGAATATTGAAGATTAGTCCGACATATATGCATATATGCTAATCTGACTCTCGCTGACGTTCACGAGTCATTGTCAGTTTATCTTATATTGAATTCCGTATCGATCCTCTCCTGAATCGATGTGAAAGTCGTTGTAACAACGTTTGATGGTTGTTTTTTGATTGCTCCTTCATAACGATCCTCTCCTGAATCGATGTGAAGGGTTGGAATGTATGCTTCATATCGGTAGATACGTAATATTGGGTCTCAGATCGATGGATACAAAAGTAATGCTCTATATCGATGGTGTCAAACGATCCATACATAATCATGCAGTGATGCTTCACGGAGGATATGCCATTTCTTATTCGTTTATTCAATAAGAATCCCCGATTGTGGATAATCTTCGATAGGAGTCATCTATGACTCCTCTCCTAGATCCATCTCTAAGATCTAGTTGATCTTCATATGTCAATCCTTGGAATAATAAGCATTTCAACTGGGACAAAGTCTTTTTGCCGCGCATCCCCGAACTGGCTAGCTTGGCCAGTGACTTAGCTTTTTCAATTTGTTCTCCGAGGATGTGTGTAATGGTGTAATAGTCGAAGTCGACTAGTAGCTTTTGGACCCAGCTAGGATAAGGAGCAAGATGTTGCCCCCTAGTTGAATAATCTTCCCTGACTCGGTATACTACTAACCAATGATCACATAATATATGCAAAGTTTCCACTCGTAGTTTTCTCGCAAGTTTGAGCGCCAAGGCTCCATACTTAGTTTTGTTATTTGTCGTAGAGAAGTTGAGTTTCAGGGCGTAGCAGATCATTCGTTCCTCTGGAGTCATTAATGCAACTTCAATGTTAGAAAGCTGATTATTAGAAGTTCCATCGGTGTACGTTCTCCATCGGTTGGACGGTTCTCCACTGTTCTTCAGATAGTTGTCTGATGTGGTGGATTTAGATATGAAGTATGCTAGTGTTTAACCATGGAGAGCTCTCTGAGGGAGATAAGTGATATCAAATTGGCTTAGCTTGATACTCCATTTGAGTAACTTTTCAGACATCTAAGGTTTCTGTTGGACCTATCATAACGGCTGGTCAATATAGACGTTAACGGGGTGAGCTTGTCACTAGCCAGCCTTCATCATATACTAGTCTTTGGATTCCTTTATCTTCACATAGCATTGCGATGCTTATGGCGTGTGTTGACACGACCCAATTGATGTATAAATCTTCGCGATCCAAAGGTTTGGGTAAAATGGAAGGTCTCTTCAAGCGATCTATCAGAGCCGCTTGATTGTCCTCGGTATATGGGTGTCTCTAACTATCGGAATTTTCTAGAAATTAGTCTTGATTCCGTGAGAATTGATGATGGAAACAAAGAATCTTTCTGATATAATGGTGAAAGAGCATTTCAAAGGATCGAGCTTCATCCTGCATTTTTAGAGAGCACCGAATACTTCTGTCAAGTCATCGATACGATCGTTTGATAGTTGTGATCTCACAAGCATATTAACCACATCTACTTTCATCGATCGGCCGATATGATTTTTGAATGATCTGTTAATCGTTCTTTGGTAAGTAGCATAAGCGTTCTCAAGTTTGAATCCATGGATTTCAGCATAGCACTATAGGCCCAGGTCAATAATGGAACAGTTGTATTTCTGGTCCAGGACATGCTTCAGTATCCGATGGTATCTGGAGTTCGCATCCATGGATGTGAGTAATTCATGTCTGATGGTCAGGTCCATCAGTTGGTTGATCATTAGAAGTGGAAAGCCGTGCTTTGTCATACCCCATGCAAATCTGAGTAGTTGACGTATGTCCTACACTCTCTGTTCGTTTTTCTTATAAGTAAAGGATTTGATACTCATTTTGGTTGGAGGGCATCATGGATGAACCCACTGGTTTTGAGCAGATTCGCCTTCTCTTCAAGTGCAACAGATCTCTCCGGATCCATGTCGCATCGTTTTTGTTCACCGAGACATGCCTCGGGTCGACATTTAATGCAGGATTCTTCATGGCTAGTGAGAGTCCATATACATATACATATACATATATATACATATATATATATATATATATATATATATATATGAGGTCGAGTCCAGGCGAACACACCAAGATTCACCGGAAGTAAAACAATTGACTCTTTCTTCATAATTGTGTAGAGTTGTGATCTGATCTACAATACTCGTGATGGGTTGTAGGCGCCTCATGTGTTTATTTGCAATGGTAAATGATCAGGCTTATAAGGACGTTGAATCAAAGGATTTGTAGAACTTAGCCTTGTACTGCACGCTGTTACATAGCTGGTTCCAGCTTTGATATTGAATTCACTTGTGTTTCTGAATGATGCGTTTTTCATTCAATGTACTCGCGATCCGTTGCTCATTGTAAGGGTTGGAATGATGATCAGTCGCCCATGAGTTCGGGTATTGATCTGATGATTCTATCTCTAGGCATCCTTTCAGTCATAACCTAGAGTTGTTATGAATATCAGGCATGGGTCATAGGTTCAAATTATCATAGTCAACTCTCGGATAATTACTCTTTTGCCCACGGTCTCGGGTTGGCGGATGCATTACGCGGACGGTCTAGTCTCGTCCTAGCTGTGTCTATACTGTAGTTCAAGTTTTAAGAAGCAGGGTTGACTGATGAATGATTGAATCATATTAATCTTATCTTCTTGTTTGTGCCCCCAAGTCTTGGGAATATCTCGATAAGTGACAGGGTAGATAATGTCTGCTTCAATTTTGTATTTTTATCCCATTGAACCATGGGGTCGAGTTAACTGATGGAAGGCTGAGTCATGCCTATCTTGTATTATGTTCTAGTTCTTTCCTATCGGTGGAATACATTGTTACTTTGCCGACATTCGGACATAAGCTAGATTCTGGACGGTCACTGACATTCACTTCGCTGCTTATGTCGCCATACTTTAGGAAAAAACTGAGGAGTGGATCATCCAGTCAGATCCAATGCAGGATTGATGCTTCCCTTTTTGAATCCAGGGTAAGAATCAGTGTGTAGATGTTTAGGTTGCACTTGTTTTGAATTGCTCTTTTAGTCGGATCATGGTAAGAGTCAATGAATGAATGGTCGCGTTGCATTCATTTGGAGTTGGGTGATCAACCATGTCCATTTCGATTTACGTTCTCCTATCAGATTTAGGGATAAAGTCAGCTCAAATACAGTCATGTCATGCTCATTTGGTCTCATGCTGTTCCTGACGGATCGAAGGAAGGCGACGGAGGACGAATGGTCAAGTCAGACTCATTCGTGGTTTATTCTTCTATCCGTGCTCTGTTGGTCAAGGGTATTCGATGGACGTTCGGGTCACATCGATTTGTAGTCGAAGAGGATCGATATTGACCGTCAATTCAACGGCACGATGTAGAATGCTCTGACCTCATTTCCTATCGATCCAATGGTATGATATGAAAGGTGCAGATCGATATTGCCCGTCGATCCGGCGGTACGATATAATTGGTTGCCTAGAACTTCGGGCATCATTCTAATTGGTTAGCATAAAGGTCTCCTTGTAGTCATTTCCTTAAGTTGTAAAGGACGCTAAGCTGGAGATGTAGCGAGTCACCCTTCTCTTCTTTCGGTGATTTGCACTTCTGCCCCCAGTCTTGGGTTAGCAGAGTTAGTTCGTGGATGGTCTAATTGCACCTGTAGTGAGTTTACACTCCTCACGTCGAGTTCAGGTCAGAGTTGGTGAATGAATGGTCAAATCTCATTCATTCGTTTGTCTATTCTTGTAGCCACACTTTGGGGATCAGAGTCAGTTGAAGGGCCATTCATCACACCTATTTGATGTTTATACCCCTGTCCACACTTTGGGGACTAAGAGTTTTAGTAGAAAATGGTCGGACCGCATCTTCCTCAATTAATCCCTCTAGCACTAGTCAATGGCGAAAGTCGAAGTGTGGTCGATCACATTACAACAACTTTAATTTGGTGCGTCTCCCACTGAACTGTAGGAAGGAATTGATTGGCAGATGGTTAGGTCACATCCGTCCATGTTGCACGAACAGCCCATTGGATCATAGGGGAGAGTTAGCGGATGAACGGTCGTGCCCCGTTCGTTTGCAGTAGAACGGGTAGTCACATCCATTTAGAATTGGACATTCAGCTAGGTTCGTTTTGCGAATCTGCGTCTCCCTGTCGAATCAAGGAAGAAATTTTGTCTTGTGGGGTTGGAGTGCATCCCTATAAAATTATGTTATGGGTCCCGTGTCGGGGACAAGAGGTTATGCATGGACGGTTGGGTCACGCCCGCTTAGTGCTGGATGGTCTGATCGCATCCAATTTTGTGTGTTAAGTGCGACCCCGTGTCAGGGGAAGATTGGAAAGCAGACGGTCGAACCACACCCGCTTTTTGTATTACAGAACTTGATTAGGAACCATAGCCGATAGATGGATAGTCGAATCACATCCCTTTTGGTATTCATATTCCAAACCATGCTTTGAGGACTGGAGTTGGTTGATGGGTTGTTAGTCATACCCATTTGGTGTTTATACTCTAGCCTGCGCTCTCGGGACCGAAGTGAGTTGATGGGAGGTCATTCACACCCAGTTGGTGTTTATACTCCAGTCCACACTCTGGGGACTTAGAGTTAGTTGATGTTTATACTCCAGTTCGCGCACTGGGAATCTGGAGTTAGTTGATGTTTATACTCCAGTCCGCGCTCTGGGGACTTAGAGTTATTTAATGTTTATACTCTAGTTCGCGCTCTGGGAATCTGGAGTTAGTTGATGTTTATACTCCGGTTCGCACTCTAGGAACTCGGAGTTGACGTTTATACTCCGACTCGCACTCTAGGAGTTCAGAGTTGATGTTTATACTCCGGTTCGCACTCTGGGAACTCGGAGTTGATGTTTATACTCCGACTCGCGCTTTGGGAGTTTGGAGTTGATGTTTATACTCCGGTTCGCACTCTGGGAACTCGGAGTTGATGTTTATACTCCGACTCGCGCTCTAGGAGTTCGAAGTTGATGTTTATACTCCATTTCGCGCTTTGGGAATCCGGAGTAGAACGAAGGATTGTCCTGCATCAATCCTTTTCCGACTTTGATGTGATGGCTTGTCCCTGAGCTCGGGGTTTTACTTAGTGAGTGATCGGTGGGATCCCGATTAACTTCCATTTAAATGCCCCTCAATGAAGGATGAGATTTAGTTTATGGACGGTTGGATCACGTCCATGTTCGTTTAGATTCCACTTTTTCTAAGTCTAAGGAGTAAGATTAGTGTTCTGGCAAGCTTTGTGCTCGAGCATAGGAAGGGAGGGTCGAACTACATCCACTATGAGTTGTGTATTTTCCCTTAAGTCGAGTGCAAGAATTGGAGAGCAGACAGTCGAGTCACGTCCAATTTATACTTTGCATTCTTTCGATCGAGCTAAGGAAGAGATTTGAAATGACAGCTCGTGACGGTTAGCGAGTAGGCAGTCAGCCGTTGATGACTTTAAATTGAGGGTTGGCCCCTGATGAAGTCGGTTTAAGGCATGATTATTTTTCCGAATCACAGACGAAAACTGGGAAGTGAACGGTCAAATCATATCCACTTTAAACATGTGTTCTCAAATAACCCCAAGTGTCTAATGTAGGATTGGATGCATGGATGGTGACGTTGCGTCCACCCTTGGTGTGATTCCGATTTTATCGGGCATCAGAAGAAGCGTAAGTATGTTGGCGAGCTTCAAGTACGAGATGGAGAGTACATTGTTGGGATATATCACTCCAAGTCTTTCCCAGATCTCCAATTAAATTGCATAGGCAGATGAGTGGATGATTGGTTGCATCTACTTTATACTAGAGTCTTGACCTTGTCGGTCTCTTCCGCTTTGATGCCTTGCCCCCAGTCAGAGGCGTATAGTAGCCGATGAGTGGTTGAATCATGATCGTCATGATGATACCTCAATGATTTGATCATAGTCCACGGAGGTTGTTTTGCACCCAATCTTAAGTACTCGGTTACCTGCATCATTTGCAAGTAGTTTAATTCAAGTAGGTCATATTTCACAATGTAAATGAAATTGAATTGTAAATAATTCGAAAGAGATCAGATCAAATCTCATTGATAAGTGAGGCAGCGTCGTATGCTCGTTATTGCACTTCAGTCCAGCCCTTCTCAGTTGGAAAACTAACGCAAATGGTTCAATTTGATCAAAGTCCTTGATCGATAGGGGTCGGATGTTCCCGGTCCTTCGTTTTATGGGGCTTGCACATATTGCCGAAGCTACCCTTCCCGGAGCAGCCTTATGGCGTTGGCGTTCACGGTAGCCATCTAGAGGAGAGGAGTTTTCCGATCTAGAGTATGGAGTAGGTTCCCTCCTTATCTTGCTATGTTGATCCTTCATCTGACTTGCCAACTCAATATTAGCCTAGACATGTTGACGGCATTCATCATCCTTGGAGAAATCCACGCGCCATTCCCACTTCATAGGGTAGTGTCGGGAGTTGTATTTCCATAGTACACCGACATAGTTAACATGTTGAATTTTCACTGGAAGTTCTGCATGTAGGATGGTTTCAACGAATAGGTCTCGACTGGGAAAGATCCTCCAATCGGCATTATGATCAGGCCCATTTTATTGCCAAGGGGTCTTGTAACACTGGTGAATGATGTATGCACGATTGCCCAATGTTCGAGTGGTTTGGTGATACCGATTGGATGGTGAGTTGGTAAAGATGGGCTCATAGATTGGTGATTATTTATAATTTTCACCCAGATAGGAGACCTATATAGGGTATTAAGAAAGTCCTCTTGAGGTTGTATGCCATGCTTTTAGTCATGTGGATGTGGAATGATTAAGATGCGGGCATTTGAAGATGGTTCAGCGGTGACCAGCTATTCTTTGAGTTGGTAGAGTATACAGTGTAGGGGAGTCATCATATTAGCCATCGTACCATAGTTGTCAATTCGGGAGTTTGAAAGCTGGTCAATTGGAGGAAGTTGCATTCCACCTTAAAAGCATGATATACTAATCAACTCCAGTTCTTGGCATATTAACTAGGTTCTCCAGCCTCTGGGAGTACGGTTGAGTAGTATTTCTTTACCCATTCCTTGATTGCAACTCAACATTTGTTGTTGTGATCTCCTATGTCTTGTTCAGTCATGGAACAATCAAAAGCACGGATGGAATGTTCCTTCATTAAATCAGTGATTCATCATTTTCTACTACGAATTTGTTCATGAAATCAAATCATGTAATTTTGAACATTGATTTTTCGACATATATTTGTTGATTACTGTAATTTCCTGATCTTGAAATACTTACCAAATTTAAATCCTTGAAACTATTTTTAAAATTTATATTACATTGTTTCAATCATTTTTCATTTAAAGATCAAGGCCTAAAATAGATTATAGGAAGAGTAATCGAATTTATTTTTAATGGGTTGGAACCTGTAGTTTAACAGAGATGTGTATATACCCATATACAGACAGGCACACAATATTTACATATATATAGACATGCGGGCATACATCTATACAAATATTTCACAACATACTTCATGTATCAAACAGATTTAAGCTTTTGATGGATAGTTTACTCACTTTGATTTCCAGGAAAAAGAAGAACAGAGTTGCTATATCCCAGGCTTGTGAAAATTGCAAAACTGAAACCTTTTCTTGTGATCTCTGGTTTGTATTGATATAAAAATTTGAATTTAAGTTTAAGTTTTTTTTTGAAATGGTGTTCATTCTAGAGGTTTCTCAGTTGTCTTAATGGACGAAACTGAAATGAGAGTTTGATGTATAAAAACAGTTTACAGCATATAATAGGTTTTTGTACAATATGATATATTTTTTCCCTCTAGTACAATTATACGCAGATATTTTTCTTGCTTTAGGTTGCTGATATTTTCCTTTGGTGGCTGCAGATGTTCCATGCATTGATTAGTTGTACAAACTCATATTTTTATTTCATTTTGGTTGTACAAATATGAGATATTTTCTTTGCTTTGCTTGTTTGACTCGGCTGAAATCTTGCTTTGGTGGCTTGCATACTTATCCTTTGCTTTATCTTCATACTTATATTTGGCTTGTACAAAAATATAAATATATTTGCTGTCTTGAATACTTGAATATATATTTGTTGTTTCTACTTTGTATGTTATTTCTTGTATATAGACCTTTCTATTATTTGTTTGTTCATATTTGAGGATATGGTTTTGTTTCCTTTTGACTTGTCTCATTACTTTATAATGTAAATTTTAATATGTTATTAGATTTTATGTATGGGTTACTTTATATTTTACAACCCTATAATTCATCTTATATATCAATGTTTTTATTTTTATTCATAGCTTAAGTATTAATTATTACTTTATAAAATAAGTGAACTTCTATTTTTATTTTACTTTATATTTTTATTATTTATCCTTTATTTATTTCTATTTCTAGTTTAAATATTTATTATTATTTTACTTTAATACTAATTATATTGTATTTCTCTATATATTTATTTTATATACCATTTACTTGAAATTTAAATTCAAATGATTTAACACATTTTTATTTGAATCTGGAGAAACTCGCATCAATTTATCAATTGATTTCACAAATTTTATTCAAAAAATTAATTAATTATCAATTTAAATTTAATTAAAATCCGGGATCGTTACAGACTTCCCCCATTAAAAAAATTTCGTCCTCGAAATTTGCCAGGGAGACACAAAGATAGATGAAGAATGTTTCATCAAATCAAACTGAATATTTATTCTGCATTTGGCTTACCAAATTAGAATATCAACAATAGATACAAGAAAGAATCTATTAAGTTTTTCACACTATACCCGGGTCATCCAGATCGACGAAATATGGAGCGATATCGGTTAGTTTGAAGGGATAACTAACCATTCGTAGAATATATTCGGAATCCCAAAGAAATAGATATATAGATATAATCTCAAAACTTTTAGTTTAAAAACTAAAGTATACCTATTAACCATAGCAATCAAAACAATCAATTCATCCAAACAAACAATTCTGACCTATTTGGAGTTTATGTCCCATACAAATATATATCGAATCTTCTTCCTGGATCTACCAGGAACCATCAAAGAATTGAGAAAAGATGTTGAACAAAAGAGATTGATAGAGAAAAGAATGTTTCCTTGTTGTTACAGGGTATTGACCATTTATAGTCGTATTCCCCTGTCCCCTATCTCATCCTCTTCTTACACTCATACTTACTATCAGTGGATAGTAAGAGAATTTACTGAGGCATTTGAATGGATATCTTAGAGATTACTCATTCTAGGGTATACTTCACCCTATCTCTAATGAGCTACTTAATGTGTTATACTCTTGAGCTAAAGTTTAACCTTAGCTCTGATACCAAATGTAGCGATCCTGAACTCGGCCTTCGAAAATCGGCACCCGTACTTCACTTGTACTCAAAATGCCTCAGATTCAAACGCCGAATCTGGCTCACCGGAGCTTATAACACCATTAGGTATAACAACATAGCGGAAGAAAAAAAACAATGATATCATATACAACTCCAATGAATACAATATCCAGAATGATATACAACAATGATATCTATATGATATAACAATATCAGAGATAAATAATGATACAACGGAAAACAGAAGTGAAAACTCCAAATGATCCTCAAAAGAGAATGAGTCCAACATCAGCTCGAACCACCATCACGTTGCACCAAGATAAGCAACGTCAGTCGTCAGTGAACTCCAAACACTGAACTAGCTCCAACTAGTCTACTAAACCCGACTATCTGAAAAACCCCAACTCTAGACTGCCCGTGTGGAAAATTATGGGCACCCAGAGTTTAGGAAGGGAATAATAAACTCCGAATCAGTCGTGGGACTGGTGTGAGTAAAAAAAATAGTTTATCTTTAAAACAAACAACAAAAGAATTTTAAACATTAAAATCCGCAATGCTTTTTGGAAAATGAAACTACCATAAGGCCTCCCACCACACACACAATACAAACGCAGAATTGGAGGAGATTTCTCCTTATGATAGTCAAACATGCTTGATATGCAAAACAAACTCTTTTGATATTATTACTAGTGCATAGTGAGGAAAACATTTCGAAAGTATAATATTAATCTTAGCCAGCATAGGTGTTTGTACCAAAAATGGGCACAACACTCTTCGGAAGTTTTTGAAGAGATAAAAGTGAAGAAAATAAACTAAAAATGAAGATTATCTAACAAAAACTCCAAATAACAGAAAGTAAATTGCACAGAAGACAACAATTTAGAGTGGTTCGGCGTTTCTCCTACGTCCACTATGAAGTTTGATGATTTTATTGCTCGATACTTGAAGATCACAATTTCTTATAGTGTAGTACAACGGATTTTATGATTATAGTCTGAATCTAAGGCAGCAATGGTGATCTTGAGTAAATCTGGCAGGGTCTGGGCGCTCTTTAGCTCTTAAAAGTGTCCGATCCCTTTTCTGAATGATCAGGGGCTCTATTTATAGGCGTAGGAGGCTGATATTTTGCATAAATTTTGGGAGCCTACTTCTGGCATGTGAGGGGACCCACGCGCCCGACTTCAGAAAATCTGGGCCCACTTCGGGATCGATTCGAACCCCTTTCGAATCGATCAAGAAAACGTCCAATCGAGCTGAAATTTGGTGTGGACATTCTTCAACATGTGCGTAAGCTCCTGTGAAAATTTGTTAGAATTTGGACTTATGGATCTCGAGATATGGTCGATTCAAGATGATGATCTTCGTCAGGCTGCTTCGTTCGAATCGATTCATCCGAATCGATTGCTTCGAATCGTTGGTGTTACGTGCTTTCGTGATGACGTGGAGCGTAACATGTGCATCGATCCGCTTTCTTCGCCCATTTGATCGAGTCGTCCCGGAGACTTCGCCGCCTTGACTCGATGGATTCGGAGGTATTAATAACATCTGGATTCGAGTGAGGTTTCGTTCGTATCGATCATGATGTGCTTCAGTCGATCGATACGAAATGACTGTACTTGATGGATTTGAAGGATTTCAACTTGACGGATACGAACAATGCAGGCATGAGGTTAATTCCTTTCTGATGCGAATGTAATGGATACGAAGTCTAGCAATAGTTATGGATTCGAAGTAGGAGAAACTTGATGGATTCGATCATACCTTCTACCGATGGATACGAAGAGGTCAATATTGATCGATACGAAACCAGGCCATTTGATGGATACGAAATTGTGATTTTTCCCTTCAACTTGCATCGACCATAACTCGAGCATTAGAGCTTGGATTGACTTAAAATTTGGAATGCAGGCTCCCATGGCTGTGCTTGTCGTGTCATATTAATTGTGGCTCGATTCAGACTCGGACGAAATTCATCGATATCCAGGGTAGACCTATGTGCACTAGATGTCCATAACGAGCGACTCTAGGTTTCTGATCAATTCCTTGGTATCTCGGCCTTGCCAAAAGGCGGGATAACAATAGGCATTCCGCACTTATGCCTACTATAGCTACTATGTTCAATAGCAGGTTACCGCCACATTTCATAGCACGTTATACAACTAAAACCGTACAAGGTTCGTATTGTTTCTTTGGATTTCCAAGAAATGGTCAGGCTAAGGAACTTCCTACTGCCACATGGGTATGCCTCTAGCGGGACGTCTCGAGAACCAACCTGGCTCTCTGCCAACACAAGGCCAGGTTACCTCTTACACTAGGTAACTACTACACGAATATGCCACCCCCCCGTCCTATGGGACCTTTATCCGAGGTGCCTCGATTACACAGCAACAATCACACAGTAAATGAGATTGGAGCAACCACACAGGTAAATATCTGGGCTGCATACCATGATATCACCTTTTTCCAGAAGGAAATGACATACCCTAAAGGGAGCGACCCTCATAACCTTGCCGCATCTTTCCTGTTTCGACCATTTCCGAGCCGTGAGGTACGATGAGGTCTCGTCCACAAAGCTACGCTTTTTCACAAAGCCATGCTTTGATCAAGAAATGATCAGCAAATGACCATCAACACACAGCAACACTTAGCATGCCACACTACCAAATTGGGAGTATATCACTGATAACTTCAACTACATAACCTCTGAGCTCGTAGTCTCAGAGAAGGGTGTTAAGCTAAGAGAATAAATTCTCCACCACCAAACAGAAATGTATTTGAAAGAAATCAGCTTTATATCTCAAAGTGTAGTGTCAGACATACAACCATACAAGTCTGTTCCGGGTTCGAACAGAACCGAAGGCACTTCCGAAGAAGCCCTTGCAATCCGGGTATTCACAATCCCGATCGGAATTCCCATCACTTAGGAAATCTCTATACCGGCGCGACTCAGTGCAGAGACAATCGATTGGTCATCCTGTCGTTCTCATAAATACCCGGTCTTCACCACTGGTCTTCAAATGCAATCCATATACGACGTATCATTATTTGGAATGGGCTATAAGACACAAAGTCCTCTACCAGCTAAACTGAATAATGAGCGTAATATTTAAAAACATATGGATAATGGGATTTCAATTAAGTCACAACTTATTACCCAAAACCTTTCTTCAAATGGTTTAAACACATTACCATTTTAATCTTTTTAAACAAAAAGATTCAATTCACAAAGTTCACCCAATTTCACAAAGATTCATTCACAGATTTTCCAAATCAATTTCCATTTCAATTGGATTAACTCATTAAATCTTTTAAACAAAGATTTAACTGATAGCTTTCAAAACAGTTCCAAAGATTTATTCGTAACTTGGAAAACCATTTTCAATTCAAATTTGAAATTCTATTGACACAAATTGGAAATTCATTCCTTATATGAAAGCTTCTATTATTTGAAAACAAATGGTATCCATTTCGGAAAATCTGATTCATTTATACAAGTTAAACCCTTGGGTTAAATTCAAATTTCTCAAAACCAATACTTTTAAAATGGTTCAAGCCCATATAAACACATTTATAACTTGTATAACACACTTAAACCATAATTTTCAACATAGAATTCAATTCCTTAATTTGAATTCAAATTCAAATTGAATTATTTAAATTCAAGATATTCAAAATATCTTTAAAACTCCTTTCAAAAGCTTTTACATTTAACCCAAATCCATTTCCAAAATCAATTGAAATTAAAATTTCAATTTCAAAACATTAAATTTAAATCATCCGTGACTTAACCGATTTCCTCGTGAAATCCATATTTGTGTGTGTAAAAGTGTGGTCCAGGGGTTTCACACAGTAGTGCAACATCATTCAATCATCATAGATCAAATACAGAAATATAATTGATAAGCGGTATTAACTATAACGCTTATCGTTCATTCACAGATCACAGATATATATATCACAGATAATCAATTACATTAATCCCAGATAAATAAATTACAGATCACAACACAAATCAGGATATACCACAAAGCATCATATACCAGAGATATCAAACAATTCACATTCAATAGAATCCAAACATACATAAGTAAGATCAATTAATTATCTGATTAATTTAAATCAGATTTATTACTTATGAATAAATCACTAATCCTGGTTAATTAACATTAATTAATTACGAATCATTCTGATTAATTATCCTTTAACCATTTATTAATTAACATTTAATAATAAATTAATTAACATTTACTTATAATTCATCAACATTTAATTATTAAATAATTATCCTTTAATTATTTAATTCAACATTTAATTAATTATCTTTAATTAATAAATTAACCCCTAATTAATTACCATTTAATTAATTATCCTTAATTAATTAAAATAAGTGATTATTCTTAATCACTTAATCAACTTTAACCATTAATTAATTACTTTTAATTAAGTAATTATCTTTAAGTAATTACCCTTAATTACATCACTAAATAATTATGCTACATTAATTACATTAAGTAATTATTGTTATCACAATTACTTTCCAATTTCACTTTAAATTTAAGACTTAAAAATTAATACAAATTTAACTTTAACAAAGTTTAAAACACATTTTAAAAACAATTCACCTTTAAACTTACTTTTAAATTCCTTAAAGTATAATTTCAATTAGTTAACCAATTTAAATTTAAAACTTGGTTTATTTACAACTAAGTTTCAAAACTGAACTTGAATTTGTATTTAGACTTTAAATTTAAACTCAGTTTAACTTGGATCTATAAATTTAAATTTAATTTCAAATTTTCAAAAAAAACAAAGACAGGTTTCTGACACAGCGGATTAATCAAAAACAATGTCGATCGATGAGAGTAGCAGTCGATGGATTGGAAGATACTGAAATACCCGAATTCGTTGATCCGAAGATACCGAATTCTAGCTATCCCGAACTCGTTGATCGCGCACGATACCGGGTTCAAAGATCTGCGATTCTTCACACGTTGATCTAGTGCACTAGATTCCGTGAATCAGCTTCTGCAGTCGTTGAATCGAGCGCACTCGATTATCCGAAAGAGGAGATAGGAGATTACACTCGACTACCAATTGGGTGAAAGCACAAAGCTAACAAAACAAGAGTTTTATTTCAAATCAACTAAACTTTTACAAATGACCACACTTGCCTATTTATAGGCTACAACTCACACGCCAAAATAGAATCAAAATTTCAACACAACTCTTAGGTCGTGAACGACCTACGACCTAAAAATGGTGCGACCTATAAAACCCAGCGACTTAGTATAGGTCGTTAACGACCTAACAGTTCACATTACAATACAACCACATATTACAAACCAACATACAAGACAACATAACGACTTTACAACACTTAGGTCGTACACGACCTAACTACTCACGACTTAAGAGCTATACAATCATACGACATAACATTTGTATCCAGCAGCGACCTAAGGAATCAACGGCAGAGATTAAAGCGGCTTAAAGAATCTACGTCTTCAAACTTCAGCGACCTAAAATAAAGCGGCATCCAACTCAACGACTTAACAAGTTCGCGACCTAAGGATTTCCTACGACCTAACTTTCTTCGCGACTGAAGGCTTTACGCGACCTATCTTAGGTCGTAGCTCGAGGCAGTCCTCTTTCAGAACATCGGAGCGACCTATCTTAGGTCGTAGTTCGTTTACGCGACCTAAAGTAGGTCGTAACCTTTTATCTCGTCTGCATTCCATCACTTTAAAGCCCGTAACTCGCGTGCCAACTTTGTTAGGTCGTGAGCGACCTAAAACTTCGTTAACTCGGCGGCGATCTTCTATAGGTCGTTGGTGCGACTTAAGGGTCTCGTTAGGTCGTCCGCGACCTAACACTTTACCAACTTGCGCTTTCTCCACTAGTGTCGACTTAAAGAATTCGTTAGGTCGTACACGACCTAACTCTTCAACATTCTGGGCATCATTCTGGGCTGCATCATCCTCCCCAGGTTGGGAAAAATTCGTCCTCGAATTTGTAAATTCTTTCACATCATATTGTTCGTTCCCATAATATGGTACAAGATGCTTAACGTTGAACACGTCAGAAGTGTACACATCCTCTGGCAGCTTCAACTTATAAGCATTTTCATTGATTCGTTTCACGACTTGTACGGGACCAATTTTTCTGGCTTTCAACTTATTATAAGCGCCCACTGGAAAACGATCCTTCGTTAACACGGCATATACCAAATCCCCTTCATTAAACTCAACATTTCTTCGCTTCAGATCTGCAGATTGTTTATACCTTTCATTTGCCTTCTCCAATCGTTCTTGAACGATTTTATGACATTCCGTCAACCCTTCAACAAAATCAGCATCTTTCTTAACTGTCCCCTTCGAGTGTGGTATTACCGTTAAATCCAACGGTCCCTTCGGTAAGCTTGAATACACTATCTGAAACGGACTGAAACCTGTACTACGGTTCACTGCATGATTATGAGCAAACGCTGCCTGGCATAACTTCACATCCCAACTCTTCAGATTGTCTTGCACTAGACATCTCAACAAGTTTCCCAATGATCTGTTCACGACCTCGGTCTGTCCATCCGTTTGCGGATGATAAGCGCTGCTAAAGTTCAACTTCGTTCCCACCATCTTCCACAAACTTAGCCAAAAATGACTTAGAAAACGAGTATCCCTGTCCGACACAATCGATTCTGGCAATCCATGAAGTCGATATATCTCTTTGAAAAACAACTGAGCAACATGAACAGCATCCGTCGTTTTCTTGTAAGCAATAAAATGTGCCATTTTCGAAAACCGGTCAACCACCACATAAATGGAATCGTTTCCACGCTGTGTTCTCGGTAACCCCAACACAAAGTCCATACTCACATCAACCCATGGTTTAGTTGGTACAGGTAACGACATATATAACCCAGCATTAGTCGCAGTTCCCTTCGAAACCTGACAAATATGACATCGCTCCACAAACCTCTCCACCTCTTTCCTCATCGATGGCCAAAAGTAAGACTGTGAAATTAACTGTAAGGTACGGTCTCTCCCAACATGTCCTTCTTCATGTAGCTCTTTTACAATCTTGATTCTCAAACTACAATCAGGTATGCATAATCGATTTCCTTTGAACAGAAAACCGTCTACCATCATAAATTCATCCGTATTCCCCTCCTTAACTTTATCAACCAACTTTGCAAAGTAAGGATCATCGACAAATAATTCTGGTAACACATCGAATCCCGTTACTTCAATCTTCATTGTTGTTAACAAATGATTCCTTCTACTCAAAGCATCAGCCACACGATTCGTCGCTCCTGACTTGTGTTTAACAACAAAAGTAAACTGTTGCAGATATGCAATCCACGATGCATGTCTTGCTGAAATCTTGTCTTGCCCTTGTAAGTGCTTCAATGCCTCATGATCAGTGTAAAGAACAAACTCTTTCTGAAATAGATAATGTCTCTAGTGTTTAATAGCTTGCACAACAGCATAAAATTCCACATCATATGTACTATATTTCATCTTCGCTCCTGATAACTTCTCACTAAAGTATGCAATTGGACGTCCCCTCTGACTCAACACTCCTCCAATCCCGACCTTGGATGCATCAGTATGTAGTTCAAACACTAGCTGAAAATCTGGTAATATTAGAATTGGTGCAGACGTCAAGAGTTCTTTGATCCGATCAAAAGCAACCCCGGCTTCCTCCGTCCATGCAAACTGTTTACCCTTCATACAATCAGTTACAGGAGCCATCACACTACTAAAGTGTGGAATAAACCTTCGATAAAATGAAGCCAACCCGTGAAAACTACGAACTTCCGTTATCGTCTTGGGTTGCGGCCAATCTCTGATAGCTTCGACTTTACTTTGGTCAACCTGTATTCCTTCTTCCGACACAACATACCCCAGAAATAAAACACTCCTCGCCATAAAAACATACTTCTTTGTAGCAGCATAGAATTGTTCTTCACGAAGAATAATTAACACTTTCTTCAAATGCTGAACATGCTCTTCTTTACTAACACTGTAGATCAGAATATCATCAAAGTAAACCACCACAAATTTCCCAATGTATGGCCTGAAAATTTGTTTCATCACCCTCATGAATGTACTTGGTGCATTTGATAGACCAAACGGCATTACCAGCCATTCATACAATCCTTCCCTCGTCTTGAACGCTGTCTTCCATTCGTCCCCTGGTCTAATGCGAATCTGATGATAACCGCTCTTCAAGTCAATCTTTGTAAAGATTACGGACCCACTGATTTGATCCAATAAATCATCAAGCCTCGGCATCGGAAATCTGTATCTGACTGTGATCTTATTCAATGCTCTACTATCTGTGCACATCCTCCACGTTCCATCATTTTTGGGTACCAATAAAGCTAGTACAGCACAAGGACTTAAACTCTCCTGCACACACCCCTGTTCAAGCAATTCTTCCACTTGCCTCCTTAATTCTTCATGTTCCTTTGGACTCATTCGATAATGTGGTCTGTGTGGCAACACAGCACCTGGAACAAGATCTATCTGATGTTGTATATCCCTCAACGGTGGCAACTCCGTTGGTAACTCCTCTGGAAATACATCTTCAAATTCTTTCAAAACTGGCTTCGCTTCTTTCGGAATTTCAACCTCTTCACTGCTCTCTTGCCCAATCAACAAAAACACTTCAGTCTCCTCCTTTACTTCCTTCACAAACTCCTTCAAAGATAACAAAGTTTTAAGCTCTTCAATCTCCTCCAACTTGTTTTCCTCCTGTTGTCGCTTCTTTGGAACTAGAGTAATCTTTGTGCCTTCAAACATGAAACTGTAACTGTTGGTACGCCCATCATGTTGCACCACCCTATCATACTGCCACGGTCTCCCCAGCAACAAATGACAGACATCCATATCTACCACATCGCACCAGATTTCGTCTTTATATTTCTTCCCAATTGAAAACTTCACACAAGCCCTTCGTCCAACCTTCACCTCCCCGCCTTTCCTTAACCAAGCTAGCTTGTACGGTTTCGGATGTTTCTCAGTCTTCAACGCCAACTTCCTCACAGCTTCTGAAGAAATTATATTATCACAGCTTCCAGCATCAATAACAAATTTGCAAACCTTCCCCAGAATGGTACATGTTGACTGAAAAATATTGCTCCTTAACCAACTACAATCCTCCTCTTGCTTTGGTGTTAAACAGGACCTCTTCATCATTAGATTATAACCTTCATCTCCCGACACTTCTTCTTCCTCCTCATCAGGTGGTGAATTGGGACATTCAGCTTCTTCATCCTCATCCTCAACCTCTGCTATCATAGCTCTCTTCTTCGGCTTCGGACATTCGCTACTTTTGTGGCCCATTTCTTGGCAATTATAACACTTGAAACCATTACTGACTTTCATCTTCCCAACCTCATTCACAACTGGTTTTGCAACAACTTTTGAAACATTAGAACTTCCACTAACACCCTTCACTTGATTATTGGAATTTGTAAACATACCACCTCCTCGTCTTCCCTGTTTCTCCCAAGCCAACGCTTTCTGATGTGCTTCTGCTATAGATCTAGGATCAAACATGTTAACCATATCCTGAATCTGCATTCGCAATCCCCCAATGAATCTGGATGTCAGCTGCTCTTCCGTTTCTATAATATCATTCCTCGCAATAAGCTGATAAAATTCATCCGCGTAATCATTCACAGATTTCGTGCCCTGCCTCAAATTCTGCAAACGTTGATACATCAAAGATTGATAATTGTAAGGTAAGAACGTTGCTTTCATCAATTTCTTCATCTTCTCTCAAGATTCAACTTTTGACTTCCTCATCCGTTCACGTGTAAGTTTGGTTTGCTGCCACCATGCCAAAGCTCTACCCCTCAACCTCGTAGCAACCAACTTCACTCTACGATGTTCTGGAACTTCTTTGAAATCAAAAATCTCTTCAACATTAGCCACCCAATCTAAAAACTCCTCAGCTTGCATACCACCTTTAAACTCCGGTATTTCCGTCTTCATCCCCGACTCCCACTTGTGATCATACTCAGAGTGATTTCTTCCTTGTCCTCGTCCTTGTCCTCGAACACTACCACCTTCATACTCCTCTTCAAAATCATATGTATATCGTTGTCTATCTCGTCCACCCACATCTCTACTACCATCACGTCTTCCATCAACATCCCTTCTATCTACCTTCCTCTATTCTCGATCATTCACGTTTCCCCCACGCCTTTGATCATCATCAACACTTCTATCTTGATTGGAATGTGGTGAGACTCTACTTCCTCCATGGTTAGATTCAGGTGATACCCTTCTCCGATTCTGATTCATCTCTAACATCATCTTCTCTAATCGTCCAATTCCTTCGTTAAGCTTTTCACTAAAGTTTTCATTGATTCGTTGCTCCATCTCATCAGCCTCTTCTCTTCGATACAAAGCTTCTACGTTTTGGTGACGATTAGCTCTTCTCGGCGGCATGATTTGAAACTTTACAAACTCTTCAACACTTCAAAATTCAAACACTTTTCGAACTTTGATCCAAAATGGAATGGATCGAAAACTCCCCCTTTGTTGTAATTTGCGATGAACACGATGAACAACAACTTCAAACTTCAAACAAATCGGCTCCAAGACTCGATTTAGCTATGATTGGCTAAAACAAGCTCTGATACCAAAACTGACGCAGCGAATTAATCAAAAACAATGTCGATCGATGAGAGTAGCAGTCGATGGATTGGAAGATATTGAAATGCCCGAATTCGTTGATCCGAAGATACCGAATTCTAGCTATCCCGAACTCGTTGATCGCGCACGATACCGGGTTCAAAGATCTGCGATTCTTCACATGTTGATCTAGCGCACTAGATTTCGTGAATCGGCTTCTGCAGTCGTTGAATCGAGCGCACTCGATTATCCGAAAGAGGAGATAGGAGATTACACTCGACTACCAATTGGGTGAAAGCACAAAGCTAACAAAACAAGAGTTTTATTTCAAATCAACTAAACTTTTACAAATGACCACACTTGCCTATTTATAGGCTACAACTCACACGCCAAAATAGAATCAAAATTTCAACACAACTCTTAGGTCGTGAACGACCTACGACCTAAAAATGGTGCGACCTATAAAACCCAGCGACTTAGTATAGGTCGTTAACGACCTAACAGTTCACATTACAATACAACCACATATTACAAACCAACATACAAGACAACATAACGACTTTACAACACTTAGGTCGTACACGACCTAACTACTCACGACTTAAGAACTATACAATCATACGACATAAAATCTGTATCCAACAGCGACCTAAGGAATCAACGGCAGAGATTAAAGCGGCTTAAAGAATCTACGTCTTCAAACTTCAGCGACCTAAAATAAAGCGGCATCCAACTCAACGACTTAACAAGTTCGCGACCTAAGGATTTCTTGCGACCTAACTTTCTTCGCGACTGAAGGCTTTACGCGACCTATCTTAGGTCATAGCTCGAGGCAGTCCTCTTTCAGAATATTGGAGCGACCTTTCTTAGGCCGTAGCTCGTTTACGCGACCAAAAGTAGGTCGTAACCTTTTATCTCGTCTGCATTCCATCACTTTGAAGCCCGTAACTCGCGTGCCAACTTTGTTAGGTCGTGAGCGACCTAAAACTTCGTTAGGTCGTGAGCAACCTAAAACTTCGTTAACTCGGGGGCGATCTTCTATAGGTTGTTGGTGCGACTTAAGGGTCTCGTTAGGTCGTCCGCGACCTAACACTTTACCAACTTGCGCTTTCTCCACTAGTGTCGACTTAAAGAATTCATTAGGTCGTACACGACCTAACTCTTCAACATTCTGGGCATCATTCTGGGCTGCATCAGTTTCTGTCTAAACCTGGGAAACAACTCATACCCGAGCCTCCCCCCTGTTTCCTTCGAGTCCAACCCTCGTTTACTTCGAGTCTTCCCCGAGCAAAAATGCTTCTTCTCCAATTCTTCAAGCCAGACCAGATACGAGAGATATCTCGTGTACACGTGTACACCCCTTCTGGTCACCTCTGACCAAGTCGCCGACCACCACCAAGTCACCGAACCTTGCCTACCTCACCACGAACACCCAGATCCTCGAATCATCTACGAAATCGAAATCGAGCTATTTGACTACCTACTGGAACCAACCAGGTCACCCAGAAATGCCTCGCGCCGACGATCTCGTTTACCATCAACCACGCTACTTCGACCAGAGTTGCCCCGACAACCCAAGAAACTTTTCCCCTTGGTCCGGTGCGACTCGATGCAACGACGACGCCGCACGACCCTCGAATGCAACCTCGACCAAATCAGGCTACAAAACCCTACTATCACATCGAACGGCTACAAACTCCCCGATCAACCAGGAAGCTTCAGACATGATCGCGCCGACCATCTCCCCTCCGATCACTAGAATTTTGTCAAAACCAAATTTACGTTCAACCCAAAATACCTCGACAATCCAAATATTAAAAATCAAGATATTTGTATCAAAATTCATCATTTTCTACTACGAATTTATTCATGAAATCAAATCATGTAATTTTGAACATTGATTTTTCGACATATATTTGTTGATTACTGTAATTTCCTGATCTTGAAATACTTACCAAATTTTAATCCTTGAAACTATTTTTAAAATTTATATTACATTGTTTCAATCATTTTTCATTTAAAGATCAAGGCCTAAAACAGATTATAGGAAGAGTAATCGAATTTATTTTTAATGGGTTGGAACCTGTAGTTTAACAGAGATGTGTATATACCCATATACAGACAGGCACACAATATTTACATATATATATAGACATGCAGGCATACATCTATACAAATATTTCACAACATACTGTTATCCCACCTTTTGGCAAAGCTGAGATACCCAAAAATTAACTGAAATCAATAATAACTAGCCATGAATATTAAATATGCATTGCAGGATAATCATGGATATCGATGAATTTTGTCCGAGTCCGGATCGGGCTGCAATTGACAAGACATGACAAGCAAAGCCATGAAAGCCAACGTTCCAAATTTCAGGTTAATCGGAGTTCATATGAATGAGATATGATCGATACAAGTTAGAGAAAGTACACTGTTCGTATCCATGGAGGGAGGTTGGATTTCGAATCGATCTAGCTCGACTCGATCAGCATGACGATCTATTCGAATCAATCTAGTTCAAAGTCGAACCTCGGTCGGCCTATTCGAATCCATTAGGTTCGTATCCATCAGAATGGCACCGCCTCAGCATGTTCGAATCCATCAAGTTTTGCACAGTTCGAATCCATCGGGTTCGAATCGATCAGATTTACACATGCTTGGTTGTTCGTGTCCATCGTGCTTCTCAGTAAACAGGCCGTTTGGAGCTATGCTATTCATATCGATATCAAAGGGCCTAATTCGTATCGACCGAATCACGAAGTGGTCGACACGAATTCCACTCCGATGTTGGATGCGAATAAGACTCCTTCAACGCGGCACAAAAGGTGGAGTGATCCAAGAATCTCGTGCCGCGTCACTGCGCGCTCACGTGTTCAGGTCGATTCGAAATGGTGGATATGAAAGCATGGATTCGAACTCAGCAGCAAACGAAAATCATAAACTTGCATCGATCATACCTCCTAAACCACAGATCCCAATGCAACGAAATTTTCACAGTAGCTTGCATGCAAGGTAAAGGATGTCCCTGCCAAGTTTTAGCTCGATTGGAGCATTTTTTGATCGATACGAAGTTGTTTCGAATCGATCCCAGATGGAGTCGAAACTTGGTGGGACCGGGCGCGTGGGCCCACTCACGTGCCTGAAAAATCTCCCGAAGTTTGAGCGCGATCTCAACCTCCTACGCCTATAAATAGCCCCCTGAAGCCTATAGAGAAGGGATCTTTTGGCCATTCAACGTCCAGACTCTGCCGGATTCAATTATACTTCTTTCCATTGCCGTTATACTCGAATTCACTCATTGTACCTGCTGTAATCATCTGTAATCAACAAAGAACATCAATAAAAGATAAAAACCTTGAAGTGGACGTAGGCCGGAGATAGCCGAACCACTATAAATTGTGTGTCACTGTTCATTATTTCTGGATTGCTGTTTGTTGCTAGCTTAGATCTGAGATTTGTGTCTGAATATTGTTGATTTGTATTCAGACACTGGTGCTTTCACAATACTTGGGGTTTGTGACCATTTTTGGCGCAAACACTTTGGTGCTCTCACTGAGAACAACTAGCACCCGCTACATCAGATTTAGAGTTCAGATTTAAAAGCTTGAAGGGATCAGATTTGGGAGACAATGACTCAACAAACGAGACAAAGAGCTGAGAGAAGCCAACAAGGAGGAAGTCAAGAGGCATCCTCTGGTGCTGGAGAAGAACCAGCTTCGATCTACATCACTAGAGACGAAATGGAGACCATGACCAACCTAATGCATGGAAGAATGATGAAAAGCCAACAAGAGATGCTGCAGAATTTCTTTGAACAAATGAGAGCAGCAAATATGCAAAACGTTGGACCAACTACAGCAGCCGCAAGTGCAGGACAAGGAGTCAGGATTGCGGAAACCAATGAAGGTCAGAATGCAGATCCAGAAGGCAGTCAACAAGGACTTGGGGGCAGACCCTCAGGACCTGATACTAGAAGGCCTGCAGATGGAGCTCAACAAGCTGGAGCCAACACTAATGCTAACGGGCCACACGAAGAATACGTACCAGAATACCCTTCAAGACCAAGAGGGCAACCCTAGGATGGAGATGAAAAGATGGCTGGATTAGTCTGACGACTGATGAGAGGAGGATTGCCCAATGGAGGACTAGAGGAAGTTAGTCGGAGCCCGTTCACCTCGTATATCAGGAATGCCAGGAACCCTCCAAAGTTCAAACTGCCTATGCTGGATCCTTATGACAGGAAGTCAGATCCAACGATGCATATTACCCGATACATCCGGCACATGGAAGTGTTGGGGGCATCCGAGGAAGTGATGGCTCGATGCTTCCCTCTATACTTGTCAGATTTGGCTGCACTTTGGTTCAGGCAATTAGAAACTGGATCAATCAGAACATGGGGCGAGCTTGTAGATTGCTTCATGAGATAGTTTAGGGTCCACGTGACGCGACCCAAAAGTGTGATGACTTTGGCATCGATAAAACAAAGGACCGGGGAGTCTATAAAAGAATCACGAGTCGAGAGGCAAGAAATAAATGCTGTACAAGGCGAGGGAACCACCAGGGAACAACCCAGGGTGGACAAAGGAAAGAGAATGTAGGATGACGCACATGATGGTCCTGATAAACGGAAGAAATTCCGAGAGCCCAAATTCAAGCAATACATAGATTTGGCAGCAAACCTGGAACGAATTTACACTGAAACTCGGGGGCAACTTCCCTATCGAAAACCACCCAGGAGAGATCCTACAGAGCGGGAGCGTAGAACCGGAAAATATTGCCTATTCCATGAGCTGGATGGGCATACAACCGACGAATGCTGCCACCTAAAAGATGAGGTGGAAGAACATGCCAGAAGTGGTAGATTGCCACAGTATGTCAGAGAATGGGCAGCGACGGTAAGGTCTGAACAACTACCGCCTCCACCTAACAGAAACGATCTTGGATCGGGATCACGACTCGTCATCAACTGATTAAGATGGCAAGGGCCAAGTTCAGGATTTGAACTTTGGTCAAATAATTTCAGTAGATTTGTTTTCAAAATAAACGGCTACTCCACTTACTCATGTACGGGAACCAGAGAGATCCCTAGGCATGCTCTGAGATGGAGATAGACCGATCTGCCCAGAGAGGCAATGTTTAGTTTTTTCCTGATGTTTGAGATTGAACATCTAGGACCTGAATTTAATAAATAAACTTGAATTTCTTGAAATAAACCTTTGACCGGAGAGTTAAAGGATGAGTATCAAATACCAATATAAAAATGATCGCTTTATGATCCTACCCGGAGAGGCGGGGTCCGGAGTGCAAGAAGTGAGTTGCTTCGCCGGAGAGCGACAGGATCGACTCACTTAAGCATCATTTCCTATTCACCGGAGAGTGATTGGATCGGGATTCGATAAGAGCCCGGAGAGGCTATGATCGGCCCACGATTTAGGCCATGACATCGCTTAATGTTCAGATACACTGGACCGGAGTGCAAGAAGCGAGTCGCTTCGCCGGAGAGCGACAGGATCGGCTCACTTGATGCTGTTTCCCCTTCACCAGAGAGTGACAGGATGGGATCCAGCAAGAGCCCAGAGAGGCTACGATCGGTTTAGAATGACCAAGATATCGCTTTACGCCCTAACTGGGGCCAGAGTGCAAGGAATAGAAAGCAACGCCGGAGTGCAATAGGAACTTTCTATTCGACCGCTAAGTATGGAATGAGCTTGGCAAGGGTCCGGAATGACCATCGATAGTACGGAGAGACTGTATACTTTCATTCTTAGCTTCCACTGGAAGAAATTGATAACGATTCGGCTTCGAACAGCCATGAACTCGATTGAAAATATCATAAGATTCGAATAAAACATGAGATCACTACATTCGACTTGAAACTGATCAAAACACGCCTTTTACCAAAAGGCATGTTTTGAGGGGCAAAGTGTTATCCCACCTTTTGGCAAAGCTGAGATATCCAAAAATTAACTGAAATCAATAATAACTAGCCATGAATATTAAACATGCATTGCAGGATAATCATGGATATCGATGAATTTTGTCCGAGTCCGGATCGGGCTGCAATTGACAAGACATGACAAGCAAAGCCATGAAAGCCAACGTTCCAAATTTCAGGTTAATCGGAGTTCATATGAATGAGATATGATCGATACAAGTTAGAGAAAGTACATTGTTCGTATCCATGGAGGGAGGTTGGATTTCGAATCGATCTAGCTCGACTCGATCAGCATGACGATCTGTTCGAATCGATCTAGTTCAAAGTCGAACCTCGGTCGGCCTATTCGAATCCATTAGGTTCGTATCCATCAGAATGGCACCGCCTCAGCATGTTCGAATCCATCAAGTTTTGCACAGTTCGAATCCATCGGGTTCGAATCGATCAGATTTACACATGCTTGGTTGTTCGTGTCCATCGTGCTTCTCAGTAAACAGGCCGTTTGGAGCTATGCTATTCGTATCGATATCAAAGGGCCTAATTCTTATCGACCGAATCACGAAGTGGTCGACACGAATTCCACTCCGATGTTGGATGCGAATAAGACTCCTTCAACGCGGCACAAAAGGTGGAGTGATCCAAGAATCTCGTGCCGCGTCACTGCGCGCTCACGTGTCCAGGTCGATTCAAAATGGTGGATACGAAAGCATGGATTCGAACTCAGCAGCAAACGAAAATCATAAACTTGCATCGATCATACCTCCTAAACCACAGATCCAAATGCAACGAAATTTTCACAGTATCTTGCGTGCAAGGTAAAGGATGTCCCTGCCAAGTTTTAGCTCGATTGGAGCATTTTTTGATCGATACGAAGTTGTTTCGAATTGATCCTAGATGGAGTCGAAACTTGGTGGGACCGGGCGCGTGGGCCCACTCATGTGCCTGAAAAAGTCTCCCGAAGTTTGAGTGCGATCTCAACCTCCTACGCCTATAAATAGCCCCCTAAAGCCTACAGAGAAGGGATCTTTTGGCCATTCAACGTCCAGACTCTGCCGGATTCAATTATACTTCTTTCCATTGCCGTTATACTCGAATTCACTCATTGTACCTGCTGTAATCATCTGTAATCAACAAAGAACATCAATAAAAGATAAAAACCTTGAAGTGGACGTAGGCCGGAGATAGCCGAACCACTATAAATTGTGTGTCACTGTTCATTATTTCTGGATTGCTGTTTGTTGCTAGCTTAGATCTGAGATTTGTGTCTGAATATTGTTGATTTGTATTCAGACACTGGTTGTAATAGCCCGCTTTTCCGTACCCCTTGAATAGACACTAATCTCCATCTATTTACTCAAGCTGAACGAAAAACCGAACCATTAGGGTTTTAAAAGAAGAGGTAGAAGAAAAGATAGAAGAAAAGAAAAGAACAACATCAGAACAGAAACAATATCAGAATCTCACATATCGCAGCGGAACAATATATAATAGATAATTGAATAATCTTTAAAACAAAGAACTATATCTGTTATTACATTACATCACATCAATCATCAATATACAACAATGGACAGTTATATAACTTGTCCTCATACAGAATACACAGCGGAATAAATACTATCAGATACAAATACTACGTCTCGCCATCCAGCTTATCTCCAAAGCTCCAGAATATCCAGAATATCCTGATAATATAACTCTAGGCTGCCCGTGTGGAAATTTGTGGGCACCCAGAGTTTAGAAGGGAACAATAAACTCCGAGTCAGTCATGGTGACTGGTGTGAGATCGTAAAACAGTTATTCTTTAAAATAAACAACAGGATAATTTTAAAGTCAATTCGAAATGCTTTTGGAAAATGAAACTACCATAAGACCTCCCGCCACACACACAATGCAAACGCAGAATTGGAGGAGATTTCTTCTTATGATAGTCAAAGATGCTTACTACGCAAAATCAAATCATTTTTGATATTATTATTTGTGCATAGTGTAGAAAACATTTCGAAAGTATAGTATTAATCTTAGCCAGCATAGGTACCATGATACTATGCCTACTATAGCTGCTATATTAGATAGCAGGTTCTACAACTAAAACCGTACAAATTTCGTATTTGGGAAATGGATTTCCAACAAATGGTCAGGCTAAGGAACTTCCTTTCCTCCTGCCGATTGGGATCGCCTCTGGCTGGACGTCCCGAGAGACAAACTGCTCTCTGCCAAACAAGGCCGGGTTACCCCTGTAACAGGTAACTCACGAATATGTCATCACCCGGTCCTTTGGGACCTTTATCCGAGCGCTCGATATCCAACATCACACATCATAAAGAAAGTGTATCCACATGAGTAAGTATCTGGGCTCCATACCATGATACCACCCCTTTCCAGAAGGAAATGACATACCCTAAAGGGCGCGACCCTCATAACCTTGCCGCAACATTCCTGTTTCGACCATTTCCGGGGTGTGAGGCTCGACGAAGTCTCGTCCACAAAGCTACGCTTTCTCAAAAAGCCCTGCTTCGGGTCAAACAAAATGATCAACCTATGATCACAAAGATATAAGATCAAACAAATGATCATATCACAAATGATCAAACACTGATCATTTTTCAGCAACACTCAGTATGCCACGTTACCAAATTGGGATATATCGCTGATAAATTTCAACTACATAACCTCTGAGCTCGTACGTCTCAGAGAAGGGTGTTAAGCTAAGAGAATAAATTCTCCGCCACCAACAGAAATGTATTTGAAAGAAATCAGCTTTATATCTCAAATTGTACGTCAGACACACAATCCATACAAGTCTGTTCCGGGATCGAACAGAACCGAAGGCACTTCTCACGAAGCCCTTGCACATCCGGATAATTCTCAATCACGTCGGGACTTCCCGTCACTAAGGATGATAAAACCTCTAAACCGGAGATCAGCCGATGTAGAGTAACTCGACGGTAATCCTTCCGTTTTCAAAAATATCCGGTCTTCAACACCGGTCTTCGAATGCAATTCATAACGACGTATCACATATTCGGAATGGGTTATACGACCCCATGGTCCTTTCCCGGCTAACCCGAATAGTGAGCGCTTATTCAAAAATAAGTGTGGCATTCAAATTCATCCAATTCACAACAAATACCTATCTAAAGGTAATTATTGATAGTCGGTTATTTAACTATCAATAAAGATGTGCAACATCATCAGATTCCAAATAATTTTCCCAAATTATTTTATCTTCCAAAATATCTTTTACTAGATATATTATTTCCACACTTAATCATTTGAAAACAATTCCAAATCAATTTCCACATTTCATTTTATCTTTGAAGATAAAATCTCAAAACAGTTCATTTCATATTGGAAAAGCATTTCCATACTTATTTAATAATAAGTATTTCACAAATCAATTTAATTTCAACATTTGAAAATATTCGATATACTTAAATCAATATTAAGTATATATTTCAATCTTTAAGGAAATCATTCTCTATAACAACATCAATTTGAGTCAAAACGAATGTTGCGTAAAACATCGTTACGACGACTCAAAATCACTAGTATAGGGATTCGAATTTAGATAGATATATAAATCCCAACACTACATTAAAAACATTTCCTTTCGGAAATCATTTACTATAACAACAGTGTTATAGTCCATCATTTCCTTATTTTCTCGAAAACGTCTATTTCAACAATAAATGTTGAAATCTATGATTTCGATAGTTCACACGTTTTAAAACATCTTTTAAAACAATCACTTCATTTCAAATATCGCTTTTCCAAAACAAGTTCATTTTACTTAACAATATATTCACTGTCCAAAATCGTGAATATATTCCCTTAATAATCTCTATATTTAAAATCAATCAAATTTGATTTATTTTCGAATTTATAAAAACAACGTTTATAAATTCGATTTCCATTTCCTAACAACTTTGATTTATACATCTTCTTTATTAACAAATTCGAATTATACTTGATATAAATATCACCAGTTCATATTATAAGTTAATAACTTATCATTCATTTTCAACTTCATAATTTATAAATCTATAAATTTCATTCACTTACGGATTCCATAATATTTCATTTTTACCACTTATAAAAACTCATTTTATAATTCCAACATTCTTAATTTTGTAGATATCAATTTCATAAATCTTTTATATGAACCGTTTACAGAAATTCAAAAATCTCAATTTAAACCATTTCATAAATCAGCCAACTATTTATTCAAAAAATCACTTTTCGGTTATATTTCACAAATCTATAAATTTTTGTAACTTTAAAATCTGAACGTTTATTTATTTAAAATAAATCACTTCAGAAATTTAATAAACGTATAATTTCAAAGATCACTTTAAAAATCCTTTTAAATTAAAAGTCGTCATTTTTAAAGTTCAAAACTGAATCCGATGATGCCACAACACCAATCAGTCCATCACAACAGTCAAATATCATATATCATCATATGATAACAGAATATATCAAAATATCTGTAAATAATCAATACGGTGAGGAATCCAGTCGGATCCCTCCAACTTGTTTCCCTGCATCCATAGATGTTAGCACAATACCAATTCCGCTCCAGTACGGAATTATCGCGGTATATGGGTTTTTATAAATCCGCTTACTAACGGCGCAATAGGGTCTCATCCGCTATACGAGGCGGGAAATCAATCAATCCAATATATACATATGCCAATATGTATATACTGCTATATATATAGATATATATCCTACTATATCTAATATCACACCCAAACAGTCAATCATCAATCAATAACTGTAAATAATTCCACATTCAAATTTGAGTGAGAAGATCTCACCGTGATTTTCCTGATAGCAATTTATAGTGATTATTTCGAATGAAATTAAACGGACGTTTAATTTCACTCAAAATTTTCACTGACCCCGATCGCTTCCAATCCAGTTTCATCGCGAAGTATTCGACGATACGATTCCAACACTTTTCGTTTCGTCAATTTCTGATATCGTATGACGAAGTTAGGGTATTTTAAACTTTATACAATTTTAATATAATTAAATAAACAATTTTTACTTCAATTTTTATACCCCTTTTATCTAGACCGTTGCTTTTGAACCAAGGAGATCTGGCCGCTCCAACGTTTCTTCCCGCTCCAGATAAAACACACGCAAGCCAACCCATAGCTCGATCGATTAGGGTTAGAAATCGCGACACCTTCGAACACCTGGAAGTTGATCAGAGACCATCACCTTGTAGCCCTACGCGTGAGCCACTCTCGGCTGTGATAGCTCGAAGCTCGGTCGAGCCATTAGCACGAAAGACGATGGTGAACGGCCAGAGAACGCGGCCAGGTAGCACCTCCAATTGACGACGATAGGTCGAATCACCCGTTAGATCTACTCGTCTCTCAAAACTCTACAACATCCTAGTTGAAGTCGACGTCTATCGGGGAGTGGATGAGGAGATAATCGAGGGGGAACGATGGAAGACGTCGGCCATTAATCTCAAAACTGGCGGCTGCTCACGAAAATAACTAGGGTTTCGTTAGTTAAACGTATATATACACGTATATACTTATTAAATTAATATTAAATTCGTTTTAAACGACCTTTCCAAACGATCTTCAAATCACACGTGCCGCCTGGCATTCGTAAGGTTTACCCCGCGTTCCGAACACAACGGAACAGGTTTCGGAAGCTAATTCGATCGTCTGTGCGAGATACAGAGAAAAACGATCGATTTAAATTAAACCGATTTAAATCGATTTCGAGGCGTTTTAATTTGTACCGGACAAATGGTAAATCCAAAAATTACGAAATTTGAAATCTTACAATAATATCACATTACGGATCCGATGAAACTGGTTTCGTCGAAATCCGAGACCGTTTGAAAAATGACTATTTTTAACTCGACGATTTAAATTAAAATAATATCGATGCGTTTCGAGTTGCCACGGTCAAACGACAACTCCGATTGATACGAAAATTGAAATCCGATAATAACTAACTATTACGGATCCAATGGAACTGGTCTCGTTCAATTCTGAGACTGTTCAAAAATTGGCTATTTTTACAGTCGATAATTAAATATTAAAATATTCAATTTCCACAAATTAACTCCAAATTCGATTCTGAAAGTTCTATAACCTTTCTATAACTCCAGTATGATTAAATAAAATTTTACAAATCATTTTCAATCATATTAAACTCGATTTTCAATTATTTCTGGAATTTAAATCATTAAATTATCGATTTAATTGACCAAATTAAATCCAATATTCGAATAATAAATTATTCGACTTCTAAATTCCATTTATTAATATTTAAAATCAATTAAATATCCGAATTTTAATTATCAAAAATTCCGGGTCGTTACACTGGTGCTTTCACAATACTTGGGGTTTGTGACCATTTTTGGCGCAAACACATACTTCATGTATCAAACAAATTTAATCTTTTGATGGATAGTTTACTCACTTTGATTTCCAGGAAAAAGAAGAACAGAGTTGCTATATCCCAGGCTTGTGAAAATTGCAAAACTGAAACCTTTTCTTGTGATCTCTGGTTTGTATTGATATAAAAATTTGAATTTTTGTTTAATTTTTTTTTGAAATGGTGTTCATTCTAGAGGTTGCTCAGTTGTCTTGATGGACGAAACTGAAATGAGAGTTTGATGTATAAAAACAGTTTACAGGATAGAATAGGTTTTTGTATAATATGATATATTTTTTTCCCTCTAGTACAATTATACGTAGAGATTTTTCTTGCTTTAGGTTGCTGATATTTTCCTTTGGTGGCTGCAGATGTTCCATGCATTGATTAGTTGTACAAACTCATATTTTTATTTCATTTTAGTTGTACAAATATGAGATATTTTCATTGCTTTGCTTGTTTGACTCGGCTGAAATCTTGCTTTGGTGGCTTGCATACTTATCCTTTGCTTTATCTTCATACTTATATTTGGCTTGTACATAAATATACATATATTTGCTGTCTTGAATACTTGAATATATATTTGTTGTTTCTACTTTGTATGTTATTTCTTGTATATATACCTTTCTATTATTTGTTTGTTCATATTTGAGGATATGGTTTTGTTTCCTTTTGACTTGTCTCATTACTTTATAATGTGAATTTTAATATGTTATTAGATTTTATCTATGGGTTACTTTATATTTTACAACCCTATAATTCATCTTATATATCAATGTTTTTATTTTTAGTCATAGCTTAAGTATTAATTATTACTTTATAAAATAAGTGAACTTCTATTTTTATTTTACTTTATATTTTTATTATTTATCCTTTATTTATTTCTATTTCTAGTTTAAATATTTATTATTATTTTACTTTAATACTAATTATATTGTATTTCTCTATATATTTATTTTATAAACCATATACTTGAAATTTAAATTCAAATGATTTAACACATTTTTATTTGAATCCGGAGAAACTCGCATCAATTTATCAATTGATTTCACAAATTTTATTCAAAAAATTAATTAATTATCAATTTAAATTTAATTAAAATCTGGGATCGTTACAGTAACATATAAACTACATATTAAACTTATAACTATATATATATAATTTATAAACTAATATATAATATGTTTTTAACTAAAATGATGCGTATTCGAATCTGAATATACAAATTGGTTTATAAACTAACTTATGTGCAGGCAAACGTGTATAAATTTATACGTATATATATAACCAGCATATTTTATACAAACCTTTATAAGCTTATGATATATAAACAGATTTTCATATACATACCTTATAGAACGGCTGTTAGTAGAGAAGTACAAACGCATATAATATATACTAATAGATATATTATAGTAAACTCATACTATACTTCATTCAAACTAGTATACTATAATACATATTTTTAAGATAAAATCTAAATATATTTTAATGTCAATATCCCAAAAAAAACCCGACCTTCTTTATATATATATAAGTAAGCTATGCAAAAAAAAATAAACCTTTATATATAACAGAGAATATTTTTTTATAAAGTATCTTTATGTATGTATATAACAACAGATTTTTGGCTCTAACACTAGTTAAGACACATATATATTAAACTGTAAAATATATATATGCTAAAAATCCCAACAGAACTTATATGGATATATAAACTACTGTCTATACAACAAAACCCTTTGATCATATTAATATACCTTTCACAGCAAACTAAACAATCCATATTTATAAACCTATAATCAACAACTTACACTTTAAACAAAGAGGAGGCTAAGGATTTCAGATCCAAATCTAGTATAAAATCAAGCACTTACTTTACTTTAATTATATACAATTCAATAGATCAACATAAATTTATATAAACATATATGTATAACTTATACATATAATAACATATAGATTTTATATGTACAGCTAATATAACTTATGTATTAAAACCCAATAGGAAAAGCTTATAACATGATATATAAAATAATACCCTTAACATTAATATGCATATATACCTTAATATATACAACTGATAAGGTCGGCAAGGAGAAATAATGCTTGGCGAGGAGATGAAGATGTGATCGGTGTTGGTTGCCGCGCGGCCAGGCAAAAAACGAAGGGACGTGCAGGCTTTGATAAAAAAAATGAACAGGCAAATAGATAAAAAGAAAGCTTATAATATAATATGTATCAATAGTTGAAAAATAGAAGACTGGCCGATGTTAAAATAATTATATAAACGGTTAATGGGTGGAACGGTGGGAGGAGATAAGAGGTCTTGGAAATAATAGGAATGAAACTTAAGTTTGTATAGCAAGGCAAACAAAAAGGTTTTAATATAACTTATATTATTTCGTTTACCAATCAGATAGTTGCATGGACAGACAAATATTAATTTAAGGTAGAATCACAAAAGTCAAAAATAAATTTTCGGAATAAAAAAAACTAGTGGTTAAATAGCTCACAATAGATAACCAATGATCACAAGTAAACCAAAAGACACGCAACCGGTACGGATACAGAAATAATTTTACCGATTTGCATGTCATACCAGGGTTCGAAAGACAGAAATGAATATACCACTGAGATCAACATGACGAGACAATCAAAATGGTATACAAATATCAGCGATACGATCATCTGATCAAAAGTCGATATTTGGTACCGAAAATGCTGCTAAATTGCCAGAAATAAGATAAATGAAGTAACGGTAGTACAAATTTGAAGAAACAAAATATGTCGTCTCACTCAGAAGATGATTTACAAATTTTCTGTATAAAAATATTCAGGTTTGGAAAACATTTCATTATCATCAAATATGAACTGATTAAAATTGAAATAGAATTACACAAGAAAATAAACTTCCATATTATCTGATGAGAGTTTACCAGTTTCCATATTGAAGTAGACGTATTCCAAATATTAAGTTTTCATTTCCAAATTTTATTATTTAAAATTTCACAAAATTCAATTAATTAAATAAATAAAACCACTAAAATTTACGGGTCGTTACATTCAGATTATCTATCTTGGAAACGTTCCCCAATGCGTCAGCCTTGTCCTCTTTAGCAACTGGCCCATTTAACTCATCAACCATGCCACTTTGTTTTACTATCTCCCCTTCGTTCAGATTCTCACTACTCCCCACCTCCAAATCCTTGCTAATTGAATTTTTTTTATCGATATGGCTACTCTCCCACTCCTTAATAACATTTCCCCTTGTTATTTTTGACTATAATATGGAATCATCAAAATTTACGACCGTTTTCATTAGCCTCATCTCCCCGTCTGCATCATCATTCTTACTCTCTATATCTGGATACACTTTAACCCTTTCCTTAAGCCCTTGTTTTTCCTCTACTTTATTATTATTGCCTACATCTTCAAGCCCTCTTTCCTCCTTGGCCCTTTTAGATCCAATCTGCTTTTTAATGGGAACCCAAGTTTTGACATTCAAACACTCCAACTTTGTGTGTCCAAAACAAATACAATTGGAGCATCTAGGGGAGGATTTTCATACTCAACCTTCTGTTTGTAAATTAACCCAACTTCAAACACACCTTTAATCGTATCAAGGAATCCAACCTTTGCATTCAGTTTAACCGAAACCCTAGCAAAGGATATATGACTTTTCATGGTCATATTTTGGTTTAATTTAATAGGCAAACCAATAGTGCTCACAAGTATGCTAATGGCCTCCACCCCTAGACTTTGAAACCCAATCAGGTATTCTAATCCACACAGGCTTGGAAAGAAGCAAATCCTTGTCGGCTTGCATCTCTAGGAAAAATCTTCATAATAATGAGTTTTTATCGAAAAACCATGGTCTTTGATCAATAATCTTTTGACAATCCTATTCACATCCAAATCTTACCACAAAAAAACCATTTTCCTAAGATTGCAAGGGAAATTCCTTCTTCATTTTCCAGATTCTCTTCATGAATGCATCCAGATTTTTGTAATATAGTCTAGGCCCAACTATATAAAGAAGGATACAAGATCTCCAACCAAACTCAACATCGATAATAGCTTTACCAGTAAGAAATCCCCTCCTAACGCCATCCACCACCTTAACAAAATTGAGTCGCCGAACCCCTATGGACCAGCATAAGTGCCCTTTAAGGCATCATTATAAAGAACTATTTTGCAATTCCATGAATTGGGAATTTAACCTAATTATCATAAGTACGTTTAGATCTAGAACCATGAGGCCTGGATCCAACAATAATAGCAAATGTTACTGACTTTCGCTTTGTTCCTTGGACAATAGTCCAACCCACCTTTTTTGAACCACCACCGCTCTCCCCGACAATCATCGCCTTCACTTTATCCACCCTCGACATTCCATCACCTTCTGCCATAGTTGATCAAACATAGAGGAATAAAGAGAAAATAGGGAGAAAATTAGCAAAACCTAATTAGGGTTGTTGCCGCCATTATTAAGATTGTTGTTAATAGTTGAAAATATTATCCTTCTATGAATTTTATACGCCAAAGGACAAAAATGGCTCTCAAAAAAATGGAGTGTAAAAATTCCATGACCTTATTTGGTAGTGTGCGAGTAATTATGTATGAGAGGTGCCTAAATGTCTGATTTAGGTGAAAATGGTCAATATATTATGTTGATGTCATATGGTGATTTATGCAAGTTGTTCGTATTTTCGCAAAGATTTACAATATTATATTGTTAACTTGGTGACACAGGGTGAAACTGGTGTGTATATATGAGTTTTACACTTATAAAGTATTAGGTGTTATACTTTAAATGATGCTTAAAAGTTACTTGTACCAGACTTATTGGCTGGCTCGAATGCTTTCTTTTTATGGATTCCCAAAATACTCTTATAGGAGACCTGGCAGCTTAGAATAAATTTAGATTGGAAGCACATTTAATTTGGATGCATTAGGATGTTGACGACCTACCTATGGCATGTTTTTGTAATAATTGTGAACACATATTTGTGCTAGGTGTTTGACATGTGAGTCCAAACTAAGTTTTGGTGGTGTTCTTACTTGGAGTTTATTTGTTAATGCTATATTTATATATGATATTATTATGCGATTGTATTGGAAAATGCATCCGAAATTTTAGGGTGCTCAATGGGAATGTTACAAACGTTGTATAAGAACACAATATGAAAAAGCTATGAAATATTCACTATTTTACCAAAATAAAACAAAAAAATATGAAATATTTGAGATGTTAATGTTGTATATATGATATATAAATCTAATTGTTGAAATTCTACATAAAATGACTTTATGAAAAAATATTTTTCAAATGTTGTTTATAAAGATCATAATAAATAATTTGGAATGAAATGTTGTGAAAAACATTAGATAACAAAGGATTACATAATATCACCATAACAACAAATTACATTGAAGTCGATATAATTTTTTAATAAGAAAATAAATAATACAACCTAAATAAATGAATCAAAATATACCATTATCCAATGGTCTTCACAAAATTCTAGTACAAGAATATTATCTACAGATAACATTTTCGGTTGATATATAAATCTACTTAGTAAAAATAATCCAATTCATATAATGCTACTACTATATAACATTACAAATTGTAACATACATCTTTCCAAGTTCATTACTAGTCCTTATCATCCTCCACCTTTGGTCTTCTTCACATCGCTCCTCCTTACTATTTTCACTGTCCAATTTGATAAAGTTAATAATGTTGCCTAAGTGTAGTTATATAATTTGATTATATAACTTAACTCTTATAGTGAATCTTGTTCAAAATAAAGTAGGCTTTTTGTTACGTTTTCTATGGTATATATTGTTATATTTGGATATAGTTAATGTTTTAAATATATTAAATATATATAAGTAGAAATCCTTGAAAAAAGTATTTAATCGATTGTAATTACAATAGTTTGTAACCATGGTCACTGAATCGTATAAAATAAGTAGTGGTCCTTAAATGTTCCTAGTTAAAATTTATCGAGAAAGGGATATTGATATATCCATTGAGACTAGTGTACATTGTTAATACTATGGGTATTGATTTTGATGACAACAAACATATAAATATTATTACTAACTACTTTTCAAGTTGTGTAAACTATAGTACAGAAAACACAGGTATATGAAATGATCTGCACATTTATCAATTTGATAAATTATATTTATTTCTAAATATTCAAATATAAGATTTTAAAAAAACATAGATTATGATGTTTTGAACAAGAATGACGGTAATCTTATTTTGAATAAATATTTACAAAAAATATAAACTTTGAAGGAATATCGATAAATGGTCGAAAATTGTTTTACCAATAAACAACTCTATAATTATTAGAAAGCGCACATGGAGCTGGATACATACACTTGTTTGTGCACTTAGATATGAATATGAAATAAAATTACTTATTTTATTTTTGAAAATAAAATGTATTTGTGACATCATCAATAATTGCATCATATTTAATAATTGACTTTTGAATTTAAATTGAGATTTAATGATTTAATAATTATTCAAATAATTGTTTTTAAATGATAATAAGTCAATTTAATTAGTTATGAAGTGATAATAAATCATTTATATATTTGACTTGAAATTATAATGAAAATTGATATCATTTTATCATTATAAAAGCACTTTTTGTAAACAATTGTTTAATATAAATTTATATGGTTTTATAAATCAAATGAGATTGGTTCAATTAGTTAAAAATGATAAGAAATTAGTTTACAAATTTTGTTTACATTTATATGTAAATTAATTTATAAGTGAAAATGTGACCGGGAATCGGTTTTCAGATTTTCAACGGTTTAGCGATCAGAAGTTATTCAAAGTCGTTGCAACCTTATAAGATAAACAAGCACACATATGTACATACATATGCATGTCATACATGCACATGCACATACAAATAAAGTACATACATACATGTATACAAATGAAACAAATATCATGATATTTCTCTTATACTTCACCTATAAGCATACAAAAGTAAAAATAAAAAGCAAACTTCACTTCACTCTTACATACATCAACTCACATACATGGAGGCACAAGGGGAGGGGGATCAAAGTGTGGAATGATGGGAAAGGAGGGGCGTGGGTTGAGGGTAGAAAAGGAACTGCACATTAGATATTTTTCATGCATTTTTACCTATAAATACAAGGCCTTAGCTCTCTCATTTCATTCATCCATTCACTTCTTCTTCCTCGTTCTTCTTAAAGCTCTAAGAACTCTTCTTTATTAAAAAAATTGCAAAGTTAAGGGAAAATAAAGTAAAATATATGCACATATATATACCATGTCATTTCACCTCAAAACCAAGGCAAACCACGCCACATCTCCACTCAATGCTCACGGATACCCCCATATCCATGCTTGGATGAGTCCACCTCCACTTGCAAGCATAAGCTGAGCCTATCCAAAGGTCTCGGGCTCAATTCCATAAGTTTTGATTTGATCGTAGCATAACTATAGTCTGTTTAAATAAGTTTTATATCCAATGAAGGTGAGAAACTCTATTTATATTATGATATTTTGGATGATATATATGTTTGGCTATGCATGGTTGTAATGATTGTGAAGCATGTTTGGATATGATAATATGTTTTTCTTGGATGTGTAAACAATTCAAGTTTAATGCACTTCGAATATCACAAAGGATATCACTTTCCTTTAATAAATGAAATAGTATATATGAGATTGTTAACCTCCTTAAAATGGTTCTAAATGATTTAGAAATGTTTTATAAACACTTAAGAATGTTTTGACAAAGTTTGGAACGGAAATGAAAATTGAATTAAAATAAGCACATCGCGTAATGGAAGTTTGCGATTTAATGCCGTAATAGTCTAAATCCATTTATACGATGGAATCAGAGTCGGAATTCTTTAGAATAAGAATTTACTGAATAATCATAGTTTCAAAAAAAAAGATCAAGATTTCTTTTAGTAGATTTTAATATATGAGCAAATCAAGTTTTCAAAATAATAGCGCTTTGGCAGTTCGAAAACCAAAGCGATAAATTCTTTAAAATGAATATTTTTAATTCTTTAAAAATATTAAATAAATTCTATAAATATATTAAAATGTTTTAAAAGATATTTGAGTTATAAAAAAATGAATTTTTAAATAATCGAAAAGTTGTTTTGGTCAAATAAGCTTTTAAAGAACTATTCGCAGCACTTTTTATAGCAGTTTTTAATAACTTTTGAAATATGGCTTTAAACTTAAATATTCTTTCCCAAATCTTTTATAAATGTTTCTGATTAAATAATTAAGTATTCTAAATATGATTTTTAGGTTCTTTAATTTATTTAAAGAGTTTAAATAAATGATTTAAAGAAAAGCTGTTATAATTAAGTGATTTAATCTTGGCTCTAAAAGCCGATGGGTAGACTGGATTTTTTTTCTATTCGTGAGATCTATATGTGTGGTGCTTAAACTAAGGAGATATTCAGGAGCAACGAGTGCCCTAGCTCATCTATCCTCTTTTCTGGATGAGGGATAGATAAGATCGAAATATTGGAAACGAGGCAAGTATAAAAGATTTAATTTTTCCAAATTTGATACAACTTGGATTTTATAGAAATAATCTTAATACTTGGTATTAAATTTCGAGAAGGGAATTCGTACTATCCACGTGAATTTAAAAGGTGATTTCACCATTATTCGACGGATAGTAAAGGTTGAATACGAAAATTGATATTGAGTAGAATTAGTATAATTTCTATCGACCCTTTTTACTCAATAAGGTTTTGCAATGGGATTTATGAGAAATGATTTTGGTTTGGTATTTCCAAAGTCAAAAAGAGAGGTTTAATGATTTTGTATATACTAGAAAAGAATATGATTTAAAGATTTATATCTCTAAAGAGATATTTTATTTGATAAAAGATACTAATAAATGATAATCATCCTCAAACTTAATAACTTTTTATCGATGATTGGTTCGAAGGAACCAGGATCGGATTTGGGTGTTTCCTATCTGAAAACCACTTCGAACCAATTTACACATTCGAATGTGAAGACGTGGAATTATAATAAATTAGAAGATGTAATGTAGGGCTAATTTTCACTGACCCTCGAGGGATATTTTCCATATCATATATATGTCACGGTAGTATCTTCATTTGATCTTTGATGTAAGAGCTGCTCGCTACTAATCCTATGGGTGATTTCCACAAGATGTAGTAGGAGATTCCTTCGGTTTGTCCTGTTCCTGGACAACTTGTATGGACGGATGTCTAACATTGCATTTCTAAAATATACGTACATTAATTTTTACAAATGTACATTTGTTTGGTGGTGTAGGAAGTAACTCTCTTACACCTAACATCCTTCTCTGAGACGTACGGGCTTAGAGGTTATACACTTATGGAAATCAACAGTGTGTGATGGAATTGGCAATGTGACATTCAAAGTGCAATGTGCTATGTGAAAAGTAATCATTACCTCAGGACTCGTCACCCAGAAATGGCTTAAACAGGGCCTGCCATAAGGCTTTGTGGTTCGAAAACATTAGGGTATGGTCATCACCTTTCTAGATTACCCTCTATAAATTGGATATGTTGTGTATGCTATGTGAGCTCTCAGATAGGTCGGGAATGACCGGGGTGATGTCATATTCGGTCCTATCCACTAGCAGATGGGTCTGCGGGTATGTCGGTCCTGCCAGGTGCAAAGGTTTCAAAGGTGTTGATCCTTGGTACATCCCTCTAGATATGTACTGTACGGAAGGTAGTTTCTTACCTTGCCATTGTGTGGAACTCATTCTTCAATAAGTGCATTTGGACTTGATTGTAGAGCCTAGTATGTTGGAATTTAATAATGTAACAATTTCAGTTAAGATTATGTTTATTTACCTAAAATTTGTTTTCAAAAGAATGTCATTAAAAGTAATATTACAAGGTTTTGTGGAGTAACGATTTTGGTTATCATAAGGTAAAAAATCGTTCTGTGTTTATGTGCAACATGGTCTTATGAGATACTCTTGTTTTCCAATACCCGTATTTTTGAGTTTCTCATACTAGTCCCATGACTGACCCGAGGTTTATTTTTTTTTGCCTTAAACTCTGGGTGCCCTATTTTTTTGGGTAGCCAAGTAGTCAGGTTTAACTTGGGGCATTATGATGAAGCTTGAAGTCTGGAGCTAGAGATGTTCCTGTAGATAGTTATCCATTTCCATATCTGATGCATTAGTTTACTGATTGTTTTCGGCATTTATAAGGATAGAGATTTATAACTATCCAGGCTGATTTATAAGATAGACTGTGATAAATATATTTAAATTTTCCGCTGTAAAGATCATATTTATTGAATAATATGTTATTCCATTCCTCTAAGATTTTGTTTCGTCTTTATTTTCTTTTACCCCATGATAATCTGCCTCTCTAACACTTTGGATTTGCGGCACGTGAATACCAAGGATGTATTAGTGTCGATTTCTGAGGGTCGAGGAGGTGGGTTGTCACATACTACTCATATATATTATAGGATATACAAGTGCAGATGAATTATACATCAAGATGGATCGATACAAGGACTCAAGAGTATATCAAGAAGACCAAGAGGAATCAAGGTTATGATGACAAGAACAAGACTAGGAGAATACAAGAGAATTAATGACAAGGCTATGAGGACACAAGAGACTCAATAAACAAATTCTGAAAGAGCATAAGACATTCAGATAATCAGAATCGTGTGTAAAGAGTCTTAGAAATATTTATCAATAACCTCCTAGCACATCTTCGAAATATCTCTTTCAAAAATCTTTATTTTCATCTCTTGAACCTTTTTTTGCAAAAAACAATATTAATTTTAAAAGTTATAAATTTTAAAACAATTTTTATAAAGTGGTTTTCAAAATCAACTACCATATGTCGAGATACCCTTAGATTGTATGTCGACATAGTTACCATTGATATGTTTTTCAAAATCAATATGGATATGTTGATATACCTTAGACATATATGTAGACATACTAGCCGTTGAAGAGCTTTTCAAATTTTAATGAATGGGCATTTCCTTTAGCCCTTTCACCAAAAGTTACCCTTCGAATTCTATATAAAGGCTCTAAAAAACGAATTTTAACAACAATTTTTTTTCATTATATTCTACAAACTTCATCACTATTATTCTACCATTAAATTCTATCAATATTATTGCGATAACTTTGCAAATCCATGCTCTTTCACTTTAATTCTTTATGGGTTTGCAAACCTCAAAAGATCATAGAGTTCTTACTTGAAATCTTTATCACTCTACCTCTTATCTCATTATATTCACATAAGATTTTAATTATAGACTACTACTGGAGGTCTATAGGATTTGTACACTAAAGGCTAGAGATTTTATATTTGAAAGTTACGATTTCTTATAGAAGTACTCTACTACTACTTGAATTGTAAAGTTGTATTCTGCCACCTACAGAAAGTTAGGATTATATAGGTGTTCTTACCACCCATGGAAAGTCAATGGGTATGGTGTACCCATGGAAAGTTAGGATAGATGTAATTGTAACCTGATTCAAACCCAAGTTGTATAGATGTACTTGCCATTAATGGAATTAAAAGTTTGTGATAGTGAAAAATCCATACAGGATAAAGAAATGGATGTAGGATTGAGAATTGAACCGATATAAAAATTCAAGAAGCCTCTTTGTACTTTACTTCTTTATATTACTACATTTATTTATATTTATCTACTTATTTCTGTGATTCTGAATTGAATGATCTGAAAATAACAAGTCAAGTATTAAGAGGTTTTAATACATTATTCACCTCTAGTATTATAATAGTCTTATGATCCATTCTGTATAAGTATTAGGGTATCTCGCACACCCCACACTTGGTATCAAAGCACACATTTTTCAAAAATTCACTATCTAATTTCTGAATAGATTAAATGGCTAGTAATACTAATAATTCCATTTGCAACACATTTATAGAAGGTTGACCCACTGCTAGACCACTAATGTTTATGGTAGTAATTATGCATATTGGTCCTATAGAATGAAAATTTATTTATAGCCTAGTGGTTTAGATATTTAGAGCATCACATAGAATGAATATAATGAGCCTCAAAATAATTATGCATAGGCTTAAAATAAAATGGTTTAGATCCCCCATGTCGGATTGAAATGAAAGACTACTGCTCCTTTTTAATATTCATCCTTGCTTGGTCATGCATTCAAACTGGCTCGAAGACATTACGAATAAAAGAGTGCATCACTAGAACTGCATATTGCATTTGCTTTTTAGGGGCAAACTTCTAAGCTAGCTTTCACATTTTCTTAAAAGAAAGATAACTGTGACTAATAAAAAAACAAGCACTCAACAATTCAAAGGATATGAATATTCTATTTTGTGCCTTATATAAAAATGAGTTTAATAGACTATCTATTTGTAAAGTGCATATGAAATTTGGAGGACATTACGAGTCGCATACGAAGGCACTAGTAAAGTTAAACAAACAAAGATTTTATATTAACTAATAGTTCCAAGTTTCAAGATGAAACCAAATGAATCTATTTCTAACATGCATTCTAGATTTTAAACATAATGTATGTACTATTATCATTTGGAAATTTTTTTACTAAAGAGGACCATGTCCGTAAGATCTTAATTCACTATCTAGTGATTAGGTCAAAGGACTATGGCGATCGAAGAAGTCAACGATATATGGAATAGCTAAGTGGTAGTTTAATGTTATATGAAGAAAGTTGCACGGAAGGAAAGAAATTGAGGAAAATGAGAAGAAATCATTAGCTTTTAATGCTATGAATAAAGGATCGAACATTGACGATGAGGAAATAGCATTTATGGCGAGAAATTTCAAGAAAATGTTGAAGTACATGAAAAAAAATCCAAAGAATGGACAACAATGTAAATAACTCAGGAAGTGGAAGCATGGTCAGTGACAAATTTGGACATCTAAAGCAAAATTGCTCAAACCTATGTCGAAAAACTCCCCTAACACGGATTCAATCAAGAAAAGGAAGTGAGCATACGCAACAATATGGGAAGATTCTAATACAACATCAAGCAACACCAATTCAGAAATAGAAAGCATTGAGGTATATTTTATGGCAAATAAACATACACATAATATTAAGAAGAATAAATAAATAATGGATAGTGGATGCTCAAGGCATATGACTGTAAATCTATTACTACTAACAAATATCACTTGCAAAGATGGCAGACCAGTAAAATATTTATACAACTTGAAGGGATGCAACATTGGCAACGACAACGTCGGTAACTCTGAAACTCCAATTTTGAATGTTTTATTAGTTAAGAATTTAAAACATAACCTGCTAAGTATAAGTCAATCATGTGATAAAGTCTTTAGAATAAATTTTGAAAAAGACACCTGACACATCTTAGATCAAGATTCTAAAAATATATTTGAAGGGATTAGGAAAGGAAGATCTACATGTTAAGTAAGAAAATATAAATGATAACTTATGTCTTATAGCTGAGTCGAACGTCCTTTGGATTTGGCATAAATGTTTTGGCAACTTAAATTTCAAATACCTATCGAAAATTGCTAAATACGAACTTGTAAGAGGCCTACGAAAGATGAATTTCAAAGTAGATAATCTTTGCGATGCTTCTCAAATGGGAAGGCTCAATAAGAAATAGCTTAAGTCTAAGGACATGATAACTACCACTTTCCTATAGAACTCTTCCATTTAAATCTCTTTGGACCATTGCAAGTATAATCAATAAACCATATTTAATATGTTATTGTAATTAAACACAACTTTCGAGATATACATAAACAATTTTCCCAAGATATAAAACTGAAGCATTTGAAATGTTCAAAACTTTTGCTAAGAGAATTCAAAACCAAAAATCCCTTAAAATTAAATCCATAAGGAGCGATCATGGAGGAGAATTTGAAAATGAGAATTTTGAAAAAGTATGTAATAAGAAAGGTATAACACCAACTTCTCTTTTCCAATAACTCCTTAATAAAACAAAGTGTTATAAAAATAGAACTATTCAAGAGTGCACTAGGATAATGCCAAATGATAGTAATCTACCAAATAATTTTAAAGCTAAAGCAATTACAATAGCATGTTATATCCTAAATAGAATTTTGATAAGAGTAATAACAAAGAAAACACCATATGAATTGTGTTGTTACAAAAAGCCAAAGGTTTCTTATTTTAAAGTTTTTGGAAGTAAATGTTTAGTACTAAATACAAAACATAGTTTACTTAAATTTAACACAAAATCAGGTAAAGGAATATTTATTGGATATTTAAATGTAAATAAAGCGTATAGAATTTATAATATAAAAACTAATACAACTAAAGAAATTTTACACATTTTGTTTGATGGAATCTTTAAAATGGTAAATACAGATAACGATGAAAAAGAAATTACTATCCAAGTGAAAATAATGAAAACATTTATAATGAAAATGATAATAATAAAGATACAAATGGAAATAAACTAACTAAAACTAGAATTTTAAAAGATCTTCTTAAAGAAAATATTTCAGGAAACATTGAATCTTTTGTAAGAGTTAGAAATCAACTAAGCAAAATGAGTAACATGGTGTTTATTTCAACAACAGAACCTGAAAATACGAAGAAAGCAACATTGAATGCTTCATGGATTTTTACTATGTAAGAAGAATTGAACCAATTACAAGGAACCATGTCTGGGAATTGGTTCTGCGACCAGAAAACCAATCTGCTGTTGGAACTAAATGAGTCTATAAAAATAAATTAAATGAACTGGGAGAGGTTGTAAGAAATAAAACATGACTAGTAGCACAAGGATATAATCAAGAACAAGGAACATATTGTGTGAAACTTTTGCTTTAGTAGCAAGACTAAAGGCTATAAGAATATTACTCATATTCACAAACTTTATAACTTTAAACTATATCAAATAGATGTAAAAAAATGTATTCTTGAAAGAAGTAATTAAGAAGATGTACATGTTCAACAACCACCTTGTTTGAAAAAAAAATTCCTAACCATGCTTATAAATTAAAATGAGCCTTATATGGTTTAAAGTAAGCTCCTCGTGCTTGGTACAAACACTTAGATCCCACTTAATCTAGTCAGACTTTCAAATAGGAAAAGTAGGTACAACATTATTTATAAAAAGAACTAATATAATATACAACTAATACAAATTTATGTAGATGATATTATTTTTGGATCCACATATGAACAATTAAACTTAGAATTTTTTTAAAATAATGAAAAATGAATTTAAAATGAGTCATATGGGAGAACTAGCGTTCTTTCTAGGACTTCAAATTAAGCAATTACATAAAGGAATATTTATAAGTCAAGAAAAATATGCCAAGGAACTTGTAAAAAGATCTGGAATGTCTAATGCAAGTGATAAACATATACCCTTTGGCATTCGGGGTAAACCTAGATGTAGATTGAAATATGTATTATGTAATGATTGTAAAAGACCACTATGTTGGACCATTCAAATCGACAATAAATCCACACATGTCGAACTTGAATACTTCAAAACAGTGGATTGTCAAGAAAATTTGGAGCAAATAAAATCAAACACAGAATCACAGACACAGAAAATCAGAATAACTCGCAGCGGAAATAAAATACCATAGTAGTTCATGAAGCTACTATATACATACTCTCAAAAACATATACAAAATCTCATAGTCAAAATAGATACAATAGGAGTTAGGATACGTAAGTCAATAATACAGAGACAATACCGAATAAGAAATAACTGGAATAGAAACAGATGACAGGTAGATAAATAAGCTCCAACAAATCTCTAACTCCAGAAGATGAATCCAAAGTTGTGCTACTCAGGCTGACTCGAGCATAAAGTAAAACACAAACACTCGAGTCAGGACATACATACTTATACAGTGTAAACCAACTCAAGTGAACTGTAACAACAATGCACAATAACTTAAAGGATGCTTGGGATCGCCCATCCTTTAAGGATTAGTCAAACCGTAAACTTAGCGGTAATAACACTATCATAGAAATAACCATATTAAAGTAAACCAATGCAAATAACAGTGTTAATGTGACTAGGGTAGCGTAGAGCTGCAGTAACCGCTCATCTCTAGCCACACTCTCAAAATCAAAGGTGTGCATCAAACAATCGCAAGGAAATCAAATGACACACAAAGCAGTGTACCCGTGGTTATAAATTTCAAAATGATTTATAATTCCAAATTAATATCATTCATTTAAACCATTAAAAGTGAAGTCATTATTCCTTCAAATCAAATATTCAATTCCCAAAAAATTTTCCTTTTCTGAGTTCATTTATTCAGTTAAATACTTTAAAACATTGAAATTTCAGCTTTTGCAGCACTTAGAAAATGCTACGGTAAGTTATTTTTGAAAACAATTCAATTCAGGAAAGACAACATTTAAAACTGCTATGATAGTTCAGTTACATTCAATATTCTCATTTCAGCGAACTGCAGCACTTAACAAGTGCTACTGTAGCTCTGTTGTTAGTTTCAGACTTTAATTTAGTTTCTGCAACTACAGCACTTACCAAGTGCTGCAATAGCCCTTAGTTCATTTTAGCCTTTAGTTCACTTCTGCAACTACAGCACTTACAAAGTGCTGCAGATTCTTATTAGTTTAGATTTTAGTTAATTTTCAGGATGATAGCATTTCTGAAGTGCTACTAAAGACATTTCCAGATTTACAATAGAATTTCAGCAACAAATAAACTTCAATTTAAACCATTTTAATTATATAAAAATCATATTTTTCCACTTTAAAATGGTCATTTAAATACCCTTTAACTTATGATTTTTATAAAGTAAATTCCATAAATAAATATCAAATTTTTCATTACTTCACTTATTAAATTCAAGTGTACAATTTTCCTATTCTTTACATTCACTTAACACTTTAATTTAATTTATCATTTCATAAATAAAACTTAATTTCCATTTTATTTTATTTTACTTAAACTTCCATTTTTAAAACCAAATCTCACAATTCCAAGTCAAGTTAAATTCCAAATTGCCATTTTAAGCATTCATTTGTTAATATTTTATATTCATAGAAAAATCAATAACGCTTTAATAAATCATTTTAAATTCTAATCTAATCAAAATGTCATAATTTACATTTTCTAAAATACTTAAAAATATCCAGAAAAAAATATAAAATAACCACGGGTCTGTATAATATATTTCTAACCTAGGTCAAGTGATACAGATAATATATCGTTTCAATCCGTAATTTACAAAGAAAAATCCGGGTTCTATCATTTCAAACCCGCAATCCCAAGTTAATAAAAATAAATAAAAATCGCTCAGGCTTATCATTTCAGCCCATAACGATTTTTCCCTATTCTAAAGTCCGTTCGGGTATGTATAATTTCAACCCATAGTGATTCTATTCTACAGGGGACTTGTAGTGTGAGAAATAGAAATAATTAAATAGTATAACAGAAAATAACATAGCAGATGATGTGACAAGTTTATAAAAGGGTTTAACATCATACAATTCACATCACAGGCAGATATAACATGATATAAAAATTCTACACATTCACTTGTTGTCACTTCACAAATTATATAAGTATAAATGTCATGAGTGAATACGTACCTTTTTAAGCTGGATTTCGCAAATCAAAACACACAGATGAATTCAGAAAGCACGATATAGCACGACTTTTGACTTGAGTGGAGAGAGAGCCAAGATTTTGATCCTGTATACAAAAATAAACAAGCAATATATAAATATATTTTCAACACAAAATAAGTTGAAACAAAAATGGAATTTGAATTTACCAAAGAGACAAATGGCTTAACCATGCTTTCAAATCACAAATGCTTGACCATGACTCATTATGGGCTCGGCCATACATGTTTTAGAGGTGGAAATGGTTTGGATTTGGCACATATAGGCACGGCTACAAAGGAATGTGAAGGGGTAGGAGTTTGCAAGCATGGAAGTCAAAAGGAAAGGCCACTAGGTGGAGTTTTGGTGCATGTAGGCTCGGCCTATGGTCAAGTTTGGCTCGGCCATGGTCAGTTGCAGGTCATGTCATTGGTGAGGTGATGTTTAGAGGAGGTGTACTTGCTGGTGGTGGTGGCTAAGGGTGTAACGCCCCACCTCTATACCCACGCTAACCAAGAACACTACGATGTAGTGCTGTCAATTAGCACGGAGAATAAGGCTGTTGAGGAGCGACCATCCATGTAACTTCTTTGCGCGAGCACCGATATGTCAGATAGAATATAAAAATCCAACATACCGATACAAACACAAAGCTATCACACGGTGGCGATATATAATCTTCGGAAACAAATATAGAAATAAACATAACACAAATCAGTCACAGACAATTCATATCACAAAGGCGGAATAAGATATGAATATTACACCTAAAAGTGTACATCAGAGTAGTGGTCAAATAAGATCCACAATAACACAAAAGAATAGATACAAGTGCAAGACAATAGAATACGTATACATCAAGGAGTCTCATCACAAATTCATACAACAAAAACCTACTAAACTAGAGTAGTTAGCCAAAAGTCAGAAGATGGCTCCAGATAAGAAGTCATGATGAAGCACCTGTAAAAACTCAGTCTGACCCGAGTATTATTTAAGAAGAAAATAATAAACGGATCAGTCTAGCTATAATTATCAGATAAAATGAGATAGAATATGAGATATGATAATAGAACGTATGATAACAAAAAGGTGTCATACTATGAAAAGTATACATTAGAAATCCCACAAAAGTCATACAATATCTCAATAATCTCAAAACAGAGAAAAGAATGTCATATTCTTAATTTAATTCACCAAGCCACAATAAAATGACATACTCATCAATGTCAATGGTAAAAGCTGGTGAAACATAAATTTCCAGAAATCAATAATTAGAAATCCAGAAATCACAAGAAAAGGATGGCCAATCCCAAACAGGAGCATGAATGCCGGTACATTGACGCAGTGCAAACGGTACGTCCAATGAACCAGAAAGCCAAGACATCGATGTAGTACAAACGGTACATCAGATGAATCAAACATTGACGCAGTGCAAACGGTACGTCCAATGAATCGGAAAGACAGAGACATCGATGTAGTACAAACGGTACATCAGATGAATCGAACATTGACGCAGTGCAAACGGTACGTCCAATGAATTGAACAATGACGCAGTGCAAACGGTACGTCCAATGAATCAGAAAGACAATACAATTCAGAACATTGACGTAGTGCAAACGGTACGTCCAATGAATCAGAAAGCCAAGACATCGATGTAGTACAAACGGTACATTAGATGAATCAAACATTGACGCAGTGCAAACGGTACGTCCAATGAATCAGAAAGACAAAGACATCGATGTAGTACAAACGGTACATCAGATGAATCGAAACACATTAAAAGTACTTGGGTTGCCAGCCCACAAAGAAATGAGACGAAGCTCAATAAAATGAAGTACAGTCCTTCATATGGACAAAGAGACATCGCACAATTGCTAGTCTAAATCATAAAATGATCATCATGATCATTGAGAAGTGTCAATCACACCAAGCTAGTAAATATATGAGTTTAGCTTCATGTCCCATAACCACTTGCTTAACTTAAATATTTACGAACAAGCTGTAAATCTTCACTAGGAAATTGTCACGAAAAGGGTTCAATCGAACAAGTCCAAGAGCTAACCGACGAAGTGAACGCAAGCGTTTCATACCACTTGTTTTACTAAGTCGTTTAAGTCGATTTCTCATTCGAGTGAAGTAAAGGCTTGTATATACTAGTAGATTGAAAATCGGTTTGAGAAAACGAACTTTAGATATTTAAAATAGTGTTGAAATCGCTTTGATGAAAGAGTTTTGATATTTACTATTAGTATTGAAACCTTCATATATCTTTAAAGTGACAAGTCATAAAACGATTGTAGAACAAATCAATTCACGTTCGAAGACGTGAGTAAAGTCCAAAGAAGTCAGTCCCAAAACCATCAAAGTAGAAATTCTGACAAATGTTTTTCAGATGAGATTGCCTACGCAGAGTAATACGGTACGACTTAGTGAAGGCAAGCTGTCCCGAGAAGCCAAACCGGTCAAATGACCAAGTACTAACTCGTGAACGACCTAGGGGAAAAATAGGTCAAACGACCAAGTACTAACTCGCGAACAACTTACGACTTAAGGGAGGCAAGCGACTTACGACTTAAGGAATAAGGTCATACGACCTAAGTGGAGAATGCCACGCGACTTAGCAGAAGAACAGGTCGAACGACCTACGACTTAAGGGATAAGGTCATACGACCTAAGTGGAGAATGCCACGCGACTTAGCAGAAGAACAGGTCGAACGACCTACGACTTAAGGGATAAGGTCATACGACCTAAGTGGAGAATGCCACGCGACTTAGCAGAAGAACAGGTCGAACGACCTACGACTTAAGGTCATACGACTTAACGGTTTAAAAGCCAACAACCTAGGACTTAAGAGCCATACGAGCTACGACTTATCACTTAACTCGCGAAAGACCTAGCGAAGGCAGAACACCCAGAACGACTTAACACTTTAACTCGTGAACGACTCAGGCCTTTAACTCGTGAACGACTCAGGCCTTTAACTCGTGAACGACTCAAGCCAGGCGAACAGAAATGCACGCGCGCGACTTAAGCCCTTAACTCGTGAACGACTCACGACTTAGGCTTAACTCGTGGACGACTCAGCGAAGGCCAGAAACGACTTAAGGCCAGAAAAATCACCAAAACGCTGAAAATTGAAGTTTTTCGCCAATCCAATCCAAACCAAATGCAAATGTTGATGCAAATACAATAGGGGATCATTCCCAACAGTCCAAGATAGATATAGGCAAGATGTGAGATCAAAAATCTCACCTTTTCACGGAATTTGATGAAGATGAAGCTCGGGGGCAAAGCAAAGATCAACCACAAGCTTGAATCAACGTCTTCACTTTGAATTTGGAGTTAGATGTTGAATTTGCTAAAGAATTTGAGCTTGGAATTTTAATTTCCTACACCCTCCACCATTGTTGCTAAAGCTTCAAAGTTGATGAAGTGGTGAAGAGAAGGAAGGGGTTGGGCTGAGGTAGAAGAGGTGCAGCCCAAACCAAAAGCTCAACACAAAAAGTGACGAAAATTTCACTATCTCCAAACATATCGAAGTTTACACTCAAAAAGATCGCAAACGTCATTTTGAACTCAATGGGGGTGGTCTCGAGTCCTAATTTGACCGTATGCAAAAAGTAGCTTTTCGGTCTAACATCCGACTAACAATAAAATATTTAAATATAAAATCGATAAATATGCGGGTTGTTACAGACTCCCCTCCTTAAAGAAATTGCGTCCTCGCAATAAGTAAGATGGAAATAAAAGAGTAACAACCATAAAAGCATATCAATACCAAAGAAAATTTGAAATGAGAAGTTCACCAAGAAGAGCATGAAAGAGAAAACCCGGACGAGTTCGCTCGATGAATTCTCTAGATTTCCCAAGAGCAATCCTTGGGATTTGAGAACCATAGAACTTTCACAAGAAGAACATCTTTATTTCGAAGACGCTCAACCTCCGAAGCAATGATGCGAATAAAATGTTGCTCAAAAGTCAAACGGACGAAAATTCAATTTCCACAATAACACCGGGCTCAAGAATAAAATTAGAATCCCTAAGGCATTTCCATAGTTGGAAGACGTGGAAAACGTCATGAATAACAGAAAATTGAGCCGGTGGAACGGCGTAGCACAAAAAGCGATACGCCTAAGAAACTGGAAACCCGAACATCTCCGAACACCGACGTAGTACAAAAACGGTACGTCCAATGAACTTGATAAAAAGATTATTCCTTTCGGACATCATCAAAGAATCAACAACTTGTTGCATATGAGTAAACGCATTGGCAACACGATTTCCCTTCTGGGAATAATAGGAATATCAAAATCATAAGATGCAAGAGACTCAAGCCAATATTAAGTTCCTTATGAGAAAATAAATATTCCAAGGATTTATGATCGAGGTGGAGAACAAATTTCTCCCCCAAAAATGATGATGCCAAACTCTAAAAGCGAAAACAATAGCTGCGAGCACTAGATCATGAGTGGCATACCTAGCCTCGATAGGCTATACTATTTAGAAGTAAAAGAAAGAGAACGACATCCAAACCAATACAATTAGCATTGGTACAAACGATAAAGTCTTGGTTCCCATCGGGAATCACAAGAATAAAAGTAGCGGAAAAGAATTCTTTCAAATAATCTTCTTTCCTGAAAAGCTAGAATTTTCAAAAATTACAACTTACCTTTATATAATAATCTTCCTAGAAAAATTTGCATTTTTCAAGTCAATATATCGTGTCTGATTGTCTCATCAAAGTGTTTAGGAGATTCTTATCGATAACGTTGATCAAGCGCATCGACCAGAATTCTTAAAGCACTCAATGGGCAATACAATCACAAAATCATCTTCAAGATAATAAACATGTTTCTTAAAAAAAAATTTTTTAAGAATATTCTTTGTTTGCTTAAAGAAGAAAAATCCAATTGTACTTAAAAATAAATCTTATGAAAAAGATTTGCAAAATTTTAAATTGCTATTTTCATCCAAAATCAATATATACAAGAATGGAGTCATCGAGATCGTAAAATACTCGATTCATAAAATGGATGAAATAAGCTGGATAAACTGAATGACATAACAAGTCATTCATAAGAATCATATTGAGCGCGGAATGCGGTAAAGGAAATGCTAACTCCCGCAACTCGTAGCAAATGAAAATCGAGGGCAAGGTCGAACTAAAAAGACCTTAACATCACTCAAAAGATTTCTTAGGCGATAATCCTAAGACAAGCTCAAAAATACCGGAAATTCTCAAACTACAAGAATAAAATGATGCCCTCAAATTGGAATCAAAATCACAGAGGAAAAACAGAAATCTGTTTAACAGATTGAAAATGTCGAAGATGAATATCCCACACGGGACAAAGGATATGGCTTCATAGTAATTAAGCCAGTCCTTACAAAAGTCAATTCCGAAGCATAAGTAGAAATCGGTTCGGAAAGAAAAATCACATAAAATAATTTCGACATCAATAAAAAGAAAATTGAGTGTTGCGGATCCGCCAACCGGATTCGCAATCCTCAAAGAAGTCAACAAGCCCAAAAATGTCTAAAGAAAAGGAATCAACCTGTTCTTTTGTTATAAAATAATGAGACGAAACCCATATCAAAAGAACTCGAATAATAATAATAATAATAATAAAAATGTTCACGAAACAAATGTCATCAAGGATAGAATGGATACCTTGACCATGGGAAGTGTCACTAGGGACTTGAACAACATTTAGCTTTCCCTCTCTCTTGTCCGGAAGTTTGGGGCATGAAGATAAAAGATGTCCCGAACCTTTGCAATAACGACAGAAAAATGGTTTCGGGCACTCATTTACATAGTGGTCCGTAAGGCCACAATTGTAGCATCGTCCACGACTAGAGGTAGGAGTCTTTGCTACCGAAGATTCTTGCTTCCCTTTCTTGTCGGGAATTGGATTAGGGCCTTTGAACTTAGTAGGCCTTTTCATGTTGTTGTTGAAGTTTTGTTTAGCACCCACAACTTCAACATCACACTCTCTATCGGCCTCTTCAAGACGAAGAGCGATATCAATAAGCTGATCAAATGAAACCTCGAGTTTCAGGAGTAATGGCTTCTTTAGATTCTTATTCAAGCCATAGACAAATCTCTGATTTTTCTTCAATGGGGTATTAATGTATTCAACCTCGTATTTAGAAAGAGATTCGAAAGATGCGACGTAGTCCGTCACAGAAGATTCACCTTGAACAAGGTCGATAAATCGCCGGGCCAAGGTTACTTTTTCAGCCTCCGGCACAAATTTCAATTCGAATCGCTCCCGGAATTGCTCCCAAGTGAGATCCGCTTCAACAATTTCAGAAATAAGGAGCTCATACCAATCCAATGCTCTTTCTTGGAGCACGCTAGAAGCCACTTGGACTCGGTGGAGATCAACAAGATTCATGCGAGAAAAGATGCGGTCGCATGATCTAAGCCAAGCTTGGATTTCAATAACACTCTCGGATCCCCGGAATGGCCTTCCACCCAAATCGGTATAATCTCTACACAAGCGTGCAAAACCGGATCTAGGATGAGTAGGCTCTGAAATGGGTCCGATAGCTTGAGCATTCTTAACAAGATCTAGAAGCTGCTGGGCAGACATAAATACTCCCTCCTGAGGAGTAGCACTGGATTGACCGGCGCTGGGACGGCCAGATCTAACCATTTCTCTTCTTTAAGAAAGAAAGAAGAAGAAAATGTTATTCTCAGAATGAATATCAAACAATCTTGATTGATAGAACAAGGAATCATAAAATGAAAATAGGATAGAATGGTACGAAGACCCGAATCAAATCCTATGGCACGATTCCTAAGAAAGACTTAGGACAATGATCCTTGCTAGATTATTCTACATTGTTCCGAAGTTTGGCTCTGATACCAAGCTGTAACGCCCCACCTCTATACCCACGCTAACCAAGAACACTACGATGTAGTGCTGTCAATTAGCACGGAGAATAAGGCTGTTGAGGAGCGACCATCCATGTAACTTCTTTGCGCGAGCACCGATATGTCAGATAGAATATAAAAATCCAACATACCGATACAAACACAAAGCTATCACACGGTGGCGATATATAATCTTCGGAAACAAATATAGAAATAAACATAACACAAATCAGTCACAGACAATTCATATCACAAAGGCGGAATAAGATATGAATATTACACCTAAAAGTGTACATCAGAGTAGTGGTCAAATAAGATCCACAATAACACAAAAGAATAGATACAAGTGCAAGACAATAGAATACGTATACATCAAGGAGTCTCATCACAAATTCATACAACAAAAACCTACTAAACTAGAGTAGTTAGCCAAAAGTCAGAAGATGGCTCCAGATAAGAAGTCATGATGAAGCACCTGTAAAAACTCAGTCTGACCCGAGTATTATTTAAGAAGAAAATAATAAACGGATCAGTCTAGCTATAATTATCAGATAAAATGAGATAGAATATGAGATATGATAATAGAACGTATGATAACAAAAAGGTGTCATACTATGAAAAGTATACATTAGAAATCCCACAAAAGTCATACAATATCTCAATAATCTCAAAACAGAGAAAAGAATGTCATATTCTTAATTTAATTCACCAAGCCACAATAAAATGACATACTCATCAATGTCAATGGTAAAAGCTGGTGAAACATAAATTTCCAGAAATCAATAATTAGAAATCCAGAAATCACAAGAAAAGGATGGCCAATCCCAAACAGGAGCATGAATGCCGGTACATTGACGCAGTGCAAACGGTACGTCCAATGAACCAGAAAGCCAAGACATCGATGTAGTACAAACGGTACATCAGATGAATCAAACATTGACGCAGTGCAAACGGTACGTCCAATGAATCGGAAAGACAGAGACATCGATGTAGTACAAACGGTACATCAGATGAATCGAACATTGACGCAGTGCAAACGGTACGTCCAATGAATTGAACAATGACGCAGTGCAAACGGTACGTCCAATGAATCAGAAAGACAATACAATTCAGAACATTGACGTAGTGCAAACGGTACGTCCAATGAATCAGAAAGCCAAGACATCGATGTAGTACAAACGGTACATCAGATGAATCAAACATTGACGCAGTGCAAACGGTACGTCCAATGAATCAGAAAGACAAAGACATCGATGTAGTACAAACGGTACATCAGATGAATCGAAACACATTAAAAGTACTTGGGTTGCCAGCCCACAAAGAAATGAGACGAAGCTCAATAAAATGAAGTACAGTCCTTCATATGGACAAAGAGACATCGCACAATTGCTAGTCTAAATCATAAAATGATCATCATGATCATTGAGAAGTGTCAATCACACCAAGCTAGTAAATATATGAGTTTAGCTTCATGTCCCATAACCACTTGCTTAACTTAAATATTTACGAACAAGCTGTAAATCTTCACTAGGAAATTGTCACGAAAAGGGTTCAATCGAACAAGTCCAAGAGCTAACCGACGAAGTGAACGCAAGCGTTTCATACCACTTGTTTTACTAAGTCGTTTAAGTCGATTTCTCATTCGAGTGAAGTAAAGGCTTGTATATACTAGTAGATTGAAAATCGGTTTGAGAAAACGAACTTTAGATATTTAAAATAGTGTTGAAATCGCTTTGATGAAAGAGTTTTGATATTTACTATTAGTATTGAAACCTTCATATATCTTTAAAGTGACAAGTCATAAAACGATTGTAGAACAAATCAATTCACGTTCGAAGACGTGAGTAAAGTCCAAAGAAGTCAGTCCCAAAACCATCAAAGTAGAAATTCTGACAAATGTTTTTCAGATGAGATTGCCTACGCAGAGTAATACGGTACGACTTAGTGAAGGCAAGCTGTCCCGAGAAGCCAAACCGGTCAAATGACCAAGTACTAACTCGCGAACGACCTAGGGGAAAAATAGGTCAAACGACCAAGTACTAACTCGCGAACGACTTACGACTTAAGGGAGGCAAGCGACTTACGACTTAAGGAATAAGGTCATACGACCTAAGTGGAGAATGCCACGCGACTTAGCAGAAGAACAGGTCGAACGACCTACGACTTAAGGGATAAGGTCATACGACCTAAGTGGAGAATGCCACGCGACTTAGCAGAAGAACAGGTCGAACGACCTACGACTTAAGGGATAAGGTCATACGACCTAAGTGGAGAATGCCACGCGACTTAGCAGAAGAACAGGTCGAACGACCTACGACTTAAGGTCATACGACTTAACGGTTTAAAAGCCAACGACCTAGGACTTAAGAGCCATACGAGCTACGACTTATCACTTAACTCGCGAAAGACCTAGCGAAGGCAGAACACCCAGAACGACTTAACACTTTAACTCGTGAACGACTCAGGCCTTTAACTCGTGAACGACTCAGGCCTTTAACTCGTGAACGACTCAAGCCAGGCGAACAGAAATGCACGCGCGCGACTTAAGCCCTTAACTCGTGAACGACTCACGACTTAGGCTTAACTCGTGGACGACTCAGCGAAGGCCAGAAACGACTTAAGGCCAGAAAAATCACCAAAACGCTGAAAATTGAAGTTTTTCGCCAATCCAATCCAAACCAAATGCAAATGTTGATGCAAATACAATAGGGGATCATTCCCAACAGTCCAAGATAGATATAGGCAAGATGTGAGATCAAAAATCTCACCTTTTCACGGAATTTGATGAAGATGAAGCTCGGGGGCAAAGCAAAGATCAACCACAAGCTTGAATCAACGTCTTCACTTTGAATTTGGAGTTAGATGTTGAATTTGCTAAAGAATTTGAGCTTGGAATTTTAATTTCCTACTCCCTCCACCATTGTTGCTAAAGCTTCAAAGTTGATGAAGTGGTGAAGAGAAGGAAGGGGTTGGGCTGAGGTAGAAGAGGTGCAGCCCAAACCAAAAGCTCAACACAAAAAGTGACGAAAATTTCACTATCTCCAAACATATCGAAGTTTACACTCAAAAAGATCGCAAACGTCATTTTGAACTCAATGGGGGTGGTCTCGAGTCCTAATTTGACCGTATGCAAAAAGTAGCTTTTCGGTCTAACATCCGACTAACAATAAAATATTTAAATATAAAATCGATAAATATGCGGGTTGTTACAAAGGGGGTGGCCATGGCAATGAAATGAAGGTGGTGGTGAAAACTAGGTCGGCTATGCAATTTTTCACAAGGTTTGCAATGTTTTTGTGGTGCTTGCCTCATAGGTGATCACGGCCAGATCTGGATAGGAGGAGGGGAGATGGTTTCTGCCGTGGATGATGAGGGGATGTGATGGTGGTAGTTGGAGGAGATGGTGGTGGCTATGGTCGAGCAAGGCATGAAGAAGTCAAGGCAAAAACAATGGAAAAATGAAGAAAAAAAATGAGAAAAGGGGAGGCCATTGCTTACATTTTTTTCCAAAAATGATGATCCTGTAAGTTGTGATAGAAATGAGATGCTTTTCACATGAAAAGCAAAGAAAATACACGGCCACAATAATGAAAAGAAACGGCCAAAGCAATGAAGAGCCAAGCAAATGGAAAGTCACAAATTTAAAGTGTTTTAGTCTCTTTGAATTTCTTAATCTATATATTCAAAATAAACAAATAGAAAATCAATTAAACAAAATAAAAGTTAAAAAAAATAAAGTAGGAATGAAAATAAATAATTTGTCTTAGGAAAAATAAGAAAATAAATAAAGAAAATTAGTTTAATTTATTGAAACTAGAATTAAAAATTGTAAACAAAAATACAACTAGTAAAGGAAATTCCAACTCAACAAGATTCACACAATTTAATTCAAAACCCAAAACAAAATAAAAGATAGCAAATATAATAGAAAATGAAAAATAAAAATGCAAGTAAATTTTTGCGTGAAAAATGCTGAATTTATCAAATTCTAAAAATTTTAAAACGGAATTCGACGAAACGAAAAACAGAGCGGATATCAGAACCAATTACTATTTCAAAGAAAAGATTAAAATTTAAAATTCAACTTTCAAAATTTTCAATAAACAATAAAGGTTTGACAAAATATAATATTTCCAGAAAATCAATATTTAATTGTATTTGGAAAAATAAAATAGAACCAAAATCCAAAATACATAGGAAAAAAATTTCAAACTTCAATTTAAAAATTATTTAAAAATCAAAGTTTCAAAAAAAAATTAATTAAAATATTTATTAAAATTATGGGTTGTTACAATGATTGATTCTCTACTCTACATCACTACAAATAGACCTAATATAATACGTATTTGTGCAAGATAACAGTCAAACCCGAAGGAGACTTACCTTATACTAGTTAAACAAATTATAAGATATAAGTCGATAACACTTTAGACTATGGACTATTCTACCCTAATAAAAAATCATTTGAATTAATATCATATAGTGATGTTGATTGTGGTGATAATTTGACCGAAAAAAGAACAAGTAGAACCAGTCACTTTTTAGGATATTCACTTGTATCTTGGTTCAGTAAAAAGTAGAATTTTGTGTCTTTATCCACTACAGAAGTAAAATATATCTATATCACGGGCATATTCCCAAGTGATATACATGCAATAAACATTGAAAGATTTTGGTCTTAATGTTAAACAACCACTAATATATTATGATAATATGAGCGCATAAAACTTATCGAAAAATTCATCATAACATGCTAGGAAAAAACATATAGATATAAGACACAATTTCCTAAGAGGTAATGTAAAAGAAATATGATTCTAGCATTATAAATACCGAAAATCAAATAATTGATATTTTAACAAAACCTCAAACACATAATACATTTATTAAATACACAATACAATACAAGAATATATTGACATGTGTACCATTTTAACAAAACCGAATTTCCCTCCAATTTTTGAAATTTGGAATCCACTTATATAACTGATAAATTTCACGGTTTAACCCATTTCTTCTTCATTTCTCTACTTTAAAAAAATTCCTAAAACCATCTATAATGGATCTAAGAAACTCTAAAAAGCCAGGAGAAAATACCTTACTATTTAGAGACTTTACATCCTCAAAACTCGGCAAAATTGAAAAATCTATGAAGCATATACTCAATATGCTAACAGAAATCAAAATTCTTCAAATTAGATTCAAGAACAAACAAGAGAAGTAAGGGTGGATGATTAAAAACATCCAAAATCATATAATCAATAATTAGACCAAACCAATTATTATTTCAGAAGACGAAACCGAGGAAAACTTAATTATCCATAACCCATTTAGTGGATAACGGCAAGGACGAAAAGGAGGAGGAAGAAGAGGAAGCATATATTATCGATAATGATTCTGATGTTCACTGCGTAGACAAAATCATTTTTGATGCTTAAGGAAACCTTGTAGAACAGAATGGAAATTCCTATACTCCCTACCCTAAATGTTGCAATCATAAGTGTCCTCATCGTTAGACGATATGTACTGTTTTGTGTTTATATATGTTTTGATGTTTATAATGTTTGTATCTGCTTTTTTGTACTAAAAATAGTGTTTGTTTTATTTAAATGAATATGTGTTTTAATAATATAGTACTCAATACATTACTTATCCATCATTGATTTTGATTACACACATATATAGAAATGAATAGCCTATATGCCTAATATTATAAATACATATAAATATACTTTCAAAACCCATTTTAGTTAATGACAAAGGGGAAGAGAAAAAGTAGAACATATATAATAAACGGAAAAGATATGGAGAGTAATAGATGCATTGACTCAGGGCGAGTTAACTGATTTAGGGGGAGTTAAATTAAAGTTAAATTGATATTATTATATTTTATATCAAAAATATTTAGATGGCAGTCATCATCAAAGGTGAGATTTTAATACCATTTTTAGTGATTTTGATGAGAATGACCTTATACAAATTGTTACTAATGACTTTTCAAGTGTAGATGGATTATATATCGAGATGGATCTATACAAGGACTAAAAAGCAGAATAAGGAGACCAAGAGCAATCAAGGTTAGTAGGATAAGAACATGACAAGGATAATATATGAGAATTAATGACAAGTCTAGGAGGAAACAAGAGACTGAGGAAACAAAGACCAGCAAAACACATGACATTCAAATAGTCAGAACTATGTGTAAAGAGTCTTAGAACTATTTGTTAAAGATTCCATTGCACATATTTGAAATCCCACTTTTAAACATCTTTATTTTCATCTCTAGAACTTTTTTTACAAATACCTAAAATTTATTTAAAATTTGTAAAATTTACAACAATTTTTATATAGTGTTGGTCAAAATCAACTAGCATATGTCAACATACCCTTAGATTATATGTTGACATAGTGATTATTGATATGTTTTTCAAAATCTACATGTATATACCGACAAACATTAAATACATATACTGACATACTAGTCATTGAAGAGTTTTTCAAAATTAAATGAATGGACATTTCATTTCAACCTTTCATCAAAAGTCGCTTCTCTTCATCTTCTATATAAAGACTCTAAAAAACGAATTTTAACATCAAATTTCTCTAATTATATTCAATCTCTTTCATCACCGTTATTCTACTATCAAGTTCTATTAATGATATTACGATAACTTTGTGAATCTTCACTCTTTCACTTCAATCATTCATGGATTTGCAGACCACAAAAGTCCATAGAGGTCTTACTTTAAATCTTTATCATTATGTCTCTGATCTTGCTATATTCCACTAAGATTTTAATTACAAAATGCTATTGGAGGTGTGTAGGATTTGTGTACTGAAGGATATGAGATTTTAAATTTGAAAGATATAATTCCTTGTAGAAATATTCGACAACTACTTGAATTGTAAAGGCGTATTCTGTCACCCGTAGAAAGTCGGGATTATATAGGTGTTCTTGCCATCCATGGAAATTCAAGAGGTAACGTGTGTCCTGCCACCCGTAGAAAGCCAGGATAGGTATGATTGTAACTTGATTCAAAACCAAGTTGTATAGGTGTACTTTCCATCCACGGAATTGGAAGTTTGTGATAGTGAAAAATATGTACGAGGTATATGACTTGAAGTAGGATTGAGAATCTGAATGTAACAACTCAGAATTTTATCGTTTAATTTCGAATATTTAATCAATTTTAAATATTTAAATAATCGGTGTTTGAAAATATAAATAACTTATATTCAAATATAGAGATTATTTAAATATTTGAATTATGAATTAAATATTTGAATCGTGAATTAAATATTAATTAAATGGATTTAATAACCTTATTTAACTCCTTTTAATTAATAAATAATATTGGAGAATTCATTTTGTAAATTTGTTTGCAATAATAAATGGTTCAAATAAATAATAAGAGAATCAATTGTTAATGAAACGACTTGATTTTTATTGTAATATTTTTAGTTGAATTTATAGGATTTTTCCCAAAATTTTAATTTGGAAAATATTAAAATTATCTTTTGGCGACTCTTCGTCAAACGTTGGTATATTGAGATTTCACAAAATGAAATAACCAGTGTATTTTATTATTATTTTGAGATCGTGTCGCATTCTAAGCGCGACCGTATTTTTATTTCTGTCATTCGCAGTTCGTACGCAAACGGGATATTGGGTAGCAGAGTACCCCCAAAACTCTATTTTCAAAGCCTTTTAAAAAATCAAATCAAATTCAAAAACAAAAATTTGATGGTGATTTTTTTTTCTTGAAATGTTTTTTTATCTTGAGGATATATGTTAACTTGAAAATTTAGCTTAACTTATTTTTCAAGTAAGGAAATTAGATTGGTCAAGAGCCTCGTTTCTATATAGGTTTAGTAGGTGGTGATATGACTTTGGGCCAGTTCATGTAGTGGCCATGGAGTTAGGGTTAGAGTTGATCGGAGTTTGAGGAGGAGTTAGGCTCAGCTGAGTGTAGAATTGAGTTTGTCGGGCGATGGGGCATTGAGGGATACGTTTTAGGGTAGAGCGACCATCATTTGCTGGTCACATTTTTTTTGTACAGCCTGAGTCGAGGAGCAGGTCCCAAATGAGATCTCGGGGTCGAGTTCAAGATGGTAGTGATGGACGAAGAGAGGAGGCACTGTGGAGTTCGATTGAATTGTCAGTTCTTCGATCCATGGAGCATGGAGGGAGGAATTGATGGATTTGTGGACGGCATGTTTGGGTTTGCTTATATCCGTTCATATCTATTGTTGTACCATTACTTATGAAAAATCATCCCCTTAAACTCTTGTTGTGCTTTGAACTTGAGTTTATATTTTTACAAAATAAATTTTGGTCTTGTTTTTGCACTTTAAAAGTGTTTAAACTATATATTCAAATATTTTTAGAATTTTGAAAATAAAGAATAATTGTGATTTAAAATTTATAAAATGAGTTACAAATTTAATTAATCGTCTTTCAGGATAATTAATGTCGTTTTAATTTAAAATGAGATTATAAATTTTATTAATTATCTTTCAAGATAATTATGTCGATTTAAATTTATAAAAGATTATAAATTGGATTTAGTTTTCTTTCAGGATAATTTATGTTGTTTAAAATTTATATAAAGGTTATTTTCCCTAAATATTTTGTAAATTCTTTCTGAATAGGTTTATATAAGGATTATATAAGTATTTTAAAAAGAACTAGAGATTTAAATATATCCTTAATTATTTTTTAGCTATAATAAAGTCAATTAATAAATGTATTAACGATGTTTGAAGTTAATTAATCTAATTTAATAAAAGCGCTAAAGTTAATTAACCGATTTAATAAAGGTTTTAATGTTAATTAATCATTCTAATAATGGTATTTAAGATTTATTAATCATAGGAATATGAAGTTAATTAATTGGATTAAATAAAGGTGTTTAAAATTAATTATCTAATTTAATAAAGGTATTTAAAGATAATTGATTCATTTATTAAAGGAGTTATAAAGTTGATTAATCCTCTTTCGGGATAATTACTGTGATTTTAAATTTATGAAAATATTTTAATTGATTTATTATCTTCCAGGATAATAAATGTTGTTTGAAATTTGTAAATGATAGTTCATAAATGAGAAAATCTTTAAAATGGAATATTTTTAAAGAGTATTTTAATTTAAGTGTTTTACAAATATTTGTGATGTGAAACCAAGCACAAGTTCGGGTTTTTAAAAGTTTAGAAGTTTGGTCCATTTACAAAAGAGACAAGAAATTTAACATCCGTAAACAACATCGCTTATATGGAAAGGATTTAGTCATACTCCCAGTACTAAACGTCGAGGTATGGAAACGCGTTTCTATCTCGAATGTTAAAATTGTGGTCAAGGTGATGCCTAGAGGTAACAATACCTTAACTTACCCGGCTTCATTTTTAACCGAGGGATAGTGCAAGTTTGAAATCAATGAGTAGTGGTAAGGGTATGAGATTCAATTTCCATATACGATCATTTTGATTATTCCCGATAGTTGATTTATTGACTATCGATTCAGCTTTCTTCTTTGTGTATCATCAATTTAAGACGATTCGTTGCTCATTTGAGCATTGATATCCTTTGCCGAAAATGACTAAAACCAAAGCACGGGTGGGGGCCAAGCTATGTGGAGTTGCTCCCATTAGGATACTTTCACATCTACTCTAGATTGGTTTCAGTGGTATGCACGCGGAGATGTGAAATACTCGGATTCTTGGTAAAGGTTGGCGAGGTCCGGCTTGGCATTTTCCGAGAGCCATCGTTGTTCTTAAGTATATTTCTAGAGGTATACTTTCGATGAGGGGGTGCATCCTCCTAGTCATTGTTGGAAAACTTCATTTTCCTTGTTGTTGATTCAAATATTTAATTTGTTTTCTTTATTGCATCGAGAAGTGACTGGATCTCTTCTTGATGTTTAATTATTTGTGTATATTCTTTAAGTTTGGATTTTGATCTTGTTTATGCCCATTCTTTCAAGTTTGGGTTTTGTTTAAATCTATTACCATTCACTCATGTGTGGAAGTTGTTCTTATAGGGTAAAACTCGTTAAGCGTTTAGCAGCGTGGTCTCACAGAATTATTATATGTTCATCATATTACTTGAGTTTTCTTGCGCTTGTATTTCCAGACTGATTTGGGTGTTATTTTATTATAATGCTCAGGTCAGACATAGTATTTTTCCAGGTTGTCGTTGTGTGACATGGAGCTCATGGAGTAGAGCTGGTCTTTATTTTCCACCGCATTATTATGTATACCCATCAATAATTGTAAGGTCGAGAAGTTATAACTGTTCAGGTTGATGAGGTTTGTTTTTAACTCTGATATACCATTTATTTAAGAGTGACAGCTTTTACTGTCTCTGTTATATTATATGTTGTCATTCCACTATAAGATTATGTTTCTCTTGTTCTTTTTCTTTTTACTCTAATAATCTTCCTTTTCGGCAATTGGATGTTCGACATTGAAATACCATGGATGTATTTGGTGCTGACTTTTGATGGTTGAAAAGATGGATAGTTACCTTTAGTTTCAGAGCCGAAGGTTAAGCTAGAACCTTGGCTTTGGTGGGGTAAACTCATATGAGATATGGCAAGTGACATCCTATATTGAGTTAAGAGTATTATATACATGAGAGCGTATTTGTTATTTCTATAAATACATATGTGTTAATTGGACTATTGAGTTGTTTATGAATTCTAGTCAAGACATGGGATGCCATGGTGCCGATGGGGATTTATAAACACTTGAACAAGGCAAACAGACATAATATTAATTTTTTTTTAAATTTGGCAAATGAAATATTTTACCTAGGATTATACATTTTATAAATATAAAGGAATAGTTTTCATATTTATATAATTATTTATGTTGTTTCTTTGAAAATGATAATATTTATTTAATATCATTATTGTTTGATTTGTCATGCTCGGATAGTTTAGGAGCATTGACTATTGTTTGTTGGTTATTAATTTATGCTCGACCAGTTTATGAGCATTTATTGTTTGATAATTGTAAGTACATTAAAATGAACCCCTTGTGAATTAAGTTTCACAATTTGACTATAAGGTGTTTAGTGAAACTGTTAGGTTAGAAGTCATCTTTTAATAAAGTTGTTTAATATAATCTAAATGGTAAGATAAGACATTTAGAGGATAAATATTTGAGAAAATTTTGTTATAATAAAGGAAAGTTATTATAATATAAGAAATTTTTTAAAGGTACATTCTATATGAGTATGGTATATATAAAATGATATATATGATTTATAAATGGTGTCTTATTAGTAAAAAAGAGTTTTTGAGAATGCAAACCCTGGTATTATTTGAAACTAGTGCGAACCCGTGCTTCGCACACGGGCTGGTGAAAGCAGTTGTATATTAATATGAAGTCGGTAAAAGGTGAAAAGCAGTTTAAGGAATTGATTCATCAAACGTTAAGCAACAGCAAACTTTGAGGAGCAATGTAGAGTTGCAGGGAATTACCATGCCAAACTGGTAAAATACATTAATGTTACTATTTGCCTTTTGTTGGCACACAACAACTGATTATTTATTTTGCTAATAAATTGCATATCACAATGGGTAAGAGAGTAATTGTTTAGAAACTTATAAATTATGACAGTGGAATATAATTGCCATGAAATAGTATAACCTCTTTAATGAACAAAAGTCGAGGTGAAGATGGAATTGACAGTTCGAAAGCAGTAGGTCATTAAATATATGGTATGAGGTAGTTGTAAGTAAAAAAATTCAGAAATGAAAATGACATAGTTTTATACTTTAGAAAAAATTTGTACATACCATCACACCGACTTGCATGCAAATTCAATCAGTTAGAACCCAAAATTAAACATGCAGATGTTAAATGTGCGAAAGTTGAGCAAGCATAACAACGTCAGTAATAAACTAAAGTATCATTAGATACTCCAAACTTCTTGCAGCCACGTGGGTTTAGGGACAGCTAAAGCACTGTAGTTTGAAGTAAGGGGTAGTAAAAACCCAACAAACTATACCAGAGATATAATTTGGATGTCAAATGCAGAGGAACCAAAAAGGGATTAAACATAGAAGCAGTCCAGAACATAAAAACAGACTTAGTGAAATAGCCAGATTTGGAAAATACAAAGTTATTAACATTTTTGAAGTTCAGCACAGAAGAATAAAATGGCATGTGTTTCTACCGTGGAATCATGTAAAAAGTAAAGGAACGGATAGTAGGCCACTTCATAAAAAAGGTTTAGAAAAACGATAACAGTAGTAAAACATTAAATTGAGGCAAATAGAATTATAATATGTAGAATTATGAAAGGAAAGTAGCCCAACCAAGCACGCCGCCGTTAGACCTAAAAGACAGGCTGTGAATGCTAAGTATGCTGATAACAAATCCAACCCTAAACATTGCCAACATTGAATTGTTGTGGTGCTAAACTAAATTGACCAATGTTGTAGATGTTCAAAAAAAAGATGAACTAATGAAAGTAGCATACAACAAATAACCACTGCGTAAACATCCATATACAGACAAAAAACAAAATATTTATATGTAACGAACTGAAGCTATTACTATTATATGTCATATGCACATTGAATGTTGTAATGCCTTTCTAAATAATTGTCCAAGATATTTGCAAATGATGCACAAATTTTGTTTTGTGCGGAATCAATCCAAACTTGTTTATTCTATGAAGGTGAAAATATGCATTACTTCCTCGAATCAAATCTTTTTTTTTTGCTAAGTAGCATCGAGATGATATTATAGATGGAACTATTATTTGCATGTAATCATATGTAGCTAGGTTTCTAATGTAAAATTGTATAAGGTTAATATTGAAGTCTCCATTATTACTTGTCCTTATCAAATAAAGCAACCTACTAACCAACTCGTTAAAGACATACTTCTGAAGTTATATCGATATGTATTGTATTCGTTAGATGTTATTGCTTTAACATTGCATCATCCCAAGAAGGAAACAATAGTTAGATGTTTATAATTAAATAGCGTAGCAAAGTGAAGTGTGTATAAAAAAGATTTTGGTTATGATGATTATATTTACTATCATTGCATATGTATATGAGATAAATAACAGGGGAGATACATTCTTGGAACGATGCATTTTCTTTCATTTGCAATACTTGAGTAAATTTGCTAATAAATCGTTTGGCGGATTAAATATTACAATGAATTAAGTAAATTAAAACGTTATAAAATATTAGCATAGACATTTATGTACAAATTTATGACAGCTGTATGAAGAAACAAATTACAAAATGATTGCTAAAATTACCGAAACTATCAACTACATATACACTCATGTATAGCTTGGTTTGTGTGCATACTTAAAGTGCCATAACAGCATAACAGATATATCGAATATCGTGTAAACAGAAACCAAACCCTTTCCATTTCAAATGAAGGGTACGAATAAAACATATATAAACCCAGGTTCAAGTTTAAATATTAGATAACCTACTGCTTTATAGTATCTTCACTGAAATAGGACGTTGGTTCTGAAGAACTAAAATCGTTTTCATTTAAGATCTTACCTTTTACATGCTTTGACATATTAGTTTAGGAACAAAGAAGATGATATTAATAGATTTGGAAAAAGAGCAATTGGTAGTTTGCATTAAATCGATGCGGGATAAATGATCATTTATAGAAACCATGCAGATTTTGGGATTATCGGTAGTCTGACTTCTAAAGAACTTATATTTTCATTCATATTATATGCGAATACTGCAGGTTCAAGTTGTATAGAACTTATATTTGAAATGCTAAATTAATAGCAAGTAGAGGAATTACAACTGTACTTTTTTAGAAGCTAATAAGATACATGCTTAAATGACAGCCTCTTTACACATTCCAGTAATAGAAATGGTGCATAAATTTTATATCATGGTTATTGTGCCACCAATAGTTAACATGATTAGCATTATCATTTTAGCCTAGTTAAGCGGATTTGGAAGAAGAATATGCAATTGTGATGATAGAGTAAAAAGAATTAACAATTTTGCATAATAACCAAATAGATTAGACCAATAGAAATCATTTTCAAGCATTGTTAGAATATTCACAAATGGGAAAAAAAATGCTAGTTCAGATTGAAAATTATAAGACTAAAACCGAGCTTCATGTCAATGCTTGTGTGTGTCTGTATAAGACCCAATAAATGATTTTATCAACCGAAAAATGGATATTTTTTCCTCAACATTACATAAGGTATGAAACCGAACAAAAAAAACAAAGTAGTCAAGGTTGAAAACAAATTTCTTGGAAGGTTATAAATAAATGCACATCAAAAAGTAAAGGTGAAACCGGTAGATTGTGGAAGCCATTGTAAACTGTTCGCCTTCACCTTCTAATGTTGCACATATTTTCCTATCTAATTTAATGCTCAGGAATAAAAAGAGTCACTAATATATTATAGGTTGTCAGCAGTAAGTGAAATTATCACGGTTGGAGGCCAGAATTTGAAAGAAAAAATACGTTTAAGAACCAAACAACCATTAAATAGTAAGGAGCGGTCAATATTATCTTTAATAATAGTTGTAATAGCTTTGGTGTCACACTTTTTTGGTATCAACGTGAATTGCCAAAAATGCCCCTCTATATATCTTAATCATTTGACAATAGGATCTAATATAGACTTCTTTTACAAATTCAAATGCCCCTAAAAGTAGGATTTAATAATTAAATATGCTTTATGAATTCAAAACGTTTCTAAAAATAGGATCTAAAATTAAACTTTCTTTACAAATTCAAAGTACTTCCTTATAAATATAGAAATCTTATATCACTTGAAAATAAAAAAAATCATTTTTTTTACTGATTGAAACATATACAATTTAAAAGGAAAACAATTCACGCGCGAACCACGTGCCATAACACTCGTATGGAAGAGTGTAAATTAGAAAACATGTTTAGTTACTTTTTTTGCATTAATTTTTAGCACATTCACTTCTATCCGCTTTTGTTAATAGTTTAGCAAGAACTGTGTACATGGAATGGGTCGCTACTCAAACAAAATCACAAATCTAAAGAGTAGAGAATTAAAACTACTGAGGGCCTATTTTCGGAAAAACCAACACTTCAACATGTTTTTGGGGAAAAAATTAAAAACAAAATTAACTAACTTAATTTACTTTTGTATAGTGAATAAATACCATAATAATCCAGTAACAAAAATATACTAAGAAATTACATAGAAAATCTGAAACTTCGAACTAAAAATAAATGTTTCAAAATTCAAAGGTCATTGAGTTGTTTATTTTAACCCATAAAAATTGGAATGAGATTTGTTCAAATTTGAAATCTTCTAATATGCCTTTTGATTTCATAGTCTACTTGGTGGCAGTATTAGATTGGAAAGTTTATTTGACAGTGTAAAAGAACAATTCAGTTTTACACAAAACATGTACATGTGGACATTCTATTTTAAAAATAACATTATATGAGGAGGACTAAGTAAAATCGATGTCATGATTAATTTAGTTCAAGTTCTAAAATTTTATCATTAAGGGATTATTTAATAATAGTCTTATACGATACACACAATAATGCGAGATCCGAGTCCCATAAAGTGAAAGTATAAAGCTATATAAGTGGAATTTTATTTTTGTTCTTACACGCTTCAAAGAAAAAAAATCACCCATTCTCACAAAAATAAGAGTGGGATGTAATTACCTTAAATAATTTTAGAATATCATAGCCACAAAATACTGTAACACCATACATGTAAGTATCAAATATTTGCATGGCAGAACCAGACATGAAATATTTATACATGATAACAAATTAGAGACTAACAAATTATCCTATTTCAACCCATCTATTCATAGATATAAGTTACTTCATGTGTGATATCTAATATGTAGTAGGGAGCCACAAATCAAAAGTATTTAGTGATTTTGGGGTTTGATCAAACAAAATTGATACATAACAAAGATTAGAAATGACTCATAATCATACAATCGCTATTTGAATTTACCGCTAAGATCAAAATTGACCTGTTTATGATGGGTTGATAATTGTATATTAATTGATGGTGTAAAGTAAAGATGAATTACTATTTTTATAATTGCTGTTAAGTAATAATAAATCAAAATTAGATTATGGATACAATTGAAGTTGACTGAAATCTACTTAGAGCCACACATTTTTGCCATGGATTCAAATCTAATATATTAGAAATTATATATTATTATTTTGTGTAATGCTCAATCAGTTAGATGTAAAGACAAAACCGATATCCTTTACATCTATAAAATATATCAAAAGAGTAATTCTTTTTGTTGAAAGTGTTTAATAAATTCATAATCACTGCCATATATTAAATACTAAATTGGTAAGACATTAAAAAAATATAACAATTGTAACTCTTTGGTTTCACCGCAAAGTAAATGAACTATTTTGTAACTCGTCTGATTTTTACAGTGTAAATCTAATTGTATTGTAATCACGATTTAATTAACAGGTCAAATTAAAAAATATTATACAGTAATCACGATTTAAGTGTTATCATTTAAATGTCATATATGTTGATCCTAAAAGTGGTTACATGAAAATATCTTAATGGATATTGTGCAAGTCTTACTGGCTAACATGAGAATCCGGACATTCCCAAACAATTTCATGCTGAAGTATGTAGTAATATCTTGAATGCAAAATGTATCATACATGTGAACACAAATCCTCTCACCCTAGATGGTGGGAGATCCATAAGTGCAAGCAACAACTTGTTGTACAATTATCAAATGTCGAAAATGCTTGCTCTTTGTTGCTTGAAGTTGTTTTTGTAGTTCCCTTAATTAGCTTCATAAAATTCCCATATATTCCTTAAAATTTTATGCATGATAACACTTCAAAATGACATATATTGATATGTTAGCATATTATTAACGAACAAATTACACGTTAAAAGATTAGTGATGTACCAGTTTGCCTCATATGGTCATTTAGAGATGGCCCACATCTGATTTTATATATGCTAAAATTATGTAAATACTTGTGTAATTTGTAAAGGACTGGTCCAGAACCCCCATAAATGACTTGATAATGGTGTAGAATCAAAAAAGATTCCCACAAAAATATGAACATGTGATATAAGAACTTAGAATAACTTACTAAGTATATCTCATATCTATCCCAGGATGAAGGGACATACAGTGGGGTTGCATTTTCATGCCAAAAGTCATACAACCTTCATTATTAAAATGAAAGTTAAATTTAAAGACCAATATTTAAAGCGGGAAAAATTAAGAGATTGTTGTATAGTACAAAAGGAGATCATAAAATAAACAAAAAATAATCAATAAGTAAAAATAAAAAGAGTTAAGGTGAATTAATGAAAGGTGAGCATTTAGAAAATTCAGCATAGCATGAGCATTAACAATTACCGAAGCATGAAAGAACAAAACAACAACACACCATGCTAACATATGGCTTTGTCTCATCAAATCATAAAACAAATCCATCCTTACACAAACATCGTCCAGGTGTCAAATCATTTTTCTATGTATATTAAGCATAGTGAACGTGGATATGATGAAAATATATATAATTTGCTCAAATATTTAGAGATCTTCATATGCTAATATTTTAGTGGGTAATTGGGAAAATAGATATGCTAAAACAATGATAGTTAAAGCAGCACAAAAATTTGAATATGAGAGGAACAAAATCGTATTTAAAAGAAAGGCTGTACAATTCCCATCAGATGTATTGTATTTCTCAAGCTCTAAATTTGATGCTTTAAAAATAAAAATCCACCCATAGGAATGTTGCAGCCAACATAACAAATGCACGCAATATACAATAACATATAAAAAAATAAAGCATGAATAACAGTTTGCTCCATTTTGTAGTATGCAACCCCAATCGAATAAAATTGGGAAGAAGAGGAACCTAACTAATTCATAATCGGACGCTAAAAGGAAGTAATAACGGGTGTTTACATCATGAGAAGAGCGAGCAACTCTGAAGAAGACCCTCTGTTGAATCGATCCTGACCACCCAGAATTTAGTAGGGGACGTTGATTGGAAGCGCAACCAAGGGGGTTAGAGCGGATAAGCATCAAATGGAGAGGTATGGTATCATTTAGGTTTGGGAAAATGTAGAATGGGAAATAAAGGAAAAAGAAGAAAGCCAGAGCGTCGTTTGAGTTTAAAATTGAGAAAAAAAATTCAAAGGCCTTGTGCGCTGTTGAATTTCGACTCAGTAATAATAGCATAATATAGATTATTAATAACATTGAAAACAAATATCAAACTGCAAAAAACCGTTTCATGTATGGCAACATATTGATCATAAAAATGTCAAATTGTTCCTTGGTAGCAGGGATCCATTTCTTCATATAAACGATAATTGAACAAAGTCACAGAAATGAAAATAAATATGAAATAAAGAACATAACTTAAGAAATAATTGAATTGAATAATCAAGTAACCGTCTTAAACATTTTTTTTCAGTTTAAATGTACACATAGAATCTATGTTAATATTTAAGCAATACAATGCAACTTTTAGACTTCCGCCCCAAATATAATACGTGAGGAAAATGAAATTAAAATAAATCAAACAATTGAAACTAATAGCATTCTTGCTTATATCAAGGAAAAAGGAGGCATGTCTTATAGTTGTAGTGGAATTTATATGGGCCTTGGACTATTCTTTGACTTGCACCACATTCTCTATTGTCACGAAATAATGATACCGTCTTTCAAAATGATTGATTTTCTGGAGGGTTTGTTGAAGAATTAAATGGAGGGTAATAAAATTAACCATAACTATGATTAAAGTGAATAAGTAAATAACTAAGTCACACATTTAGCAAATGAGAATTATTTCAGCAAATTATGTTTACATGGAGTTCAATGAACAAATTCATATAACAGTAAATGAGAATTCAAGTGGACTATTTACAATGAGAAATAATTCACTGGTAAATCAAGTCAGCTGCAGATGAGAATTAATTCATCAAGCAAATTGAGCCACCTAATTAATTCGTTTAGCAAAGGAAAGATTTGGATTGTGCCCCACTTTGAAAAAATCAGGGATGAAAATTTATTCATTTTCCGAATCGATTCAACAATCAAAGGGGCTCAAAAATCAAAATATGAAATTAGGCTTACCCATAATAAAAGCAGTGGTGGTGGCAGCAGAGGGAAGAAGCTCAATTGATCTGACTGTATGCTGCTATGGTGAGAATAGTTGAGATTAGCACAAATTTTATTTGCATATAATTTAGAGTTCATGCCATTTTTTTGAAATCAGAAAAAAGAATGATTTTTTGTTTGAACCAATCAGCCATAACATGGCTACGTATTTGGTCGGAAGCACTGTGACGAAGGGAAAGAAAGGACGTAAATCTAAGCTGACGTGATTCAGCGTGTATATATTGGGAAATGAAGATTTAAGGCTAGCAGGAGAAAAGAGGAATGGGAAGGGACGAAAGAGAAAGAGGAGCCGTGACAGTTGAGTTGAGAAAGAGAGAATGATTTAGGGTTAACTCGGAGACTGTTTAGTTGCCAATTTTCAAGGGGCCTGTGTGAGCATGAAATTTAACTCACTAATAATAATATAGTATAGATAATTTCAAGAGGATTTCTGGGATTAAATATTTCAAAGTGAAATTATATAAGTATAATTTATAAATAGAGTTTATAAATAAAATTTATGTAGAGAATTTGAGAACTTAAATCCCGGTGTTTTCGAAAGTTGTTTTCAAAGTTTTGGAGGAAATAATAATAGTACTATTTAAAAGTATTTGTATATAGAAATGTTTTAAAAAGGATTTTAAAAGAGATAAGAAAGCACTGAACTTACTTCTGTCGTTGGAAAATAATTCTAGCGATGACTACAGCATCATATGCATTCATTTGGAGTTTGTAAGTAAGGGAATGCCACCATTTCTATAGGGTTGTTTTGGTAAAACAAATCGTGTTTTAAACTCCAAAAGTATGATTTGATATACAAAAGGGAGATATGTATATTATTATTATTATTTCAAAAATGATTTGAAATAAAAACTGGGTATTTAGTTCATAAGCTTTCTTAAAGGAAATTAATTTAAAATAAAAAGGTATTTTGATAAATAATTTGATAAATGAAAATTTTAACTCTTGGATAGAAAAGAGATCATTTAACTCAAGTTTTAAATGGGTTAAATTGGATAAAAAGGTTTTAATAAGCATTATTTTATAGTTTTTTTAATCAACTTAGTTGTGTAAACTATTTGGTGATATTGGGCCATCTAGTAAATAATTTCCTTAGAACACTATAAGGTAAAGGGGTCAAAGGGTTAACTCAGTTTTAAAGACCCATATTTTGTTTGGGCCTCTATTTGAATTTTTGAAATATAAGTTGAAATTGATATTTTGTATATACTCTTAGGATGTAGAGGAGTATTATGCAAGTAAATGAAAAGTGGAGTAAATTCTTAATTTAATGTTTTATAAAGTTGCGTCTTTATAAAATGTTTGAAAACTTAAGTGAAAATTTATGGAATAATTCATAAATAATTTTAGTGTTGAATGAAATATTATAAATTGAAATTTAAATAAAGTTGAAAGGGATTTAGAAATAGATTAGTGTAGTTAAGCAACCAATCGGATTAAGTACATAAGTTATACGTAGATAATAGATCATTTTATTCGCATGGTTCTCGATCTAGGATTCGAGTACATAACTTGGGGTGATTCACACCTGTCCGAAAAAGGATTTCTCACTTGATTCTTGTCAGCGAACGCTTGATTCAGATTCTTGATATGATACCGAGGTTTTCTATCATAATAGATGGCTATGTTAGGAGAACAAAAGTTTCTAATCAAGGTACCTCATTAGAGTCCGCACTAGGGAGGTCGAGTGAGCGATGCTAGTTCGAAAGTGAAGTCTATGTATCCGAGCAAGTGGTCGAATCAGATATTGCATACGGATGATTTATGTATATCATATGGGCTTAAGTATATTTATATACTTGTTGTGTGACTTTAAAAAAGTGTGAACCTAAGCAAAAATTCTAAATATTGTTTGTTTAGTCACTTAACATTTTAAATGATGTTAAGTGTTAGTTCATTGCCTTATGGAATGTGATTTGACTAATAGTGTGATTTTATAAACTACGGTTTATAAAGTTGTTGGTTACTAGGACTTAAATCCCAATTTTTTTGAAAAAGTGATTTCGAAAGAATTTGCAAAAAAAAATTATTTTAAAACCTTTTGGTGAAGTATTATAATTTCAGGATATTTGAAAAGAGTTCTTGTGAAGTGATTTATTCAAATATTTTGGTTATGACTAATGTTGGGCGATTGGGTTTTTCGATTTGGAAGACTCGCCAGGTATATTTGTTTACTCTGGTTATTGTTTTTGGAGGAACCAGAATACCACTGGATGCTCCATGTTGTTTGATTTTAGAGTTATACCATGCTTCGGTAGGAGGAGAACCCTCCTTGTCATAATTGATTTTGATTTATTTCACTTGGAGGAATTTGAAAAATATATTTTGAACATAAAAAAACTAGACATTTAGTTTTAAATTTATCTTTTGAAAAAATTGGATGCTTAGTATATTCTTATAGAGTATTCTCTATACTTTTGTTGCATGTGGTTGTTATATTATTTAGGTTGCTATTGATTATGGTAGAAATAGCTTGTGTATTGCTTTTGTCAATATAGTTCTCTTTTGGATTATGAGTACAAGGTAGGTACGGGGAAGCAAGAGCTTGTTGTTTGATATCTTATGCACCTGCGTTTGCATCGAGATAATAAATTGCTTGCAGAAATAAAAATCAAACGCAAAAAGATACGTAGTAGATTTAGAAATTGGATTCGGTTGATGATTTTATGCCCCAGATATGGAAGGCCACTTGGCTTTTATTTTCGTTTGGTTGATTTGGGGCCAGTTGTGGCGAGTTGTAATTTTTTGGATTTAGCCACGCAAAGAAGGTGCTGCGGAAATTTTCTGTAACATAAAGGACTATATAAGTTTAATAACTTATTTTAATTAATAGTTTTTAAAAAAAACTTAGGGGTTTGGAGACATTTTCTCCCTATGAGAATTTCGGGGACGAAATTCTTTTAAGGGGGAGAATGTAACAACCCGGAATTTTGTCATTTAATTTTGAATATTTAATTAATTTAAAATATTTAAATAACCAATGTTTGAAAATATAAATAACTTATATTAAAATATAGGGATTATTTAAACATTTGAATTGTGAATTAAATATTAATTAAATGGATTTAATAACCTGATTTAACTCCTTTTAATTAAAAAATAATAGCGGTGAATTCATTTTGTAAATTTGTTTGCAATAATAAATGGTTCGAATAAATAATAAGAAAATCAATTGTTAATAAAACGACTTGATATTTATTGTAATATTTTTTACTAAATTTATAGGATTTTTTCCAAATTTTTAATTAGGAAAATATTTAAATCGTCTTTTGTCGATTTTTCATCAAATGATGGTATTTTTGGGATTTCACAAAATTAAATAACCAGTGTATTTTGTTATTGTTTTGAAATCGTGCCGCATTTCTGAGTGCGACCATATTTTTATTTCTATCATTAGAGGTTTGCACGTGAATAGGATATTTGGTAGTGAAGTACCGCAAAACTGTATTTTCAAAGCCTTTTAAATAATCAAATCAAATTCAAAAGCAAAAATTTGACGGTGATTTGATTTGTTGCTTGAAATGTTTGTTTATCTTGAGAATATATGTTAACTTGAAAATTTAGCTTAACTTATTTTTCAAGTAAGGAAATTAGATTGTTTATAAAAATCAAAGTCCACTTCACCTTTTCTTTTATTTCTTTCCCTCCTTCTCATTTTCTTTTTCCTGTTAACAAACAAAATAATGGCTTCAACATTCAAAATTCGAAACCAAATCAACCACTTAACTATAAATTACAAAGCAAGTTCCTTTGATTTAGATTGGTCGAGAGCTTCATTTCTATATAGGTTTAGTAGGTTGCAGCATGACTTTGGGTTGGACAATGTAGTGGCCGTGGAGTTAGGGTTAGAGTTGATCGGAGTTTGAGGAAGAGTTAGGCTCAGTTGAGTGTAGAATTGAGTTCGTTGGGCGATGGGACATCGGGGGCTGTGTTTTGGGATAGAGCGATCATCATTTGCTGGTCGTAATTTTTTTGTACAGCCTAAGTCGAATAGTAGGTTGTGAAGGGGATCTCGGTGTCGAGCTCAAGATGGTGGTGATGGACGCAGAGAGGAGGCGATGTGGAGTTCGATGGTATTGTCGGTTCTTTGATCCATGGAGCGTGGAGGAAGGAATTGATGGATTTTTGGATGGTGTGTTTGGGTTTGCTTGTATCTTTTCATATCTGTGCATGTTATTTGGATCGTGGAAGATGATTTTATTTGAGTAATTAGTTTATTATTAAGTGATTAGAGTAATTAATGGTTTTAATTAATCCCACAACTTATAAAATTCATATCTTGCTCATATGAGGTCGGATTCGGACGTGGTTAGTTGCATTGGACTCGTAGGAACGTTAACTATGCACTGGAGCTAATTTCATTGGATTTGGATTTAATTAAATTTTAGACTAAAATTGGTCATTGTTCGATTTTAGACCAAATCAGAACGCGAAAGCGTCAACTGGAACTTTGGCGAGTTTACTCACCTTTAAGTAAACTATATGATATTTGTGTTGCTATAAATTATTGTTGAATGTTTGGATGATAGTTTATGTTGTTGTTTGTTTGTTGGATTTTAAATTTCCGCTTGAAAAATGGATGGCATAAATAACCATTGTGTTGTAAGGAACAAAAACAAAAGAAAAGTCGAAGTGTATGCATAGCGAATAGGTCGCTACGGAAAACTTTGGAAATTCACATACATATGTGTGATTTACATAGGACTTTTATAGAGAGACCCTAAGGGGATCATCGCCAATATTTGTTTATTTACTTACATAAAATTATGGTGCTTATATTGTTGTTTGGTTAAAATATTTATGACATACTGCTTGATTGTGAAAGTGTTGTTACAGCGATTATTGTTGTACCATTACTTATGAAATATCATCCACTTAAACTCTTGTTGTGCTTTGAACTTGAGCTTGTATTTTTACAAAATAAATTTTGGTCGTGTTTTTGCACTTTGAAAGTGTTTAAACTATATTTTCAAATATTTTGAGAATTTTTAAAATAAAGGATAATTGTTGATTTAAAATTTATAAAAGGAGTTATATAATTAGTTAATCATCTTTTGGGATAATTAACGCTGTTTTAATTTATAAAGAGATTATAAATTTGACTAATTATCTTTTGAGATGATTAATGTCGATTTAAATTTATAAAAGATTATAAATTGGATTTGGTTATCTTTGGGGATAATTAATGTTGTTTAAAATTTATATAAAGGTTATTTACCTTAAATATTTTGTAATTTCTTTCCAAATGGGTTTATAAGGATTATATAAGTATTTTGAAAAGAATTGGAGATTTAAATATATCCTTAATTATTATTTAACTATAATAAAGTCAATTAATAAATGTATTAATGATGTTTGAACTTAATTAATCTGATTTAATAAAAGTGCTAAAGCTAATCAACCGATTTAATAAAGGTTTTAATGTTAATTAATCATTCTAATAATGATATTTTAAGATTTATTAATCATTTGAATAAATGATGTATGAAGTTAATTAATTGGTTTAAATAAAGGTATTTAAAATTAATTATCTAATTTAATAAAGGTATTTAAAGATAATTGATTTATTTATTAAAGGAGTTATAAAGTTGATTAATTCTCTTTCAGGATAATTAATGTGGTTTTAAATTTATGAAAGTATTTTAATTGATTTATTATCTTTCGGGATAATAAATGTTGTTTGAAATTTATATATGATAGTTTATAAATGAAAGAATCTTTAAAAAGGAATATTTTTAAAGAGTATTTTTAAGTGTTTAACAAATATTTGTGGTGTGAAAACCAAGCACAGGTTCGGGTTATTAAAAGCTTAAAAGTTTGATTCGGTTACGGAAAGGCCAAGACATTTAACTTCTGTAAACAACATCACTTATATGGAAAGAATTTAGTCATACTCCTAGTACTAAACGTCGAGGTATAGAAACATATTTCTATCTCCAAGGTTAAAATTATGGTCAAGGCGATGCCTAGAGGTAACAATACCTTAACTTGCCCGGCTTCATTTTTATCCGAGGGATAGTGCAAGTTTGAAATCGACGAGTAGTAGTAAGGGTATGAGATTTAATTTCCATATATGATCATTTTGATTATTCGAGATAGTTGATTTATTGACCATCGATTCAGCTTTCTTCTTTGTGTATCATCAATTTAAGATGATTTGTTGCTCATTTCAGCATTGATATCCTTTGCCGAAAATAACTAAAAATGTAACAACTCGGTATTTCGAACCGTTTGCATCCGCACATGACGGACTAGAATTGCTCAAAACAACAGATTGTTAATTTATATTTGGCAAAACTCAATATATATAGTAAATAAATCAATCACAGAATCACAGACACAGAGTAATATAACAATAAGCAGCGGAATAGATAAATAGTAGTTCATGAAGCTACTATAAAAATCAAAGTCTGAAACAAAATACAACAGAACCTCAAATACAAATGAATCTCTAATACATAAGCAACTGACGAGTCTGAACATAAATGACTGGAATAAACTGAAATAACTGAAAGCTGGATAGATAGATCTTCAAACAAAGCTCCAATCTCCAAAGATGAGTCTCAAATGCTGTGACACTCGGTCTGACCCGAGCATAAAGCAAAACACAAAACACTCGAGTCAGGATTAACATTCTTATATAGTAAATTCAACTCAAGTGAAATGTCAACTGAAATACAAATAACTTAAAGGATGTTTGGGATTCCCATCCTCTAAGGATTCGTGGAACTATCTATTATGTAGTAATATACTGTAACGACCCAGAATTTATATTAATTAAAATTTGAATATTTAATTGATTTTAAATATTAAAAAGTCGAATAATTTATTTTTCGAATATTGAATTTAATTGGATAATTAAATTGATAATTTAATACTTGAAATTCCAGAAATAATTAAAATCTGGATTTAATGTGATTAAAAATGATTTAAAAAGTTATATTAAATCATATTGGAGTTATAGTGATGTTATAGAACTTTTAAATTAGAATTAAAAGTTAATCTGTGAAAATTGAATATTTTAATATTTAATCGACTAGTGAAATTAGCCATTTTTCGAACAGTCTCAGAATTGGACAAAACTAGTTCCATTGGATCCGTAATAGTTTGTTATTATCAGATTTCAATTTTTGTAGCAATTGGAGTTGTCGTTTGACCGTGGCAGCTCAAAACGCATCGAAATCGGTTTGAATCGGTTTAATTTAAATTGACCGTTTAATTCCATAACTCGCACAGATGATCGAATTAGCTTCCGAAACCTGTTCCATTGTGTCCAGAACGCATGATAAACCCCAGAAACGCCAGTCACCGCGCGTAAATCGGAGTTTTGAAAAGCCGGATGAATAATGTTCGTTCAAATTTCTATATATAGCACTTCATTTATTTCATTTTGAAGAAAATAAACAAAACCCTAATTTTCAGAGACCAACCGCCACCCTCTTCAACCAATGGCTGAAAACAACCCACGTTCTTCCCCTTCGATCTCCCCATCCGTTCACTTTCATCCAAAATCATCAACTAACAATTCGTAGAGCATCGTGAGACCTTCGATCTGAATGGTGGTGATCGTTTTTAAAGCCATAGATCGACGGGAATTTGAGTGAAAACGTGCCACGTTTTCGAGGAGGAGGAAGCCACCATGCGCGTGCGGTCTCTGGGCGTGGGTGGAGTAGAGGGAGGTGGTTCCGGTGGTGGTCGTTGATCGTTGCGAAGTCGAGCGTAGGAGGTTGCGAAATTCACGTATTAGGGCTGGCTATTGGGTTCGAACGAGTTCGAACTTGCCTGGGAGGGAGTAACGCGTGAGAAGATGGAAGCAAGGGCCTGGATCTTAGGGCATGGGGATGAACGGCTGTGATGAAACTGGATTGGAAATGTAAATTTAATTGTAAATTAATTGTATTTTAATTTATACAAACTTCTAAATGCAATAACTCTTTCGTACGAGGTCAGAAAATTACAAAACTTTTTGCGTTGCGTTCGTATCGTCGAATACTACGCTATGGAATTGGATTGGAGTGGTTTGGAGCTAGCGAAAATTTCGAGTAAAATTAAACGTCCGTTTAATTTTATTCGAAATAAATGTTGGAACGGAATTGAAAGCAAGGTGAGAACTTCTCACTCAATCGAATTGTTCGATGTTAATTTTAAATAGTTAGATTTAAAATTGTTGATTGTATGTCTGGATGATAAATTATTATCTGCTGTTGATTGAAATAGACATTATGCGCCATTAGTAAGCGGAGGTTATTTATTAAAAATATATACCGCGATAATTTCACATTGAAGTGAAATTGGTATTATATATGTATATAGCAATATATATATATATTGGCATATGTATATATTGCAGTTGTGATTTCCCACATTGTATACCGGATGAGACCCTATTGCGCCGCATAATAGAGGATAATATTTATTAAACCCATATACCGCGATATTCCGTACTGAAGCGGAATTGGTATTGTGCTAACATCTGTGGATGTAGGGAAACAGGTTGGAGGGATCCGACTGCATTCCTCAACTGTATTGATTTATTTACATATATTGTTATATATTCTGTTGTCATATGATGATATATGATGTTTTGATTATTGTGATTGATGATTGGTGCTGTTGCATCATCGGATCCATTTTTGAAGTTTAAAAATAACGATATTATTTTTAAAGGGATTTTAAAGTGATTTTTGAAAGTATACGTTTTATTAAATTTTGGAATTGATTCATTTTAAATAAATAAATGTTATAATTTTCGTGTTATGAAAATTATGAGATTTGTGGAATATAAGCGAAAAGTAGTTTTTGAAATAAAAAGTTGATTAATTTGTAAAGTGCCTTAAATTGGGATTTTGGCATTTAAATGAGATATGAATGGAATTTGTTAATAATGAGGTTTATAAGTTGAAGTTTTATAAATAGAAATGGAATTTATAAACGTTGTTTTATAAATCCGAAACCAATTGAATTTGATAAATTAAAACATAGAAGTTTAATAAAGGAGATATATTCGTGATTTTGGACAGCGAATTATCCTTTAAGTTAAATGTGTAATAATAAGAGTTTGACTGGGAATTTTACCCACGATTTTGGACAGTGGATAATCTTTTAAGTAAAATGTGTAGAAATGTTAAATGTGTTAACGAAGTATATTTACGATTTTGGACAGTGAATATATTATTAAATTAAATGGATATGTTTTGGAGAAGTGATATTACGAAATGAAGTAATTGTTTTAAAAGATGTTTTAAAACGTGTTAAGTATCGAATACATAGATTTCAACATTTATTGTGGAAATAGACGTTTCGAGAAATAAGGAAATGGTGGACTATAACACTGTTGTTATAGTAAATGGTTTCCAAAAGGAAATATTTTGTGTAGTATTGGGATTTATATATCTATCTAAATTTCGAATCCCTATACTAGTGATTTTGAGTTGTCGTAACGATGTTTTACGTAACATTCGTTTTGACTCAAATAAAATTTGTGAAAGAGAATGATTTCCTTAAAGAATGAAATATATACTTAATTATGATTTAAGTATATCGAATATTTTCCAAGTGTTGAAAATAAATGATTTGTGAATTACTTATTTTTAAATAAGTATGGAAATGCTTTTCCAATATGAAATGAACCATTTTGAGATTTTATCTTCAAAGATAAATTGAAATGTGGAAATTGATTTGAAAGTGTTTTCAAATGGTTAAGTGTGGAAAATTATATATCTTGTAAAGATATTTTTGGAAATTAAATTATTTGGAATCTGATGATGTTGCGCATCTTTATTGATAGTTAAATAACCGACTATCAATAATTACCTTGAATGGGTATTTGTTGTGATTTGCTTGAATTTGAATGCCACACTTATTTTTGAATAAGCGCTCACTATTCGGGTTAGCCGGGAAAGGACCTTGGGGTCGTATAACCCATTCCGAATATGTGATACGTCGAAATGGATTTGCATTTGATGACCGGTGTTGAAGACCGGATATTTTTGAAAACGGAAGGATTACCGTCGAGTTACTCTACATCGGCTGATCTCCGATATAGAGGTTTTATCACCCTTAGTGACGGGAAGTCCGGACGTGATTAGAAAATTATCCGGATTTGCAAGGGCTTCGTGAGAAGTGCCTTCGGTTCTGTTCGATCCCGGAACAGACTTGTATGGTTGTATGTCTGACGTTACAAATTGAGATATAAAGCTGATTTCTTTCAAATGCATATCTGTTGGTGGCGGAGAATTTATTCTCTTAGCTTAACACCCTTCTTTGAGACGTACGAGCTCAGAGGTTATGTAGTTGAAATTTATCAGCAATATACTCCCGATTTGGTAACGTGGCATGCTGAGTGTTGCTGTGAAATGATCATTGTTTGATCATTTGTGATATGATCATTTGTTTGATCATTTATCTTTGTGATCATTACTTTGATCATTTGTTGACCCAAAGCACAGCTTTTGTAAAAAGCGTGGCTTTGTGGACGAGACTACGTCGGACCTCACACCCCGGAAATGGTCAAAACAGGAAAGATGCGGCAAGGTTATTAGGGGGTAGCGCCCCTTTAGTGTATGTCATTCCTTCTGGATAGAGGTGGTATCATGGTATGAAGCCCAGATACTTAACCTATGTTGTTGCTGCATTATTATTCTTATGTGGTTGTTGGAAATCGAGGATCCTCGGATATAGATCGGTTACGATCGGGGGATGGCATATTTGTGTCAGTAGTTACCCAGTTAGGGGTAACCCGACCTTGTGTTGGCAGAGATCCGGTTAGGTTCTCGGGTCGTCTTTCCAGAGGCGTACCTATGTGGCAATGGGAAGTTCCTTGGCCTGACCATTTGTTGGAAATCCAAAGAAACAATACGAGCCTTTACAATTTCAATTGTATAACCTGTCTCCTTAGGAGGCAGCTATAGCAGGCATAATATAATGGTACCTATGCTGGCTAAGATTTATATTCTACTTTCGAAATGTTTTCCACTATGCACTAATAATAATATCAAAAACGTTTTGATTTGATTTTGCGTAGTAAGCATCTTTGACTAACATAAGAAGAAATCTCCTCCAAGTCTGCGTTTTCATTGTGTGTGTGGTGGGAGGTCTTATGGTAGTTTCATTTTCCAAAAGCATTGCGAATTGACTTTAAAAATTATCATGTTGTTTGTTTAAAGATAAACTGTTTTAAGTTCTCACACCAGTCACCATGACTGACCTGGAGTTTATTGTTTCCTTCCTAAACTCTGGGTGCCCACCAATTTCCACACGGGCAGTCTAGAGTTAGGTTATCAGGTTATTCTGGATATTCGGAATGCTGTGGAGCTTAGTGGCGAGCTGGATGGCGAGACGTATCACTTGTATATGATATTATTTATTCCGCTGTGTATTCTGTTATGAGGACAAGTTTATATAACTGTCCATTGTTGTATTGTTGTTGTAAACTCTGATGTTGAAGTAATGTATAAAATGATATAGTTCTTTGATTTAAAGATTATTCATTTATCTATTATATGTTGTTCCACTGCGAATGTGAGATTCTGATATTGTTTCTGTTTCTGATGTTGTTCTGTTGCTCTTCTTTCTTTTTCTTCTATCTTTTCTTCTACCTCTTCTTTCTTAAAACCCTAAGTATTCGGTTTTCCAGCATTCGATTGCTCGGCAGTCGATACAGTGGACGTATTGATGTCGATATTCGGAAGTCGAATAATCGGGTCCTTACATATACGCTATTATAATATGTCTATAGTAAAGTAAACTATTAAAATAGCGTTAAGGCGTTACCCATATCCCCTTTAACACATTTTTATATATTCCCATAGTCTATACAGTACTGTAATTCCTCCATAAACTGGAGGGCTATCAGAGGGCACTCCATAGGTATGGTTCAAACCAAACTCGTAGAAGGCGCGATAGGGCATGCGACACGGCACTCGAGGCAATGATAGGGTAGATATACCATTTGCACTCCCGGACTGGTGGTAACGCATAGCAGCTACTATCACCCACCTCGTGACACACTCCCAAATCAAAGGTGCACCCAATCAATCACAAAAGCAGTAGAATGGTATCAAAGAAATGTGTCTAATAGGGGGAATGACCCCACTTGACCCGGTATAGCTCCTGTTTTAGCCACATCAAGCTGACTCATGGGAGTCAGGGCTACGTAAATACCATATAGAATCGTCGCCAAACCATCCTACTTCATTCTGGAATCTCCACCATGTACACAGTTGTTAAAGTGGTTTTCGGTATTGGCAGAGAGTATGACAATATCCGATCCTGGTCTCTTTAACAACCGAACGCTTATTTCATACCGTGGTCATTTCATTTTTCAAACAGTTTATACTTCATATCAAAATATCATTTTCATTTCAAGACCATATCAATTCGATATTATTATCCACTTAAAAAAATATTCATTTCCAGAATCGTAACACTTTCAAAATTATAGCATTTTTGAAATCATAACACTTTTGAATCATAACAGTTTGAAATCATAACACTTTCAATTTTAAAAGGTTAAGATTGAATTCAAATTCTTAATAAACCATTTCAATTTTTATCGATTTCAAGTCCAGGTTTGAACTATCATTTCAAATCCAATAAGATTCAAAGTTTAAATATTCAAATATTTACAATATATGTTTCACTTATATTTCAACATTCAATTTTAATTTTATTCAAATTGGAGAATATTTACTTAAATTTTTTAATAACAATTAAATAAAATCTCAACTTATAAATTTGAATCAATATTAAATATTCAGTCTCAGTTTAATTTAAAGTTATAAATCATACCTTTCAAATCTCAAAATCAACGAGTTCAAATAAATTCTTATTTAAATTCAATTATTACCCAATTTAAATTTCAAGTCAATTTTACTTCATTTTCCAGCCTCTATTTATTTAAAGTTATTACAAAAATCTATTTTTAAAATATAATTTTAAATAAATACCTAAACATATTATATACTACTTAAATTAAATTTTATTAAATTAAATCTTATTATTAAATTTATTTTATGTTAAATCTATGTTTATATATTTTAAAATAGTAAAATTATAAGAAAAATCTTAAAAATTATATTTTCAAAACTAACTTATAAATTTAAAATTTTCAAAAAATATAATTTAAAAATCTAATTTTATAAAATAAAATATCTTTATATTATATTTAAAAATTAATATATTTAATAAAATCCATATATTTCCTTCCAAAACTATAAAAATCATTTTCCAAAATAGACCAACGGTGTTCGTATATAATTTTCTATCATATGGTCAAGTGATACAGATATTTATCATTTCAATCCACAAATTAAATATTTACGGGTATATATCATTTCAACCCGCAATCCCAAAATTCAAAATCAATGAAAATCGCTTGGGTTTATCATTTCAACCCATAACGATTCTCCCATATTCTATAAAATCGTTCGGGTATGTATCATTTCAACCCATAGGGAATTTCTAAATTAACAGGGAACTTGTAGAGTGAGAACAATTATGACAAAAATATAACTTATCAACAATAGGCATATATCATCAGTAACAAATTAAATAAAATATACAGAACAGGATATGTGTCATATATCACAGGTAAACAATTGTAGATAATGGTATATCATATTTAAAAATTAAATAGCTAGCAATTCAAATTTAACAGCATATTTCAATTGTCATTTCAATGTGGATCAAATTTATTAAATATAAGAATTTTAATCATGAGTGATCGCTCGCGTTTCGAGGCTAGAGAGATTTGACAATGAAATGAGTTACGAATCCAAGCACGAATTCCAAAGCAAAGCAAGATGGACACGAATTCGATGAACAAAGCTGATAATCGGAATCGATGAAACAAATTAAAATCAGCTTGATATAAACAGAAAATATATTATTATTATTATTTTATTAAAGTCAATATTTAATTTAAAACACTTATTAAAATTCAAAATCTTTATATATATCGTATTTAAAGTCAATACCAAAATCAAACAGCTTCTCAGCTATGGAAACAAACCTATATATAACAAGGATCAAAATATTTATATATTATTTTAAAATTCTCTATATATATGTCTAACAATCAAAATATCAATATATATAGTTTATACATAAATAAACACGTCGAGATTTACATATTATAGTTAAAATCAAATGAGACGTTTATATAATAAAATTCAAAATCAATAAACAAATCAATATATATAACTTACAGACTTATATACATATTATATTTAAAAATCAATATTATAAAACCAATATAAACTCATATGTTCTTAGATATATATATATATATATATATATAATTAATATATACACAAATATAGCTTACATATATATTATATTTTTAAAATATAACATATACAGAAGGTTGCAAAGCTAGTAACCTAACAAGATAAAGGATAGAACAATCCTCATTATTCAATTCGTACATATATAAAGTATTTATAAATAGAATAAGAGAAATGACTTTACTATATATATGTAACTTCAAAGAGGCTACAACATATATAAACTATGTATATAGTACTATATTATAAACTTATTTTATAAATATATATATAAACATACATTATTATTATAACATACATATGTATATACTAACTATAAAAGAAATCTACAAACAAAACTTTATAAACCCAATATATACGAACATACAGATAATAGATATCTTATATAAGCTTATATATGTAACATCAAATTTCATACAACTTATTTAAACTCATACATATATACATATACACACACACACACACACACACTTCATTTACCACTTGTATAGCTCATATATTATAAACAAGTTATGTCAGGCTTATATAATATCGCACTGTAACCTATGTAATAATATAACTTATACATACTATAACTTATATACACACACACAAACATATCACTTTATATATATACAACTTAAAACAACAAACTTATATAAACTTTATATATATACAAAACTCATATATATACCTTTATATAAAAGGAGGAGTGAAGGTTGCTCGGTGAAGAAGCTGTCAGGGAGGGGTCTGGCCGCACGCAAAGGGGACCGCTGAGGTGGTGGAAGAACATCACAACGTGGAGAGGCAAGGGAAGGCTTCGGCACTAGTGGTTGGTGGATCGGCCGATCTGTTGAGGGTGACTGTGGTCACGTGGAAGTGTGGAGTCTGGTGAGGATGGCTGTGGTGTGGCCAGGGTTGCTTGGTGGTGCGGGGTAGGTTGCGAAAATAGTGTAAAGGAGAGAAGGCGGGTTGCGTGCGAAATAAGAAGAGGATGCAAAGCTAGGTGATGGGTGTGGCTGCCATAGTGGACGCGGTTGAGCAATGGCGGAGGAAGGAGATGGACAGGTGCGGTAATGAGTTGGTGGTATTCGGTGATGGTGGCAGTCGGGTTGTTGGATCGGGTTGCTGAGTTGCGGAGTGGAGGCGCGGTTGCAAAGGTCACAGGCAATTGAAAATATGAAAGAGAGCGGCTTTGTAGAAGAAAATCAAGCTTTAATATCGACTAGTTTTATATTATTATTTCCAAGGCACAGCAAACCAATAGAAATGAATAGGAACGCAAATAAAAGCAACCGGTAGAATAGTAAAAGCTAATTTCTGGAAAATAAAAGGCCAGTGGCTATTTGGTTTTGCACGGTAGATAACGAAAGGACATATGGAAATCAAAAGACTCAAAACAGGTACCGATACGGTCCATCGTTTCACGGATTTCGCCATCCACCGGATGCCGAAACACACAAATGAATATACTGCAGAGATCAACACGACAATACGAACAAAATGGTACACATATATGAGTGATACGATCATCCTATCAAAAGTCGATATTTGCTGCTAAATGCTGCTGATTTGCCGCAAATAAGATAAACGAAGCTAGAGAAGTCTAAATTTGATGAAATGAAAGATGACATCTCACTCATAAAATATTAAACATTTTTATTGTATAAAAATATTCATATTTTGAAAACATTTTATTTTCATCAAATTAACTGATTTTTAAATTTAAATAAAATTACACAACAAAATAAATTTCCATATTATCTGATGAAAATGTGACATTTGCTACGTTTAAATAGATGCATACCAAATATCAAATTTTTATTTCCAAATTCAATTATTAAAATTTTCACAAAAATTCAGTTAATTACGTTATTAAAACCGTTAAAATTCCCGGGTTGTTACAAAAAAACAAAGCGTGAGTAGGGGCCAAACTATGTGGAGTTGCTTCCATTTGGGTACTTTCAAATCTACTCTAGATTGGTTTTGGTGGTATGCGCATAGAGATGTGAAATACACAGATTCTCGATAAAGGTTGGCGGCGTCCGACTTGGAGGTTTTCGAGAGCCATCGTAGTTCTCAAGTATATTTCTAGAGGTATACTTTCGATGAGGGAGTGCACCCTCCTAGTTATTTTTGGAAAACTTCATTTTCCTTATTGTTGATTCAAATCTTTGAATATTTTCTTAATTGCATTGAGAAGTGATCAAGAAGTGACTAGAGCTCTTCTCGATGTTTATTTATTTATGTCCATTCTTTAAGTTTGGATTTTGATCTTGTTTATGCTCTTTCTTTCAAGTTTGGGTTTCGTTTGAATCTATTACCATTCACTCATGTGTGGAATTTGTTCTTGTGGGGTAAAACTCGTTCCATATTTAGCGGTATGGTCTCACAGAATTATTAAATGTTCATCATATTACTTGTGTTTTCTCACGCTGGTATTTCCAAATTAATCTGGATGTTATTTTATTATAATGCTCTGGTCAAACCAAGTATTTTTCTAAGTTGTTGCTGGTGTGACATGGAGCTCATGGAGTAGAGCTGGATGTTCACCTGTCGTAGTGCTTTATTTTCCGCTGTATTATTATATATACCCATCAACAATTGTAAGGTCAAGAAGTTATAACTGTCCAGGCTGATGAGGTTTATTTTTAAATCTGATATACCATGTATTTTAGAGTGACAACTTTTACTGTCTTTGTTATATTATATGTTGTCATTTTGCTGTAAGATTATTTTTCCCCTGTTCTTTTCTTTTTACCCTTACAATCTACCTTTCCGGCGATTGGACGTTCGGAATTAGAATACCATGGATGTATTTGGTGCCGACTTTCGATGGTTTAACAGACGGATCATTACACCGAACCAATATAAAAATTCCTAGTGTCTTTTTTCACTATACTGCTTTTTATTACTGCATTTATTTATGTATATATGGTTATTCATGTGATTCTGAATTGAATAATTTGAAAACAATAGGTTAAGTATTGTGAAGTTAGAATAAACTATTCGCCCCCCTAGTGTTATAATGGCCTTAAGATCCATTATGTATAAGCATTAGGGCATCTCACACCCCACATACGTAACGCTCTTCATTTAATGGATGATGAATTACCCTTGACTATTAGGGGAACTGAGGGTTTACGTATGTGTAGTTGTTTGGAACAATTATAGAATGACCCACCGAGAGTCTTCTCTAAGTTAAATGTCAAATATGAGATCTCACATGATGATGGGTAGTAGTCTTTTAACTTGGGAGTACTATGTATCTAAGTGTCTAAACCATAATTTGATTATAGGCAGTTGCACGAAAATGTGGTTATGTTAAGGCCAAAGTTCAGTATAAGTTAAGCCACTTTAAGTGAAACATTGTCCAAGGTAGGATTCGTCTACTTCGAATAAAAGATTAGTATCAGTGTAATTGGTAGTCAACCTAAAGTCAAAGTCTTTGGAAAAAACAAACCGATTTATTCATAATTGTTATCGGACTAAGCCATGGACTTTAATATGGGCATATACCAACTATGGCTTTAACATGATCCATGTTGTCGTATGACTGACCATAATCAAAGCAAGTTTAGACACTTAAGATCTATAGTATTCTCAATTCAAAAGATTACTACACGCCATCATGTGAGATCTTCTATTTTACTTTAAACCTGTATAAGGCTCTCACTGAGTGGTTCTGTAATTGTTCCAAATAACTACACATACATAACCCTTTGGAACCGCCAACAGTCATGGGTAATTCACTATCCATCATATAGAGAGTGTTAGGTACATTAGTCTCAACTGATATATTGATATCTTTTTCTCGATGTATCTTAACTAGAACATTTAAGGAGAAGTAAGTATTTTAGCGATTCAATAATCATAGTTCTGAACACGTTATAACTACAATTGATTAAATACTTTTTTAAGGATTCTCTATTTTGTATATATTTAATGTATTAAAAATATTGATTGTATCCCAATATAATAATACATACAATAGAAAATAAATTCAACAGCTAACTTTATTTCAAACAAGGTTCGTTATAAGAGTTAAATTATATAATTGCTCTTAGAGCAAACAGTTAACTCTATCATATTGTACCACCACTAGACGTTACCATCCTATATACCAGCCAAAGCCGCCTCCACCAAACATATCTTCCACTATAAAGTCCTAAATTTGGTAATTGAAGTAAACATCGATTTTAAATAAAGGTATTTTATTTTTTACTTTATTAAATGCAATAGTTTGGCCTTGTAGATGAATATGAATCTCGATATCCTTACCATTATTTTTTTCAAAGTTTATCGATGGCTAGAGTTTGGTGTTTGCAAAAAATACATGTTAATGAAACGTTTAAAGGAAAATTTATTACGCTAGATATGAAAAATGATGGAATATTTTTAGAGTTGTATAAATATGTAATCATTTCATGTATCCATAAATTAATAAACGGTACATCTATCTTTCATTTTTAAGATATTTCATCAGGCCCTTTTTTAAATGTATAACAAAATCATGCCATTTCTCAAACTAACTATCAACTTAAGCCACTTTTGTAAATGTTGACGCTTAGTCAACAATTTGTACTAATGCAATTTCAAATCATCATAGTCAGAATAATAAAAATACATTGGAGCAATTTGAATAGTGCGAATGGTTTTCATTTAGAAATTTGCGCTATTGCAATTTGAAATCCCGTTAGTATAGACTACTAATTTGACATTTGCATAACCAGAATTGGCTAAGTTGGCAATTAGCATGGAAAAACAAAAATAACAGTTACTACTTTTGTAATGTGACCTAAATTGATAAAATTCATTTGTATTGTTTCTTTGAATTCCAATAACCAAGGCTATGCTTTAAACTTTAATGGATATGCATTGAACCCTCAACATATACTCCAAGTAAATTAGAAGGTGTCATGTCTGTGTCATTCTCGAGACTTGAGTTCATGCGTGTGCATGTGTGTCTGTATACGTGTGTGTACACACACATACAAATTATATAATTGTTCAATAATATATATTAGTCCATATATATAACTGTATGCGTATATATATAATAAACATGCAATAATAAATAGCTTAGTTAGAAAAGAATAAAGCTTTTCCGCGAATGTAATCAATGTCGGCTTCCTAAGTTCTCCATCTGCATTCGCCACCTCATTCTCCACCTCATCTCCCTCAGCCAATTCATCTCTATACCTCTTCCTATTTCCTATCGTTCACAAGAAAAGTAAGTCAACTTGGAGCTAGATTTAAGCACTTCAGTTTGAAGGATCCAATCTGGAACAATGTTTATAACTCCCATCCTTGTTGTGTAGGATCCCCCGATCATTGATGAGTTTCCACCACTATCTACTACTCATGTAACATTTGACATCTCTATCTTTTTCCCTTTTGGCTGAACCGATGGGAATAGTAGTTAGCATGGATTGGTCGAGCAGTTCTAATGTGATCTCTATATGTTTGCTTAAGCGTGATGTCTTTGGTAATGGATTGGATGACTATGGTAATATACGTGTGATTAATGGCAGTAAATTTGAGATCAAATGTGAAAAGGGCATAACTTTTTCTTGCCACGAAGATGTTCGATCCTTTGCCTCACTGCACCAAAATGGAACTTCATCCCAAACCTCAATAGCGAAGCTCTCTTTATTTTGTAAGCCAAATACTATGACAACCCTATGCTCTCTTCCCTTAACAAGCCACAAAAATGGTCTTCCCTTTTCTCCAAGTGAAAAGGGGATTATTCCCTACAAAAGTTTGAAACCATTGAAGAAAATGGTGTTATTATGCCTATAAAGACCTGTCATTCGTAGTATTTAAAAATCCATGCACAATGAAACCCGAATACCCAGGTACACAAAATGACAACTCTTAGGAGTGGTAAATGAAAAAAACTAGAGCATATCTATCAATCATAGGTTCGTACATATATCACAGTGGAATAGTAAAAATATAATAATAACATATACATGAACAAGTTTGTCAATATCATAACAATATGAAGACAATAAGATACATCATCATAATACATACCACTCCAAACAAAATAGAGCTCAAATGATATATCATCTCAAAATAATATATCTCATATACATAAATAATTTTGACATGGCAATATAAAAAATACTGGATAGTTAATCATAGCAACATATATATGGACATTGCTCTGAAACCTGCTCCAACTAGCAATATCTTCCCAAGTTTCTAGTCTGTACCTACTCAAGAAGTAGATGAAAAGGAAAACATGGAGAGAGTCAGATATAAAGTCTAATGAAAAGGAAACATCACTACTAAACATGATATCTGAAACACTAGTATGACAGGAATAGTATACTAAGTGGTTCCTTGGAATATCCAACTTACGTAAACTAAATGTACATATAAAAATGAGCAAGAGCTCTAAAGTAACACCGTAACAAGTTAGCACAATCAATAACACCACTAGTATAACTATCGAAAATATCCACTACACTAGAAAAGGGATTTCGTAGTGTCCTAAAAATGCTCTTAAATCCTACAGTGGCATTATAATAAACACTGTTAGAGAAGGTGTAACTTAAAGTTTAAAACTTTCCCTTGCATTTTGATAAACGCTAGCGAAAAATTAACATATTATAGCGTTTTCCAGTATGCTACAAGACTTTGGATTTTGTAACGTCCTTAAAACGCTCTAAAGGTTGTAGTGCATTTTGAAATGTTGTTATAGAAAGTGCAATGGAAAGACTTGAACTTTCTGTTGCATTTCGACAAAACTACTACAAAATTAGCAGGGGTTAATTTAGCTTTCCTTTATATTTTTTGTATCTTTTTTCATTGCCACCATATAGTTTTGTAGCATTTGTGCTTTGCTACCTTACAATTTCCAATATGCAACCAGTAATCAATCATCTAATCATCATATTCAAATAATTGAAAAACACATTAATCACATAATCAAAAATGATATAAACACATTAATCACATAATCAAAAATGATATAAACACATTAATCACATAATCAAAAATGATATGCATAACCTTTCAATACTATAGTTTTTCAGCAAATTGAACAAATCCACACGGTAACAATTCATAGACAAGTTTACATGACTAGTACTAACAAAACATTATAAATTCACACAAAATCCATAACCATTTAAAGATAAGTTTACAAAACTAGTACTAACAAAATGTTATAATATACATGACAGATCAGAGCCAAGTTCAAATTGCTTGATTACCCACAATTCTTTGTTGCATTAGATCTTTTCTCTAAAAACTCTTGGTTATTTACATCCCACTGAGTATAAAAACGGAAAGAAATCAGTTTGTAGTAGTACCACTTTAACAAAAATATATAAATATAATAGTATGATAAAAATGATGAACATTAGTATAGTCAAAGCTTTTTCAAACTTCAGTAGCCATTTTCGAGAAGATATGGCTCACTGGGACAATAATCAATCCTAAATAACACCAAATAGAGAAAAATGCAAAATAATACAAGTTTAAGTGAACCTAATATATGGAGAAACCCTTCCATTGATCCTACAACCCACAAAAATAAATTGTAAAAGCGATATTGTTAATGCATGAGATCTTTCTCTAATGAACCATCTGGCAAAGTTCTCCAACTTTTATGCCTATATTGTACTCGATGAACTATTAAACATATAAGAACACACTATAGAAATGACAAAATTGAAAGCAAATATGAACTGCGAAGCACATTTGTATAAACAAGTTTAAATCACTATTGATTTAAAACATAAATTTTCTCACATATTTTAAATAACATTTGTGATTAAATACTTCTTATAACGACCCGTAGTTTTACCACTTTGAAAATAGGATAGTTAATTTATTTTAAATATTGAAATATAGAATTTTCAAAATTAATAACAATATTTTATGTAACTAATAAGAATGATAAACTTATTTTTAGAATTTGATTACAAAATCAAGAAGTTTGAATTTTCATCGAAAAGTGACAAAAGCCAGTTTTCGACAAAATTTAATATACATTATAAATGGTAAAGAACTATTTTTAATGGTTACATAATTATATGATAATAATATAAATCTAATTTATATTGTTTTTATAAACACATAAACTTGTTTTATAAAAGTTGACAAATTTTTTCGCACGTTGACAAATCAACATCGTATTTTTACAATCAAATTTTAATATGGTTTTTAAACTTGTTTTGATTATATAAAAATGAAAAAAAACTTATTTTCAAATTTTGATTACATGAATAGATGGTTTAAATAAAAAAATATAAATATGAACGATAATCTAATTTTGGATTGACAACTGTTTACCGAACAAAAGTTGTTTAAAGGTTACCGCAACTTGGTTTCTTTTAAAACCTATATAACTACACATTAAGACATTTACATACTTGTAAACATGTAAACATTATCATATAAGACAAAAGCTTATTTTTGGAAAGTTATAAAATAAAATATAAAAGATTTTGATTTGACATGTTTATGTTAATAAATCCTTTACTAAATCAAACATTACCAAAAGTACTTAAGCATCATTTCCACATAAATGCATGGGTACTTAGTAGTCAAATCCTTACATGGAAAACGAGCATTCCATTTTTGATAATTTATTAATTAAAATGAAAAATAAGAAAGCTTTACACTTAAGTACCATTTCAAATCTAAGTACCCTATCTCATCAATGACCATTCTTCATGCCTTAAAGAAGAATAAAATAATGGTTGAAAAGTCAAAAAGTAGCAAAGTTTAGTTTGGTAATTTGATAATTTAGATTCTCTTATAAATAGCACATTCATCCTCTTCATTTTCACAACATTTCCTTCTCCATTTTCTTTACTTTCTCATCCTCTTCCAAAGCTCTTACACCGCACCACCATCACACGCCTCCAAAACCACCACCCAAGCCACACTCGAGCCTACCCCATACACTAAAGCATGTACTCGCCCCACACACACCTACCCGAGCTCCTACGCCCCATATCCACTCTTCAAACACCCATACCCGAGCCCTACCTCCTCCATAACACACGCATCCACCACCCAAACCCACATACCCACCTTCACCCGCCTCCCAAACCCACACATGCGCCCCCTACCCGCCTCCAAAACCTACGCATACCTCCATCTACCCACTGCCAAGCCACACCCCACACACACACACCCATACACTCCTTATACAAGCCATGCCCACCATCTATCACACATTGGTCCATCCGTTTCATCATTTTAAATGGTTCGAGATAAGTCGTGTTGATTTTACAAAGGAAAAGAAGCACGCTAGTTGTAGAAAAAGATTTGCAAAGGAAAATGAAAGTGAGTAAACTCTTATCTCTTTTAAAAATCATATTTATTGTTATGCCATGATGATCATGTTTACACCCTTATGATGTCATAATAATTAACACCCTTTAGTTGTTAATATGAATGTTTGGATGTTATATGGATGAGTTTGGTTGAATAGATGAATTATTGATGATAAATTTATTGGCAGCGTAGCTGAAATGGTTATGTTTACTTATTTGAAATGATTAACCATTTCCTTTGTTAGATAAGACCATTTATATGGTATATTTGGAATAGTAAGCCTCTTTTCAAAATCAATTTTGTGGAAAAATGTATTTTGGAAAAAGATAGAAATTGATTTGGAAATCCGAAAGTTTTTTTAGAAAAAAGAAAAAATTAGATGATTGAAATTATTTTGGAAATGGAAGTTAATATTTGAGATTTTAAAGATAATGAATTTTAAAGGTTTAAAGTTTCAAAAATAAATAGTGCATGGTTCAAAAAGTTTAAAAGATGGCAATTTTAATATTATAATAATATAATATGAGATATTTTGAAATAAGTGAAAAATAGATATTAGATAATCAAAATAATAAATTATTGATTTTAAATAGTTTGTAAATGATTTATAAGCAAATAAAGATGATTTGAAAAGTGTTACGACAAATATTGAAAAACAAGTCAAAATTAGGCGCGTCGCGTAACTATAGTTCACAATTTCGCGCCGAAGGATTTAAATGAGTATACAAAGTGGAATATAGCTCGGAATTCTTCGAAATAAGAATTTTTGGACCAATATATCCATAGTTTGTAAATGAAGAAAGAAAATCAAGATTTCATCTTGTAAATTTTAAGTTATAACTAAATCAAGTTTTCGAAGAAATCGCGCATTTGCAGTAAAACGACCAAAGTATAAAATTCTTTAAAATGAATATTTAAAAATATGAAATAAATTTGATAAACATGTTAAAATGTTTTAAAAGAGATTTTAATTGAAAAATATAGATTTTCAAATATTAGAAAAGTTGTTTTAAATCGAATCAGCTTTTAAGCACTTTCCGCATTACTTTTCTGTTGTCGTTTCAATAACATTAGAAACGAAGTTTTAAACTTAGAGATTCTTTCCTAAATCATTTATAAATGCTTTTAAAAAATAATTAAGTGTTAAATGGTGGTTTGGAAGTTTTTTTATAAGTATTTAAATAAATGGTTAAGAGGATTTGTTTATAACACTTAAACAATGTAATTGAAATCATTTTGTAATAACAAAATGAGTATGTGGAAATGACTAGTACATTTGTCCTACCTCTGAGATCTGAAAAAATAAAACAAGCTGTGTATCTAAGGTTAGGAATGGAGCAATCAGTGCCCTGAACTTACCTGACCCATATTTTCTCTTTCTAGGCGAGGGGTATAATAGATCGAAGGGAACGCCGCTTTAAATGAAAAGATCATATTTAAGTTTTTCCAAAATAAAAAAAAATTGAACAAGGTTTTTCAGTAATATAAAGAATGTCTAGTCAAACTCTGTATTAAGTTACGAGGAGGGAAGTTTGTACTATCCACGTAAATTTAAGATTCTCCACCGTTATTCCACAAGTAGTACAAGTTGAATACGGAAATTAATCTTGGTAAATGTTTTTGGATCTTTTACTCAATATAACGGGTTTTGGGTTTACAGTAAACGATGTCTTAAATAACATTGTTTTTGACCCAGTTAAGAAATGTTTTTGAAAGATGGAATTTTATTTGATTTGAAAGTAAATGACATGAAGATTTCCAAAGTTAAAAGAATTTTGATCTATCGGTAAAAAGTTAAAAATGAAAAGAGGCTTAACAAATCCTGTATACACATATTCACGTTTTTATCGATGATTGGATTTCGAAGAAACCGAGGTCGGATCTGGGTAATTTCCTATCCGAAAACCACTTCGAACTAATTTACATTTCGAAGTAAAACATGTTGAAGATAAGATCATTGAAGACGAGGATGTTCATGATGTAGGGCTACTTACCACTAGACCCTCGGGGAAATTTACCATATCATATATATTGGCAGTAGTGCTCCGTTATGAAAATCTTTGAATTGCAAGGAATAATCTCTACTGGTCCTAGGGGTGATTCCCAAAACAAGATGTGGTAGGAGGAGTGCCTTCGGTTTCGTTCAGTCCCATAATGTATTTGTATAAACGAATGTCTGACGTGCATTTTAAAATCACATTAATTGATCTCTATAAAGGTATCATCTGCATGGCAGTGGAGAAGACAACTTCTCTTAGCTTAACACCCTTTCTTGAGATGTACGAGCTCAGGAGTTATACGTTTATAGAAATCAGTTGTGTGATTATGGAATGGCAATGTGGCATTCAAAGTGAAGAGTTGATGTGCTATGTGAAAGGTAATCGTTACCTCAAGCCTTACACCTAAAATGACCAAAACATGGTAGATGTGGCAAGACTATGTGGTTTGCAACCATCAGGGTATGATAATCCCCTTCTAGATATATTCTGCCCGCTATGATGTCGAATTTAAATTAATGTGTCGTATGCTAAAGCGCGCTCGCATAGGTCGGTAATGATCGGGGTGATAACATATTCAGTACTATCTAAGTGTAGAGGCCGGCAGTCTTGTGTTGGTAGAGGGAAGATGTTCTGTTACCTCGGTACATTCCTCTAGAGACATACTGTCGGAAGGTAGTCCCTTCACCCGGTCATTTGTATGAAAATCCATTCTCCAACAACTGCTTGCCATTTTGTTTGTAGAACCCACTTTGTGGCTAGTATGTTGGAATTTAATGTAACAATTTCGGCTAAGATTTATAAGTTTACTTGCAAATGTTTTCAAAGAAAGTCATTAATAATAATATAAAATGTTTTGATAAATATGTTTTGGTTATCATAAGATAAAAACATGTCCGTATTTATGTGTGGCGTGGTCTTATAAGATACTCTTTCTTTTCAAAAGGTTTTTGTCACAAATCTCTGATCAATGACACTGTCATGTATGAATTGAGTTTCTCACACTGGTTTGCTAGACTGATCCGGGTATTTTTATACTCAGGTCAGACCCGAGTAGTTTCAGGATTAGCTGAAGACGTTTGTAGTTTTCAGAGGAGAGCTGGAGAACTTCATCAATGTATGAACGTATTCTATTTCTGCTGCGTTGGTTTGATGTTTTTCAGCAAATTGTAAGGACGGGTATTATAACTGTTCAGGCTGAAAGTAGATTAGACTCTAATATATGTAATTTTCCGCTGTAAAGATTTTTGTTCAATATTATATGTTACTCCAATTGAGTGAGATTTTATTCTGTCTTTATTTTCTTTCTTACCTTTAATGATCCATTGATGCAGCAGCGTATAAAAAAAATATATAAAACGGTGAAAGTAACAATCGGTGGATTGAAAATACCAAACGCCCAAATTCGTTGATCTCACCGAATTCTAGCTATCTTCGTCATGTTGATCGCGCACGATGCCGTGAAAGAAGATCTACGATTCTTCGTACATTGATCTAGCGCACTAGATTCCATGAATCGGCTTCAGCAGTCGTTGATTCGAGCGCACTCGAATACCGAAAGTGGAGATAGGAGATCACACTCAACTACCAATTTAAGAAGTGGCACAAAGCACACAAACAAAGTTTTATTCAAAATCAACTAACTATTACAAATGACACCACCATCCCTATTTATAGGGTTACAAACATACACGGCTCAATACTTGACAACACATAGGTCGTGATCGACCTAACAACATGCGACCTAAAACAGGGCCGCGACTTACGACTTACGACCTAACTCATACGACCTAAAACAACATCATACGAGTTAACAACTTACAACACGCATCATAACAAACAGTACATCATAAGAAAATACAACAGGAACGACATACGACTTAATATGTAAAAGTACAACAGATACAACATACACAACGACCTAAGAATACAACGCACACGACCTAAGAAGTAAATGCGGCTTCAGGATTCATCACGCGACTTATCTCACAGCGGCATAAGGTCGAGCGACCTATCTTCCACGACTTATGGTAGGTCGTTCACGACCTAAAGAAAGCGGTATAAGATCGAGCGACCTAAGAACATTGCTTCTGGAAATCTTCGAGCGACCTAAAGTTGAGCGACCTAGCATCCAGCGACCTATCATAGGTCGTAACTCTTCTCCGCTACCTAACTTAGGTCGTATCTCCTCTCTGCGACCTAGCATAGGTCGTAATTTAATCCCGCGACCTAACTTAGGTCGTAACTCATTAAAGTCGAAACTTGGAATGTCGGAGCGACCTAATGCTGGCTTTCTTATCTCGCTTGGAGGCTTGCATGCTTTAACACAGAGTCCATTAACTCGTGAGCGACCTTCACTAGGTCGTGAGCGACCTAATTCACTAGGTCGTTCTAGCGACTTATTCCCCTTGTTAGGTCGTTCCAACGACTTATCTTCCACGTTAGGTCGCACGCGACTTATCAGCACGTTAGGTCGTTCGCGACCTAAGACTTGGGCTGCATCATCCTCCCCTGGTTGGAAAAAATTCATCCTCGAATTTGCGCTTTCCTCTTCCACAACAGGGTCATCTCCATAATAAGGAATTAGATGTTTAACATTAAACACGTCAGAAGTGTACACATCCCCCGGCAGCTTCAACCTATAAGCGTTTTCATTGATCCGTTTCACAATCTTTACAGGACCAATCTTTCGAGCTTTAAGTTTATTGTATGCTCCCACTGGAAAACGATCCTTCGTTAGTACAACATATACTAAATCACCTTCATTAAATTCAACACTTCTTCGCTTCAGATCCGCAGATCGTTTATACTTTTCATTCGCCTTCTCCAATCATTCCTGAATGACTTTATGGCATTCTGTCAATCCGTCAACAAAATCAACAGCCCGCTTAACTGTTCCCTTCGGTTGTGGTACTGTCGTCAAATCCAACGGCCCCTTTGGCAAGCTCGAATATACAATCTGAAATGGACTGAAACCCGTACTACGATTGACAGCATGATTATGTGCAAATTCCGCCTGACACAACTTCATATCCCAACTCTTCAAATTATCTCTCACAAGACATCTCAGCAGGTTTCCCAATGATCTATTCACCACTTCCGTTTGCCCATCTGTCTGCGGATGATAGGCGCTACTAAAATTCAGCTACGTTCCAACCATCTTCCACAAACTCAACCAAAAATGGCTTAGAAATCTAGTATCCCGATCAGAAACAATAGATTCAGGTAGCCCATGCAATCGATACACCTCTTTAAAGAATAATTGAGCAACACAGACGGCATCAGCTGTCTTCTTACAAGCTACGAAATGTGCCATTTTCGAGAACCTGTCCACTACAACATATATTGAATCATTCCCCCTCTGAGTTCTAGGTAACCCCAAAACAAAATCCATGCTCACATCCACCTACGGTCTAGTAGGCACGGGTAAGGGCATATACAATCCCGCATTCGTCGCTGTCCCTTTGGAAACTTGACAAATATGACATCTCTCCACAAACTTTCCAACTTCCCGCTTCAACAAAGGCCAATAATAAGATTGAGAAATCAATTGCAAAGTCCGATCTCTACCCACATGACCTTCCTCATGCAACTCCTTCACAATCTTCATTCGTAAGCTGCACTCAGGTATGCACAATCGATTCCCTTTAAAAAGAAAACCATCCACCAACACGTACTCATCCGTCTTCCCTTTATCGACTTCATCAACAAGTTTCACAAAATAAGGATCATCAACAAACAATTCTGGCAACACATCAAACCCCGTCACTTCAACCTTCATTGTAGTCAACAAATGATTCCTTCGAATCAATGCATCTGCTACACGGTTTGTAATTACAGACTTATGCTTCACCACAAATGTAAATTGTTGTAGGTATGCGATCCACGAAGCATGTCTAGCTGCAATTTTGTCCTGTCCCTGCAAATGTTTCGGTGCTTCATGATCAGTATATAGAACAAATTCTTTATGGAACAAATAGTGTCTCCAATGTTTTATGGCTTGAACGATTGCATAGAATTCCACATCATAAGTATTATATCTCATCTTGGCTCTCGATAGCTTCTCACTGAAATATGCAATAGGACGCCCTTTCTGACTCAACACCCCTCCAATTCCATACTTTGATGCATCAGTATGTAATTCAAACAACAACTGAAAATCCGACAACACTAGAATTGGTGTTGTCGTCAAAAGTTCCTTGATTCTCTCAAAAGCAAATCCTGCTTCCTCCGACCATGAAAATTGCTTCCCCTTCATACAATCAGTAACTGGTGCCATCACGCTACTGAAGTGTGGAATAAATCTTCGGTAGAATGATGCTAAACCATGAAAACTTCTAACTTCTGTTATCGTACTGGGTTTTGGCTAATTTCTGATTGCCTCAACTTTATTCTGATCCACCTGTATACCTCTTTCTGAAATAACATATCCCAAAAATAAAACACTATGCGTCATGAACATGCATTTCTTCGTTGCAGCATAAAATTGTTCTTGTCGCAGTATCATCAACACTTCTTTCAAATGATGCAAGTGTTCTTCTGTGCTTCTACTATATATCAGTATATCATCAAAATACACCACCACGAACTTCCCAATAAAAGGTCTAAATATCTGATTCATCATCCGCATGAATGTACTTGGTGCATTCGAAAGACCAAACGGCATGACCAACCATTCGTACAACCCTTCTCTCGTCTTGAATGTTGTCTTCCATTCGTCCCCTGGTCTAATTCGAATTTGATGATATCCACTTTTCAAATCAATTTTCGAAAAGATAGTAGCCCCGCTAAGTTGATCCAACAAGTCATCCAATCTAGGCATAGGAAATCTGTATCTCACTGTAATCTTGTTTAGTGCTCGACTATCAGTACACATCCTCCACGTTCCATCCTTCTTTGGCACTAACAAGGCTGGTACTGCACAAGGACTTAAACTTTCCTGTACACGCTCCTGTTCAAGCAACTCTTCCACTTGCCTTCTCAACTCTTCGTGTTCCCTTGGACTCATTCTGTAATGTGGTCTATGAGGTAACACAGCTCGTGGAACAAGATCGATTTGGTGTTGTATGTCCCTCAATGGCGGTAACTCCGTTGGTAGCTCTTTAGGAAATACATCGTCAAATTCTTCCAGCACTGGCTTTACTTCTTCAGGGATTTCAACCACTTCATTACTCTCACGTCCAATCAACAAAAATACTTCAGGCTCCTCTTCTACTTCCTTAACAAACTCCTTCAAAGATAGCAACGTTTTAAGTTCTTCAATTTCCTCCAACTTGCTTTCTTCTTGTTGTCGCTTCTTAGGAACTAAAGTGATTTTAGTACCTTCAAACATGAAACTATAACTGTTAGTACGACCATCATGTTGCACAGCCCTATCATATTGCCACGGTCTCCCCAGCAACAGATGACATACATCCATATCCACAACATCACACCAAATTTCATCTTTGTATTTCTTCCCAATCGAAAAATTAACACAAGCCCTTCGTCCAACTTTCACCTCCCCACCTTTCCTTAACCAAGCTAACTTGTAAGGCTTCGGATGCTTCTCTGTCTTCAATGATAACTTCTTCACAGCTTCTGTAGAGATAATATTATCACAGCTTCCCGCATCGATGACAAACTTGCAAACCCTTCCCAAGATAGTGCATGTTGATTGAAAGATGTTACTGTTGATTCATGAGTTTTGATTCATGACACAAGCTTCAGAGATCATACGACGAAATACAAAGAGAATACTATATGAAAGCGACAAAAAGAGAATAAACGTATATTGTGAACTACAAAGGAGACAAGACTACAATCCAGAGATTAGTATGAATATTTTATTTTATTGAGTCTTAGAATATTGTTAAAATCATTCCTCAAGTAGTCACACACACACAAATTGATCCATGTTAATTTATACATATATAAGTGTACACTGTGCAAATAACATCAGGTCGGCTGACCGACCAGGATCCTCGGTCGACCGACCCTGTGTTATGTGCACAGGTACTCTCTGTTTTGTGTACGATTTCGAACTCAGCTGACCGGCCAGATTTTCCGGTCGACCGACCAGAGAATAACGGCTAGTTTACTGAAGAGATGCGATCATTTCATGAAGAGGAATGTCCTCTATTTCAAGAGATATGGACACAACTGTTGACTGAAACTCTTCATGAAAGATTATAACTCTTCTACAACTATATAAACATATTCAATTCACTTCTACAATCACCGATTCTTGTTTATATTTCTGAAATCTAATCTCTATTCATTTCTGCAAATAAAAGCATTCATTCTTATTTAATATCACTAGAATCCTTGATTTAATTTATATACTTCGATTCTACATGATTATCTTCCTTCTAAATCTTCTCACACATATATACTCTTGAGGATTTGATTATAGGAAAGTTGTACTATCAAAAGACTATCCGTGTTATTTAGAACACATTCGTCAACAAACAATTTGTATTAGGTTGAAGTCCTCTTCGGTTGTTGAGGCGGAAAAATTCCTGTTCGGCTGCTCAGGTGTCGTATACCTATTCCTCCGGGTTAAGTGAGGGGTTAGTTTAAATCCAGAGGGTATTCTGGGACTGGACGTAGAACGGGAAGTTCGAACCAGTATAAAAATTCCTGGTGTGCTTACTTTAAATTTTATTTTACTGTTATTACTAGTTTCCGCATTTATATACCATATTACACGATCCTTAGTACTACACGTACACTTTCAGTTACTCCTCAACCAGCTAGTTTCCTCCTCCTGTTTTTGGTGTCAAACAAGATCTCTTCATCATTAATGAATACCCTTCATCTCCCGACACATTTTCTTCCTCCTCATCATATAGTGAATTAGAACATTCAGCTTCTACCTCATCTTCCTCTGCCTCGGCAATCATCGCTCGCTTCTTTGGCTTTGGACATTCATTGCTTTTGTGACCAATCTCCTGACAATTGAAACATTTGATACCACTATTGATCCTGGTCTTAGCAACTTCATTAACAACCGGTTTTGCAACAGCCTTAGAAACATTCACATTGCTACTAGCTCCTTTCATTGGATTGTTGGAATTTGTAAACACACCACCACCTCTCCTTCCTTGCTTCTCCCAAGCTAGAGCTTTTTGATATGCTTCAGCAACAGATCTGGAATCAAACATATTCACCATATCTTGTATCTGCATTCTCAACCCTCCAACAAATCTAGCTGTCAACTGCTCCTCCGTCTCCATGATATCATTCCTCGCAATCAATTGATAAAATTCATCCGCATAATCATTCACTGACTTTGTTCCCTGTCTCAAGTTCTGCAAACGTTGATACATAAGAGATTGATAATTGTAAGGTAAGAAAGTAGCTTTCATCAATTTCTTCATCTTCTCCCATGACTCAATCTTTGACTTTCCCATCCTCTCCCGTGTTAGTTTGGTTTGTTGCCACCATGCCATAGCTCTTCCTTTCAATCGTGTAGCAACCAACTTCACTCTACGATGCTCGGGTACTTCTTTGAAGTAAAAAATTTCTTCCACATTAGACAACCAATCCAAAAATTCCTCCGCTACCATTCCACCCTTGAATTCTAGAATTTCAGTTTTCATCCCCGACTCCCATCGGCGATCATCTTCAACATCCCGATATGCATTTCGTACTTGGTCTCGATCTCTAGAATGAACACTACATCTCCCACCATCTTCATCAAAAACAGATGTACTTCGATAACGATCTCGACCACCCACATCTCTATGATCATGCATATCTCTTCTACTTTGTCTTTCATCATCACGGTATGGTTCATGTTCAAACTCACGTGGAGTTCTTCTCTCTTCATCTCTATACTCATGATGTTCTCTTCTCAATGAAACTGAAGATTCTCTTCTTTCTCGGTAAGATTGTGGCGACACCCTCCTCGCTTCCGTAACTGATGGCGAAACTCTGTTTCCTCCATGGTTCGAGATTGGCGACCTTCTCCTTTGTCCTTGATTCATATCATTCATCAGTTTCTCTAACTTCCCAATGCCTTCATCAAACTTTTCATTGATGCATTGTTCTATTTGCTCGGCTTCTTCTCTTCTATACAACGCTTCAACATTCCGATGGCGATTAGCTATTCTCGGCGGCATGATTGAATCTTCACAAACTCTAACTCTCGGCCTTGACTTTAAAATTGATGCACGGCTCAAACTCCTCAAACTTTTCAATAAGAATTGGCTCCAAGACTCGGCTTAGCTATGATTGGCTAAGTCTAGCTCTGATACCAAATGATGCAGCAGCGGATAACAAAAATGTATAAAACGGTGAAAGTAACAATCGGTGGATTGAAAATACCAAACGCCCAAATTCGTTGATCTCAAAGATGCCGAATTCTAGCTATCTTCGTCACGTTGATCGCGCACGATGCCGTGAAAGAAGATCTACGATTCTTCGTACGTTGATCTAGCGCACTAGATTCCGTGAATCGGCTTCAGCAGTCGTTGATTCGAGCGCACTCGAATACCGAAAGTGGAGATAGAAGATCACACTCAACTACCAATTTAAGAAGTGGCACAAAGCACACAAACAAAGTTTTATTCAAAATCAACTAACTATTACAAATGACACCACCATCCCTATTTATAGGGTTACAAACATACATGGCTCAATACTTGACAACACATAGGTCGTGATCGACCTAACAACATGCGACCTAAAACAGGGCCGCGACTTACGACTTATGACCTAACTCATACGACCTAAAACAACATCATACGAGTTAACAACTTACAACACGCATCATAACAAACAGTACATCATAAGCAAATACAACAGGAACGACATACGACTTAATATGTACAAGTACAACAGATACAACATACACAACGACCTAAGAATACAACGCACACGACCTAAGAAGTAAATGCGGCTTCGGGATTCTTCACGCGACCTATCTCACAGCGGCATAAGGTCGAGCGACCTATCTTCCACGACTTATGGTAGGTCGTTCGCAACCTAAAGAAAGCGGTATAAGATCGAGCGACCTAAGAACATTGCTTCTGGAAATCTTCGAGCGACCTAAAGTTGAGCGACCTAGCATCCAGCGACCTATCATAGGTCGTAACTCTTCCCCGCTACCTAACTTAGGTCGTATCTCCTCTCCGTGACCTATCGTAATTTAATCCCGCGACCTAACTTAGGTCTTAACTCGTTAAAGTCGAAACTCGGAATGTCGGAGCGACCTAATGTTGGCTTGCTTATCTCGCTTGGAGGCTTGCATGCTTTAACACATAGTCCATTAACTCGTGAGCGACCTTCACTAGGTCGTGAGTGACCTAATTCACTAGGTCGTTCCAGCGACTTATTTCCCTTGTTAGGTCGTTCCAACAACTTATCTTCCACGTTAGGTCGCACGCGACTTATCAGCACGTTAGGTCGTTCGCGACCTAAGACTTGGGCTGCATCATCCATCTTTTCGTTCAACTCAGAGAGTATGGAAATATGAATCATTACACTTCTTATATTGCCAACACAACTATAAGCAAAAAATACTGCTACCTTGAGTCTAATAAAGACTAACATATGCTCATATGAACTTTTAATGTAAATTTCTGCAGAAGTAGTCGGTTAGCTTTCAAATGTTGATGCTATATTTGATGACAGGAGCACCACCTACAAAATTGTCTGCATGGATGAAATTAAAGCAAACAGAATATGTAACTTTGCTTTCCATCTTGTGTTTTTCTCCATAGTACATATCTGTAACAAGTATAACAACAAATACATGTAGTTGATTTGGGTAAATGAAAATACTAATGACCAATCCTTTATCTTTACCCCCAAATAATATGTATGTAATCACGATTACAATAGATATATACAAATCCTTGTGTGTGTATGCATGTGTGTGGGGATGAATATAAGGCCACAACAATTGTAATATAACATACGTGCAGTCTGAAGGTTTTAAAAATATGCTTTTGTCAATACAATGAAGTGGTTGATGTCATGTTTGTACAATAACGGCACGTGATCTCATTTGCTTTGATAATCCACCTGACTATAAAATCAGGCTATTGGCAAAGTATAACTGAAATATAAAAATATATTAAGCACTAAATAATTAAATGATTTTCTTACCGTTTCCATTAATCCTTGGACTTATGATATATATATATATATATATATATATATATATATATTGGAATTTCATATTGCATTTTGTCAATTGTACTCTGATAAACGTACTTCTGAAAGGACAGGGAGGTCACATCTACCAAAAATTAAAGTATACTAATCTGTTTCGGTGCCAACTGATACAAAATTGGTTAATGGAATTCAGTTTTCAATGGAGTACTAGTTTTAGGCTTTCATCCCTTGAAGAAAATCTGAATTTATAAACATCATCGAAGCTGATAGATCGAAAACTCCTTGTTTAAGCTATAAAGCATCACATTAGTTTCTTGTTTAAGCAGATTGAATCCAAGAGTTATTGGATATACATTTATGAGTTATTACAGCTAAACTTAAACTAAAATCGAGCATTAACAAAATTAACTATGTATACAAATAGTCAGGTTGTTTAACATCAACTTATGAAGACTAATTTTAGCAACTGAGCGAAATAGCCTTAACATATGTAATAATTACAATAAAGAAATAGATATGAAAATTTTACGTCTCTTCTTGAGAGAGAGATCCAAATAGAAGCACGATGCGATGAAAATAACAACTTCAATTTTCTCAGGAATTCATGCATGACATGAGTCAAGGATAACTATAACGATCCGAATTTTTGAACAGTTTATAATTAAATATTGGAATTATTTAATAACTGAATTTTGGATTTAACTCGAATAAATATGATTTCCAAAGCTTATTTAAATTTTTGTTTAAATAAGAATGATGATAGTAGGCTTTTAATTTTGAATTAAAAGTGATTAAAATAGTTTTAATAATTATATGTTTTAATTAATGTGTGAAATTATCACTCCGGAGCACTATCTTGAATTTTAACGAAACTAATGTCATTGGATTCGAATTAATGTTATTATATGCTGACGAGTTTCATGACGATTGTACGTGCTGTGTGATTTTGAGGACTCGAAACGCGCAATAAAAATAAAAGAGAATAAAATATAATATGTATTTCCTATAAATACACTTCACTAAAACCTATTTTCATTATCCATTCTCTTCCTCCCCTTCTTTTATTCATTCTAGTGAAACAAAGCTTTAGCTGCCATTTATATTCAATTATTCCCGGAACTTCGCTCAACGAAATTTGATGACTCCGGATCTATTGGTTTCGTAGAGGCGAAGGCTTCATATCGGTATAGACGATGTTAGGTGAAATGTTGTTTGTGTTAGAATTTGATTCAGAGAGGAGAGAGATTAAACGTAAAACAATTGAAAGACTACATTGTTATTGCTTTGCTTAAAAGAAAACAAGTAAATACAGACTATTATATAGACAAACAAAGACCCACTACTTCCTAAACTCAAGCCACTAGGATGGCCACAACCCCACTTCTAACACATGAATATGACACATGTGTTGACTTATTATACATAATACTATAGCTAACTTTAACACCCTCTCTTAAACTGAATGTGTCTCACTTTCAGTTTACTTAGGAATGAACTACGGTTCTCCATTTCTTGATCGTCTTGCACAGACGAACTCGGTTACAAATTTCATCTCCATTTGGTTGGGACATGCTCAACTGTTTCATGTTGATTGGTACTTTAACCATCAACAAATATTCTTGGTTTTCTCTTAGGGATCCACTGACCTCTCCATTCGGGTCGTCCCTTATATCTGTCATCCCCAACAAGTGAGAACCACAGCTCTTCTTCCTTACTTTTTGGATGACACAAAACCAAGTCTTCTTTACTCAGCCTACTTCCTATGTAGGCATGCCTATCCTCTCTTAGGCATATCATCAAACAGTTCATGAGCACTCCACAAATGTCCAACCCCATAACAAACGGTCTACCATTCGTCGTCTTTATCTTCATATCAACTACCAACGTTCTGCAGAACGAACAACATCACAGCTGCTACACTTTTCACACCACATAATTGTCAACTATCTTACTGTTCATCATCAACAATTGGAATGCAGCAACATCTACTAATCGCATACCATTTTCCCTCAACTCACTTCCATACGCTTCACAAAGCTGCTCATCGCCTCCTCTTTTAATCACTCGGTTCGAGCAGCCTCTTCTCCAAAATCCCACATCAATCCATCTTCCTGCAACTTCACACAAGTCCAACTGCAACATCAAACAACACCACCTACTACAATCACAAGCACTGCTCCACATCACATGCAAACACCACACTTCACTCCACTGCAACGACAACCAGTTCATTTCCCAGTGCCAAACATATCAACCATACTACTATACTTCAATCATACAACAACAGTTCCACTTCCCATATCACCAAAACTGCACACTGCATCATCTATTGCCTTCCTCCTTGACCACAACTAGCCTTCCATTGCTAATGCAGCAACTACCATACTTCTGACTTCAACTTGCAACAATATCACTTCTGCCCAAACAGTAACTTCTCTGGTAACAGTTTCTCCCTATACAACATACAACCCATCAACTTGCACATATCAATAAAGCACCAAACATAACTTCATCACCCTGCTTCATTGCCATCCACAAACATAACATATCAAATATCCAACAGTTCACCCAGCAAAGCTCCTTGCTAACCATCTCATATTAACTTTAGTTCTTCACTTCACATTAACTTACATACTACTGTTGCCATACCATACCTCATTCAGCAACCACCTGCTTGCCTGACGCTTCACAACATATACCTCAACTATCTACCATCCATATTTGTGCACCTTCACATAACCTCTAAACAACTTCACACATCAACTGCCTTCTCTGGCCACAAACCCATCATACTTGCCTGCATATCATCATACATCAACTCAATCTACAAAACTGCTCCTCCTCCACTTCAAAATCACCATCCACCACTGCATCTTGCCTGAACACAATTAAAACACCCTTCAGATCAAAAACTGCTACACTCCCCTTACCATCAGCAGCAACAAACCAACCATCCACTCAAAAGACCACTTCTGTCATACTACAGTCTCCTCCCGTACAGTCCCACAGCACTTCTTCCCTTGCTGCCACCAAACAGTTCACTTCAACATCCACCATCAAGTCATCACAACACTTTTACACTGCCTTCCCTTGCTTCTGCCCACTTACATTGTCGCGGTACACATCAACGCCACTGCCATAGACTTCTCCTCAACCAGCAACTACGTCAATAACCAAAAACAGCCTCCCCAATCACCTAACAGCCACGAGCAGGAACTGCAATACCAAGGCAAACAAGTAGAGCAACATCAGTCGACAAAATTCACGATGAAGCATTAGGCGGCCACACCTCAATCTCTTATTAGATGCAGTCGCTGCCTTAAATACAACATCGACATCCAGATCTCAAACTTCAAATGTGATTTCCATATGACACGATTTTTTTTGAGAAGTTGCAAGCTTTAATTTTCAAGGCAGCAGCCTATATTTCCAAGCACGGCTTCAGAGAATCGGTAACAGCTTCCAGATCCTGACAACGGTATCTCCGGTGCAATAACAACATCAAATTGCTAGTCGGACTCAAGCTTTTGTGTGGCGGCGGCACGTCTTTGTTTTCCTACAGGGATTTTTTCTGACATAAGTAAATTTGAGGGCTTCGTATTTTTTAACTCTCACTAACTTAAGGTTTTTCTCAGATCTCTAGATCTCTCTACCCTCTCTCTCGTATAACCTCGCTCTGATACCATGTTAGAATTTGATTCAGAGAGGAGAGAGATTAAACGTAAAACAATTGAAAGACTACATTGTTATTGCTTTGCTTAAAAGAAAACAAGTAAATACAGACTATTATATAGACAAACAAAGACCCACTACTTCCTAAACTCAAGCCACTAGGATGGCCACAACCCCACTTCTAACACATGAATAGGACATATGTGTTGACTTATTACACATAATACTATATCTAACTTTAACAGTTTGATCATGGACCATGTTTCTTGCAGTAGATGTCGAGTGGTGGTGGTGGAGCTAGAGGCGTTGGTTGGAGGAACAGAGGGTGGTAACATGAAATTGGCTCGAAGGGGAGAATATTGCCGCGGGTCGGTGATGCTCTGGTCACCTGTATCAAAACGCGACACTAGGGTTAGAAGGGGGACCACGTCAATTCGCTGCAAGGTAGAGGACATCGGAGGCAAAGTTGATGGTGTCGTTGTACTCATGGTGCGAGGAGAAGTGCGATGGTGATGGTTAGGCGAACTCCGGTGGACTAGGAGTGATGATTGGCTGTGCGTGCACACGTTTGGAGGGGAGTATCACTGTGTCGGGCGAAGTGGATTAGCCAATTGGAGAAGAGAGATTAATAAGAGGGGTGAATTAATTAAGGTAAGTAATAATTAGGACTAATTAAAGTTAATTAATTTATTTATAATACGGTAACTTATAACTTCGTATCTTGTTCATACGAGGTCCGATTGAGGCATCGTTTTCGCCGTTGCATTTGTATCGAGATTATCTACGCAATGGAATTGGATTCGTCGAGTTTGTAGTTGGTGGGAATTTTAGTAAAAATCGAACACTATTCGAAAAACACGAATGCATTAACTAGAGCTTAGGTGAGTTTTACTCACTGTTTGATTGAATATTATAGTGTATATAATTATTGTTGTATTAGAAAATATAAACTATATAACGAACAATGCAAGTTATTACTTTTGGACCCTGCCTTGTTTTGTAAAACAAGTAAGAACATTTTTATTGAGTATAATAATCTCTATTTGATCATCTATAACATGTATCATGGTCCAGACTACTTGTTTATATGTTTGGTATTGCTTTGTGAATAGTGATAGTATGTTATAAATATTGGAAATGATTTAGTCATTATAAACGTGCTTTGAAATTCATGATAACTGACATATGTTATATTAGATAAATTATAGGGAATTGTGGGAATATATATATATATATATACACACACACACATACATATATATTGGGTTGTTCTATACACAGATTGGTGTGTGGAGGCATAAATGGGATTGGTTTGGAAATTTGTGGAATTTGTAAATGGAAGTTATAAATGGAAGAAGCGAAACGGTCACGATGGATGCACTTTGAAATCGTTGTGATCTACGATATTAAAGTTAACTTTGGAAGACATCCTAGGGCTTATCGTATTTATAATAATTACTATTAGCGTACTTATTATCGGGAAATAACAAGCGTTAAATTTATTCTTGAAAATCAATTATGGATTTATAAAGTGATGGTTTTAAATTATAAAAAGGTTTTTAAATGGGTTTAAAATAAAAGGTTTTAAAATATGTATAAAGTATTTTTAAAAGTATGTTTTATTATATATATGTTTTTAGAAGTTATTAAAGATTTTATTTGAGAAATAAAAGGATTTTATATTATAATATTTTACAAATGGTTTATAGTATTTTATTAAATATTTAGTTTTATAAGTAAATTAGTATAAGTATAAATGTATACCTTTTTAAAGGTAGTTGGTATATTTAGAAGTTTTTAAAGAGGAATTCAGGAATAAGCGACATTCATATAAGGATATATATAAAGGATATCTCCAAAGGATATTGATAAAGGATTATAATGGAGTATTTTGTAAAGGGATTTAAAAGGAGTTTTGGATTATAACACTTATGTTATAACGAATCATTTTATGAATTGATTAAAAAGGTGTGTAACCTTGTTTAATAAGTAAAGCTATACTTAGAACTTTAAATGGATGTTTTAAAGTGAATGGCAAGTATAAAAGTGATTTTGGATTTATAGTATCGATATTTGTGCAACATTTGTTTTAACCCATTTAACTATACTTTTGGAAAGTAATTTGATCTTTAAAATGGAGTTTCAAAGACAGCGGAATAGTGAAGTGCTTTGGGGTTTATTATAAACAATGTTTTAGTAACATTTGTTTTTAAACCATTGGATAATATTTTAAAGTGATAAGATATCGTTGAATGATTTGGCTAAATACTTAGGTCTTTAAAATGGGAATTTCAAAGAGAATAACAAGTATAAATTGGTTTTGGGCTTAGTGTTTGCCTTTAACCCGTTTGATTTTACTTGTGAACGTAAATAAATCTTTGAAAAGAATGTTTTTAAAGATAATTGTAATATCCCCCATTTGGAGGCCCAAAACTAACTGCTGTGGATGCTATAGTCATCCATAGTTATTAATTCTCGGTGATTAAATAAAGTAATGTTAGATACATTGAAATACCAGAAACACATTAATATGAAAATTTTTAAACTCGGTTTAAAACAAATTTCGCATTTCATTACAAATAGCATTTTCATTACATAACCCCAATTCGTAAACCACGTTCAGATCATTGCATTTGGAAATTATTTTACACGATTTGCCTTAAAACCAAACTATATTATTCCACAAAATCCTTGTTTAAATTATAACATGACATTTAAATTAAAACATATCATCATTCATCCAATTATACGGTTTTGAACCTCAAACCCAAATTTAAACATTCAAGATGACTTATATGAGATGGTTTAGATCATTATTCACCTAGTTTGAATAAGGAATTTGAGATTTGTTCTTGATTTAATCTTCCTTTCTTGAATCTTAGCCTCTAAATGGATTTTGTGCTCCCCTTCTTCTTAGGGTTATGGTCGGCCTTCAACTCTCTTTGTTTATGTTTTTGGTTTATGAAAATGTGAATGAGAATGAGGTAGGGGTTTTGGGGTTATAGTATATGGCTATTCCCATATTGCCCTTGCCTTATTCTCTTAGGTTTTTAAGTCATAACTCTTTCTCATTAATTAATTTAGTTAAGGCACGACCTTAATTGGTTTTCAAATCTCAATTCCCTTATCACTCTAGTCTCTTCATTATTCTATTTAATTTATCTAATTAAATCTCCTGAATATTGCTATTTAAAATTAGTGGTGTTACAGACTCCCCTCCTTAAAGAATTCCGTCATCGAAATTCAGCAAGGACTGTATACTAAGCATGGCAATCACCTGTAACATCTCCTAACTACCATACTAGATTACCTGACTAGCGAACAGTCTATATATAACATAAGAACATACCCATATAATAGATCATGATAAGTATCTCTAATTATGTCTTCTGTCTCCCAAGTACAGTCCTTCTCGTTGTCGCTCCACTGAACTTTCACCAACTTGACTGTCTTGTTTCTTAACCTCTTCTCATCTCTCGTTACAACCCAAATTGGTTGCCTAATAAAAGTCAGATCCAGTTCTATTATTAAGTCTTCCGATGCAGTCAGAGGGATAGAAGTCTCTGGATCATGCACATACTTACGAAGATGAGACACATGAAACACATTATGGACACCTGCCAATCTGCTCGGCAACTCTACTATGTTTGCGAGCTTTCTGATCCTCTCTATAACTGGAAACGGTCCAACATATCTCGGTGCCAGTTTTCGCGACTTTCCGAATCGTACCACACCCTTCATCGGTGATACCTTAATAAAAACCCTATCTCCAACTGAGAATTCTAGATCCTTATGCTTCTTATCTGCGTAACTCTTTTATTTAGACTGAGCTTCCTTCATCCTACCTCGGATCAACTCAATCTTATATGTGGCCTCCCTTACCAGATCTGGACCTAAGACTAATCTATCTACAGTTTCCAACCAACATGCTGGTGACTTGCATGGACTTCCATACAAAGCTTCGAAAGGCGCCATTCCTATACTAATCTTATAACTGTTATTATAGGAAAACTCAACTAAGTGTAGGTGATCTTCCCATGATCCACCAAAATCTAGCACACAAGCTCACAACAAAGCCTCGAGTACCATGTTGACTGTAACAACCCAGTATTTTGCATCAATTGATTATCGTCATTAAATGATTGTTATTGCTATTGAAATTTAAAATCAATTTGAAATTCTTTTATAAAAATGTTGGCTGGGCTTTACAATTTGAATCTTGGCCCATGTTTCTTGGCTTTGCCGAGATGATATCAGGGGCAAACCCGATCCCCTCTCTTTCATTCTTCCATTTCGTAACCCTAAAACTAAATCAAACGAGAGAAAATAAATGGCGGCATTTTCTTCGTCTTCGTTCCCTCCGCTTCGTCAAGATTAGGGTTTCGAGTATGTTGTGGTGCCGATTTCAATAGCTCGAGTAAAGGTGGATGCCCAGCTCGAATGGTCGCTCATCTCTGAGACGCTCGACCGCTTCTATTCATTGACCAAGGTGAGTGACAATTGTTACTCACATCTAATTTGAACTCCCTGATTCTGCTATTTTCGTATGATTTTGTTGCCGTTTAGCATGACTTTGTTCACTCTATTTTTCGGCTGTTAAATCGTGGTTTAAAGTTGTGGATTGCAAATTTGTAGGAATCGAATTGCTAAATTTTCGTTCGTACAAATTATGTTGAATTTCTCTTGACCAATTGAGGTTACTTGGATGCCTGTGATTTTTCCCTAACTTGTTCGTTTTCATATATGCGAGATTTCCATCGTTGAATGTTCGATGTTTTATCCGACTTTGTCAAATCGTACTGTTTGACTTGATTCTACGATGTCGAATTTTTGGAAGAGGTTGATTTCTTTCTTTGTGCTGTTTATCTTCTTGCTACCACAGTTTCAAATTTGCTAGTTCGACTTGGCCTTTGATTCACAGTTTTGTTGTCTCCTGTGTTCATATACATTAATGTTTTGTTGGACTATAGCTCCATGCTTGCACTGTCACTTCTGTCTTGTTTCATGTATATTTGATACTGCAGTTTCTTCACTTGGGCCCTGCATATATCACTACATGGTGTTTATGCTATTCTGACTTATGTGCATGTGTCTTTAGTTTGGGTTCATTTGAGGCTGCTGTTCCACTTTATTCATTACAGTTTCATTTGCATGTATTTGTGTCCTGTGTACATGTTGCCTGAGATGTGTATACTTGATGCCTTGATTTTGTAGATTCTGTGTACATGCTTCCCTTGTTAGCTGTAGTCTATTTCATTTGTAACCTGTTGGGTTTTAAAGTCCAGTTTCATATGAATTTGAAGCTTTCACTGTCTAGTTTCACTGCCTCATTCATGTATTGTCTTTCCTATCCACAACTGTTCTTGCATTTTGATTATCAAGTATGCACTCCCTCATTGCTATGTTGTATGTGTAGTATACTGGTGCAATTGATATCGTTTTCCAATCTTCCTGCATTGTCCACTGTTCTTATGCACTGAGCATTGCTTTGGATTTAAAGTGCCTGACCTCTTTGATTTTCTTTGAGGTCTGGTTCCTTCATGATGTTGTACCTGTTTTGCAGTAGCAATTGTGTAGTAGCTGCTGTCCAATTTGCTTTTGTTACTATAACTTGTATACTTCTTGTGTCGGCTGCAATCTTGTTGCAGTCTTGCCTTGTATTCGCGAGGTGCCATCTCGAAGTCTGTACATTACTATGTTGTATTTATATCCATGCTTGCATTTGACTGGATATTAAATTTTATAGTTTGGTCAAAGATGTTGCTGTCTCTGTTTTCTGTTAGTTGATTTGAACTATGATCGAGACTTAGTTTTATGTCTTGACCATTTACAAACTGCACTTGCGCTTGATCATGGTTGCAGTTTTCATTTATTCTTCAACATACCATGTTGTCCCGACCTTTGCATACCTTCTCTGAATTGTTGAGCCTGGACACATATTGTTCATGTGTTCATATTTCGTATTCTCTTAGTTGAAGCTTTATGCTGCTGCACTGCCTTGTTCTCGAATTTGATACATTGCATTGATGCCTTGTATCATTTGCATTTTTGTCATTTTGCTTCACCGATGACCTTATTTTCTAATGAGGCTGATCTGCGTCTTTTCTGTTGGATGTTGTAGTGCCATATCTTCGGTGCTCTCGCCTTCAGTTTGCTATTTCCCTGTGCCTTGCTTTGCGACATGTTGAACTTGTTCCACTTGTTGCCTCTTTCACTGGGTACACTGTTTCATTTCACTGATGCAGCCTTGCCCTTAAATACAAGTGGTGGCTGCATTTTCGTAGCAGTTTTACCCTTGTCCCTTGTGGTGACTTTATATTCTGTTGTGGCGAGGCAGTGCACGCGTGCGTGCACTGCAGCCACACCGAATTGACAGATTTTAATCGATATCTCTTTTATTCTTAATTCATCGACCTGTTGCGTAATTCGTAGGCTGTATTGGCGAGGCAGTACACGTTAGCGTGTACTGCAGCCAATTAGTATTGATATTTTTAAATTGACATTTCAATTGCTTAAACTGCTTTGGACTTCTGTTTTGTGGATTAACACTGTTTAGTGTTATATCTGCCGTTATCCAATTCTCGTATCGAGAGTTGGATATACGAGATTTCTATGACTGTCATCTATATTGAGATGGATTATTATTGCTTCTATGCGCTAATAACTGAGATTGAATTAGACTGATCCGGGTATTATTTTCTTTTGAATGTAATACTCGGGTCAGACCGAGTATTTACAGGTTGTAGATTTTTAGCTTTGGGTTGCTGCTAGAGCTATGAAGACTTTTTATATCATTTGAAGTGGTCTTCGTCTTGTTGTAGTAGTCAGTGTGTCTGTTTTAAGATGATAATGTATTCATGTATATTAGTCGATAATGTACTTGTATATATAACTTCTTGAGTCGACAGTTGTAGTTGTATCATTTGTATTGTGTCAAATGTATTGTAACTGATATCAGTTATAATATATATGAGACTTTTCGTTCCATCTTTATTCCGCATTTATGTTATCTGTGTTATTTTTATATCTATTGTCCTAAACTATTATAGCCACTGTGTAGTAGCTTTGAGTTTGTATCGGTATGTCGGGTTTCCTCTAAAAATGAAATGCAATGTTATATTATCTGACATATCGGTGCTCGCACAAGGCAATTACATAGATGGTCGCTCCTCAACAGCCTTATTCTCCGTGCTAGTTGACAGCACTACACCGTAGTGTTCTTGGCTAGCGTGGGTATAGAGGTGGGGCGTCACAGCTTGGTATCAGAGCCTGGGGTTTAGGACAATTATAAAACATAACTTAGATGGAACATGTGTTACAACTATTTGTCGATGTTTTATCTCTCATCTTTACATATGATTATTTTTTACTGTTAGGTATGAATTCCTAACGCTTATTCTTGTGTTTTCGGCTTTGAATTGATTTAGCCGATGTTGATTTTGTTTTAATTTGGCAAATTAAAGCCATTTTGACTTTTGGGCTTTGTTCCACTTTTGTTCTATGCTATGAGTGTCATTGTGTACCTGTTACACTGTGATGAAAAATAGCTGGACCAGTTGCAAATTGAGTGATTTTGATTTCTCATTCACATCTAGTTTGAATCTCAGCGATTTTGAACTTGATATTTTGTGTTTTCCTCATCTTGAATTCCATTCGACTTCGGTCACTTTGTTTTTGAGAAATTGCTAATTTCTTGATTTTCAAGACTTTGATTTTGTTTGCTGTTGGTTTCCTAATTTGATCGATTCTTGATCATTTCCCCGATTTGTTGCTATCATTTATTAACAACTTTGATGACATTTTCTTCGGGATTTTTGTGAACATACTTTCTGATGGATTCAGTATCGATTTCTTTGGATTCCATTCACATCTTCGTATGTGAATTCTTGTGATTGATTGTTTCTACAATCATTTTTGTGATTTGTCACTTTAAAAATATAAAGGTTTTCTATACTAATAGTAAATATTAAAATCCTTTTCTCCAAACGATTTCAAAACTATTTTACTACAAAGCTCTTTTCCTAAATCATTTTCCAATCTATTAGTATATACAAGCCTTTATTTCACTCGTATGAGAAATTGAATTAAACGGCCTAGTAAAACAAGTGGTATGAAACGCTTGCGTTTACTTCGTCGGTTAACTCCTGGACTTGTTCGATTGAACCTTTTATGACAATTTTCTAGTGTAGATTTACAGTTTGTTCGTAAATATTTAAGTTAAGCAAGTGGTTATGGGACATGAAGCTAAACTTTTATATTTACTAGCTTAGTGTAATTGACACTTCTCGTTGATCATGACGATCATTTTATGATTTAGACTAGCAATTGTGCGATGTCTCTTTGTTTGCAAGGTTAGACTAGACCGCAGTGGTGTGATTCCGACTCACACATATCTCTTTGTTCGCAAGGTTAGTCTAGACCGCAGTAGTGTGATTCCGACTCACACATATCTTTTTGTTTGCAAGGTTAGACTAGACACCACTTGTGTGATTCCATTCACACATACCTTTTTGCTTTTTGGTTAGTCTGGACCTTAATTTGTGTGATTCCACTCACACATATCTTTTTGTTTGCGAGGTTAGACTAGACACCACTTGTGTGATTCCATTCACACATACCTTTTTGCTTTTTGGTTAGTCTGGACCTTAATTTGTGTGATTCCACTCACACATATCTTTTTGTTTGCGAGGTTAGACTAGACACCACTTGTGTGATTCCATTCACACATACCTTTTTGCTTTTTGGTTAGTCTGGACCTTAATTTGTGTGATTCCACTCACACATATCTTTTTCTCTGCGAGGTTAGCCTAGACCTCAATCTGTGTGATTCCGACTCACACGTGTGGGATAGCGACCCACGGTCTTCGGACCATTCCTGTGTGAAACTTTAATGGATGGCTTCCATGAGATAGCGTCTCATCTTGTGATACCGGTGTTTTGGAGTTTTCATGCTCCCATTTTGTGATAGGCCCCTTTTCCTTTTTATGATTTAGACTAGCAAATGTGCGATGTCTCTTTCTCTGCGAGGTTAGCCTAGACCTCAATCTGTGTGATTCCGACTCACACGTGTGGGATAGCGACCCATGGTCTTCGGACCATTCCTGTGTGAAACTTTAATGGTTAGCCACCATGAGATAGCGTCTCGTCTTGTGATACCGGTGTTTTGGAGTTTTCATACTCCCGTTTTCTGATAGGCCTTTCCCCCCTCTTTTTGTGATTTCTGAATTTCTTGTGATGATTTCTAGAATTTGTGCTTCACCAATTTTCGTGATTTCTATTGACAAGTTTTGTCAATTTTTGTGTATTGGTGAATTCATGTGTTATTGACTTGTTATGAATACAAGTTTAGGGTATGATATCCCTTTCTATCTTTGAGAAGATTCTTGTGACATTTTCTTATGAATGAAAATTCATTGGTATTATACTTTGATGCCAGTTATTTTGATGAAATTTTGACGTGTTAACTTCAGTAACCGTCAATTTTAAAATGGATTTACAGGCGGTTCTCCCGCAATACTGATATTGCTAATTTAATCACGTATTTTCAAAATTTTTATTTTTAAAAGTTGTTTCAAAATATAAATTAAAATTGTTTTCAAAATTATTACAGTTTGCATTTTCAATAGAATGAGGAAGCGATTTAAACGTTTCAGCAAAATCGAGGACTATGACCCCTTTCTTTTACTGGTTCGCTTAATTCCGGACTTGTTCGTTTGAGAATGTGAAATGTTACTTTTAAAACACACAATCCTGCACTTTCAAGGAAACGATAAAGAGATTTAAACGATTTAGCAAAAGTAAGGAGTATGGAACCATACTTTTACTACTTCGGTTAATTCCGGACTCGTTAATTGAATATTTATGACTTCTGATTATCGTTTTTGATAATCAGATATTTGTGAAATTTGATTATCGTTTGAGATAATTAAATATTTTTTCGATTTGATAATCGAATATTTGTGATTTTTGATTATCGTTTTTGATAATCAGATATTTGTGAAATTTGATTATCGTTTGAGATAATTAAATATTTTTCGATCTGATAATCGAATATTTGTGATTTCTGATTATCGTTTTTGATAATCAGATATTTGTGAAATTTGATTATCGTTTGAGATAATTAAATATTTTTCGATTTGATAATCGAATATTTGTGATTTCTGATTATCGTTTTTGATAATCAGATATTTGTGAAATTTGATTATCGTTTGAGATAATTAAATATTTTTCGATTTGATAATCGAATATTTGTGATTTCTGATTATCGTTTTTGATAATCAGATATTTGTGAAATTTGATTATCGTTTGAGATAATTAAATATTTTTCGATTTGATAATCGAATATTTGTGATTTCTAATTATCGTTTTTGATAATAAGATATTTGTGAAATTTGATTATCGTTTGAGATAATTAAATATTTTTTCGATTTGATAATCGAATATTTGTGATTTCTGATTATCGTTTTTGATAATCAGATATTTGTGAAATTTGATTATCATTTTTGATAGTTAAACCTATTTGCGATTTTGAGATTTGAGCTTCGTCTTTTTCTCTGACGATTCAGGTGAGTAATTTGATTTACTCACATTCAATTCGTGCAGTACGTGAATTCTGCTCTGTTTTTTTCCTTTTCTTTTAAATGCTGGAACTCGATTGATTCTCCCTTTTGATAGTCGTCTGATTTTGATTCCTTGATCCCCACGATGTTGATTCTTTTGATTTGAATCAGTCGAACCTTTTGATTTCATATCTAATACTTCCCCTGCTGACCTTTGCTTTGCTTATGCATTCGACATCGCCTTGCTCTTATGGTTGTTACCTTTTATCCATTTATTCCTTATGATTGCGAGGACGCAATTTCTTTAAGGAGGGAAGTCTATAACAACCCAGTATTTTGCATCAATTGATTATCGTCATTAAACGATTGTTATTGCTATTGAAATTTAAAATCAATTTGAAATTCTTTTATAAAAATGTTGGTCGGGCTTTACAATTTGAATCTTGGCCCATGTTTCTTGGCTTTGCCGAGATGATATCAGGGGCAAACCCGATCCCCTCTCTTTCATTCTTCCATTTCGTAACCCTAAAACTAAATCAAACGAGAGAAAATAAATGGCGGCATTTTCTTCGTCTTCGTTCCCTCCGCTTCGTCAAGATTAGGGTTTCGAGTATGTTGTGGTGCCGATTTCAATAGCTCGAGTAAAGGTGGATGCCCAGCTCGAATGGTCGCTCGTCTCTGAGACGCTCGACCGCTTCTATTCATTGACCAAGGTGAGTGACAATTGTTACTCACATCTAATTTGAACTCCCTGATTCTGCTATTTTCGTATGATTTTGTTGCCGTTTAGCATGACTTTGTTCACTCTATTTTTCGGCTGTTAAATCGTGGTTTAAAGTTGTGGATTGCAAATTTGTAGGAATCGAATTGCTAAATTTTCGTTCGTACAAATTATGTTGAATTTCTCTTGACCAATTGAGGTTACTCGGATGCCTGTGATTTTTCCCTAACTTGTTCGTTTTCATATATGCGAGATTTCCATCGTTGAATGTTCGATGTTTTATCCGACTTTGTCAAATCGTACTGTTTGACTTGATTCTACGATGTCGAATTTTTGGAAGAGGTTGATTTCTTTCTTTGTGCTGTTTATCTTCTTGCTACCACAGTTTCAAATTTGCTAGTTCGACTTGGCCTTTGATTCACAGTTTTGTTGTCTCCTGTGTTCATATACATTAATGTTTTGTTGGACTATAGCTCCATGCTTGCACTGTCACTTCTGTCTTGTTTCATGTATATTTGATACTGCAGTTTCTTCACTTGGGCCCTGCATATATCACTACATGGTGTTTATGCTATTCTGACTTATGTGCATGTGTCTTTAGTTTGGGTTCATTTGAGGCTGCTGTTCCACTTTATTCATTACAGTTTCATTTGCATGTATTTGTGTCCTGTGTACATGTTGCCTGAGATGTGTATACTTGATGCCTTGATTTTGTAGATTCTGTGTACATGCTTCCCTTGTTAGCTGTAGTCTGTTTCATTTGTAACCTGTTGGGTTTTAAAGTCCAGTTTCATATGAATTTGAAGCTTGCACTGTCTAGTTTCACTGCCTCATTCATGTATTGTCTTTCCTATCCACAACTGTTCTTGCATTTTGATTATCAAGTATGCACTCCCTCATTGCTATGTTGTATGTGTAGTATACTGGTGCAATTGATATCGTTTTCCAATCTTCCTGCATTGTCCACTGTTCTTATGCACTGAGCATTGCTTTGGATTTAAAGTGCCTGACCTCTTTGATTTTCTTTGAGGTCTGGTTCCTTCATGATGTTGTACCTGTTTTGCAGTAGCAATTGTGTAGTAGCTGCTGTCCAATTTGCTTTTGTTACTATAACTTGTATACTTCTTGTGTCGGCTGCAATCTTGTTGCAGTCTTGCCTTGTATTCGCGAGGTGCCATCTCGAAGTCTGTACATTACTATGTTGTATTTATATCCATGCTTGCATTTGACTGGATATTAAATTTTATAGTTTGGTCAAAGATGTTGCTGTCTCTGTTTTCTGTTAGTTGATTTGAACTATGATCGAGACTTAGTTTTATGTCTTGACCATTTACAAACTGCACTTGCGCTTGATCATGGTTGCAGTTTTCATTTATTCTTCAACATACCATGTTGTCCCGACCTTTGCATACCTTCTCTGAATTGTTGAGCCTGGACACATATTGTTCATGTGTTCATATTTCGTATTCTCTTAGTTGAAGCTTTATGCTGCTGCACTGCCTTGTTCTCGAATTTGATACATTGCATTGATGCCTTGTATCATTTGCATTTTTGTCATTTTGCTTCACCGATGACCTTATTTTCTAATGAGGCTGATCTGCGTCTTTTCTGTTGGGTGTTGTAGTGCCATATCTTCGGTGCTCTCGCCTTCAGTTTGCTATTTCCCTGTGCCTTGCTTTGCGACATGTTGAACTTGTTCCACTTGTTGCCTCTTTCACTGGGTACACTGTTTCATTTCACTGATGCAGCCTTGCCCTTAAATACAAGTGGTGGCTGCATTTTCGTAGCAGTTTTACCCTTGTCCCTTGTGGTGACTTTATATTCTGTTGTGGCGAGGCAGTGCACGCGTGCGTGCACTGCAGCCACACCGAATTGACAGATTTTAATCGATATCTCTTTTATTCTTAATTCATCGACCTGTTGCGTAATTCGTAGGCTGTATTGGCGAGGCAGTACACGTTAGCGTGTACTGCAGCCAATTAGCATTGATATTTTTAAATTGACATTTCAATTGCTTAAACTGCTTTGGACTTCTGTTTTGTGGATTAACACTGTTTAGTGTTATATCTGCCGTTATCCAATTCTCGTATCGAGAGTTGGATATACGAGATTTCTGTGACTGTCATCTATATTGAGATGGATTATTATTGCTTCTATGCGCTAATAACTGAGATTGAATTAGACTGATCCGGGTATTATTTTCTTTTGAATGTAATACTCGGGTCAGACCGAGTATTTACATGTTGTAGATTTTTAGCTTTGGGTTGCTGCTAGAGCTATGAAGACTTTTTATATCATTTGAAGTGGTCTTCGTCTTGTTGTAGTAGTTAGTGTGTCTGTTTTAAGATGATAATGTATTCATGTATATTAGTCGATAATGTACTTGTATATATAACTTCTTGAGTCGACAGTTGTAGTTGTATCATTTGTATTGTGTCAAATGTATTGTAACTGATATCAGTTATTATATATATGAGACTTTTCGTTCCATCTTTATTCCGCATTTATGTTATCTGTGTTATTTTTATATCTATTGTCCTAAACTATTATAGCCACTGTGTAGTAGCTTTGAGTTTGTATCGGTATGTCGGGTTTCCTCTAAAAATGAAATGCAATGTTTTATTATCTGACATATCGGTGCTCGCACAAGGCAATTACATAAATGGTCGCTCCTCAACAGCCTTATTCTCCGTGCTAGTTGACAGCACTACACCGTAGTGTTCTTGGCTAGCGTGGGTATAGAGGTGGGGCGTCACATTGACTCTCTCTGTCTACCCATTTGTCTGAGGGTGACAAGCAGTACTCATCTTGAGCTTGGTACCTAACACGTCCTGTAGACTCTTTCAGAACTAGCTAGTAAACAAAGTATCTCTATCACTATCTATACTACTAGGAATACCATATAGTCTAACTATGTTCTTCATAAGCAATTTAGCCAAAACAGGTGTCATCCTGGTTGACTTAACTGGAATGAAATGAGCACTCTTGGTCAACCTATCCACTATGACCCATATACTTTCATTTCCATGATTCGACCTTGGCGATCCGTCTATAAAATCTATGGATATCGGATCCCATTTCCAAACTGATACGTCCAAAGGTTGAAGCAACCTACTCGGCTTCTGATGTTTGACCTTTACTTATTGACAGTTCACACGCTGCTTTACCAGCAAGCCAACATCCCTTCATACCTTCTCAGTAGAAACTCCTCTTCATATTATGATACATCTTGGTTCCACCAGGATGAATCGTAAACTTCGATCGATGACATTCCCTAAGAATTTCTCTCCTTAGATTCCCAACACTCGGAACACACTGCCGTCCCTTCTTTCTCCACTATCTCCTTTGGTCAAGACTAAAATCTTTCAGATCATCAATCTTCGATTCAATCTCAAGCCTTTTAATCTTGTCGGCCAACCATGGATCCATTTTCTGCTTAGAAGCAATCCTTTCGATCAGAACTAGTCAAACTTCCAAGCAGGATAACATGTCAGTGCTCTAGCAGTCGATCTTAACTGCACACTACAAGTAGTCAAAGCCTCCAGGTCCTTTCACATTCTGATGTTTTCTGCTAAGAGCATCCGCTACTTTATTTCCTTTTCCAGGCGTATACTCTATACCAAAATCATATGCTGCTAAAAACTCCAGTCACCTCTGCTGTCTCACATTTAACTCCTTCTAAGAGAATAAGTACCGTAAGGACTTATGATCTGTGTATAACTCAAATCTCTCTCCTAAGGGATAATGTCTACATACTTTCAATGCGAAGATCACCGTTGCCAACTTTGGATCATGAGTAGGATATCTCACTTCATGTGGTGAAAGATGTTGTGAAACGTAGGCAATAACTTTACCTTTCTGCATCAATACAGCTCCCAATCTCGTTCCACATGCATCTGTATGCACCACTAATCCCTGATTCCCGTGTGGAACTACTAACATAGGCACATTGGTCAACAAGTGTTTTAACTTAAAGAATGCTTACTCACATTTGTCAGACTAGATAAACTTCATGTCCTTCCTAGTCGGATTAGTCAAAGGTACTGCTATCTATGAGAAATCCTTAATAAACCTCCGGTAGTAACCAGCAAGCCCAAGAAAACTTCTGATCTCAGTCATTGTCTCTGGTCTCTTCCAGTTGTTAACAACTTCAATCTTATCTGGATCGATTGACAACCCCTTCTCTGATACCACATGACTAAGAAACTTAACTTCTTTCTTCCAGAAATGACACTTTGAAAACTGCACTTTCAGTTGATGCTGCCTTAGCATCTCAAGCACCACTCTAAGATGAACTTCATGCTCTCTTTCATCCTTAGAGTATATTAAGATGTCATCTATGAATACCAAAACAAACCTATCCAAGTGCTCTTGGAAAATCCAGTTCATCAAATCTACGAAGAAAGCTGGCGTATTTGTTAACCTGAATGTCATCACTAACCACTCATATGACCTGTATCTGGTCTTGAATGACATTAACGGAATACTATCATCTGCCACTCTTAGCTGATGGAAACCTATCGCCAAATCCAATTGGGAAAATACTCTGGCTTCACTCAACTGATCAAATAAATGATTGATTCTCGGCAAAAGGGTACCTATTCTTGGTCGTCTTCTCGTTCAACTTACGATATTCGATACATATCCTTAACCACCCATCTGGTTTCTTCACGAACATCGCAGCCGCTTCCCAAGACAAACTGCTTGGTCTAATAAAATTCTTTCCTTCTAAATCTACTAGCTGCACCTTCAATTCCTTCATCTCGGTAGGTGTCATCCTGATAGGTGGTCTACTTACAGGTTTCGCTCCTGGCACAAGATCTATTCGAAACTCAATGGCTCGCTTTGGTGGTAGTCCTGTGACTGGCTCAAAAACATCTGCAAACTCTCTTGCTACCAACACCTGATCTAATTCTTCTTCCGCTTCCATTGCATTCAGCAAAGCACAAGCACTTGAGTCTGACTTCTCTACCGAGTATATAGTTTGGTTATGACTATTAGGGCGTCTTAGCGATATTTCTCTATCTTGGCAAAATATTCTAGCATCATACCTATCTAACCAATCCATACCCAAAATGATCCCATAGCCTACGAAATCAAAAATGTGGAAACTGCATGCAAACTTATGACCTAACAAATCAAGTTCTAACTAGTCACATCTCATCCCCAAAGTTGCATACCATCCTATCGGATTCGTAATCCTTAAGGAAGTAACAAGGTATGAGGGTTCTAAACATAACTTATCTAAAAAACACCGAGTTATAAATGAATGTGATGCATCGATATCAAATAGTACCCTAACTGGCATATTATGAATCAAAAGCGTACCTTCCATCATAGGCTTTCCCTTCTCATCAGTGGTTGGTCTAGAATATGATGGTTCTAAAGCAAAAACCTTTCCCTTATCCGCTCTGATTGGTTTTGGACACTAATTCTTGTAGTATCCCATCTGATCACAATTGAAGCATTTCACTCCTTTCTTGTCAGTAGCCTTCTTTGCATTGCCTATCCGACACACATGAGAAAAATGTCCCTTCTTATCAGACTTAAAGCAAACCAGATCAGCTTTTGCCTTCTTGGAAGATCCTCTCTTATGAGCTCCTTTCTTCTTAAAGAATTTTCTCTCCTTGCCCTAAGAATCCTGGGTTTCAACCTGCTTCTCTTTCCCAAAAGTAGATAGCATCTCTTCATTCCTAATTGCCATCTCCACTACAACTATACTTGGATCACGGAGATGTAGCATAGTAGCCCTAGCATTCTCAGGCTTCAACCCTCTAATAAACTTCTCATTCCTTTTGATGACGGTGTCAATAGTAGCATATTCGTATCTGGAAAACTCATCAAACTTCGTAACATACTCAATCACCGACATCTCACCTTGCATTAAGTTCATGAACTTCCTCAGCAATACTAACTTGGCAACTTCAGACAAGAACTTCTCTTGGATCTCCTTTGAAACTCTACCCAAGTCAACTCTTCGTCGGGAACTTCTACGGTAATACCATTCCACCAATAAAGTGCTGCTCCCTACAACTGTCTATAAGCAAGTCTTCTCTTCTGCTCATCATCTAATCCCAAGTCAGCGAAAATCCTTTCACAGTGCAATAAACAATTTACTACTTCAACGGCATCCTCTATTCCCAAAAACGGCTTCCCTCTAAGACTGGTGTAATCCCTGCTCAGCTTAGCATAGTTATTGCCAACTGAGGCTAAGGGATTAGATCCTCCAACATTCATGGCATATCCCCTAGCTGCTCCTGAAGCTGCTCCTGCTTGCATCAGATTGATGAAGAACTGATACATCATCCCTATATCTACTAGCGGGGTTCCAGCACCTACATTGGCATTTGCATTTGGATTAGTATTTGCCTGTCGACCCGGATTCCTCTTAGTATTGGGTCGAGCATTTCCATTAGTTGTGGTGCTTCCTCCACCTAGATTTCCTCTTCTATTTCCTGCCTCCATATCTTCCATTCTCGTATATCTGCATAAGAGCCTTAGTAAGATACAGAAGAATGGTCTAAGAGAGAGGGGAATACGTACTTATACACACACACACACACATATATATATATATATATATAATAAATGCAAGTATGTTACTATGGCATTAACTCAAACCCTGATCTCATTTTCTGATTCATTGGGTTATGTTTTGAAAATCTTTTAGGTTCAAATTTCTTTTAAATTTACATAAACCTATGCTCTGATACCAACTTGTAACATATCCCATTTGGAGGCCTAAAACTAACTGCTACGGATGCGGCAGTCATCCATAGTTATTAATCCTCGGTGGTTAAATGCAGTAATGTTAGATACATTGATTTACCAGAAACACATGAATATGAAAAATTTTAAACTCAATTTAAAACAAATTTCTCATTTCATTACAAATAGAATTTCATATTCATTGCATAATCCTAATTCATAAACCACGTTCATAGAAATATAATTATTACGAATTATGCCGAGAGTGACATATAAAGATTCCTCCTTGGTTGATCAGAGTCTAAATATAGACAATTAAACAAATTTGCCATTTCATCTAATTACATGGTGGAATCAAACAGAAAGAACTCCTAATAGCTAGCTTGCCTCTTGCATGTCTCTGAAAGCTTATTAGTCTAAAAGAGAAATGAAAACCTTAACTCTCAAACTACTCAAAATCAATTGAGCACCCGAGAGTTTAAGGGGAAAACATAAACTTTGAGTTAGATAAAAACTCTGGTGGGAATAATAACCTACCATCTTGAACAATATAGATATCTAGTAAGACCACGCCGCTTAGCGGAACGGGTTTTCCCCTTACTGGTATCTTAACCTAATTTATAATAACCATATAATGTACACCTGCATCCACAATGATTAAGATATAACATAATAAAATGTATCATGATAATATGCAAACATGCAATATGCTCTGGATTTCTCATCCCCATTCACATGACTATTTGTCTCAATTTATAATTTCTAGGGTCTAACCTATTAGTTTTCATGGGCTAACTAATAACATGTTCCAAGCTTATGGACTATCTATCCGGTTTCATAGTTTTTATGGGATCACTAAGAACCTGTTGGTGTCTACCAATAACATTATTCAATCATAGTTTTCATGGGGTCATTATGAACCTATTGGATTCCCCAATAACATCTCTCATGTTATAGTTTTAATGGGCTGACTATGAACCTATTGATCTCTATCAACAACCTGTTCCGTACATAGTTTTCATGGGATCACTAAGAACATATTGGCCCCTGCCAATAACAATTTCCATAACATAGCTTTTATGGGCTTACTAAGAACCTGTCTAAACCAATAATCTTTTGATTAGCCTTGGGCATCCTATATTCTTGTCTGTTTAACCTCTTGGATGCAATTATACTCACACGAGAGTTAATTCAATGTTTATTCACTACTGGGGCAACCTAGCCTGTTATTCTGCCATTAACACCCCAAAATGCAGTAATGGGTTAATAATGAAGTGAATATGATTACACAAGTATACATGATAACTGATCAAATAACATAACAACATAAACATCCATGGTTTAATTCCTTGTAATCATTTTCTAATGAAATATGGTTAATACCCTTAACCAACTATCATTAGCAAGGAAAGATTCCCCAAAAATTTCAAAGTTAATTGCCATTTCAAAACTCTTTTATATTGCCATGTATTTACTTTCAAAATTAGATTGGGTTCTCAAATTTGAAAACTAAGGCTTTCGACTATATCATTTGGATCATTGTGACATCATGAGTTACCCTCTTTCACTCTCCCTTTCGACTTTATAGAGCAAACAAGCCCTTCGTCACTCTCCCTTTTTGAAATCATTACTTAAAACCTTAGACATTCTCTTTTGAAACCATCCAACATACCTTTCTAACATTCGAAAATATTCCTTTCGAAACACTCAAAAACATACCTATCGAAACACTTAAAAACATACCTTTTGAAAGCATTGGGTTTAAGTAAGAATCTATGGAAGCATAACTTAGAAACCAACCAAAAGTATCACTTTTGAAACCATTGATTGAAAATAAAACAAACTTCAAAGTATAAAAAAGGGGATACATTCAAAAGCTACCCTTCGAAACCACTGCCTCCGAAACTATTTGCAAAATGGCTAAATCAATCCTTTCAAAAACATTGGGGACAGCAGCTTCAATGGTAGCGGTGGGATATTGGTTCGAAACCTACATTCCGCGCTCATTAACCTAGGGTTATAAAAGTGGCTTCTAACTAAGGTAGAAGTCTTGGTGCGATGGCATGCGTATAGAAGGGGTTCAAAAGTGGCAGCCTTTTTGAAAGCTTACTTTTAGAACAAGCAGGTCAATGGGTTCGAAAGCAAATAAAAGCAGCTTGAACCCTTTCGCAAGCATGCCTTCGACACCATCCTTTCCTTCCACGTTTCTCCAATACACTGCATATCAAATGCTTGATACCATGTGCATTGGTTTCGAATAGACGCGGAAGGTTATAAATGGGAGTATGGTGGCGAAAGCAAGCATGGTAAGTGGCGAAGTTGTAATTCGTTATAAAACTAATTTTATGCATTTTAAAGTAATTTCTTTTTACCTAACCCCTTATTTTGTAAATTTTCTATTGGATAACAAAACCTTTATAAAATTCTTTTTAGAATTTGATGCCGCATGTAATCCCCAATGTTCCAATATTTAATTAAAATTATTAACTAACCCCTTATAGTTAATTAATCATTAAATACTAATCTTTCTAATTAAATCCAAAACTCACCCAAATCTCTTAAGAAAAATTTCAGAAATTCAGATAAATTCCAAAATGATAATATCTTTATCATATTAAGTTTTCAGCCCAAAAGTAATTAATTAATTCCTCAAATTAATTAAAACCTGAAATATACCTTTCTTTCACTCAAAAATTCATAATAAATTATCCATATTATAAAAATTAAAACTCATCTCCAAAATAATGTTTTACATAACATATTCAAAAATCATGGCATTTGGAAATTATTTTGCACGATTTTAGCCTTAAAACCGAACTATATTATTCCACAAAATCCTTGTTTAAATTATAATATGGCATTTAAATCAAAACATATCATCATTCATCCAATCATACAGTTTTAAATCTCAAACCAAATTTAAACATTCAAGATGACTTATATGAGATGGTTTAGATCATTATTCACTTTGCTTGGATAAGGAACTTGAGATTTGTTCTTGATTTAATCTTCCTAGCTTGAATCTTAGCCTCTAAATGGACTATATGCTCCCATTCTTCTTAGGGTTATGGCCAGCCTTCAACTCTCTTTGTTTATTTTTTGGTTTATGAAAATGTGAATGAGAATGAGGTAAGGGGTTTTGGGATTATGGTATACGACTATTCCCATATCGCCCTTGCCTTATTCTCTTAGATTTTTAAGTCATAACTCTTTCTCTTAATTAATTTAGTTAAGGCGCGATCTTAATTGGTTTTCCAATCTCAATTCCCTTCTCACTCTAGTCTTTACATTATTCTATTTAGTTTATCTAATTAAATCTCCTGAATAATGCTATTTAAAATTAGTGGTGTTACAGGTTCCCTCCTTAAAGAATTTCGTCCTTGAAATTTAGCTAGGACTATAATTATGTACTTACATCATTTGAGATAAGTATATGAATACATTTGGGAAGTGTTGAAAGTTTGTTGAAAAGAACATTAATGCTTTAGTTAAATAGTGGATTTTAATAACAAATGGAGTTTCATTTCTAAAATGAGTTTATTGAGTAAAAATGAGTTTTACTAATAAAAGATGATTTTAATTAATAAATGAAGGTTACTTAAAAAGGGGATTAGAAGTCGTTTATATGACTTGATCATGCTTATGTGTTTTTATTGTGCTTTGTGTGTTACTTATGGATAATATACGAGACTTAGTTCCCATATGCGATTGTTCTCATTATTATTGAATGACCGTCGATTCAGTCTTGGAGAGACCGGGATCGGTAAGTGTCCTACTTATCGAAAACCACTTCAAGGCTGAGATACGTATTCTATCTCTTAGAAGTGGATATGTTCGAGATGCTGAAATCTATATGGAGATTCGAGGTTCGTTTAAGATGCTCGAACACATGTAGCTGTTCATGATCTATTCAGGATGTGGGAATTCATGTGTGATTTTGAGATCTATTGAGTATGGGAATCCATGTGTGGTTTCGTGATCTGTTCGAGATGTGGGAATCCAATTTGGGATGCGAGTTTTGTTCGAGTGATGAAGACTCGTGTGAAAGATGTCGAACGTTACCTCGACATCGGAAATGGCTAAACTATAGAGTAGGATGCACAATCTGGGGTTTTGCAATCCCACGACGGGATATTGTCAACTCTAGATCTAGAGTATGCTTATCGATGTTGTGCGCGAGAGTTGATGGTATTTGGTTCACATTATTCATGTTTATGTTCAGGCGTGGGACTTTGTGTTTACCTTATGATATATTTTATCTAGAGATATATGGCGCTCGGAAGGTGTTTTTTGATCCTTGTGCATAGGGCTGTCAATTGGTCGTTATCCAATTTTTGATTTTTACATTGGGACCGTAAAAATGAGGTGATGCACATAGACGAGTTTCATGGCGATCGAGCGCACCGTTTGATCGTACGAGCTCAAAAAGCAAGCCCGTTTATTTGAAAGATCAAATAAAAGAATTGTTATATTATTTAAATTATCCAAAACCCTAAATGCCTATTGCCCGACTCCATTTTCATCAACATCTCCAGTAAAACAATGGCTTCCTTCATTTGATTTCAAAAATTAAAATCGATTGATTTACTAGACGATAAATCGCGTGACATGGCTCATCGGACTCCTAGGGAGGAGGAGCATCTTTGGTCCAAATTTGAGTGCGTTCAGCGATGGTCAGTGTGAGGTGCTCGAAACTAGGGTTAGAGTTTATAGGTTGTATGGTCGGAGATAGAAGGATCGGACGGGGGCGTTGGCTTTGGAGTGGGGAGACGCACTGACGTCGAGCTTTCGAGGAGGTTCGGTCATCTATTGTTAGTCGCAACTATAGGAGCAGTTGAGGGGAAAGAGGGAAGTCATGTTTTGATAGGCTAGGTCAGAGTCCAAGGCGACATGCCGAAAGGTCGACCATTCGAAGGAGAGCACGATGACGTGAACGACACTCGATTCCATCGAGTAAAGCTCTGTACCATTGAAAAAGGTGCACATGGCAAGATGGGTTCTTGGGCATGGTTGTGCACAGATAGGCTTGGCATTCGGGAAGATAATTGGAAGAAGGTAATTAGCTTAATTATTAATTAATTAGGTTAATTAATTATATTTAAATAATCTGATTCTTATATTCCTTATATCTTTTATATATGAGATTTGTATTGGATGTCGTTTCTTACATTGCGCTCATGATAGAGAGCTCTTTGACTTGCTAATGGTTTGGATGGATTTGGATGAGGTGGGTGATATTGTCTCTCATCATACTATGATTGTTAGTATAGTATTAAAACAACATTTTGAAATGTTTTCTAAATTTAAAATATGATTTCTAAAATACTTAACCTATATATTATTTTATAAAAAGAATTAAAAGTGTTTTAAAATGGTTTAAATTAAATATCACGTTTTTCCCATTTACGGACTATTTCGATGATATTGATAGAATTAGGCTATTTTGATATTAATCTCGTATTATCCCACATTGGTTACTTGGACGGATTGTATTGTATTATTACAGATATATGTAGGATATCATAGACATTTCTATGTTTTTTGGTTGCATGTTTGCTTGTTTGCTTGTTTGCTAGTGGGTTGAAAACGGCGTTCGAAGGCGATATAGGAAAATCTTATTATATACAGTTTAGCGTATATCGATGGAATGCACACACAATGGGGACTTAAATAATATGATAGAGTTTCGTGCATATCGATTAAGTGCACTAATGATGATAAACTCGAATGGATGGGATAAATATGTGGAGGAGTATTGGTGTGTGCCAGTTGATCTGAAGATGAAGGACGACAGACTTGGATATGTGCTTCGGACTTCAGCGAAGATGTCAGACGTTTTCATTTGGTTTGTATTTAACCATTTTTGGTTAAGTAAATTCCTAAAGCAGTCGTTATCGACTACTTCGGAGTGATCGGTATATACCACTATTAATGATGGCTGATTTGGCCTTTTTGACGTGGATGATGGAGCTTCTTCGGGAAGCAAGGATGTGATGGTTCGTTCATCCGTTGGATGTTCGATTCTTATGTTACTGCTATTGGATGAGTGGTTTTAATGGTAAATCAAAGATGTGATGCTTCGACACGATAACTCCATGATTCCATGATGGAAAGTGACGGCTTCGACGATATATAGATGTACTTTGAGATGCAGAATAGTTGACTTTGAGTCGTATTGAGGGGACTGTTGGAGGGAGGTTACGGGACGCATAATGACTGTAACGACCTACAATTTCAAACCATTCAATCGACAATCATCCACACATGTCAGACTTGAATTGCTCAAAACAATAGATTGTTAATTTATATTTGGCAAAACTTAACATATACGGTAAATAAATCAATCACAGAATCGCAGACACGGAGTTTTATAACAATAAGTAGCGAAATAGATAAATAGTAGTTCATGAAGCTACTACATAAAAATCAGAGTTTGAAACATATACAACAGAAAATCCCAAATACATAGAAGTCACTAATACAAAAGCAACTAACAAGTCTGAACATAAACAACTGGAAATAACTGAAAGCTGATCAGATAGAGATGGATCTCCAAGTAAAGCTCCAAGTTCCAAATGTGATTCTCAAATGATGTGACACTCTGTCTGACCCGAGCATAAAGCAAAACATAGAACACTTGAGTCAGGATTAGCATACTGCTAGTAAATCAACTCAAATGAAATGCAATATAACTTAAAGGAATTTTGGGGTTACATCCCTTAAGGATCCGTTAAACTATATATATACATAGTACAATACGCTACATAGATAATGTCTATAGTAAAATAAACTATTAAAATAGCGTTAAAGCGTACCCATATCCCCTTTAACATATTTTTTACATTCCCGTAGTCTATACAGTACTGTAATTCCTCCGTAAACTGGAGGGCTATCAAAGGGCACTCCATAGGTACGGTACAAACCAAACTCATAGAAGGCGTGATAAGGCATGTGACAAGGCACGCGAGGCAATGCCTAGGGTAGGATTCTACTGTTTTGTAGAACCGGGCTAGTGGTAACGCATAGCAGCTACTACCGTCCACCTCGAGACACACTCCCAAAATCAAAGGTGCATCCAATCAAATCACAAAGTAATAGAATGGTATCGAAAAAGCATGCTCGATCGGAGGTGCGACCTCACTTGGCCCAGGTATAGCTCATGTTTTAGTCACATCAAGCTGACTTGCGGGAGTCAGGGTTGCGTTCATACCTCATAGAGACGTCGCCAAACCATCCTACTTCGTTTTGGGATCTCCACCACGTGCACGGTTGTTAAAGTGGTTTTCGGTATTGGTAGAGAGTATGACAATATCTGATCCCGGTCTCTTTAACAACCAAACGCTTATTTCACACCGTGGTCATTTCATTTCAAATAGTTCATACATCATATCAAAATATCGTATTCATTTCAAAATCATATCACTTTCGAACCATTATTTACTTCAAAATCAATTCAATTCCAAATTATAATCATTTCGAAAAAATCATTTTTCACTTTCGAAATCATTATTCACCTTAAATCATATCACTTTCAAAATCAATATTCACTTTAAATCATAACGGTTCTAACTTAAACAGTTTGAATATTGAAAGTAGTCTATATACTGGAATAGTTATACATTAAAAATAGTTTATATTTAAAAATATATTATAGATTTAAAATAGTTTGTATATTGAAAATAGTTATATATTAAAATAGTTTATATATTAAGATAGTTTCAAATTAGAATTGTTTCTTCCAATTTCACAAATCAATTCAAATCAACTTTAGTTCCATAAATTCAATTTAAATCAATCTCAATTCAACAATTTCAAATAAAAAGGTCAAAGGTTCAATTCAAATTCTCATTAAAACAATTTTAATTTATATCGATTTCAAATCCATGTTTGATCTACAAATTTAAACCACTTCCAATTCAATAGGTTTCAAAGTTTAAATATTCAAACATTTACAATGACTCAATATGATAAATTTCACTTATATTTCAAAATTCAACTTTCATTTTATTTAAATTTGAAAATATCACTTAATCATTTTTAATAAAATTTAAATAAAATCTCAAATTATAAATTTAAAATAATTAATAATTAAATATCTAACTTCAGTTATAGTTAATTCTAAAGTATTCACCTAATCACTTTTATAAACATTTAAATAAAATCTCAAATTACAAATTTAAATCAAAACTAAATATTCAATTTTAATTCATTTAAATTTGAAAATATTCATTTAGACACCTTTTATCAAAATCAAGTTATCAAGTTATAAATTTCATATCTTTAAAATCTCAAAATCAATAAGTCTAAATCAATTCTTATTTAAATTCAATTCTTAACAAATTAAATTGCAAATCAATTTTAATTTATCCTTCCAACCTTAATTTATTAAAGTTATTACAAAATCTAATTTCAAAATATTAATATAAATTTAAATAAATACTTAAAGATATTGTATACTAATTAAATTAAATTTTATTATATTAAATTTTATTAAATTAAATCTTATTATTAACTCATTTTATATTAAATCTTATTATATATTTAAAAATAATAAAATTATAAGTAAAATCTTAAAATTTATATTTTTTAAATCTTAACTTATAAATTTTAAAATTTCCAAATATATAATTTAAAATCTAAATTTTACACATATATTAAAATAAAATCTTTATATTATATTTAAGAATCAATATTTATTAAAAACCCATATATTTCACTTTAAAATTTTGAAAATCATTTTTCAAAAATAGACCAAGGTGTCCGTATATAATTTTCTATCATATGGTCAAGTGATACGGATATTTATCATTTCAATCCGTAATTATTTAAATTTTCGAGTATATATCATTTCAACCCGAAATCCCAAAATTTAAATCAGTAAAATCGCTTGGGTTTATCATTTCAACCCATAACGATTTTCCCTAAACTATAATATCATTTGGGTATGTATCATTTCAACCTATAGGGAATTTCTAACTAACAGGGAACTTGCAGAGTGAGACAATAGAATAATAATATAAAATGACATAGCATGTCAATGAAAAATATGATCATAGTTAACAATTCAAATATAATATACAATAGGATTGTGGTGTCATATGTCGATTAATCATAAGTGAACAATTTAAATATTAATATAGCATATTCAACAATTAAATTTCTAACCAATTAAATTTAATAACATATTTCAATTGTCATTTCATGTGAAATCAATTTACTAAATATAAGAATGTTAATCGTGAGGGATCGCTCACCTTTCGAGGCTATGGAAACAATGATGGTGAAGAAGGCGATATAGACACGCACATGGACACGTACACTCCACAACAACACTCAGAAACTGCTGCGACAAGTTCGATAGCGACAAGAAAAGCACTGAATTCGATAAAATCCACTATATATATATATTTATTTATTTATATATATTTCTTTTTAAAACAATGTTTATTAAAACCCAAATATTTCTTTTCAAAAAAAATTCAAATAAATTAAACATAATATATATAATAAAGTCATTACAAAAATCTATTTGAAAATATTAACATACATTTAAGTAAATACTTTAAACATTATATATATAACCTTTTATATAAAACAAAGAAAAGGAGACTGCTGTTATGGGAAGTGACGCGAAATCAGAGGCTGGTTCGGCGGCCATTGGTGGATACCATTCGGGTCGGTGAGAGGAAGTGGTGAACTGGGTTTGGCGGCTGAGCGAGGGGCAATGGGCGAGGAGGTTGTTGCTCGAAGGCAAAGAGTTATTGGTGTTGGCTGCTGGAGGAAGCTGCTACCGTGCAAAGGACAGTGGGTGTTCGGGTGGCTAGGCAGGTGACTACGTCACGACGAGCTGAAGGCGGTAAGGCTGTTCTAGTGAGGGAAAGGAGGAGGGTGACAATGCTGCTTGGTGAAGGGCTGGAAGGCTTGCGTGATTCAGGGGAGTTGGTGCTGCTGTCACGGTGGAAGGTGGTGGGGAGATGAGGCAATGGGTTGAGAGGAAAGTGGAGCGGTCAGGGGAGGAAAGAGTGCTTGGGTCTGACATAGAGGGTTGGAGGGTTAGACGTTGGAGTTATGATGTGGGTCATATGTGTAACACCCAACACCCCTTAGTATACCCAAAAGGACACACTAAAAGATGTGGTGCGTTGTAGGTATAACTAAAGCTAGCAGAGACTAAGATTCACAAGACAAAATAGATAGATAATAACACAGCGGAAGTAATTAAAAACAATAAGCAATTCTAAAAATGAATACTTCATAAATACTTCAGACAAACCACATATGTTTCAAATACAAAATACAATTGTTTTATGAAAATAAAATCTCAGTCTCATCAGAAAAACCAGAGTACAAGCACAAACTTTCCCTCAATACAGTGCCAGTACAATAAAAGAACAAAAAGCGGGAAATAAAAAGGAATAAATGATAGGGTTTCCAAGTCTCCAAGAAGCTGCGGTCTTATCTTCTTTGCCCATGATTGCCTATGGGGGAAAAGGGGAAAATGGAGGAGTGGGTTAGATTAAAAATCTAGTGAATGATAGTAATTACTAGAATCTTTAAGCAAAGTAAAAGTAATAGACTTTACAACAGTTCTAGTATATAAAAGGAAACAAAGGAAATAGAGAGAAGGAATAAGCTGGAAATAAATACGAATTAACTAAACTAACACAATTTTTTAACTTTGATTGTTTGCACTTGTCTTTGATAGCTGCTAAGATTAGGCTGAATTCCTAATACTACCCTTTGATCGGCCTGCTACTCCATAGAATCTACTGTGGATCGGACGCTAAAGCTCCCTAAATAGTAGACATTGGTGCCTACGAAAGGCACACACTAAGCGCTTAGAACTCATAATGATTACTGAGCACCCGAATGGAAGTCGCATGCGTAACTGACACCATGCTCATGTTACCTATTATTCCACCTATTGGGTCTTCTTCCAGCATAAGCGTGCCCCTCGTCTCACATCAGGGTTATGTGAGACACCTCGTCTCACTTCAGGGTTATGTGAGACATCTCGTCTCACTTCAGGGTTATGTGAGACACCTCGTTTCACTTCAGGGTTATGTGAAACACCGTGCCCATAGAAATAATAGGGGAAATGTTGTTGGTACTGGTCCATCATCCAAATAATATCTAGTTGCGCCCCTTGCCCAAATCCCCATGATTTGGACTTCTACTTATTGACCATTTGCTACCGTTATTAACATAAGCGTGCCCCTCATCTCACTTCAGGATTATATGAGACACCTCGTCTCGTTTCAGGGTTATGTGAGACATCTTGTTTCACTTCAGGGTTATGTGAAACACCATGTCAATAGAAATAGGGTAATGTTATTTGGTATAGGTCCTACTTTAATTCTTTGCTTATTAACTTAGATAAATTATTTAAATAAGCCTTTACTTTTGTTCTTACTATCTGTGCTTATTAATTTATCCTAAGTCTTAAAATAAGCCTCACTCTGTTATATTTCTTATTATAACCTACGTTATAATCATGCTTATTACTTAACCCAAGGTCTAAGTGTAAAAAAATAAGCTTCTTTCATCTTATACTCCTTTTATTTATAATTCTAAGTTATAACTAAGCCAATTATCTTTAATTAGTCCAATTCTAACATCAATATTATAATTAGGCTCAATTTCAGTCTTAATTCCATTTTTACTACAGTCTTTACGATTTATATCTTATCTTCCGTTATTTCAGTATTCTTATAATTTTAATCCATATTTGCGTTTAATTTATTCTAATCCATATGCGAAGAAGAAGGAGAAATAAAAGAAAACTGAAAATAGAAGAAAATCCAAAGCGTGGGAAAAAGATGTAAATAACGCATAAATAACAGTAAATAAATTAAAATACTGTAAACAAACTGTAAATAAATGGAAAAGCTATAATTAACAGAAATACACTAAAATTAACTGAAAATAATAGCTAAAAGAAATAGACTGAAAATAATTCTAAAAACTGTAAGTAAACTACTAAAAAGGTTATTCCAAAAATCGTAGTAAAACTACAACTATTGGAAACCCTATTATTTTAAATTACTTAAAGAAATCTAAAATAATTACAATCACTCACCTGTGGTCCTAAGCTCTTCCCTTTTAGTCTTATCGGATCCACTTAAGGGTATTAAAATATTTTTATTAAAAAGATTCTCTCCTTGGAAAATTATTCATTTCAGGGTTCTTCCTGAAAAGGTGAACCCAAGCGGAGGAAATCTAGAATAAGAAAAAGTGTTAGGCCTAGGGTCTTATTTATAGGGGTAGAAGTGGATCTTAGACTGTTGGATTTGGAGATTGAATAAGATGCAACCACGTCATAGGCTGAATGGGAGCCGTCGAATGGTAGCACGTAGGGACCAGATGAGCCAAAATGACGAAAACAACGTATACGAAACCTCTGGAATGAAAGAAAATTTCCTTCGCTCCATAACGTAAGGCGGGTCGACCAGGCGGTAGACCGCCCCCCTCCTAGGTCGACCGGCCGGTCGACCTAGTGCGTGGTTAGGTCGACCACTTGGTCGACCCAGCCTAATATATACAAACATACATACATAGATATATATACACACACACACACACAAATATACATATACATATACATACATACATACATACATATATATATGTAACAACCCAGGGTTACATAGCGGTTGAATATCGTCGAATGACGGTTTAATTTGTTTAATAATGGTTGTTGGAAGCTTTTAAACCGAGTTGAAATTCTTTTGAAAATTTGGGTCAGTGTTGTTGAGCTTTGCAAAAATTGAATCTCGGGTCTTGTTTCTTATTTTGGTGGTGCATTATATTGAAGAGTTTAACTGTTCCCTCCGCTACCCATTTACATTTCGCAACCCCAAAACCTAAACCAATGAAGAAAAATAATGGCGGCCCCGTCTTCCCAAATTAGGGCTTGAAGCTGTAATGCGATTTTTCGTTCGTCTTCAAGGAATTAGGGCTTGTATTCGAAGATCCCGACTTTATACTGGTCGATCGAATTTGATTTCGAACTTTGATACTTTGTCAATCGATTGGTTCTTTGTTTCGCACTCGGCTGTTCCTCGATTGAGATCGAATTCGTTACCTGACTTCGTCTGGAGGTATTGGGGTTTTGATTGTCGAAGACGTCAGCATCGCTTTCCTCGATCAAAAGAAAATCGCGAGTAGCTTCTATCCATCGTCTCCTCATTGTCCACTTCGGCCGCTTCTAGCTGGTCGAGTTCGTCTCCGCTTCGAACAAGGTGAGTAATTTTTACTCACATCTAGTTCGTTCTTGGTATGGTGCTTCGGCAATTCTTTTTTTGCTTCGATGTTGTTTTATCTCGTCCTTCTGCTTTCATTGATGATTGGTAACCGATGTGACTATGAGAAATTCTACTGTGTTACTGTCGTTCGACTTTGTTTTAGTGTCGATGACTTTTTTATCTCGGCTATTTAATTTTGTTTTAATGTTAGTGATTTCTGACTTGTTATGACAAATAACTTGGTTTTCTTGAATTAACGATGTTGAGATCGTTTTGCTGACTTTGGTCTTGTCGTTCTTTTTGGCTTCGGCCCTATACATTGGTTACTGTCTCTGGTTGCATTATCATACTTGTTCGACTACACTTGCTGTTTTGGCCATTATGTCTTTACTGCCATGCTAACGTGATAGTGTTTGAGGGTGTGCGTACACTGTTTTGATGCTGATAGAGGTTGTATGCATTTTTGATCATCCTACTTTATATTTATTAGTGTGATCACTAGCCTGCAGTTGCCTCTGTTATCATTGTCAGGTCTGCATTGTTATTTTTGAAATTCTGGACTTACACTGGAATTAGTATTATATAGATATATATATGTATATACAAACATTCTTGTATGTATATATATATATACAGTGGTATGGTGTGCACTTGGCATTTGAATTGATGATGTTCATGTAGTTGTAGTTGAGGTTGTATTGTATCAAGTCTGATGTTCACAAGTGTATTTACTAGTAGTTGTGCATTCATGTACACTGATAGCCCATCCATGAGTTCTTGATCATTAAACTTGATGCACTTGGACCCCTGTAGCTTAACTTCAGTCATTTGAACTTGAGTTGTTAGACTTCAGTCACTTGAACTTGTTCATGTTGTTCATTCTGACAGCACCTCTGTTTTACTTGTCCTGTCCACTATTTCCTTTAGTTGTTGTTGCTGCACACTACTGGTCTTCATTTGCATTTCTCTGGTTCCTTTGTTTGTTGATTGGTTTCACTTGCATCTGCTCATCCCTGTCGTACCTGTTGCCATGGTGGCTGCACCTGTTGTATGTGCAGTCCCACCTGAGCCATGTTGTCTGGTCTTTACTCTTGACAGTTGTATTTGGGTGCAGTTTTACCCTTGCAGTTTCTGGCCACTGTCTTGCATTCACTCCAACTATTGTTGATACTGGGTTTATACTCCATTGTTCCTTAGCATATTTGAAATGAGATGCATCATAGTTTCTCTGACCAGTCTTAAACACTTTGCATTTTGTTTGTTGTTTAGTGCCTCCTTGAATTTGTGTAGACTGTTTTGACCACTTGATTGTATTCGAATTTGATTTTCGAATTACCCTTGAGTTGAATCCGATCTGGATTTGACCTTGTGACATTATTTTATTGCTCTTGAGTGAACCCGATTTCGGGGTTTGACCTTGTGATCACTTTTGACTTTCACTGAGCTTTTGTGTATCTCTTGCGATAGTGGCGAGGCAGTACACGCGTGCGTGTACTGCAGCCCTATCAGATTTGACAGTTTTAAATTGATGTTTCGATTTGTTAAATTGTTACGTTGATTAATTTCAATGCTTTGGAGTTGTATTCTGATTTGGATTGTTGATTTGTTGTTTAACACTGTTTAGTGTTATACCTACCGTTATCCAATTCTCGTATCGAGAGTTGGATATACGTGATTTCTGTGACTGTCATCTATTTGAGATTATTATTGCTTCTATGCACTAATAACTGAGTTTGAATTAGATTGACCCGTGTATTATTTTCTTTTGAATGTAATACTCGGGTCAGACCCGAGTTATTTCAGGTTGTAGATTTCTTTCTTTGAGTTGTTGTTCGGGATTTGAAGACTTTTCACATCTTCTGAAGTTGTCATTGTCCTTTTGTAGTAGTCGTGTCATTGTATAGAACGATATGTATTCATGTATATTAGTTGATAATGTACTTGTATATATAACTTCTAGAGTCGACAGTTGTAGTTGTATCATATGTATCGTGTCAACTATATTGTAACTGACATCGGTTATATATATATGAGATTTTTGTTAATCTGTGTTCCGCATTTATATTATCTGTGTTATTGTTATATCTAATGTCCTAAACTACTATGAACTATCGTAGTTTGTTTTATACTGATAATTGGGTGTGTCAATGGGAGTAAATAAATAATAGATGAAAAAATAAAAAGTATATACCCCTCCTATCGAGATAACCAATATTAGTGTAAGGCCAACTGCGGATGGTCGCTCCTATCCAGCCTCATTCTTCGTAATAATAGACAGTATTTCTTTTAATACTCTTTGTTATTATGAGCATAGAGGTGGGGCGTCACAGTTGGTATCAGAGCTTAGGGTTTATGGACATAATATAAAACTTAACTCGGATGGAACATATGTTACAACTATTAGTCGATGTTTTATTTGTGATTTGAGTCAAAACTAAAGTTTTGAAATTTCGATGAAATTTTTAAATATCTTTATTTAAAAATAAAAGGTGAATTTGTGTTCTGATGATTTGGTTGATTTGAGTACTGTTTATCAGAGTGCGCAGCGGAAACAATGAAACTGTCTTCGCTGAGTACTACTGATAATCTATTTAATTCAGAAATTGAAATAAATTTCATTGGTTGTTTACATAGCTGTAATTATTTTGTTTCTTTGAGAATTTCGAATCCGAATTGAGGATTCGAAGAAATTATAGTTATGTGATTTTTGTTGAATTTCCGCTGGCTTTCTTTTGTACTAATCATCTATTGATTAGATTTTGCTGTTTTGAATTATCTTCATTGAAGATACCTTCGAATGATTTCTTTGTTCATTCTGTAGTACGTGCAAAAATTTGAATTGCACATTATTGCATTTATTTTACGTTGAACCGATGCTTGGTTATGAAACGTATTTTGTTGCCGTTATTTTTATAACGAGATTTTACACCAATGCTATATTTTGAAGTACGGTGTTTTGTGGCATTTTGATGAATGAAAATTTATTGATATTACATTTTAATGTAAATTGTTTTGATGTGATTTTGACGTTTTAAAATTACTGTCGCTTTGGCTTCAGTAACCGTCAAGTTTTAAAAGTGGATTTTCAAGCGGTTATTCCGCAATACTGATTTGTGACCGTTTTTACGGTATTTTGAGAAGTACAATTTCCTTATCGAAATTGTTACTTATTTGTTGTTTTAATCACGTGGTTAGAAAATTGTTTTAAAATGAAAATTGTTTTATAAAATTTTAGCAGTTTGCGTTTTCAAAAGAATGAGAAAGCGACTTAAACGATTCAGAAAAATCGAGGATTATGACCCCTTTCTTTTACTGTTTCGCTTAACTCCGGACTTGTTCAGTTGAGAATGCGAATTGTTATTTTTACAAAATAAATAAAATTGTTTTCAAAAAATTTTACAGTTTGCGATTTCAAAAGAATGAGGAAGCGATTTAAACGTTTCAGCAAAATCGAGGACTATGACCCCTTTCTTTTACTGATTCGCTTAATTCCGGACTTGTCCGTTTGAGAATGTGAAATGTATTTTTACAAAATACACAATTTTGCACTTTCAAGGAAACGATGAAGAGAATCAAACGATTTAGTAAAACACGTGGTATGGGACATGTGCGTTTGCTATTTCGGTTAATTCCGGACTCGTTAATTGAAATATTTGATGATTTTGTGTGCTTTCGAGCCACTCTGCGGACCTTCGGATCATTTGTTGGGCTTTCGAGCCACTCTGTGGACCTTCGGATCATTTGTTGGGCTTTCGGGCCACTCTGCGGACCTTCGGGTCAAATACCAGTACTAGACCTTCGGGTCACTCTGCGGACCTTCGGGTCAATCCGATGGGCGCCAAAATTATGTTTAGTACTTGGTAGGCTTCGGCCACTCTGAGATGCACGTGCGGCGAATTAAAAACTCGCCATCTGATGGGATCGATCCAAGCTTTTATGTTGATTTTCTAGTCTTCTTAATTGATTTCTAGATATTTGTTGCTTCCAATTATCTGCAGGTAATTGGATATTTGTTGATATGAGTTCTGATTATCGTTTTTGATAATCGGATATTTGTTGTTTCTAATTATCGCTTGTGATAATTAGATATTTGTTGATATGAGTTCTGATTATCGTTTTTGATAATCGGATATTTGTTGTTTCTAATTATCGCTTGTGATAATTAGATATTTGTTGATATGAGTTCTGATTATCGTTTTCGATAATCGGATATTTGTTGCTTTTAATTATCGCTTGAGATAATTAAATATTTGTTGATTCGAGATTTAATTATCGTCTTTGATAATTAAATATTTGCTGATTTGAGATTTAATTATCGTCCTTGATAATTAAATATTTGTTGATTTTAGATTTAATTATCGCTGTTAGATAATTAAATATTTGCTGATTTGAGATTTAATTATCGTCTTTGATAATTAAATAATTGCTATTTTGAGATTTAATTATCGCTTCAGATAATTAAATATTTATTGATTTGAGATTTAATTATCGTCTGAGATAATTAAATAGTTGTTGATTTAAAATTTAATTATCACCTGAGGTAATTAAATATTTTCTGTTTTGAAATTTGATTACCATTTTTGATAATCGGATATTTGTTGTTTCTAATTATCGCTTGTGATAATTAGATATTTGTTAATATGAGTTCTGATTATCGTTTTCGATAATCAGATATTTGTTGCTTTTAATTATCGCTTGAGATAATTAAATATTTGTTGATTCGAGATTTAATTATCGTCTTTAATAATTAAACATTTGTTGATTTTAGATTTAATTATCGCTGTTAGATAATTAAATATTTGCTGATTCGAGATTTAATTATCGTCTTTGGTAATTAAATATTTGCTGATTTGAGATTTAATTATCGTCCTTGATAATTAAATATTTGTTGATTTTAGATTTTAATTATCGCTGTTAGATAATTAAATATTTGCTGATTTGAGATTTAATTATCGTCTTGATAATTAAATAATTGCTGTTTTGAGATTTAATTATCGCTTGAGATAATTAAATATTTATTGATTTGAGATTTAATTATCGTCTGAGATAATTAAATAGTTGTTGATTTAAAATTTAATTATCGCCTGAGGTAATTAAATATTTTCTGTTTTGAAATTTGATTACCATTTTTGATAATCGAATATTTGTTGAATTGAGATTTGATTATCGTTTTTGATAATCGAATATTTGTGAATTGAATATTTGTTGTTGTTTTTGATAAGTAGATAATTGATAATTTGATAATTGTTGATTTGTTTTCTGACTATCGTTTAGATAATTGGATGTTTGCTGATTTTATTAATACGAGATTTTCTAGTCTCTAATTGAATCTAGATTATGCTGATTTTTGTTGAATTGCTGTTTTCTTTCTATCTTTGTTGATAGTTAGAGTTTGCTGATATGGAGTTTGTGTTTTCTAGTTAATTGTTGAATAACTAGATATTGACAACTTTGCGAATTGTGATTTGGGTTTCATAATTATCTTTGTTGATAATTAGATTTTGTTGTTTTCTAATTATCGTATTGATAATTAGATATGTCTGTTTTGTGATTTCTGCATTATAATTATCTATTGGTAATTGAATATTGCTGATGTTTGCATTTATTCCGGTTGTTGTCTTCTGATTATCTCTTGATAATTAGACTTTGTTGAGAATTTGTAAATTTCTTTTATGAAATTGAAAGATTTCTTTGGTGTTTGTGTTCTCATACTTTATTTTTCTAGCTTAACCAGTTTATGTTAGAAGAATAATCGTTATAGACGGCTTTCATTATGAAAATTGCGGGGACGCAATTTTTATAAGGAGGGGAGTCTGTAACAACCCAGGGTTTTATAGCGGTTGAATATCGTCGAATGACGGTTTAATTTGTTTAATAATGGTTGTTGGAAGCTTTTAAACCGAGTTGAAATTCTTTTGAAAATTTGGATCAGTGTTGTTGAGCTTTGCAAAAATTGAATCTCGGGTCTTGTTTCTTATTTTGGTGGTGCATTATATTGAAGAGTTTAACCGTTCCCTCCGCTACCCATTTACATTTCGCAACCCCAAAACCTAAACCAATGAAGAAAAATAATGGCGGCCTCGTCTTCCCAAATTAGGGCATGAAGCTGTAATGCGATTTTTCGTTCGTCTTCAAGGAATTAGGGCTTGTATTCGAAGATCCCGACTTTATACTGGTCGATCGAATTTGATTTCGAACTTTGATACTTTGTCAATCGATTGGTTCTTTGTTTCGCACTCGGCTGTTCCTCGATTGAGATCGAATTCGTTACCTGACTTCGTCTGGAGGTATTGGGGTTTTGATTGTCGAAGACGTCAGCATCGCTTTCCTCGATCAAAAGAAAATCGCGAGTAGCTTCTATCCATCGTCTCCTCATTGTCCACTTCGGCCGCTTCTAGCTGGTCGAGTTCGTCTCCGCTTCGAACAAGGTGAGTAATTTTTACTCACATCTAGTTCATTCTTGGTATGGTGCTTCGGCAATTCTTTTTTTGCTTCGATGTTGTTTTATCTCGTCCTTCTGCTTTCATTGATGATTGGTAACCGATGTGACTATGAGAAATTCTACTGTGTTACTGTCGTTCGACTTTGTTTTAGTGTCGATGACTTTTTTATCTCGGCTATTTAATTTTGTTTTAATGTTAGTGATTTCTGACTTGTTATGACAAATAACTTGGTTTTCTTGAATTAACGATGTTGAGATCGTTTTGCTGACTTTGGTCTTGTCGTTCTTTTTGGCTTCGGCCCTATACATTGGTTACTGTCTCTGGTTGCATTATCATACTTGTTCGACTACACTTGCTGTTTTGGCCATTATGTCTTTACTGCCTTGCTAACGTGATAGTGTTTGAGGGTGTATGTACACTGTTTTGATGCTGATAGAGGTTGTATGCATTTTTGATCATCCTACTTTATATTTATTAGTGTGATCACTAGCCTGCAGTTGCCTCTGTTATCATTGTCAGGTCTGCATTGTTATTTTTGAAATTCTGGACTTACATTGGAATTAGTATTATATAGATATATATATATGTATATACAAACATTCTTGTATGTATATATATATATATATATATATACAGTGGTATGGTGTGCACTTGGCATTTGAATTGATGATGTTCATGTAGTTGTAGTTGAGGTTGTATTGTATCAAGACTGATGTTCACAAGTGTATTTACTAGTAGTTGTGCATTCATGTACACTGATAGCCCATCCATGAGTTCTTGATCATTAAACTTGATGCACTTGGACCCCTGTAGCTTAACTTCAGTCATTTGAACTTGAGTTGTTAGACTTCAGTCACTTGAACTTGTTCATGTTGTTCATTCTGACAGCACCTCTGTTTTACTTGTCCTGTCCACTATTTCCTTTAGTTGTTGTTGCTGCACACTACTGGTCTTCATTTGCATTTCTCTGGTTCCTTTGTTTGTTGATTGGTTTCACTTGCATCTGCTCATCCCTGTCGTACCTGTTGCCATGGTGGCTGCACCTGTTGTATGTGCAGTCCCACCTGAGCCATGTTGTTTGGTCTTTACTCTTGACAGTTGTATTTGGGTGCAGTTTTACCCTTGCAGTTTCTGGCCACTGTCTTGCATTCACTCCAACTATTGTTGATACTGGGTTTATACTCCATTGTTCCTTAGCATATTTGAAATGAGATGCATCATAGTTTCTCTGACCAGTCTTAAACACTTTGCATTTTGTTTGTTGTTTAGTGCCTCCTTGAATTTGTGTAGACTGTTTTGACCACTTAATTGTATTCGAATTTGATTTTCGAATTACCCTTGAGTTGAATCCGATCTGGATTTGACCTTGTGACATTATTTTATTGCTCTTGAGTGAACCCGATTTCGGGGTTTGACCTTGTGATCACTTTTGACTTTCACTGAGCTTTTGTGTATCTCTTGCGATAGTGGCGAGGCAGTACACGCGTGCGTGTACTGCAGCCCTATCAGATTTGACAGTTTTAAATTGATGTTTCGATTTGTTAAATTGTTACGTTGATTAATTTCAATGCTTTGGAGTTGTATTCTGATTTGGATTGTTGATTTGTTGTTTAACACTGTTTAGTGTTATACCTACCGTTATCCAATTCTCGTATCGAGAGTTGGATATACGTGATTTCTGTGACTGTCATCTATTTGAGATTATTATTGCTTCTATGCACTAATAACTGAGTTTGAATTAGACTGACCCGTGTATTATTTTCTTTTGAATGTAATACTCGGGTCAGACCCGAGTTATTTCAGGTTGTAGATTTCTTTCTTTGAGTTGCTGTTCGGGATTTGAAGACTTTTCACATCTTCTGAAGTTGTCATTGTCCTTTTGTAGTAGTCGTGTCATTGTATAGAACGATATGTATTCATGTATATTAGTTGATAATGTACTTGTATATATAACTTCTAGAGTCGACAGTTGTAGTTGTATCATATGTATCGTGTCAACTATATTGTAACTGACATCGGTTATATATATATGAGATTTTTGTTAATCTGTGTTCCGCATTTATATTATCTGTGTTATTGTTATATCTAATGTCCTAAACTACTATGAACTATCGTAGTTTGTTTTATACTGATAATTGGGTGTGTCAATGGGAGTAAATAAATAATAGATGAAAAAATAAAAAGTATATACCCCTCCTATCGAGATAACCAATATTAGTGTAAGGCCAACTACGGATGGTCGCTCCTATCTAGCCTCATTCTTCGTAATAATAGACAGTATTTCTTTTAATACTCTTTGTTATTATGAGCATAGAGGTGGGGCGTCACAATATATATATTCGTTTTCTTGTTTAATTTGTAACTTTCTCATATTAACTCAGATTCTGACGTTCTATATATGGAAATTGACTAGAAAATTACCACGGACACAATGGTGCAACTCCCGTGGCTTAATTATGATAATTTTACAAAGTTATTTTATCATTTAATTAATTAACAAATTAATTATTATAGCTTTAAATTTCTGGGTTGTTACATTCTCCCCTCATTAAGGGTTCTCCCCTCATTAAGGAATTTCGTCCCCGAAATCTCTAAGGATAAAAGAATGAACTAAGTGCTTTTGTCCAATATCTACAACCAACTACTCAATCATCAACCATTCCTTCATTGTCCTTAAGTTTTTCTAATGTGATTTATGTTACTTATGTAATTAGTGTAGTGTTAATATCCCTAAATAATGTAAAAGATTAGGCAGTCCACTGATTCAGTTGACCTCCTTTTATGCAATCATGTATGTGCTATGTATCCAATTGAATGCAAAAATTCCTAATGATAAATGATAGTTCTATATGCATGCTACAATCATCATCCAAATGCAACAACCATGTGATAAACATCCATTTATAGCAACCGTGAAAAATGAAAATGCGCACACATCCATATGCATATGCTCTAGTGTCCTAGTTAGGTCGATCCCTAAGAGATAATAGTGCCTAGTGTAAGTACATGCGTCCATTAGCATTCACTTGCAACCACTTGCAACCACTAGCATCCACCATACATAACATGTTCTCGTAATATGTTTACATCAAATCCTACCATCCATAGGTTAAATCCTAAGTTTTACCCTCCCAAAGGATAATAAAAGAAAGAACCTATTCAAAACTAAAGATGGAAATAGGAAATTTGAAAACTTATTATCAAAGAGATGTGGGTATGAGATACAAATTTTCTCCTAATCAAATTAATCTTCTCCGAAGTCTCTTTAACCATGTCGGAACCATGGCAATCTCTCTGTAGACTCTATCCAACATGAAGGCGACTTGCACGGTCTTCCATAAAGAGCTTCGAAAGGTGCCACTCTAATGCTAGCTTGAAAACTACTATCATGTGAGAATTCCACTAAAGGAAGATGCTTTTCCCAAGTTTCTTCAAAATCAAAAATACACGTCCTCAACCATGTGGGCCTTACAATTTTACTAATTTCACTTTACTGTTCTTTTTTAGCCTGCTCACATGAATCAACATTCATAGGTTCTCACTAGTGCCCTATATGCTTTACGGGAAACTCTATTATTACTTCCAAAAGTAATTACTGCTGTCTCCTTTATAGCCTTACACCTTTTCTGTCACTCCTTAGGGAATGATTCCCATCTATTCCACTTTTAAAAGTTTGGTTTGGTATTTATCCTCTCATTTCAAAAACTAAGGCTTCTAAATTTTCAAATCCCAAAATCTTTGCCCTTAAAAGTGTTATCTTTAAGTTCTTCTTAAATTCAAAAATACTCGGTTGCTTAACATTTTATGTTTCTATATTTGCATCCTTACATCTTTTTGAATTTACATTATTTCTCAAACCTAGAGGGAAAAACTTTCAAATTCTAAGTCCAAAACTTATTCCTCGCTTTCTTTTAAATATCTTTTCAATTTTCTATAAAATTTGAATTTTCAAATTCTACTTTTATTATGTTTTACATTTCAAAAACTTATTTACATTTTCACCAAACCATTTCCTTTTAAGATATCTTTAAAATATCCTTATGTGTTTTCAAATTATTACACCTAACGGTCTCATACCTTAATGTATTGGAACTACTTTCTCCTATGAGAAATTATTAACGCTAAAATCTTCTATGAACCTTTTAAAAGAGGACTTCATGTTTATGCGAAATTACAAGGAACTTATTTTATATTTTTCGAAACAGGCTATACAAAATATGGTGCTTCACATACCTTGTACATCTCTTTCACGTATTCTTTATAACTTACACAAAACATTTTTATTGGTTTCATAGAATTTTATACCATTATTCTTTTCATTCCAATAGATTAAAGTATGTTTAATTTATATTCTCTTACGATAGAAATTTTCTAATATCTAACTTACTCTTTTCTTTTCAGAAAAACTCACCTTCAAAACAGTTTTAATATATCCATAACTAGAAAACATTTTCTTATACTTACTTAAATAATAAGTGTATTCGCAAATCATATTTATTTCTGTTCTTAGAAATTATCTTTTAAAACTACATTTTTATTTAGGTTCAAAACAGATGTTTCGTAAAACACCGTTACTACAACCCAAAGATACTAGTATATTGGTTTAATTAAAAATAAACACTAATAACCCTCACATACTATGTAAAAACATTTCCTTTGGGAGTCACCTACTATAACAGTAGTGTTATAGTTTATGCTCTCTTTTTTTCGAAAACATTTATTACAACGATAAATGTTGTAATCTACGTTTTCGATACTTAATACATTTTAGTTTTTATATTTAAATCTCTGTTTACTTACAAAGAAACTAGTGAGCTATATACGTTCTATAATTCTTCAAAAAGAATTTCACTTTTAACAAAATTTATATCATATAAAAACCAATTTAAATTTCTTACCATATTCCCACAAAATCGGTATTTACTTCTTTTTTTAAATATTGACAATTCCTCTTTTCAATTCTAATAATTTCATTTTATTGGGTTAGACATAAATTGGATTTTCCTACTTACTACCCTAGGAGTATCTTTCTAAACCTTGGAAATCACATTTCCTTACTTAAATTCTTTTGTTCCTATACTCATATTTATTCTAAGGTACTACCTTTAAATCCACTTATATGAAACAATTATAATTTCTACAATTATCTACACATGGGCTTATCAACTGAATCTATTGTACATCTCCAATCTTTGCCTACCTCTCTTTGTATTTTCATAATCCGAACCTAAATGTACAAAACCGTTTATCAAACTCTTTCCATGTATAGACCTTCTCTATGCCCCAAGAAACACACTTCCTTATACCAAAAGTGATACTTCAAGAACTTTGCTTTCAACTGAAGAATGCGAATTGTACGAAGAACCTCCTCTAGATGAATAGCATGCTCCTCCTTACTCTTGGAAAACACCAAAATGTCGTCCACGAATACAACCACAAACTTATTTAGGACTTCTCTAAAGACGCGACTCCTCAAATCTACGAAGTAGGCTAGGGCATTGGTTAGCCCAAAAGGCATAACCAACCACTCATAAAATCTGTTTGGAGTCCTAAACGCGGTCTTATCAATGTTGTCATCAGCGACTCTAAGCTGATGGAATCTCGTGGCTAAATAAAGCTGAGAGAATACCAAAGAGCCAACTAACTGGTCAAAAAGATCATCTATCCTAGGAAGTGGATAACGATTCTTCTTCATGAGCTTATTCAACTCCCTATAGTCTACGCAAAGTCGAAGGGAACCATCCACCTTAGTAGCGAAGACGACTGGTGCTCCCTATTCTGATATGCTTCTTCTTATGAAACCTTTCTCCAAAAGCTCACGGATCTTGCTTTTTCAATTCCTTCCTCTCCCTAGGTGCCATGGGTAATGCTACTAGCTTAGCATTATCAATCAAATAAATCCTAAAGTCAATATCTCTCTTAGGGGGTAGTCCCCTAACCTCCTCAAATACGTCTAGAAAATCTCTGACGACAGGAACCGAATCTAACTCTGATGATGATGAATCGAGGGAATAAAGGAAGCTCAACATAATTGACCCTTGCGGGTCGCAAGAAACCTCGAGAGTTCTACTGTTGCGTGTCTCTAGTCTAATGACTCTCCTTTCGCTATCTAATATAGCTCCATATGCAGATAGCCAATCCATTCCCAAAAATCATCCCGTAGGCCGAAAATCCAAAAACATAGGCGTCATAGTCAAATTCTACGCCTAGGATAAAAAATTTCAAACTCTGACAAACCATAGACAAGTGCGCCGATCTTCCTATGGGGTTTGAAACAATAATGGGGTCTACTACTAAAGAGATGTCTAAGTGCAATCATTCTACCAAAGAACTAGAGATGAAAGAGTGTGATGCTCTAGGATCGAAAAGAGTCCAAATGGGAAAATCAGAAATAGAAACCAAATTTTCCTACCTCGATCCAGTCCGCTGCTAGAAGGTGTTGTATCCAAAATCTGAATCTGTGCTGCAGGTGCGCTCGCTGTCTGCCCTGTTTTCTAAGGACAAATCTTACTAAAGTGACCAAGCTGTCCACAATTGAAACATCTTCCCTTCATTCCTGCCTTCTTAGATTCTTTTGCGTAATGACCAGTCATTCTACAACGCTTACATCACCCACTTTTCTTGATTTGCTTCTGAGGTGCTCCCTCCTTCCTCTTGTCCTTATCCTTCCTGTCCTTCCTCCACTACTTCTTAGAGCTTGTAGGAACCTTCTCACGCTCTCCCTTCAGCTGCAAAGATGTAGGTAGACCACTCTGTCTGTCCTCCAAAACTATCCGACTAAACCTTTGCTCCATATTCTCCAACCTAGCTCGCGTCTCCTCTGAATTCTCCATGCAAGAAAAAGTTCTGCCTCCTATACTAGCGAAGTCCTTGCATAGCTTAGAAAAGTTGGCTGATGTAGGTGGGTTAAAAGGATTTCCACCTACCGGTGTTGTACTGGGCACTTGCCCTTGCACCCCTGGTACCGTAGCTCTACAGAACCAGTCAGTCATACTATGCAAAGAAAAGAAAAACTTAGGCTTCAAATAATCGAAAGAAGGTTGAACTAGACCTTTGAGGGGATTTTTATAAAAACTCTTTTATACTTAAAAATTACTTCTTTTATAAGAGTTCATTTCTGAAAGCCATCTTTAAAACAAGTTATTTTGAAAAATACTTTACTTTTAAACAAATTATTAGGAATCCTGTCATCTTAGGCTCTGATACCAAATGTAACACCCCATACCCCTTAATATACCCAAAAGGGCACACTAAAAGATGTGGTGCATTGTAGGTATAACTAAAGCTAGCAGAGACTAAGATTCACAAGACACAATAGATAGATATTAACACAACGGTAGTAATTAGAAACAATAAGTGATGTAAAAAATTAATACTTCATAAATACTTCAGACAAATCACATATGTTCCAAATACCAAATATAATTGTCTTATGAAAATAAAATCTAAGTCTCATCATAAAAACCAGAGTACAAACACAAACTTTCCCTCAATACAGTGCCAGTACAATAAAAGAACAAAAGGCTGGAAATAAAAAGAAGGAATACATGATAGGGTCTCCAAGTCTCCAAGAAGCCGCGATCTTATCTTCTTTGCCCCTGATTGCCTATAGGGGAAAAGGGGAAAATGGAGGAGTGGGTCAGACTAAAAGTCAGGTGAATGATAGTAATTACTAGAATCTTTAAGCAAAGTAAAAGTAATAGACTTTACAACAGTTCTAGTATATAAAAGGAAACAAAGGAAATAGAGAGAAGGAATAAGCTGGAAATAAATACGAATTTACTAAATTAACACAATTGTTTAACTTTGATTGTTTGCACTTGTCTTTGATAGCTGCTAAGATTAGGCTAAATTCCTAATACTACCCTTTGATCGCCCTGCTACTCCATAGAATCTACTGTGGACTGGACGCTAAAGCTCCTTACGCAGTAGACATTGGTGCCGACGAAAGGCACACACTAAGCACTTAGAACTCATAATGATTACTGAGCACCCGAATGGAAGTCGCACGCGTAACCGCCACCATGCTCATGTTACTTGTTATTCCACCTATTGGGTCTTCTTCCAGCATAATCTTTGCCCCTCATCTCACTTCAGGATTATGTGAGACACCTCATCTCACTTCAGGGTTATGTGAGACATCTCGTCTCACTTCAGGGTTATATGAGACACCTCGTTTCATTTCAGGGTTATGTGAAACACCGTGTCCATAGAAATAATAGGGGAAATGTTGTTGGTACTGGCCCGTCATCAAACAATATCTAGTTGCGCCCCTTGCTCAAATCCTCATGATTTGGACTTCTACTTATTGACCATTTACTACCGTTATTAACATAAGCGTGCCCCTCGTCTCACTTCAGGATTATGTGAGACACCTCGTCTCACTTTAAGGTTATGTGAGACATCTTGTTTCACTTCAGGGTTATGTGAAACACCGTGTCCATAGAAATAGGGTAATGTTATTTGGTACAGGTCCTACTTTAATTCTTTGCTTATTAACTTAGATAAATTATTTAAATAAGCCTTTACTTTTGTTCTCACTATCTGTGCTTATTAATTTATCCTAAGTCTTAAAATAAGCCTCGCTCTGTTCTATTTCTTATTATAACCTATGTTATAATCATGCTTATTACTTAACCCAAGGTCTAAGTGTAAAAAAAAATCTTCTTTCATCTTACTCTTTTTAGATATAATTCTAAGTTATAACTAGGCCAATTATCTTTAATTAGTCCAATTCTAACATAAATATCATAATTAGGCTCAATTTCAGTCTTAATTTTTATTACAGTCTTTACAATTTATATCTTATCTTCCGTTATTTTAGTATTCTTATAATTATAATCCATATTCGCGTTTAATCTATTCTAATCCATACGCGAAGAAGAAGGAGAAATAAAAGAAAACTGAAAATAGAAGAAAATCCAAAGCGTAGGAAAACAATGTAAATAACACATAAATAACAGTAAATAAATTAAAATACTGTAAATAAATGGAAAAGCTATAATTAACAGAAATAAATAAAAATTAACTGAAAATAATAACTAAAAGAAATAGACTAAAAATAATTCTAAAAACTGTAAATAAACTACTAAAAAGGTTATTCAAAAATCGTAGTAAAACTACAACTATTGGAAACCTTATTATTTTAAATTACTAAAAGAAATCTAAAATAATTACAATCACTCACCTGTGGTCCTAAGCTCTTCCCTTTTGGTCTTCCTGGATCCACTTGAGAGTATTAAAATATTTTTATTAAAAAGATTCTCTCCTTGGAAAATTATTCCTTTCAGGGTCCTTCCTGAAAAGGTGAACCCAAGCGGAGAAAATCTAGAATGAGAAAAAGTATTAAGCCTATGGTCTTATTTATAGGGGTAGAAGTGGATCTCAGACCATTGGATTTGGAGATTGAATAGGATGCAACCACGTCATAGGCTGAATGGGAGCCGTCGAATGGTAGCACGGAGGGACCAGATGAGCCAAAATGACGAAAACAACGTATACGAAACCTCTGGAACGAAGGAAAATTTCCTTCGCTCCATAACGTAAGGCGGGTCGACCGCCCTCCTTCTAGGACGACCAGCCGGTCGACCTAGGGTGTGGTTAGGTCGACCCAATCGAATATATTAATTTTTTTTCGTTTTCTTGTTTAATTCGTAACTTTCTCATATTAGCTCGGATTCAATCAATCGATATTCAATTGGTTTACATTCAATTTATTAACATTTGTTACAAAAAATTTCTATCAAAACAAAATTTATTTTATTTTACTCATTTATTTAATCCATTTGACTTCACTTAAGTTAATTCCACTTCATTATTCAATTTTAACTATTCTTAAGTTCATATTTATTTACTTAAATAGCATTCTCTATTTATTATTCAATCTATTTCACTTAACATATCTTGCAACATAGATTAAGTTTATAAACATTTATTTTAACCATTCAATTTTTATTTATAAATTTCCTTAACAGAATTTCATTTTTTTGGACATCTTATAACTTACATTTATATTATATATTATTCAATTACATATTCTTATTACATTCAAACTTTTTGAATATTTTTGGTAATTTATATATATGTTTTAGAATGAAATTAAGTATTATACAAATAAATTTTATTATAGCTCAACTGTTTCAAGTTGTTTAATTCCATTTCTCATTTTAGACACTTCAATTATTCAAAAAATTTGCTTCATTTCAATAATTAAAAACCATCACTTAACATAAAACTTAAGAGTTAAATTTTCGTTATCATTTCAAACCATTTTGAAATAAATATACACATATATATATATTATACATTAAATCATACTCAAGAAATTCAAATCAAATCCATTTCCAAAACAAAAGTGTAGCAAAGCTACTAAGTGGTCTCCCCATTTTGAGACTCAAAAATGAATGTCGATGATGTTGCAGTCATCACTGAAATTATTTTCCAGCAACAAAAGAGGAGAGTACTGACTTACTTCTTTTAAAATTCTTTGGAAACAATTTCCATTCGAAAATACTTTCAAATAATACATTTTTCTAAACTTTGAAAACCAAATTTTGAAAAGCACCAGAAATTAAATTCTCAAATTCCTAATTTAATTATATTTCATTTGCAAATCAGATTTATAAACCATATTTATAAAATTTAATCTCCTTATAACATACAACAATAGTTAATGGTTTAGGGATATTGATAAAACAATAAATGATAATCTAGTATTATCATTTCTAACACCCAATACATTTAACAATCAAAATTCAGAAAATTATACTTATAGATATAAAATATAACCATACACAAAATTATTTCATTTACCAATTTCGAAAACAATATTGTGTCAGTTTGCTCTGTTCAAGTGTTTTAGAATTCCTATCGATAGTGTTGGCCAGACGAATCGATCGAAAGCCAAAATTCAAACTTAACAACTCAAATAATATAATATAAAACATTTTATACCAATTACAAATATGCTCTAGGATGATTCACAAGGATAGAGATTCAAATTTAGAGGGACTATAATCAAAGAGAATTCTAAGGAGATAGGCTCAAAAGAAAGATAATATTACTAAATGACAAAAGAGGAAAGATGGATAGACTTATATTAATCGCGGCGACCTTAATCGGGTCAACCGAGACTTAGAAAAGATGATAATATCATCAATGAAAACCAGGACAACTGGTTGAGATCATCGTGGAAAACACGATTCATGAGATCGACGAAGAAGGCAGGAGCATTGGTTAATCTAAAAGGCATGACTAACCATTCATAGAAACCATTCTCCGTTCGAAAAGCAGTCTTAGGAATGCTCTCCTCAGCTACACGAAGCTGGTGGAAAACCGATAGCAAGGTCGAGCTCCAAGAATAAGATCGACGTGGAATTCAATTTCCCGCTTGGGAGAAAGAGAGAAGACTTCACCGAAAACATCAGGATAATCCCTGACTATCGGGTGGAGTCAAGATCACTAGGCTAAGAATCAAGTGAAAAGATGAAACTGCGTGCATAATCCTGAGGCAATCGACATTCGATCACAAAAGACTTACCCTCGTTGTCTACTAGAGAAATGGTTCGGGCTTTGCAAGAAATGACAGCATCAAAACTGAGGACATAGAAATCTCCGGTGAATCGACGCCGGTTGTAAAGGAGTTTCACCCCTTTACAAATCATACTAAGGTTGCCGGTCCGCCGATGGGATTGGTCACACATAAGGATGTAGTTACCAATAGAGGTTGCAAGATGTGCTCGAATTTATTACAGAGATCAACAGAAATAAATCTATGGGATGCTCCAGTATCAAGAATAACACAAACAGGAAAAGACACGAATGGATTTCAAAACAAAGGGAATGTTCCAAAATTGAAAAGAAATCCCAATCCAGGAGGATCCTAACGAAGAATTTCAAGCTCGAACGAATATGATTCTGTAATTAATTTTACTCATTCTAGGGTATTACTACCCTATCTCTAATGAGTTTTACTCAATATGCTAAGTTTTGCCTAAACCAGGACTCTGATACCAACTATAACGACCTGCTATTTAAAACCATTCAAGTCGACAATTATCCAGACATGTCAGACTTGAATTGCCTAAAATTACAAATTGTTAAATTATATTTGGCAAAACTTAACATATATAGTAATTAAATCAATCATGGAATCACAGACATAGAGTTTTATAACAATAAGCAGCGGAATAGATAAATAGTAGTTCATGAAGCTACTACATAAAAATCAGAGTCTAAAACAAATACAACAAAAAATCCCAAATACATAAAAGTCACTAATACAAAAGAAACTAACAAGTCTGAACATAAACAACTGGAAATAACTGAAAGCTGATCAGATAGAGATGGATCTCCAAGCAAAGCTCCAAGATCCAGAGGTGAGTCTCAAATGCTATGACACTCAGTCTGACCCGAGCATAAAGCAAAACACAAAACACTCGAGTCAGGATTAACATTCTTATGCTAGTAAGTCAACTCAAATGAAATGCAATATAACTTAAAGGATGTTTGGTATTCCATCCCTAAAGGATCCGTTAAACTATCTACATACATAGTACAATACGCTACATATATAATGTCTATAGTAAAGTGAACTATTAAAATAGCGTTAAGGTGTTACCCATATCCCTCTTAACACATTTTTATATTCACGTAGTCTATACAATACCGTAATTCCTCCGTAAACTAGAGGGCTATCAGAGGGCACTCCATAGGTACGGTACAAACCAAACTCGTAGAAGGCACGATAAGGCATGTGACAAGGCACGTAAGGCAATGCCTAGGGGTAGGATTCTACCGTTTTGCAGAACTGGGCTTGTGGTAACGCATAGCAGCTACTACCTCCCACCTCGAGACACACTCCCAAAATCAAAGGTGCATCCAATCAAATCACAAAGTAATAAAATGGTATCGAAGAAGCATGCTTGATCAGAGGTGCGGCCTCACTTTGGCCCAGGTATAGCTCATGTTTTAATCACATCAAGTTGACTCGCGAGAGTGGGGGCTGCGTTCATACCTCATATAGACGTCGCCAAACCATCCTACTTCGTTCTGGAATCTCCACCACGGGCACAGTTGTTAAAGTGGTTTTCGGTATTGGCAGAGAGTATGACAATATCCGATCCCGGTCTCTTTAATAACCAAACGCTTATTTTACATCGTGGTCATTTCATTTCAAATAGTTCATACATCATATCAAAATATCATATTCATTTCAAAATCATATCACTTTCGAAACCATTATTTACTTCAAAATCAATTCAATTCCAAATTATAATCATTTCGAAAAAATCATTTTTCACTTCCGAAATCATTATTCACCTTAAATCATATCACTTTCGAAATCAATATTAGCTTTAAATCATAACAAATACAACTTAAACTGTTTGAATATTGCAAGTAGTCTATATACTGGAATAGTTATACATTAAAAATAGTTTATATTTAAAAATATATTATAGATTTAAAATAGTTTGTATACTGAAAATAATTATATATTAAAATAGTTTATATATTAAAATAGGTGGAAATTAACCACAAGGACCTCTTTAGTAAGTGAAATTAGTTTCTAGGACACACAACTGAAATAATTACTTTCAAGGCAAAACGCAAAATAATTAGTTTCTAGGGCCTAAAAACCAATGAAATTATGTCCTTGAAAGTAATTGGACTGCTGACTTTGTCCTTGAAAGTAATTATTCTGCTGACTTTGGCTTTGAAAGTAATTTCTTTGAATGGATGTCCTAGAAACTAATTGGACTGCAAAGTTTGTCCTTCTGGTGAAAAGTTTATATATAAAGATAGTTTCAAATTAGAATTGTTTCTTCCAATTTCACAAATCAATTCAAATCAACTTTAGTTTCATAAATTCAATTTAAATCAATCTTAATTCAGCAATTTCAAATAAAAAGGTCAAAGGTTCAATTTAAATTCTCATTAAAACCATTTTAATTTATATCGATTTCAAATCCAGGTTTGATCTACAAATTTAAACCACTTCCAATTCAATAGCTTCAAAGTTTAAATATTCAAACATTTATAATGAGTCAGTTTGATAAATTTCACTGATATTTCAAAAATTCAACTTTCATTTTATTTAAATTTGAAAATAATCAATTAATCATTTTTAATATCATTTAAATAAAATCAGAAATTACAAATTTAAATAAATACCTAACTTCAATTATAGTTAAATATAAAGTATTCACCTATTTTATAAACATTTAAATAAAATCTCAAATTACACATTTAAATCAAAATAAATATTCAATTTCAATTCATTTAAATTCGAAAATATGCATTTAGACACCTTTTATCAAAATCAAGTTATCAAGTTATAAATTTCATATCTTTAAAATCTCAAAATCAATAAGTCCAAATCAATTCTTATTTAAATTCAATTCTTAACAAATTAAATTGCAAATCAATTTTAATTTATCCTTCCAACCTTAATTTATTAAAGTTATTACAAAATCTAATTTCAAAATATTAATATAAATTTAAATAAATACTTAAAGATATTATATACTAATTAAATTAAATTTTATTATATTAAATCTTATTATTAACTCATTTTATATTAAATCTTATTATATATATTTAAAAATAATAAAATTACAAGTAAAACCTTAAAATTTATATTTTTTTAAATCTTAACTTATAAATTTTAAAATTTCCAAATATATAATTTAAAATCTAAATTTTACACATATATTAAAATAAAATCTTTATATTATATTTAAGAATCAATATTTATTAAAAACCCATATATTTCACTTCAAAACTTTGGAAATCATTTTTCAAAAATAGGTCACGGCGTCTGTATATAATTTTCTATCATATGGTCATGTGATATGGATATTTATCATTTCAATCCGTAATTATTTAAATTTTCGGGTATATATCATTTCATCCCGAAATCCCAAAATTCAAATCAGTAAAATCGCTTGGGTTTATCATTTCAACCCATAACGATTTTCCCTAATCTATAATATCGTTTGGGTATGTATCATTTCAACCCATAAGGATTTTCTAACCGACAGGGAACTTGCAGAGTGAAACAATAGAATAATGGTATAAAATGACATAGCATATCAATGACAAATATGATCATGGTTAACAATTCAAATATAATATATAACTGGATTGTGGTGTCATATGTATATTAATCATAAGTGAACAATTTAAATATTAATATAGCATATTCAACAATTAAATTTCTAACCAATTAAATTTAACAACATATTTCAATTGTCATTTCATGTGAAATCAATTTACTAAACATAAGAATGTTAATTGTGAGTGATCGCTCATCTTTCGAGGCTATGGAAACAATGATGGTGAAGAAGGCGATACAGACACGCACATGGATACGGACACTCCACAACAACACTCAGAAACTGCTGCGACAAGTTCGACAGCGACAAGCAAAGCACTGAATTCGATAAAATCAACTATATATATATATATATATATTTCTTTTTAAAACAATGTTTATTAAAACCCAAATATTTCTTTTCAAATAAATTAAACGTAATATATATAGTAAAGTCATTACAAAAATCTATTTGAAAATATTAACATACATTTGAGTAAATACTTTAAACAGTATATATATAACTTTTTTTTATAAAACAAAAAAGAGGAGGCTGCTGCTATGGGAAGTGATGCGAAATCAGAGGCTGGTTCGGCGGCCATTGGTGGATACTGTTCCGGTCGGTGAGAGGAGGTGGTGAACTGGATTTGGCGGCTGAGCGAGGGGCAGCGGGCGAGGAGGTTGCTGCTCGAAGGCAGAGAGTTATTGGTGTTGGCTGCCAGAGGAAGGTGTTATGGTGGGAAGTACAGTGGGTGTTCGGGTGGCTAGGCAGGTGACTGCGTTACGGCGAGCTGAAGGCGGTGAGGCTGTTATGTGAGGGAAAGGAGGAGGGCGACAGTGCTGCTTGGTGAAGAGCTGGAAGGCTTGCGTGATTTAGGGGAGTTGGTGCTGCTGTCATGGTGGAAGGTGGTGGGGAGATGAGGCGATGGGTTGAGAGGAAAGTGGAGCGGTCAGGGGAGGAAGGAGTGCTCGGATCTGACGTGGAGGGTTGGACGTTGGAGTTATGATGTGGGTCATGTGCGAGGCTAAGATGAACAGTGGGTTGCGTGAATGAAAGGATGGCGGTGATGGAAACGAGCGGAGGAGATAAGTGTGGAGGTGATAGGGGAAGTGTAGGCGTGGATCTGGAGGCGAAGCTATGCTCGGTGAGGGGCTGATGGGTGAAATGAAGTGGCACGGGTTGTTGTGGGTTCGGTGGGTTGCTTGGTGTGGAAGGAGAGGGTGGTAGAGATATGCAATGTCAGGGAATATGGGTCGGAGCAGTTCGTGGTTGGTAGGTTAAAGCCTGGACGATGGAGGGGAGTGAGATGTCAGGTGGAAGGATTGGTTGTGGCTGAGTAGAAATGCTTGCACAGGCAGGTGAAAAGAAGATGAGCAGGCATGCAAACATATAGACTTTCATATATATATATATATATATTTATTATTATATTTTTTTTAAAGAATGATAGAACGGGTAAATAGAGAAAGAAATGGAAGGGAAGTGAACGAACCAGGTATAAATTGAATATAGTGGGAATAGAGAAAACCAAATGAAATTTAAATTCTAGAATATTAAAAGTTAATGGCTATTGGTTGTCTCATGGAACAACGAAAAGCCACAGAACCCAAAAGGCCCAAATACGAAACCGATACGGTTAATCGTTTTGCAGACTTCGCCGCGTACCGGACGGCGAATACAAGAATGAATATACTGCGGTGATTAGCATGACGAGACGAACAGACCGTATACAAATATCAGCGATATGACCGTCCTATCAAAAGTCGATATTCGCTGCCAAAATGCTGCTAAAACACCGAAAATAAAATAAACGAGGCTAGAGCAGTCCAAATTTGGCGAAACAAAATATGACGTCTTACTCAGAAAATGATTTACATTTTTATTATATAAAAATATTTAGGTTTCAAAAATATTTTATTTCCAACAAATTAATTGATTTTAAATTTTAAATTGAAAATTTCACAACTAAACAAACTTTTATATTTTCCAATGAAAATCTGACACTTGCTACGTTTAAATAGACGTATTCCAAATATCAAATTTTCATTGAAAAAATTATTATATAATTACATGAAAATTTCAGTTAATTACGTTATAAAAATCGTTAAAATTCCCGGGTCGTTACACTGACACTTTATGACTTATGATGGTTGTCTAGAGTAGTTCCCAACCGTGATGACTTGAGATGGGAGTTGTAAGGATAGTTCCAGGATGAGCTCTGCTATGAACGACATGTGCAAAGGGATCATTGATATTCGTAGGTTTCGATGTGAACACGTAAAGCAAGGGTATGTGAGGACACTCACTTGGGGTGGTGAGGGCCCCCGGATCGCACAATGTTTAGATCTATTGTACCTTAGACTATGGTAATGGTAGTCTAGTTTCTGGCCTACAGAGTGGCTTGGATTCGAGTACCGAGAGACTGGGATATTGAGTGGTCCATGACTAGGTGATGAGGTCATACGAGTATCATATATCTAATGCACTAAGTGAGGGAATGTGAGTATGGATGATGGATACCATGTTTATTTGACTATTTTATCACCTTAGAGATGTCACATGATGTAGATATTACCGATGCCGATATCTAGACACCCCTAGTACTTTGATGTATAGTACACCCATAATGACTATCATAGAGTAGAGTATATATTTTATTTGTGCTAACTCTATGGATGCAGGGGCCGGTTAGGTATGATTCTCCATACTCTCTGTTCCATATACTATACCAACTTTTATATTGTTTTAAGATTATTTATAGCTCGTGCGAGACTATTGTCTTACTCGAGGTTTTATGTTTGCTTCTTATAATCTCGGGTGCTCTTAAATAAGTAGACTAGATAGCAGGTGTAAATAGTACTTGAAGCCATGCAGATGGTGATGCTTTCTCATATTTATATTTTAAGTTATTATTGTTTATTCTGTTGTTTGACACTGTGGAGCCTTGACGGTATTGACTTACTATTATTAGAGACAGTTTATCAGTTGAGTTTATTTATCAGTTGTATAAACTCTATTACTGTTTTCTATTACTGTATAAGCCTGTGTACTTTGATTATGTGGTTTATATAGTTATTACTGTCTCGCCTGTTTTATATTTGTGATGATTATTACATTTTATCTGATGTGTTGTGAGATATACGACAGGTTATGTGCTTTTGTGATTGTTTTATTTCCTTCTCTTTTCTTCTATTCTATTATTTTCTTCTCTAATCCTCGTCTTTATTTCTTTTTCTTTCCTTTGACAATCGTCCTATGTTGGTTGGATGCTCTAGCAGTGCACTATTCAGTTATGTAAGCATCGGTGGTGTAGGGTGGTCATTACATTCGTTATTAGAGCCTAGGTGATGTGATTAACCTGAGTTGATGTCGTGATCTAGTAGAGATAGGATATGAGTTGTCACCTTAGACTGGATCGAGAGTATATCTATATACGAGAGAGTGCTTATTTGTTATATATTTTATTTTTCAGAATATATAGTACTATATATAGTATATAAGTTGTATTGTACAGACGAGCACTATTGATGTTGTTTTCTCTATAAGAGACTGATCATTCTTGTCGTAGATTAGGAATGATTTGGAATATGAGAAATGTTGTTATTGACTCCATCTCTGGAGTTGTGAGTAGGCAGAATCAGGGACCACTAACCTCGATCTACAGAATACGTTCGCAGAGACGGTGCGAAACATAATTCTGGAATGCCTAAGATGTTGTAAATGATTATGGTGCTCAAGTACAAACACCTAGATTCGAATTTGCCGAGCTTTATAAAGAATACATAAGTCTAAGAGGTAGACCGTTCTTAGGAACAGGGTCAGCTATTGAGGTGCAAGACAGGCTGGTATTTGCAAAAGGATCTTCGATGACTTGGAGTTAGATGTTGCAATGAGGTAGAAGTTAACCTCTAGATGTGTAACGACCCCAGTGCGATACCCATATTATTAAAGGACATTACAAATAATGTCGTCTAATAATATGGAGAACACGGCTTGTTAAGGGCGACCAAGTGTGAATATATCTTTAATCTAACACTGGCATATCATACTTAATGATTTTGATAAATATCTAGAATGAAATTTTTGGCATGTACAGTCTTAGTTTAAAGAAATAAACACATTGGTTTCTCAAATATCAAAATAATATGACATATAAACAACAGTCATAGATCACAGCAGATAATATACATCATATACAATACATACTGTGAGTCTACAAAATGTAGTACTAGACTAACATAATATACATCCAAAATAAGTCACTATGTAACACCTCTAACTTTTGTTCAACATTATTCAGGACGTTTAATTGAATAAATCAAATAGAATAATATAGGTAATCAAGGAGAATGAGATTTGGGCAGTTAATCTGGTCGTGCCTTAATGAATTAAGATAAGTATTTAAATATTTAACATATAAGAGAATGATTAAGAGGGGCATATTAGGAAATGGACCTAAACCCTTTGCTTTAAAACCTTACCCTTCATTCCATTCTCATTTTCCATCATTCAAAAAAGAACTAAAGAAAACTAAAGGAGGTCGACCATAGAAAGAAAGTCAAAATCTAGAGATTAAAGGGAAGAAGCTTAGGAAATCAAAGCAAAACCAAATCTCAAACTCTAATCACTAATCTAAGATGAATAATAGCACTTATCATCTCTTAAATCTTTGTTTTGATTCGATTATGGGTAATACCCAAATCTTATGTTTTTGATTAGTCAAGTTATGATCTAACAATCATTGTTTGGATAGAATAATGGTTAATGAGAATTTTTAGAATTGATTAGAAATTGTTTGATTTGGTTTTGGGATTAAATCTAAAATTCTTGTTTTCAAAATGATTTGAAATTTTGATATGTTGAGGAAAACATAATTTTGGAGATGGGTTTTTAATTCCATAATTTCCCAAGCAAGTATGGATTTATATAAATTTTCCGAGTGAATAAATTAATGAATTTTGGGTTTTAATTGTTAAAAATAATTAAATAGGTTTTTGGGACTGAAATTTTTACATGTCGAAGAGTACGATTAACTTGATTTATTTTGATTTTTGGGGATTTTTCCTAAGTGTTAAGAAATGATAAATAAATTGTTTAAGTCAAAAAGGCTTAATTGTTTAAGTAAAATGTTTATAATAAGGGTTAAGATGTAAAATGTTTTAATATTTCAAACTATCTAATGCGGTAGATTTTTAGTAAAGAAATTGATAAATTTTTTATTAGCTAATGTGATTTTGACAAATTATAGAGGTTTGGTGAAAATATACTATTTTTTATAGAAAATTAGCAGTTTTCAAGTTAATTACTGTTCTACCATGTCAACATCGGCCATGTCGAGCCACATCTCAACACACTTCATCGTCATCGACACGGAACAAATGATTACGCATGATGTCAACGAGTTTGGCATGAAGCGAATTGGGTTGGAACATCATCGAGGATATAGTAACAAAGATAGAGAGATGGTCCTCAAGGTGGCATGTAAATCGATGTGCATAAGTGCCGTGTTTTTTCAAAGAGGCATGTCACCGCATATGTTTTATGAGTCGACAAGCATTATAACTTCGACGTCACTCTGTTTTATAAGTGACTTTGAGGTTCAACCTCGCCGACCAGATGGTCATTGAGCCTACCTAAAGCCGCATTTAACTTGTCATCGAGCCTAACCCTTATCGCTTTAAATTGTCATCGAGTCTAGGCAGGTTTCTTATAAACTTGTCATTGAGTTTACCTCATGCCGATTTTAACTAGTCTTCAAGTTTTTAAATAGGTGGATAAACTATGTATCATGAGGATTGACGACTTCATTGTCATTGAGGCGTATGATGCCACATATGTTGTTTTAAAGCTTTAGATAGAGACGGAGAGCCTTAAGCCATAAACCTTTTATCATTTTCAATATGTACATAGCAATATAAAAAGGGTTTTACAAATGGCATTATATATTGAAAATACAAAGAGATTATTTGTAACGACCCAAAGTTTGAGTAACATTATTGAGAACGTTTAATTGGTTAAATTAAATAAAATAACGTAATGGTTATGGGATTGGGATTTGTGATTAGTAAGGGTAGCCATGCCATGGTAACAATTAAACTAAAATGAATTAGAATGAAATAGATAAGGGAAGTTAGAATAGGGGCAAAATAGGGAATAGACACATTCTAATACCCTAAACCCTTAAGCTGTGTTCATTCTACACATTCATTATCAAAATTAAAAATAGAGGCCGACCACCATTAAGCAAGAACAAGAGGAAGATGTGCTAAAGGAAGAAGCTAAATCAACACTAATCCATTCTTAAATCTCAACTCCTTAATCTCAAATCTAAGGTGAATAATGACTACATCTCATGTTTTCTAATTGTTTTCGGTTTTAGGATGAATTCCGAATTATCTTGCAAAGTTATTTGCCATGTTTTAATTGTTAAAATGGATATATATGCTTGTTGATGATTTATGGTATTTCATATGGATTTTATGATATGATTTAATCTAAAAACCCTATTAAATGACATCTAAATGCCTTGCGATTTTAAATTTAGATCAGAAATGATATTTTATATATGGGTTTCAATTTTCATAGTTTTCTGAATTAATGTGGATTTTATATTAATTTTCTAATGACGAAAATGGATATTTGGGTTTAAAATAAATTACGGTTAAATTATATATGCTTTGGGTCTGAAATTTATATATATTTTATAACCTATTAAAATTGATTTATAGGAATTTTTGTAGAATTTTCCTAAGCCTTTTAATGAATATATAAAATTATTTAAGGTATGGGACTTGAATGTTTTATATATTTATAAAAGGAGAAGGGGTATTTTGTAAATAATTTAATTGTTTATTTTTGAAATTTTGGTAGTACTTTTAGAAAAGAAAATTAGCAACCAATAATATTTTGACACATAAAGCAGATTAGTTGAAAAGATTACTTTAAAAAGCTAAAAATCAGTTTATACATGCTTTTTATATGTTTCACCACTTTCGACACCAGCTTTCGACCCCGTACTTCCACTTCCATCTCCATCAAAACCAATGCGCATGGTACCAATACTTGGTACATAACGAATTGGACTAAGGCGGAAGGTATAAGGTCGAAACATACAGTTCCGAAGGGATCAAAGCTTTGTTTTGTGTTTAAAAGAGAATGTGTCTGCTTTGCTTTCGACTTAATTAGCATTAGATTTGGTTAGCTTTCGACTGGGTTAAGTTGTTTTAAAGAAATGGTTGCGCCTTTGTTTAAGACGTCGCTTTCGCCTGGGTCGAAACTTCTTGCTGTCTCCTTTTTCCTTTTGAAACAGTGCTTTCGGAAGGTTCCTTTGTTTTTAAATTAAAGCCAATTCTCCAATGCTTTCGAAGGGTTGGTTTCGGCACCATCACTTCTTTATTTAGGAATTGCTTTCGGAAGAGTGCTTTCGAATTAGATGTTTTATGACCCTTTTGTTTTGTTGAAGGTAGAACCCGAAGGTTTCGAAAGGAAAGGTTTCCACATGTTTTACTTGAACCCAAATGCTTTCGAAAGGTTTGATGGATTTAATACTTTTGAAAGGTTTGAGTTAATGGTTTCGAAGGGGTGGTTCCCCGATGATTTTAACAGGTTTTAAATGGAAGGTTTCTAATATTTTCGAAAGTCAATGTTAAGTGTTTTGAAGATAGGATGTCTAAAGTTTTAAAGCTTTCGAAGGTGATGTTTTTCAATGGTTTCGAAAGGGTATGTTTTGGCCTTCGGCCTAAGGCTTTACTTGTATCGAAAAGGGTACTTTCAAAGGTTAAATGTTTTCATCAACAAAGTTTTGTGTAAAGTATGTATAACATGGTAAGGTGATTTAAGTAAAGCATAGAGTATATTTCCTTGTTTAAAGAATGATTTAAAGGTTTAAATCAATTTGACAGAAAAGGTTTTCAAGGGAAATTTATGGGTAGTTAAACCTAAGTAAAATGACTTAGATATTAGAATACCAGATGGGACTGGTATAGGGTCGCGGCCTGTACATTATCTATTAGCCCCTAGCTAATTTAGTCTAAAATTCCAATGTGTAGGGCTTTGTCACAGGTAAGACTAAAATAATGTTACACACAGAAAGGAATCTATAGAGAAGAGATAGGTTATTGGTGAGCTCGCAAAACCATTAGGATCAGTTGACCTTGGAGAAGTAAGTTAGGGACAGACCGTCTAGAAGAGGAGTATCTAACAGAAGTTAGATTATTTGTTTATTTGTCTAGTACGCCCGAGTCATCCAAAGGTTAGTAGTTAGCCAAACAAAACTATATTATTCGGATAGATAGTCCATTTGTTACCTAGTTTATATGCTTTCTTGATATTGATATATTGTTTTAACAGGTTTTGGTTGCAGGATTAAGATTTGCAAAAGATATTTTTGAAAGGATATTAGTGGGGGGAAACCCGTTCCACTAAGCGGCGTGTGGTCTCACTTAATATCAAATAACCGAGATGTATAGTATTATTCACACCAGGTTTTATGTCTGACTCGAAGTTTATGTTTTTCCCCTTAAACTCTCGGGTTCTTAAAATTGATTTGAGTAGGCTGAGGGTTGAGGATTTTCATATTTTAGTAGGTGGACGAATAAAGCTTCCGAAGACGAGTAGGAGGCTGAAGTTAGCTATATTTAGGAGTTGTTTTGTTTTATTACACTGTGTTGTATTAAGTCAGTTATGACTATTTAGTACTCTGGTCAACCAAGGGGGCATCTTCATATGTCGCTCTTGGCGTATTTTGTAATAATTATATTTGATCTAAACCTAGGAAACATTTGGGATTATGTAACTTGGATATGAAATGTTGTCTTGAAATATAATCATAAAAATGTTTTAATCTATGATGATTTTATTTCATATTCAAGTGTTTCTGATATTATGAATACCATTAACATTACTGTATTTGGTCACCGAAAGTTAATACTATGGTTACTACAGCATTTATAGAGCTTAGCTTCGGGCCTCTAGATAGGGGATATTACATTATTTATTATTTAAATTATGAGTTAAGGGTATTAACCATACATTATTAAGAAAATGATAAGTAGGACTTTAATTATAGATGTCGATGCTAATACACATCGAGCTTATATACGACGAAGAGCCATTTGTTGCAAAATTTTAACTTCGAACCTTAAGGACACCAAGGTATGTCTTAATGAGTTGACATGAAATTTTTTGGGTTTACCAAGATATGTCACCATGAAATTTAAATAACTAAGGGGAAACAACTTAATTAGGGACACCAATAGAAATAGGTTATACATGTGGATAGCCTAGATTAATGTTCAATATGTGGGTAGCATGGAGTAAAGTTAAACATGTGGATAACATGGGATAAATGAAAACATGTATATAACATGAATTAACTAGCCAAGTGATGGGTTTATATTCATCCTTGAAAATTTATGAGATGTATGATGGATAGTCTATATCATGCTAAAGATGGATAGTCTCTAATTGGTTAACTTAAGGGTTCATAATCATCCTGGTAAAACTATGATATACGAGATGGATAATCCGCATTGGTTTCAAAAATAATAAAGGAGATGGATAGGCCAAATTAGTTTAGGCCAAAAAAATTATGGGATGGGTAGTCCACATGAATATAAAACAGATAGTCAATGAGAACTTAGGTGGGCAGTCTAATAAATGGGAGATGGATAGTCCGATACATATGACATGTTTATACATTATTATATTATTCTGTTATAACCATTGTGGATGCAGGAGCATAGTAAGTGGTTAAGATGTTTAATTGGGTACTAGTGAGGGGAACCCGTCTCGCACAGCGGCGTGGTCTCACTAGATATCTATTGGTTTGAGATGGTAGATTATTATTCACATCAGACTTTTTGTCTGACCTGAAGTTTTTGTTTTATCCTTAAATTCTCGTGTACTCATTTGAGTAGGTTGAAAGTAAAGGCTTTTTCAAGTTCTCTTTAGATGAATAAGCTTCCGGAGACGTGCATAAGGCAATCTAGCTAGTAGGAGCTATTTTTCCACTATGTTTTGATTTCTACTTTTGTGTTGTAATGGCAAGTTGTATTAAATGCCATATATTTGACTGTGATCATCCAAGGGGGCAAATTCATATGTTGCTCTTGGAATAGGTTGTAATAATTATATTTTCTCTCAACATGGTTTGTGAATTGGGATTATGTAATGAAATTGTAATCTTATTGTGAAATGTGATGAGAAAATTTTTAAAAAAAATTGTGTTGAATTCTCATATTCGTGTGTTTCTGGTATTATCAAAATGATGAACATGGCTATATTTTATCACCGGAAATTAATAACTATAGATGACTACAGCATTCGTAGCACTTAGTTTCAGACCTCAAAATGGGGGATGTTAAACTTTGGTATCAGAGCATAGGTTTATGTAAATTTAAAGGAATTTAAACCTAACAAGATTTTGAAACATAATCTAATGAATCGGAGAATACGAATGGGTTGGGATAACACTATAATAACGTACTTGTAATTTGCTATATATGAGTATGTATTCCCCTCTCTCTTAGACCATTCTTCTGTATCTTACTAAGGCTCGTATGTAGATTTATGAGAAATAAAGTTATGCAAGCAGGAAACAAAAGAGTGAATCTAGGTGGTGGAAGCACCACAACTAGCTAAAATGCTCGAACCAATACCAGGAGAAACCATGATCGATAGGAAAATGCTAATCAAAACGCAAATGCCAATGTAAGTGCTGGAACTATACCAGTAGATATAGGGACGATGCATCAGTTCTTCATTAACTTGATGCAAGCTAGAGGAGCTGTAGGGGTAGCTGGAGGAAATGTTGTGAATGTGGAAGGAGCAAATCCCGTGGCGCTGGTTGGTAATAACTATACCAAGCTGATTTGAGATAATACCAGTTTGGGTGGGAAGCCTTTTCTAGGGACAGAAGATGCTGTAGAAGTGGAAAATTGGCTTTTGCACTATGAGAGAATTTTTGCTGATCTTGGTTTGGACGATGAGCAGAAGAGAAGATCGACTTCGAGGCAATTACAAGGTGCAACATTATCCTGGTGGAATGGAGTTATCGTGGGTGTGCCAGAGGAAGAGTTAACTTAGGCAGATTTTCGAAGGAGATTCGGGGAGAGATTTTTGTCCGAGGTAGCTAAGTCCACTTTGCTCAGGAAATTTATGGATTTGGAACAGGGGAAGATGTCAGTGTTGGAGTATTCTATGAAGTTTGATGAGCTGTCTGGATATGGATATGCCACTGTGCACACTATCATTAAGAGGAACGAGAAATTTATCCGGGGGTTAAGGTCGAAAATCGCTGGGGCAACCATGCCACATCTCCAAGATCCATCAAATGTAGTAGTGGAGATGGTAATTAGAAATGAAGAAATGCTTTCTACCTTTGGGAAGGAGAAGTCATAGGAGACTCAGGAACCCGGGAATAAGAAAAGAAAATTCTTTAAGAAGAAGGGTGCTCAGAAAGGAGGAGCAGCTAAGAAGAGGACGGCGGATATCATTTGTTATAAGTGCGATAAGAAGGGGCATTATGCTAATGAGTGTTGCCTGGGTGATGGAAAAGTGATTGTGGGGAAGCAGAATGTGAAGTGCTTTAACTGCGACCAAGTGGGGCATTATAAGAACAAGTGTCCAGAAGCAGCCAAGGTTGAGAAGGGTAAAGTCTATGCTTTGGAACCATCATCCTCTAGACCAACAGCAGTTGAGAACGAAAAATTTGTGATGGAAGGTATGCTTTTGATCCAAAGTATACCAGTTAGGATACTATTTGATACTGGTGCATCGCATTCATTTATATCTCGGTGTTTGCTAGATAAGTTATGCTTAGAACCTTCATACCTAGTAACTTCCTTAAGGGCTGTGAATCCGATATGATGGTATGCAACTCTAGGGATGAGGTGCGACCAGTTAGAACTTGATTTGTTAGGTCAAAAGTTTGAATGCAATTTGTATGTCTTTGATTTTGTAGGCTTCGGGATCATATTGGGTATGGATTGGTTAGATAGATATGATGCTAGGATATTTTGCCAGGATAAGGAAATATCATTGAGACATCCTAGTAGTAGTAACCTAGTAGTATATTCAGTCGAGAATTCGAGTCCAGAAATTTATGCTTTGATGAATTCTATAGAAGCAGAAGAAGAGTTGAATCGATTTTTGGTAGCAAGAGAATTTGCAGATGTTTTTGAACCAGTTACAGGATTACCACAGAAGTGAGCTATAAGTTTCAAATTGATCTTATACCTGGAGCAAAACTCGTTAGTAGACCACCTAGCAGGATAACACCTACCGAGATGAAGGAGTTAGATGTGCAGCTAGTGGACTTAGAAGGAAAGAGTTTTATTAGACCAAGCAGTTCGTCTTAGAGAGCGGCCGCAGTGTTCGTAAAGAAACCGGATAGGTCGTCAAGGTTGTGTATTGACTACCGTAAGTTGAATGAGAAGACGATCAAGAATATGTAATCTTTACTGAGAATTGACAATTTATTCAATCAGTTGAGTTGAGCCAAAGTGTTTTCCCAATTGGATTTGGGTAGAGGGTTCTATCAGCTAAGGGTGGCGAAGGACAGTATTACTTTGACGGCATTTCGAACGAGATATGGTTCGTACGAGTGGTTAGTAATGCCATTCGAGTAAATTAATGCTCTAGCTTTCTTCATGGACTTATGAACCGTATTTTCCGAAAGAACTTTGATAGGTTCGTATTGGTGTTTATAGATGACATTTTGATATATTCTAAGGATGAAAAAGAGCATGATATTCATCTTAGAATAGTGTTAGAGACACCAAGACTACATCAACTGAAAGCAAAGTTTTCAAAGTATCATTTCTAGAGGAAAGAAGTGAAGTTTCTTGGCTATGTAGTCTCAAGAGAAGGATTATCAGTTGATCTAACTAAGATTGAAGCAGTTAATAGTTGGAAGAGACCAGTGACATTGATCAAGATAAGAAGTTTTCTTGGATTCGTTGGATATTACCGGAGATTTATCAAGGATTTTTCACGGATAGCAGCACCCCTGACTAAGCTAACCAAAAAGGACATTAAGTTTGTTTGGCCTGATAGATGCGAGGAAGCATTCCTTAAGTTAAAACATTTATTGACCAATGAACCAATGTTAGTTGTCCCAGACTGTAATCAAGGGTTAGTTGTGTATACATATGTGAGACTGAATTAGGAGCTGTGTTGATGCAAAAGGGTAAGGTAATTGCTTACGCTTCTCGACAGCTCAGACTGCATGAAGTAAGATATTCGACCCATGATTTAGAGTTGGCAACATGATCTTCGCATTGGAGGTGTGGAGACATTATCTTTTGGGAGAAATATTTGGTTTGTACACAGACCATACGTCTTTAAGGTATTTATTATCTCAGAATGAGTTGAATATGAGACATCAGAGGTGGCTGGAGTTTTTAGCAACTAATAATTTCAGTACAGAGTATACACCGAGGAAAGGTAAAAAATAGCAGACGCTCGTAGAAAACATCATAATGTGGTGTTAACTATGCTGGCAGAATGGAAGGATCTTGAGGCATTGACTATGTGTAGTGTGCAGTTAAGATCGACTGCCAGTTCTAGTCAGTACTACCACGTTATCCTGTTTGGAAGTTTGACCAGTTTTGATCAATAGGATTGCTTCTAAGCAGAAAGAAGGTCTATTGTTGGCCAAGAAGATTAAAAGACTTGAGATTGGAACTGAGATGGATGGCTTAAGAAATTTTAGCCTTCACCAGGAGGGATGGTTGAGAAAGAAGGGATGATTGTGTGTTCTGTATGTTGGGACTCTAAGGAAAGAAGTTCTTAAGGAATGTCATCGATCGAACTTTATGATTCATCTTAGAGGAACCAAGATGTATCAGGATATGAAGAGAAGTTTCTTTTGAGAAGGTATGAAGAGGGATGTCGGCTCATGGGTAAAGCAATGTTCGAATTGTCAATAAGTAAAAGTCAAACATCAGAAGCCGAGTAGGGTGATTCAGCCTTTAGATATACTAGTTGGAAATGGGATTCGATATCCATGGACTTTATTGATGGGTTGCCAAGGTTGAATCAAAGAAATGAGAGTATAGGGGTCATAGTGGACAGATTGACTAAGGGCGCCCATTTCATTCCCGTTAAGTCAACCAGGACGGCATCTGTTTTGGCTAAGTTATTTATGAAGAACATAGTTAGATTGCATAATATTCCTAGTAATAAAGTTAGTGACAGAGATACATTGTTTACTAGTGAATTCTGGAAGAGTCTACAGGAAGTGTTAGGTACCATGCTTAAGATGATTACTGCTTATCACCCTCAGACAGATGGGAAGACAGAGAGAGTCAATAAGGTACTCGAGGATTTGTTGAGAGCTTGCGTACTAAATTTTGGTGGATCATGGGAGACCACCTACACTTGGTTGAGTTTTACTATAATAATAGTTATCAGACTAATATATAAATTTTGAAGCTTTATATGGAAGGCCGTGCAAGTCACCAGCATGTTAGTTGGAAACTGGAGACCGGTTAGTCTTAGGTCTAGATCTAGTGAGAGAAACAACAGAGAAAATTGAGTTAATCCGAGGTAGGATGAGAGAAGCTCAGTCTAGATAGAAAAGCTAAGAGGACAGAAAGCATAAGGATCTAGAGTTCTTAGTTGAAGATAAGATTTTCATTAAAGTATCACCGATGAAGGGTGTAGTACGTTTTGGAAAGTCAGGGAAAGTGGCACTGAGATATGTTGGACCGTTCATAGTTATAGAGAGAACCGTAAGACTCGCATATCAAGTAGAGTTACAAAGAAGTTTGGCAAGTGTCCATAATGTTTTTCATGTTTCTCATCTTCGGAAGTATGTGCATGATCCAGAGACTACTATCACTCTGACTGCATTGGAAGATTTAGTAGAGGACTGCATATGACTTTTGTTAGGCAACCAGTTCAGATTGTAGTGAGGGATGAGAAGAAGTTAAGGAACAAGACAGTCAAGTTGATGAAATTTTAGTGGAGTGAAAACGAGAAAGACTGTACTTGGGAGACAGAGGACAGGATTAGGAATACTTATTCTGAGTTGTTATGAGGATATGTTCTATATTTATTGTATGTAGATTTATGACTGGTAGGATTGTAACACCCCATATTTTTAGTAACATTATTTAGGATATTTAATTAGTAAATAAAATAAAATAATGTAAGATGATTAATAGATTGAGATTTGAATATAATTAAGGGTAGTCATGCCTTGTTAATATGTAAATCAAAACGAGATAGCATGAATAAAACATGTTAGGGAATAAGTAAGGGGTAAAATAGGAAGAAGGGCTCTCTAATACCTTAAACCCTTAGCCGTGAGTTCTCACTTGCATTCATTTACAAAAAATTATAAGTAAGGAGAGGTCGGCCACCATTTTCAAGAGTAAGGAGAAGAAAGTAAAAGAGGAAGCTTAATCAACATCAAGTTTAATTCAAATCTAACATCTTTAATCACAAAGCTAAGGTGAATAATTACTACATCTCATTTTTCTTATTTTTTGGTTTTAAGGATAATCCGAATGTTTTTGCATGAGAATGCCATGTTTTGATTGATTAAAAGTTTATATATACTTGTTGATGATTTATGAATGTTCTTATTAGTTTTAGGATATGTTTTGATAAGAAAACCCTACTAAATGACATTCAATTGCCTTGCGAATTTAAATGTAGACCAGAAGTAATATTTTAGAGGTGGGTTTCAATTTTCATAATTTTCTGAATTAATGTGGATTTTATATTAATTTTCTAGTGAAGAAAATGATTTATTAGGTTATAAATTATTTATGGAAAAATAAATAATTATTTGGGTCTGAAATTTATATATGGTAGAAAACATATTGAAAAGGATTTTATGGAATTTTTATAGAATATTCCTAAGTGCTTTGATGAATATATGAAATTATTTAAGGTATAGGACTTAAATGTTTTATATATTTAATTAAGAAGAAGGGGTGTTTTGTAAATGTTTTAAATTAATTAATTCTGAAATTATGGTAGTACTTTTAGAAGAAAAAAAATAGCAACCAATAAGAGTTTGACAAACAAGGCAGGTTAGTTAAAAAGTTTACATAAAAGGTTTAAAATCAGAACTTTATGCCAAAAGCATGTTTCGCCTATTTTGATTTCATCCAGGTAGCTTTCGACTAAGACCCTCCGCCTCCTTCCATAAACCAATGAACATAGTATCAACATCTTGGTACACGGTGAATTGGACAAAGGCGGAAGGTAAGAGTCGAAACCAAAGGGTTCTGAAAGGGTTGGAGTATGCTTTGTTTTAAATTAAAGAAGCGCCTGCTTTGCTTTCGAAAGGATTGCTTTCGACTCAGTTGGCTTTCGACTGGGTCAAATATTTTAAAAGGAAGGGTTTTGAATGGGTTGCACTCGTTTGTTTTAAGTAATGCTTTCGAAGGGGTCGAAACCCCTAGCTGCCTTTTTTTACCTTTCGAAGTCAATGGTTTCAAAAGTATACTTTGCTTTTGAAAATTAACCGCTTATCCAATGCTTTCGGAGGGATGGTCTCGACACCATCACTTTTTTACTTAGGAATAGCTTTCGAAAGGTAGGCTTTTGACCTAAATGATTTTATAAACCCTTTTTATTCTGTTAAAGTATAACCCAAGGGTTTTGAAAGAGAATGGTTTCGAAAGGTGTTTTTCCACATGTTTTAAATTGAACCCAAGTGCTTTCGAAAGGTTTGAGTTTCTAAAGGTTTGATGCTTTCAAAAGGTAATTAAAATGGTTTCGAAGGGGTGGTTCCCTAAAGAGGTTCGAAGGAGAGAAAGGTAATGTTTTTCGATGGTTTCGAAAGGGTTGAAATGGAAGGTTTTCCAAGGTTTTCTAAAGGCAATGTTTTGAAGTGTTTTAAGATATGATGTCTAAGGTTTTAAAGCTTTCGAATGGAAGGTTTTCAAATTTTTCGAAAGGGGTTTAAGAATGGTTTCAAAAGAGAGGTTTAGGCCTTTCGGCCTAGATAAATAAAGGGTTTTAGTTGGTTTCAAAAGAGATGCTTTCAATAGAATCAAAAGGTGTATTTTCAAGTGTTTAAATGTTTTCATCAACTAAGGTTTGAGTAAAGTATATGTGTGTGTATGTGTATAACATGGCAAGGTGATTTTGAGTAAAGCATAAAGTATATGTATTTTCCTTGTGTGAGTTTGATTTAAAGATTTTAAATCAATTTGAGAAAAGGTTTTCAAGGAAAATTATGGGAAAATATCCCTAAGTAAAATGACTCAGATATTTGAATACCAGATGGGACTGGTACAGGGTCGCGCCCTATGCATTTGCTATTGGCCCCATCTAATTTAGTCCAAAATTCCAGTGTGTAAGGCTTTGTCACAGGTAAGACTAAAATTATGATTACACATAGAAGGGAATATATATTTGTATACAGATAGGTTATTGGTGAGCCCGCAAAACCATTAGGATCAGGTGATCCTAGAAGATGTTAAGTTAGGGACAAACCGTCCAGAAGAGAAGTATTTAACAGATAGTTAAGGACAGACTGTCTAGAAAAAGAGTGTCTAATAGATGTTAGATTATTTTGTTGTATTGTCTGGTAGGCCCGAGTCGGCCAATGGTTAATAGTCAGCCAAACAAAACTAAAGTGCTGGAACAGATAGTTCTTTTATTACCTGATATGTATGTTTACATAACGATGCTTTACAGTACTTAACCAGTTTTGGTTGCAGGAAAATATTTGCAAAAGGTAAGTTTTAAAAGAATGTTGGTGAGGGAAACCCGTTCCGCTAAGGGCGTGGTCTCACTTAACATTAATAACCTAGATGTGTAGTATTATTCACACTAGGCTTTATGTCTGACTCGAAGTTTATGTTTTCCCCTTGAACTCTCGGGTGCTCAAAATTGATTTGAGTAGGCTGATGGTTGAGGTTCTTTTAGGTTTTAGTAGGGTGACGAATTAAGCTACCAGAGGCGAGCAGGAGGCTAACGGATAGCTATTTAGGAGTTGCAGTTCTTTGTTTGTGTTTATTTCCATTGTGTATGTATTAAGTCAATTATGACTATATGACTCTGATCATCCAAGGAGGCATCTTCATATGTCGCTCTTGGCGTATTTTGTAATAAGTATATTTTACCATTGCCTGGGAAACATTTTGGGATTATGTAATATGAATATGGAACATGTGTTTTGAAATGTAATGGAAAATTCGGTTTTGAAATCTGTGATTTGTTTCATATTCAAATGCTTCTGATATTACCGATACCATTAACATAGTCGTATTTAGTTGTTGGAAATTAATACTATAGATGACTGCAGCATCTGTAGCGCTTAGCTTTGGGCCTCTAAATAGGGGATGTTACAAGGATATACTAGCATTGGTTACATGTTTTGTTATGCTTATTTAGTAGTCCTTACTGAATTTCGAGGATAAAATTCTTTATGGGGGGAGCCTGTAACACCCTTAATTTTTGTTCAACATTATTCAGGGCATTTAGTTGGATAGATTAAATAGAATAATGTAGATAACTAAGGAGAATGAGATTTGGGAAATTAATCTAGTCGAGCCTTAATGAATTAAGATAAGTATTTAAAAATTTAACATATAAGAGAATGATTAAGAGGAGCATCTTAGGAAATAGACCTAAACCCTTTGCTTTAAACCCTTACCCCTCATTCCATTCTCATTTTCCATCATTCAAAAAAAACTAAAGAAAACTAAGGGAGGCCAGCTATAGAATGGAAGTCAAAATCTAGAGATTCAAGGAAAGAAGCTTAGGAAATCAAAGCAACACCAAATCTCAAACTCCAACCACTAATCTAAGGTAAATAATAACACTTATCATCTCTTAAATCTTTGTTTTGATTTGGTTATGGATAATACCCGATTCTTGTATGTTTGATCGGTCAAATTATGATGTAATAATCATTGTTTGGATAGAGTAATGCTTAATGGGAATTTTTGGAATCGGTTAGAAATTGTTTAATTTGGTTTTGGGATTAACTCCAAAATTCTTGTCCTCCAAATGATTTGAAATTTTGATATGTTGAGGAAAACACTATTTTGGAGATGGGTTTTTAATTCCATAATTTTCCAAGCAGGTATGGATTTTATATGAATTTTCTAAGTGAATAAATTTGTGAATTTTGGGTTTTAATTATTAAAAATAATTAAAATAGGTTTTTGGGCCTGATATTTTTATATGTCGAAGAGTACGATTAACTTGATTTATTTTGATTTTTGGAGATTTATCCTATGTGTTTAGGAATGATAAATAAATTGTTTAAGTCTATAGGACTTAATTGTTTAAGTAAAATGTTTATAATAAGGGTTAAGATGTAAAATGTTTTAATATTTCAAACTATCATGTGCGGTAGATTTTCAGTAAAGAAATTGATAAAGTTTTTATTTACCAATAAGATTTTGAAAAATTATAGAGGTTTGGTGAAAAGATACTGCTTTTTATAAAAAAATGACAGTTTCCAAGTTAATTACTGTTCTACCATGTTGACATCGGCCATGTCAAGCCATATCTGTAACGACCTCGAATTTTATATAAATTTAAATTGATAATTTATTTAATTTTTGAATTAAAATTGTACAGTTAATTGGAAATTTAAGCGACTTTCCCAAAATACAGATAAATTCTGTATAAATCATTTAAATTTAAAAATATTGTAAATATTGTATATATGTGAATATATATGTATACGGGCATATATGAGTAAAAAAATTGAATATATATATATATATATTTGATTTGAATTTAAATCGTAAATAAATGGTTTAAAAATGAAGATATATATATATATATATATGATATAAAAGTACAAAGTAAATACTAGCTAGAAAAATAAAATTCAATAACAAATTAAATTATAGGGATTCATTTATATTACAAAATAATAAGATTTAAAGAAAATAAAATACATTTAAATATGATTAAGTGTAGACAAATATGAAACAAAAAAAATACAAATATAAGTAAAAGAATGAAACAAGTAATGGAACAAAATGAAGGTAAGTATGGATACTTACCAAATGAAGGAACAAAACATATATATATATAAGTAGGAAAAACAAATAAATAAATAAATAAATATGAGAAGTAAATATAATACAAACAAATGCACTTATAAAATAAATAAGAAAAATATAGGTATATATATATAGAAACATACAAAATTATAAATATTTGAGTTAGAGTGTTTGAAATAGAAATGTATACAAGATAAATTATATAGTTTGTAAAAAGAGATAAATTAGCTAAAATTCAAACAACATGTTAATAAATTTTGTAAAATAGAAAATAAACATATTAATTAAAGATCTAACAACACATTAACATAGAAATTTATTTATATTGTAAAGCACTTAGACAAAGCATAAGATAGTAACATACATTCAACTAAGTAATATGACTAAAACAAAAAAAATTGTACATAAGATATAAAACATACCCAGGCAAAGTAAAATGTGTAGCCCGTAAGTAGTTAGGCAAGAACAAGTAAAAAGGAAAATGTGTATGCAAACAAAAGATATGGAACAATTGAACAAATGAAAACAAATAATACAAGAGAAAAGGCTTACCAAAGAGGCCACCTCAAATTATCTTCAACTTGTACAGCCGAGAGAAGAATTTTTATAAAATAAAATAAAATGGTACAAGGTAATAAATGTTTTCACCTCTAGTACATGATTTATCATCTCAGCCACCAACTATCTCCTATATGGTACAGTTGAAATGGGGAAAAGAAAAGAAACAATATATGAATTTGTACAAGCCATTAATGAAGCCATCACAACACTTCATATCAGCTTAAACAAATATCACCACCCTGTAACACGTTCTTTCTTATATCAAGCCTCTTCATCTCATTTCGTCCACTCCAAACTAAATAAAACTGAAGCAGGTATTTTCTTCAAAACTCAAAAAAAATTACAATACAAATCAACTACAACCCAGAGATCACAAGTAAAAGGATTCCAGTTTGAAATTGCACAAGCCTGTTTTCAACATAAAGAAAACTCTGTTCTTTCTTCTGAATCTAGGTGAGCAAACTTTATTGTTTAAACCAGTTTCTTTTGAATCTTATGCCTGCGATGATAATGTTAATGGATGTGAATATATTTGCTGGTATTTATATATATATATATATAATGTAACATCCCGAAAATGTAACATCCCGAAAATTTTCGACTTTCGAAAATTCAACATCGATACTCACTGTATCGACTGCTGAGCCATCGAATGCCGGAAACCCGAAAAGTTATGGTTTTAAGAAAAAGAAAAAGTAGAAGAAGAAGAAGATAGAAGAGAAGGAGAAGAAAGAAAGAAGAACAACAGAACAACGGCAGAACAGAACACAATATCAGAATCTTACACATCGCAGCGGAACAATATATAATAGATAAATGAATATCATTTAAAACAAAAGAATTATATCTGTTATTACATTACATCACATCATATCATCAGAGTCAATATACAACAATGGACAGTTATATAACTTGTCCTCATACAGAATACACAGCGGAATAAATACTATCAGATACAAATACTACGTCTCGCCATCCAATCTATCTCCAAGCTCCAGAATATCCTGATAATGTAACTCTAGGCTGCCCGTGTGGAAATTGGTGGGCACCCAGAGTTTAGAAGGGAACAATAAACTCCGAGTCAGTCATGGTGACTGGTGTGAGATCGTAAAACAGTTATTCTTTAAACAACAGTAAATTTTAAAGTCAATTCGAAATGCTTTTGGAAAATGAAACTACCATAAGACCTCCCACCACACACACAATGCAAACGCAGAATTGGAGGAGATTTCTTCTTATGATAGTCAAAGATGCTTACTACGCAAAATCAAATCATTTTGATATTATTATTATTAGTGCATAGAGTAGAAAACATTTCGAAAGTATAATATTAATCTTAGCCAGCATAGACATTTCGAACTATGCCTACTATAGCTACCATCCAAACAGTGGGGCGCCACCATAAGTGAATGATAGGTTCTACAACTAAAACCGTACAAATCACGTATTGTTTCTTTGGATTTCCAACAAATGGTCAGGCTAAGGAACTTCCTATCCACGATGGGTACGTCCCTGGAATAGACGACCCGAGAACCTAACCGGATCTCTGCCAACACAAGGCCGGGTTACCTCTGCAAAAATAGGTAACTACTGACACGCGTATGCCATCCCCCGATCGTCACCGATCTTCCCGAGGATCCCCGATTCGCAACAAACCACATAGATAATAATAATGCAGTAACCACAGAGGTTAAGTATCTGGGCTCCATACCATGATACCACCTTTATCCAGAAGGAATGACATACACTAAGGGGCGCTACTCCCTAGAACCTTGCCGCATTCGTCCTGTTTCGACCATTTCCGGGGTGTGAGGCTCGTCGAAGTCTCGTCCACAAAGCTACGCTTTCTCAAAAAGCCCTGCTTCGGGTCAAACAAAATGATCAACCTATGATCACAAAGATATAAGATCAAATAAATGATCATATCGCAAATGATCAAACACTGATCATTTCACAGCAACACTCAGTATGCCACGTTACCAAATTGGGATATATCGCTGATAAATTTCAACTACATAACCTCTGAGCTCGTACGTCTCAGAGAAGGGTGTTAAGCTAAGAGAATAAATTCTCCGCCACCAACAGAAATGTATTTGAAAGAAATCAGCTTTATATCTCAAATTGTAACGTCAGACACACAATCCATACAAGTCTGTTCCGGGATCGAACAGAACCGAAGGCACTTCTCACGAAGCCCTTGCATATCCGGATAATTTTCAATCACGTCAGGACTTCCCGTCACTAAGGGTGATAAAACCTCTAAATCGAAGATCAGTCAATGTAGAGTAACTCGACGGTAATCCTTCCGTTTTCAAAAATATCCGGTCTTCAACACCGGTCTTCAAATGCGATTCATAACGACGTATCACATATTCGGAATGGGTTATACGACCCCATGGTCCTTTCCCGGCTAACCCGAATAGTGAGCGATTATTTAAAAATAAGTGTGGCATTCAAATTCATCCAATTCACAACAAATACCTACTCAAGGTAATTATTGATAGTCGGTTATTTAACTATCAATAAAGATGCGCGACATCATCAGATTCCAAATAATTTTCCAAATTATTTATTTTCCAAAATATCTTTACTAGATATAAAATTTCCACACTTCAGAAATAAATCAACATTTATTTTTAAGACGAATTCTCATTTCTTTTATAAATTCCAAAGTGAATTTATATTTTCAAAATATCTACTGATATACGATTTTCAAATCGTTTTCAATATTCAATTTCAATTTATCTTTACAAAGATAAATTCTCAAAACGTTCATTTCATATTGGAAAAGCATTTCCCTACTTATTAAATAATAAGTATTTCGCAATCATTTATTTTCAACACTTGGAAAATATTCGATATACTTAAATCAAATTAAGTATATATTCATTCTTTAAGGAAATCATAAATTTCAACATCTATTTGAGTCAAAACGAATGTTACGTAAAACATCGTTACGACGACTCAAAAATCACTAGTATAGGGATTCGAAATTTAAAATAGATATGTAGATCCCAATACTAGATAAAAACATTTCCTTTCGGAAATCATCTACTATAACAACAGTGTTATAGTCCACCATTTCCTTATTTCTCGAAAACGTCTATTTCAACAATAAATGTTGAAATCTATGCTTTCGATTCATAACACATTTTAAAACACCTTTAAAATGTTTAACTTCATTTTTAAAATATTACTTCTTCAAAAATGAATCCATTTTACTTAACAATATATTCACTGTCCAAAATCGTGAATAAAATTTACTTAACCCATTTCAATCATTTCTACACATTTTTATCTCAATAAAAATTCGCTATCCAAAATCGCGAATATATCTTCTTTAAAAATCTTCTATATTAAATTTCTCAAATCCCATTGATTTCGAATTTATAAAACAACGTTTATAAATTCTATTTCTATTTTATAACAACTTCGATTTTATAAATCTCCTTTTATTTACAAATTCGATAAATATTCCATTTAAAGGCAAAAATCAAATTTATAAGTTAATCTCTTATAAATCTTTTATGCTACCGTTTCATCCATTTTATAGCTTCATACTTTATAAATCTACAAAATTCATATTTTCACAATTTATAATTCTATAAATCTCATGTCTTTACAATTTAAAATTTTATAAATCTCTAACACTTATAAACACTCGTTTTAAAATTCCAACACTTTAAATTGATAAATATCAATTCTGTACATCTTTTATATACATCATTTTTAGTAATTCAAAAGAAATCCAAACTTAAGCTATTTTATAAATTACTTGGCTATTTATTTCAAAATCACTTTTCAGTTATATTTCACAATTTAAAATTTTCATAACTTTAGATTTATAACATTTATTTATTTAAAGTAAACCAATTCAAAGATTCAAATAAACGTATACTTTCAAATAATCACTTTTAAAATCTCTTCTTAAAATTAAAATCGTTATTTTTAAACTTCAAAATTTGAATCCGATGATGCAACAGCATCAATTGGTCAATCACAACAACAACATCATATATCAACATATGATAACAGAATATACATCAATCCTGTAAATAAATAACTACTGGTGAGGAATCCAGTTGGATCCCTCCAACCTGTTTCCCTGCATCCACAGACGTTAGCACAATACCAATTCCGCTCCAGTACGGAATTATCGCGGTATATGGGTTTTTATAAATCCGCTTACTAACGGCGCAATAGGGTCTCATCCGCTATACGAGGCGGGAAATCATCAATCCAATATATACATATGCCAATATGTATATATTGCTATATATAGATATATCCTATCATATCTAATACCACATCCAAATATAGCAATCAAATCAAGCAACAAATAACTGCAATTTCCACTTTTCAATCGAGTGAGAAAAATCTCACCTTAGCTTTTAATTTTGCCATCCATTTCCATTCCCGGCTTGATTTCTTGATTTTAAACCTTGTATAAATGATTATACAATTTTATTAATATTTGAACAATTGGATAATTAAATTTCAGAGATTTCATTCTAAACAAATAAAATTAAATTTCGAACCGCTTTCCATTTACAGATTTAATTAACCAAAGATTTTATTTTCCAAATTTATTTCCTTTTGAAATAAATTCTTTTATCTCTTTCAAATTATTTAAAATACGTATCTTAAATAATCTCTTCAACTATTAAACAAAATTTCTCAAAATTTCCTTATTAAAATATTTTGAACTAATCGGAAAATTTAATTTTCGTTTAAGAACTTTAATTTAGGCTAATCAAGTAAAATTTTCTAGCTAATGATTTTATTTTTTTATTTCCCAAATAAAACTCCACCTGACTGTAAATCATTTCCCTAACATAAATACATATACACGAATCTACAAGCTTAAGAAAATAATTTTCTTTATAGAACTTTACTGTAAAAATTAAATACTGGGTTATGTATACATTTTCCCCTAACTTTAGCTATATAAAATTATCCTCTACTTTAAAATTTAACAATAAGTTACAGTACACTTTTTTTTTTCCTGTTCTCAGTTTAACATACATATATTTTATTAAAATTTTGAATCAAGATGAGCAAATAGTATATATATATATATACCTTGCCTAATCGACCAAAGCCTGTGAGCCACGAATCTCCAGTCGAGATTACACTCGCGAAAGTCTCCATCCTGCCTCGAGTCGCCAGTGACCTAAACCCACGCGCCTATCAACTGCCATTATCGTCGAATCCAAACACTGCGACATCACCAATCGCAGATTCCAATTCCAGCAATTCAACTTCGACGAACTCCATCTCGCGACCAATACTTCGCTCAAACAAACGTCGCACTCGATCGAAGACCCTAGCCACGTCGCTGCCTTGACTTCGCCGCGCGCGCCTCGCCCATTCGTGCTCAACCACTGCCGGCTTCGAGTTCGCCTTCCCCAGTCCTAGTTTCGACGACGCGCGCTTGAAACCAAGACAGTACAATCCCTATTCGTGATTTCCTCTGAAGTACTCCTCCTCCACGCGAGTTGCCCCTGCCCTTTCTCGATCGAGATCCACCAGAGACCGCCAAAACTGCTCGCTGCTCGCGACAACCAAACCCCTCACGACTTCGTAGTCGACTCCTCCTGTCTTCGAGCGCCGCCGAGAACGCCTCCAGACTCGATCGACATCGTGCTCGAGTCTGAGCTCGAGAATTTGAACGAAACCCTTTTTTTTTTTCTTTGTTTTTGCTTTGGAATGTTTTCAATTGATTTCGAGATGTTCGAGCAGAAAGGGGAAATTCGATTTCAATTTGTTCAGAGGAGAGGAGGAACGGTTTCTTGTTTCGAACTGCTCGATTTAAAATATAAAGGCACGCGGCCATTGTTTTCTTTTGAACGAGATAAAGGGGAGTGAGAACGATGTTTCGTTCGTTTATTTTATTTTTTTCTTTTCAATCGACCTTGCTCTGAAAAAGGAAGACAGGGTAGCGTGCTTTCACGAGAAGAGGAGACACTAGGTCGACGGAAATCAGATGTTAGGGTGGCTACTGATTTAACCTTTATATTTTTATATTTAAAAATATCTTGTTATATTATATCAGTGCGTTTGCTTATCGTACGATCACACAATAACTCCGAAAAATACGAAATTGGAAATCCGATAATAATACAATATTACGGACCCAATGAAACTGGTTTCGTCGAATTCCGAGACTGTGCCTCGGACGGCTATTTTTAAATATCGGTTTAACGATATAATTTCAAACTGAACACTTTACTCCTAAATTCGATTCTGAAGCTTCTGTTATCTTCAGTAATATCAATACGAATTTTAAAAGCTTTCGAAATAATTTTCTTCAGTTTTAAGTTGAAGATTTAAATTTTTATTCAGTTTCAATCGATTAAATTTAATCATTTAATCGTCAGTTTTCAAAGAAAATCGGGGATTCAAATTAAATCGTCGTTCAAATATTTAAAATAAATTAAATATTCTCAATTTAATTTGGTCGAAATTCTGGATCGTTACAGACTTCCCTCCTTAAAAGAATTTCGTCCTCGAAATTACAAGTTAGGAAAAATGGTCCTTAACTCGTCTACTACTTTTCAACATCTAATAGTTTTATCAATTCATCAAAACAAATCTCTCTACTAAAGATTCGTTATGAATTCAACTAACTTTCCAAACCTTTCATAGTTTTCAAACAATATCGTTCACTTCAAAATTCAAATTCGAGTTTAAATTCAAATTTTAAACTTTCAAAATTTCACAAAAATTTTCTAACACTCGAAATTTTCGAAAAATTTCGCCAGCGTCTCCTTTGCGCGGCTAATACGGTACAACTACAAAACGTCCCTACGGACTCTCAGATTTCAAAAAGAAAAAGAAAAAGCCAAGCGGCTAGAGAGAAATCATCAAAAACTCATATAGAATTCAAATACGTACCTTTTTCGAGCAATTCGAATTATCTGTGAAATAAATTTCAATTTCCTTTATACCTGTATATCTACTAGCCATAATATCTAGTTACACATTCAAACAAATTTGCCAATTCTGTTACAAAATTTTCAATATAACTGCTTATATCTTCATTACTTCACTATTGAAGTTACACCTATTCAATTTTGTTCAATCTTTACATTTCAAACTTCATTTGAATTTACTTTACCATTTCAATTCAATTCAATTTGGATTCTATTTATCTCCTGAATATTGAATTTTATCGATCAGTTTCAATTACTAATTCATTTCTAATTCTAATCCACTTACAAATTCAAATCTGCTTTCAACATTCAGTTTCAATTCCAGTTTTATCTTCATTCAATTAGCTTTACTTACTAATTTTAGTTTAATACTTCACAATCCAATTCAAATTCAGTCTTACATTCTTTCATTTTCAATTCGAATCCCAATTTTATTCTTTTGTTCAATTATCAACTTAGAATAATTTCAATATCAAGTTTCACTTAAAGAATTTCACTCTTCATTTAATTGATTCACTTATACTTACTTTGATTTAACTTCATTCCTTAAGTTAAATTTATTCGACCAAAATTCAAATTGTATAAGTTATCAACTTAGTTATATTTCATAGTATTCCAGAGTCTTAGCAACATTTCAAAACCATTTTGAAAACAATTCGAATTATCCTTTGAATTTACTAAAACAAAAATCCAAATTTTCAAACACTTCCATTTAAAACAATTTGGCAGCAATTTCTCCTTTGGAAACCCGAAAATGAACACCGGTGATGTCGCGATCATCATCGGAATTATTTTCCAGCGACCGAAAAGAGTTTAGAGCTTTCAACTCTCCAAAATATTTTTCAAAACCTTCGAAATTCATTTACAACTCCAAAAATGATTTAACTTTCCAAATCTCCAAAATTTTCAAATTCTTTTCAAAACATTTCCAAAAACTTCTCTGGAATTCCGTTTCAAATTATAAATCACATTTATAACTTATATTCTCAAATTCTACTTGTATATGGATTTATATTTCTTAACTTTTGAGTTACGATTTCAATTTCTTACTTAATTCCAATGAGAATAATTTAATAGTATTACCTCTAGCAACCATGCAACCATATACTGTCATAATTTACAGAAAATCATTTCTTTTATATACAAAAATAGTTTTGGGCAAAACTATTTCATTTACCCGTTTTTAAAATCAATACTGTGTCGGTTTATCTTGTTTAAGAGTTTAGAAACCCCTATCGATTTACAGTTAGCTAGACTGCACCGACTAGAATCCATAAACAATCAACCGATAAGTCAACACAATTCAAAACAATTTCATATTCAATAACAAATACGCGCTCATATCTATTATTACACTCAACTCATTCTAGAGTACTACTGACTCTATCTCTAATGAGTAACACCCAACAGAGCAGGGTTGTCGCTTAACCATATGCTCTGATACCAAATGTAACATCCCGAAAATTTTCGACTTTCGAAAATTCAACATCGATACTCACTGTATCGACTGCTGAGCCATCGAATGCCGGAAACCCGAAAAGTTATGGTTTTAAGAAAAAGAAAAAGTAGAAGAAGAAGAAGATAGAAGAGAAGGAGAAGAAAGAAAGAAGAACAACAGAACAACGGCAGAACAGAACACAATATCAGAATCTTACACATCGCAGCGGAACAATATATAATAGATAAATGAATATCATTTAAAACAAAAGAATTATATCTGTTATTACATTACATCACATCATATCATCAGAGTCAATATACAATAATGGACAGTTATATAACTTGTCCTCATACAGAATACACAGCGGAATAAATACTATCAGATACAAATACTACGTCTCGCCATCCAATCTATCTCCAAGCTCCAGAATATCCTGATAATGTAACTCTAGGCTGCCCGTGTGGAAATTGGTGGGCACCCAGAGTTTAGAAGGGAACAATAAACTCCGAGTCAGTCATGGTGACTGGTGTGAGATCGTAAAACAGTTATTCTTTAAACAACAGTAAATTTTAAAGTCAATTCGAAATGCTTTTGGAAAATGAAACTACCATAAGACCTCCCACCACACACACAATGCAAACGCAGAATTGGAGGAGATTTCTTCTTATGATAGTCAAAGATGCTTACTACGCAAAATCAAATCATTTTGATATTATTATTATTAGTGCATAGAGTAGAAAACATTTCGAAAGTATAATATTAATCTTAGCCAGCATAGACATTTCGAACTATGCCTACTATAGCTACCATCCAAACAGTGGGGCGCCACCATAAGTGAATGATAGGTTCTACAACTAAAACCGTACAAATCACGTATTGTTTCTTTGGATTTCCAACAAATGGTCAGGCTAAGGAACTTCCTATCCACGATGGGTACGTCCCTGGAATAGACGACCCGAGAACCTAACCGGATCTCTGCCAACACAAGGCCGGGTTACCTCTGCAAAAATAGGTAACTACTGACACGCGTATGCCATCCCCCGATCGTCACCGATCTTCCCGAGGATCCCCGATTCGCAACAAACCACATAGATAATAATAATGCAGTAACCACAGAGGTTAAGTATCTGGGCTCCATACCATGATACCACCTTTATCCAGAAGGAATGACATACACTAAGGGGCGCTACTCCCTAGAACCTTGCCGCATTCGTCCTGTTTCGACCATTTCCGGGGTGTGAGGCTCGTCGAAGTCTCGTCCACAAAGCTACGCTTTCTCAAAAAGCCCTGCTTCGGGTCAAACAAAATGATCAACCTATGATCACAAAGATATAAGATCAAATAAATGATCATATCGCAAATGATCAAACACTGATCATTTCATAGCAACACTCAGTATGCCACGTTACCAAATTGGGATATATCGCTGATAAATTTCAACTACATAACCTCTGAGCTCGTACGTCTCAGAGAAGGGTGTTAAGCTAAGAGAATAAATTCTCCGCCACCAACAGAAATGTATTTGAAAGAAATCAGCTTTATATCTCAAATTGTAACGTCAGACACACAATCCATACAAGTCTGTTCCGGGATCGAACAGAACCGAAGGCACTTCTCACGAAGCCCTTGCATATCCGGATAATTTTCAATCACGTCAGGACTTCCCGTCACTAAGGGTGATAAAACCTCTAAATCGAAGATCAGTCGATGTAGAGTAACTCGACGGTAATCCTTCCGTTTTCAAAAATATCCGGTCTTCAACACCGGTCTTCAAATGCGATTCATAACGACGTATCACATATTCGGAATGGGTTATACGACCCCATGGTCCTTTCCCGGCTAACCCGAATAGTGAGCGATTATTTAAAAATAAGTGTGGCATTCAAATTCATCCAATTCACAACAAATACCTACTCAAGGTAATTATTGATAGTCGGTTATTTAACTATCAATAAAGATGCACGACATCATCAGATTCCAAATAATTTTCCAAATTATTTATTTTCCAAAATATCTTTACTAGATATAAAATTTCCACACTTCAGAAATAAATCAACATTTATTTTTAAGACGAATTCTCATTTCTTTTATAAATTCCAAAGTGAATTTATATTTTCAAAATATCTACTGATATACGATTTTCAAATCGTTTTCAATATTCAATTTCAATTTATCTTTACAAAGATAAATTCTCAAAACGTTCATTTCATATTGGAAAAGCATTTCCCTACTTATTAAATAATAAGTATTTCGCAATCATTTATTTTCAACACTTGGAAAATATTCGATATACTTAAATCAAATTAAGTATATATTCATTCTTTAAGGAAATCATAAATTTCAACATCTATTTGAGTCAAAACGAATGTTACGTAAAACATCGTTACGACGACTCAAAAATCACTAGTATAGGGATTCGAAATTTAAAATAGATATGTAGATCCCAATACTAGATAAAAACATTTCCTTTCGGAAATCATCTACTATAACAACAGTGTTATAGTCCACCATTTCCTTATTTCTCGAAAACGTCTATTTCAACAATAAATGTTGAAATCTATGCTTTCGATTCATAACACATTTTAAAACACCTTTAAAATGTTTAACTTCATTTTTAAAATATTACTTCTTCAAAAATGAATCCATTTTACTTAACAATATATTCACTGTCCAAAATCGTGAATAAAATTTACTTAACCCATTTCAATCATTTCTACACATTTTTATCTCAATAAAAATTCGCTATCCAAAATCGCGAATATATCTTCTTTAAAAATCTTCTATATTAAATTTCTCAAATCCCATTGATTTCGAATTTATAAAACAACGTTTATAAATTCTATTTCTATTTTATAACAACTTCGATTTTATAAATCTCCTTTTATTTACAAATTCGATAAATATTCCATTTAAAGGCAAAAATCAAATTTATAAGTTAATCTCTTATAAATCTTTTATGCTACCGTTTCATCCATTTTATAGCTTCATACTTTATAAATCTACAAAATTCATATTTTCACAATTTATAATTCTATAAATCTCATGTCTTTACAATTTAAAATTTTATAAATCTCTAACACTTATAAACACTCGTTTTAAAATTCCAACACTTTAAATTGATAAATATCAATTCTGTACATCTTTTATATACATCATTTTTAGTAATTCAAAAGAAATCCAAACTTAAGCTATTTTATAAATTACTTGGCTATTTATTTCAAAATCACTTTTCAGTTATATTTCACAATTTAAAATTTTCATAACTTTAGATTTATAACATTTATTTATTTAAAGTAAACCAATTCAAAGATTCAAATAAACGTATACTTTCAAATAATCACTTTTAAAATCTCTTCTTAAAATTAAAATCGTTATTTTTAAACTTCAAAATTTGAATCCGATGATGCAACAGCATCAATTGGTCAATCACAACAACAACATCATATATCAACATATGATAACAGAATATACATCAATCCTGTAAATAAATAACTACTGGTGAGGAATCCAGTTGGATCCCTCCAACCTGTTTCCCTGCATCCACAGACGTTAGCACAATACCAATTCCGCTCCAGTACGGAATTATCGCGGTATATGGGTTTTTATAAATCCGCTTACTAACGGCGCAATAGGGTCTCATCCGCTATACGAGGCGGGAAATCATCAATCCAATATATACATATGCCAATATGTATATATTGCTATATATAGATATATCCTATCATATCTAATACCACATCCAAATATAGCAATCAAATCAAGCAACAAATAACTGCAATTTCCACTTTTCAATCGAGTGAGAAAAATCTCACCTTAGCTTTTAATTTTGCCATCCATTTCCATTCCCGGCTTGATTTCTTGATTTTAAACCTTGTATAAATGATTATACAATTTTATTAATATTTGAACAATTGGATAATTAAATTTCAGAGATTTCATTCTAAACAAATAAAATTAAATTTCGAACCGCTTTCCATTTACAGATTTAATTAACCAAAGATTTTATTTTCCAAATTTATTTCCTTTTGAAATAAATTCTTTTATCTCTTTCAAATTATTTAAAATACGTATCTTAAATAATCTCTTCAACTATTAAACAAAATTTCTCAAAATTTCCTTATTAAAATATTTTGAACTAATCGGAAAATTTAATTTTCGTTTAAGAACTTTAATTTAGGCTAATCAAGTAAAATTTTCTAGCTAATGATTTTATTTTTTTATTTCCCAAATAAAACTCCACCTGACTGTAAATCATTTCCCTAACATAAATACATATACACGAATCTACAAGCTTAAGAAAATAATTTTCTTTACAGAACTTTACTGTAAAAATTAAATACTGGGTTATGTATACATTTTCCCCTAACTTTAGCTATATAAAATTATCCTCTACTTTAAAATTTAACAATAAGTTACAGTACACTTTTTTTTTCCTGTTCTCAGTTTAACATACATATATTTTATTAAAATTTTGAATCAAGATGAGCAAATAGTATATATATATATATACCTTGCCTAATCGACCAAAGCCTGTGAGCCACGAATCTCCAGTCGAGATTACACTCGCGAAAGTCTCCATCCTGCCTCGAGTCGCCAGTGACCTAAACCCACGCGCCTATCAACTGCCATTATCGTCGAATCCAAACACTGCGACATCACCAATCGCAGATTCCAATTCCAGCAATTCAACTTCGACGAACTCCATCTCGCGACCAATACTTCGCTCAAACAAACGTCGCACTCGATCGAAGACCCTAGCCACGTCGCTGCCTTGACTTCGCCGCGCGCGCCTCGCCCATTCGTGCTCAACCACTGCCGGCTTCGAGTTCGCCTTCCCCAGTCCTAGTTTCGACGACGCGCGCTTGAAACCAAGACAGTACAATCCCTATTCGTGATTTCCTCTGAAGTACTCCTCCTCCACGCGAGTTGCCCCTGCCCTTTCTCGATCGAGATCCACCAGAGACCGCCAAAACTGCTCGCTGCTCGCGACAACCAAACCCCTCACGACTTCGTAGTCGACTCCTCCTGTCTTCGAGCGCCGCCGAGAACGCCTCCAGACTCGATCGACATCGTGCTCGAGTCTGAGCTCGAGAATTTGAACGAAACCCTTTTTTTTTTCTTTGTTTTTGCTTTGGAATGTTTTCAATTGATTTCGAGATGTTCGAGCAGAAAGGGGAAATTCGATTTCAATTTGTTCAGAGGAGAGGAGGAACGGTTTCTTGTTTCGAACTGCTCGATTTAAAATATAAAGGCACGCGGCCATTGTTTTCTTTTGAACGAGATAAAGGGGAGTGAGAACGATGTTTCGTTCGTTTATTTTATTTTTTTCTTTTCAATCGACCTTGCTCTGAAAAAGGAAGACAGGGTAGCGTGCTTTCACGAGAAGAGGAGACACTAGGTCGACGGAAATCAGATGTTAGGGTGGCTACTGATTTAACCTTTATATTTTTATATTTAAAAATATCTTGTTATATTATATCAGTGCGTTTGCTTATCGTACGATCACACAATAACTCCGAAAAATACGAAATTGGAAATCCGATAATAATACAATATTACGGACCCAATGAAACTGGTTTCGTCGAATTCCGAGACTGTGCCTCGGACGGCTATTTTTAAATATCGGTTTAACGATATAATTTCAAACTGAACACTTTACTCCTAAATTCGATTCTGAAGCTTCTGTTATCTTCAGTAATATCAATACGAATTTTAAAAGCTTTCGAAATAATTTTCTTCAGTTTTAAGTTGAAGATTTAAATTTTTATTCAGTTTCAATCGATTAAATTTAATCATTTAATCGTCAGTTTTCAAAGAAAATCGGGGATTCAAATTAAATCGTCGTTCAAATATTTAAAATAAATTAAATATTCTCAATTTAATTTGGTCGAAATTCTGGATCGTTACAGAGTGTGTGTGTGTGTGTGTGTAAATGGTTGAATGTATGTCTGTGTATATACAGATCTACCTCTGTTTAACAACAGGTTAGCCAAATTCCAAAGAGAAAATTCTTATCTCAAAATATAAAAGGATTTGGGTAATGATGTTTAAATAAAATTTGGTTGTATTTACCTGACTCAAATTTTAAAATCATTTGGAAGCATCAAATGCAAACAACATTGCTGGAATCAAGGAAATACAGTAAAAATAAATCATATGAATTCTTTCGAGTATTTTAATTTATTGGTTTGATTTCATAACTTGGATAAACAGCTAAAGATAGGATTTTTGAAATTAATATAATGATTTTTAATGAAGTGTTCCAAGTACAGTTCAAAATCGAACAAAATTTGCATTTTGATCAATTTCAGATAATCGAGCCCATTTCGAACGCTGAGATCTTGCTTGAAGCAAGATTGGTAGTTGATAGTAATGGGAAAATTGTTGAATAATTTTTTCATTGTACAAATTGAGGGGACGAGATTGAATTAGGGTTCGAACTTGTTTTTGGGTCGCTTAAACTTATGAAGCCGCCGCGATGTGCATAGATGATCGAGTGGTACGTGAATTGGGGGAGAGAAGCGTCGATGGTCAGGGAACAAGTGGCCGGAGTCGCTGGGCCTCCGGTGGACCGTGGCGATGGCAGTGGAAGTTTTTCCGGTGAGGGGTTAGTTCCAGTTTGTATGTTTATGCTCGATTTCGATTTGTGGGCAATTTTGAATTTCTGGGTTGCTGTTTGGGATGAGGAGATCGTAGTCGACTTGATGGCAACCTCGGTGATGATCGGAGATCGCTCTGGCGATCGTGCACGTGCACCGCATATCACCAGTATCTATTGTTATTATCGATTTGGGGAAGAAGCTTCTGGTTCGGGGAAGGCTCGTGAGTGACTCGAAGTTGAGGGGTGATTGTCTCGAAGCAGGGTGATGAAGGCGAGAAACCCGAAGTTTTACTCGGGGAATTTAGTTGTTGGCTCGGGTTAAAATGATAAACAGGCTTAAACAGAAACCTGTTTGTTCTGTTTTAAATTTTTAAAATGAATTTAAAATGTAATATATTTTAAAGCTTAAATTTTAAATAAAAACTTAAGTAATTTAGTTAGAACTTTCTTGTATAGGTTTATAAGTGGATATTTAAATTTGGTAAATGTTTAAATATATAATCATTTTGAAATCTTAAATTCAAATGGAATTTGATTTTAAATTTAAAGTGTAATGTTTAAAATACACTTAAATGTTAATGAAATCATTAATAAAGAAATTAATTATCTTAGAGCTAATTAAGGTAATAAAATGATTTAAATTAATAAGGTAATTAAAGAATGATGTATTTAATTTATAAATAAATAATTTAGATTAATTTATAATTAGAAATGAATAATAATGAATTAATTAAGATAATTTCTCAAGAAAGCAATTAAAGAAATGTTATTAGTTAATGAAGATAATTAACTAGAAATTATTAGGTAATTTAAATTTAATGTGATTAATTTTGATAATTAATTTGATTAATTAATTAAGATAATCAATTGTAAATTGTTAATTACTTAGTAAAAGCAATTAAGGGGTTAATTAATTATGCAATTGGTTTAAAGGTTGATTAATTAATATGATTTATTAATTAAGGTAATTAATTTGAGGATAATTAATTAATTAAAAGTTAATAAATAAATGATTAAAGGTCAGTTAATTAAAATGGTTTATCATTAATTAATGATTAATTAACCAAGACTTGTAGTTATTCATAAGTAATTAATCTGGTATAAATTAATTTTTTAATCAGATATTAATTGATCCTACTTGTTAATGTTTGGACTTGACTGAAAAATTGAATTGTCTAATATCTCTGAATTGTGATGCTTTGTGACATATTACGATTTGTGTGGGATCTGTAAATGTAGTTAATTATCTGTGATATAATTTATTATCTGTGATATATATCTGTGATCTGTGAATGAACGATAAGCGTTATAGTTTATATCGCTTATCAACTATATCCTGTATTTTGATCTGTGATGATTGAATGATGTTGCACTACTGTGTAAAACCCCTGGACCACATTCTTACACACACAAAATATGGATTTCACGAGGAAATCGGTTAAGTCACAGGTGATTTAAATTTAATATTTTGAAATTGAAATTTTGATTTCAAATTGATTTTGGAAATGGATTTGGGTTAAATGTTAAAACTTTCGAAAAGGAGTTTGTAAAATAAAAGTTATTTTAAATAACTTAATAAAGCTTCCAATTTGAATAATTCAATTTGAATTTAAATTCAAGAGTTGGAATTGAATTCCGTAATTGGAAATTATGGTTAAAGATGTTATAAATGTGTTTATATGAATTGGAACCATTTTAAAATATTGGTTTAAGAATTTGGATTTAACCCAAGAACCTTAACTCGTATAAATGAATCAGATTTCCAAAATGAAAACTGTTTGTTTTAAAAGAATAAAAGCTTTCAGATAAGAGATGAAATTCTAGTTTAATTAAAGGAATTTCAAGATTGAATTGAAAAATGGTTTTCCAAGTTATGTATGAATGGTTTTTGAAAGCTATGAATTGAATCTGTTTGTTTTTGACAGATTTAAAATGGTGGTTTATTTAAACCATTCGAAATAAAATTGTTTTAGCCGATATTTGATTTAGCCGGGAGAGGACCTTTGTGTCACATAACCCATTCCGAATAATGATACGTTGTATATGGATAGCATTTGAAGATCGGTGTTGAAGACCGGGTATTTGTGAGAACAATAGGATAACCTATCGATTGTCTCTGCACTGAGTTGCTCCGGTATAGAGATTTCCTAAGTGATGGGAACTCCGATCGGGATTGTGAATACCCGGATTGCAAGGGCTTCTTTGGAAGTGCCTTCGGTTCTGTTCGAACCCGGAACAGACTTGTATGGTTACATGTCTGACATTACATTTTGAGATATAAAGCAGATTTCTTTCAAATACATTTCTGTTGGTGGCGGAGAATTTATTCTCTTAGCTTAACACCCTTCTCTGAGACGTACGAGCTCGGAGGTTATGTAGTTGAAGGTTATCAGCGATATACTCCCAATTTGGTAATGTGGCATGCTGAATGTTGCTGTGTGATGATCATTTATTGATCATTTGTGAACAAAGCGTGGCTTTATGAAAAAGCGTAGCTTTGTGGACGAGACTTCGTCAGACCTCACAACCTGGAAATGGTCGAAATAGGAAAGATGCGGCAAGGTTTCAGGGGTAGCTTCCCTAGGGTATGAGCATTCCTTCTGGAAAAGGGTAGTATCATGGTATGGAGCCCAGATACTTACTCATGTGGACACACTATATTTATTACTGTGTGATGTTGGTTATCGAGAGCTCTCGGATAAAGGTCCCAAAGGACCGAGGGTGGCATATCTCAGGTTTACTGCCCGGGAAGGGGGTAACCGGCCTTGTGTTGGCAGAGAGCAAGTTGTCTCTCGAAGCGTCCCGCCAGAGGCATTCCTACGTGGCATAGGAAGTTCCTTAGCCTGACCATTTGTTGGAAATCCAATTTCCAATATGAACCATGTAGGTTTTAGTTGTAGAACCTGCCATTTACTTATGGTGGTCACCACTGTTTAGATGGTAGCTATAGTAGGCATAGTTCGGAATGTCTATGCTGGCTAAGATTAATATTGTATTCTCGAATTGTTTTCAACTATGCACTAGTAATAATTTCAAAAGAGTTTTCTTGCGTAGTAAGCATGTTTGACTATCATAAGAAGAAATCTCCTCCAATTCTGCGTTTGCATTGTGTGTGTGGCAGGAGGTCTTATGGTAGTTTCATTTTCCAAAAGCATTCGGGTTTCAATGTTTAAAATTCTTTTGTTGTTGTTAAAAGATAAACTGTTTTGTTGCTCACACCAGTCCCATGACTGATCCGGAGTTTATTGTTCCCTTCCTAAACCCTGGGTGCCCATCATTTTCCACACGGGCAGTCTAGAGTTGGGTTTCTCAGATATTCAGGTTGAGTAGATTATCTGGAGCTAGTCAGTCCTTGGACGACTGACCTTGCTTTCCGCTAGCTATGTTCTGGAGCATTCTATTGGAGATATCCTATCCGCTGCTGGTGTTATCTATTTTCTTTCCGCTGCTATTTCTTGTATCATATCTCTGATGTATATTGATATATGTTGTATCATTCTGTTGTATCATACTGTACCAGATATTGTATCTGTCATTGTATCAATGTTATATATAATGATATATTCTATGTTCTTTTTCTTCCGCTGTGTTGTTATACTTACTGTGTTATAAGCTCCGGCGAATCGGATTTGAACGGTCGAATCTGCGGCATTCGAGTACAATGTGAAGTATGGATGTCGATTTTCGAACGCGAAAAATTCGAGTCGTTACAATATATCACCAAACTTCATCATCATCGACGCAGAACAAACCAATGCGCATGATGTCAATGAGTTTGGCATGAAGCAAATTGGGTTGGAACCTCATCGAGATTATAGTAACAAAGATAGAGAGATGGTCCTCGAGGCGGGCATGTCGATGTGCATAAGTGCCGCATTTTTATAAAACGGCATGTCGCCGCATATGTTTTATGAGTCGCCAACCATTATAACTTCGACGTCACTCTGTTTTATAAGTGACTTCGAGTTTCAACCTCGCCGACCAGACAGTCATCAAGCCTATTTCGCATTTAACTTGTCATCGAGCTTAACCCTTATCGCTTTAAATTTTCATTAAGCCTACGCAGCCGCTTTTAAACTTTTCATCGAGTTTACCTCATGTCAATTTAACTTGTCTTCAAGTTTTTAAATAGGTGGATAACCTATGTATCATAAGGATAGAAGACTTCATTGTCATCGAGTTTACCTCATGCTAATTTTAACTAGTCTTCAAGTTTTTAAATAGGTGGATAACCTATGTATCATAAGGATCGACGACTTCATTGTCATCAAGGTATATGATGCTGCATATGGTGTTTTAAAGCTTAAGATAAAGGTGAAGAGCCTTAAGTATTGAAGTCAACATGATATGATGTCGACGTGATCAAACTAAGATATTTTGAATGCCATAAACCTTATATCACTTTCAATCATGTACATGGCAATATAAAAAGGGTTTTACAAATGGCATTAGAATTTGAAAATACAAAGAGATGATTTCTTGTTTAAATTATGGGTTAAGGGTATTAACCATACATCATTAAGAAAATGATAACGAGGACTTTAATTATTGATGTCGATGCTAATACTCATCGAGCTTATATACTACGGAGAGCCATTTGTTGCAAAATTTTAACTTCGAACCTTAGGGACACTAAGGTATATCTATTGAGTTGAAATGAAATCTTTTGGGGTTACCAAGGTATGTCACCATGAAATTTAAATAACTAATGGGTAATTAGGGACACCAATAGAAATAATTTATACATGTGGATAGCATAGATTAATGTTGAACATATGGGTAGCATGGAGTAAAGTTAAACATGGGTAACTTGGGATAAATGGAAACATGTGGATAACATAAATTAAATGGCTAAGTGATGGATTCATAGTCATTCTAGGAAAACTATGAAATGTATGATGGATAGTATGTATCATGCCGGAGATGGATAGTCTCTAATTGGTTAATTTAAGAGTTCGTAGTCATTCTAGGAAAACTATGAGATGTGAGAAGGATAGTCCACATTAGTTTCAAGGATAAAATGTGAGATGGATAGTTCACATTAGTTTTAGTAAAATAAATAAAAAATGTGGGATGGGTAATCAACATGAATATAAGATGGATAGTCACTGAGAACTTAGATGGGTAGTCTAATAAATGGGGGATGGGTAATCTGGTACATATGACAAGTTTATACACTATTATATGTATACTATAATATTAAAGATGATATAGTTTCCTTTACTCTCAAGCCTTCTAAATTTTTTTCAATAGAATGCTGCCACGTGTATTCTAAAGGTGAAATGCCATGACCATTCATTTTATTATTTTCTATATTGTATCATTTGCTCTGAAGCCTTATCATGTGAAGAATTCCACTTATTCTCCATTTCAGATCCAAATGTCTCTCCTCTTTAAAACCCTACCCACCCAAAATTTACTTCTCCGATTCTTTTATGTTCGCAATCAATTTTGTTCATCATTTCATGTTTTTATTCCACGATTTCTTTTCCTATTCAAATACTTCACTCTTTGAAAATTCCCCTAAAAGCTAAAAACCCTAATTTCTGCAAAACATCATCATCTTCAAAGATTGAATGAGAAACTAAGAAATTTCTTCTTTATGTCACAATACAGGTACCAATTCCACCTGTTTATGTTTTTATAATCTTTTTTTCTCATATCATTTGATATTTAGTGTTAGTTTTTTAATATTTTGCTTTATTTTACACTATGGTTTTAATTATTATAGTTAGAAATTTTGGTTTGGTATAGCTATTCTGGTTCGATACAACATATGCAATTCTGGTGTGCTTTTTTAGAACTTTTGATGGATTTTATGTAGTAATCCAATTTATGTTACACGGTTTCCTTCAAGCATCAATGTTAAAGTCGATTGAATAATCAACTTATTTTTTATTTTCTATGAGTTACATACAAGTTTAGTTTACTAAATCAACGTACTTGATATAAAAAAATTAGCTTTATTATATATAGTGAAAGCATAATTGGGGTATAAGTTGATGTTTTCTGTTCAATTATTCAAAAACGTCTTCCAGATGCCATTGGAACATGATATTGGTTTGAAAATTTACAAGGAGAAAAGTGGATTTTGGATTTTAGGCCCAATCGTTGCAATGTAACTTGAGAAAATCAATATTTGTGCAAATAAAGAATATAACAAATAACAAATTCATTGTTTATTTTCTTCCTCCTAATTGGGTTTATTTTTAGATATAAATTTTTATTATATGGTATATCATTGATTTAGCTTTAAATTTTTTTAATTCAATTTTAAGATGATTTAAAATATGATAGGAGTTTATTGTGTTTTATTTACCTACATTGGGCAGATCTACTTTCGATTAGACAACAAAAAAGTTAACTTTACTGGAATAAAGATTCCATTTATTCATGTCCATATTTCCATTTTTCCATTTTTTTTGTAAGAACATGCAAGTCATAAAAGAAAAATAAATTGCTTTATCTATTGATTGGCAGTCTTCCATAATCACTAGCGTTAAATATAAATCTTACCGTATTAAGTTTCAAAGGATTATGCTTAAATATGTAATCCAAGTATACCAAATAGGGTTTTAAATATTCTAGGATAATTTTAGCACTAGAGAGTAGTAAAAACATAATTATGGCCATAAAAACATTTGTTTGCAATTTCCATGCCATTTATGGATTACTAATACTATACTTATCAAGTATCATGTTTAAATGGTTATTACATGTAAGCTAATGTTAGGGAAGAACATTCTAATGATATTTAAGGTCGGTAGGGATTTATGGAGTTTCGTTATATGATGCTTTATGTTATCCACATGTTCATGTATTGTCATATATATCTCTGATCCCTTTTTTTGTATGTTTAATGTGTATGGTCCTTTTTTAGGAATCGAATATGCCATCACAAATTATGGAATATCTCATGCAAAATTTAGTTGATCTCCTTCTCAATTACTTGTTATATATTATAAATCTTACTATAATTTTCCTAATTTTTCGCTGTGTATTTAAATTATTTCTCTAACTAGCTATAAAGATTGATGTGTTTCTTTCCACAAACATATATGGATCCTTCAGCAAAAGCCAAAATATACACTAATTAACTTTACCTACTTTAGGTTGGTCAATTAAATAACTTAGCTATACATTTAGGATTTGTACACCTTTAACTACTATTATTTTCACATGATGTATGGTGCAAAGGAAAGAGATTATATAAACTTTATGTACTAAAAAAGGAAGCTTAAACAAGTGGGGGAATACTTGGAACAAATGAGCATTACGTCAACAGTAGGGAAAAAGTGACAGTATTTGTATTTATATATTATGTAATACTTCAAGGACAATTGGTCAGTTATACTAAACAATGGTTATTAACATTACGTCAGCGAAGTTCATAAAACTATCATTCTTTACTGATATATATAACTATATAATTTTTTAGGATGTGCCTGTTCACTATTTATGTATAATTAGGATGAACCTTTATCGTTAGCTATGCATTTCTAAATAAGCTCTTTATATGCAGATGAATTTCTTAATTGTGAATTATTTATCCTATATATTTATGGCAACTGAAAGGATTAAAATGCACATCAAATCATGTCATCATATTATAAATTATTCATTTTATTTTTGCTAATTCCAACAAAAATCTCTATTATAAAGATCCGAATAAAGTGAACCAAGATATAAACAATAAGATTTTAAACTTCTTTTATTGTTTTATGGTTGATGTTTGGATCTAACTTTTTGGATTTATTTTTGTACCTTTTTATGGTAATATATACAATTTTTTATATGTTTTGTCGTACTATTACATCCTCATATTTAAAATCACATCATAAGTTTATTGATATTTTATGTCTTGAAACATGATGCTACATGTTATGGCATTTTTAGATTATTTGATGTTTTATGATAGGACACATAAGAAATATATTTTTAATGCCCGAGTTACATCATAATGCCACCACATTTTCAATCTTGGAACTAAGAATGTAGCACTGACATTTACTGCCATGTAGAAGTTTAAAAAGGTTTTGCTATTCCATTTGAGGTTTATCTTTTTCCAAGTATATGTTTATGGGTGATTAGTTTATACATATATTCATATGCATTTATAGTGATGGTATTTGCAAAACTTAAATTTCAATGCTTTAAAAGTTTTAATTTTAGCATTACATGTTCAGGCAATAATACATGCTCTTTAAATCGTGGGATTCGATCGACTTTTAATAGAAACTGGGAGAGATTATATGATATTATATAGAAATAGAAAGTGACTATGGAGATTATATACCTAAAAAGTGTAGAATTCAAAGGACTTGAGGCCAACTCCATGGAACTTTGAACCAAAAGGCAATTGCTTTGATTAGTGGATATTAAAAAATTTAATGAAGGTTTTATTTTAGGCAATTGAGTTATTGTTACATTTATGGTCAGGGAGGATGTTTTCTCTAGCAAGAAGTGGCACAAAGTGGTTGTTGGATGGAAATAAAGTTGTTTGAAAATGTTATAAGGTCATTTCTTTAAAAAAAAATCTTTTTTATATATATTGTTGAGATATCTTTATTCAGTAGGTGGTTTTCCCTCAATCTTATTCTATATATAACTTTGAAGTTTTATTTAATCTGTACAATGTTATTTTGTACTAAATATTTGATTCATACCTTTAGTTGTAAGCTCTTGCTTTGTGTATTTAATGTTTGATGTCCTACGGTCAATTTACTTTCATGTTTGTCCAGAATAAAAATATGAAACACATGTTTGATCTTGTGAACTCATGTAGCTGGTTTCATCATACCGTTAGAACATCAGTCCTCTAACATCAATTTTTGGGCCTACTTTTTTTGGTTTAGTTCTTCGGGTTGCAAATTTAAAATTTACTTACCAATTGATATAGGAATATTGGTCAACTTAAGATATATTCTTAAGCCACATTTTTTATCTTCAATTTCTTTCCCTTCCATTTGGTAGATAGCATTTACATAATGTTATCTCTTCCTCTTTTTCACTTTCATGCACATACTTCAATTAAAGAAAAATTATGTTGAACTAATGGTTCATTTCAAATAATTTTTATTCATTCTCAATAAGTATATAGTCTTACTAGAATTTAATTGAATTCATCAATAGTTTTCATTTTTTATTCTTCTAAAATTTTATATTATTTTGTTCACGTTTTGCAGAGATTATGTTTCTATGCATTGCTTTTAAATTTACTATTTTGATGGAAGTTTTGTCTAAAAACCTGCAAGAAACATTGGCTTATCAGATCGACTGAGCTTGATTTAAAGGTTTGATTTTTATTTTATTAGTTATCTTTTTATTTAATGTGAGGTTGAAATTGTTGTTTGAATTCTAGATTTATGAGTTTAGATCTTTGCATTAAGTTTTGTATCCAAAATTGTACATTTTTATTTTTGTTTCAATCTACATTAGTCTGAATGTTATTTCGTTCATATTTTGCTGGGATTATAGGTTTTATTAACAGATGGATATTGTTAACTGGGTTTTTAATCCAACAGATTTCAAAAGGAGTCAAAATATTCAGATTAAGTCAGAATGACTCAAAACTTGACCCGAAGGCCTAAAAGTACAAGGCAAAGAAACATAAGAAGTTTGGCCCAGAATTACGCTAACTATTCGGATCGATACCGATTCGATCTGAAATATTGGCTTGTGGTTCCTTCTAACCACTTTCATTGCACTCTTATACCTTTACTAAGCTCACTTATCGAGTTTAGTAACATTCCAAGCAACCTAGTTAAAGAAGTGAAGACTCATTTGATCTATTTAAATATCTACCCGCTTTTAGACCGGAGCAACTTAAAATGGACCTATAGAACTTATATGGACTCGGATTGACTTGAATTTGGAGGGGACACTTGGAAGACATAAGGGAAGGCTCACACAAAAATGAAGTCATTTAGCCAAGCTAGTTGGGATCGGTATTGGTCCAAAGTTTGGATCGCATCGGACCCAACTAAAGTGGTCCCCACAACCTGAGATCCGCTGTGTAGGTCTCACACACCCTCTAGAAGCTACCTGCAAAGTTTCGTCTGATTCCGATAAGTATTGAGCAAGTTATGGATGGATCTCCTCCAAATTGAGCTAGTTTGATAAATCTAGTCCGACCCACCTAGGATAGGCCTTGCCCCATGAGATCTGATTTTAAGGCCCTCATACTTGTCTACATTACATGTATGAAGTTTCGTGTCATTTGGTGAAGTATTAAGTGAGTTATGGATGGATCTTCTATGAAAGGATGGATTGGATGATCTATGAAGATGGACGATCGAACTAACTCCAAACGACTTGATATTCGGACAAGGCACTCAATTATGGGATAGGAAGACAATCAAATTGAGAAGATTCAAAAATTTCACAACTTTTCGAATCGGCACCGATCCGAAAAGTTAGCTCTAAACACCTCCAAACTTTCTGAGCGACCTCTGCATGATGATTATGGGCTTTTGATATAGTGGCTCTGGCCCGAGTGCTCTCTAACCCCTATAAATACCATCCTATCTACAATAGTTAATGGGATATGATCTATGCTGAAGCTCTTCCATTATTTCTTCACTTTTCTCCTACACAACAGCCATTAAAGGACAATTAAGATCCTCCTTTTGTCTCCAACAATGATGGCTTGATCTAATCTAGAAAGGGAGAATTATATTGTAATCTAAACTCCTTTGTAATAGCAGTTGATCAATAAAAGAATCTATAAAGTGGACAAAGGTTCAATTAACAGCCGAACCACTATAAAAATCTCGTCTCTTTGCTTTTTCGGCGATTTACTTTTTTTTATATTATTTTCCTTGGTAAACAGGGCTGGTTCTTTCACATCCAATCCAGGGTGTTGATCCATTTTTTGGGTTAACATTTTGGTGCTTTCACTGAGAACCTCGAACGAGATCTGAAGAAGTAAAGTTTGAATCTAAGATTTAGAGAAGATGAGTAGGCCTAATACTAGATCTAGAGCTATAGCAAGTCAACCAGAGCCTGAGAACAACCATGAGGTGTCCTCAAATTATCATCAATCCAACTATATGATTAGAGAGGAGATGGAAAGGATGATGAAAGAGATGCAAAAGATCTTAGCTAGACAACAGGAGATGATAGATAGCTTCTTCCAGAGGATGGAGCAGCAAGGGATGGCTAGATCTGCAGGGAATATGAATTAAACTCCAGGGAACAACACATGAGCTGCCAGAGTTGGATTGGAACAAGATGGAGTCTTGCCACCATGCCCAGAGCAACCGATACTTGGGGGCAACGCTAGAATCAACATGGGAATCAATTCCAATGCCGGAGTGACTGTTGAAACACCAGGAACTGGTGGTACGGGAGCTAATCCAAATACTAGGATGCAACCAACAGAAGAATATGTACTAGAACTTCCTCAAAGGAACGTCGGTTTGAATGAAGCTAGAGTTATGAATCAGAACACAGGCATGCGGCCGGAAGAGTACATCCCCGGATACTCCCATTGGAATAGGGGCCAACATCTTGCTTTAGGACGGAGACCTTCATTGGACGGTGAGAATCGAATTGCTGAAGCGGTATGAAGGTTCATTAGAGGAGGACCCTCAGATTAGGGTCTAGAAGAGGTGAACAGGAATCCATTTACTGCTAATATCCAGAATGCGAGAAATCCTCCAGATTTCAAGCTTCAGGCACTGGAAATGTACGACAGAAAGACAGATCCGACGATTCATATGATGAGATACATCCAACATATGAAGGTGTTAGGTGCTTCTGAGGAGGTAATGGGGTGATACTTCCCATTATACTTAACGGATTTGGCTGTAATGTGGTTCAATCGGTTGGAGAATGGGTACATAAGCACATGGACCGACTTAGTGAGCAAGTTCTTGAGATAGTTCAGAGTTCACATCTCACAACTGAGGAATGTACTTATGGTCTCAAACATAAACTAAAGGCTTGGAGAGTCCTTAAGAAGTTATTTAACAAGATTCAATACAGAGGCAGTTGCGGTCGGTAAGCCGGATCCATCGTTTATCCTAATGGCAGCAGTATCTGGAGTCGCGAGTAGACTGATTTCAAACTTGCATTGAAAAGGGATTCACAGATGGATCTTGCGGAATTCTACTACAAAGCTGAGAGATATTTGCATCAGGAAGATGTTGAAGCCGAGGATGAAGATGTGGATGCTGAAATAAATGTCATGGAGGACAGGGGACCATCCAGAGCTGGAATTGGAAAAGAAAAAGGGAAGAGGAAAACCGATGATGACTTCGGGGGGCCGAAACGGCAAAGGAAGGAGCCGAGATTCTCTTCATACACTGACCTGACTGAAACCTCGGAGAGGATATATTTGGATACTAGATGGCAGAACCTCTACCAGAGGCCACCTAAGTGGGAGCCCACTGATCGAGAGAAAGGATTTGGAAAGTTTTGTATCTTCCATGAGCTGAATGGGCATGAAACAAATGAGTGCCGACACCTTCATGATCTGATAGAAGAACTAGTTTGGAACAACCAACTACCATAGTACGTAAGAAATAGAACTGCAGCAGAATTACAAGAACAACCACCATCTACGGTAAATGCATCAAGAAACGCCCAAGGATTTGAGCCAAGACAAATTATCCCATGATCGGGGTAGATGGGAGTCAGATCCGGCTCCCATACTTTGCTTTTTTGTTTCTTTTTCCACACTTTTCTTTTGGTATTTAGACAATAATAACCTCAAGCCGCTTACACGTGTATGTGATCCCGAACGGTTCCTATGCAGGCTCTGAGCCGGATGCCTGAGATGACTATTTAGGACAATAATAATCTCGGACCACTTACATGTGTACGGGACCTAGATTGGTTTCTAGGCACGCTCTGAGTCGGGTCTCCAGGACGAACATTTAGGATATATGCTAGTTTTGATTCCTGTTTGTTTGATTTCTGCTTATTTGTTTTGATTTGAATATTTGAATTTTGAAAAATCCACATTAATTGTGATGAATGATATTGATCGCCTTAGAGTCCTGCCACGGGACCGAAGTGCAAGGTGCAAGTCCCCTTCTCAGAGAGAAAGTGGATGAACTTGTACGATATTGATCGCCTTAGAGTCCCAATCGGAGAGAAGGAACTGGAGTGCAAAAAGTAAATTCCCTCACCGAAGAGTGAGCGGATGGGCTTACTTAATCCCCCTTAACTTAACAAACAAACGATCCATAGAGATCGTCCCCTTAACTTAAAACATTAAATGATCCGGAGAGATCGTGCATTAAACTGAACATTAAACGATCCAAAGAGATCGCACATTAAACTTAAACAATCAGGAGAGGTCGAGCCTTAAAACAGATTTGATTTAATAAAAGGATTTGAATGCCTTATAAATATAATAACACTGATAAATCTTGGATGAACACAGGATGATTTCGATATATGATGTGGTTTTGATATATGATGTGATTTTGATATATAATGTGATTTTGATATATGATTTAACAACTCTGAATGAGAAGCAAAATGATAATGATGTAAATCCCGAATGAACATGGGACAATTTGAGATATGTGATGTAATTAGAGATGTTTGATCTAATAACTTCGAATGAAATCAGAATGATTGTGATGTATATATTGCAGTTAGGTAGAGTCTAGAGTCTTAGGCTATAACTGGTTTGGAACGACTTGTGATTAAAGAAAGAATCCAAATGAATTAGACGGTTACCAAGGCTAAAGCAGCTAGAAAGCTCAACAATCGAAGACTCATTACCTGAACTTGTTCTGGTGCAAAGCACACCTTTGATTCAAAAGGCGTACTTTGTGGGGCAAGTGTTAACTGGGTTTTTAACCCAACGGATTTTAAAAGGAGTTAAAATATCAGATTAAGTCAGAATGACTCGACACTTGACCTGAAAGCCTAAAAGCACAAGACAAAGAATCATAAGAAGTTTGACCCAGAACTACGCTAACTATTCGGATCAATACTGATCCGATCTAATTGGATCGACATTGATCCAAAATATTGGCTCGTGGTTCCTTCTAACCACTTGCATTGCACTCCTATGCCTCTACTAAGCTCACTTACCAAGTTTGGTAACATTTCAAGCAATCTAGTTCAAGAAGTGAAGACTCATTTGATCCATTCAAATATCTACCCGCTTTTGGACCAGAGCAACTTAAAATGGACCAAATTTAGGAGACTCAAAAAATTGCACAACTTTTCAGAGACTCAAAAATTGCACAAATTTTCGGATCGGTACCGATCCGAAAAGTTAGCTCCAAACACCCCCAAGCTTTCAGAGCGACCTCTGCATGATGACTACAGGATTTCGGTAAAGTGGCTCTGGGCCGATTGCTCTCTAACCCTTATAAATATCATCCTATATGCAACAGTAAAGGGGATCTGATCTATGCTGAAGCTCTGCCATTATTTCTTCACTTTTCTTCTCCCATACAACAGTCATTAAGGGACAATTGAGATCCTCCTTTTGTCTCCAACAATGGTGGCTTGATCTAATCTATGAAAGGAGAACTATATTGTAATCTAAACACCTTTGTAATAGTAGTTGATCAATAAAAAAATCTATAAAGCGGACGTAGGCTTCATTAACAGTCGAATGACTATAAAAATCTCTTTTCTTTTTGCTTTTTGGTGATTTACTTTTGTTTTTTCTATATTATTTGCCTTGGTAAACAGGGCTGGTGCTTTCACCCTCAATCCAGGGTGTTGACCCATTTTTTGGGTTAACAAATACCATAGAATCTTCAATTGATTTGTAAAATTATGATAGGTAAATTCATGTCGAAACATGTTTTAATACGCTTCTCTATTCTTTTATATGGAAAGCTTATCTCTCCCACCTTCAATGTTGTCCTAAATTCTTAGTTCTCATAATTTATAGGTCATATTTTACAATTAAGTCCGTCTTTCCCTTTCAAATTTTATTGAACATTTAAATTAACATCTTGCTAATTTAAAAAATATGTGCTAACATAATATTGGCATGCATTTTTTACTTTTATCCTCTATTAGAAAATAAATCCACATGTTTGCTCCTGCCTCTTCCACTTTCAGTACCTTAAGGCGTCCTTATGACTTTTTGAAGATCCATTCCAGATTAAATGTGTTTTTTAGTTCAAACCATAAGTTTTATTTCTACTTTAAGAACATTATTAATGTCTTTTACTAAATTTTGTCCTCGCATTATAATTAGGTTTCTCACTTACTCCTTTCAAATAAAACAAATTGATTTATTTATAATGTAAAAAACTCTATATTTTCCTAATTTAAATCCATTCCAATAATTTGTATATTATTTAATCTCTATAAACCATCAATCATTTATCTGTTCAATTTATCTATCTATCCACTATATAGGATATATCATTTCTCTTCTAATTCGTTATTAGACAATATCATGTTCTCTCCATAATTCAAGAAACAATTTTCACTTTTTGTTCAATTTTATTTATATCTCAACATATTTTATATTTATTGTTGTGTAATTTAATAGACTATGAAATATTCATAGGCAACACATATTTATGGTTATTACCAAAGTCTTAGTGATCTTACGCAACAATGAGATAATTGTCCATGATTTTTATGAATTTTTTCATTGTTACGTTGTTTAAACTTTTTTGCAATTCAGGACTATTTTTCAATAGCTATAAATTAGAGATATAATTATTCATAATGGTTATAATCATAACAAATATTGTTACCATGCAATGAATAAAACAAATTAATTGCTTTTAATTTTGATTAGCTTGAATTCAAGGTCATTTTAGACTGAAATTCAATTTGATGAGAGAATAAATTACATAACAAGTCGGTTTATTGCTAATTATTTAATCAGTTAATTATTTTATTTATAATTTATAGGTCAAATTTTACAATTAAGTTCGTCTTTCCCTTTCAAATTTTATTGAACATTTAAATTAACATCTTGCTAATTTAAAAAATATGTGCTAACATAATATTGGCATGCATTTTTTACTTTTATCCTCTGTTAGAAAATAAATCCACATGTTTGCTCCTGCCTCTTCCACTTTCAGTACCTTAAGGCGTCCTTATGACTTTTTGAAGATCCATTCCAGATTAAATGTGTTTTTTAGTTCAAACCATAAGTTTTATTTCTACTTTAAGAACATTATTAATGTCTTTTACTAAATTTTGTCCTCGCATTATAATTAGGTTTCTCACTTACTCCTTTCAAATAAAACAAATTGATTTATTTATAATGCAAAAAACTCTATATTTTCCTAATTTAAATCCATTCCATTAATTTTTATATTATTTAATCTCTCTAAACCATCAATCGTTTATCTGTTCAATTTATCTATCTATCCACTATATAGGATATATCATTTCTCTTTTAATTCGTTATTAGACAATATCATGTTCTCTCCATAATTCAAGAAACAATTTTCACTTTTTGTTCAATTTTATTTATACCTCAACATATTTTATATTTATTCTTGTGTAATTTAATAGACTATGAAATATTCATAGGCAACACATATTTATGGTTATTACCAAAGTCTTAGTGATCTTACGCAACAATGAGATAATTGTCCATGATTTTTACGAAGTTTTTCATTGTTACGTTGTTTAAACTTTTTTGCAATTCAGGACTATTTTTCAATAGCTATAAATTAGAGATATAATTATTCATAATGGTTATAATCATAACAAATATTGTTACCATGCAATGAATAAAATAAATTAATTGCTTTTAATTTTGATTAGCTTGAATTCAAGGTCATTTTAGACTGAAATTCAATTTGATGAGAGAATAAATTACATAACAAGTCGGTTTATTGCTAATTATTTAATCGGTTAATTATTTTATTTATAATTTATAGGTCAAATTTTACAATTAAGTCCGTCTTTCCCTTTCAAATTTTATTGAACATTTAAATTAACATCTTGCTAATTTAAAAAATATGTGCTAACATAATATTGGCATGCATTTTTTTACTTTTATCCTCTGTTAGAAAATAAATCCACATGTTTGCTCCTGCCTCTTCCACTTTCAATACCTTAAGGCGTCCTTATGACTTTTTTGAAGATCCATTCTAGATTAAATGTGTTTTTTAGTTCAAACCATAAGTTTTATTTCTACTTTAAGAACATTATTAATGTCTTTTACTAAATTTTGTCCTTGCATTATAATTAGGTTTCTCACTTACTCCTTTCAAATAAAACAAATTGATTTATTTATAATGCAAAAAAACTCTATATTTTCCTAATTTAAATCCATTCCATTAATTTTTATATTATTTAATCTCTATAAACCATCAATCGTTTATCTGTTCAATTTATCTATCTATCCACTATATAGGATATATCATTTCTCTTCTAATTCGTTATTAGACAATATCATGTTCTCTCCATAATTCAAGAAACAATTTTCACTTTTTGTTCAATTTTATTTATACCTAAACATATTTTATATTTATTGTTGTGTAATTTAATAGACTATGAAATATTCATAGGCAACACATATTTATGGTTATTACCAAAGTCTTAGTGATCTTACGCAACAATGAGATAATTGTCCATGATTTTTATGAAGTTTTTCATTGTTACGTTGTTTAAACTTTTTTGCAATTCAGGACTATTTTTCAATAGCTATAAATTAGAGATATAATTATTCATAATGGTTATAATCATAACAAATATTGTTACCATGCAATGAATAAAATAAATTAATTGCTTTTAATTTTGATTAGCTTGAATTCAAGGTCATTTTAGACTGAAATTCAATTTGATGAGAGAATAAATTACATAACAAGTCAGTTTATTGCTAATTATTTAATCAGTTAATTATTTTATTTATAATTTATAGGTCAAATTTTACAATTAAGTCTGTCTTTCCCTTTCAAATTTTATTGAACATTTAAATTAACATCTTGCTAATTTAAAAAATATGTGATAACATAATATTGGCATGCGTTTTTTACTTTTATCCTCTGTTAGAAAATAAATCCACATGCTTGATCCTGCCTCTTCCACTTTCAGTTGCTTAAGGCGTCCTTATGACTTTTTTGAAGATGCATTCTAGATTAAATGTGTTTTTTAGTTCAAACCATAAGTTTTATTTCTACTTTAAGAACATTATTAATGTCTTTTACTAAATTTTGTCCTCGCATTATAATTAGGTTTCTCACTTACTCCTTTCAAATAAAACAAATTGATTTATTTATAATGCAAAAAACTCTATATTTTCCTAATTTAAATCCATTCCATTAATTTTTATATTATTTAATCTCTCTAAACCATCAATCATTTATCTGTTCAATTTATCTATATATCCACTATATAGGATATATCATTTCTCTTCTAATTCGTTATTAGACAATATCATGTTCACTCCATAATTCAAAAACAATTTTCACTTTTTGTTCAATTTTATTTATATCTCAACATATTTTATATTTATTGTTGTGTAATTTAATAGACTAAGAAATATTCATAGGCAACACATATTTATGGTTATTACCAAAGTCTTAGTGATCTTACACAACAATGAGATAATTGTCCATGATTTTTATGAAGTTTTTCATTGTTACGTTGTTTAAACTTTTTTGCAATTCAGGACTATTTTTCAATAGCTATAAATTAGAGATATAATTATTCATAATGGTTATAATCATAACAAATATTGTTACCATGCAATGAATAAAACAAATTAATTGCTTTAATTTTGATTAGCTTGAATTCAAGGTCATTTTAGACTGAAATTCAATTTGATGAGAGAATAATAAATTACATAACAAGTCGGTTTATTGCTAATTATTTAATCGGTTAATTATTTTATTTATAATTTATAGGTCAAATTTTACAATTAAGTCCGTCTTTCCCTTTCAAATTTTATTGAACATTTAAATTAACATCTTGCTAATTTAAAAAATATGTGCTAACATAATATTGGCATGCATTTTTTACTTTTATCCCCTATTAGAAAATAAATCCACATGTTTGCTCTGCCTCTTCCACTTTCAGTACCTTAAGGCGTCCTTATGACTTTTTGAAGATCCATTCCAGATTAAATGTGTTTTTTAGTTCAAACCATAAGTTTTATTTCTACTTTAAGAACATTATTAATGTCTTTTACTAAATTTTGTCCTCGCATTATAATTAGGTTTCTCACTTACTCCTTTCAAATAAAACAAATTAAGTCCGTCTTTCCCTTTCAAATTTTATTGAACATTTAAATTAACATCTTGCTAATTTAAAAAATATGTGATAACATAATATTGGCATGCGTTTTTTACTTTTATCCTCTGTTAGAAAATAAATCCACATGCTTGATCCTGCCTCTTCCACTTTCAGTTGCTTAAGGCGTCCTTATGACTTTTTTGAAGATGCATTCTAGATTAAATGTGTTTTTTAGTTCAAACCATAAGTTTTATTTCTACTTTAAGAACATTATTAATGTCTTTTACTAAATTTTGTCCTCGCATTATAATTAGGTTTCTCACTTACTCCTTTCAAATAAAACAAATTGATTTATTTATAATGCAAAAAACACTATATTTTCCTAATTTAAATTCATTCCATTAATTTTTATAATATTTAATCTTTATAAACCATCAATCATTTATCTGTTCAATTTATCTATCTATCCACTATATAGGATATATCATTTCTCTTCTAATTTGTTATTAGACAATATCATGTTCTCTCCATAATTCAAGAAACAATTTTCACTTTTTGTTCAATTTTATTTATATCTCAACATATTTTATATTTATTGTTGTGTAATTTAATAGACTATGAAATATTCATAGGCAACACATATTTATGGTTATTACCAAAGTCTTAGTGATCTTACTCAACAATGAGATAATTGTCCATGATTTTTATGAAGTTTTTCATTGTTACGTTGTTTAAACTTTTTTGCAATTCAGGACTATTTTTCAATAGCTATAAATTAGAGATAAATGTGTTTTTGACTTTTTGAAGATCCATTCCAGATTAAATGTGTTTTTTAGTTCAAACCATAAGTTAATTATTTTATTTATAATTTATAGGTCAAATTTTACAATTAAGTCCGTCTTTCCCTTTCAAATTTTATTGAACATTTAAATTAACATCTTGCTAATTTAAAAAATATGTGCTAACATAATATTAGCATGCATTTTTTACTTTTATCCTCTGTTAGAAAATAAATCCACATGTTTGCTCCTGCCTCTTCCACTTTCAGTACCTTAAGGCGTCCTTATGACTTTTTGAAGATCCATTCCAGATTAAATGTGTTTTTTAGTTCAAACCATAAGTTTTATTTCTACTTTAAGAACATTATTAATGTCTTTTACTAAATTTTGTCCTCGCATTATAATTAGGTTTCTCACTTACTCCTTTCAAATAAAACAAATTGATTTATTTATAATGCAAAAAACTCTATATTTTCCTAATTTAAATCCATTCCATTAATTTTTATATTATTTAATCTCTATAAACCATCAATCGTTTATCTGTTCAATTTATCTATCTATCCACTATATAGGATATATCATTTCTCTTTTAATTCGTTATTAGACAATATCATGTTCTCTCCATAATTCAAGAAACAATTTTCACTTTTTGTTCAATTTTATTTATACCTCAACATATTTTATATTTATTGTTGTGTAATTTAATAGACTATGAAATATTCATAGGCAACACATATTTATGGTTATTACCAAAGTCTTAGTGATCTTACGCAACAATGAGATAATTGTCCATGATTTTTACGAAGTTTTTCATTGTTACGTTGTTTAAACTTTTTTGCAATTCAGGACTATTTTTCAATAGCTATAAATTAGAGATATAATTATTCATAATGGTTATAATCATAACAAATATTATTACCATGCAATGAATAAAATAAATTAATTGCTTTTAATTTTGATTAGCTTGAATTCAAGGTCATTTTAGACTGAAATTCAATTTGATGAGAGAATAAATTACATAACAAGTCGGTTTATTGCTAATTATTTAATCGGTTAATTATTTTATTTATAATTTATAGGTCAAATTTTACAATTAAGTCCGTCTTTCCCTTTCAAATTTTATTGAACATTTAAATTAACATCTTGCTAATTTAAAAAATATGTGCTAACATAATATTGGCATGCATTTTTTTACTTTTATCCTCTGTTAGAAAATAAATCCACATGTTTGCTCCTGCCTCTTCCACTTTCAATACCTTAAGGCGTCCTTATGACTTTTTTGAAGATCCATTCTAGATTAAATGTGTTTTTTAGTTCAAACCATAAGTTTTATTTCTACTTTAAGAACATTATTAATGTCTTTTACTAAATTTTTTCCTTGCATTATAATTAGGTTTCTCACTTACTCCTTTCAAATAAAACAAATTGATTTATTTATAATGCAAAAAAACTCTATATTTTCCTAATTTAAATCCATTCCATTAATTTTTATATTATTTAATCTCTATAAACCATCAATCGTTTATCTGTTCAATTTATCTATCTATCCACTATATAGGATATATCATTTCTCTTCTAATTCGTTATTAGACAATATCATGTTCTCTCCATAATTCAAGAAACAATTTTCACTTTTTGTTCAATTTTATTTATACCTAAACATATTTTATATTTATTGTTGTGTAATTTAATAGACTATGAAATATTCATAGGCAACACATATTTATGGTTATTACCAAAGTCTTAGTGATCTTACGCAACAATGAGATAATTGTCCATGATTTTTATGAAGTTTTTCATTGTTACGTTGTTTAAACTTTTTTGCAATTCAGGACTATTTTTCAATAGCTATAAATTAGAGATATAATTATTCATAATGGTTATAATCATAACAAATATTGTTACCATGCAATGAATAAAATAAATTAATTGCTTTTAATTTTGATTAGCTTGAATTCAAGGTCATTTTAGACTGAAATTCAATTTGATGAGAGAATAAATTACATAACAAGTCAGTTTATTGCTAATTATTTAATCAGTTAATTATTTTATTTATAATTTATAGGTCAAATTTTACAATTAAGTCTGTCTTTCCCTTTCAAATTTTATTGAACATTTAAATTAACATCTTGCTAATTTAAAAAATATGTGATAACATAATATTGGCATGCGTTTTTTACTTTTATCCTCTGTTAGAAAATAAATCCACATGCTTGATCCTGCCTCTTCCACTTTCAGTTGCTTAAGGCGTCCTTATGACTTTTTTGAAGATGCATTCTAGATTAAATGTGTTTTTTAGTTCAAACCATAAGTTTTATTTCTACTTTAAGAACATTATTAATGTCTTTTACTAAATTTTGTCCTCGCATTATAATTAGGTTTCTCACTTACTCCTTTCAAATAAAACAAATTGATTTATTTATAATGCAAAAAACTCTATATTTTCCTAATTTAAATCCATTCCATTAATTTTTATATTATTTAATCTCTCTAAACCATCAATCATTTATCTGTTCAATTTATCTATATATCCACTATATAGGATATATCATTTCTCTTCTAATTCGTTATTAGACAATATCATGTTCACTCCATAATTCAAAAACAATTTTCACTTTTTGTTCAATTTTATTTATATCTCAACATATTTTATATTTATTGTTGTGTAATTTAATAGACTAAGAAATATTCATAGGCAACACATATTTATGGTTATTACCAAAGTCTTAGTGATCTTACACAACAATGAGATAATTGTCCATGATTTTTATGAAGTTTTTCATTGTTACGTTGTTTAAACTTTTTTGCAATTCAGGACTATTTTCAATAGCTATAAATTAGAGATATAATTATTCATAATGGTTATAATCATAACAAATATTGTTACCATGCAATGAATAAAACAAATTAATTGCTTTAATTTTGATTAGCTTTAATTCAAGGTCATTTTAGACTGAAATTCAATTTGATGAGAGAATAATAAATTACATAACAAGTCGGTTTATTGCTAATTATTTAATCAGTTAATTATTTTATTTATAATTTATAGGTCAAATTTTACAATTAAGTCCGTCTTTCCCTTTCAAATTTTATTGAACATTTAAATTAACATCTTGCTAATTTAAAAAATATGTGCTAACATAATATTGGCATGCATTTTTTACTTTTATCCTCTATTAGAAAATAAATCCACATGTTTGCTCTGCCTCTTCCACTTTCAGTACCTTAAGGCGTCCTTATGACTTTTTTGAAGATCCATTCGAGATTAAATGTGTTTTTTAGTTCAAACCATAAATTTTATTTCTACTTTAAGAACATTATTAATGTCATTTTCTAAATTTTGTCCTCGCACTATAATTAGGTTTCTCACTTACTCCTTTCAAATAAAACAAATTGATTTATTTATAATGCAAAAAACTCTATATTTTCCTAATTTAAATCCATTCCATTAATTTTTATATTATTTAATCTCTATAAACCATCAATCATTTATCTATTCAATTTATCTATCTATCCACTATATAGGATATATCATTTCTCTTCTAATTCATTATTAGACAATATCATGTTCTCTCCATAATTCAAGAAACAATTTTCACTTTTTGTTCAATTTTATTTATATCTCAACATATTTTATATTTATTGTTGTGTAATTTAATAGACTATGAAATATTCATAGGCAACACATATTTATGGTTATTACCAAAGTCTTAGTGATCTTACAAAACAATGAGATAATTGTCCATGATTTTTATGAAGTTTTTCATTGTTACGTTGTTTAAACTTTTTTGTAATTCATGACTATTTTTCAATAGCTATAAATTAGAGATATAATTATTCATAATGGTTATAATCATAACAAATATTGTTACCATGCAATGAATAAAACAAATTAATTTCTTTTAATTTGATTAGCTTGAATTCAAGGTCATTTTAGACTGAAATTCAATTTGATGGGAGAATAAATTACATAACAAGTCGGTTTATTGCTAATTATTTAATCAGTTAATTATTTTATTTATAATTTATAGGTCAAATTTTACAATTAAGTCCGTCTTTCCCTTTCAAATTTTATTGACATTTAAATTAACATCTTGCTAATTTAAAAAATATGTGCTAACATAATATTGGCATGCATTTTTTACTTTTATCCTCTGTTAGAAAATAAATCCACATGTTTGCTCCTGCCTCTTCCACTTTCAGTACCTTAAGGCGTCCTTATGACTTTTTTGAAGATCCATTCCAGATTAAATGTGTTTTTAAGTTCAAACCATAAGTTTTATTTCTACTTTAAGAACATTATTAATGTCTTTTACTAAATTTTGTCCTCGCATTATAATTAGGTTTCTCACTTACTCCTTTCAAATAAAACAAATTGATTTATTTATAATGCAAAAAACACTATATTTTCCTAATTTAAATTCATTCCATTAATTTTTATAATATTTAATCTTTATAAACCATCAATCATTTATCTGTTCAATTTATCTATCTATCCACTATATAGGATATATCATTTCTCTTCTAATTTGTTATTAGACAATATCATGTTCTCTCCATAATTCAAGAAACAATTTTCACTTTTTGTTCAATTTTATTTATATCTCAACATATTTTATATTTATTGTTGTGTAATTTAATAGACTATGAAATATTCATAGGCAACACATATTTATGGTTATTACCAAAGTCTTAGTGATCTTACGCAACAATGAGATAATTGTCCATGATTTTTATGAAGTTTTTCATTGTTACGTTGTTTAAACTTTTTTGCAATTCAGGATTATTTTTCAATAGCTATAAATTAGAGATATAATTATTCATAATGGTTATAATCATAACAAATATTGTTACCATGCAATGAATAAAATAAATTAATTGCTTTTAATTTTGATTAGCTTGAATTCAAGGTCATTTTAGACTGAAATTCAATTTGATGAGAGAATAAATTACATAACAAGTCAGTTTATTGCTAATTATTTAATCAGTTAATTATTTTATTTATAATTTATAGGTCAAATTTTACAATTAAGTCTGTCTTTCCCTTTCAAATTTTATTGAACATTTAAATTAACATCTTGCTAATTTAAAAAATATGTGCTAACATAATATTGGCATGCATTTTTTACTTTTATCCTCTGTTAGAAAATAAATCCACATGTTTGATCCTGCCTCTTCCACTTTCAGTTGCTTAAGGCGTCCTTATGACTTTTTTGAAGATGCATTCTAGATTAAATGTGTTTTTTAGTTCAAACCATAAGTTTTATTTCTACTTTAAGAACATTATTAATGTCTTTTACTAAATTTTGTCCTCGCATTATAATTAGGTTTCTCACTTACTCCTTTCAAATAAAACAAATTGATTTATTTATAATGCAAAAAACACTATATTTTCCTAATTTAAATTCATTCCATTAATTTTTATAATATTTAATCTTTATAAACCATCAATCATTTATTTGTTCAATTTATCTATCTATCCACTATATAGGATATATCATTTCTCTTCTAATTCGTTATTAGACAATATCATGTTCTCTCCATAATTCAAGAAACAATTTTCACTTTTTGTTCAATTTTATTTATATCTCAACATATTTTATATTTATTGTTGTGTAATTTAATAGACTATGAAATATTCATAGGCAACACATATTTATGGTTATTACCAAAGTCTTAGTGATCTTACACAACAATGAGATAATTGTCCATGATTTTTATGAAGTTTTTCATTGTTACGTTGTTTAAACTTTTTTGCAATTCAGGACTATTTTTCAATAGCTATAAATTAGAGATATAATTATTCATAATGGTTATAATCATAACAAATATTGTTACCATGCAATGAATAAAACAAATTAATTGCTTTTAATTTTGATTAGCTTGAATTCAAGGTCATATTAGACTGAAATTCAATTTGATGAGAGAATAAATTACATAACAAGTCGGTTTATTGCTAATTATTTAATCGGTTAATTATTTTATTTATAATTTATTGGTTAAATTTTACAATTAAGTCCGTCTTTCCCTTTCAAATTTTATTGAACATTTAAATTAACATCTTGCTAATTTAAAAAATATGTGCTAACATAATATTGGCATGCATTTTTTACTTTTATCCTCTGTTAGAAAATAAATCCACATGTTTGCTCCTGCCTCTTCCACTTTCAGTACCTTAAGGCATCCTTATGACTTTTTTGAAGATCCATTCCAAATTAAATGTGTTTTTTAGTTCAAACCATAAGTTTTATTTCTACTTTAAGAACATTATTAATGTCTTTTACTAAATTTTGTCCTCGCATTATAATTAGGTTTCTCACTTATTCCTTTCAAATAAAACAAATTGATTTATTTATAATGCAAAAAACTCTATATTTTCCTAATTTAAATCCATTCCATTAATTTTTATATTATTTAATCTCTCTAAACCATCAATCATTTATCTGTTCAATTTATCTATCTATCCACTATATAGGATATATCATTTCTCTTCTAATTCGTTATTAGACAATATCATGTTCTCTCCATAATTCAAGAAACAATTTTCACTTTTTGTTCAATTTTATTTATATCTCAACATATTTTATATTTATTGTTGTGTAATTTAATAGACTATGAAATATTCATAGGCAACACATATTTATGGTTATTACCAAAGTCTTAGTGATCTTACGCAACAATGAGATAATTGTCCATGATTTTTATGAAGTTTTTCATTGTTACGTTGTTTAAACTTTTTTGCAATTCAGGACTATTTTTCAATAGCTATAAATTAGAGATATAATTATTCATAATGGTTATAATCATAACAAATATTGTTACCATGCAATGAATAAAACAAATTAATTGCTTTTAATTTTGATTAGCTTGAATTCAAGGTCATTTTAGACTGAAATTCAATTTGATGAGAGAATAAATTACATAACAAGTCGGTTTATTGCTAATTATTTAATCAGTTAATTATTTTATTTTATCACCAATATTTCAAGTGCACAATAGCCTTAGAGGCTTCTATTATTATGTGAAATCTGTTACAAATAAAGTTAAGCTATTTCTTCTTTCTCATATTTTATAACAAAATTCATATTCATATTTTTGTCTTTATTAATCTGATAATTAATTTGGGAACCTCCATTTATTTTTTAGGCTGTAATTAGTTTGTTAATACATATATACCAAAAAAATAAGTGCTTTTGTACAATCGAATTGAGGTAAAGTTGATCTTTATTTGATACTGAAGTATAAGTATACAAAATATCAAGTTGGAAGAAAAAAAATTATATATAAAGTAAAAAATTATTTGGATAATGAATTTCACACTATAGTTGGGGAAAATTATAAATGTATAAGCAACATTTATGTTATGTGTTTGGCAGATAATATTAAAATTTGTTAAAATTTTAGTTTTAAATATAAGCTTTTGAAACATACTTATTTTTAAATGTTTTACGTTGCCTTAGTCTAAACTTATTTTGGTAAATTCTAACATGGTCCTTCTTTAATCAATCTATGCTTTTAATATTTTCATGTTGTGTTATTTAATATACTAATTAATTTTCATATGCAACACATATTTATGGTTATCATCGAATTCTTAAAGATCCCAAGCAAGAATGAAGTTTTTTTCTGAATTTTTATGAAGTTTATTTTATTTTATGTTGTTTTGAATTTTTTGCGGTGTGAAAATATTTACAAATAATTATAAAATTGGAGATGTAATTATTCATAATGGTTATAAGTAAATTATTTATGTAGGAAAGATCATATAAAATGTTATCAAGTACATGAATCAATTGCTTTTAGTTTTGATCAATTTGACTTTAAAGTACTTTGAGAACTAAACTGTAATTCACATTAATGAGAGTATTAATTACATATTAGTTCTCTTTAATGCTAGTAAACTATTTAATTAATATGTAATCAATTAATTATTTTTATTTATTTCTTTTTATCATTAACATTTTGGATGAAAACTCTATGATGTAACATGTAATATGAAGTGTTCTATAAATAAATAACTGTACAATAGAAATGAAGTTATCCATTATGGTTATAAGTGAACTATTTTTAAACATTAAGGATCATATCAAATATTATATACGAGCAATAAATACAAGAAATTAGTTGCCTTTTAGTTTGATTAATTTGGAATTCAAGATAATTTGAGAATTGTATTCCAATTCAATTTAATGACAGAATTAATTACATAATAAATCTCAATACTCTGATCAATTATAAAAATAATATGTTACCAATCAACTCTATTTATTTATTTCCTTTTATTAGCAATCAATAATATTTAACATACATAATAGAATGTGAAAATAGGTACCAAGAAGTGTTTTGTAAATTTAACAAATATTTCCTCGATATGACAAATATATGTATCAAAGAAAAATAATAACATCGGACCTCATTTCCTATAGCTATAAATAATTTTCTTCAACAAAAACACACCAAACTAATATTAGGTTAACATTTGCTTATACTTTAAGGGCAACGCGATATTACTGACATATTTTCTTATGTTTGAAGGGTAGCATTATTTATCCAGTATATATTAAAATGCAATTATAATTTTTGTCTTACAAGCACAATAATTATATTGGGTTAAAAATATTATATTTTGTCGATGTTTGACGTAAAAAACAAAAATATTACAAGCATTTATAATGACATATGATTACATGATATTTTAATATCTAGCTTTATTAATTAGATTTTCTTATGTCATTTGGACTTATAGTTATATTCAATGTGATGTCATTTAAAGTATTTTATGCATATCCAGAAGTATTTCTCATGGTGATAATTATTTTGCTTTAAATTATGCTAAAGTTTATATTATTTCAACTATTATCGGTGGTATGGTTGTTCGAAGTAAATGCTGGAATTATTTAGCAATTCCAGATATTAGACTATAATATCCTCGAGTGGTAGCTTATTTGGTTATGACACTAGAGATAATAAAGTGGTGCAAGTTTCGATCACCATTGACAAAATTAAATCAATTTTTTAATTATCCAAAGTGGAGGGACGTTCATGTGCACTCACTTAGGAGTTTAAGAAACTATCTAGTTTGCCTTGATGCTCAAAAATAAAATAGTACACAATATTTATTAATTACTTATATTTTTTCATTATAAGTATGCTATATCAATTAAAAATATAACCTTTGATGCCACTAAAATATTTTTCTAATTTAATTAGTATTAGTTTGTGACAATAAATGTACTAATGCAAAGGTTAGAATATTGTTGATTTGAACCAGTTTCGAAATGTTATTTCTCATTTAGCATGGTTTCTTTATTCCATATATGGAATACTATTATCATACCAAATGCATGCATATTTGAACTTATACCCTATATAAGATGAATCCATTTTGAAATTATGCATCATTTAAATTAATAAGCATGCTCAGTAATATAATGCTACCAAGTAAGGAATAGTTGACATATGATGTTAATTTTTTGTTTATAAATCCATTATTCTCTAAAAAAATTACTATGCCATGTGTGCTTCAAGGTTACTTAAGTGAATTAATTAATAAACATTTTCCATTAGAATTCAACCAATAAGCTTTCGGAGATGTGTAGGAGGCAATCTAGCTAGTAAGAGCTATATATTTATTTTCACTATGTTTTGATTCTGCTTTTATGTTGTAATGGCAAGTGTATTAATGCAAGATATTTGACTCTGATCATCCAAAGGGGCATCTTTATATGTCGCTTTTGGAATATGTTGTAATAATTATATTTTCTCTGAACGTTGTTTATGAATTGGGATTATGTAATGAAATTGAAATCTTATTGTGAAATGAGATGAGAATTTATTTTTAAAAATTGTGTTGAATTTTCATATTCATGTGTTTCTGGTATTATCAAAATGATTAACATAGCTGCATTTTGTCACCTGAAATTAATAGTTAAGGATGGCTACAGCATCCGTAGCACTTAGTTTCGGGGCTTAAAATGGGGATGTTACATACTATCTTAAAAAATACATCCCATAATACAATACATAAATGTCCTACGGAAGATAAACTGAAAGTTCAAAATGTCTATCATCTGCTAGCTCACCTACCCAAAAAGCTTGCAAATATTGATACTTGAAAAAGTCTCGGCCTGACCCGAGTATAAAAAATAAATGGTTCAGACTATCTCTAAATACCTAAAAGGGTAAGAACAAGATATAACATAAGGTATATGTCATTATAAATGCAAACTAGTTTCAGAAATGATTTAAATCCAAACTTATCACGAAGCGCAAGAACATTTAAATCATGAACATTTGAAAGTCATAAAATCCCAAAACAATCCATACCGATCATCTGGATCATTTGTGCCAATCATAACGATTGTCTATACTGTGGAAAACAACAAATCTGGTTTCACTCGTACCGATCCGATACCAAGAATCGTCCATATACCATGAAACAAACCCTACCTAATCATAAGGGTGTGTCCATACCGATCAAGATGATCATAGAATACATAGCATGACACAAAAGATATTGAAGAATCTAGGAGAATATTCCTTGAGGATCTATCGGTCCCATCGAACACCAAAGAAATACACTCTAAAGTGTCAGATACTATCACTGTTAGTAATCACAAGAACTTAACCAAAACGTCTCATACCATCCGATGAAATTCAAGTATTTACTAGAAGCTAGTAAATCTCACTTATTACGGATATAACTGGAAAACCTGAACTATATTTCCTTAAGGACCTATCGACCCCACCGAATACCAAAAGAGAATACAACTCTAAAGTGTCAAATACTTCCTAAAGCAATCACAAGAATTTAACCAATGCATCACATACTATCTGGTGAAATTTGAGTATTCACTAATGGACTTGTAAGTTCCACTCAAATAGTATATTCAATGAGTTATATCATATTCGACGAAGTGTTATTCGACAGCATTTAAACTAATCGATAGCATTAAGTTGATTATTAGTACTTTCCAAATTATAGAATTAAGATTCTCAAAACATTTTTATTTTAAAGAAGTTGCACGGAAATGCCAAAAAGGCATAAAATCCAATATTAGTTTATAGTTTGAAAAATATAATTTCTATCATATAAGAAATGGTTTTTTAAATACTTTATTTAGATTAATACTTACTTTTAGTCTTCTCCTTAATAAATTTATAAACTCATTTATTATTTAACTTTATACAATCATCTACTAATATATAAATTATCCAATAAATTCGTATAATTTCTAAAAATGCCTTTTTATATATATTGTTGTCTCAAAATTCCATATAGGATATGTAATTAATAAACCATGTTCCATATTTATAAGTTCTTGTATTTTATAAATCCATCATTTCTCTTATCCAAAACCATATAGGTATTTAAACCTTTAATTAGAAATAACTTTGTTTACATTTCAAAAATCATTATTATTATATAAATAATAAATAATTGTTTAAATAAATTTATATATATATATATATATATATATATTTCAAAAGTTCTTTACAAACAAAATAAGCTTAAAAATTTTTAGTAGAATGGTTCGATTTGAAAATTAATCTCTTTGAAAATCCTTGTTGAAAACACGCGACAGAATTTAGTGTTGTGTTATGGACTCTTTGCTGTACACATTCCAAAATAAATTCTCAAATTCAATAGTTTAAAACCGAAATCATTGTGAAGCAGGTAATAGAACAAGACAAAAGTTAACAAGAGTAAAACGGGTGATCGAGGAATCAACCTGGAGCTGATAGCTCCAGAAAATCGTCCTACCAGTGCATAGGTGGTGTCCCATCGATCAACCAGTATGGGGGATACCTGGAGCGTTTCATGCTCTAGGTTGCCCTCCGACGATCGGTTTTCGATGATTTTTGAACTACAACATGCAATTGTCTCTAGGGTGACGAATTTAGATCATGCAAGCACACAACCATCATGGTATAAGCGCAATAAGGGATCATTAAGTTAGGGTTTTAGCTACCAAAGATCAAAGCAACAAATATATCAATATCTCAATCAAATTAAAGACAATACAACATCAATTCATTCAAGAACACAGCAGCAACATACATCTAATCTTTAGAGACAGATTGTATGAGTTAAAATAACTCACCTTTAGAACTTGAATTGATATCTAAAACTTGAATTCACCTAGGCCAATTACTTTTAGTTACAACCCAAAGCAATTTCAGAAATTGAAATAGAAAAGGTCACAACCCTAGACCAAAACTAAAATTAATCAATGAATTAACCCCATTAGAAGATAGAGAAAGTTACCTAAGATTGGTTTCTATATTTATTGAAAAAAGCCTTTATATTGATTATTATTTGGGGATTGTTTGAGCTAGGGTTTATGAGAGCAAGAGTTTTTGCGTTTTCTGTTTTCTGGAACTAAATGAATTGAGAAAGGAAGTATACATACCTTTTATTTCTCTTTTCTAACTATTCTAAATGGGCCAAGTGGGTAAGATATGGATCCAATTAGCAAAGTGTTACTAGTTATCTTTTTAAGAGAAGTGTTGCTGAGTTTTAATTTTGTTTTATCACTTATAACATACTCATTTATACTAAACAATGTTTTATAATTTATAAATTTGATCTCACAAAATTTAACAAATACTAATATGTTAGGAATTATTATTTTAATCAACATTGAAGTGCTTGGTATAAATTCAATACAACTTTTACAAATACAAATTATTATCATTTTGATAAAGATGAATTATAAATTTCTGAAAATCTCATTTTAACAATAATCCTAATATTTACAATTTATTCAAATGCCAAATTTAAATAATTGGTTTAATCATATTTTAAATTCAAATTTAAATTCTCTTTAATAAATGAAACTTATTTCTTAATAAAATTAAATCAACTATTCTCAAACTAGATTTAATTTCACAAATTAATTATCCATAATTAAAATTAGCTAATTAACAATAGGGTAGTTATAGACTTTCCTCCTTAAGAAAATTGCATCCCCGCAATTTCCTTAAAGAAAGAAGTCTATAATTTAAATTTTTTTTCTTTATCCAAAATATTTTTATCTTTGTTTTTATTAAACACTTAAGGATAATTAAGATACTCTATCCTTTTTATTTCACAAGGGACTCTTAAAATTTTTCCAACTAATTCATAAATTACGAATTAAAATTATTTCATTGTATAAAATAATATTAAGCCATGAAATTATTGTGATCCACTTTGTTACTTACAAAGTTGATCGCATGCGCTATCAACAATGCCTTACCAAGTCCATCAGCTTCACACAATTATTTTATGGCGAAAATATTATTTAAATTTTAATTTTTAACTCAAAATATTTTTCTCAAAATAATTATTTTAGATTCTCATGTCAAATGTCTCAACCGATGTTTAGGAATTCCTATCGATAACATGGTGTCTCATATATCAATCAAAACCCTTAAACATTTACTGAACAAGTCAACACAATAATTAATTATAAATTTTCTCTTAGTTATAACTACTTTACCATTAATTGTATCCAAGTTAAATAAATATAATCAATTAATCAATTCCTACTAACCCATCAACCAGAAGCAAACAACTTTTTTTTTTAAATTTGCAAAAGCTCACATAAAGGTATTTAACTTATTTCTAAAACTAACTCTAATGCAACCTAGAAAAAGAAAGAACACTTCCTAAAAATAAAAAGAATTATACCTAGCTAAGCCGATCCACCGGAAGTTCCAATGGTCCTCCCCTTTCCTTAGTTCCTTTTCTTATAAAGGCAACCCGCTATCAATTGCCTCTTTTCTTGCAATAAAAACAAACACCTACTGGAGAAGAAACTTTAGGCTTCCTACACTCACTCGAATAGTGGCCCTTAGTTCCATAATTGAAACGTGCTACCTGACTCCTATGTGGGGCTCTAGAACCAGACTCATCCTACTTCTTCTATTTACCATTAGCTTCAGAATTTTCTTACTCGGTTGGGTGTTTTCTTTTTTGGTTGAACTATTGCTTTTGCTTCTTAGGAGTTTCTTCCTCCTCACTATCCTTCTCTGTCTCCTCGAGACGAAGTGCCGAATCGACCAAAGACTCCAAAGATATATCCATCTGAAGTAACAGAGCCTTCTTCAAAGACCTGCCCAATCCATAAATAAACTTCCGATTTTTCTCCCTTCGCGTATTGATGAAATCAAAACCATACTTGGATAGTGGCTCAAATTCTGCTATGTAATCCATAATAGAAGTTTGATTTTGCCAAAGGTCAATGAATTTCCTAGTCATTGCTTCATTTTATGCCTTTGGCGAAACTTCTGCTCAAATCTCTCTTTAAATTGTACCCAAGTAAGCTGATCCTCTTCAACCTCCGCTACTAATAAGTCGTACATTCCAATGCCTTTTCTTATAACTGACTAGATGTCACCTTAATCCTTTGTGCATCATTAAGACTCATGCAAGAAAAGATCCTCTCGCACGTTTTTATGGAGCCCGGTATCTCTATAAGCTTCTCTATTCCCTTAAAGGTTCTACCTCCTAAGCGTCTGAAGTCACTACAAGAGCAAGCAAAATCAGCATGAACCAAATGGCCATCAGAAGTAACTATCTGGGCAGTAAGGACAATCTCTACAATATGCTCTAGAGTCAGAAACATCCCTCATGTTCCCATATTACCGATCGATCCTGGTGTAACACTAGATTCGCCTCCACGCATACTCCTATTCTGCACAATCAAAACTCAAATATTATTTTATAACTAGTTAAAATAATAAATACGTCCCAAATGATTATCCTATAGTCATTTTATATTCTTATCCTTAATTAGTAATATAGCTATCTACCATACACCCCCAAGAGAAAGGAATCTAAGTCATCTAGGACTCTGATCTATGATATTATGCGTTATAATGTTCTGACTCTGCTCTGATACCAAACTGTAACGACCCCACCACAATACCTATATTATTAAATTTATAAATAATATCGTTTAATAATATGGAGAATACGACTTGTTAAGGGCGACCAAGTGTGAATATATCTTTAATCTAATACTGACACGTCATACTTACTAATTTTGATAAATATCTGCAATAAAATTATAGACATGTACAGTCTCAGTCGAAAGAAATAAACGCATTGGTTTCTCAAAAATCAAAATAATATATCATACAAACAACAGTCACATATCACATCGGATAATATACATCATATAAATACATACTGTAAATCTACAAAATTTAATACTAGACTCACATAATATACATCCAAAATAAGTCGCTATCTCAAATAATACATCCCATAATATAATGCATAAATATCCTGTAGAAGATAAACTGAAAGGTTAAAGTGTCTATCATCTACTAGCTCACCTACTCGAAAAGCCTACAAGTCCTGATACCTAAAAAGTCTCGGCCTGACCCAAATATATAAAATAAACGAGCCAGGCTATCTATAAATATCCAAATGGGTAAGAACAAGGTATAACATAAGGTATATGGTATTATAAATGAAAACTAGTTTTAAAAATGAATTAGCTCGAAACTTATCACAAAGTGCAAGAACATTTAAATCATGAACATATGAAAGTCATAAAACTCTAAAACAATCCATATCGATCACCTAGATCGTTCGTACCGATCATAACGATCATCTGCACCATGGAAAACAACAAATCTGGTATCACTCGTACCAATCTGATACCAAGTACCATCCATATACCGTGAAACAAAACCTAGCCAATCACAAGGGTTTTCCATACCGATCAAGATGATCGTAGAATACATAGCATGACACAAGATATTTTAAAAAATCCAGGAGAACATTCCTTGAGGATCTATCGATCCCATTGAACGCCAAAAGGAATACCCTCTAAAGTGTCAGATACTATTGTTGTTAGTAATCACAAGCACTTAACTAAAACATCCCATACCGTCAAGTGAAATTCAAGTATTTACTAGAAGCTAGTAAATCTCACTTATTACGGACATAACTGGAAAACCTGAACTATATTCCCTTAAGGATCTATCAGTCCCACCGAACACCAAAAGAGAATACAACTCTAAAGTGTTAAATACTTCCTAATAGCAATCACAAGAATTTAACCAAGGCATCCCATACTACCCAATGAAATTTGAGTATTCGCTAATGGGCTAGTTTGTTCCACTCAAACATTCTATTCAATGAGTTATACCATATTCAATGAAGTGTTATTCGAAAGTATTTAAACCAATCAATAACACTAAGTTGATTATTAGTATTTCCCAAATTATAGACTTAAGATTCTCAAAACATTTTTTTAAAGAAGTCGCATGGAAATGCCAAAAAGGCATAAAACCCAATATTAGTTTATAATTTGAAAAATATAATTTCTATCATATAAGAAATGGTTTTCTAAATACTTTATTTAGATTAATACTTACTTTTAAACTTCTCTATAATCAATTTATAAACTCGTTTATTATTTAACTTTATATAAACATCTACTAGTAGATAAAATATCCACTAAATCCATATGATTTCCAAAAATTCCTTTGTATATATATAGTTGTCTCAAAATTCCATATAGGATATTTAGTTAATATACCATGTTCCAAAACTTATACATATAAGTCCTTGTATTTTACAAATCCATCGTTTCTCTTATCCAAAACCATATAGGTATTTAAACCTTTAACTATAAATAACCTTGTTTACATTTCAATAATCATTCTTATTATATAAATAATAAATAATTGTTTAATAAATTAATAAATAAATATATATATTCAAATGTTCTTTATATACAAAATAATTTATTACTTAAAAAAATTAATAGAATGGTTCGATTTGAAAATTAATCTCTTTGAAAATCCTTGTTGAAAACATGCGACAAAATTTGGTGTTGTGTCTAGACTCATTGGTATACATATTCCAAAACAAATACTAAAATCCAATAGTTAATAACCCAAAACCATGCACCAAAATCATTGTGAAGTAGGTAATAGAATAAGACGCAAAGTTAACATGAGTAAAATGGGCGATTGGGGCATCAACCTGGAGCTGATAGCTCCAAGAGATCGTCCCACCAGTGCACCAGTGGTGTCCACCGGTATAGGAGAAACCGGAGCGTTTCCAGCTCCAAGTTGCCCTTCGGTGACCCATTTCCGATGATTTTCAAACTGCATCATGCAATGGTCTCTAGGGTGATGAATTTAGATTATGCAATAAGGGATCATTAAGTTAGGGCTTTAGCTACCAAAGATAAAAGCAACAAAATATATCAATATCTCAATCAAATCGAAGACAATACAACATCGATTCATTTAACAACACAACAGCAACATACCTCTAATCTTTAGAGATAGATCGTGTGAGTTAAAATAACCCACCTTTAAAACTAGAATTGATGTCTAAAACTTGAATTCACCTAGGCCAATTACTTTCAGCTACAACCTAAAGCAATTTCAGAAATTGAAAAAGAAATGATCACAACCCCAAACCAAAACTAAAGAATTAAACCCATTAGAGGATAGAGAAAGTAACCTATGATTGATTTCTGTACTTATTGAACAAAAGTCTTTGTTTTGATCTTAATTTGGGGATTGTTTGAGCTAGGGTTTATGAGAGCAAGAGTTTTTGCGTTTTCTTTTTTTAGAAACTAAATGAATTGAGAAAGGAAGTATACATACTTTTTATTTCTCTTTTCTAACTATTCTAAATGGGCCAAGAGAGTAAGATATGGATCCAATTAGCAAAGTGTTACTAATTTTCTTTATAAGAGAAGTGTTGCTAATTTTTAATTTTGTTTTATCATTTATAACATATTCATTTAAAGTAAATAATGTTTTATATATTTTATAAATTTGATCTCACAAAATTTGAAAATACTAATATGTTAGAAATTATCATTTTAATCAATATTGAAGTACTTGGTATAAATTCAATACAACTTTTTCAAATACAAATTATTATCATTTTGATAAAGATGAATTATAAATTTCCAAAAATCTCATTTTAATAATAATCCCATTATTAAAAATTTATTCGAATGCCAAATTTAAAATAATTGGTTTAATTATATTTCAAATTTAAGTTGAAATTCTCTTTAAGAAATAAAACTCATTTCTTAATTAAATTAAGTCAACTATTCTCAAAACTAAATTTAATTTCACAAATCAAAAATAAAAGTTAATTATCCATAATTAAACTTAATTAGTTAGGTAATTAACAATAGGATTATTATAGGCTTTCCTCCCTTAAGAATTGCGTCCCCGCAATTTCCTTAACAAACGAAATCTATAATTTGAATTTTTTTTCTTTATCCAAAATATTTTTACCTTCAAGTTTAAAAAAAACTTACGGATAATTAAGATACTCTATTCTTTTTATTTCACAAGGGAGCCTTAAATTTTTTCCAACTAATTCATAAATTATGAATTAAAATTATCTCATTATATAAAATAATATTAAGCCATGAAATTATTGTGATCACTTTATTACTTACAAACTTGATCGCATGCACTATTAGCAATGCCTTACCAAGTCCCTCCACTTCACAAAATTATTTTATTGGCGAAATATTATTTAAATTTTTATTTTTAACTTAAAATACTTTTCTCAAAACAATTACGTTAGATTCTCATGTCAAAATGTCCCGATCGATGTTTAGAGATTCCTATCGATAACATGGCATCCCATATATCAATCAAAACCCTTAAACATGTTAGAAACTGGAGTGTCTACAACACAATGTTGGATCTTAAGGCTATTCAGACACTAGAAGTGGTGAAATGTGTATTAACGACTTACTTATGAATATAAAGAAGTAATCAAAGAATAAGTAAGTAATAAAGTAAAATGTAGTAATGTAAATAACACCCGGATTTTAATACTGGTTCGGATTAACCAATCCTACATCCAGTCCTGCACTCTATCGTGCAGAATTCCACTATAACCGCTTGCTTTCCACGGGTGGCAATAACACCTTTACAATCTTGGTTTCACGGGCTACAAGACACACCCTCTTGATTTTACAGGCTACAAGAACACCTTCTCCTTATCACCAACAACAAACTATGGCAAGTAGTCGTATCTTCAATACAGATTCTTGCAGATTCGGTACAATGATCCTATAGACCTCCAATGGCAATATATCTTTGAATTCTTTGAGGAATAGGATGAAATTAGAGAGAGAATGATGTGAATTCAAGTACAACTCTCTGATATTGTGTGGCTTGCAAATCAGTGAAGAATTTGAGTGAAGTAGTATCGATTTGCAAGGAGATTTGAAGAGTATGCAATGGAATTCTTTTGCAAATGTTTGGAGAAGAAGGAGTAAGAGAAAATAAGAATTCCTGATGATAAAATTCATTTTCAGAGGCCTTTATATAGTGGTTGAAGAGACATGTCTTTTGGTGAAGAGGTGGAGGGAAATGTCTCTTCATTTGAAATTTGAAATTCTGAAAAACGGCTAGCATGTCGACATCCCCCTACCTAGTATGTCGACATGGGTATGTTGGAAAATGGACAGCAACACTAATAAGTGTTGCAAATTTTCAACATTTCAAATTACCTTATATTTGTGGATTTTTGTGATTCGGTTGAGGTCAATGGTTGATGATCTTCAAGTATAATTGCCATGAGATCTTTAAGAAGATATTCTAAGGTTCAACCAACTCCTCATCACTTCAAACACCTTTATCCTTCAGCATTCTTCTTTAAATTGGTTTTGTTCTTCAATTGCTTTGATTAACCTTCTTCTATACTGTATTCTTGATTATCTCTGTAAATGTCTCCATAATATATCTGGTATGACTGCATAACTCGGAGATACGTTAGTAGTAATATTTATGTGGTTGTTATCATCAAAATCAATACCTATGGTATTAACAAAACATTTACCGAACAACTCAACACAACAATTAATTATAAATTTTATCTTAGTTATAACTATTTTTCCATTAATAGTATCCAAGTTAAATAAATATAATCAATCAATCAATTCTTAACAATCCACCAACCAAAAGCAAACAACTTTTTTCCTTAATTTGCAAAAGCTCACAAAAAGTGTTTGTACCAAAAATGGGCACAACACTCTTCGGAAGTCTTTGAAGAGATAAATGCGAAGAATGAAATTTAACACTGTGGATTATCTAACAAAAACACCAAATAATAGAAAGGTAAAGTGCAAAGACAAGCGATTTAGAGTGGTTCGGCGTTTTAGCCTACGTCCACTATGAAGTTTGATGATTTTATTGCTCGATACTTGGAGGTTACAATTTCTTACAATGTAATACAACTGATTTTATGAGCTAAGTCTGAATCTAAGGAAGTCGTGGTGATTTTGAGTAAATCTGGCAGAGTCTGGGCGCTCTTTAGCTCTTAGAATTATCCGACCCCTTTTCTGAATGACCAGGGGCTCTATTTATAGGTGTAGGAGGCTGATATTTCGCCTAAACTGAGGGGAGACCAGTTCTGGTACGTCAGAGGGCCCACATGCCCGCTTTCTGGAAATCCAGGCCCACTTTAGGATCGATTCGAAGCTATGTTCGAATCGATCAAGAAATTGTCCAATCGAGCTGAAATTTGGTGTGAACATTCTTCAACATGTGCTCAAGCTTCTGTGAAAATTTCATGGCATTTGGACTTATAGATCTCGAGTTATGATCGATTCAAATTGGTGTTTCTTGGCAGGCTGGTTCATTCGAATCGATACGATCGAATCGATCACTTCGAATCGATCATGGCACCTGACTTTGTGATGACGTGGAGCGGAACTTTAGCTTTGATCTGCTTTCTTCTCCTATTTGATCGAGTCGTCCTGGAGACTCTGCCACCTTGACTCGATGGATTCGAAGCAAGGCATACTGATGGATTCGAAGCAAGGCATACTGATGGATTCGAAGCAAGGCATAAGGATGGATTCGAAGCAAGGCATAAGGATGGATTCGAAGGAAGGCATACTGATGGATTCGAAGCAAGGCATACTGATGGATTCGAAGCAAGGTTTCCATGATGGATACGAAGCATGGCCTTTCCCTTCAACTTGCATCCATCATAACTTGAGCATATGAACTCGGATTGACTTGAAACTTGGAACGTTGGCTCTCTTTGCTTTTTTAGTCATGTCTTATCAATTATAGCTCAATCTGGTCTTGGACAAAATTCATCGATATCCAGGGTAGACCTATGTGCACTAGATGTCCATAACGAGCGACTCTAGGTTTCTGATCAATTCCTTGGTATCTCGGCCTTGCCAAAAGGCGGGATAACAAAAAGTTATTTAACTTATTTCTAAAATTAAATCTAATGCAACCTAGCAAAAGAAAGAACACCTCCTAAAAATAAAAAGAATTATACCTAGCTAAGTCGATCCACCAGAAGTTCCAATGGTCTTCCCCTTTCCTTCCTTCTTTTTCTTATAAGGGCAAGCCGCTATCAAGTGCCCCTCTTTCTTGCAATTAAAACAAACACCCGCTGGAGAAGAAACTTTAGGCTTCCTACACTCACTCGAATAGTGGCCCTTGGTTCCACAATTGAAACATGCTACCTAACTCCTATGTGGGGCTGTAGAACCGGACTCATCCTGCTTCTTCTTTTTACCCTTAGCTTTCAAAGTTCCTTGCTTAGTTGGTTGTTTTCTTTTCTGGTTGAACTCTTGCTTTTGCTTCTTAGGAGTTTCATCCTCCTTACTATCCTTCTCTGCCTCTTATGTGGGGTTGTTTTCTTTTGCTTAAATTAAATAATATTCATAAATGAGAGTTTAATTTGTAATTAGCTAAAACAAAGGGACTAGTCTATAAAATTACCTCTCCTGCTACACTAATCAGCCAAGTCCTTTGTTTCTTATTATTCTCTTGTAATTCCTTGTAATTGTAAAAGAGAAATATAGTAAAAATCTTCATAGTGGACATAAGTAAGTTTGCCGAACCACTCTATATTTGGTGTGACTTTGCTTTGCTTGCTTGCTTTCATCCTCGTTTTATATTTTTTAAGCGTAGTGATTAACGAGTAACATTTTCTTTCATAACACATTAGACTAATTATGAGGTTGGTTAAATCTCTAGTCAACAATATGTTCTTACAATATTATAATGGTTAAAAAATATCATTTCAGCTTTCTAATAAGGCTCCATTAGATTTTTATATTTCTCAAACTTACGGGAAATACAGAATTCCAGTGATTGTTAGGATACACTTTCCTTGGGATTCTGACCTTGAGTTTGCTCAACAAATCATAGGCCAATAAGAGATTGGTAACTCTTTAATGGTTGTATCATACAACTCAAAACCATGGTTTTGCCCTAATCTCGACCTTGAGTTTGCTCAACGAGTCAAAAGAGATTATTTTCTAGTACCTATCATTTCGTGATGATCTAAGCACAATGCAAATATCTTGAGTTTTCTCAACAAATACATTCATATATTATACTCGTTTGGGTAATATGTTAATAGTACTACACATAAAATCTCTACCTTGAGTTTGCTCAATTATTAGTGAGTATGCAAGTAATCTATCAATATATAAACGACAAAGGACAACTTTATATATTAGAGATTCATAATCTTTAATATATACATTAGAGAAATATTAATTTAAGAAATAATGTATTCCTTATGAAATACCCTCGTGAATCAAGTGTCGGACACATCTGGAATCATGGTATATGTACTTTATGTATGTACTTATTCTAAAAATATGTTTTGTGTTTATTCCATTTCACTTAAATTATGTTTATACTCATATAATTAAATAAGTTTATTTTATTTATAACTGTTATAATATAATTTTACTTGTATAATGTATGCATTCTCTTATTAATCGTATCATATTTAACTAATTTTAATTGTTATTAATCAAATCATATTTAATTAATTTTAATTCCTATTAATTAAATCACATTTAATTAGTCTTGTTCTTGTGCACATTTAATTAGCTATCAAATATTTTATTAATTAATTTTTTAACTTTTTATCTAAATAAAATTTAATATATTTAAAATTTTAGAAATTTTATATTGTTCATCTCAAACCATTTAGGATGGAGAACCAACTATAACATTTATAGTTTTGTTTATATACACACACATCAATATATATATATGTATATTCTTATCTATTTATTAATTAATTTTTAATTATTTGTTTATTCTATAAAAACCCTTTTATTCAATCAAATAATTTAATTAGATACTTTGATTAATTTGAAATTTTAATTTATTTATCTTAAACTATTTAGGATAAATATACAACTATAATAATAATAGTTATATATATATCAAGTATTTATGTTTTTAATTAATTAACTCTTAATTGATTATTTATTTAATTTAATTAATCATGTTAATTAAATATATTAAAATTTTGAAATTAAATATCTAATTTTGCAAAGCAATTTTGAAATTTTAAAATTCATTTTGTAACCTTTATAAAATTTTCTTTTATATTTTACTCTTGACTTTTGAATTTAAAATATATTTATAATTATTCAAGTTTTAGTTTGAAATTAGCTCAAGGCCAAAAAACTCTGGGTCTAACATCTGGGCCAACCTTTGGACTTACTCCACCTACTGGGCCAGGCTAGTAGCAGTTGAGAGGGGAGAATACTTTATTATTCAACCCTAAGTCTAGACACTACTATTCTAAACACCCATTAAATAAGTAGGATTTATCAATTTGCCCTAAATGTTGACTAATTAGATTGCATAGACCATTTAGGCTTTAACACCATCAAAGAAATCCAGTCCACATCATAGTGGGCAAAATGGGTAAATTTCAAAAAAAATCCCTATTTGAATCTTAATGGACCCATGTAATGTATTAACTAGCATTGGATCCAATATGATTATTAAATAAAATCATATTTTATTTAAAATTATTTTATATTTGTTAATTACTCACATTGATTAGTGTAACTAAATGTTTATATGAATGCATCATGTACACATTTAATGATTTAACATAGTGTTTAAATGAATGTATCATGTATGCATTCGATGATACAACAATATAACCGAATAAAGTATAAACATGTGTATAACTACATATATACACATATAGATATTGGAATTTATATCTATAATATATACATATATATCATACTTACATATGCATACGAGAATTTCATGTAAATATCAGAAACATAAATTCCTAAGAGTGTGTATGTAGTTTAGACATATATATACATATATGTGACGTGTATATTGCTACGTGTACACACACATACGTATGTATGTATGTGTGTGTGTCTGCAATTATATAATAAAATTAGATATCTTCAAATAAGAGAATGCTTAGTGTATAAATGAAGAAGAAAATAAAAATATGCATTGGATCTAGATCTAATCAAATCTAGATCAAAAAGGAAATTAACAAAGAGTATTTTAGTTGATTCCAACTTTCTCTTTACAACACTCAATTGATAATATGTCCAATTATGAACAGAATTATATACTATTCATAACTAAAGTATCTTAGCTTTAATACTACAGATATGAAAAACACAAAACCAATATGTAAACAGGATTATTATAAAGCATTGTCATAATTAATATATTATTCCAATAAAGGATTAATTTAAAAATACTAAATGTATACACAACACATATATACTGTATTTGTAATTTAAAATGCAAATGCATATATTTGACTAAATAATAAAATATTGATTTGAAAACAAAATTAACTTAACCAAAAGACTTAACTTAATATTGGTTTATAATTTTAGATAACATAAAGATAACTGAATACAAATATATACAATTCAATTAATTGAATATCAATTCCATAATTATAAGTAAATTAAATTATGAAAACATATGTAAATTTTATTATAGAAAATCAAGTCTACATTAGCAAATAGCTTCAGATACAATGAACAATAACAATACACAAATTAAAACAAACACGAAATTGGTTTAATGATTAAACGACAATACATAAAAGGTTCTAGATTAAATCCAATAAGTGGAAATTCAATATACATATATGTGAATTTGGTCAAGGTTAAACACCATGAATAAATAAAATAAAATAAATTGAACCTAAAAGAGACTTGCCCATTGTAACACCTTGGTTGAAACTCCCTTTTAGATTCTTTGAATTAACATCCAGACTTTGCTAGAACCAGATGAATCATCTTGTTTTATTTTATTTGAACTGATTTTTTATGGAGAAAAAAATTTCATCTATAAGACAGAAGGGGTAAGTGGTCATGATAAGAGTAAGAAGGAGAGAAAAAAATTAGAAAATAGAAATGAAATCAGGGGATTCATTTTAATGTGGAGAATGAAACCTTTACGATTCTCCTTGTTAAAACTTCCCAAATTTGATTCCCATTTAATTGTCTATCATACCACCTCATCCTCTATCAAGCATGGCCGACCATTCTTTCCCTTAATTGGGTAAAGTTTTCGAAAGCCCGTTTGAGTAATTATCTCTATTTAAACCCTATTTAGATATATACCGATATCGTTACGTGTATATATATAAATTTTATATATACGTCCAAATAATTATTAACAACACCCAAAACATCAAATAAATCAATAATGAAAATTTCTTAAATATTAATTAATTTAATTAATTTATTATACTTCATAAACTAATTAAACCACATGGTATTTTGGAGAATTCACAAATACCGTCATACATCACTTTAGCTAGTAACTTGATGGTTTAGTCGAATTTAATACTTATAGAACTTTTTAGTAAAAAGATCATATTTTATAGGGATAGTTTGGCTCACATCCCTGTTAAGTATCAAAATAGAGAAAACATCCTCCCCAAAATAAACTTACATTTCTAGTCCTTATTTTCAAATCCGCCTGCGCCAAAAGACCCAAATACCCTTTACGTTTTTAGCATTTCAAACTCGCATAACTTTCTGTAGAAACATCGGATCAGCATACCATTTTCACCAAAAAATCATAAATTTTACAATCTTGAAAATGAGATCTATTGTTGATACCAAAAAATCATATTTGCAGTAAGGCTGCAATTATTCCATATATTTGCAGAGAATTCTACAATTTTTGAAAAACATCAATTTTTCTTCAAATGTCAGCAGTTATTCCATATAATTGCAGACTTTATGCAATTATATGGAATAATTGCAGACTTCTTTGCTATTATCTCATATAGTTGCCGGCTTTTCTGCAATTATTCCATATACTTGCCATTTTCTGCAATTATATGAAATAATCATCAATTTTTCCTCAAATGTCAGCAATTATTCTATATAATTGCAAACTTTTATGCAATTATATGGAATAATTGCATACTTTTCTGCTATTATTCTATATAATTACAGACTTTTCTGCAATTATTCCATATACTTGCCATTTTCTACAATTATATGAAATAATCATCAATTTTTCTTCAAATGTCAGCAATTATTCCATATAATTGTAAACTTTTATGCAATTATATGGAATAATTATAGACTTTTATGCAATTATATGGAATAATTATAGACTTTTATGCAATTATATGGAATAATTGCAGACTTTTCTGCTATTATTCCATATAATTGCCGACTTTTCTATAATTATTCCATATACCTGCCATTTTCTGTAATTATATGAAATAATCATCAATTTTTCTTCAAATATTAGTAATTATTCTATATAATTGCAGACTTTTATGAAACTATATGGAATAATTGCAGACCTTTATGTAATTATATGGAATAATTGCAGACTTCTGCTATTATTCTGTATACTTGTCATTTTCTGCAATTATATGAAATAATCATTAATTTTTCTTCAAATGTCAGCAATTATTCCATATAATTGTAGACTTTTTTTGCAATTATATGGAATAACTATGGACTTTTATGCAATTTAGTGAAATAATTGCAGACTTTTCTGCTATTATTCCATATAATTACAGACTTTTCTGCAATTAAATGGAATAATTGCAGAGTTTTCTGCAATTATTCCATATAATTGCATACTTTTATGCAATTATATCGAATAATTACAAAAAAAGTCTGCAATTGGTCCAAGTAATCGCAGAAAAGTGCAACTATACCATATAATTGTAGACTTTTCTGCAAGTATTGCATATAATTGCTGAATTGTCTGCAATCATACAAAAGGTCTGCGAATAACTTGGCTTGCCGTTGTTTTTACATATGCATAATGCCACTCATTAGAAAGATAATAAAATTTGTGATTTAATGGTGAAAACGGTTTGTTAATCCAACATTTCTATAAAAAGTTATTGCGTTTTAAAGATTGATAATTAAAGGGGTGCAAATTTTAGTTATGGATGTGAGAATAACATCAACATATGAAGAACCAACGTCTAGCCATGGAGCATAGGGGTATTTTAGGGAAGAAAATTGCAGTATCTGAAAATAGGGATGTAATTTATATCTTTTTTTTGGTAGGATGTTTTGTGTATTAAGTTTGATTTTAGGTATGTGTCCCTTATTTTCACTATTTTATATTATTCTTAAGTGGTACCAATAGCAATAATAATTTACATATATTCTCTTTGCCAACAATTCATCGCATTAGGATGGGTGGAAATTAGTATTTGTAGAAATTCCAAAATAGTCCACATTCCACTCAATCAATACATAAAAAAGGTCCATGGTTCAATAATAACATTTACTATTAACCGTTTTGCTCTAGCCATAGATTTTGACTTTGAGTTGACTACAATTGACCATGATACGAACCTAAATATACCCGAGGAGATGTATTCTCTATTAAATAGTGCTTCACTTCCAATGCTTCAACTTAGACCCAACTACAGTCGCCCGATAGATCATCATGCCATGAATTAACTATAATCAAAGTGGAGTGTTCATATTGAAGTTCCACAATTGAGAGAACTGTATAACATCATCACACTAAGATTTTCAATATGACTTAGTTGTTATCAACCAATAGGAAACTCTCGAACAAGTCATTTTGTGGTTATCCAATAACTACAAGTACATAACCCTTTGATGTCTACAACAGACATGATAATACACTGCCCAACATTTGGAGAGCGTTACACATTTTAGTCTGAATGGATAAATCGATATCCTTTTATGGAAATATCTTGACTAAGAATATTTAAAATAAATTGTCATTTTATTTTGGGATTAATCACACATGATTACAACTATTTGCAACTACAATCATATAACATTCTATTTAAGAATTTTCTTATTATATACTTTGAATTAACTACTTGGTTGATTATATTGTAATATAACAAAGTATATAAAGGAAAACAAATATTGTTAGTATGAACAAGTTTGACTATAGAGGTAGATATGTGTAACAAATTACATAATTTTTCCTAGGACAAACCTATCACAATCGCCTATAAATGGGCATAATTTTCGATCCAGAAAAGGCCCAACGAACCTTAGACCCATTCCAAAGCTGGCCGTTGGTTGGTAAAATTGATACAAAGAACAATGCATAGAACTATCTATCTACACATTCAGAATCTCACAACGGAAGGATAAAATATAATATCAGAAACGGTACCCAATTATTTAAAAATTCAATTGCTAGAAACATACAATGCAATGCCATATAATAACGTCAAATATCTATAGTGAAATATCACAAAATACATCATCATGTCTAAGTGGGTACATCAGAAATGTAAGAACAAAAAAAGTATATAGCTAAATAACTGTCACACAAATATCGTCTCCGCCACCATCTCCGAAATCTGCATTGTCTTCTCTAACCTATGCTGTAATGAGGAGGGAGTCAAAACAACAATGTCTGATGAATAAAAATTTCGAGTTTTCTATAATAGTACTTGGGCAGTATAATTTAAATAAGAATATGTCTTGCGCATACTAACTATATTATATGTAAATTTCTCAAACTGTAAGTCCAACTTTATAACATATACCCATTCCAATCCAACTCATTAACCCCTCTTCAACTATAGACCAAAGGCCATTCCCAGTCTCATGCATCTACTATCAAAAACATCCTAACAATATAAGAAATAGTACTTAAGTCACTTAATAACTTTTTAATGGTAACTAGGTAGACATTGACCATTTAATACTTCATTTTAGGCAGGTCCCCATCATTTACTACTTATCCCAAGACGGACTCCTCTCCGATACCATCTAGCTGACATCACACAGAATCTCATTAGGCCATTTAATACATCTTTATGGGAGAGGCGAACCCAATAATAACCACTTAATACCTCAAAACTGAAGCAGACCCTTCCCGAGATATCCATCATCGTGCATAACCGCTAACCCTAACCATTTTGTACTTTCTAAATAAGGAGTAGGCGGGCCCTTAATCAGCCACTTACTACCCCCGACCTCAAAGCAAGTCCTACGTATTATGACCTATAACCCAAAATAGGACGTCTCACATTAGTCCGACTATTCGTAGGTACTGGTAGCCGGATTAGTTGGGCATGATTACCCTACAAAATAGGTGATGATGTTTCACATCATCCCCAAAGTCACACCACTGGTAGCCAGATTAGCTAAGCAGACTTCCATATGCTTTTGACTGACCTCGCATCCCTATAATTTAGTCATAATTTTCACTCACCAAACATACTGTAAAGACCCGCAAATCCGTCTTCCGAAAACCCAACACTGCTACGTCCACTGTAGCAACTGTCGAACGATCGAGTGGCGGAAACGCGAACTTTAATGTTTAAAAGAAGAGATAGAAGAAAAAGAGAAGAAGAAGAAAGAAGAGAACAACAACAGAGAACAGAAACAGAACAATATCAGAATCTTACACATCGCAGCGGAACAATATACAATAGATAATTACTAGTCTTTTAAAACAAAGAACTATATCATTTTATACATACATCAATCATCAGAGTCAATATACAACAATGGACAGTTATATAACCTGTCCTCATACAGAATACACAGCGGAATAAATACTATCAGATACAAATACTACGTCTCGCCATCCAGCTTATCTCCAAAGCTCCAGAATATCCAGAATATCCTGATAACATAACTCTAGGCTGCCCGTGTGGAAATTGGTGGGCACCCAGAGTTTAGAAGGGAACAATAAACTCCGAGTCAGTCATGGTGACTGGTGTGAGATCGTAAAACAGTTATTCTTTAAAATAAACAACAGGAAAATTTTAAAGTAAATTTCGCAATGCTTTTTGGAAAATGAGACTACCATAAGACCTCCCACCACACACACAATGCAAACGCAGAATTGGAGGAGATTTCTTCTTATGATAGTCAAAGATGCTTACTACGCAAAATCAAATCATTTTTGATATTATTATTAGTGCATAGTGTAGAAATCATTTCGAAAGTATAATATTAATCTTAGCCAACATACGACCAGTATCGTATGCCTACTATAGCTACCATCTAAACAGTGGTGACCACCGTACGTAAATGGCAGGTTCTACAACTAATACCGTACAAAGTTCGTATTGGAGTTTGGATTTCCAACAAATGGTCAGGCTAAGGAACTTCCTATCCACGATGGGTACGTCCCTGGAATAGACGACCCGAGAATCTAACGTTACGGTTAGATCTCTGCCAACACAAGGTCGGGTTACCTCTGCAAAAATAGGTAACTACTGACACGCGTATGCCATCCCCCGATCGTCACCGATCTTCCCGAGGATCCCCGATTCGCAACAAACCACATAGATAATAATAATGCAGTAACCACAGAGGTTAAGTATCTGGGCTCCATACCATGATACCACCTTTATCCAGAAGGAATGACATACACTAAGGGGCGCTACTCCCTAGAACCTTGCTGCATTCTTCCTGTTTCGACCATTTCCGGGGTGTGAGGCTCGACGAAGTCTCGTCCACAAAGCTACGCTTTCTCAAAAAGCCCTGCTTCGGGTCAAACAAAATGATCAACCTATGATCACAAAGATATAAGATCAAACAAATGATCATATCACAAATGATCAAACACTGATCATTTCACAACAACACTCAGTATGCCACGTTACCAAATTGGGATATATCGCTGATGAATTTCAACTACATAACCTCTGAGCTCGTACGTCTCAGAGAAGGGTGTTAAGCTAAGAGAATAAATTCTCCGCCACCAACAGAAATGTATTTGAAAGAAATCAGCTTTATATCTCAAATTGTAACGTCAGACATACAATCCATACAAGTCTGTTCCGGGATCGAACAGAACCGAAGGCACTTCTCACGAAGCCCTTGCAAATCCGGATAATTTTCAATCACGTCAGGACTTCCCGTCACTAAGGGTGATAAAACCTCTAAATCGAAGATCAGTAACGACCCAGAATTTTGAACAAATTAAATTGAAAATATTTAATTAATTTTAAATATTTGAACGGTAATTTAATTTGAATCCCCAATATAACTTTGAATTTGGCGATTAAATTTTAAAGTTTAATCTATTATAGTCGAATAAAAATTTGAATCTTCAAATTTAAGTTGAAGAAAAATATTTCGAAAGCTTTTAAAATTCGTATTGATAATATTGAAGATAATGGAAGCTTCGGAATTTAATTTCAAACTGTTCTGTTCAGTTTGAATTTTATCGTTCGAATTTGATATTTTAAAAAAAAAGCGTTCCGGGGCACAGTCTCGGAATTCGACGAAACCAGTTTCATTGGGTCCGTAATATTGAATTATTTGCGGATTTAAATTTTCGTAGTAATTGGAGTTGTTGTGTGAGCGTACGATCATAAAACACGCTGAAATTTATATCGAGACGATTTAAATTTGAATTGAATTTAATATAGGTATATTCATATACTAATCGCCATCAGCTGAAATTATATCAACATCAACCTACTTTTATTTCCCATCGCAGTTTTCTTTCCTTTCATTCGTCAGTGAAGTTAATCGTCTGAGGCGCAACTTTTCTCTTCATTTTCTTTAAGGGGTCGAGACTTTTCCCTTTTCACTATCTTCAAATCAAAACTGAGCATCTCATTCACATTCACGAAAAATGGCCGAAGCCTCGTTAAAATTGAAAATAAATCTCCTCTTCCTAAAAATCATTCAAACAATACAATCGAAACCCAGCCCTCTTCCTTTTCTTCATCCAAATCACGGCGAGTTCTGGGGATGGCGAGCAAGGCTAATGGATTTCGCGATCGAATTTTTGGGCAAGGCTCGGGATCGACTCGCGATTGAAGTGGGGCAGCAATCGAGGCGCATGCGAAGTGGATGTGGCAGTGCGACGCGTTCGAGTGGGGACAGTCGCGACTGGGTTCGCGATGGGTTCGGCGGCGATTAGGGTTTGTACAAGGATGCGGCGATTCGCGACGAGGGAGGTGGTTTCGAGGTTCGTCAGCGAGGCGCGATCTCGTAGAGGCTCGTTTTGGCTGGGGTAGTCGCGTGAATCGAACCGCGTGAGAAAGAGGAGGGGGAGTCGAAGTTGAAGACAAGGTCTTTGGGCATGGCGGTAGTGATGCTGTGCGACTAGGGTTTCGCAGGTGGCTCGCGATTGGTGATTGAAGGTGATCTCGCGATTGGGGGCAGGCGAAGTGATTTGGGGGTCGCGATCGATTGCAGTAGGCAGATAGGTATATTTTTATTTTGCTTAATTTATATGTTTATATATTCACAGAGAATATTTTTCTGTTTATATAACACAATTTTAACAGAAAATATATTTACAGTAAGTTGATCCCGTTTAATATGTGTAAATGTATATACGTAGGTTAGAAGGTAATTTATAAGAATTTAATAAATATATATATAAAGTTTAGAGATAAAAAGGAATTTATTTTCTTTATAAAAAAGGAAATTTTTGAGTGAAATGATTTATTTATGGAAATTTGGTTTTAAAATTTTTTAGTTAAATAAAATTTATTAAAGAAGATTAGTTTTGAATTTAAATTTTGTTAAATCAAATTGTTAAAAAGAATTTGTTAGTCAAGATAAAATCACAAGTTAATTAAATTATCAAGTGGAATTTAATAGTTCGATTTTATCTGAATATTTATCGATTGTATAAAATTGTTTATACAAGGTTAAGAATCGAGATAATCGAGTCAAGATGAAAGTGGAATGCAAAAAATAAAATCTAAGGTGAGATTTTTCTCACTCACATTGAAAAGTGGAAATTTTCAGTTATTGATTTGATTGACTGTTTGATTGCTATTGAATGTGCTATTAGATATAATAGGATATATATCTATATATATAGCAATATATACATATTGGCATATGTATATATTGGATTGATGATTTCCCGCCTCGTATAGCGGATGAGACCCTATTGCGCCGTTAGTAAGCGGATTTATAAAAACCTATATACCGCGATAATTCCGTACTGGAGCGGAATTGGTATTGTGCTAACATCTTTGGATGCAGGGAAACAGGTTGGAGGGATCCAACTGGACCCCTCACATTGATTGAATTTATTTCTATTGTGATATAAATTTGTGAATGATTATAGTGATGCTATTAATCATATTGATATCTGGAAATTGTTTGAAAGCTAAAATTTAGCTGAATGGATGTTTTGATATCATTGGATTCCAAAAAATAAACGAAATTGAATTTTTGGTAATTCAAGCAGAAAATTTTAAGTGAATTGATTTTTTTGAAATTGAATAAAATTTGAAGAAAAGAATTTAAAGGTATAAAAGTTTATTTTTATAGTATTATCGAATTTATTCCAGAATAAAGTGAAAATGTTAAGTAAATGGATTTCGTAAAATAGTGATTTTAAATTGAAGAATTTAATTTAAAAATTTGGATTTTTAAAATAGATTGAAAGAAACGATTGAAATTTATTTTCTTAAGAAGGAATTTATTTAAAAGAAAATAAGTTAGAAATCAAATTAGAAATTTAATTGGTAAATTGAAATAAGTTGAGAAATCAATGTAAAATGATTTCAATTTGAAGAATCCATTTTAAAACAGAATATTGAATAATTTGAGAAAAATAAGGAATTTATTTGGTAGTGATAAATAAAACTAGAAATCAATCTGTAATTGATTTAATATTGGAAATGAATTTTTGAGAAATTAGTATGGGATCTTTTATCAAACGTTGAAAATAAATTCAGAAATCAATATTGAAATTGAATTGATATTGAAGTTTTTATAAATAGAATTGAAATTTATAAAAGTTGTTATAAACCCAAAGTCACTTATTTTAATAAGTTAAATATAGAAGTTGATAAAAGAAGGTTTATAAGCCGAAGTTGTTATTAAAAAGAGAAATAGAATTTATAAACGTGCTTATAAATTCGAAAATAGATTGAATGTGATAAATTTAATATAGAAGATTATTTAATAAGATATATTCACGATTTTGAATAGCGAATTTTTATTGAAATAAAAATGTGTAGGAATGATTGAAATGAGGTTAAGTAAATTTTTTTCACGATTTTGGGACAGTGAATATATTGTTAAGTAAAATGGATTCATTTTTGAAGAAGTAATATTTTAAAAATGAAGTTAAACATTTTAAAGGTGTTTTAAAATGTGTTATGAATCGAAAGCATAGATTTCAACATACTTGTTGAAATAGACGTTTTCGAGAAATTTAAGGAAATGGTGGACTATAACACTGTTGTTATAGTAAATGATTTCCGAAAGGAAATGTTTTTTATGTAGTATTGGGATTTATATATCTATCTTAAATTCGAATCCCTATACTAGTGATTTCGAGTCGTCGTAACGATGTTTTACGCAACATTCGTTTTGACTCAAATAGATGTTAAAATTTATGATTTCCTTAAAGAATGAAGTGTATACTTAATATTGATTTAAGTATATCGAATATTTTCAAATGTTGAAAATAAATGATTTGTGAAATACTTATTTTTAAATAAGTATGGAAATGCTTTTCTAATATGAGATGAACGTTTTGAGATTTTATCTAGTAAAGATAAATTGAAAGGTGGAAGTTGATTTGAAATTGTTTTCAAATGATTGAAGTGTGGAAATAATATATCTAGTTAAGATATTTTTGAAGATGAAATAATTTGGAAATTTATTTGGAATCTGATGATGTTGCGCATCTTTATTGATAGTTAAATAACCGACTATCAATAATTACCTGTAGATAGGTATTTGTTGTGAATTGGATGAATTTGAATGCCACACTTATTTTTGAATAATCGCTCACTATTCGGGTTAGCCGGGAAAGGACCATGGGGTCGTATAACCCATTCCGAATATGTGATACGTCGTCATGAATTGCATTTGAAGACCGGTGTTGAAGACCGGATATTTTTGAAAACGGAAGGATTACCGTCGAGTTACTCTACATCGACTGATCTTCGATTTAGAGGTTTTATCACCCTTAGTGACGGGAAGTCCTGACGTGATTGAAAATTATCCGGAAATGCAAGGGCTTCGTGAGAAGTGCCTTCGGTTCTGTTCGATCCCGGAACAGACTTGTATGGATTGTGTGTCTGACGTTACAATTTGAGACATAAAGCTGATTTCTTTCAAATACATATCTGTTGGTGGTGGAGAATTTATTCTCTTAGCTTAACACCCTTCTCTGAGACGTACGAGCTCAGAGGTTATGTAGTTGAAATTTATCAGCGATATATCCCAATTTGGTAACGTGGCATACTGAGTGTTGCTGTGAAATGATCAGTGTTTGGTCATTTGTGATATGATCATTTGTTTGATCTTATATCTTTGTGATCATAGGTTGATCATTTTGTTTGACCCGAAGCAGGGCTTTTTGTAGAAAGCGTAGCTTTGTGGACGAGACTTCGTCGAGCCTCACACCCCGGAAATGGTCGAAACAGGAAGGATGCAGCAAGGTTCTAGGGAGTAGCGCCCCTTAGTGTATGTCATTCCTTCTGGATAGAGGTGGTATCATGGTATGGAGCCCAGATACTTAACCTCTGTGGTTGCTGCACAGTTATTATTACTATGTGGTTTGTTGGAAATCGGGGATCCTCGGGAAGATCGGTTACGATCGGGGGATGGCATACGCGTGTCAGTAGTTACCTATTTTTGCAGAGGTAACCCGGCCTTGTGTTGGCAGAGATCCGGTTAGGTTCTCGGGTCGTCTATTCCAGGGACGTACCCATCGTGGATAGGAAGTTCCTTAGCCTGACCATTTGTTGGAAATCCAAACTCCAATACGTGACTTGTACGGTATTAGTTGTAGAACCTGCCATTTACGTACGGTGGTCACCACTGTTTAGATGGTAGCTATAGTAGGCATACGATACTGGTCGTATGTTGGCTAACATTAATATTATACTTTCGAAATGTTTTCTACACTATGCACTAATAATAATATCAAAAATGATTTGATTTTTGCATAGTAAGCATCTTTGACTATCATAAGAAGAAATCTCCTCCAATTCTGCGTTTGCATTGTGTGTGTGGTGGGAGGTCTTATGGTAGTTTCATTTTCCAAAAGCATTTCGAATTGACTTTAAAATTTTCCTGTTGTTTATTTTAAAGAATAACTGTTTTACGATCTCACACCAGTCACCATGACTGACTCGGAGTTTATTGTTTCCCTTCTAAACTCTGGGTGCCCACCAATTTCCACACGGGCAGTCTAGAGTTAGATTATCAGGATATTCTGGATATTCTGGAGCTTTGGAGATAAGCTGGATGACGAGACGTAGTACTTGTATCTGATATTATTTATTCCGCTGTGTATTCTGTATGAGGACAAGTTTATATAACTGTCCATTGTTGTTTATTGACTCTGATGATTGATGTATATATAAACTGATATAGTTCTTTGTTTTAAAAGACTAGTAATTATCTATTGTATATTATTCCGCTGCGATGTGTAAGATTCTGATATTGTTTTCTGTTCTGATGTTGTTCTGTTGTTCTTCTTTCTTCTCTTTTTTTTCTTTCTCTTCTTCTTCTCTTTTTCTTCTATTTCTTCTTTCGAAAACCCTCACTATTGGAGTTTCCGGCACTCGATTGCTCGACAGTCGATAAAGTGAGTATCGATGTTGAATTTTCGAAAGTCGAAAATTTCAGGATGTGACAAGTCGATGTAGAGTAACTCGACGGTAATCCTTCCGTTTTCAAAAATATCCGGTCTTCAACACCGGTCTTCAAATGCGATTCATAACGACGTATCACATATTCGGAATGGGTTATACGACCCCATGGTCCTTTCCCGGCTAACCCGAATAGTGAGCGATTATTCAAAAATAAGTGTGGCATTCAAATTCATCCAATTCACAACAAATACCTACTCAAGGTAATTATTGATAGTCGGTTATTTAACTATCAATAAAGATGCGCAACTTCATCAGATTCCAAATAATTTTCCAAATTATTTAATCTCCAAAAATATCTTTACAAGATATAAAATTTCCACACTTAACCATTTGAAAACAATTTCAAATCAATTTTCCACACTTCAAAAATAAATCAATATTTATTTTTAAACAACTTCGCTTTCTTTTATAAATTCCGTATTGAATTTATACTTTCGAATATCTACTGATATTCGATTTTCAAATCATTTTCAATATTCAATTTCAATTTATCTTTAAGAAGATAAATTCTCAAAACATTTCATTTCATTTTGGAAAAGCAATTCCATACTTATTTAATAATAAGTATTTCACAAATCATTTATTTTCAACACTTGGAAAATATTCGATATACTTAAATCAATATTAAGTATATATTCATTCTTTAAGGAAATCATAACTTTTAACATCTATTTGAGTCAAAAACGAATGTTGCGTAAAACATCGTTACGACGACTCAAAATCACTAGTATAAGGATTCGAAATTAAAATAGATATATAAATCCCAATACTACACAAAAAATATTTCCTTTCGGAAATCATTTACTATAACAACAGTGTTATAGTCTACCATTTCCTTAAATTTCTCGAAAACGTCTATTTCAACAAGTATGTTGAAATCTATGCTTTCGATTCATAATACATTTTAAAACCTCGTTAAAAACAATTTAACTTCATTTTAAAATATCACTTCTTCAAAAATGAATCCATTTTATTCAATAATATATTCACGGTCCAGAGTTGTGAATATATCTTTTCTTTAAAAATCTTCTATAAATAAATTTATCCAATTCAATCTATTTCGAATTTATAAACACGTCTATAAATTCCATTTCTATTTTAATAACAATCTCGACTTATAAATCTTCTTTTTATTAACTTCTATATTTTACTTATCAAAATAAGTGATTTCGTATTTATAAACAGCATTTGTAAATTCCAATTTACTTATAAGAATTTCAATATCAAATCAATTTCAATATTGATTTCTAACTTTATTTATCACTACTAAATAAATCCCTTATTTTTCTCAAATCATTCAATATTCTATTTTTTTAAATGGATTCTTCAAATAAAAATCATTTTACATTGATTTCCCAAATTATTTCAATTTACCATTTTAAATTTCTAATTGGATTTCCAACTTATCTTCTTTTCAATAAATTCCTTTTTAAGAAAATAAATCTCAATCGTTTCTTTCAATCTATTTAAAAATCCAAATTCTTAAATTAAATTCTTCAATTTATACTCACGATTATGCGAAATTCATTTATTTAACATTTTCACTTTATTCTGGAAATAAATTCGATAAGATTATAAAAATTAACTTTTTATACTTTAAAATTCCTTTCTTCGAATTCATTAAATTTCTAAAATCAAATTCACTTAGAAATTTCTATTTTTATTTCCAAAAATTCAATTTCGTTTATTTTTGGAATCCAATGATATCAAACATCCATTCAGCTAAATTTTAGCTTTCAACAATTTTCCAGACATCAATATGGTCGATAACATCAATATAATCATTCACATATCCATATCACAGTATAAATAAATTCAATCAATGTGAGGGGTCCAGTTGGATCCCTCCAACCTGTTTCCCTGCATCCAAAGACGTTAGCACAATACCAATTCCGTTCCAGTACGGAATTATCGCGGTATATAGGTTTTTATAAATCCGCTTACTAACGGCGCAATAGGGTCTCATCCGCTATACGAGGCGGGAAATCATCAATCCAATATATACATATGCCAATATGTATATATTGCTATATATATATAGATATATCCTATTATATCTAATATCACATCAACATAGCAATCATATCAAACAATAAATAACTGAAAATTCCACTTCAATTTTGAGTGAGAAAAATCTCACCTTAGCTTTATATTTTGCCATCCCATTTTTCCATTCCAATTTGTTTTTCTCCATTTATACCTTGTATAAATAAATTATACACTTTATTAATATTCGAAATAATCGAATAACCAATTTCTTTTAATAAATTTACTTAACTAAAATTTTAATTTTAAACTAATGATTTAATTTTTTTCTTTTTATAAATTTCTTTAGTAGCTAAAAATTTAAACAGGTTAACTAATTGAATTAACCACTAAAATTTATTACCATTAAACATTTCTATCTTTTAAATCTCATCTACATATATTATTATTCTCTATTTTTCTAACTTATATATACAGATACACATATGGGTATACTTATCTATCTATTAAATCTTAAAATATAATTGCTTTTAAATCCTACTGTTAGAAAATTTCTATCCTTTTCTGAGAGTTACTGCATCATGAACTAAAATTTTCAAGCATTCGAAATAGTTTAAAACACTAATTAACCTAATTACTGAAGTTAATAAAAGCAATAACATTATAAACATCACCACCTGCTGCTGTCGAACGACCGTCCCTTCGACCACTCGCCTCGCGTTCACGAGTTCTCCCCTAGCTGCTGTCGTGATCGATCGCGACGATCATCTCGTGCTCCAGATCGAGCGACGCCCATCGCGAAACCCATTCCAGTTCGCGACCCCACATACGCTTCCTCAACAGTCGCCTACGCCCTCGAGACAAAACCCTCAGCGAAAGAGTCGCCTTCGACTTGCACGACGCCACCGTGAGCGCTTCGACTCCGCATGCTCGCAACCTCGAATCGCCGCTTCCATCTATGCGTACTCGAGATGCTCGGTCTCTCGCAAATTCGTCTGCCATTTTTTTGTTTGATTTGGGGATTTCGTTTTGTTTTCGTTCGAATTGATTTATGAAAGGGGAAGAGGTATAGATCGAACGAGAAGGCTTCGTTTTGTTTCTTTGGTTATCTGCTTAGAGTTTTAAAACGAAGAAGGTGTATTTCAGTCTGCGCGTTCCAAATGCTAGGGTAGCTCGAGTACGATCATAGGGTGGCTGAGCAGAAAATTTTGATGTGAAGGCAATACGGTTGGGGTTTGACTTATAAAAAAAAATATACTTTAATTAAATTCAAATCGTTTCGAATAACTATTTCTAAGCGTTTATATACTGCACGTTCACACAACAATCCCAGTTACTACGAAATTTGAAATCCGATAATAACACAATATTACGGACCCAACGGAACTAGTTTCGTCGAATTCCGAGACGATGCCTCGGACGGCTATTTTCCAATATCAATTCGAACGATTAAATTTCAAAGTTGAACAATTCACTTCCAAATTCGATTCTGAAGCTTCGATTATATTCAGTAATATCAATATGAATTTTCAAAGCCTTTGAAATATTTTTCTTCAGCTTATAATTGAAGATTCAAATTTTTATTCAATTCAATAGATTAAATTTTATAATTTAATCGCCAAATTCAAAGTAAAATCGGGAATTCAAATTAAATCATCGTTCAAATATTTAAAATTAATTAAATATTCTCAATTTAATTTGTTCAAAATTCTGGGTCGTTACAGACTTCCCCCCTTAAAAGAATTTCGTCCTCGAAATTACAAGTTAGAAAAAAATGGTCCTTAACTCGTCTACTATCTTTCAACATCTAATAGTTTTATCAAATTTTCAAAACAAATCTTTCTACTAAAGATTCGTTATCATTCAACTAGCTTTCTAAACCTTTTCATAATTTTCAAACAACTTTGTTTACTTCTCAATTCAATTTCGGATTTAAATTCAAATTTTAAACTTTCAAAATTCTCTCAAAAATTTTCTAACACTCGAGATTTTCAAAAAATTTCGCCAGCGTCTCCTTTGAGCGGCTAATACGGCACGACTACAAAACGTCCCTACGGACTCTCAGATTTCAAAAAGAAAAAGAAAAAGCCAAGCGGCTAGAGAAATAAGTCATCAAATCTCATATTCGAATTTAAATACATACCTTTTTCGAGCAATTCAAATTTATCTTCGAAATCAAAATTCCAATTCCTTTATAACACCTGTATATCCTACTAGCCATAATATCTAGTTACATATTCAAACCATTTTGTAAATTCTATTACAAAAATTTCAATACAAACTACTTATATCATCTTTAGTTCACTATTGAAGTTATATCCATTATCTTCAATTTTACATTTCAAATTTTATTTGAATTCAATTTCACATTTGAGTTAAATTTACCATTCAATTCAATTTGAATTCTATTCTCAATTTTAATTCTATTGGAATTCAATTTATCTTCAATCCCGAATATTGAATTTTATCAGCTTTCATTCATTCACAATTTTATTTTCATAATTCAATACTCAATTTCAGAGTCGTTTCCACTTTTTCAAAACCATTTGAAAACAATTCAAATTCCATTCGAATTTCCAAACAAAAACCCAAATTTTCAAACAACTTCTATTTAAAACAATTTGGCAGCAATTCCTCCTTTGGAAACCCGAAAATGAACACCAACGATGCCGCGGTCATCATCGAAGTTATTTTCCAGCGACCGAAAAGAGTTTAGAGCTTTCATCTCTCTAAAATACTTTTCAAACCTTTGAAATTCATTTTCAAATCAAAAAAAAAAAGAAATTAAACTTTCCAAATCTCCAAAAATTTTCAAATCCTTTTCAAAACATTTCCAAAAACTTCTCTGGAATCTCATTTTAAATTACAAATCACATTTATAATTTATATTCTCAAATTTCATTCGTATATGGATTTATTTCTCAACTTTGGAGTTATAATTTCGATTTCTTATTCAATTTCATATAAAAATGATCACATTTCAATATTATCACTTTCCTAACAACCATGCAACCATATACTATAGTACTTCATAGAAAAACATTTCTTTTCTATACAAAAATAGGTTTGGGTAAAATTATTTCATTTACCCTATTTAAAACAATACTGTGTCGGTTTATCTTGTTTAAGAGTTTAGAAACCCCTATCGATTACAGTTAGCCAGACTGCACCGACCAGAATCCATAAACAATCAACCGATAAGTCAACACAATACAAAACAATTTCATATTCAAATAACAAATACGCGCTCATATCTATTATTACACTCAAACTCATTCTAGAGTACTACTGACTCTATCTCTAATGAGTAACACCCAACAGAGCAGGGTTGTCGCTTAACCATATGCTCTGATACCAAATGTAAAGACCCGCAAATCCGTCTTCCGAAAACCCGACACTGCTACGTCCACTGTAGCAACTGTCGAACGATCGGGTGGCGGAAACGCGAACTTTAATGTTTAAAAGAAGAGATAGAAGAAAAAGAGAAGAAGAAGAAAGAAGAGAACAACAACAGAGAACAGAAACAGAACAATATCAGAATCTTACACATCGCAGCGGAACAATATACAATAGATAATTACTAGTCTTTTAAAACAAAGAACTATATCATTTTATACATACATCAATCATCAGAGTCAATATACAACAATGGACAGTTATATAACCTGTCCTCATACAGAATACACAGCGGAATAAATACTATCAGATACAAATACTACGTCTCGCCATCCAGCTTATCTCCAAAGCTCCAGAATATCCAGAATATCCTGATAACATAACTCTAGGCTGCCCGTGTGGAAATTGGTGGGCACCCAGAGTTTAGAAGGGAACAATAAACTCCGAGTCAGTCATGGTGACTGGTGTGAGATCGTAAAACAGTTATTCTTTAAAATAAACAACAAGAAAATTTTAAAGTAAATTTCGCAATGCTTTTTGGAAAATGAGACTACCATAAGACCTCCCACCACACACACAATGCAAACGCAGAATTGGAGGAGATTTCTTCTTATGATAGTCAAAGATGCTTACTACGCAAAATCAAATCATTTTTGATATTATTATTAGTGCATAGTGTAGAAATCATTTCGAAAGTATAATATTAATCTTAGCCAACATACGACCAGTATCGTATGCCTACTATAGCTACCATCTAAACAGTGGTGACCACCGTACGTAAATGGCAGGTTCTACAACTAATACCGTACAAAGTTCGTATTGGAGTTTGGATTTCCAACAAATGGTCAGGCTAAGGAACTTCCTATCCACGATGGGTACGTCCCTGGAATAGACGACCCGAGAATCTAACGTTACGGTTAGATCTCTGCCAACACAAGGCCGGGTTACCTCTGCAAAAATAGGTAACTACTGACACGCGTATGCCATCCCCCGATCGTCACCGATCTTCCCGAGGATCCCCGATTCGCAACAAACCACATAGATAATAATAATGCAGTAACCACAGAGGTTAAGTATCTGGGCTCCATACCATGATACCACCTTTATCCAGAAGGAATGACATACACTAAGGGGCGCTACTCCCTAGAACCTTGCTGCATTCTTCCTGTTTCGACCATTTCCGGGGTGTGAGGCTCGACGAAGTCTCGTCCACAAAGCTACGCTTTCTCAAAAAGCCCTGCTTCGGGTCAAACAAAATGATCAACCTATGATCACAAAGATATAAGATCAAACAAATGATCATATCACAAATGATCAAACACTGATCATTTCACAACAACACTCAGTATGCCACGTTACCAAATTGGGATATATCGCTGATGAATTTCAACTACATAACCTCTGAGCTCGTACGTCTCAGAGAAGGGTGTTAAGCTAAGAGAATAAATTCTCCGCCACCAACAGAAATGTATTTGAAAGAAATCAGCTTTATATCTCAAATTGTAACGTCAGACATACAATCCATACAAGTCTGTTCCGGGATCGAACAGAACCGAAGGCACTTCTCACGAAGCCCTTGCAAATCCGGATAATTTTCAATCACGTCAGGACTTCCCGTCACTAAGGGTGATAAAACCTCTAAATCGAAGATCAGTCGATGTAGAGTAACTCGACGGTAATCCTTCCGTTTTCAAAAATATCCGGTCTTCAACACCGGTCTTCAAATGCGATTCATAACGACGTATCACATATTCGGAATGGGTTATACGACCCCATGGTCCTTTCCCGGCTAACCCGAATAGTGAGCGATTATTCAAAAATAAGTGTGGCATTCAAATTCATCCAATTCACAACAAATACCTACTCAAGGTAATTATTGATAGTCGGTTATTTAACTATCAATAAAGATGCGCAACTTCATCAGATTCCAAATAATTTTCCAAATTATTTAATCTCCAAAAATATCTTTACAAGATATAAAATTTCCACACTTAACCATTTGAAAACAATTTCAAATCAATTTTCCACACTTCAAAAATAAATCAATATTTATTTTTAAACAACTTCGCTTTCTTTTATAAATTCCGTATTGAATTTATACTTTCGAATATCTACTGATATTCGATTTTCAAATCATTTTCAATATTCAATTTCAATTTATCTTTAAGAAGATAAATTCTCAAAACATTTCATTTCATTTTGGAAAAGCAATTCCATACTTATTTAATAATAAGTATTTCACAAATCATTTATTTTCAACACTTGGAAAATATTCGATATACTTAAATCAATATTAAGTATATATTCATTCTTTAAGGAAATCATAACTTTTAACATCTATTTGAGTCAAAAACGAATGTTGCGTAAAACATCGTTACGACGACTCAAAATCACTAGTATAAGGATTCGAAATTAAAATAGATATATAAATCCCAATACTACACAAAAAATATTTCCTTTCGGAAATCATTTACTATAACAACAGTGTTATAGTCTACCATTTCCTTAAATTTCTCGAAAACGTCTATTTCAACAAGTATGTTGAAATCTATGCTTTCGATTCATAATACATTTTAAAACCTCGTTAAAAACAATTTAACTTCATTTTAAAATATCACTTCTTCAAAAATGAATCCATTTTATTCAATAATATATTCACGGTCCAGAGTTGTGAATATATCTTTTCTTTAAAAATCTTCTATAAATAAATTTATCCAATTCAATCTATTTCGAATTTATAAACACGTCTATAAATTCCATTTCTATTTTAATAACAATCTCGACTTATAAATCTTCTTTTTATTAACTTCTATATTTTACTTATCAAAATAAGTGATTTCGTATTTATAAACAGCATTTGTAAATTCCAATTTACTTATAAGAATTTCAATATCAAATCAATTTCAATATTGATTTCTAACTTTATTTATCACTACTAAATAAATCCCTTATTTTTCTCAAATCATTCAATATTCTATTTTTTTAAATGGATTCTTCAAATAAAAATCATTTTACATTGATTTCCCAAATTATTTCAATTTACCATTTTAAATTTCTAATTGGATTTCCAACTTATCTTCTTTTCAATAAATTCCTTTTTAAGAAAATAAATCTCAATCGTTTCTTTCAATCTATTTAAAAATCCAAATTCTTAAATTAAATTCTTCAATTTATACTCACGATTATGCGAAATTCATTTATTTAACATTTTCACTTTATTCTGGAAATAAATTCGATAAGATTATAAAAATTAACTTTTTATACTTTAAAATTCCTTTCTTCGAATTCATTAAATTTCTAAAATCAAATTCACTTAGAAATTTCTATTTTTATTTCCAAAAATTCAATTTCGTTTATTTTTGGAATCCAATGATATCAAACATCCATTCAGCTAAATTTTAGCTTTCAACAATTTTCCAGACATCAATATGGTCGATAACATCAATATAATCATTCACATATCCATATCACAGTATAAATAAATTCAATCAATGTGAGGGGTCCAGTTGGATCCCTCCAACCTGTTTCCCTGCATCCAAAGACGTTAGCACAATACCAATTCCGTTCCAGTACGGAATTATCGCGGTATATAGGTTTTTATAAATCCGCTTACTAACGGCGCAATAGGGTCTCATCCGCTATACGAGGCGGGAAATCATCAATCCAATATATACATATGCCAATATGTATATATTGCTATATATATATATAGATATATCCTATTATATCTAATATCACATCAACATAGCAATCATATCAAACAATAAATAACTGAAAATTCCACTTCAATTTTGAGTGAGAAAAATCTCACCTTAGCTTTATATTTTGCCATCCCATTTTTCCATTCCAATTTGTTTTTCTCCATTTATACCTTGTATAAATAAATTATACACTTTATTAATATTCGAAATAATCGAATAACCAATTTCTTTTAATAAATTTACTTAACTAAAATTTTAATTTTAAACTAATGATTTAATTTTTTTCTTTTTATAAATTTCTTTAGTAGCTAAAAATTTAAACAGGTTAACTAATTGAATTAACCACTAAAATTTATTACCATTAAACATTTCTATCTTTTAAATCTCATCTACATATATTATTATTCTCTATTTTTCTAACTTATATATACAGATACACATATGGGTATACTTATCTATCTATTAAATCTTAAAATATAATTGCTTTTAAATCCTACTGTTAGAAAATTTCTATCCTTTTCTGAGAGTTACTGCATCATGAACTAAAATTTTCAAGCATTCGAAATAGTTTAAAACACTAATTAACCTAATTACTGAAGTTAATAAAAGCAATAACATTATAAACATCACCACCTGCCGCTGTCGAACGACCGTCCCTTCGACCACTCGCCTCGCGTTCACGAGTTCTCCCCTAGCTGCTGTCGTGATCGATCGCGACGATCATCTCGTGCTCCAGATCGAGCGACGCCCATCGCGAAACCCATTCCAGTTCGCGACCCCACATACGCTTCCTCAACAGTCGCCTACGCCCTCGAGACAAAACCCTCAGCGAAAGAGTCGCCTTCGACTTGCACGACGCCACCGTGAGCGCTTCGACTCCGCATGCTCGCAACCTCGAATCGCCGCTTCCATCTATGCGTACTCGAGATGCTCGGTCTCTCGCAAATTCGTCTGCCATTTTTTTGTTTGATTTGGGGATTTCGTTTTGGTTTCGTTCGAATTGATTTATGAAAGGGGAAGAGGTATAGATCGAACGAGAAGGCTTCGTTTTGTTTCTTTGGTTATCTGCTTAGAGTTTTAAAACGAAGAAGGTGTATTTCAGTCTGCGCGTTCCAAATGCTAGGGTAGCTCGAGTACGATCATAGGGTGGCTGAGCAGAAAATTTTGATGTGAAGGCAATACGGTTGGGGTTTGACTTATAAAAAAAAATATACTTTAATTAAATTCAAATCGTTTCGAATAACTATTTCTAAGCGTTTATATACTGCACGTTCACACAACAATCCCAGTTACTACGAAATTTGAAATCCGATAATAACACAATATTACGGACCCAACGGAACTAGTTTCGTCGAATTCCGAGACGATGCCTCGGACGGCTATTTTCCAATATCAATTCGAACGATTAAATTTCAAAGTTGAACAATTCACTTCCAAATTCGATTCTGAAGCTTCGATTATATTCAGTAATATCAATATGAATTTTCAAAGCCTTTGAAATATTTTTCTTCAGCTTATAATTGAAGATTCAAATTTTTATTCAATTCAATAGATTAAATTTTATAATTTAATCGCCAAATTCAAAGTAAAATCGGGAATTCAAATTAAATCATCGTTCAAATATTTAAAATTAATTAAATATTCTCAATTTAATTTGTTCAAAATTCTGGGTCGTTACACATACTACCGTATACCTCTCTACATTCTCTATTAAGGCCTTATAAGGAAAACCTTTATTTTGCATTAACTATCAATTCCTTTCTTAAGAGGGATTTTAAAACAAAATATATGCTAATACACACACACACACACATATATATATATATATATAATTATGGGCCTAAATATTTCTAAGCGTGCAAAAATTACACTCTATGCTAATCGTTATAATTGTCAAAACTTTAATTTTATACGAGTCCAATTTCATATCAACAAACATACCATATATCCAACATTCTCAATTCAACAACAGACTTGTATAAAAATAATCCATACCAAACTTATTTTATACTAAAATAATAGAATCTACATTAGTAGAATTTACAATTCAAATCCTTTTACGCTATATTCAATTTCTACATATACAAATGAAAAAGGTAATTCCCATTTAAATTACAAAAATAGGCAATGCAAACTACAAAAAAAAGAAACCATAACTTACATGCCATTTCTTAACTTATTTCTTTTCAAAATCCTTAATCAGATCAAAAGAAAACGATGAGAAGTGATAATGTAAAATACTAAAATTAAAATAACTATACATTCCACTATTTTAATGTAGAATGACTGATATTTTAACATAAGAATTGACATTTCGCTTTGGGGGAATATTTGGGTTTTAGTTTAATGTTTCCGTAAACAAAATTCCCTAATACATATATCAAATCTGAGTTATACTATATAATTATTTATTATTTAATTCCTTAACTAATATTATCGTTAACTTTTATTTAATGTTTACTTAACCGCAAGTCTAACTACCGTTAATTTTTGAATTTCAAACTTTAGTGTTATCCGTATATTTTCTAACTACTATGATAGAAGAATGATCAAGAGAAAAGGAAGCAACAAAGTCGACACAATGGTATAGAAGCATTGAAAGATAGTATTACTACAAATACTTATATCGAACATTTATAGAGAACATATCGAGCCTATAAATGCATGGCAAGTCAATGAATCCATATTAAGATTCCAAGTCAATAGCATAGCAAGCCTCTATCAATCACACGGAGATATCGAGCATCTAACATAAGGGTAGATGTCAAGCTCCTACTTAAGAGATAAGCAACCTAAAAGAATCAATGAATAATTATGATATTGAATCACAAGGGATGTCTAACTTGAGCATGATAAGGATGTCTAACCTTTGTAGTTATAAAGGTAGTGTCTAGCATAAAAGATAGAGGAGATGTCAAGCCTCGACAACCATAATAGTTTTCGAGTTTCTATAGTGGTAGAAGAAATGTCGAGTCACAAGATTCTGAAGATGTCAAGTTATAAGGCTCGTGAGATAACGAGCCACAAGATTCTAGAGTTGACGAACCTTTGTAGAGTATGTAGAAAAAGAAAAATGTTGCACTATTTAAAGGATGACAAGCATCTAACCGCAAATGGAGGATGTCGAGTCTCCATAAACAACAAGCCCATGATGTATCAATTGTTATCGAGCCTTTACAACATTAACTATTGTAAAGCAATAAGAGATATCGAGCTTCAATCAGAACAATAGGTCTTAATGTTAGCAAAGGATATCGAGCATCAATAATCATACAAACTATCAAGTATCTATCATCATGAAGGATACCGGGTGAATACATTGATGCGGGATGACGAGAATTAACAATACAAAGAAGGTGTCGAGTATTGATAATACAAAGAATGTGTCGAGCATTAAAGATACAAAGACGATAGCGAACATATAAGCAAGGAGGACACATGGAAACCATCATGCCTACCGCTACCACTATAAATTGACCCACTCGGCTATTCAGATGGAGGCGAATGATTCTTTTCTCTACTTCTCAAATTACAAGTTGTAAACCGTAAATTGATTTGGGGATTTCTTGAAACAATTGTAACTTTTAGAATATATGGACTTAGACAATGAATATTGCATATCATAATGCCTTCGATATATGTACCTTTGACTATTATTGAGAAAATGGATGTGCATATAATTTATATTTGGACTTGGAGAATTTGGAATTGAAAATTGACAATTTGAACAAGGCTATTTAAGCTCTTGCCTAAATTAAAGCTTACTTTGCATTATGACTGCTATGCCCATTGGCATATGACCAAAGGGATGTGATGTAGTGAATTGCCTATTTTGCCTATCAAACAATAGAATATTTCACATTAATTGACTTGCCTATTTTAATTTTGGACATATGACTTGAACTTTTAAACAACTTCACAACTATATTAAAGCGTATGGGTAATATTAGGTCCATTGCTAATAATACTATCTTATGGAACATCTTGAATGTTGAGCCATTTTTTGGTTTAAAATTTTAGCATTGGAAGGAGGGCTCAAACCTATGATCTCCTGCATATTCTTACAAAGGAACCTCCGCTCTCTTACATATTCCTATAAAGGACTTTTCGACCTTTCCGCTATCCCTGCAAATAACTTTAGTGACTTTCCATTTTATGCATATCCCTTTAGAGGTCTTTGACTTACCATATCCAACGTATTCCCACCAAGGACTTTTAGTATCTTGCATAAACCTATTAGACCACATAATGACTACCTCTCCACAAGGATCCTTTAAGCCTTACTTTCCCAAATCAACTTATTAAGTGACCCATAATCTTCAATTCCGTAAGGAACAAGTATTAAGGAACTTAGCGTTGATGACTCTAGCTGAAAAGAAACGAGTAATTCCTTATGACCTGCATAATTATAACATAAATCCATTTCATATCAGATCTAACCCGATCTTTTCTTATCATCCTATTCTAAGAAAAGAGAACAAGAAAAGGGATGACCCTTTCTTGGAAATAAGGAAAATTATACAGCTCCAAGCTAAAGGGACTATCTTCGAATGCGAAATAACAAAGGATTTTGATAAGTTTGCCCAAAACTGAAAGGGAATAATCGATCGCTCTCCCACACCAATCTGAACTCAAGATTATTCTAAAAGAAAACTTGTCGTTAAAGCTAATGAGCCTATTCAACGTTATAAAAGAGTCAAAGTGACCAAAGACACAATCCCCTAAGAATTCTGGAAATGCTAGAGCCCGTTCCTTTACCACCTCCTATGAAAACATTTATCTCCTAACTAAAGAAAGGTTAAATTATTGGCCTTCAAAGAAGAAGCAGTAAGGAAATGAAAAGAATCCAGGGAGTGCTTATTCCCAATATCATCGAACAATGCACATGATACCAATTAGTGTCGAGCCTTAAAGGGAATGATTAAGAATTTCTCGAAAAAGGAGAACTTCAAGAATTTGTATGCAAAATTTGAGCAAGTACATAATGAAATGGAATGCTTGATGAAAAGGATTCATAAAATGAAGAAAAAGCCTTTGATCCCGCCACAAGAGTTTGATCAAAGCACCTCCTAGAGGGAGGTCTAAGTAAGCCTTTGATCCCACCTATAAGGCCTGGCCAGAGCACTGCAAGCTTTTGGTCCGGCCTACATGGCCTAACCGAAGCACCTTCTAGAGGGAGGTCAAAGTAAGCCTTTGGTTCTGCCTAAGATAGTGTGGCCAAAGCATTGCAAGCCTTCAGTCCTGCCTCTGTGACCTGGCTGAAACGTCTCCCAGAGGGAGGATAGAGTAAGCCTTTGCTTTCGCCTAAGAGGGCCTGGCCAAAGCATCGACTAGCCTATGGTTCCACCTATAAGGCCTGATCGAAGCATCTCCTAGAGGAAGGATGGGTAAGACTTTGGTTTTGTCTAAGATGACTAACCAAACACACCGACCGGCCTAAATCACTACCTATAAGGTAATAAGGGACTCAATTAAAGCCTAAATCACTACCTAAGATGGTAGTAAGAGGTAAAAAAGTTCAAAATCTAAATCATTACCTAAGATGATAGTAAAGGGAAAAAAGTTCAAAGCCTAAATCACTACCTAAGATGGTAGTAAGGGATGAAAAAGTTAAAAAGCCTGAATCACTACCAAAGTGGTAGTAAGTGGCGAAAAGGTTCAAAGCCTAAATCACTAAAGATGTTAGTAAGTGGCGAAAAGGTTCAAAGCCTAAATCACTACCTAAGATGGTAGTAAGGGATGAAAAAGTTAAAAGCCTGAATCACTACCAAAGTGGTAGTAAGTGGCGAAAAGGTTCAAAGCCTAAATCACTACTTAAGATGTTAGTAAGTGGCGAAAAGGTTCAAAGCCTAAATCACTACCTAAGATGGTAGTAAGTGGCGAAAAGGTTCAAAGCCTAAGTCACTACTTAAGATGGTAGTAAGGAGCGAAAGAGATTAAAGCCTAAATCACTACCTAAAATGGTAGTAAGAGGCAAAAAAGTTCAAGGCCTAAATCACTACCTAAAACGGTAGTAGGGGCAAAAAAGTTCAAAGCCTAAATCACCACCTAAGACGGTAGTAAGGGGCGAAAATGATCAAAGCATGGTCATTACTTAGAAGGTAACAAGGGACAAAGGAAATCAATCAGACAAGAGCCACTTCATCCTGAGAATGGATCAAAGTAATCTTCTAAGAAGAAGTGTAATTAAATACGACCAATCTGGCACTAAGCCAGGATTAAAACAACTAAAGCAACCTTCAATGGGAAGGTCAAGAGCTATCTATTACAAAGAACTAAGGCTTCAACATCGATATGGATATTTGAGAAATTTCAAACCTTATTGCCAAGTAAATAAATCATTATTGAGTTTGGAGCTTCATTCTTCAAAGGTCGGAATGGAATTGGCTCTCAATCTTGTATTCTTAGGTTGGGATTTCAATTTTCTACTAAATAACAAGAATCTTCGTTATTGGCCAAAATTTTGTTCTGTTATTAAATAAAAGATGGATTCTTCCATTCAAATTGAAGTTTCCGGCCTTTTTATTAAAAGAATTTATGGTATTATTACCAGATGGATTTCTGGTCTTTTATTCAATCTAGCCTTCTTTTTAAATGAATTTATGGTTTTCTTACCAAATGGATTTCTTCTCTTCCTATCAATTGAATTTATGGACTTCTTACCAGATGGATTTCTAGTCTTCTTATCAATTGGGTTTATGGTTTTCTGGTCTTCTTATCAAGCGGATTTCTGGTCTTAGCTCTATACTAAAGTATAAAAAGTTGTTATTTAAGCAAAAAGGCAAATGGATTCATGCCTTTACCAAATTTGCAGGCATTCGCCTAAAAATCCGCTGATTCAATAATTATTCTAAAAAATAAATTTCAAAACCAAGTTTTCAAAAATTTCAAAGACCAATAAGAAATTATTTTCACAAATTTCTTTGGAAAACAAGATTTAAAAACAAAATCTCACAGAAAGAGAAAGTTGGAAAGAGGAGAAATATTTGATTTTATACTAAAGTATAAAAAGCACCTTTTATACAAGGAGGGGGGACAAATGTTATCCACATATTTTCTAATTACTACGTTAGAAGAATGATCAAGAGAAAAAGAAGCAACGAAGTTGACAATAGGGTATAAAAGCATTAAAAGATAGTATTACTACAAATATGTATATCGAACATATAGAGTGAACATATCGAGCCTATAATTGCATGGCGAGTCAATGAATCCATATTAAGATTCCAAGTCAATAGCGTGGCAAGCCTCTCGCAATCACAAGGAGGTATCGAGCATCTAACATAAAGGTAGCTGTCGAGCACCTACTTAAGAGATAAGCAGCCTAAAAGAATTAATGAATACTTATGATATCGAATCATAAGAGATGTCGAACTTGAGCACGATAAGGATGTCTAGCCTTTGTAGTTATAAAGGTGGTGTCAAGCATATAATATAGAGGAGACATCAAGCCTCGACAACCATAATAGTTGTCGAGATTCTACGGCGATAGAAGAAATGTTGAGTCACAAGATTCTTAAGATGTCGAGTTACAAGGCTGGTGAAATGATGAGCCACAAGGTTCTAGAGATGACGAACCTTTGCAGAATACTTAGCAAAAGAAGAATGCTGCACTATTTAAAGGATAACGAACATCTAACCGCAAATGGAGGATGTTGAGTCTCTATAAACGACAGGCTTATGATGTATCAATTGTTATCGAGCTTTTACAACATTAACTGTTGTAAAGCAATAAGAGATACCGAGCTTCAATAAGAACAATGGATCTCAGTGTTAGCAAAGGATATCGAGCATCAACAATCATACAAACTATTACATATCTATCATCGTAAAGGATATCGAGTGAATACATTGATGCGGGATGACGAGAATTAACCATACAAAGAAGGCGTCGAGTATTAAAAATTCAAAGAAGGTGTCGAGTATTAACGATACAAAGAAGATAGCAAATGTATAAGCAAGGAGGACAAGTGGCAGCCATCCCGCCTGTCGCTGCTACTATAAATAGACCTCCCGGGGCCATTCAGATAGGGGCGAATGATTCTTTTCTCTACTTCTCAAATTACAAGTTGTAAATCCTAAATTAATTTAGGGATTTCTTGAAACAATTGTTACTTTTTGCATATATGGACTTAGACAATAAACATTGCATAGTATAATGCCTTCGGTATATGTATCTTTGACTATTATTAAGAGAATGGACGTGCATATAATTTATATTTGGACTTGGACTTGAATTTGGAATTGCATATTGACAATTTGAACAAGGCCATTTAAGCTCTTGCCTAAATTAAAGTTTACTTTGCACTATGACTATTATGCCCATTGGCATATGAACAAAGGGATGTGATATAAGTGAATTGCATATTTTGCCCATTAAACAATGGACTATTGCATATTTATGTGACTTGTCTATTTTATCCTTGGACATATGACTTGAACTTTTAAACAACTTCACAACTATATTAAATCTCATGAGTAATATTGGGTCCATTTCAAATAATACTATCTTATATAACATCTCGAGTGTTGAGCCATCTTTGGTCTAACATTTAGCATTAATTATTTGTTTAAATTTGAATTCCATTTAAATTATTTGAATCCGAAAACTTCAAATGTCAATAACTTTTCATTTGAACTCTGATTTCAAAACTTCATATATGAAAATTGATCAGAAAATTACCACGAACGCAACAGCACAACTTTCAAGGTCAAATTTTGACACTTACGAAATTTCCTTTTTAGCCATATCTTATTTAATTAAATAATTTCTTGTAATTTTTATCGACGTTACATTCTCTCCTATTTCATCCTCGGAATCCCTAAGGGATGGACAGCGTAACATGCACTAAGCATATATGGTATACAACCAAGTTATCCACTCAACCAAAAGTGCAATGTGATTATGAATGTAGGCTTACTATATGTGAGCTCCATCCTAGTGTGCATGCAAGGTCGTGACATATAGGCATGTATGCAAACATCCCAAATATGCAATAAGTTTTCTATATGAGTGCAAAATCAACTGTAAAAAGTGTGGCAACCATTCTCTACCATCCAATCTAGCAACCACGATGCAACCAAAACCTAATTTTGGAAGGAGAAAGTTTACTAGTGCAAAGATTAGGATGGGAAGTTCTTATCTTCTCTTCAGTTTTCCATGTGCTTTCCGCCTAATTATCTCCCCACTATACTCGAACCAACCTAATTTCTTTATTGTGGAGCTTCCTAGTTCTACGCTTTATAATGCATGCAGTAGCACGGGATGTTATCGGCTCCATCTCAATGTCTCTCAATTGATTAGGCTCTACTACAGTGGTTGTGCTATGAAGGCATCTCCTCAAGTGCAAAATGTGAAAAAATCATGGACTTCTGCCAACTTATCTGGTAGCTCTACATAATAAGCAAGTCTTCCTATTCTTTCCAAAATTTGGAAAGGCCAAACAAATCTTAGTGCCAACTTTCCCAAATTTCCAAATCTCACAACCTACCTAAGAGGGGAAACTTTAACAAACACCATGTCCCCTACCTTAAACTCCAACTCCTTTCTGAGCTTGTCTACATAGGATTTCTGAAGATCTTATGCGGCCTTCATTCACTGTCCAATCAATTCTACCTTTTCCAAAGTCTCACAAATTAAATCTAATTCGAGTAGAATTTGGTCTGTGTTTTCCTACCAATAATTGGGCGATTTGCATGGCCTCCAATAAAATGCTTCAAAGGATGGCATGCCAATCGTCGCTAGGTGACATTATTATATGGGAATACGACTAAAGGTAAGTGTTGTTCCCAATGCCCTCCAAAGTCCATAATGAAAGCTCTCAACAAATCTTCTAAGATCATATTCACCCTTTCAGTTTGACCATCGATCTGTGGATGGTAAGCAGTGCTAAGATTCAATGAGGTTCCTACAGATGTCTGCAACCTCCTTCAAAATTCGCTAGTAAATAAGGGGTCCCTGTCATTAACAATGCTAAATGAAATTATATGAAGTTGAATCAACTCCTTGATATAAATTTGCGCCAGAGACACTGCGATCCTATTGCTTCTAACGGGAAAAAATGGGTGCTTTTAGTGAGTCTATCCATTATGACCCGAATTGCTTCATTGCCACTTTGGCTACTAGGCAGCCCATCTATGAAGTCCATCAATGTATGATCTCATTTCCAAGTTGGAATCTCCAATGGTAATAACAATCCTCCGGGCTTTCTTTTCTCAGCCTTTATCTTTTGGCACGTCAAACATTTAGAAACAAATTCACCAATCTTCTTCTTCATCCATGGCCAATAGAAAATTCATTTCATATCCCTATACATCTTATCTCCTCCGGGGTGAATGGTCATTCTTAAATGGTGACATTCTGCAAGCATTTCCTCCAACACATTATCAATCTTAGGAACATAAAGGCATCCATCTCTTCTCAAATATCCCTTGTTGTCAACTGCATATCTACTGACATGGAGAAAATGTTCTCCAATAAATCAACTTACTTAAAATATCTAATATATCCTCGTCCTTCTTTTGCTCAAGTCAATGCAGTTCATCAATATTGGCCTAACCTCCATTGCTACTAAATAGCCTTGAGTAGCTTTTGTCGGTGGTTGAAATTTGAAATTCGAGAGGAACTCCAACTACCTCTACTCATATATAGCACCTAAGGTAGCATGCCTCCGGCTAAGGGCAGTAGAGACGTAACTCCCCTTTCTGGGGGTATATTGTGTCCTAAAATAATATGATAATATAAACTCCATCCACCTTCATCGCGTAAGATTTAAATCCTTTTAGGAAAATAGGTATTTGAGCGATTTGTGGTCGGTGAACAACTCAATCATCTCTCCCAAAAGATAGTGACTCCATGTCTTTAAGGAAAAATGATAGTCGCTAACTCTGAGTCATGAGTTGGGTATCCCTTCTCACGGTCCTTTAATTGCCTACAAGTATAAGCTATCACCCTTCCTTCTTGCACAAGAACTGCTCCTAAGCCTATGCCACATGATAGGGTTGTGGGTATGCAATAAAAGCAATTATTTAATTTGTTTCATATATCTAACTTGATAACCAATCTTATCCAAACTAAAAGGTATCTTCTTTCTATTATATACTTGATATAATATGTTAGATTAATTAATTAATTTAATTAAAAGTATATTTAATAGAAAATCCATAAACGGTATGTTTTATGATAGTAGTTACAAAGTGTTGTGACCATGAGTAATTTATCACAATGAAAACAAATATACCATTTTAAATATTCCTAGTCAAGATATATCGAGATAGGATACCGATACATCCATTGAGACTAGAGTACGTAACGCTCTCCAAATGTTGGCCAGTGTATTACTCATGACTACCAGGGGCACCAAGGGGTTATGTAACGATAGTTATTGGATAACTATAGAATGATCCACTCGATAATTTTCTGTTGGTTTATATAACTAAGGTCAAGCAGAGAATATCGATATGACTAATTTACATAGTTCTCTCAACTTGAGAATACTGTTGATCTTCAATGTGGAAGCTCCACTTTAATTCCAGTTAAATCATGGCACGGCGTCCGTCGAATGACTATAGTTAGGTCGAGTGGAAATGTTGGGAGTGAATACTATTTAAGAGAGGATTTGTCTGCTCAGTTATATGAGGTTAGTATCACGATTAACTAAAATCAACTCAAAGTCAAAGTCTCTGGCCAAAGCATTTCAGTTAATAATAATAATTATTATTATACCAAGGACTTTGTGTTTGGACTATAAAGTTGAATGTGGACGATATTGAAATTTTAACTATTATCAAATTCCATAAGTCCTAATGTGATATAGTTTTGACGAATAGAATTGGTGTAAATAATTGCCACTAACGGGTATCGCTTGTAATAAGTAATATTGGATTTTACCAAAAGACATGTAAGTGATAAATTCAGCTAAAATGTCGCACCACCTGCTATATGACATGTGAACGCTAATATTTGAATAGTTCGATATTAATCGCCGATTGAACTTATACCTTTGAGTCGCACAACCGTAATAATGAATTCTCTGAAAAACCACATTATTTAATTAATTTATAAAATATTGTAAATTAATTAAATTAATTGACATTTGAGAAATATTAATTATTATTTAATTTATTTGATGTTTGAAAGTTGTTTGTAATTATTTTAATGCATTTATAAAAGTTATATTTGCGCATATTGATATACGATATCGATTTAATTTAAACAAAAGATAATTGTATGAAATGATTTATGGAAAGTTTATGTCATTTGATAACATGATTTATGGAAATTTTATGTCATTTGATGACATATCATGTGAAAAGAAAGGATTGGAGAGGGAGGGAGAGATAATCAAGAGAATTAACTAGGAAAGTTTTAATCAAAGAATGAGAAGGGTTTCATTCTTTCAAATAAAACATATTCTCTAATTTATTTTGTACGTACAACTCATTCTTTCTCATTATTCTTTTTCTTTCTCTCCTCCTAACTTCATATGGTAGAAACAAAAAATAAAATTTTCAAAAATCTTTCAACTCCATATAAAAACATAAAATGAAATAAAATAAAAGTGGTTCATTCATCTCTTGCAGGGATAGGATGGGGATCTTGAAGATCTGAGGATATATTATCATTCAAGGTGTGACTTCTAGGCAACATCCTAAGAGGAATCATTTTCAAGGTATGGTTCAAGACTTTGGGTAATAAGGTATGTTTTTCTTTTATAGATAATGACATTTAATGTAATGTTTGTTGAAAGAGAAGTTTAATTTTCATAATTTGTATGTACATATCATTTTCCCATTTAATTTGAAAATTATTTATGTAGCTTGAATTTTTTGTTGAATGAATTGATGGGGTTTTATTTTAATAAATCAAAACTAGTATTTGTATATATTTAAATATAAATTTTTTTGGAACTATGTTCTAAACATTCAATTTAAAATCTAATTTTTAGATCTGAAATTTTGTATGTTCAATTATCAATTGGGTTCTTATTTTGTTAAATTAAAATTAAAATTTGTATATGTTTAAATACGGTGTTTTATTATAGATCTATATTGTAAACATTCAATTCAAAGTATAATCCTTTGGATCTAAAACTTTGTTTGTTCATATTGTTTTGATTGGATTTTACTTTAATAAATTAAGCTAATATTTGTGTATGAATATTACAGTGTTTTATTGAAGGTTCATGTTTTAAATCATAGAAAACAAAGTGTAATTTTAGATTTGAATGTTTACATGTATGTATTTTGTGTTTGTATTGTATCTAAAATTAAAAAAAGGAATATGTTTTGACAATAAATCTAAATTTTAGTTTGATTACTATAAATCTCTAATTCATATTAATTAGAGGGATTTGATTGAATCTTACATACACACAATTAATGTTTTGACAATAAATCTATTTTTAAATTGATTGCTATAATTCTCTGATTTGTATTAATTAGAAAGACTTAACTTAATTTTGTATGCACGTAATTAATTTTATATGAATGTTTATATATAAAAACTTTATTATATGTATTACATATTGTCAAAGTACGAATTAGATTTCTTTCCAAAAAAACAATTTAAAATGAGGCAATTTTATATGTGTGTGTGTGTGTAAAGTTATTGTTGACTGCTTATATTCTCTGACACCTATTAATTGTCATTTATATACTGCATTAATTGAGTTTACCAAATGCGATGTTGAATCAATCATCTTTGTTACCTTTTATTTATTTTCTTTTTCTTATGTGATTAGCTATCCATTTATTTCTATTTATATGCCTACACCTTGTCATTAATTAATAACACGATCATATGTTGCATTTACACAATTTACACTATAATATACACACACACACATTTGGTTATACGTATATTTATGTCATATACATATTGCTAATTAATGACATTCAAATAACCAATCAAATGAAAGTTTTCTTTCTCCATATAAATAAAGTATCCTCTCATTAATTAAATAAGTTAAGAGAAGGAAATGAAAAGTTTTCCTCTTTAAATTACATAACTTTTGGAGAAAGAAACGACTCTAAATTTACTCTTATGAGTAATTGTTGGATGTATTTGATATATTATATATTTAAGTTTAAATTAATTAAAAACTTCTTTTGATCAACTTTTAAATAAAATCTTATTTTATTTAAAAACTTTATTAGATTTGATCTAATATATTTTTTGAGGCTTCATAGTCCAAAAGATTCAAAATGGTAAAAAATTTCAAATTCACTCATTTCTTCCTCTATGGGATGACCTAGATCCAACAATGGTATCAGAGCACAATAGCCTATGCGATCTAAATTAATCATGTTAGGGCTAGCTAATTAAGCATGCACACTTAGTACGGTGTCTTGAAAGGTGATGTCTAGGATTTGAATTGAGTAATCAAGTACCCTATCCTACTTGGTTACCTGCTTGGCCTGAAAGGTGAAGTGAGCCCAAAAGTTATTCCTAATAGAAAATGCCCAATTTGAATTGGGCATTGGGCTAATTTTCAAAATAGTTTTGAAAATTGAGACTAGAATTTAAATTTAAAAGTTAAACTTAAAAATATGTTTATTATAAAAGGTTATAATATAACATAGATTTTCAAAATGTCTAAAAATGTAATGAAAAGTTCAGAATGTTTGAAACTATTTAAATATTAATTTCGAAATTTAAAATTTATTAACAAGATTAATAAAATAAATAAATACTTATATGCATATCTAATATGTTGATATATGTTATGTTATTTTAAAGTGTTTAAGATAATATAAGTATACATGTACGTATATAGGATAAATTTTCGAAATTAATATAATTTAATTAAATAAATTAATTAAAGGTTAATTAATTAAAAAAATACACATATATAAGATATATGTGTTACACTATAAAGGTTATAATATACACTATAAAGGTAATAGTAAATGTCCAATATAAAAGTTATATTGGAATACTAATTTAAAATTAATTAAAGAGTTGATTAAATAAAAATTAGTTAAATAAGATTTAATTAATATAATATTATACATAAGACTATTATATAAGTGATATGAAATATTAAAGTTATATAATAATAAAACTTATATGATATGAATGTATAAAGTAAATGTGGAACATTAAAGAAACCCAAACAGACTTAAGGGATAAATACATATGTAAACGTATGTATACCATGATTTCTGAAGTATCCGACACTTGAATCACGAGGGTATTTCATAAAAATATATTATTGCATAAGTCGATATCACTCAATATATATATATTGAAGATTATGAATCTTTAATATAATGTTGTCCTCTACCATATGTATATTAATAAATTACTTGTACACTCCTTGGTTGTTGAGCAAACTCAAACTAGGGATGTTATGTGTAGTATTATTAATATACTGAATAGATGAGGTAAGATAACTATATGTATATGTTAAGCAAACTCAAGGTATATATACTATACTTAGGCCGTTGCGATATGGTAGGTACGACTGAATAATCTCTTTTGATTTGTTGAGGAAACTCAAGGTCGAAATGAGATTAGGACAAGGAAACATGGGTTAGAGTTGTATGTGATACAACCGATAAGGAGTTATCCATCATTTGTGGGGCTATGATTTGTATGAGCAAACTCAAGGTCAGAATACCAAGACGGATGAGTCCTAACACCCACTAGTGAAGTCAAAAGACTTCAATGTTTCATCTTAGGGTTTGGAGAAACATAAAAGACTAATGGGAGCCTTATTAGAAAAATGAAATGGTAACATTTAACCTATCTAAAATTGTAAGAACATATGTTAAATAATGTTATAATTATCTACAATGAAGAATTTATGCATAACTATGATTGGTAAAACATTTATCAATTAACATATACAAATGAATTGAATTGAAAATTGACAAACGGAAATATAACATATACTCACTATTAAATTCCTATTGCATGTCAATGTTTTATATACCCATGCATGTGCCTAGTTTTACAACTACTTAATATGTTCATAATATGCTCACTTACGTATTTATTTGGTCAAGACCCTTTATTGATTTCTACGAGTTTCGAACTCTAAAAGCAATACAAGATTATGAATATTTGATTCATATACTTTGCATATAAGTGTTATATAGGGAATAGTCATTGTTTGTAATGTATGATACTTTGATGAAATTAGTTTATTCAAAATAAACCAATAAGCAATACTATAATATTGAGTATTCAATTTGATTGATTACTTAAAAGACCATATTGTGTTAAATGTAACATAAGGCCAAAACTACAGTATAACTCTTAGAACTTAATCGCTGAAATGTCGGTTTGATCGGTTTACGTAAAGTGCAACACTTTTGATGTCCTTAAATGTTAAGGATAATCGAATGCACTTTTGTAAAGAGTTCATTATGATATTGTAGTAAGGGTTTTCTTTTTGAATGGTTTGACCATTTAGAAAGGAAAACGGATGTACAAGAATAAATGTGATTTAAGGTACAGTTGAGATAAAGAGAGTGAATGATCACTTCTGCTTTATAAAGAAACATAAAAAATGAGAATTGTGATACTTATGGTTGATACTTAACATTGGAATAAGAAATATGATTTTTATTTCGAAATGTATTATCATATAGAAAATTATTTCCTATGAGACTTATTTCTTTGAGTTTAAGATATTTGATCGAAGAACTTTCTACTATAAATTAGCTACAGTATATGAAATAAATAATATATATTAAGTGAATAATAGACATTTGAATTCAGTATGCTATTATAGGAATGTCAGAAATAGTGGAAGCATCCCATATAACACTTATTGATTGCATCAAATTACAAAACCTATTTTCATAAAACATACCTAACTTTATTTATGAAATAATGATTATTTGGGGCCGACTGAAAAATAGATATAGTTATATTTCATTGTGAATATTATGAATATTCGTTATGAAATAAAATTGTAACGTGGTATTTGTTTTCACAACAAAAGTGACGCATTAAAAGTATAGAAGTATCTAAAATTATTTACAATTATTTTGGAATCATAGACAAAGTTGCAGTTTTGAGAAATAATTTTTATTATATGATTATGAATCATATGCCACTGGTTAATTATATCTCAAAAAATTAAAGAGCTATGCACCTAATTAATGGGAGCATCATAAGAACTGATGAACTCTTCGGATTGATACATATAGATGTATGCAATCGTAGATCTATTAATACTAAATTGGTTTGACATAATTGGTTATATTCATTGATGATTTTTCACCAACATAGACGGGTGTATTTGATAGATCATAAATATAAAATGAAAGTAAATAAAACAAGTGCAATAAAATAAAATAATTCGATTTGATTGAATAGATGAGAACATTAGAAAGAGTCCCGAACGTGCCTAAAAATGAAACAAAAATTCAATCTCAAAAGTCACTCCCCCTACAATACATAATGATGTATCAATAAGGAGTAATCGAACTTTGTTGAACAAAGTACGATTAATTGTGAGTGAAGTTGGGATTAACTTCTTTCTATAAAGTTGTATATTTAAAAGTAGTACACAAGGTTAAAATCAATTTCATCTAAAGAATGGTTTACAAAATCATACAAGATAAGAGTTTATAAGAAACCCAAACATATTTTATGTCAAGTAGTTGGTAGGTTGTGCAAATCGAAAGACTACATGTAATAATGTCTCATGAGGAATTTTGTATGAATCTCCCCAAAAGAAGTTTGGGAAAGGCTGTTATTGGATGACATATTTATGCTTTGAACATAAGTTTTGTAAACTAAAACCAAATCGATTTTGTGTATAAGGATATTCATAAAATGTTTATGAATAACTATTCCGTTGCACTTAAAAACAACTGTTGTTTCAAGAAATATCAACTTCATAGCGAAGGAATTTCTTTGAGAAATTATTGGTAGTGAAATGGATTTGGATACGATACAAAGATGAAGCTGATTGTGAGAGATGAAATGATATTGACCAAACCTGAATGAACACAACACATTAGAATGTCTAAAAAAATTACGCACATTGAAGAGAGACTATGAGTTTCTTATCAATGTCGAGAATAAACAATCCTCTACGGTCAATTAAACCATTAAGAGTATTGACTCTATGATATGGTATGATGCACAAATCCAATATTGATTCCAAATACATTATCAAAATAAAATTTTGAAAGTTGTACCTAAAGGATATGGTCCATTAGCCGCAAATGTGTCTTTAAGAGAAGGTAAACGCAGTTGAATATAGTGAGCCACATTGATAAGAATAATACTTAAATTTCAATTGTTGAAATTAACGCAACAGATTCACCATTCGATGTGCTTAAGCAGTTTCGGATTTTACTCATAAAATTATCGCATAATATGACTTTATGTTTTGGTATGTATGTCTTATAATGGAAAATTGAAAATAATGATTTAGAGCTAACTGTTTACACGTAATAACCAAAGTGTCTCGAAGTCAGTAGGAGCGATATTGAGTTTGTGTGTTTTCAGATATGGTTCGATAAGGAATATGAAAATATCATTTAGAAAAGCATCAAAATTGAACAATTGTTTTGATAGAAATATTAAATAGTTTGATTATCAATCAAAATGCAGAGAAAGCGTGTGCTCATAAGAAAGAAAGTTAAAAAGGTACATAGATATTTCTAAACCATAAGTAAACAACACACTGTTGATTGTTAACGATGTACTTATGCTAAAATTAGCTTTAGTTGTTTTTGTTGATTCATGAGTTTTGATTCATGACACAAGCTTCAGAGATCATACGACGAGAATACTATACGAAAGCGACAAAAAGAGAATAAACGTATATTGTGAACTACAAAGGAGACAAGACTACAATCCAGAGATTAGTATGAATATTTTATTTTATTGAGTCTTAGAATATTGTTAAAATCATTCCTCAAGTAGTCACACACACACAAATTGATCCATGTTAATTTATACATATATAAGTGTACATTGTGCAAATAACATCAGGTCGGCTGACCGACCAGGATCCTCGGTCGACCGACCCTGTGTTATGTGCACAGGTACTCTCTGTTTTGTGTACGATTTCGAACTCAGCTGACCGGCCAGATTTTCCGGTCGACCGACCAGAGAATAACGGTTAGTTTACTGAAGAGATGCGATCATTTCATGAAGAGGAATGTCCTCTATTTAAAGAGATATGGACACAACTGTTGACTGAAACTCTTCATGAAAGATTATAACTCTTCTACAACTATATAAACATATTCAATTCACTTCTACAATAACCGATTCTTGTTTATAATTCTGAAATCTATTCTCTATTCATTTCTGCAAATAAAAGCATTCATTCTTATTTAATATCACTAGAATCCTTGATTTAATTCATATACTTCGATTCTACGTGATTATCTTCCTTCTAAATCTTCACACACATATATACTCTTGAGGATTTGATTATAGGAAAGTTGTACTATCAAAAGACAATCAGTGTTATTCAGAACACATTCGTCAACAAACTATTTGTATTAAGTTGAAGTCCTCTTCGGCTGTTGAGGCGGAAAAATTCCTGTTCGGCTGCTCAGGTGTCGTATACCTATTCCTCCGGGTTAAGTGAGGGGTTTAGTTTAAATCCAGAGGGTATTCTGGGACTGGACGTAGAACGGGAAGTTCGAACCAGTATAAAAATTCCTGGTGTGCTTACTTTAATTTTTACTATACTGCTTTTATATTCCGCACTATTTACAGTATTTTTATTATCTCTCTACTCTGTATTATCATATATCCATATTACATGATCCTTAGTACTACACGTACACTTTCAGTTTTAATACTCGAACTGGAGTTATAAATGATGTCATTTATAGTAAGTATAAAAGATGTTGGGAATTTCCCAAACGATATGCAAGAACACCTTATTAAAATGTTTAATGCGAAACATGCTAAATTGATTCTTTATACTTTGGTAATAAGAATTATCGGACATGTTATGTTGTCTACAATATCGTGATTTGTTTATGTATTTGATACATGAAGCAAATATCAAATCTAAATTGATATCACTAAATGGTTGTTTGAAATGTTTTGGTGTATTTATGAAATATTAGAGAATTGTTTACAGAAACAACAAACTTCTTATGAAGAAGTGTTCGAACTCAAAATTCATAAGTGATATTGAGTATAATATTTCAATAATAAATTCAAGTTAAGAATCTTTAAGTTGGAAATGTTTCAAATGAAAGATAGTGGCTGATTCAACGAAAAAGGCTAAGTACATCACCTTGAATAATGCCGCAATAAAAGCAATGTATATAAATATAAATGCACAAATTTACAATTGAGCCAAGGGTCCAAATGTTGACAGTCCCATAACATTGCTATATGATCATAATGTCATGACATAGTTCGTAACAGAACTTAGTGCTCACTAGAATTCGAGGGACATACTTCGAATTGTTCCATATGATAAAACAGTTTCACCATCGGACATGGTTGATTAACAAAGTAGATAATTGAAATATAATAGCAAAACCATTCACTAAGAGACCGACCCAATTGGTTTTGAGGAAATCGATTGGAGAAGTTAGAATAATATTTCATAATTGAGCCCAAGTGAAAGTGGGAGATTGATAGAGTTAGGGGTATGTCCTAGGGTAATTATGTAATTTATTACATATATCTAACTTGACAACCAACCTTGTTTAAACTAAAAGGTGTTTTTTTCTATTATATACTTGATATAATATGTTATATTAATTATATAATTTAATTAAAAGTATATTTAATATAAATCTATAATTGGTATGTTTTGCGATAATAGTTAAAAAGTGTTGTAACCATGAGTAATTTATCACAATGAAAACAAACATACCATTTTAAATATTCCTAGTCAAGATGTATTGAGACTGGATATCGATACATTCGTTGAGATTAGAGTATGTAACGCTCTTCAAATGTTGGGCAGTGTATTACTCATGACCGTTGGGGGCACCAAGTGATTACGTACTGATAGTTATTGGATAACTATGGAATGACTCACTCGATAGTTTTTTGTTGGTTTATATAACTAAGTCAAGTAGTGAATATTGATATGACCAATTTACACAGTTCTCTTGACTTGAGAAAACAGTTGGTCTTCAATGTGGAAGCTCTGCTTTGATTATAATTAAATGTGGCATGACGTCTATCGAACGACTATAGGTGGGTCAAATGGAAGCATTGGAAGTGAAACACTATTCAAGGGAGGATACATCTCCTCGGTTATATAAGGTTAGTATTACGGTAAACTAAAGTCAACTCGAAGTCAAAGTCTCTGACAAGAGCATTTCAGTTAATAAAAATTGTTATTTTTGAACCAAGGACTTTGTGTTTGGACTATAAAGTTGAACTTGGATGGTATTGGAATTTTGACCGTTACCAAATTCCATAAGTCCTAATATGATATAGTTTTGACGAAGAGAATCAATGTAAATAATTATCGGGTGCCGCTTATAATAAGTAAAATTGGATTTTACAAAAAGATGAGTAAGCGATAAATTCAGCCAAAATGTCACATCACCTGCTAAGTGACGTGTGAACGCTAATATTCGAATAGTTCGATATTAATTGCTGATTGGATTTACGCATTTGAGCTGCACAACCGTAATGACAAATTCTCTGAAACACCACATGATTTAGTTAATTTATAAAATGTTGTAAATTGATTAAATTAATTGATATTTAAGAAATTATTATTATTATTTAATTTATTTGATGTTTGAAAGTTGTTTGTAATTATTTTAATGCATTTATAAAGTTATATTTGCATGCATTGATATACAATATCGATGTAATTTAAATAAAAAATAATTGCATGAAATGATTTATGGAAATTTTATGTCATTTGATGGCATGGTTTGTGGAAATTTTATGTCATTTGATGACATATCATGTGAAAAGAAAGGATTGGAGAGAGAGAGAGACAATCAAGGGAATTAATTAGGGAAGTTTTAATTAAAGAATGGAAAAGGTTTCATTCTTTCAAATAAAACATATTCTCTAATTCATTCGGTACGTACAACTCATTCTTTCTTTTTCATTCTTTTTCTTTCTCTCCACCTAACTTTTCAAGGCAGAAAACAAAAAATAAAATTTTCAAAAATCTTTCAACTCCATATAAAAACATCAAATAAAACAAAACAAAAGTGGGTAATCCATCTCTTGTAAGGATAGGATGGGGATCTTGAAGATCTGAGGAGATATCATCATTCAAGATGTGACTTCTAGGCAACGTCCTAGGGGGAATTCATTTTCAAGGTGTGCTTCAAGGCTTTGGGTAATAAGTTATGTTTTTCTTTTATAGATAATGACATTATTTGTTGAAAAAGAAATTTAATTATCATAATTTGTATGTACATATCATTGCCTCATTTAATTTGAAAATTGTTTATGTAGCTAGAATTGTTTGTTGAATGAATTGATTGGGGTTTTATTGTAATAAATCAAATCCAATATTTTTATATGTTTAAGTACAGTGTTTTTTTGGAACTAAATTCTAAACGTTCAATTTTAAATCTAATTTTTAGATCTGAAATTTTGTATGTCCAATTTCTCAATTGGATTCTTATTTTGTTAAATTAAAATTAAAACTTGTACATGCTTAAATATAATTTTTATTATAGATCTATATTGTAAACATTCAATTCAAAGTATAATTCTTTAGATCTAAAACATCGTATGTTCATATTGTTTTGATTGGATTTTACTTTAACAAATTAAGCTAAAATTTATGTATGAATATTAGTGTTTTATTGAAGACTCGTGTTCTAAATCATATAAAACAAACTATAATTTTAGATTTGAAAGTTTACATGTATGTATTTTGTGTTTGTATTGTATTAGAAATAAAAAAAAAGATGTTTTGGCAATGAATCTACGTTTTATTTTGATTACTATAAATCTCTAATTTGTATTAATTAAAGAGATTTGATTGAATCTTACATACACATAATTAATGTTTTGACAATAAATCTATATTTAAATTGATTGCTATAAATATCTAATTTGTATTAATTAGAAAGACTTAATTTAACCTTTTATACATACAACTAATTTTATCTGTATGTTTGTATATATAAAATTTATTATATGTATTACATATTGTCATAGTATAAATTAGATTTTTTTTCCAAAAAAACAATCAAAATGAGGCAATTATATATATGTGTGTGTATATATATATATATAGTTATTAGATTCCTTCATAAAAAAACAATTTAAAATGAGACCTCTCCTTTAAGGTGCTATACCGCCATTCTTCGCTTAATCCGGTCCATCTAACCAAGTTCTCGAAATATTCTCTCACATTCGTTTATCTAGGCCTCCACAAAACCTTCTACTCCCGTATACACATTTTCACCAATGTTTTGGAAATCCTTACACATCCTAGGGAAGTCCATGGGGTAGGGTGCTGCTTCAGTAGTCGGGGCAGTGGGTTCCGCTGGTGCAACTGGTTGAGGAATGAGAACTTGCCCTACATGCCTCGGGTATTGTCTGAACCATTCAAGCATCCCTCGGATAATGGGTATCTCTTGGAAGGGGTTCCCATTCTCAGAAGAATGATTTTCAGGCATAATCAACTATATGTAGGTCAAACTTTTAGTTATAATTTCCTAAGATAGTATTATATGCCGAAATAAAGATTTACCCGGTGTGTTTGCATGTGTTCAACAATAGTATATATATAGTAGGGTTTTTGAAAAATACTTTCAGAAATAAAAATATGCCACTCATACATATAACAATCCCAGTTGATTGGGTGCTAAGCTCCGATACCAAATGTAACAACCCACCTCGAAACGGGTCTAATTTTTGACCTAGGAAAGGCCTACTGAATCTTAGACCATTCCAAAACTGGCCGTTGGTTGGTAAAATTGATACGAAGAATAATACACAAAGCTATCTATCTACACATTTAGAATCACACAGCGGAATGATAAAATATAACATCAGAAACAGTACCTATTTATTTAAAAATTCATTTGTGAGAAACATACAACACAATACCGTATAACAACGGCAAATACTTGTATTCAATTTCACAAGATTCATTATCATGTCTAAATGAGTACATCAGAAATATAAGAACAACAAAAGTAGATAGATAAATAACTGCCACAAGTCTCCGTCTCCACCACCATCTCTGAAATCTGCATCGTCTTCTCTGACCTGTGTTGTAATAAGGAGAGAATCAGAACAACAATGTTTGGTGAATAATTTTTTTTGCCTTTCTATAATAGTACTAAGGCGGTATAATTTAAATAAGAATATATCTTACACATCCCAACCATATTCTATGTAAATTTCTTCAATTGTAAGTCCAACTCTATAACCTATATTCTTTCCAATCCAACTCACTAACCCATCTTCAACTATAGGCCAAAGGCCATTCCCAGTCTCGCGCATCATCCGTCAATAGTGTCCTAACAAGATAAGAGATAGTACCTAAGTTACTTAATACCTTTTCAATGGGAACTAGGAAGACTTTGACCATTTAATACCTTATTTTAGGCAGGTCTCTGTCATTTTCTACCTATCCCAAGGCGGACTCCTCTTTGATACTATCTAGTTGACATTGCACGAAATCTCATCAGACCACTTAATACTTCTTATGGGAGAGACGGACCCTATAATAGCTCTTAATACCTCAAATCCAAAGCGAATCCTTTCGAGATATCCACTACCATGCCTAACCGCTAACCCTGACCATTTAATACTTCCTAAATATGGAGAAGGCGGGCCATCAATCAGCCATTTACTACCCCCGATCCTAAAGTAGGTCCTATGTATTATGACCTGTAACCCAAATTGTGACGTCTCACATTAGTCCAACTATTCGTAGCAACCGGTAGCTAGAGTAGCTGGCTAGGTTTACCCTACAGAATTTTGGACTAATCTCGCGTCCTCTGTGGGTACTTATAATAGGCGATGTCACATCATCTCTAAAGTCACACTGCTTGTAGCCAGATTAGTTGGGCAGATTTTCATGTACTTTTGACTGACCTCACATCCCTATAACTTAGTCATAATTTTCACTCACCTAACATACTACCATGTATCTCTCTACATTCTCTATTAAGGCCTTATAAGGAAAACCCTTATTTCGCCTTAACTATCAATTCCTTTCCTAAGGGAGATTTTAATACTAATTAATAACCTATTTACTATGCAATTATTATGTTATTTATACGCTAATATATACACACACACATACTCATACATACACACATATATAATTACGTGCCTAAATATTTCCAAACGTGCGAAGATCACGCTCTATGCTAATCGTTTAAATGTCAAAACATTAAATTTATAAAAGTTTCATATCAACAAACATACCATATATCCAACATTCTTAATTCAACAACAGACTTGTATAAAAATAGGTTTCATACCAAACTTATTTTATACTAAAATATTAGAATCAACATTAATAAAATTTACAATTCAAAATCCATTTACGCTCTATTCAACTTCTACATATATAAATGAAAAAGGGAATTTCCATTTAAATTACATAAATAGGCAGTGGAAACTACGAATAAAAGAATCCATAACTTACGTGTTATTTCCTAACTTATTTCTTTCCAAAACCCTTAATCAGATCCAAAGAAAAAGATGAGGAGTGGAATGGAATGTAAAATATTAAGATTGCAATAACTATACAGTTCCACTATTTTAATATAGAATAATTGAGATTCTAACATAAGAATTGACATTTCGCTTTAGGGAAATTTTGGAGTTTTAGTTTGATGTTTTCGTAAACAAAATTCCTCAAGGCATATATCAAATCCAAGTTATACTATACAACTATGAAAATAAGGAAAACTAATATTTCACTCACAAAAGTCCTTAGCTCTTCCTTTTGGATTTGTTTACGCCTGCTTCAATCTCTTACAGATCTCTTCTTTTAGAAATATACAACAAGATAATTGTATATGAATTAGATTCAAAAATTTAAGGATTGGAGGAGAATAGATTAGAAATTGAATATTAAACACCTAAATTTTCTTACTTGAAACCCTAGAGAATTTTCTAAATCTTTGAAGAAGAGAGAGACTGATAGATTTTTATTTTGTTTCAAATAATTTGTGAATAAAAGTGAAGGGGCTAGACTCTTATTTATAGCGGTTAGAAAGTACCGGAACTGTTGGATTTAAGTTGGTTTAAAAAATATAATCTGGATCATTCATGATGTTAAAAACCCTAGTCGCCACCACGATTACCGGTCAACCGCTCCTACCTAGGCGATCGACCGGCCCTAGACAGAGGTCGACCGATCGTCGTATTTTAGGAAGGAATATTTATTTGCCGTTAATTTATTATTTAATTCTTTAATTAATATTAATGTTAACTTTTATTTAACATTTACTTAACCTCCAAGTCTAACTACTGGTTTTCAATTTCAAACTTTGGTGTTATTTGTTTATTTAAATTTGAATTCCATTTAAATTAATTTGAATCCCATTAAAATTAATTTGAATCCAAAAACTTCAAATGTTAATAACTTTTATGTTTGAGCTCCAATTTTAAAATTTTATATATGAAAATTGATAGAAAATTGTCACGAACGCAATGGCACAACTTTCGTGGTCAAATTCTGACATTTGCAAAATTTCTATTTTTAGCCTTATCTTATTTAATTAATTAATTTTTTATTAATTTTTACAGGATGTTACAATATCGCTAACTCTTTCACTAATCCCTCATCCATGTATCTTACTCTCGTCACACCACCCTACCATCCTATCAACCTCTAAGTAGGTATAAAGAGGAAGAAATAGAGGGGTAGACATTGTCTTGTGAGTAAAAATGATCACCAATGGTGTGGTGCTAATAGGCAACTAAATTGACATTTTTAATCTACATAACCTAATTTTATTTACCTGAACCTGTACACCTGTATCCAACAAGTTAGTCAACTTATACGGTATATAATGTAACATATAATACACCTACAATCCAATGATAGCCCATATGGACCCCACCCGAAGGTTGAACACTCCGAAACTAGGTAGACCTAACAATACATCAAGTATACAGTCTAGATGGTAAACTACATATACAATCTAATACATCGGTATATGGTCCTACGATGCATCGCTATATAATATATTGTGTATACAACCTTGATGTTACACCTCTCAATGATAAATTGAGTAAACAATCTCGATGGCAAACCGCTACAATACATCGAATATACAATTTTGATAATATACTACGTGCCATACATTCCACACTACTCAACTAATAGTATATAAGGATCAAAGAAAAAATCTATTACCCCACAGGTACATCGATCGAACGATGTAAGTCCTACTATTATGGACATCTCCATTTTCATAATGATCGACAACTGAAATCTACAACTATGGCACTAGCAGTAACAACATGAGCAATCTACTAGCGATACAATCGCACACCACCATTGAGTGCCATGTTATATAACATCAAAATGCTACGTGAACTCTAGAATATAAACAAAGTGAGAAACAAGTCTATGAAACATTCCTACCTGGCCTACACTAGGTTTAAGTTCAACTTAGACTGATGTAGGTTTCAAGTTGATTGGAAAATGTCACAAGTTGACTGGAAGTTTTTCCAATCGATTGGATGCATGTAGCAAGCACTACTTTGCATTTTCAGTCGACTGGAACTTTGTTTCTAGTCTACTCAAACTTAACTCCTTCAAATTCGTTTTCTTCTTTTCACCGGTTGATCGAAACTTTTCACCAGCCGACTCCTCGCCTACAACATGTGTTTTAGCCCTCCAAACCTCATCGTTTCACTTATATTTGCTTACTTCTTCGTCCTACCTTCTTTCTGAACTTCGGACACGATGTATAATTCATTATAGGTTCATTCTATTATTTTTTCATATTCATTAACATCATATAATATGCTCCAATGATTGCTAATTCATTTATTTCGATTATAATTTATTTTCGATGTACATTTACAATTCAACCATATAAAATATACTATGCTTGATATACCCACAATGTTAACTTGTATTCATATTCAATGGTTATATAATTATTCTATCAATCCTTTCTACATAGTCTAGTGTGAATTATACATATATCAATTCAACCCTCCCCTAATCCACATCAATTTAATATCATAGTGGCAATCTAGTGGTTTCCAAATTATCTAGTTCATGTAAATTATCAACTAGAACATCAAATCAGTTTTTAAATCATATTTAAAGTCTAAATAGATGTATAAACTCAATTTAATGCATATATAACAACACAATCATTTTGTAGATAAACCTACTCAACTAGAATGTCGATTTGGTTGATTTTAGTTGAAATCTTCAAATTCCCTTCGTCGATTTGATTTGGATTAGCATTTCTCTTTCTCTATTTGATTTGGTAAGATTTTGATTGGATTATCATTTATTTTCTATTTAATTTGATGTTGTTTTTGAAGAATTTGATTTAGATTTGAGGAATTTAGGGTTTGGTAGTAGTTACTAGATGAAGGAAGAAGAGATGAGAATGAAAAGTACACACATTCCTCTCTGATTTATACACAAATCCCAAATACCCTTTAGCCCACTTGGGCCTCCGATCCGTTTTGCTTCAAAAAGCTCATTAGGGTAAACAGTCCGTGTCTCCTTCATCCAGTGTTTGTTTTCAACATTTTATTTATGAATTCAGGGTAGAAAAATGTACTTGACACAATGAGAAAGTAAGATTTATCAAATTCCTTAATTTATAACAGTTCTATTTTCATTTTTTATGTAAAACTACTAAAATGTCGTTTTTAAATTTAGTAATTATCTTAATTAAATATCCATGGTATTACAACTATGATCGGGCTCGGATTCAAATTCGTACTCATATTTTAAGCTTGAGACGCAATTCAAATGGGTGATACATGATTTTCTTTGTTAATTTTATAGGAAATTTTTACAGTGGCCTTAGATTTAAAAGATTTTGGTTCATGTTATTACATAAAATGGGTAGTTAAGTAGCGAAATTTTGAGAAATAGTCGTCAAAAGTGACTGTTTTGTGACCGCTGAAAGTCGGGTGGTCATTTAATAGGTGTCTAGAGTGTAGACGTGCTCAATTCCGATTTAATTTCCTCGATCGAAAACTGAAAATTTCAGTTGAATATGCAAGAGTAATTATTTTGTTGGAGATGAAAGACTAAATATTGCAGTTGAATTTGCTATTGCTAGAGTTGCTTTAAGGTATTTTAAGGGGGATAAGTTGATGTGGAAATTCGGATCCACCACTTAATTTCAAACTTAATACCAAAAAATCTCTTCGCAAAAATATGTTCACGAAACACCCCTCTAATTATTTTTAACAAAAATGTGCAGCTGTAATATTGGAAGCCAACATTGCAAATGTTAATTTTACAAAGATATGCAATACGTACTGCAAATATTTGCTATTTTTACTAAAAATATTCTTAGTATAGACTGCACATTTTTACTGAAAATAATTGCGGTGTCTTTTGTAAAGTCCATGTTTGGAAAAGAAAATTAGCAAAAAGGCAAACTTTCAAAATTATTTGGCTCTTAGGACCGCAGCTTTAAAATTTTTCCACAAGGATACCTTCTACCTCATGTACGTGTAGGCGAAATCGCCGCTTCCCACACTACCGCAACCCACGTTGTCACGTCACCCACGCCGCCCCACATCTGTGCTCCGCCACTGCTCATAGCCCACGCCTTCTGTAGTCGCCACCTCCCTAGCCGTTTCCTCAAAACCTAACCCTAAAAAAGAAAATCATACCTCTACTCGCTACATACCGCGCCCCTTACATCTTCCAACATATCACAACATTTTTACTTATCTTATCTTGCTCACCGGTCATTAATTACTGCAAAAATAATAAGAGTAAAAAAATGACACTGTAAGTATCATTATAAGAGAAAATAACGTAAAACGAAATATACCAAGTATAAAATGCTACAGAGTCGTATTATTTAACCAAAAAATGATAAAACAAAGTAAGATCAACTATTACATGATAAAATTGAAATATAATTGCTGTATCTTTTTTATTAATTTAATAAATATAGATACCAACTGATGAAAAATAACATGATAGATATTTTAAAAAATAAATAAAAATGATACCATTTTTACAAAGCTATGCCATAGCGTCTTAAATTAGTTTATGAAAATAGCATTAAAACTTTTAAAAAATAAAATAAAAGTGACATCGTCTTTACAAAAAATTATAAAATGATACTAGAAAGTGGAATTTAAAAGTATTAATTCAAAAATGATACCGCCTAAATATAAAATCTACCACAAACCAAACAAATGTTAATATACTTCATAAATCGATACTATCGTAAATGCTATCATAAAATAATGTCATGAGATACAATATATACATAATCTAAAAGATATTACAGTTATTTATATATTGTTACTACAATTCTAAAAAAGTCACTGCAATTCAGAAACTGCTACTACAATTCGTAAAATATCAATATAAAATAGCATACAAACAGAAATATACATAATCTAATTTATTTAAAAAAAACAAAGATTGATACCATAAAGTAGCATTACTACAGGCATATAAAAGATGCTATAATTATTTATAAACTGCTATTACAATTTTAAAAAACTATAACAATTCAGAAACTGCTACTACAATTCATAAAATGCCACTATAAAATAATATTAACAAAACTATATTTATTTTAAAAAAATACTACGTATTAGCATTATTACGCATATAAAAAGATGCTGCAATTGTTCATAAAAAGCCACTACAATTCAAAAATTGCTACTACAATTTATAAAATGGTACTATAAAATAACATTATAAACATAAATATACATACTTAATTTATTTAAAATAAAAATAAAAAAATTCATGCTACACAGTAGCATTGCTATAGCTAAAATAACATAAAATGACAATGAAAGGTAGAATCATAAAAAAACTTCATTTAAAAATGCTAAAGATTAATAATGTTAAGCTAATGTATACATTTAATTCATTTAAAAATATTATAACAACTCGTAAAATAATACTATAAAATTACATCATAGTTTAAGATCACACACTTCACCTACAAAATGACATTATAGTTCATATAAAACTATTACGAATCAAAAAAATGTTAAAATAGTTCAAAAACTTCTACTATAATTCATAAATGTTACTATAAAATGGCATTGCGAGCTAAAATACACACTTCATCTATAAAATGCTACAGTTTGTTCAAAAACCGGTAATACAATTCATAAACCAAAACTATAATTCATAAAATACTATTACGAAATAACATTCTGAGTTAAAATACACAATTTTTTATCAACAAATGCTACTGCAAAATAGAATTAGGAGCAGAAATATAAATAATTATTCCGCCATTAAAAAAAAACTACACGGTACCAGCATCACAGTTATCTATTTCTTCCTCAATTCCACGTTGCTTCTCCTCTACCTCCAGCTCTAATTATATAAGACGTCACTCCTCCATAACCGCTGCAACACCTTGATGCTCTGATCATCTTCATGTCGATCAACATCACTATCTCTTCTTCCCATTATCTTCAAACTCTTCGTGCATCTCTTCATCCTCATCGCCGTAAAGATCGATTCTCCCACCATCGAGAGCTGCCGCATAGTCGTTGGCCGCCCCCTTCTGCTCCGTCCAAGCTATGCAATCCTAGTTTAGGGTGCCCTAGCGGCTAAAAGATATTACTTCAAATCTATTAGGGGACAAATTTTGTACTGCACTCAACAAATAAGATATAAATAAACAGACAAATAAATTGAAACCCACGTTCTAACGCTACAAATAATTTTGTACTTTAAGGCGTGAAAATAACGATAATAAAAGTTTATGGTCTCGATCAACCATTAAAAAGTTAAAATCTGTACTGCTATCTAGAAAAAGAGTGATAACCATCCTCGCATGGTTCTCTTTCTTCTCAGAGGAGGCAAATTAAAATGAAAAACCTTTTATATTCGTCCCTTCCATCACTGTAACGACATTCATTCACAAAACTTTTATAGCAATTTTTTTTTACCTTCCCATACAATTGGGTTTATTTTAAGCATAAGAAGAAGAAATTATGAATCAGAAATCGGATTGGAGAAAAAGCAACAAAGGAATAGCTTGTTGATTAACACCAATTCCTTGATATCTCACAACTTTGCTTCAGTATCCCCAAATCAGAAACCCTAGGTTTTCGGAATTCTGTAACAAACATGGATCCTGAGCAGACGTTTCTTCGAGTCCACGCTCGTTTATCAGGAATGCTCTCTCAGCTGCTCACGCGTCGAATTCGATTGGTCCTTGAATACGTCTACTTAGCTGTTGCTGTCATTCTCTTTTGCCTTCTTGTCGTCATGCATATCAATTTTGTCCAGCAGGTTAGACTGGTTTTTACTATTCTTTCTGTTTACGGGGATAATTGTTCATTTTTCTTTTTTCCTTCCACAAATGAAGCCTGGATGTTCAAGTGAGCTGTCTGGGATTAACTTTACCGAAGCTCAACTTTTCCAGATTAAGGTGCGTGGCTTTGTTCATCCGGTCTGTTTACATTTCAACGGTTGATGTGTACATGTTCCTTAGCGTTCCAGATGACTGATTCAATTGAATGTGGTCAAATAGGATTAAATCAAAATCTGTTCAGTATCAGCCCTTAAATTGGTTTGCTGGCTGTTTCTATCATTTTCACTATTGTTACATATAACTGTAACCAATCCAATCCACTGCTGTATCTTAGCAAGCATTATATCATTTTTACATCCTTGATTATCGTTAGAATTGAATACAACTACCATTACTCCAGTCTTTTCTTTCTAAAAGGTTTTTAGGAGATGTTAACAGGAAAAACAGTATATATAGGGGATTATTGAACGAGAAAATTGTAAGAAAGATAAAATAGACAAGGAAAAAAATCTACACTTATTGTAATGTTGAATAGGGTTGTTATAGTAATGATAATTTTACCATTATCATACCATTGATAACCAAGAAATAGAACAAACAAATTTGGCATACTAGTACAATTGGTATTGGAACGGTAATCACTAAATTTGCCGATAATAGAATGTCAAAACTAGCAGTAATCGTAAATTTACGGTCGTTTCGTACTATTATTTTAATGACCTTAATCAATTATTATTTTACAAACAACACATATTTTTGGATTATATTTGACCCATATTAAGATTTTGTAATCTTGTTTATTTTTTATTGTTTATCTTTATTTTGTTATGAAAATTTGATGTATTTGTGGGTTATATACGTTGAATCAACTCAAAATCACAACATTTAAAATATTTATCGAAATAATGATAATATATTTGTAGATAAAGTATGTACTAAGATGAATTTGAGTAACTAGTCTGATAAATTATAAATATACAACTACAATTTGGTTTACTCTCACTTAACAATAAATCTACTATTACCGATAAATGGTAATGGCCTTTATCGGTATAATAATCACTGATATACAAGCGTATTGGTAAAAGTGATGGTTTCTAGTTTTTTCTTTACCAGTCCAATCGACATGATCACAATTTTTTCATATTTGTAATGATAATCATTACCATAACACTAATGCTAACCATAGGAACAAAATATCCATACATAATTTCTTCTCTGGATAAAACACACATTCATAATCTATGGTATCCGCTCCCATTTTTGAACTGCCGCCGCCCTTCGACTTCCATCATCAACTCTACCTTCAGTTTTTGCACCAATTTTTTTGAAATATATTTGGAAGAAAATATTGAATCGAATAAAAATAAAAACGATTCTAGGATTAAAAATATTGAATCTAGAACTTAGGATTTTGAAGAGAAATGGACTAACTTTGAGAATAAAAGTGATACTTTATCCAAATAGAATACTCATCTTGATGTATTGAGTTCGAATTCACGACATTTAGAACATTTGTCTAAAGCATTATACCACTTGCCACTTGAACCGGTAGTCCTTAACGAGAAATAGACCAAGTTTTTCAGAAGAACGAAGAATAAACAAGAATAGGTGATTGAGAAGAAAAATTAAATTGGTCAATGATAAAATGGTAAATTTGCATAACCTTACACGGGGAAACGATGATTTGATTTTTCTTTTAACAAAAAAGGTTTTACGTACAAAATTGTTTCTACTTTCTACCAACTTAAAGTCCTCATTATGACCCGTTTTACCCGAAGATTTTTGTAGAATGATCATTTTTAATATTTTAAATTATCTCCATGCTAATCTTTTGTGTACCTTGGTGTTTCTTATCATACACTAATTTTTTATTGATCCCTAGCAGAGTAATAAATAGAAGATAGTAGTAGAAACCCCATACGGATCTTGTAAACCCACTTCAAGATATGATAAGCAATTTTATTTGGTCACTTATTTTTTTGATTCTGCCTTTAGTAAACCTTTTTTTTCTTCTAAAAATTGGCTAGTATTAATTTTAGAGAAATGCTGGCAGTAACAAAGCTTTACGAGTTTAGCGCATTCTTATAGCAAATGACGGGCACATTAAGTAAAACCATATGTATCTACTCACGCATAATATTTATGTCCTGCCATTACTTGATACGTATAAAAAGATGAAGTATTGTAGCCATACACACACATTGTGTGTGTGTGTGTTGGTTGATTTATATTTGACATATTCTAGCACATCTTAATTCCATTATTACTTATCATGGTCCATCTCTTAAACTAGACTTAATCGTCTCATATACTAGCATATGGTTCCCTGTCCAGTATGCATAGCTCACAACTTTACATGCTTAGTAAAGTTTTGGTGATACTGGAAAGTTGTCATGTTAAGTTCACATGCATATTATAAAATTACATACATACATATAGATACATTCATACATACATGCGGCAACAGTAAATTTTCCCTTATCATTAGTGTTAACCAATTAACCAGTTATCATTTCCGAGTAAAATCGGTATACCTATATAATAATTGGTATGGTAACGGTAAATCTGACATTTTTTATAGTGAAACATCGATAAATGTTTTTCAAAATCAGTGGTAACGATAATTTCTAATCAATCTATAATATATTGTATTACATGCATTTAGAAGCAAACAAATGATCAAATTTAGTTTAGAAATTCAGTTCAAATGATGTTAACTATATTTCTTTTCTTTCTCCTATATGTTTTCTATTAAACGACATAATGTATGATGAAATATCATTACACTGTAAAGATGTATCAAGTTTTTTATTTTTTAAACAAATGATAATTTATTATTATTGGTGTAACAGTTACCAATTTACCAATTTATCGGTATACTAGCTTTTAGTACACCACTACACTCCACTAAATCGATAGTGGCAACGACAAGTAATTTGAGCTTACCAATAAAAATGGTACGATATTTGCGAAGTGGTAGCGGTAACTATTACCACAACAACCCTGTGGGTGTATCATATTTATCATATTTACACTATAAAGTTAAATAACAAATGTAGATAATTTTAGAAACACAGTTGTACTATATCATTTGGTCATCTTCCTAGTCCGAATCCGTAGGCACTTGGTCACACAGTCTGAATAAGCAATCCTCCAAAAGACTATTCATAATATAAATTGAAATCATAAATGAGTAACTTCAACGAATTGGACAACTAGATAAAAACGTAGCATTTTTTATTCGACTAATCTAAATATGCTCTATATTAAGCCTACTAGTTCTATACGGTTCATCTCTCTCTCTCGCTCTCTACACACACATAGGGCAATGATCGGTTACGCCTCATTCTTGCTACACCTCTATTCCCTCCGATTTCAACCGCACATTCCAATTTGAATAATATAACTTGTCACCTCATTATATTATTTAAATCTGAATGTGTGGTTGAAATCAAGGGGGTATAGAGGTGTAGCCGATCCTCCTCCCCTCCCCCCCTCCCCTTCCCTCATAAAAAAACAAACACACACATGACATCACATAAAACCTTGCTTGATATGTATAGCTAATTTTGTATTTTTTGATATTGTACAGTAGTGATTTTGCTCAACCATCCATGATGTTTTGTCGTAGGACAATTCATTGCATCCCTGCGTTGTTGTATACTATGTCTTTCTTTTTTATTAGAACGTTCTAGATATAATTTGATAGCCATTTTTTTCTACCGTAATCTGATCTCTCTTATTGGCAATCTGTTTAAATCATACCTGATGAAGATAGTCCTGTTCATATTGAGCACCAAAAGAATCTTCCTGCCAGTCTGATGTATTTTCAGTGGCATAAATCTTAATGAAAAAAATATGAATCATTTGGCAATTGTTTGCATCATTTATATCTTTGTAAACAGGCAACACAAATATATTTCCCTTAAGCATTTTATGTCACTTGAGCATCGATAGCATTTTCACTTATTAAAGTTCAGATTTTATCAATCTACATAAGCCTCATGTAACAGATTAATTTTCCATTTTCTTGATCCTTGGACTGATTTGAATATCAAATGCCCTTTATATCAGCACAGTTTAACTGAGTGTTTTTCTTTTCTTCTGAAAGGCAATGGCCACAACACAGATCTGTTAGTGTATAAGAAGTTCTATAGAAATATCCGATTGTATATAATATGGAAGTATCAACCTTTACAGATAACTAGTGATGAGCTTTGGGCTCAAATTTCAGCTGAGCAAACTCTGGTAAATTCTCATAAGCAAGAAATTTTTATTGAGAGCACTAAAAATCCAGATGTAAATGTAGAGGAGTTTACATTTCTTTCAACCAAGTTCTGGTCACACTGGTTTGGTTCAAGTGCTCGAAGAAGCAAATTAATTTTCAAATCTTGGAGAAGCGAGAAAGAGTTGATTGAAGCTGAACCCAAAGAACTTGCGGTAACAGCTAGAGAAGCGATCAAAACAGCTCTAGTTCGTTTCTTCAGCAGCTGGAATGTTTTTGATTTTTCTGATTGGAAAATCACAAATAAGTTCTCAGACAGTGGGAATCATATTCAGGTGATGACATTTGATATTTTACTGCCATTTCTTTAATTTAACCAAGGGTGTAGTTCTAGATAGAGTTATCTTGATAAACTCTGGCCCATTTATTGTTTTGAACTCACACCACTCAAAGGTGCAGCTATTCATGTAAACTAAATTCATATGTTTTGAATGCTAAATTAACAAATCCTTTCGCCGTCATCTATATTGTTATTCTGTAAATTGTGTGTTTAGAATGTCTATCACTATATTAAGCAATCTTATTTAGTCATAGTACGATTTTTTATTCTGAGAATCGAATTTTTTTACTACAGAAATCTACAAGGTGGAAGGCACTCTTTGACATTTCAAAGCTGTCAGAATTACTCCACATTGAACACATGAATTCATTTTTAGGTACACAACTTATTTTCTGGCTATTGATCCCTCATTTGATTTTTAGACATGAATGCCTGAATTAGTGTGCAAGCGTCCCCACTATGGAAGAAGGCTCAAGGATAGATCTCTGTGTAAACTAGCTTTTCATTGAAATGTTAATTATTTCAAGACCATCTTGCAACCGGTGGGACCTCATTGGGCAGCCTTACGGATTCCGAAATAATTAAAAAGTACTGTTAAAATGGCACAAGTTATTTTCTTACATATACACCATACAACGCAAGGCCTAGTTTGCAAAATGACAATTCTGTAACAACGAAGCCTCTGTCACTAAATTTTTGTAAAGATTTAGTGCCATGTTCAATATTCAGCTGTACATTTCTGTCTTTTCTTATTGACCTATTTTATCAGTATATTCTCTGCTGGTATGCTCTTTTTTTTTATTTTAGTAACCTTGTTCTGGATCTCTGTGGTCAAACATAGAAGAAAAGATTGTATTAAAGCGGCTTTCTCAAATACTATTAGGATAAAATTCTTATTAAATATTGGATATTTTCAAAGTTATCCAATATACGTACACATACATATGCATGCATGTATATACATGTATATAGGAAGAGTTCCGCTAAAACTCTCTTGGCTGCACCCCATCTACGCCCCTCCGATGTTTTGATCTGTATGTTACAAAATCAAACCAAATTTGTTGGTATGTTCTTACATGGCTCAAGATCATTTTCATGAAAATTTGGCTAATTTGGATTAACCCTATCATCATATCAAAATAATATTTCAAAACGAAAGTTGAATAAATTTTTTAGCGGTTAATTCCAACTTAATATTTTGAACATGCGAGAAATTCCAGAGTGATCTTATTTTTTGTGGATATGATGTTCGTGTAGATCGAACATCCTAAGAGTTTCATTTGATTTCAAATTGTGTAGCTATAGAAACAACAGGGTTGTAGCGAAAGAGGGATCTAAAAAATTGTAACTTCAATAAATTTTAGTTTATCCCCTTAATTTACTGCTACCGTCATGTAGTTAAATATAAATGTCTTAGTTATATTTTGCCTACCAAATTTGACTAAATCTAGCATGTATTGCAGTGCAGTGGTTCAAGAGAAGAAGCAGAGCATTTGAACCAACATATTTATACACTTCGGAAAAGGTAATCTTATCTCCATTCCTTTGAAACTTTGTATATCATATATAGGTATATGTACATCTATGCTACACTTAAGTGTCGCTTAAGTGATAACCACACTTAAAAAAAAATTGAACTTAAAATGTAAATTTGCTTTTAAGCAATGCTTGATGGCATCACGTTTTAGATGCAGATTAAGCAAATTAACAATATATTTTATATTTGTATTCAAATCCTATCTATTAGCATCTGTAACTAGGTAAGAATTGCAAATGTGTGATTGCTTTACTCAGTAAGAAACAATTTCATGCAGAATAACATGATTATGATCTGCTGTATTTTCTTTTAGCTTTGGCTATAAAATTAAAATATAAAACTTGGTGCAGATTTTCCATATTCTATTTTCTGTGCATTACTTATTCTTTTATATTGTTTTTACATGCGTAAAATATAGAATGAAGATTTGCTAGTTAAATTTCAATTATGAAACTTGTTCAATGGTTACTTTTATATTTGAGAGCTAAAAGAGTTAGCTTAAGTGAGAGCTCAGCAAGCTAAGCAACTTATTACGTTTGATATAATGGGAAATTCTATTAAGACACAAAGTGGTTACTCAGTTGGTTACACAATAGGTCTCAACCGTTAGATATTATTGTATTTTTATTTATGCCTTAGTTCTGATATAGTTCCGCCGGTTGAAATCCATTGTTTTACCAATTATGTCACAATTTGTGTCCTAATAATCGCTCCCAAAGTTAACATAGATATACATGTGTATCTATGTATACACGGAGGAATCAATTAAGCTTCATAAGGGCAAGGGAATTTATTATGTAGTTTTTGATACTTGTGAGCAAGGTTGTAAAAACCACTAGACGGACATTAGATGGTGGGTTTGGATTAGAGATTGACTGTTTAGGTGAAGATTAATCAAGTCTAATCGTTTTTTATAAACTAATGTATTTTTAATATGATTTTAAATTTTATGCAAAAAATTCTTTCCTATTGTATAAAACATACCTATGTAATATTGTTTATATTTAATTTCAATTTTGAAGATAGAGGCAAATGCATTATTCAATTTTTAATTGAAATTTCATATTATTTTGTCTCGCATAGTGCTTAAGCACCACTAGACAACTGTCTAGATGCTTAAATGAAACAGTAAGCCTCGCCTAACGGCTAGGGGGTATAGATGGAGACCTAGGCAATAAGTCTCACCCAGCATCTAGGCATGGATTAAGTGGGAGCAGAAAATGATTTTTACAACAGTGCTCTGCTTGTGTGAGCATCATATTAGAAGTTACCAAACAACCCCTACCACGATTTTTCTTTCATTCTTCAGGGATATTTCAGACTTCCAGAAGCAGCTAAAGCTCGTCACAACATCCGAACAATTAATATTACAATTTCTGCTGAGAATTCTTGCTTCGGAAACAGGTAGGGTCCAGGTTTTTCATTTCCTTTCTTTCTCTAAATTTTTGTTTAACTGCTTTCTTTGTTTTGTTTTGTTTGCAACTTATGTGCGTATATTATGTAGAAGACGCACAATGTCAGTATTTTTATGATCAACTATACCGCTTTAATAAAATGATTGATGAAAGTCAAAGCACTTGTAACATGAGCATTCATACCCCACTATACCAACTACTAGAGAACTAGAAATATCATATTTTATTGGAAGCAAATGATACTTGAACATCAATGTGTGCGTGTGTGTAGTCAAGATCCGCACCATCTCATTCTACATCTCTATGATTTTTTGTATTACACTATTCAAAATCAAATGAAACCTTAGGATTATTCAATCTACGATATGAACAATATATATAGTCAAGATCCGCAACATCTCATTGTACACCTCTATGGTTTTTAGTATTATACTATTTAAAATCAAACGAAACTTTAGAATTGTTCAATCTACGATATGAACGCCATGTCCTGAAAAAAGTGAGATCATTTCGAAACGTGTAACATGTTTAAAATGCTTAGTCAATATTAACCATTGAAACACTTATGTTAAATGTTGATTTTAAACATTATTTTTGAATATGTTAGGATTATTCCAATCAACCAAAATTTATGGAGATAGAAATCAACTAGAACTTGTGGAGATGATCCCAAGGCATGGAAGAATATATATACAAAATTATATTTAATTTCAATTTGTGTAGCTCAAAAAGTCGTATGGGCATAGATGAGATGTAGCGGAGAGAGGTATAGTGGAACCCTTCCCTTATTGTGTGTATGTATACATGCATATATATATTTATCACATCAAAGTAATCAGTATGCTACCATTTTTTTTCTAGCGGTGTCACGGTGATGGGTAACCATTCATTGCTAGACCATACAGTTCAAGATGGTTGACGACTTTTTAAAACCATAGCCATCCTCAGCGATTAACTGTGCTAACATTGAGGTTGTTGCATTGTCATTAATGGTATGGTCGGATGATATTAGCTATTGGTCAAAACTGTACAGCTAAAGCGCTTAATGATACTATTGCTGTTTCAAATCTCGGCCATCTCGGCCGAGATCTCGAGGAGAAGTCATAGCGAAATGAAACACAAAATTTCGCTGAAAATCTCGTTTTTCATATATCGGCCGAGATCTCGGTATCTCGGACGATATCTCGGATGAGGGCAAATTCCGATATATCGACCGATATTAAGATTTTTTGATGAAAAAAAATTATGTGATAGATAGCATAATTAATATTTATATATCCATGTAACCAGTCGAAATGGGGGCTTTTGACATCAATAAAAACAATGGCGCAAGTCAAATCATCTTCAGATGCACATAATTCAAGATATGACTAGTTACAAAAAACTAATTTCGGGATTTACACAAATTTGTCCGGCTGCATCCCGATATAGAGAGACAAGAAACATTTTGAGAGGAATCGCTATCTATTTCGATGAGATTCGAAAATTCAACTTTAAGGCAAAAATTTCGCGAGCCATAACAATCTTATTCGCTATATTTCTGTCTTATTTTTCATTTGACGAGAAAAGTTTATTATAGAATGAAAAATTATTTAAAGAGAGAGAGAAGAAAAAAAGGAATTCAAATTTAATACCGATTAAGAGAAACTTGTGAGTAAATCCCTCAGTTTATCCCTCTTATTCATGGCTGTATGTTATTTTCCTATCATACTTTAATATAATAAATATTGTTATTGTCAGATTGATTTTGAAAATAGAAGATGCCCAGATTCGATTAGGTGGAGATTTGATTATGATTTCATGCTGATTTGATCTGTTAAGGAATTAAGGAAACTTTATTATAAGTAGTTTGATTGAATTTGGTAAGAGAAGTTCAACTAATAAAAAAAAATCAATTTTATTTGTTTAGTTTGATTTTGGTTCATGAAATAATTTAGATCAAATAGAAGTGGAACTGGATGATTTAGAATAGAAAATAACGAAATAGCAAATCAAGTGAAAATTATTATTTTTAAGGTGTAATTATAGATATTATTATGCATGCAAATCAATTTTAAAGATAATATATACCCCGAGATATTCCCAAATGAACTTTATGATCCGAGATGTAAATCCGAGATGGACGCCGGAGATGCACTCATCTTGTCCGAGATCTCCCCCGATATGAAATCAGGTCTTCATAATTTTCGAGACGAAACGTGATCGAAATCCGAAACTTAAAACCTTGGGTATTATAACGATGGATGTGCAAAATGTTATAGCGAGAATAAAGCATGGATATAGCAGAAAATAGTGGAGATGCAAAAAGCTTCTTTGTATATAAAATCAAATAATTAAAGTTCATATATTCTTGTTCTCACATCATTTGTGTATGAAGAAGAAATATTGTTTAATCTATATAACGAAACAAAATAATATCATGATTTATGCAGTTCAGATTTTGTGATTACAATATATTTCTAACTTATATTGAGCTCTTATGCTTTAATATATTTACCATAACTTTGTTAATTTGCTTTAAAAGAGAACTAATCGAATCAGCCTTTTTATATTGATGTTGCTATAGCGGGTGCTAAAAAACCATAATTTAGCGGGTGTAGTGAAAAATAACCAGGCTTAAAGCAGTTCTACTGTTTAATAGCGCTAAATTAAAAAAAACTTAACAGTCGAAGAGCATTATGCGCTATAGTTGGGATTTTGCGAGGCTTTAGTGGGCTTTAACTGGACAGGGTCTAAAAGAGTAAAACCCCAAAATATTAGCACCTGCAGCTTTTCGTGCCATAGAATCGAAAAAATAAAAAGAAAAAAAAATGAAGAAAGCTATTTGGAGCTAAAATAAGTAAGTGCGTGTTTTTGAAAGAACGTTTTGAGAATGTATATGAAAAGGCAATGGGCAAAAATATTATATTGCGCGGTATACGACTTTGTCTAGAAGAAACCAATGGATTAGATTGATATTATCATTTAATTAACCAATCTGTAAGCTTTATCCTGTTTACTCACACACATATTGAACAGCTATCTGCAGTCTAGATTAGACAACTTGAGTAACTAATTAGATATCAATGAAAAGGAGACCATACTTTCTGTCTTCTACCTCAATGCAATTTCTTTCTTTTGAATCTGAAATTTCTCGCCTTGACCATGGTCTTTTAGCCCTAAACCATTTTCCCCTTGTTGGAAGGTCAACCATCAGCTACAAACTTTCATGCTGTCACCATCACCATTTAAGACAGTACGGTTGGTAGCACCATCATTGTGTTTTTCTCACCATTGCCGTCTGGTTTGATCGACGACTATTGGTGGTTAACGCTACAGTAACCATGCTAATTTATTGTACTGAATTAGTAAGTGTTTTTTCTTTTCGTATATAACAATGGATCTTTGGACAACATGATATGTGCTAGGATATTAAATTTGGTCATGTTCACATCATTGTGTTTTTCGGACCATTAGCGTCTGGGATGGTTAACTAGCAATTTATTATCAATGGTTGAATGGCTGTAATATCCATTCTAAACTATCATACGAAATCACTGTATTTTTCTTTTCTTTTTTCGTTTCACTTACAATAATTTGTTATTCGACATAACTCTGTGTTAGTTAGGATATTAGATTTAACTATCCAATGTTCATATACCATTTTGCTATATCATTTGTAATGAAAATTTTCATAAATTTTTGTTTATGATAGGATATAAAATTTGAAAGACATGAGGAACTAAAATGAACAATGGATGGTTAATTTTAATAGCATAATCGGCAAGGCAGCATATGTCAAAATATTCCTAATGTATATCGTGATACTGGAGGAAGAGACTTGGTTAAAATGTCTTAAATGCCTTTAAACATGAAATCTAAAGGTATAATAATATATCTGTCAAGAAGCTTTCTCGAGCTCTCTGTTATATTTGAGATATTTGACTATCAAATTATCAATCACAGCTCATCTATACATATTATACCTTCAGCTTAATTAGCTAGTGACACAATAGTAAGATATTCCATAATAGGTAATGGCACCAGTGTTCAACTTCATTGATTCGTCCATCTTATGACTTCATTTTGCACATGTCTATGAATTTAGAACATGAACACAAATGATTTATTTCTCATCTAGTACCTAAAAAAGCAATATGCATCATTGTAATAAATATAGCTATGCTGAGGTTGATCTTACTTAAATGGAGTTTTATTGAAGTATAAGGCTTGGCACACCACATTTTCTCTGGCATGATCTTTTTGCATTAAGTCTCAATGTTGACTTTTGTACAGGTGGCAGAAGCTTCTTATAAATGGTCTTGTTGGTTACGATACTATTCTTATGAACAGCTTATTAAGCTATCCTGGTCAAGGTAAATTATTTATTAAGTGAATTGATTGTAGTCAGTAATTCATCTCATAGCTTTACCGAGTTGTCATTTCTTCACATGAAATGCATAAGAAGGCTAACTTTGCGATATAATGACTTATAGTAAATTGTGTGTAATGTAAAGGGCTTTCTAAAGGTGTATTGCAAACCAAGTTATTACAGACTGGTACCACAAATTTGAATATATATTTTTGTTCCAACTTTATTAGGTATTACATAGGTACTGAATATACACCTGTTATTGTTTTGTTGTTAAAATTTCAATGACTCAACATTTGACAATTCTCATGCTATCCTTCTCTGTATTTTAACTGTTACCTTAATTAGTTATCTATATAACTGCAGTATTATGACTGTTTTACTACTCTTAACATACCATTCGCTACCGACTTCAACATCAATCATTTATTGTTTTGTAACTTTACTTAAAATGGTACATTTATCTCCATTATTATACTGTTATATTAATTTAATATTGTCTCATACAACTTGCTGGGATCTACATTTGACTCCCAAAATCCATAGGTTGGTTTTCAACCTCGCAAATCCTAGTGTAAGAAAACTGAGTAGCAAGCTGTATACAACTCAGGATGAAACTGTAGCAAGTCATTAAAAGTCTCACTGTGCATCTGTGCTTGCATTCCAGTGGAGTCATAATTCCATATCTTCCTTCTTTTTGCATCACATATGGGCCATGCTGTTTATTTATGTTGGATGTATCATGTGGCTGAGTTATGTTCGGACATATATTATTCATGCTCCCCTCTCGTCTTCTTCCCTCCATCTTTTCTTCGCTGTTGTATTATTTGTGTGGTTTTTTTTGGTGTGTGTGTGTGTTTGGGCGGGGTTGGTGGGGGGGGGGGGTGTGGGTCAATTGATTATTACTTCAAATAAAAGGTGAAACCAAGTTTGATGGTGTGACAAGACATATTTTCATTAATTCATTGTTTAAATATAGCTAAGCCAAAGGTCATGGGTATGTGCCCATCGAATGCAGTCATTAATGCTAATATGGCTTTAAGACCAAAATTTTACAAATAGCTACTTGTGGAGGATCTTAATATGCGAGTGTTGAGGCCTAATGTTAAGGATACCCTTGATTTATGTACTTCCATTGTCTGATCTGTGGAGGATTGTACCACTTCATTTTTGTTTCCTCTCAACAAAATGCCTTAATTGTTTCTTATCTTCGAATTCTACCAGTTGTAATGTCAGATAATTGTTTTTTTTTCCTTTCTTTCCAGGTTATCTGTATAATTACCAGACTAAGGAATTCTATGATCTTAATTATGGTTATGAATCACCAGAACCTGCTCGATTCGGAGGTAAGGTTTTCTCGATTAATGTAAATAATGCAGTTCTTCCTTGGATAACGCACAAATATATTAATATAAATGAAAAGTTAAAATCCAGTTTTGTATACCATTCTTAAACTTTACAAACATTTTTTACCATCGCTCTTTTCTCAAAAAGCAAGTAATTTAGTAGAGGAAGCCATGGAGCAGCCAATAAGATCCCTTTGCTTTTCTTTCCATGAAAACATTTTCCTCTGCACCATTGTTAACCTCGATTGTACTGGTCCACCCTCATATGTGTTCTTTAAATTCTTTTCCATTACCGGAGAGCTCTCGTGTTGATATAACCAAAGTTTTTGTGAAATTACCAGACATATGGACACATGATGTGGGGTTTGACATCACCAGTTTGCCGTTTTATAGAAAACTCCTTTTCCATTGAGCTAGTCCTCCAATGATTGCTAGAGCTGAACAACCAAAACCTGGCACGTGACACAATCTTTTTACGCGGAACTCATTCTGTCCCCTACAAGTTGTTCCTTCCTATTGACTGTACTGGGTTTGAGAAGGTCGACACATAAACCACAGGCTATTTTTTCTTTTGAAAATAATGGATCCGACTTGGTAAACAAAACCGACCCAATGCACAAGGTCTTTGTTACACGAGGTTATAACTTATGAGCAGGACCATTTTGGCACTATATACTTCTCCTTTAAAAAGTTAATTGTTTTAAGAGTGTATTTGGGAGTCAAACCTTGGACTCATGTAAACGCATTTGTTTGCTCTTAGCTTGACATCAGGCCCATCCGTAATGAATCATAATTTGTAAAAAGTAGAAAATCATATACCCCAAAATGGAGAGCACGGGTAATGATCAACTTTTCTTTATATTCATGACAATACTCTTTTATTCATGTAAACCATGAGACTGTGCAGTTAAAGCGCTCGGCAGATTCAAAGCGGTGGAGGTGCAAAAAGTCATAGCGGGGATACAGCGAGGATATAGCGGATGACTCTAAAATAGCATATAAAACTTGTAGTTAATGTTTTTACAGATATATAAATGGTAATTAAATGAAAAAAATATCATTCAAATGAATTATAATTAATACATAAATAATTTTAAATAAAAACATGTGAAAATATACTTTAAATAAACGTAAAACTGTTATATAACATAATTGAATTTAGTAGAATATTAGAGTATTTTCATTCTGAAAATATATTAAAAATTAAATCAAATAAATCAGTTTCATAATTTTTATAATGTATAAATGCAATTTTTCAGTTCATTTTATTAAAGAAGATATAGTGGAAATAGCGGAATATAGCGGGAATAACGGGATATAGCGGAAATAGCGGGCTTAAAGCGGAAAGACTATATTTTGGGGCTATATGGAAATATCGTAGCGGTAGAAATCCGCTATGAGATATAGCGGGGTTATAGTGGGGTAATAGCGGGGCATTAACTACACAGCCATGAGATAACTTTTTTGAAATTCAAGATGGTATCTTATGCATTGCAATTTTATCAATGCATTTTAAGTACTACAATTGTTTTTGTTCCACTACTTTGTAATTTATCTAGCACAATCCCTAATCTGATGAATATTTTCAATTTGTTAAGATTGTGTTATGCAATTTCACCAAGCTGGCTAACTATGACCTGTTATAGATTGATTCTTGAACAGTTGAATAATTAACTGAATTATCAAAATATCTCCTGCGTACATGAAAATTAAGAACTCTATGTTCGAAACACGTCTATACACCATATTTTTTTTTATATCTTGAACAGACACACATTATAAACCTTCTCTTTATGCAAGTTTAAATTTCGTAGATTCTACTTATCTAAGAAGTACTTAAAATTTGCATTTTGTAAGGTTCACTTAGTTTATGTCTCCACTTATATGTAGGAAAGAAATGGTCTTGGACAACCCATTTTTCAGTAAATCTTTTTGTGGACAATCTCTAAGATAGGTAATTTATGCAAACAACTCTAAATAATAAAAGCACAGAATACTATATATGGTACATAAAAATCTGAAAGCACTTGGATCTAATGATTGTCTAAGTAATCTGAATTTAGCGTGAAGCACACGTTTACCTTGAAAACATGAAAGAAAAAAGAAAAAGAAAAAGAAAACTCGAAAAATTGAGAGGAAAATGTGCTCACATCATCATAAATGGGTAGAGTATAGGTTATAAATGGCTAGAGTACGCCTAGGAGGAAGAAAAACAGAAATCAGTAGATTAGGAGCAATCAATTTATGTGCGTATTACTGTCAATTTTGCACCTGTTGCAGTTAGCTTTTGTGCATCTTAGCACCAACCAGAACTGGATTACGAATTAATCGCGTGTCTGTTACTATCAAAAAGGTCTTATCCTATTCTGTGGGTTACATAATCCCTCACCTTGCATATGAGTTTAATCACGTGTTTTGTATTCGTATATTACCGTTTTAATGTTGGTTACTGAAAATTTAAATTCCTACCGGAAATCTCTTTGAGAAAAGACGCACAATCTCACATTTTTACCAAGTACCGGCATTTTAATTGTTGTTACACTGGGACTTCAAGTTAAATTTGTAACCATCATTCTTCATGAGAAAACCAAACTGCAAATATTAATATCAAAAAACAGACATTATGTTCTTTTAATTATGAAAATTTTAGCTCACAGAGTTTGGCTTTTCTGTTTGAGATTTGAGAATCACATCCATTTAATTTGTCATCCTCTTATATACTGCAGATTATTTTGTAACTAAATGTGGTGTTCTTATAATGTCGCTCTTTGTGTTCTTTACCACAACAATGTCAGTATCCTTCACTCTGAGGGAAACACAATCTCGCATGCTTCGATTCACAGGTAAGTTTCTTACTTTCTATCTAGTGCACTGGAATGAAATTCATATTCTTGCTGTGTAATGGTCATATGGTTTAACTCAAGCACACCTGATCAGAATCCATTAGCCTAATCATGGTGTATAAAAACAAAGATACATACTTTTTGCTATTCTCAAGTTGTAAATTGAACTTTCGAGGAAACCATTGTGGTTTTAGCGACAACTCATGCTCAATGCAGATAATGTGTAACACGTGAGGATCTGTATATCCATGTATTTGACTGTTAACACGAAGACGATTGGTATCAGTTATGCAAGACTGGAGGAAAAAAAATGGACTTTGAACTATAATATTGGGAAGAGTTCATACTCATATCACAGCCTTCTGAACTGTTAAATTAGAAAGAACTCATACTCATATCATAGGAGCTTCTTCATACTAATACTATAAACTCTTTTACCAACTACCAATGTTCCTAATCCATGACTAGATAAGAATGAGTTAGTGCTATACAGTGAGAAATTTGCGTTTGATCATCAGGGCATTTTGTACTAGCATCATAACTACTGTTTCATTATCAGTATACCTGATCCTTTACCATTTTAACTTTCTTTCAGTGCAGTTACAACACCATGCGCGTCATCAACTTCCCACTTTCCAGCTAATCTTTGTTCATGTAATCGAGTCATTGGTTTTTGTTCCGGTAATTTAAATATTATATTCCCCTTCTATAATTTTCCTTACTCGTTAATCAGTCATTAAATTATATTAATGTTATTGTTTTGATCCAGATAATGATTGGTATTCTGTTCTTCCTATTTGAGTTCTATGATGATCAGCTTCTTGCATTTTTGGTATTGACTCTTGTGTGGCTTTGTGAGCTTTTCACAATGATTAGGTAGTTTGTCCATAAACATATTTATTACCACATCTGTTTATAACACTACTAAAATCTGATTATTGTATGTAAATTCTGGACTTGTGCAGTGTTCGAACTCCAATATCAATGCAATTCTTTCCACGTTTCTTCTTACTGTATTTCTTGGTGTTCCACATCTACTTCTTTTCATATGCTTATGGTACTTCCATGTTTATCTGTGCAAATGTTTTTTTGATTGAAGAAAAAACATTGATGTTACTATAGAAAAACATTGATGTTACTTAATTCATCAGAATTTATCATACAGGCTTTTCATACTTGGCCTTTTCAGCAACAGCTGCATTCATGCAGCACCTAATACTTTACTTCTGGAATCGCTTTGAGGTATTATTTTCATTGCAACTTCTAGCAATAATATGTATGTACACACACATAGTATGTATGTATGTATACACACACTGTTTGTGTATGCATGCACGCGCATACACACACACATGCACACACACATACATATAGGCACACATGCACATGTACATATATGGGAAATTCTATCGAGGCACAAGTTGGTGACACATCTTAACCGTTGGATTACCCCTGATTTCAATCTCAAATTTGAACACAGTGGGATCCAACGTTAAGATCTTTGTGTCACATTTTATGTCCAAATAGCCGCAATAATATACATACATACATATACATATACATACATACATATATACATATATATATATATATATATATATATATATATATATATAACACAAAATGGAGATAATAGATATTGGTCGTTAGGTCTTATTAGAGATTGAATTCAAGGGGAGATCTAAAGGCTGACATCTCGTGTCATTTATTTGTGCTCGAATAGATTTTTCCATATATATGGGGCTGGCTATCAGGACATAAAATGAAGACAGTAGATATTGGTCGTTGGATCATACTGGAGATTGAATTCAGAGAAATCTAATGGCTGACGTCTCTTATGTCATCTGTCAGTGTCCAAATAGATTTTTTTCATGTATACGGGGCCTACTACTAGGATACAAAATGAAACACAAAATGGAGACACAATAGATATTTGTCATTGGATATTGTTGGAGGTTGAATTCATGGGGGATCTAATGGTTGACGTCTCGTGTTATCTATTTGTGTCCAAATAAAATTTCCATATGTATGAGGCCGGCTGTTAGGACACAAAATAAAATACAAAATGGAGACATAATAGATATTGGTCATTGGATATTATTGAAGGTTGAATTCATGGAGAGATCTAATGATTACACATGATATAAAATGCTGCTTTAAGTCATAGTATCAAAATATGAATCCTAAAATAAGAGCACTTTTGACAATTTGTCAGGTGCCAGCTCTTCAGAGATTTCTTAGAACACGGGCTCAATTCCAGCAGCAACCAAATGTTCAAATCACAGCATCTACCATATACACGTCAACTTTACATATAGCAAGGCTGAATGTTCGAAACCCTAATATACCCGACCCAATCCCCACAATGCCAGCCCAGCCCAATCCATCCGAAGAACAAATGACCGAAAATGCAGAGCCAGATACAAACAACCCTCCTGGTTTTGTGCATCTGGACCCTCAACAAAATGAACCCGAAGCAGAAGCAGCAGCAGCACCACCAAATCCAAACTCCTTCAGTTCATTTTTACTCAGAATATTAGGTGGTGCTTCATCTGATGGAATCGTTTCGTTTTTCTCAATGTTTAGAGATCATAGGCAGAATTACAATCAGCCGCCTCAACAGCAAGAAAATGAACAGCCCACTTAGTGCTTTTATCAGTTACTTTGTTGTTTTTTCTTTTAAGAACAAATGAAAATTAAATAGGTAATGCTTAACAGTTAAGAGGTATCAGTGCATCATTCTGTAAATAATGATTGTTACTACTGGATACTGTAAATTTGTCTGGCTGCAGTGAAACAGTACTGCATCTAAGAACGCCGTAAATGTTCAAGCTGAATTTCATGATTTTCCAATTGTTTGCTCATGTTCTTAGCACCATAAATGGGAAAACACTTCTAAAGATCGAGAGGTATCAAGATTTGGAATGTCATTTTTTATATAAGTTTTGTAAAGTGGGTTTCCCCTCTAATATTTAAGGGTGTTTTTAGATGCAATTCAGCAATTTGAATCACAACCCAAACAGGGCAAAACAAAAGAGACCAAGAATATTGAAGAATAATAAAAGAATAAAAGTTAACATAGTTTAGCTTTTTATAATCGTTGCATTTATTTTATCTTTTATTTATGATTTTGATTTGATTACAGCAAGACGTACAACGAGTAATCCTCAAAATTTCAGTAAAGTGAAGGTCCTCAAGAGATTTTGGTAATTTCCCCTTTTTTCTTAAGAATTTCGATCTCCTGTGAAGCAAAGTTATTTGGAATTTATAAGGGATTCTGAATTCAAAATTATTATCGAAATTTTACAAAAATCTAGCATGTACTCTTTGAACTCGTAAATATCCAATCCACCTAATGACGGTCTCAATGTGGTAGCATCGTCCTTTGTAACGAACCAAATCAGTTGGAATAGTAGGACTTTGTTAACTTGTTCTTGAGCAAGCGTAGAGCTAATCAAGAAGCAATTTGGTTGGTATAAGGTGGTTCGACAAGAAGATGGTTTGACAGATATTAAATGGCAATTGAAGCGGAAGAGTGTGCTTGGGTTGGATTAGCTAACTTCATGCCGATCCAATATAGTGGATCGATTTGAGTGGTTGGGCTACCACCTTATCGATCCAATTTTGTGGATTGGTAAGGCTAATTCGGTAATGAGCCACCTGCTTGTCAAACTACCAATTTCTCTGTTCTTCTTAGCTCTTTTGTCATTGTTTCTTTATCAATCTTTCTAATATTTTGAGACATCACTACCAAGATATCTGTAGTCACTTTGTGTCTGAAACACAAGATTATATCATCATATCTTCAACGGTGGGTGTGATCGTCATCGATGAGGCAGAGCGATCTAGCATTCAATCGGTGATAACTCCTTTATTCTGGCTCAGATTGAGACAAGACTTCGACCATCGTTCACAAGAAATCCCAACATGACTTTTAAGCTACTTTATTATCAAGTAATCCATCATGGCAATTTCTCCCATAATAATTATCCTCTAAGGTATGCTTCCGTATATACGAAGCGTACTTTGTAAAAATCAAACACTCACATCTTGCATCCTTTCAAAAGAAGTTATTCGAAGATATTCTTTCGTCATAAGCCATATTTCTTTGAAAAATTATCATTGTTAAAGTCTTGAGTACTTGCTTGTCGCGACTCTTCACCATTCATATTTTGGAGTAGTAGAAAACATTCGAATGACCTTTATGGGAGATAACAAGGCATACGACCGCCACAAAGCATGTTGTCGAAGTGTTAGATTTTTGAATCCCAAAGGGGTAGATTGGTAAGCATTGCCGAACCGGGGGTTGGATAAAAAAAGACTACCAATTCAATATTGTGCCTTTCCAACCTAATACCACCCTTCCTTTCGAATTCAAAACCCCTTCAGGTCGTGTAAGACTTCATCCATATATCATTCTTCAAATAAAAGACCAATCATCTCCAGTTTCATGTATGAATATCCCATCGAAATCCACCCTTTTCCATGTATTCAAACATCATTTTACCGCACTGATTTGAGAAGTGGATTTAGGGTTGGATAGCCAGGATTCTTGAATTCTATGGATCTTTAAGTTGATTTATAAATTGATCTAGGTTTATACCCTGTTATTTCAAGTTCTTGACACCATTCTCCTTCAATTTGTGGTGAGTTCCAACCGCTCTGGGGGGTTTGGGGTTTTGAATTTTCGGCATGGCAAAGAGGTGAGGAGGAACTGAAGAGTGCAATTGATAAAAGTGGGAACAAATAACCAGAGGAGGAAGAAGAAAACTAGTACATTAACATTTTTATAACAAACAAAGATTTAGTTACAATGACTTTATAACAACCCAATGATTATTTCTCCACTCACACTTTCACATGTGGCAACTCTGTCTAATAGCTCTTATCGATGGAGTAGTTGGCACCTCGATGTTGAATCATCACATCCTGAGGTTCAAGAAGGTCCTAATGATTGGTTGTTCGCCTATGAAAGCGGTACATGAGTTGTGTAGTTTTTCCCTTTTTCTCCGTCTTTATGGGATGAGGTAGGAAGTGAAGATCGCAAGCGCCTATTACCATTTCCTTCTTCATCCGTACCTGCGGACCCCATTGAAATAAATGGTTTGACTCCCTCTCATAACGATAGCTAAGTTTATTAATGCATTTACTAAATTAAACGCAATTCTTCCTGTTCCTTTTCTCTTTCTTCCTTTATGCATGACAATCTCCCGACCTCCTACTTCGACCTTGCCACCCTAGCCGAGCTTCACCTTGCTGCCTCTATCCTCCGTAGCATCCATTTCAACCCCCGGCCAGATATCTTCACCCGGGCCCTTAACCCATCAACCGGCTTCTCCGTTGCCTCCTGCTATGCTCACCTGAACAACCCCGGACGCCTCTTCAACTTCCCCAGACTTTGGAAGTGCTGGATCCAGCACCGCTTCGCTTTCCTTCAATGGTGCCTCATCCACGGGCGCATCAACACAAGAGACAGGCTCCTTCGTCATAATATCGTAGTTGACCCAAGCTGTGCCTTATGCTCCACCACAACAGAAAGTTTGCAGCATCTATTCTTTGAATGTGATTTTGCTGTCAGGGTTTGGGCTGCGACGACTGTTCACATTCTTGGACACATCCCCACAATTACCTCGTTTTTCGACCACTGGCAGAATAACCCCCCTAACTACCACTTGGATCTCTTTGTAGCTATATTCAGTTGGTGCATTTGGGCCGAGCGAAATGCACGCGTGTTCTGCAAGCCCGAATCCAACTTCGATGGAACTTGTAGACGTATTATTCACTATTTCTCATCTGTATCAGGTCACAGCTTCTCGGCGCCGTTCAAGCTGAGATTGCCATTCCCCAGTTCTCCACTAGCTGAACCAACAGGCAGCACAACGGCAGCTCCTTCTGGTTGGCATCGAGGGCATCAGTAACCGCCATGCAGTTCTAGCCTTTTTATATTTCTGATATTTTGCACCATGCTCTTTTTGTATATAAAACTCTGTCTCGTAACGACTATCTTGTAGTATCCTTCTATTTTTTGGCCAGCGATCAGGCTTGTTGATCGCGCTATTTACCTATTAGTATGATATCTAATCGGCTGTGTAGTATCACGCTACACAACCCTGTTGCTCAAAAAAAATGCTCAATGAATTCTCTTCAGCCCAACCTACTTCTTCTCTCCCATGTTGCTGCTCAACTCCGTCTTCTCCTTCATTACTAATCATGCTATGCTTCTCTTCACTTGTCTGCGTTGCTTCTTCTCCTTGAATTCTCTTCACTGTTTGGCCACTTGGGGCATATGCTCCAGCTATTGCATACGTACACTGGGGTTGTAACAACCACCCTCCCTCCCAAAGGTTGACCTTGTCTCAAGGTCAAATGTTGGAAATTTGGCCACTAAGTCCCAATAGTTCTCCCAAGTTGCCTCTTCTTCACTCATTTGTTTTCATTTTTTATAGCAGCAGTGTTAGGAATAATGATTATTCTGCCTTTATAGTAGTACGATTTCCCTTGTTTGTACTTATTGTTGCCATATGCATTAGTAGATAGCTTTTAATCTATTGTCACATAGTAATGGTCAATTTGTGCCAAGTCTCAATTTTCTGAAGCCATGGACTCTGTACTATTGATATTGCTTGGATTTTTTGAGTAAGATGGTTTTTTGATTCCTCTCTACTTCTGGATAAACAGTCTACAAAAGTGTTCTCTTTATCTGGCTTATATTATACCATGTAATCAAATCCCATTGGCTTGTTCAACCATTTGTGTTGGGTAGTACTTGATAATCTTTGGTCAAGCGGATATTTTAAAGATTGATGGTCTGCCCTAATTATAAATTTCCTTCCTAACAAATAACAAATTTTTTTATTGTTAAGATCAAAGCTAGCAATTTCTTTTCATATATGTGGATAGTAGAAATTTTTTCTCTTTAAAAGCTTGGCTTAAAAATGCAATTGGTCGACCTTATTGAAATAACACTGCTCCCACTCCATTTCTTGTGGTATCACACTCTAAAACAAGGACTTTAGTGAAATCTAACACAGCCAATACTGATGAATTGGTAAAACTTTACTTTTGTTGCTCAGAAGCTTCCATGTTCCCGGAGAAAGAATTTTTCTTCAATAAGTTAGTTAAAGGCTTTGCAATAGCTTCATATCCTTTAACAAACTTTCTGTAGTAACCAAACAGGCCAAGAAACCCTCTAAGTGCTTTGATTGTTTGGGGAGGAGGCCATTCTCTTATAGCTTGAACTTTTGTGTAGTTGACTGTCACTCCATTCTTTGAGATAACATGACCCGAATAATCAATTACTTTTATATAAACGAACATTTAAAGAGTTTGGCCATCGGTTTGTTTATTTTCAGAACCTGCAAAGCCAAAATCAAGTGATGTAAATTTTCTTTCCATTTTGAGCTATAAGTGAGTATATCATCAAAGAAAACCATAATAAACTTCCTGAGATATTCTTTGAGAACATCATTCGTTAAAGCTTGGAAGGTGATATGGGCATTTGTTAAGCCAAAAAGAATAATCAAGAATTCATAATGTCCTTCATGGGTCTTGAAAGCTATTTTATGAGTGTCGTTAGAGTGCATTCAAATCTGGCGATAGCCAAAAATTAGGTCAAGCTTAGTGAAATATTCTGCACCGTTTAATTCATCAAAAAGGTCATCAACGAGGGGAATTGGAAATTTGTTCTTCTCTGTTCATTTATTCAGCCCTCTATAATTAACACGCATCCTCCAACTCCTATCACTTTTCTTAACTATTAATATTGGTGATGAATGGGCTATGACTGGGTTTAATGATGTCTTCCTGAAGCATTTCTCCAATAATTGTCTATATTTCAATTTTTGGATGATAGGAATGCCTGTAGGGTTTGCTACAATCTATTTTGGAATGTGGGGATAAGTGTATATGGTAATCAATCAACCTTGGAGGTGGTAAAGTTGTTGTGGGTTTTTGGATGACCATTTCGAAGTCTTGGATTATTTGTTGAATGGGTGGTGGAATTTGTTATGGGTGAGTGGATAAATCAATGGCAGAAATGTTAAGGCTTAGTTGCGTAGGATGTAACATAAAGCAAAGGTTGTTTGTTATAAGAGCTTATTCATTTATTTTTCAAAAATGAATTTGTTTGCATGTGGTTGGATCCTTGTCAAACTATTTTTGCTCTATTATAAGAAAATTTGAGTTGTAGCTTTTTAAAGTTGAAGGCAATTTCATCAAAGAAACTTAGGCATTGAACTTCTAATACAATCTGACAGCCTTCAACTGGTAGAAGTAGTAAATCGGTTGGCATCTCTAATCCTTGACATTTCAGAGTGACTCCTTTGCTAATACTTGATCCTTATCTCCACTTTTCACCAAGACTTTGAAGTTATGTGGTGTAATTGGAAGGCCCAAATTTTCTATTAACCTATCATTAATGAAGCTATGGGTTGGGCCAAAGTCTACTAAATTGTGGAATTGATGCCTTAGTATAATTCCATTTAATCAGATTGTGTGTGTAGCTGGGATACTAGATAAGGGTTGAAGGGAAATGACTAAGGTAGTATCAATGATAGTGTCAAGTTAAATGGAATTAGTAGGTGTTTGCTGCTCTTGGAATGCTTCCTAGTTTATGTCTTCATTAGTGTAAAATCCTTCCATTGTGTTGACTTTTTGTTTAGGCATTTATGACTAGGAATCCACTTTTCATCACATGTATAACATATGCCTTTATTTCTTCTAGTTCCTAAATCTGTTGGTGAAAGTTTGGAGTATTGGTTATATGGTTATGAGGTGGTTTTCTTTGTGAGATGAGGTGATGTAGATTGATTTGTGGTAGTTTGATTTGGGTAAGGAAGATTTGGTCTCAGTAGTTTCCTAGTGTGCAATTTTTTTTCACATGTTTTTGCTAATGCAATAGCTTCTCTACAAAATTAGGTCTAACTTTCAACACTTCATAACAAATTTCTTCTTTTAACCCTCCAATGAACATATCCATAATCTAAGTAGGGTTTAACTTGTCAAGTAGGCATGCTAACCGTTCAAATTTGTTCAAGTAGTCCCGAACAGAAGAAGTTTTTCAAGGTTTGCAAGAGAATCAAATGGTCTAGCCATTTTAGGGGGTCTAAGTCGTGTTATACATTCTTCCCAGAATACTTGCCATAGAAAAGCATGATCAATACTAGTAGAATACCAATTAAACCATTAAAGAGCTTCATCTCTTAGATTAAATGCACAGATCTAAACCCAATCAGATGTTGGAACATATGGTAGATTAGTACCTGTTCAACTTATCCTAACCAAGGTAGAATGTTGTCGTCATTGTAGCATGGAAACCCTAACTTTAGTGATTTGTGATGAATTACTTTTTGGGCCATGGACTGTTTTGATTAAAGTGGTTGTGGTGCATAAGTATGATTTGAAGGTTGAGTGATATGGTTTTGGTAGTTTGGCAAATGAAGGGAAGGCATTTTCCAAACTGAAGGTTTGTTTAGGAGGTGGAATAGAAGTATTGAATGGATGTTGGTTGGGTGTATGGAGTATGCCTTGTGTATTTAAAGATGTAATGTTTGAGTATGGTAGCGGATTTTGTGGATCACTAGATGAAGGAATAGGGTTTGGTTGATCAAGTTGAATATGAGAGTTCTGTGATAATTTGGTCATTAGCAGCTATAAGGTATGTTTGATTTGTGAGAGTTCGGATTTTATAACTACTATTTCATATGATACATTTGCAATAAATGTTTCTTGTTTTCTTTTCCATGCATTAATGATATTACCAGTTGTGGCCGTAGTGTTAAAATCAATATTTTCTTCATTAAAATCATGTAAATCTGTTCCAGCTTCTTCATGGACCATAATCCCTGAATCTGATAACAAATGGTAAGTCCGGCAGCTCCAAGGAGGCGTATTTTTGAATTTTCAACATGGCAAGGAGGCGAGGAGGAGCTGAAGAGTGCATTTGAGAAAAGTAGGAATAAATTGCCAAAGAAGAAGGAGGAGGAAGAAGAAAATTAGTGCATTCACATTTTCATAACAAATAATGATTTAGTTACAATATTTTTATAACAACCCAATGATTGTTTATCCATTCATACCCTCGCACATGGCTATTCTATCCCCTCCCATAACAAAATCTAACTTTATAAATACATTTACTAAATTTTACCTAATTCTTCCTTTTCCTTTTCTCCTTTCTTCCTTTATACATCAGAAATGCTCAATGAATTCTCTTCAGCCCAACTTGTTTCTTCTCTCCATTGTTGTTGTTCAACTCTGTCTTCTCCTTCATTACTAACCACATTGAGCTTCTCTTCACTTGCTTGCATTGCTTCTTCTCCTTGAATTCTCTTTAATGTCTAGACACTTGCACTTGGAATTATATGCTCTGTGTTGCATATGTGTACTGGGGTTGTAACAATTTGAACAATAATCACCGATAATATTGAGTTCTTAAGGGGGTCTAACCACTTCTTTACATTCTCGTTTACAATCCCATTGATTTAAGCATTTTTGAAAGTTCTTAAAGAATAATACAATATATTCTAACACTTAACATGTGTAGTGATGGGTTATAAACTATAACTTTAATTAACTTATGTTATAACGTAGATCATACTATGCATCGTTCTTTAGTATAGGCATATCTTATAGTTTAATATCATATTAACATACATGTATATCATATTATCATATTTCCCCCAGACAGGGAGTCGTGGATTCACTACTTGGTTCAGGCCTAGATCCTACGTTCTACTTTCGATCGGATCACGATACACTTGCACATTGCCTAAATATGCATTTATACATGTCATATATAGCACTTCATATTTAAATAAAAATTTATGTACCTTGTTTATTATCTTTCTCATTTTAAGTTCTTATTTAATGCATGCAAATATATAGTAGGTATGGATAAGTTGCCTAGGCATTGTTCTCACATCTCTTTATCATCAACTCGGTCAAACTTAGTACTTCAATAGCAATTACGTTTCATTCTGCACCGTGAAACTCGCATACTGTGATACTCGCCTATTATTGGTCCTCACTGCAAAGTTGTAAGGTGGTCTATATGACTTAGTTTATATTTGTCTCAAGGAGAAGGAATTATATCTTATTTCTCACACTCATGACACAAGAGATTATGCATTTTTCTCCACCATATGAGAGGCCTCATTCTCCTCCTTTTGGCCATATAGCTTAAAGTCACTATCAATGTAAGGATGGGGTTGTTCATCCACTATGTGGGTCCTATTGCAACTTAGTTGCAAACTACCTACAAGTGTTCCCTTTCCAGATTTATCCCAATGAATATTCTATCTTGGTTGATCTTTCCATCATTTTTCGGTAAAGATTCAATCAAGAACCTACACTCTAAGAACTAGCTTCCTCTATTACATTAAAGATAAAAAGAGACTCCTTCATCCATCTATTCAAGGCTTGCATAGATTTTCGCATTGAAAACTTGGAATGGGTTTTTCATACATGATGATCTTGATATAGGTCTTTATGTTCTCTTTGATTTCAATTCTTACCAACTAAACAAGAGTGCTCATGAGTTATGTAACAACCCAAAATTTTTAGCGAAATTTTATTTAAAAATAAACATTTTGAAATATTGATTTGAATTAAAAGTGTAATAACTAGTGTAAAACGGGAAATTTAAACTTTACATTTTTACGTATAAATTCATCCGTTCTTAACTTTATATTAGAATCAAATTTTATTATTTGATGATAATAGTTATTTTATTTTTAGTTTTGAAATGATACGTTATTTTATTTAAAGAAACGTTATCATTTTTAAATTTATTAAATAAAAGAAACAAGTAACGGTTGTACGTTACTTTGGGCGTTACACTTTACGTTCGTTGTTCCGTTGTCCATTTGATTTTTATATGCGTTGACTTTACAAAATTTCAGCTGCATATTTCAGTTTGAAAATTTCAAAAATCTTGCATTGAACCGTTCACGTGAGAATTAGTCCATTTCCCTCTTTGCATTCCTTACGTTTAGTTACAGCCTTGAATATAATTTAATTGCTTTAACTTCCTACCGTTCAAAACTTTACCTTTTGCCTTCTCTCTAAAATTAATAAGCAGCTGTCATCTTCTTTTTACGTTCATAATTTCAATTCTGCAAATCCCCTTTGCAGATCTCGTGAGCATCTCCAAGGTATGGCCACCTATTTCTTTTCAAATTGATTCACTTTGTTACAGCTCATCCCCTGTTTGCTGTGCCAACTCCATGCCTTCTTTCCCATTTCATTTTTTTTTCTTGTTTTCATTTTTGTTCCTCTGTACGTCCCTACTCCAGACCAACCCCACGCCTCCGTCACCACAACCCACTGCCGAAACCCACTCCAGCGCCCTACCCCAGCTCCTCCACCCACCTTCCACCACCACGACCCACCACCGCCTTCAACCCCAAACCAGGCGTGACAGCCCAACGCCCTGCCAGCCACCGTACCTTGACCACAACTCCACGAGAACCCAACCCACATCCCTACCGTGCCGGACGCACGAACCTAGGCAGACCGGCCACGCCTCCAACACCATGTCTCCACCACGTCAGCCCCTCCACGAACCATCACGCCACCTACCCCATTCACCGAGAACCCCTGAACCCATACTCCGCCGTGACGAGAACCGCCACATCACCCCGCGCCTGCCACCACGACCTATCCTATTCGCCACCAGCCACCACCGCGAGACCAGGCCGAACCCCAGACGTCACCAAACCCCTGCTGAGACCTCAGCCGTTACCACGACCGAGACCACCCCAGACCGAACCCATCACGTCTCCAACCCCACGCCGAGCCTTCGCCAACTCCACATGCCAAGCCCTGTGCGTGAACATGAAAATGATGCAAACTGGTTTTGTCATTTTGGTATTTTGATATTGAGTATATTGTAGCCTGGGATTTTGTTGAAAAAAAAAATATACTTCGGTCTCACTGTTTTTATATGCCAACCTGTCGAACAAAATTCCACTTCATATTTTATTTTGGTTGCCGTATTGCCTCTAGCATCTGTCTGGAAAGAATGGACAAGTTTTGTTGTGTCACCTTTTGTCTGAAGTTTTAGTTATATTTTATCGAGCCCTGGCATTAGAAAGAAAAAAAAAGTGTTTTGTCACTTTGCAAATTTTAAAGTTAGAATCAAATTCCAGTAGTAGTCGTGCTATTGTTTTCGATTTGTCAACTTGGTTCTTTTTCATTTGTTTGCTTTATTTGAATTCATTATTCGTGCAATCTTAGAGTTGGTTATTTATTGTGCTTTTGGTTTGAATCCAGTTGGCGCATCCGCTAACGATTGATCGTGCTATCCGCGTGACTTCGATTTACATTGTATTTCTTTTTCGAATCTCCAGCTCCGTAGAGGTGAGTAAATCTCACACGAATATTCATACTTATATGATTGTGAAACGGCCGCAACTGAATGTGTAGAAATAAATAAATAAATAAATGATGTTATAACTACCTGTGATTTATTTATAGTTGATGTTAATTGTTAAAACTGCATATCGTATCATCTGTTATATTCTGTTCTTATTTACTGTTATTCTATTCTGTTAAATCACACTACAAGTTCCCTGTAGAATAGAATCACTATGGGTTGAAATGATACATACCCGAACGGACTTTAGAATAAGGGAAGGTCGTTATGGGCTGAAATGATAGGCCTGAACGATTTTCAATAAAATTTATTTACTTGGGATTGCGGGTTTGAAATGATAAAACCCGGATTTTTCTTTGTAAATTACGGATTGAAATGATATAGTATCCGTATCACTTGACTTAGGCTAGAAAATATTATACAGACCCGTGGTTATTTTTTTTCTGTATTTTTCTGGATACCTTTAAATAATTTAAATATTGTAATAATATTAAATTGATTTAAATCGAATTTTTAAGTGATTTATTTAAAATAGAAATGATTTTTCTATGTGATAAATATAAATAAATGGAGGAATATTGATTTTTAAAAACGAAACTTAAATTTGAAATTTTGACTAAAAGAAAAGATGGAAACTTAAGTTAATTAAATTGAAATGAAAATTTAGTTTTAAAAATGGTGGAAAAATGGAGTTTAAGTTTAAATGTTGAAATGAATGTAATAAGCGAATTTGTAAGTTTTGGTTTTTAATGTGTAAAAATTTCTCTTAAACATAAATTTGTTAAAGGATTTAAATGAACATTTTAATGTATGATTTTATAAGTTCTAAACTAGGTAGAATCTGTAGCACTTGTTAAGTGCTGTGGTTATATAAGTGAACCAAAAGACTAAAATGAACTAAGGCTGTGATAGTACTTGGTAAGTGCTGTTGTAGCAGAAACTAAAATTGAGTCTGAACTAATAAAAGGGTTACTGTAGCACTTGTTAAGGACTGCAGTAGGCGGAAATATAATTTTTGTTTAAAACTGAACTATTATAGCAGTTTATAAATGTTGTTTGGCTGAATTAAAAATGTTTTCAAATATAACTTATAGCAGTTGTTATTAAATGCTGTGAAATGCTGAAATTTTAATAATTAGAGTTTTTGACTTAGTAAACGAACTCAGAATGGTTTGAAACTTTGGAAATTGAATACTTGATTTGAAAATATAATAATTACACTTTTAAAAGGTTTAAATGAATTATTTTGATTGGAATATAAACTATTTAAAAGTGATGTGAAATGATAGTAAATGAACGATATCTTTGAATTTAAAAGGTATTTAAAGTTGAATATTTAGATTTGAACTCAAATGATATTTGGAATATTAAAATGATTTGAAATGAAGTTTTGAAATGATATGATATTTTAAAAATATGGAAATGGTTTGAAATTGATTTAATCTTTATTTTGATAAAGATTTGGATTTGAAATGAGATTCTATTTTGGAGTATAAACTGTTTTTAAACTTATAACCACGTGTTATAATAACGTTGGGTTGTTAAAGAGACCGGGATCGGATATGGACATACTCTCTGTCTTAACGAAAACCACTTTGACAACCGTGTACGCGGTGGAGATTCCAGAATGAAGTAGGATGGTGGCGACGTTCTTAAGGTATGTTACGTGGACCCAACTCCCGTGAGTTGGCATAAGGTGGCTAAAACAGGAGCGATCTCGGACCAGTGAGGTAGCACCTCTTCTCGGACGCATTTCTTCGATATTATACTCTTACTTGTGATTTGACTAGATGGCCATCCTCCGATTTGGGAATGTTGTTCGAGGTGGAACGGTAGTGGCTGCTATGCGTATCCATCAGTCCGTGTGCGTAATTGGTATATCTACCCTGGCATTGCCTAGTTGTGCCGTGTCACCTACCATACCGAGCTTTACTACGATTATGATTTTAAGATCCGACCGCATTAAGGTTCTCCATCCCCTTAACGCTATTTTCCGATATGATTATACTTTACTTATTTAGACAGTATTATAATAGCGAATATTACTACATAGTAGATAGTTTAACGGATCCTTAAAGGATGGGCGGTCCCAAGCATCTTCTAAGTTACTTGTACCTTACTACAGTTCACTTGAGTTGGTTTACATTGTATAAGTATGTATATCCTGACTCGAGTGTTTATGTTTTATTTTACGCTCGGGTCAGCCTGAGTATCAGTTGGACTTCATCTTCACGGAGCTAGGACTACTGGAGATCATTCTTATCCAGCTGCTATCTGGTTTTATCTGTTCAGTCTGTTGTTCTATTTCAGCTCTTGTATTAGTAGACTTCTATGTCTTGAGACTTCTGTTGTACTTTACTTCTTCTGTTGTATTTTATTTAACTCTGATATATCTTATATATATAGTAGCTTCATGAACTACTATCTCTTTTACTTCCGCTGCATTATTTTACTCTGTGTCTGTGATCTGTGCTTATATTTATTTACTGTATATTCTGAGATTTGCCAAATTTTAATTACAACGCGGTATTTTGAGCAATTCAACTCCGGCATGAGTGTCTACCTATACACTTATAATGGATGCGAATGGTTGAAAATATCGGGTCGTTACAGTTGGTATCAGAGCTTTGGCTTTGAGGCAAAACTTAGAATGTATGGTAAATTTATTTACAGAATCACTTTCGTTCGAGTTTGAATCTCTTCCTTTTGATTCGATTTCCTTTGAATTTTTGGAACGTTCCCTGCGGTTCCAAAATTCATTCTTGTCCCTCACTATTCATCTTCTTTTGACTTTGGAGTATCACATAACTCCACTTCGAATGATCTTTATAGTGAATTGGCTGTCTCGCCAATATTCTAATTTTCTGGTAAAGGAGGAAACTCCTTTACAAATTTGCATCGATTCACCAGAGATTTATATCTATCCTTGATTTAGATGCTAATATCTTTTGTTATTCCAAACTCTATCTCTTGAGATCGAACGTAGATTTATCCCAGAAAAATCCACATCGATCTTATTCTTTAAGTCACGGTTGACCCGGTTAAGGTTGTCCGTGATTTATCTAAGCTTACCCATCTCTCTACTCTGTTTAACCATCTTATCTTTTGTTTCTAAACTATCTCCAAACATTTTGAATTGTACTTGTAAATCTATGTTTTGTTTTATATATGGTGTTGTTTGAGTTGTTGATGTTGATTTGGGTTTCCGATCGATTCGTCTGATCAACGCTATCGATAGGATTTCTAAAACACTTTGACAGAACAAACTGACACAATATTATAAAAAAAAATTTGTTAATGAAATAAATTTTTGATATATAAGTAAATTTATGGAACTTAATAAATTGATTTAAATTGATAATTTGAAAAGATAATACTTGATTTATCATTTATTGTTCTACAAATGAATTTATAAAGAGTTGTTTATAAATTTATTTGGGAACTGAAATGAATTTAAAACAAGAAAGTTAAAGAATTTAATTTCTGATGGTTTCAAAACCCTGTGTTTAAAATTTTTAAAGGGATATTATTTAAAGTATTTTGAATAAAAATTTGTCTCTAAAGGATTTTAAAGTTTAAAAATTTTTTAGTGCTCTTCTCTTTGTCGCTGGAAAATAATTTCGGTGATGACTGCAGCATCATCGACGTTCATTTTCGAGTTTCGAAGTGAAGAGACCGTTCTGTTGTCTTGCTACAGCTTGGTTTTGGGAAATTTAATTGATTTGAATTTCTAAAATATGACTGAAATTATAATATATATATATACATACGATTTAAATTTGATTTGACATATTATATACATATATTTATTTATCTCTTAATGGTTTGAAGGGAATCGGAAATTTAATTCTTACATTTTTTCTTAAAAAATAATTTCAGTTATAACAAGAAAATTAAAATTTTTGAATAAATGATTCAAACTTGAGATAATTGAATTGGAAAGTTTTATTTGTATAACACAATTTCATTCCAAGATAACTTACCTAAATTACACAGAAGTTGAATATGGAATTGGATAATATACAATATAAAAAGGATTTTTATAAATAAAATTTGAGTGGTTATAATACATGTTATACACTTAAATTTTAGTTATAAATGATTAACAGAGGTAAATAGAGAAACAAAGGAATTTAAAGAGATTTTATTTAAATAACTTAATAATCAAATTTGATTTAATATGGAACCTTAAGTCTAACCTAGGAATTTTAATAAAGGTTATTTCCCCAAAATGAATATGTTGTATAATAAATAATGTATCTTTGAATAGATAAAAAAAAAATACATTTGAATTGGACATTTTGTAATAAAGTTTATTTAACCTGAATTCATAGTTTAAGTGATGTCTAAATGAATAAATGTGTAAAGAAATTTGATTGCTATATTTGCTATGATAAATATTTTATTGATATGTCTTGAAAAATGAATAATTATGATAGTTAAAATGTATTTTAACATCACTAAAACTTGATAATTGAGAATTTGGTTTTTCAAATGGAATTTTAAGTGTAACTTATTAAAGGAATATCTATTTGTGAAATGGGTATTTCAAATAAAGTGTTAGGTTATGTGTTAAATTAAGAGCTAACTTAAATAGTGAACTTTTGAATTAATAAATGAAGTATAGTTTAATTTGGATATTCCATTCATAAAAGTTTGTTTTAATAAGTCATAAGTTAAATGATATCCAAATGAATATTCTAGAATAAAACTGATTTGAAATATTAATATATCTACTTAGCATTTTATAAGTGCTGCTATTTTGAAAATACAATGTTTTGGAAATTTTATAATTGAATGAACTTAGAAATGCTACAACTTTAAAAAAGAATATTATCTGACCTTGAATTAAAATGGTTTAAAGGAATATTATATGAAAAGAGGTGTTATGATTTTCTAAGTATTTTGTACTTTTAAGAATTACATTTCCAAAGTGTTATGATTTTAGTAGTATGATTTCCAAATGATAAACATCCCTAAATTGTTATGATTTCAAAGCGTTATTGTTTCAAAATTTATTATCTTATTTTGTTTTTTTAAACTATCTTTTGGTTGTCCTTATTTCTCTTATCTTGTTATAGAATGGGAAGGCTATTGCTTATACCAGTCTGTTTAGGCATCTTTTTATAATCTTTGAAATCTTTGTTACTCATCTGGATCTGAACACTGTTTTTCCATTCATAGACCGTCGGTCAAGTGAAAGGGGTGATTCAGACCCTAGAGGATCTTTTCGTGTTTGTGTTCTTGATTTGATCACCTCCATTTTGTTAAACTTGCCTATAACAATAGTTATCAGGTGTAATTCCAATATTCTTATCATCTTGTCTTAATTCTATTCATTCTATCTTTTTCTGTGCTTTCCCGTACCTCGTTCCTTTTCGGGGACGAAAATTTTTAAGTGAGGGAGAGTGTAACAGCCCAAAATTTTTAGCGAAATTTTATTTAAAAATAAACATTTTGAAATATTGATTTGAATTAAAAGTGTAATAACTAGTGTAAAACGGGAAATTTAAACTTTACATTTTTACGTATAAATTCATCCGTTCTTAACTTTATATTAGAATCAAATTTTATTATTTGATGATAATAGTTATTTTATTTTTAGTTTTGAAATGATACGTTATTTTATTTAAAGAAACGTTATCATTTTTAAATTTATTAAATAAAAGAAACAAGTAACGGTTGTACGTTACTTTGGGCGTTACACTTTACGTTCGTTGTTCCGTTGTCCATTTGATTTTTATATGCGTTGACTTTACAAAATTTCAGCTGCATATTTCAATTTGAAAATTTCAAAAATCTTGCATTGAACCGTTCACGTGAGAATTAGTCCATTTCCCTCTTTGCATTCCTTACGTTTAGTTCCAGCCTTGAATATAATTTAATTGCTTTAACTTCCTACCGTTCAAAACTTTACCTTTTGCCTTCTCTCTAAAATTAATAAGCAGCTGTCATCTTCTTTTTACGTTCATAATTTCAATTCTGCAAATCCCCTTTGCAGATCTCGTGAGCATCTCCAAGGTATGGCCACCTATTTCTTTTCAAATTGATTCACTTTGTTACAGCTCATCCCCTGTTTGATGTGCCAACTCCATGCCTTCTTTCCCATTTCATTTTTTTTTTCTTGTTTTCATTTTTGTTCCTCTGTACGTCCCTACTCCAGACCAACCCCACGCCTCCGTCACCACAACCCACTGCCGAAACCCACTCCAGCGCCCTACCCCAGCTCCTCCACCCACCTTCCACCACCACGACCCACCACCGCCTTCAACCCCAAACCAGGCGTGACAGCCCAACGCCCTGCCAGCCACCGTACCTTGACCACAACTCCACGAGAACCCAACCCACATCCCTACCGTGCCGGACGCACGAACCTAGGCAGACCGGCCACGCCTCCAACACCATGTCTCCACCACGTCAGCCCCTCCACGAACCATCATGCCACCTACCCCATTCACCGAGAACCCCTGAACCCATACTCCGCCGTGACGAGAACCGCCACATCACCCCGCGCCTGCCACCACGACCTATCCTATTCGCCACCAGCCACCACCGCGAGACCAGGCCGAACCCCAGACGTCACCAAACCCCTGTTGAGACCTCAGCCGTTACCACGACCGAGACCACCCCAGACCGAACCCATCACGTCTCCAACCCCACGCCGAGCCTTCGCCAACTCCACATGCCAAGCCCTGTGCGTGAACATGAAAATGATGCAAACTGGTTTTGTCATTTTGGTATTTTGATATTGAGTATATTGTAGCCTGGGATTTTGTTGAAAAAAAAAATATACTTCGGTCTCACTGTTTTTATATGCCAACCTGTCGAACAAAATTCCACTTCATATTTTATTTTGGTTGCCGTATTGCCTCTAGCATCTGTCTGGAAAGAATGGACAAGTTTTGTTGTGTCACCTTTTGTCTGAAGTTTTAGTTATATTTTATCGAGCCCTGGCATTAGAAAGAAAAAAAAAGTGTTTTGTCACTTTGCAAATTTTAAAGTTATAATCAAATTCCAGTAGTAGTCGTGCTATTGTTTTCGATTTGTCAACTTGGTTCTTTTTCATTTGTTTGCTTTATTTGAATTCATTATTCGTGCAATCTTAGAGTTGGTTATTTATTGTGCTTTTGGTTTGAATCCAGTTGGCGCATCCGCTAACGATTGATCGTGCTATCCGCGTGACTTCGATTTACATTGTATTTCTTTTTCGAATCTCCAGCTCCGTAGAGGTGAGTAAATCTCACACGAATATTCATACTTATATGATTGTGAAACGGCCGCAACTGAATGTGTAGAAATAAATAAATAAATAAATGATGTTATAACTACCTGTGATTTATTTATAGTTGATGTTAATTGTTAAAACTGCATATCGTATCATCTGTTATATTCTGTTCTTATTTTACTGTTATTCTATTCTGTTAAATCACACTGCAAGTTCCCTGTAGAATAGAATCACTATGGGTTGAAATGATACATACCCGAACGGACTTTAGAATAAGGGAAGGTCGTTATGGGCTGAAATGATAGGCCTGAACGATTTTCAATAAAATTTATTTACTTGGGATTGCGGGTTTGAAATGATAAAACCCGGATTTTTCTTTGTAAATTACGGATTGAAATGATATAGTATCCGTATCACTTGACTTAGGCTAGAAAATTTTATACAGACCCGTGGTTATTTTTTTTTCTGTATTTTTCTGGATACCTTTAAATAATTTAAATATTGTAATAATATTAAATTGATTTAAATCGAATTTTTAAGTGATTTATTTAAAATAGAAATGATTTTTCTATGTGATAAATATAAATAAATGGAGGAATATTGATTTTTAAAAACGAAACTTAAATTTGAAATTTTGACTAAAAGAAAAGATGGAAACTTAAGTTAATTAAATTGAAATGAAAATTTAGTTTTAAAAATGGTGGAAAAATGGAGTTTAAGTTTAAATGTTGATATGAATGTAATAAGCGAATTTGTAAGTTTTGGATTTTAATGTGTAAAAATTTCTCTTAAAAATAAATTTGTTAAAGGATTTAAATGAACATTTTAATGTATGATTTTATAAGTTCTAAACTAGGTAGAATCTGTAGCACTTGTTAAGTGCTGTGGTTATATAAGTGAACCAAAAGACTAAAATGAACTAAGGCTGTGATAGTACTTGGTAAGTGCTGTTGTAGCAGAAACTAAAATTGAGTCTGAACTAATAAAAGGGTTACTGTAGCACTTGTTAAGGACTGCAGTAGGCGGAAATATAATTTTTGTTTAAAACTGAACTATTATAGCAGTTTATAAATGTTGTTTGGCTGAATTAAAAATGTTTTCAAATATAACTTATAGCAGTTGTTATTAAATGCTGTGAAATGCTGAAATTTTAATAATTAGAGTTTTTGACTTAGTAAACGAACTCAGAATGGTTTGAAACTTTGGAAATTGAATACTTGATTTGAAAATATAATAATTACACTTTTAAAAGGTTTAAATGAATTATTTTGATTGGAATATAAACTATTTAAAAGTGATGTGAAATGATAGTAAATGAACGATATCTTTGAATTTAAAAGGTATTTAAAGTTGAATATTTAGATTTGAACTCAAATGATATTTGGAATATTAAAATGATTTGAAATGAAGTTTTGAAATGATATGATATTTTAAAAATATGGAAATGGTTTGAAATTGATTTAATCTTTATTTTGATAAAGATTTGGATTTGAAATGAGATTCTATTTTGGAGTATAAACTGTTTTTAAACTTATAACCACGGGTTATAATAACGTTGGGTTGTTAAAGAGACCGGGATCAGATATGGACATACTCTCTGTCTTAACGAAAACCACTTTGACAACCGTGTACGCGGTGGAGATTCCAGAATGAAGTAGGATGGTGGCGACGTTCTTAAGGTATGTTACGTGGACCCAACTCCCGTGAGTTGGCATAAGGTGGCTAAAACAGGAGCGATCTCGGACCAGTGAGGTAGCACCTCTTCTCGGACGCATTTCTTCGATATTATACTCTTACTTGTGATTTGACTAGATGGCCATCCTCCGATTTGGGAATGTTGTCCGAGGTGGAACGGTAGTGGCTGCTATGCGTATCCATCAGTCCGTGTGCGTAATTGGTATATCTACCCTGGCATTGCCTAGTTGTGCCGTGTCACCTACCATACCGAGCTTTACTACGATTATGATTTTAAGATCCGATCGCGTTAAGGTTCTCCATCCCCTTAACGCTATTTTCCGATATGATTATACTTTACTTATTTAGACACTATTATAATAGCGAATATTACTACATAGTAGATAGTTTAACGGATCCTTAGAGGATGGGCGGTCCCAAGCATCTTCTAAGTTACTTGTACCTTACTACAGTTCACTTGAGTTGGTTTACATTGTATAAGTATGTATATCCTGACTCGAGTGTTTTTGTTTTATTTTACGCTCGGGTCAGCCTGAGTATCAGTTGGACTTCATCTTCATGGAGCTAGGACTACTGGAGATCATTCTTATCCAGCTGCTATCTGGTTTTATCTGTTCAGTCTGTTGTTCTATTTCAGCTCTTGTATTAGTAGACTTCTATGTCTTGAGACTTCTGTTGTACTTTACTTCTTCTGTTGTATTTTATTTAACTCTGATATATCTTATATATATAGTAGCTTCATGAACTACTATCTCTTTTACTTCCGCTGCATTATTTTACTCTGTGTCTGTGATCTGTGCTTATATTTATTTACTGTATATTCTGAGATTTGCCAAATTTTAATTACAACGCGGTATTTTGAGCAATTCAACTCCGGCATGAGTGTCTACCTATACACTTATAATGGATGCGAATGGTTGAAAATATCGGGTCGTTACAAGTTAAGTATCCTTGATTGCACGAAGTTGACTAATGATCTTAAAGACACTCTAGAGTAATTCCTAGCCATCCTCTGGTAGGATAAGGCTATTACATCCATCATGGCTACTGACTCTCTCATGCACTATCATTTAGCTCTAGACTGTTAAAATTAGGTCTTCCTAGGAAGCCTAGGGACAATAATAGACCTCCTAATAGCAATATTTAAGAAAACAAGTTCACATGTAGAACTAGCAAAGGAGGTACCTAGTACCCAAAAAATTCTTATCGCACTGCCTTGATCGATTAACCTTCTCCTTGTATTGAATCTTTGTTTTTTTCAACCGTTGAAGAGAAAAAATGAGGTTAGGAAAATATCCATGCTTCCAATGGTTAAGGCATCAATACACTCTTAGTGAAAGTTCTCATGGGGTTTAAAGAGAAAAAGCTTATGATAGTGCTTTCGGTGATGTAAGTGATATGTATAACTTAGATACTAATTGCTTAATGCACTTTGATCACGCTAAACAAAAATTCACCTTGAGGATCATTAGGATGTAAAGGAGGATAACCTTAATGCAACTGAATTGAATACCTTTGTTATAATGCATATAGACTCATGTCGCATAGCATACTCTAAGCATTCCGCACTCATGAATACATCAACATTCGTATTTATCCAGTTCTTGGTCAAGTCTAACTCGATCCATGTGCTTTTTTTACAGTTGAGGTGAGTAAAAGAGCTCTCATCTTGATTCACGATGTATACTCAAAGCGTGAGCTCTCTTCTCGCCATGGTAGAGAAAGGGACATAGACATAGATAGAGAGAGAGATTTGAAAGGGTTTGATGTAATTGAAACAAAGATGATGTATGCCACAGTGATGGCTATCTGAGCATTCAATTCTATTCCATGTAACCAAGGAGGGATAATGAGACTTGCCCTGACCGAACTTCGAACACCCAGACTCTCATCTCCATGTGACGATCGTGATCGTCCACACAAAGGTGATGACTCCAGATGCTCATTCTCTACAGTGAGAATTGGCTCTCTTACTCAAAGGATGGGTACTCTTCATATGCTTTTATGGACCTTCACGGTCGCTTTCATGGTAAGAAAGGATAGGAGCCTCTACCATGGATTAAGACTACTATGACATATCCAACCCCTCCTACTTTTGTACCCATGAGCTCTTTATAGTCCAGCTCTACCAGATTGAAATTTTTATTTACTAATTTATTAGCTATTGACTCTTGATTAACTCCTACATCCTTTACCATGCCTTCTATTGCTATTTCTATAGAAGGCCACTAGTTTCAAGGAGACTCGAATCCATTGCCTAACTCCTTGGAAAATGGGATGCTTAACAATGTGAAGCTTGTCTTTAAGAAACACCGGTTCTAGGAGAAGATGATTCAAAAATACATCTTGAAGGACAGAGAGCATGCTTATATTGTCGATAAGCTTAAAGAGGAAATAAAGGTAGATGATACAACAATGAATGAACCAAAGTTTGCAATAGCTAATAAAGAAAAGAAGCACACTGAAGCTATATGGGAATATGCCAAGCATACTGAAGCAACGATTAAAGATTACAAGATAACTTCAGCTAAAAATATAAAGCATAAAAAAGATTGCTCAAATTACGCTGAAAATAAAGGAGAAAGAGAAAACTGAGGACAGATTGAAAATGGAGCACTCCTAATGGGTAAGATCTGATATTTAAAGTCTATCAACTTTGGAATTTTGAGTCTTGAGTTAGCATCCAAGTTTGATCATTTTAAAGTTGAAGAAGATAGGGCCAAGGAGTTAGCAGCTAAGGTGGATCGGCTCAAGGAAAAACTCAAGAGTTATGAGCTAGATAGAATCTTAGTATTCTACTTTAATTTTATTCTAGATGACCTAAATTTCAAACTGTAGAGCATCAATTGATTGTAATGGCTTGATGATGATTATAATGATATCATATTGAAGATTAGGGAACAAGCTATTAGAGAGGCTAGGGAGAAAGTGGAATGCAAAAGTCGAACTTATAATGTGAATGAGTTTTATTTGGCCGTTTTACTCCAAAAGAATAGGGTGTAATTGGAAAGGACTTAACATCACTTGCATGGGGAGAATCCTCTAGGAATCCTACCTCTAATGAACATGCATATACTTCTTCTCCAAAAGAGATTTAATTCAATCTGGAAACCAATGCCCATACAACACGTTACTCCTCTCGAAGACAACATAGAACCCGCTGCAGCCACTGAGAGCTTAAGAGCGGATGAATCTAGTCAAGCATACCTCTTATCCCACAGGAAGGAACCATTCATGTAACAACTCGCCCTTTTGACCCCGGTCCCGACGGTCGGACCGACATCAACACTAGAGAACCAAAAAGATGAGTCGTTGGGTAAGATAAAATTTGTATATAGTCATAAGCAGATATCAGATATTAAATATAATTCTAACACTATCTACTTTTAGCTTCTCACAACATAAGGTAATAAAATATAATACATAATCAATACCATAGTTACATCACCATAACATGTTTGAAATGTCAAATCCACATGTCTGAATCAATACAGGTATAATCCAATCCCATAAATATAGAATCAAATCTAGATACAATAATGATCTACTCCACATATACACTACATCAATAAATCTCCATCTTTAATACCGTATCATCCCTAAACTCCATCAACCTGGATATATATATATATATATATATATGAAAGTAGGAGTGTATTAAACATAAGTCTAGTGAGTGAGCCATACTCTACTCTACATATGCCACAAAAATGATACTATAACATGATATGAGTCTATCGTTCGGTCACCATGCATTCCACCATCATGTTATACCTAAATGTCATACACGTCTAGCCATACCACGTCATTTCTATATGGACTCATATCCTACAGAGCCGTCTATTGCTCGCCTCATTGTAACACCCCTAATTTTTGTTTAGTATTATTCAAGGAATTTAATTAGATAAATTAAATAGAATAATGTGAGGCGATAAGGAGAATGAGATTTGTTAACTAATTTGGGCTAGGCCTTAATTAATGAATTAATAAGATAGTTTTAAACATAGAATAGAAAGGGATTAATGAGAGGGACATGTCACATCCTGAAATTTTCGACTTTCGAAAATTCGACATCGATACTCACTTTATCGACTGCCGAGAAATCGAACGCCGGAAACTCCAATAGTGAGGGTTTTAGAAAGAAGAAAAAGGCAGAAGAAGAAGAGAAGGAGAAGAAGAACAACAACAGAACAAGAGCAGAAACAGAAACAATATCAGAATCTTACACATCGCAGCGGAACAATATATAATAGATAATCACTAGCCTTTTAAAACAAAGAACTATATCAGTTTATACATACATCAATCATCAGAGTCAATATACAACTCAGTACAACAATGGACGGTTATATAACTTGTCCTCATACAGAATACACAGCGGAATAAATACTATTAGATACAAATACTACGTCTCGCCATCCAGCTTGCTTCCAAAGCCCCAGAATATCCAGAATATCCTGATAATATAACTCTAGGCTGCCCGTGTGGAAATTGGTGGGCACCCAGAGTTTAGAAGGGAAACAATAAACTCCGAGTCAGTCATGGTGACTGGTGTGAGATCGTAAAACAGTTATTCTTTAAAATAACAACAGGAAAATTTTTAATGTCAATTTGCAATGCTTTTGGAAAATGAAACTACCATAAGACCTCCCGCCACACACACAATGCAAACGCAGACTTGGAGGAGATTTCTTCTTATGATAGTCAAAGATGCTTACTACGCAAAAATCAAATTCTTTTTGATATTATTATTAGTGCATAGTGTAGAAAACATTTCGAAAGTATAATATTAATCTTAGCCAACATACGACCAGTATCGTATGCCTACTATAGCTACCATCTAAACAGTGGTGACCACCGTACGTAAATGGCAGGTTCTACAACTAATACCGTACAAAGTTCGTATTGGAGTTTCGATTTCCAACAAATGGTCAGGCTAAGGAACTTCCTATCCACGATGGGTACGTCCCTGGAATAGACGACCCGAGAACCTAACCGGATCTCTGCCAACACAAGGCCGGGTTACCTCTGCAAAAATAGGTAACTACTGACACGCGTATGCCATCCCCCGATCGTAACCGATCTTCCCGAGGATCCCCGATTTCCAACAAACCACATAGATAATAATGCAGCAACCACATAGGTTAAGTATCTGGGCTCCATACCATGATACCACCTCTATCCAGAAGGAATGACATACACTAAGGGGCGCTACTCCCTAGAACCTTGCTGCATTCTTCCTGTTTCGACCATTTCCGGGGTGTGAGGCTCGATGAAGTCTCGTCCACAAAGCTACGCTTTCTCAAAAAGCCCTGCTTCGGGTCAAACAAAATGATCAACCTATGATCACAAAGATATAAGATCAAACAAATGATCATATCACAAATGATCAAACACTGATCATTTCACAGCAACACTCAGTATGCCACGTTACCAAATTGGGATATATCGCTGATAAATTTCAACTACATAACCTCTGAGCTCGTACGTCTCAGAGAAGGGTGTTAAGCTAAGAGAATAAATTCTCCGCCACCAACAGAAATGTATTTGAAAAAAATCAGCTTTATATCTCAAATTGTAACGTCAGACACACAATCCATACAAGTCTGTTCCGGGATCGAACAGAACCGAAGGCACTTCTCACGAAGCCCTTGCAATTCCGGATAATTTTCAATCACGTCAGGATTTGCCGTCACTAAGGGTGATAAAACCTCTAAACCGAAGATCAGTCGATGTAGAGTAACTCGACGGTAATCCTTCCGTTTTCAAAAATATCCGGTCTTCAACCCCGGTCTTCAAATGCAATTCATAACGACGTATCACATATTCGGAATGGGTTATACGACCCCATGGTCCTTTCCCGGCTAACCCGAATAGTGAGCGATTATTCAAAAATAAGTGTGGCATTCAAATTCATCCAATTCACAACAAATACCTATCTAAAGGTAATTATTGATAGTCGGTTATTTAACTATCAATAAAGATGCGCAACATCATCAGATTCCAAATAATTTTCCCAATTATTTCATCTTCAAAATATCTTTACTAGATATAAAATTTCCATACTTCAAAAATAAATCAATATTTATTTTTCTAAACAGTTTCCCTTTCCTTTATAAATTCCATATTGAATTTACATTTTTCGAATATCTACTAATATTTGATTTTCAATCGTTTTCAAATATTCAATTTCAATTTATCTTTTAAGAAGATAAAAATCTCAAAACGTTTCATTTCATTTTGGAAATCATTCCCTACTTATTCAATAATAAGTGTTTCACAAATCTTTTATTTTCAACATTTGAAAATATTCGATATACTTAAATCAATATTAAGTACACATTCATTCTTTAAGGAAAACATTCTTTTTAACAACATCTATTTGAGTCAAAACGAATGTTACGTAAAACATCGTTACGACGACTCAAAATCACTAGTATAGGGATTCGAATTTTTAAGATAGATAGATAAATCCCAATACTATATAAAATATTTCCTTTTGGAAATCATTTACTATAACAACAGTGTTATAGTCCACCATTTCCTTATTTTTCGAAAACGCCTATTTCAACAATGAACGTTGAAATCTATGCTTTCGATTCATAATACATTTTAAAACATCTTTAAAATGTTTAACTTCATTTTAATATCACTTCTTCAAAAACGTATCCATTTTACTTAAAATTATATTTACTGTCCAAAATCGTGAATATAATTCACTTAACCCAATTTCAATCTTTTCTACACATTTTTATTTCAATAAAAATTCGCTATCCAAAATCGCGAATATATCTTCTTTAACATTTTAATTTATCAAATCCAATTGATTTCGAATTTATAAAACAACGTTTATAAATTCTATTTCTATTTTCTAACGACTTCAATTTAATAAATCTTCTTTATTAATAACTCGATCAATATTCCATTTAAAGGCAAAAATCCAATTTATAAGTTAATCTCTTATAAATCTTTTATTCTACAGTTTCATCCATTTTATAACTTCACAATTTATAAATCTATAAATTCCATATCTTCACGATTTATAATTCTATAAATTTCATTTTTTTTTTCACTTATCATCTCGTTTTGAAATCCCAATATTTTAAATTTATAAATATCAACTTTTTAAATCTTTTAAATAAACTGTTCACAAATATTCGAAAATCTCAGTTCAAACCATTTTATAAATTGCTTAAACTATTTATTTCAAAAATCACCTTACGGTCATAATTCACAAAAATCTTAACTTTTATAACTTCAAAATTTTAAACGTTTATTTATTAAAAATAAATCAATTCAACAATTCAATAAAACGTATAATTTCAAAGATCATTTTAAAAATCCTTTTAAATTTAAGGTCGTTATTTTTAAAACTTGAATCCGATGATGCTACAGCACCAATTGGTCAATCACAATAACAACATCATATATCAACATATGATAACAGAATATACATCAATATCTGTAAATAAATAACTACTGGTGAGGAATCCAGTTGGATCCCTCCAACCTGTTTCCCTGCACCAAAGATGTTAGCACAATACCAATTCCGCTCCAGTACGGAATTATCGCGGTATATGGGTTTTATAAAAATCCGCTTACTAACGGCGCAATAGGGTCTCATCCGCTATACGAGGCGGGAAATCATCAATCCAATATATACATATGCCAATATGTATATATTGCTATATATATAATATATCCTATTATATCTAATAGCACATTCAATAGCAATCAAAACAAATCAATCAATAACTGCAATAATTCCACTTTAAATTTTGAGTGAGAAGATCTCACCTTAGCTTTTATTTTGCCATCCATTTCCATTTCTTCTTTCGTTTTCTCGACTTTAACCTTGTATAAATAATTTATACAATCTATTAATATTTGAATAAATTGGCAATAAATTTCCATCTGTTAATTTCTTTAAACCAATTATTTAATTTTATCGAATGATTTATTTAAACAAATTTTCCATTAACTATTTAAATTGACCGAACAATTCATTACTATTTCTTTTAAATAAATTTATTTAACTAAACCTTTTAATTTCAACTAACTTTCCTTTTACTTTATACAAAGATCTCATTTACATAAATTCTACAACACTTAAAATTTCCATGTATTCCTTTTAACAACTTTCCTATATATATATTTAAATCTCAACAGAAATTTATTAAATTTCAAAATTAAATTGCAACTAAAGAATACCTTACTGTAATAATCAAATACAGGTTTTACATGTTATTTTATTTTTCTTTCCTCTACTGTAAACTTATATACATATAATTTTTTTTTGTTCATATTAAAATGTGAGTGTAATCTGCATATATATATTTGTTTTTCAACTGCGTATATATTAAATTCAAAAACAAATTTTACCTTACTGCCTTCATGAACCCAGCTCGAGATCGAGTCTCCGACGATCTCGTTGCCGTAGTCGACGATAACCCCAACCAAGCTACAATCGCCGCACCCAATTCGAGCAGCCTCGAATCGACATCGCGAACAACCCTCACTACTTCCAGAACTCGATACAATACTGCCTCGCGCTCGCTCCCCTTGAATACGAGCCCAGCGACGCCACAACTGCTCACGCGCGTGCCACCGACCCTGCTTTCCTTGGTTGTCGTGGCCTCGATCGCGACCAACCCAGTGAAAATTATCGCGAAACCCTACTGTCCCATGCCGCCTCCTCTGCTTCACGCGGCTGCCCTCCAGGCGAACGCGAGCTTCACGAGCTCGAGTGCCTCACGTCGCGATGAAGTCGCGAAACCCACCTGCTCGCGTACGCCACGCGTGAATCTATTCGCGTCCTCCTCCTCGCCGAATTGTCGAAGTCGTCCACGCAGTTCATCGCGAAGTGAAATCGCGGCCAAGCATCCCTCTACCATTTTTTTTTCCTTTGAATAGATTTGTTTTTGAGTGAAAAGGGCTCGACGTACGAGCTGCTCGCGAGGCAAAAATCGCGATTTAGAATCGCCTATCCCCCTTTTTGTTTCGTTCGTCATTTTGCTTTGATTTCTCTGAGCTTTCGATTTGAAAGAGGGAACTGGACTCGGTTAATAGAAGGAGAGGGAGTGATTTAAAATTGGAAGAGGAACGCGATTTGAATCCTAGTTTGAAAATATCGAACGAAAGAATTTCGTTTTCGTTTATAATATTTCGACTGGGTTTTGAACGAATTGTTTCAACCGAAGGCCATTGTTTTATCTCAGAGGATTTTGAACTGATAAGGAAGAGGGGAGAACGAAATAATGTTGTCTTGTATGAGAGGAGGCAACTAGGTCGACGGAAATCAGATAATAGGGTGTGTTGATTTGAGTGTATAAATTTTTATATTTAAATTAAATCGGTTAATTATTGTCCAGACGTTTTTATCTCGTACGATCACACAATAGCTCTGAAAATTACAAAATTTGAAATCCGGCAATAATTCGATATTACGGACCCAATGAAACTGGTTTCGTCGAATTCCGAGACTGTTTGAAAATTGACTATTTTTAAATATCAATTCGAACTATAAAATTTCAAAACCGAACAAATCATTTTCAAACTCGATTCCGAAGCTTCGATTATCTTCAGTAATATAAATACGAATTTAAAAAGCTTTCGAAATATTTTTCTTCAGCTGTAAATTGAAGATTTAAATTCTTATCCAGTTTTCAATAGATTAAATTATAAAATTTAATCGCCAAATTCTGAATTATATTCGAGCTTCAAATTAAATTACCGTTCAAATATTTAAAATAAATTAAATATTCTCAATTTAATTTGATCAAAATTCCGGGTCGTTACAGACTTCCCCCCTTAAAAGAATTTCGTCCTCGAAATTACAAGTTAGGAAAAATGGTCCTTAACTCGTCTATTATCTTTCACAATTCAATAGTTTTATCACTTTTATCAAAACAAATCTTTCTACTAAAGATTCGTTATCATTCAACTCGTTTTCCAACTTCAATTACAGATTTCAAACAACATTGTTTTCTTAACAATTCAAATTTAAGTTTAAATTCAAATTTAAACTTCCAAATTTTCTCAAAAATTTTCTAACGCCCTAAATTTTCGAAAAATTTCGCCAGCGTCTCCTTTGCGCGGCTAATACGGTACGACTACAAAACGTCCCTACGGACTCTCAGATTTCAAAAAGAAAAAGAAAAAGCCAAGCGGCTAGAGAGAAATCATCAAAAACTCATATTAAAACTCAAATACGTACCTGTTTCGAGCAATTCAAATTTATCTGTGAAATAAATTTTCCAATCCCTTTATACACCTGTATATCCTACTAGCCATTATATCTAGTTACAGCATTCAAATCATTTTGCAAATTCGATTACAAATTTTCAATATAAACTACTTATATCATTCTTAAGTTCGTTATTGAAGTTATATCCTATTCTTTCAATTTTACATTTCACATTCATTTGAACTTATAATTCACATTTTCAATTCTATTTGAATTCAATTCTCAATTTTAATTCTATTTAAAATCAATTCATCTTCAATTTTGAAATATTGAATTTCATCAATTTACTTTCATTCACAACTGCACTATTTTAAATTAGTTCCAATTACCAATTCATTACAAATTCAAATTTGTTTTTTTCGTTCTCATATTCTTTCATTTTCAATTCGAATCCCAATTTTATTCTTTTGTTCAATCATCAACTTAGAATAATTTCAATATCAAGTTTCACTTAAAGAATTTCACTCTTTATTTAATTGATTCACTTATACTTACTTTGATTTAACTTCATTTCTTAAGTTAAATTTATTCGATCAAAATTCAAATTGTATAAGTTATCAACTTAGTTATATTTCATAGTATTCCAGAGTCTTTTCAACCTTTCAAAACCATTTTGAAAACAATTCAAATTTATCTTTTGAATTTTCAAGACCAAAACTCAATTTTCCAAACAACTTTCATTTAAAACAACTTGGCAGCAATTTCTCTTTTGGAAACCCGAAAATGAACATCAGTAATGCTGCAGTCATTACCGAAGTTATTTTCCAGCGACCGAAAAGAGTTTAGAGCTTTTATCTCTCCAAAATACTTTTCAAAACTTTCGAAATCCATTTTCAAATCAAAAATGATTTAAACTTTCAAACCTCCAAAATTTTCAAATTCTTTTCAAACATTTCCAAAAACTTCTCTGGAATTCCGTTTTAAATTACAATTCACATTTATAATTTATATTCTCAAATTTCATTTGTATGTGAATTCATTTCTTAACTTTGGAGTTACGATTTCAATTTCTTATTCAATTTCAATGATGATAATTCACCATTATTACTTCCTAACATCCATGCATCCAAATACTATAGTACTTTATAGAAAATCATTTCTTTTATATACAAAAATAGTTTTGGGCAAAATTATCTCATTTACCCTATTTAAAACAATACTGTGCCGAATTGTTCTATATAAGTGTTTAGAGATCCCTATCGATAGAGTTGTACGGACAATACCGACCAGAATCCATATACCACTCAACAAACCAATCATCACAATATAAAACAATTTTATATTCACTAACAAATACGCACTCGTATCTATTATTACACTCAACTCATTCTAGAGTACTACTGACTCTATCTCTAATGAGTAACACCCAACAGAGCAGGGTTGTCGCTTAACCATATGCTCTGATACCACTTTGTCACATCCTGAAATTTTCGACTTTCGAAAATTCGACATCGATACTCACTTTATCGACTGCCGAGAAATCGAACGCCGGAAACTCCAATAGTGAGGGTTTTAGAAAGAAGAAAAAGGCAGAAGAAGAAGAGAAGGAGAAGAAGAACAACAACAGAACAAGAGCAGAAACAGAAACAATATCAGAATCTTACACATCGCAGCGGAACAATATATAATAGATAATCACTAGCCTTTTAAAACAAAGAACTATATCAGTTTATACATACATCAATCATCAGAGTCAATATACAACTCAGTACAACAATGGACGGTTATATAACTTGTCCTCATACAGAATACACAGCGGAATAAATACTATTAGATACAAATACTACGTCTCGCCATCCAGCTTGCTTCCAAAGCCCCAGAATATCCAGAATATCCTGATAATATAACTCTAGGCTGCCCGTGTGGAAATTGGTGGGCACCCAGAGTTTAGAAGGGAAACAATAAACTCCGAGTCAGTCATGGTGACTGGTGTGAGATCGTAAAACAGTTATTCTTTAAAATAACAACAGGAAAATTTTTAATGTCAATTTGCAATGCTTTTGGAAAATGAAACTACCATAAGACCTCCCGCCACACACACAATGCAAACGCAGACTTGGAGGAGATTTCTTCTTATGATAGTCAAAGATGCTTACTACGCAAAAATCAAATTCTTTTTGATATTATTATTAGTGCATAGTGTAGAAAACATTTCGAAAGTATAATATTAATCTTAGCCAACATACGACCAGTATCGTATGCCTACTATAGCTACCATCTAAACAGTGGTGACCACCGTACGTAAATGGCAGGTTCTACAACTAATACCGTACAAAGTTCGTATTGGAGTTTCGATTTCCAACAAATGGTCAGGCTAAGGAACTTCCTATCCACGATGGGTACGTCCCTGGAATAGACGACCCGAGAACCTAACCGGATCTCTGCCAACACAAGGCCGGGTTACCTCTGCAAAAATAGGTAACTACTGACACGCGTATGCCATCCCCCGATCGTAACCGATCTTCCCGAGGATCCCCGATTTCCAACAAACCACATAGATAATAATGCAGCAACCACATAGGTTAAGTATCTGGGCTCCATACCATGATACCACCTCTATCCAGAAGGAATGACATACACTAAGGGGCGCTACTCCCTAGAACCTTGCTGCATTCTTCCTGTTTCGACCATTTCCGGGGTGTGAGGCTCGATGAAGTCTCGTCCACAAAGCTACGCTTTCTCAAAAAGCCCTGCTTCGGGTCAAACAAAATGATCAACCTATGATCACAAAGATATAAGATCAAACAAATGATCATATCACAAATGATCAAACACTGATCATTTCACAGCAACACTCAGTATGCCACGTTACCAAATTGGGATATATCGCTGATAAATTTCAACTACATAACCTCTGAGCTCGTACGTCTCAGAGAAGGGTGTTAAGCTAAGAGAATAAATTCTCCGCCACCAACAGAAATGTATTTGAAAAAAATCAGCTTTATATCTCAAATTGTAACGTCAGACACACAATCCATACAAGTCTGTTCCGGGATCGAACAGAACCGAAGGCACTTCTCACGAAGCCCTTGCAATTCCGGATAATTTTCAATCACGTCAGGATTTGCCGTCACTAAGGGTGATAAAACCTCTAAACCGAAGATCAGTCGATGTAGAGTAACTCGACGGTAATCCTTCCGTTTTCAAAAATATCCGGTCTTCAACCCCGGTCTTCAAATGCAATTCATAACGACGTATCACATATTCGGAATGGGTTATACGACCCCATGGTCCTTTCCCGGCTAACCCGAATAGTGAGCGATTATTCAAAAATAAGTGTGGCATTCAAATTCATCCAATTCACAACAAATACCTATCTAAAGGTAATTATTGATAGTCGGTTATTTAACTATCAATAAAGATGCGCAACATCATCAGATTCCAAATAATTTTCCCAATTATTTCATCTTCAAAATATCTTTACTAGATATAAAATTTCCATACTTCAAAAATAAATCAATATTTATTTTTCTAAACAGTTTCCCTTTCCTTTATAAATTCCATATTGAATTTACATTTTTCGAATATCTACTAATATTTGATTTTCAATCGTTTTCAAATATTCAATTTCAATTTATCTTTTAAGAAGATAAAAATCTCAAAACGTTTCATTTCATTTTGGAAATCATTCCCTACTTATTCAATAATAAGTGTTTCACAAATCTTTTATTTTCAACATTTGAAAATATTCGATATACTTAAATCAATATTAAGTACACATTCATTCTTTAAGGAAAACATTCTTTTTAACAACATCTATTTGAGTCAAAACGAATGTTACGTAAAACATCGTTACGACGACTCAAAATCACTAGTATAGGGATTCGAATTTTTAAGATAGATAGATAAATCCCAATACTATATAAAATATTTCCTTTTGGAAATCATTTACTATAACAACAGTGTTATAGTCCACCATTTCCTTATTTTTCGAAAACGCCTATTTCAACAATGAACGTTGAAATCTATGCTTTCGATTCATAATACATTTTAAAACATCTTTAAAATGTTTAACTTCATTTTAATATCACTTCTTCAAAAACGTATCCATTTTACTTAAAATTATATTTACTGTCCAAAATCGTGAATATAATTCACTTAACCCAATTTCAATCTTTTCTACACATTTTTATTTCAATAAAAATTCGCTATCCAAAATCGCGAATATATCTTCTTTAACATTTTAATTTATCAAATCCAATTGATTTCGAATTTATAAAACAACGTTTATAAATTCTATTTCTATTTTCTAACGACTTCAATTTAATAAATCTTCTTTATTAATAACTCGATCAATATTCCATTTAAAGGCAAAAATCCAATTTATAAGTTAATCTCTTATAAATCTTTTATTCTACAGTTTCATCCATTTTATAACTTCACAATTTATAAATCTATAAATTCCATATCTTCACGATTTATAATTCTATAAATTTCATTTTTTTTTTCACTTATCATCTCGTTTTGAAATCCCAATATTTTAAATTTATAAATATCAACTTTTTAAATCTTTTAAATAAACTGTTCACAAATATTCGAAAATCTCAGTTCAAACCATTTTATAAATTGCTTAAACTATTTATTTCAAAAATCACCTTACGGTCATAATTCACAAAAATCTTAACTTTTATAACTTCAAAATTTTAAACGTTTATTTATTAAAAATAAATCAATTCAACAATTCAATAAAACGTATAATTTCAAAGATCATTTTAAAAATCCTTTTAAATTTAAGGTCGTTATTTTTAAAACTTGAATCCGATGATGCTACAGCACCAATTGGTCAATCACAATAACAACATCATATATCAACATATGATAACAGAATATACATCAATATCTGTAAATAAATAACTACTGGTGAGGAATCCAGTTGGATCCCTCCAACCTGTTTCCCTGCACCAAAGATGTTAGCACAATACCAATTCCGCTCCAGTACGGAATTATCGCGGTATATGGGTTTTATAAAAATCCGCTTACTAACGGCGCAATAGGGTCTCATCCGCTATACGAGGCGGGAAATCATCAATCCAATATATACATATGCCAATATGTATATATTGCTATATATATAATATATCCTATTATATCTAATAGCACATTCAATAGCAATCAAAACAAATCAATCAATAACTGCAATAATTCCACTTTAAATTTTGAGTGAGAAGATCTCACCTTAGCTTTTATTTTGCCATCCATTTCCATTTCTTCTTTCGTTTTCTCGACTTTAACCTTGTATAAATAATTTATACAATCTATTAATATTTGAATAAATTGGCAATAAATTTCCATCTGTTAATTTCTTTAAACCAATTATTTAATTTTATCGAATGATTTATTTAAACAAATTTTCCATTAACTATTTAAATTGACCGAACAATTCATTACTATTTCTTTTAAATAAATTTATTTAACTAAACCTTTTAATTTCAACTAACTTTCCTTTTACTTTATACAAAGATCTCATTTACATAAATTCTACAACACTTAAAATTTCCATGTATTCCTTTTAACAACTTTCCTATATATATATTTAAATCTCAACAGAAATTTATTAAATTTCAAAATTAAATTGCAACTAAAGAATACCTTACTGTAATAATCAAATACAGGTTTTACATGTTATTTTATTTTTCTTTCCTCTACTGTAAACTTATATACATATAATTTTTTTTTGTTCATATTAAAATGTGAGTGTAATCTGCATATATATATTTGTTTTTCAACTGCGTATATATTAAATTCAAAAACAAATTTTACCTTACTGCCTTCATGAACCCAGCTCGAGATCGAGTCTCCGACGATCTCGTTGCCGTAGTCGACGATAACCCCAACCAAGCTACAATCGCCGCACCCAATTCGAGCAGCCTCGAATCGACATCGCGAACAACCCTCACTACTTCCAGAACTCGATACAATACTGCCTCGCGCTCGCTCCCCTTGAATACGAGCCCAGCGACGCCACAACTGCTCACGCGCGTGCCACCGACCCTGCTTTCCTTGGTTGTCGTGGCCTCGATCGCGACCAACCCAGTGAAAATTATCGCGAAACCCTACTGTCCCATGCCGCCTCCTCTGCTTCACGCGGCTGCCCTCCAGGCGAACGCGAGCTTCACGAGCTCGAGTGCCTCACGTCGCGATGAAGTCGCGAAACCCACCTGCTCGCGTACGCCACGCGTGAATCTATTCGCGTCCTCCTCCTCGCCGAATTGTCGAAGTCGTCCACGCAGTTCATCGCGAAGTGAAATCGCGGCCAAGCATCCCTCTACCATTTTTTTTTCCTTTGAATAGATTTGTTTTTGAGTGAAAAGGGCTCGACGTACGAGCTGCTCGCGAGGCAAAAATCGCGATTTAGAATCGCCTATCCCCCTTTTTGTTTCGTTCGTCATTTTGCTTTGATTTCTCTGAGCTTTCGATTTGAAAGAGGGAACTGGACTCGGTTAATAGAAGGAGAGGGAGTGATTTAAAATTGGAAGAGGAACGCGATTTGAATCCTAGTTTGAAAATATCGAACGAAAGAATTTCGTTTTCGTTTATAATATTTCGACTGGGTTTTGAACGAATTGTTTCAACCGAAGGCCATTGTTTTATCTCAGAGGATTTTGAACTGATAAGGAAGAGGGGAGAACGAAATAATGTTGTCTTGTACGAGAGGAGGCAACTAGGTCGACGGAAATCAGATAATAGGGTGTGTTGATTTGAGTGTATAAATTTTTATATTTAAATTAAATCGGTTAATTATTGTCCAGACGTTTTTATCTCGTACGATCACACAATAGCTCTGAAAATTACAAAATTTGAAATCCGGCAATAATTCGATATTACGGACCCAATGAAACTGGTTTCGTCGAATTCCGAGACTGTTTGAAAATTGACTATTTTTAAATATCAATTCGAACTATAAAATTTCAAAACCGAACAAATCATTTTCAAACTCGATTCCGAAGCTTCGATTATCTTCAGTAATATAAATACGAATTTAAAAAGCTTTCGAAATATTTTTCTTCAGCTGTAAATTGAAGATTTAAATTCTTATCCAGTTTTCAATAGATTAAATTATAAAATTTAATCGCCAAATTCTGAATTATATTCGAGCTTCAAATTAAATTACCGTTCAAATATTTAAAATAAATTAAATATTCTCAATTTAATTTGATCAAAATTACGGGTCGTTACAGGACATAATGAGAATAATTTCTTAATTCATTCCCTAAACCCTTCCCCTCTCATTCATTCTCAATTCATTTTCTAAAATCAAAACAAAACCTAAAGGAGGCCGGCCATGACCTAAAGAAGAAAAAGAAGAGGAAATCTAAGGAAAGCTTAGAGGAATTAATCAACATCAAATCTCAATCTCCCTTATCCAATCTAAGGTAAATAATAGTTAACCATCTTATTTATTATCTATTGTTTTTTTATTAGGATTGATTTCCAAATTGGTTGTGATAATGTTACATGTTTGGATTGATAACATCATTATTAGATTAAATGATGGCTTGTTAAACTTTGAAGAATTTTTTTTAATGTGTATTAAAGGCAAAAACTTATTTTTGATCTTCTATTGACTTGAAATTTGAATATGTTGTGGAAAAAATTATTTTGGAGATGAGTTTTCAATTTAATAATTTTCCAAGTTCATATGAATATTTTTTGAATTTCCAAAGAGGAAAAGTATGTATTTTTTGGATTTTAATTATTAAAGATAATTAAATTAATATTTTGGTTCCAAAATTTTTGTATATGGAAGAAGAAGCAAATTCAGATTTTTAATGATTTTTGAGGATTTTTCCCTAATTGTTATGATTTTCTATGGATTTATTATTCTAGAATTTTTTTAATTAATATGAGTTAATGATATTAATTATAAAGGTTTTACAAAGTTGATAGAAAAGGTAGAACACGACCTACCAGTAATTCAGCAAAAGAAAATGAAAAGTGTTTTGTTATCCAATGATAATTTGACATAGGGCAAGAGTTGGTGGAAAGTTTTAACTTTAAAAGGAAAAAAAATCATTTTTAGGTTATTTATCGAAATTCCATTGGAACTATAACTTAGAGTCTCGATACCTTTATATTTATAAAAGCTCGACAACTATAAGATTTGATGCATGTGATAGCTACTCGATAGTTATGTGGTGTATTCGCTTTCATAGGGGCTTAACACCTTGTGTTTTTAAGGGTTGGATATCTCGCATTTTGAAGAGACTTGACAACCCCATGGTTTAGAGACTTAACAACTTCTTTTTAAAAGGCTCAACATCCATAAGTTTTTAGAGGCTCGGTACCTCATGTTTTTAAGGATTCGATATCCACAAGTTTTTAGAGGCTCGGTACCTCATGTTCTTAAGGATTCGACATCCACAAGTTTTTAGAGGCTCGGTACCTCTTGTTTTTAAGAACTCGACAACCTTATGTGTTTTAGAGGCTCGACACCTCATGTTTTTAAGAATCTGATATCTCAGGTATTATAATGGCTCGATATCTTTAGCATAGATACTCGACATCTATATTTTAGCGGCTATACAGTCGTATGTTTTACAAACTTGAAAGCTACGTTGTAGAGGTTCGATAGCCCATGCTTTTTAGAGGCTTGACAACCCTGTTTTGATAATAAGTGTTTTTAAAGCTATGCGAAGATGATTATGCTTTGGCACAAGATTTTAGCTAAGTATTTGGGTTATAGTTTTCTTGTTTTAAGAATGATTTCAAGTGGTTTATCAATTCTAAAGATATTTGTTTTCAAGAAAATGAAACAATGTTTTAGCCCAATTTTATATGAATTTTGCCAAAGGAAAATATTACTTAAACTTAAGTAATTTTGTTATGAACATGACTATTGATTGAACATACATTGATGAATGATGTTATATATTCTTGTTATCATTTGATCGGTTAAATTTACATATTTTATCATTTGTCATACCCACATTCTCATTACCCTACATTACACCTCAGGATTTAGGAACAGAATTACCAGTTAGGTTGTTCCACTGGTGATTATGGTCAGGCTAAACTTCTATGTGAGTAGAATTATATCTAGGAGATCAGATAGATCAATTGTGTTAGGATGTCTTGAACTGGTCAAAAATATATGACTCATGGATTTAAAACCAAATAAGATTTTAAATGGGACCGGTGTAGGGTTGTGCCCTATTCTTTAGTCGGTAGCCCTAGGTTGGTAAAGGTCCGCGATTCCAGTGTGTATACTTTGTTATTGGTGAGACTAAAAGATGTGTATACACAGAAAGGAATTCGTAGATCTATATGCTCACTATATTTTTTAATTGGATTTCCTTCTAGCCGTATTTAGATATTTTAGAACATCTGGTAATGTTTTGACCCGAGCCAACCTAATAGTTTATTAGCTGACCTGCGAAAACTAATAGGTTCATAGTGACCCTAGGAAAACTATGATTTAAGACAAAAAGTCAATTTCATAGGGTGGGTAAACTTTGGGAATGCATAACTCTTTAATGGCAGACTAATTATATTTACCCATATTGCATGCATATGATCATATCATGTTTTATTTTAACCATTGTGGTTGTAGGTGCATGATTTATGTTAAGACATATTTTGATAAGATACTAGTGAGGGGAAAACCCATTCCATTTGGCGACGTGGTCTCATTAGATATATGTTTTGGTTCAAGATGTTATATTATTATTCACCCCAGACTTTTTGTCTGACCCAAAGTTTTCGTTTTCCCCTTTAACTCTCGGATACTCATTTGAGTAGATTAGGAGTAGGTTTTCAGGTTAGATGAATAAGCTTTCAGAGACGTGCATGAGGCAAGCTAATATTAGGAGTTTATTTCTGTTGTGTTGTTTGAAGTTTATACTTTGTTTGAATTGATGCAACGACAGAATTTATAGCTGTCAAGTAGTTAAACTCTGATCATCCAAAGGGGCATCTTTATATGTCACTCTTGAAATATAATTGTATTTATTATATTTTCTCTGAATGTGGAATCAATGGAATTAATGTAATAAATGTGAAATTTTATTAATGAAATATGTTTGAAAATTTTCGTATTCATGTGCTTTTGATGTTATATATACAATTAACTAAACTCATTTTGTCATCGGGAAATAACACTATGGATGATTACAGCATCAATAACGCTTATTTTCGGACCTTAAATTGGGGAATATTACAACTTAGTATCAGAGCATAGGTTTATGTAAAACTTAAAAGATTTTGAAAATATAATATAAATAAATCAAAGAATAAAGTTAGAATATAGGATAATGCTATAGTGACGTACTTGTTATTGCTATATATAAGTATGTATTCTATCTCTATTCTTCTCTCTCTCTTAGACCATTCTTCTGTATCTTACGAAGACTTGTGTGCAGATTACGATAAAGTAAGATATGGAAGCAAGAAATGGAAGAGTGAATTTAGGTGGAGGAAGCACCACAATTAATGAGAATGTTCGACCCAATACTAGAAGGAATTCGGGTCGACCAACAAATGCTAATCCAATTGCAAATGCTAATATGAGTGTTGGAACCCCACCAGTAGACATGGAGACTATGTATCAGTTCTTCGTGAATATGATGCAAGCTGGAGTTGCAGCTGGTTTGGCTAGAGGAAACACCGATAATGCAGGGGTAGCTAATCCCGAGGTACATGTACACAACAATTATGCCAAGTTGAGCCATGATTATACCAGTCTTGAAGCGAAGCCTTTTCATGGAATGAAAAGTGCTATTGAAGTTGAGAATTAGCTGTTGCATTGTGAAAGAATCTTTGCTGACTTAGGCTTGAATGATAAGCAGAAGAGGAGGTTGGCATCTAGACAGTTGTAAGAAGCTGCTTTGTATTAGTGGAATAGTGTGACTATAGGAATACTAGAGGAGAATTTGACATGGGCGGAATTTAGGAGTTTTAACGAATTTTTTTTGTCAGTGATAGCTAACTCAACTTTGCTCAGAAAGTTAGCTGAAGTGAGGCAGGGAGAGATGTCTGTACTGGAGTATGCAACTAGTTTGATGAGTTGGCCAGATATGGATATGCCACTATTGATACTGTGATAAAAAGGAATGAGAATTTCATTCGGGGATTGAAGCTAGAGGTTTCTAGGGCGACTATGCCGCATCTTAGAGGTCCATGCGATGTGGTGGTGGAGATGGCGTTAAAGAATGAGGAAATGCTTTCGATATTTGGAAGTGAAGAACTTGTGGAGACTCAAGGTTTTCAAGGTGAGAAAAGGAAGTTCTTTAATAAGAAGGGATGTAACAACCCGCATATTTCATGATTGTATATTTAAATATTTTATTTAAATATATCATCGTTAGTCGGATTAAAGTCCGAAAAGCTACCTTTTGCAAACAGTCGAATTGGGACTCGAGACCACTTCCATTGAGTCCAAAATGGCGTTTGCGACCTTTTTGAATATAAACATCGATATGTTTGGAGTTGAGTAGAATTTGCTAATTTTCTACTTGGGCTTTGGGTTTGGGTTTTAGCCCACTAACACATCTTAATACCCTAACTTAGCCCCTCTTCTCATTTCATTCTCATTTTCCTAACACTTCAAGCTTTAGTAAAAATGGGGAAAGAGATTGGAAACTAAAATCCTAAGCCCTAGTTTCCTTTGCAAATTAAAGTTCTAGCTCCAAAATCAATGAGAAGCTTAGGTAAGCATCCTCTTCTTCTTCTCCATCTCAATCTCTCTCCAATTTCAGAAATTTCCTATGACCTAACTTAGGAAATATTCGTTGTAATCTTAGATTGGAGCTTCTAGAGTTGAAGTTGAAGTGTGGTTGATCTTTCTTTTGATTTCAAAGCTTCTCATTTGTTGTTTTGGGTTGAAAATGTGAGTTTTTTAACTCACATCTATGTCTATAGCTATCATTGTTGTTAGGTATGAATTCCTGACATTTTTGCATATTCATTTGCTTTTGATTTGGTGAATTTTCCAAATTTTGGTGTTTTGGTCCAATTTTATGAAAATCCTACTATGGATGTTTGGACATTGATATTTGGGGTGTATCGAAGAGCCTTTAAGGCTTGGTTGTCGCTTGGTGTAAATCCTTAGTCGTCGTTGCTCGTCCGATCGCTCCCGATACGTTTTGGCTACTTTGGCCTAGGCAAAATGTTGCCCAAACCAGGTGACCAGACGTCTGGTGACAAAGTCCAGACGTCTGGTTTGGACCTGGAGCAAAAATATATGCACGCAGATTAATAAAATAAGGGCAGAGACTAATTTCAGACGTCTGAATTATAATTTCAGACGTCTGAAAGGGTTTTTCTGGAATTTCCAAAACCTAAATCCAGACGTCTGGATGGACCCCCCAAACGTCTGGAACTGTGTATTTTCGCCTGTTTAGGCTTTTCTTGATTAAATTTCCATTGTTTATCGATTTTAGTTGCTCCGATTAGTTGTTATCACTTTTATCGACTTTGATGACTTCTTTTTCGGGATTTTTGGGAATATCCATTTTGATGGATTTGGTATCGATTTCTTTGGATTTAATTCACGTCTTCGTATGTGAATCTTTGGTGATTGATTGTTACTACAATCATTTTTGTGATTTGTCACTTCTAAATACAAAGGTTTCTATACTAGTAGTAAATATTCAAATTCTTTCATCAAAACGATTTCGACACTATCTTAAATATAAAGCTCTCTTTTAAAACTGTTTTTCCAATCTATTAGTATATATAAACCTTTACCTCATTCGTATGAGAAATCTAATTAAACGGCTTAGTAAAACAAGTGGTATGAAACGCTTGCGTTTACTTCGTCGGTTAATTCTTGGACTTGTTCGATTGAACTCTTGTGACAATTTTCGAGTGGAAATCTACAATCTGTTCGTAAATATTATAGTTAAGCCAGTGGTTATGGGACATGAAGCTAAACTCATTTATTTACTAGCTTAGTGTAATCGACACTTCTTGATGATCGATGATGATCATTTTATGGTTTAGACTAGCGTTATGCGATGTCACTTTGTCCACGTGGGGGACTGTACCTCGTTCTATTGAGCTTCGTCTCATTTCTTTTATGGGTTAGCGACCCATGTTCTTTTATGGTGTTCGGTTCATCGGATGTACCGTTATTGTACTACATCGATGTCCCGGCTTTTCGGTTCATTGGACGTACCGTTATTGTACTGCGTCGGTGTTCCGAATTATTTGAGTTTCGGTTCATTGGACGTACCGTTATTGTACTGCGTCGGTGTTCCGAATTATTCGAGTTTCGGTTCATTGGACGTACCGTCATTGTACTGCGTCGGTGTTCCGAATTATTTGAGTTTCGGTTCATTGGACGTACCGTCATTGTACTGCGTCGGTGTTCCGAATTATTTGAGTTTCGGTTCATTGAACATACCGTTATTGTACTGCGTCGGTTTTCCGAATTATTTGAGTTTCGGTTCATTGGACGTACCATTATTGTACTACGTCGTTGCACCGGCTCTATGGTTAGCGACCATGGAATAGCGTTCCATTTGTGATACACGTGTTGGTGAGTTTTCATGCTCTCATTTGTGATAGGCCTTCCCCCTTTGTGATTTCTGGATTTCTGGTTGATGATTTCTAGAATTTGTGTTTCACCAATTTTCGTGGATTGGCATTGTTATGTTTTGTCAATATTTGTGTTTTGGTGAATAATTTAAAGAATGTGATTCTTTTTGGTGTTTGGAGATTCTTGAGATATTGTATGATTTTTGTTGTTATTTGATGCATACTTGACACAGTATGGCATTTTTGTTATCATACGTTTTTGGTCATATCTCTTATCCTATCTCATTTTATCTTATATTTATAGCTAAACTGATCCGTTTAATTTTTTTCTTCTTAAATAATACTCGGGTCAGACCGAGGTATTTCAGGTGCTCCTGCTTGACTTCTTATCATGGATTATCATCTGATTTTTGGCTAACTACTTTATATTAGTAGTTTTTGTTATTATACACTTGAGATATAGACTCCTTGATGTATAACTATTCTTTTGTCTAGCACTTGTATCTATTCTTTTGTGATGTAGTGGATCTTGTTTGACCACTACTTTGATGTACACTTTTATGTGTTATATTCATATCTGATTCCGCCTTTGTGATATGAATGTCTGTGAGTGATTTGTGTTATGCTTATTTCTATATTCGTTTCCGAAGTCCACCTAGCCACTGTGTGGTAGCTTTGAGTTTGTATTGGATATGTCGGATTTCCTCTTGAAATGAAATGTAAGTTATATTATCTGACATATCGGTGCTCGCACAAAGCAATTATACAGATGGTCGCTCCTCAACAGCCTTATTCTTCATGCTAGTTGATGGCATTACCCCATAGTGTCCTTGGCTAGTGTGAGTATAGAGGTGGGGCGTCACAGCTTGGTATCAGAGCCAAACTTCGGAACAATGTAGAATAATCTAGCAAGGATCATTGTCCTAAGTCTTTCTTAGGAATCGTGCCATAGGATTTTATTCGAGTATTCTTACCGTTCTATCCTATTTCTTTTTATGATGCCTTGTTTTATCAATCAAGACTGTTTGATATTCATTTTGAGAATAACCTTTTTCCTCTTCTTTCTTTCTTTCTTAAAGAAGAGAAAATGGTTAGACCAGGCCGTCCCAGCACCGGTCAATCCAGTGCTACTCCTCAGGATGGAGTATCTATGTCTGCTCAGCAACTTCTAGATCTTGTGAACAATGCCCAAGATGTCGGACCCGTTCCAGCGCCTACTCACCCTAAATCCGGGTTTGCACGCTTGTGCAGAGATTATACCGCTTTGGGTGGAAGGCCATTCAATGGTTCCGAAAACGTTATAGAATTTCAAACTTGGCTTAGATCATGCGATCGCATCTTTTCTTGCATGAATCTTATTGATCTTCATCGAGTCCAAGTGGCTTCTAGCATGCTCCAAGAAAGAGCATTAGATTGGTATGAGATTTTGATTTCTGAAACTATTGAAGTGGATCTTACTTGGGAGAAATTCTAGGAAAGATTCGAATTGAAGTTTGTGCTGGAGGCTGAAAAAGTGACTTTAGCCCGATGCTTTATTGACCTTGTTCAAGGTGAATCTTCTGTGGCAGATTATGTCGCATCTTTTGAATCTCTCTCTAAATATGGGGTCGAATATATTAATACCCTATTGAAGAAAAATCAGAGATTTGTCTATGGGTTGAATAAGAACCTCATAAAGCCTTTACTTCTGAAACTAGAAGTTTCTTTCGATTAGCTTATAGATATCGCTCTTCGACTTGAAGAGGCTGATAAAGAAAGTGATGTTGAAGTTGTGCGTGCCAAACAGAACTTCAACAATAACATGAAGAGGCCTATTAAGTTCAAAGGCCCCAATCACAATCCCAACAAGAAAGGGAAGCAAGAAACTTCGGTAGCAAAGACTCCTACCTCTAGTCGTGGACGATGCTACAATTGTGGTTCTACGGACCACTATGAAAATGAGTGCCCAGAACATTTTTTTTGTCGTTATTGCAAAGGTTCGGGACATCTTTCATCTTCATGCCCCAAACTTCCAAAGAAGAGAGAGGGAAAGCAAAATGTTGTTCAAGCCCCTAGTGACACTTCTTATGGTCAAGGTATTTCTCCTTCTATCCTTGATGGCATAATTTTATTTCATGATCTTTCTATTTGATTTCTTTTGATACGGGTGCATCCCACTCTTTTATATCAAAAGAACTTGTTGATTCTTTTTCTTTAAATATTATGGGCTTGATGATTTCACTGAGAATTGCGAATCCGGTTGGTGGATCCGCAACACTCAGTTTACTTTGTGAAAATGTTGAGATTATTTTATGTGATTATTCTTTTCGAGCCGATTTGCATGTTATGCGTTACTTAGGCTTCGAAATTGATTTTTTGGGAGAGGATTGGCTTGATCATTATTAAGCCCACATCCTATGTCCTGAGCGGACTATATATCTTCGACATTCTCAATCTGTTAAGCAGATTTCTATTGTTTTTAAAGATTTTGATTTCCAAATTTGGTGGCAAAATTTTATTCTTTAAACCCACTTGATGAAGAAGATGTTATTTCTCTCATTCAAGTAATTTGTGAATTTTCCGAAATATACTTGAGCTTGTCTTAGGATTATCACCTAAGCAATTTATTAAGTGGTGCTAAGGTCTTTTCAGCTCGACCTTGCCACCGGTTTTCATCAGCTACAAGTTGCGGAGGGTAGTATTCCACTTACCGCATTTCGCACTCGTTATGATTCTTATGAGTGGTTCGTTATGTCATTCGGTTTGACGAACCTTCTACCTTATTTCATCCATCTTATGAATCGAGTATTCTACGAATATCTCGATGAGTTTATCCTTGTATTTATTGATTATGGATGAAAACAACAATTTAAAATTTGCAAATCTTTTTAATAAGATATTTATAAGTATGATTGGATTTTGTTCTTAAAACGAGCAAAGAATATTTGTAAATTTTATAAGAGGCATGTTTATCATATAGAAGATGATTTTGTGTTATTTTGCCCATTGAGTGCTTTAAGAATTTTGGTCGATGCGCTTGATCAACGTTATCAATAGGAATCTCCTAAATGCTATGATGAGACAGTCAAACACAGTAAATTCTTATAATAAGTTAATTTTTCTAAAAAGATGATTACATAAAGTTAATTATAAATTTTGAATGTCTTAGCTTTTCGGGAAAGAGGATCAATTAAAGGAACTCTTTTCCGATACTTTTATTCTTGCGATTCCCGAAGGGAACCAAGAATTGATTGTTTATACCGATACTAGTCGTATTGGTTTGAATGTTGTTCTCTTGCAAAGGGAATGTGTTATCACATATGCTTCTTGAAAATTAAAGCTTGTCGAAACTAGATATGCCATTCATGATCTGGTGCTCGCGGCCATTGTTTTCGCTCTTAGAATTTGGCGTCATTATCTTTTGGGAGAGAAATTTGTTCTCTACACCGATCATAAATCTTTGAAGTATTTATTTTATCAAAGGGAACTTAATTTGCATCAACAACGTTGGCTTGAGTTCCTTGCATCTTATGATCTTGATATTCTTTATACTCCCAGAAAGGGAAATCGTGTTGTCAATGCCCTTAGCCGAGAGCAACAAGCGGATGTTTCTTTGTTGATATCCGGATGAAATGATCTCGAGACTTTATCCACTTGTGAGATTCGAGATCGTGAATCTAATTCATGTTCATCTCTTGTTTTGTGTAGCCCTGAGGCTCATCCTTCTCTTTTGGACTATACCTCATTTGGCTAAACTCTATGTTAAAGAAATCGTTAAGTTGCATGGAGTTCCTACTTCTATTATTAGCGATCGTGATCCATTATTTACTAGTGGATTTTTGGAAAGGTCTTAAAAAAGATTTGGGAACAAAGCTTAATTTTAGCACCGCTTATCATCCTCAGTCCGATGGACAAACCGAGCATGTGAATCGAACTCTTGAAGGTCTCCTTCGTGCATGTGCTCTTGATTTTGGTGGAAGTTGGGAAGATCATATTTCTCTTGTTGAGTTTTCCTATAATAATAGCTTCCAATCTAGTATTGGTATGGCACCATTCGTGGCACTCTACGGAAGGCTATGCCGATTTCCTTCGTGTTGGCTTGAAGCTGGTGAGAAGCTAGTTTTAGGTCCAGATTTCATTGTGTTTCACCTATGAAGGATGTTGTGCGTTTCAGTTGATCGGGAAAGTTAGCACCTCGATATATTGGTCCATTTCCCATCACCGAATGTATTGGTTTCGTGGCTTATCGCCTTTTTATTACCGGCTCAATTTTCTGCTATTCATGACGTTTTCCACATCTCTCAACTACGGAAATTCCTTCGAGATTCCGATTCTATTCTTGAGCCCGGTGTTATTGAAGAAATTGAAGTTTCACCAAATTTGACTTATGAGCAACATTCTATTCATATCATTACTTCGGAGTTTAAACGCCTTCGAAATAAAGATGTTCTTCTTGTGAAAGTTCAATGGTCCTCAGATCCTAAGGATTGTTCTTGGGAATCTTGAGAATTCATCGAGCAAACACATCCGGACTTACTCTCTCGTGCTCTTTATGGTGAACTTCTTATTTCAAATTTTCTTTTGTGTTGATATGTTTTTATGGTTGTTACTCTTTATTTTCCTCTTAATTATTGCGAGGACGCAATTTCTTTAAGGAGGGGAGTCTGTAACAACCCGCATATTTCACGATTGTATATTTAAATATTTTATTTAAATATAGCATCGTTAGTCGGATTAAAGTCCGAAAAGCTACTTTTTGCAAACAGTTGAATTAGGACTCGAGACCACTTCCATTGAGTCCAAAATGGCGTTTGCAACCGTTTTGAGTATAAACACTGATATGTTTGGAGTTGAGTAGAATTTGCTAATTTTCTACTTGGGCTTTGGGTTTGGGTTTTAGCCCACTAACCCATCTTAATACCCTAACTCAGCCCCTCTTCTCATTTCATTCTCATTTTCCTAACACTTCAAGCTTTAGTAAAAATGGGGGAAGAGATTGGAAACTAAAATCCTAAGCCCTAGTTTCCTTTGCAAATTCAAGTTCTAGCTCCAAAATCAAAGAGAAGCTTAGGTAAGCATCCTCTTCTTCTTTTCCATCTCAATCTCTCTCCAATTTCAGAAATTTCCTATGACCTAACTTAGGAAATATTCGTTGTAATCTTAGATTGGAGCTTCTAGAGTTGAAGTTGAAGTGTGGTTGATCTTTCTTTTGATTTCAAAGTTTCTCATTTGTTGTTTTGGGTTGAAAAGGCGATTATTTTAACTCACATCTACGTCTATAGCTATCATTGTTGTTAGGTATGAATTCCTGACATTTGTGCATATTCATTTGCTTTTGATTTGAATTGATTTGGTGAATTTTCCAAATTTTGGTGTTTTGGTCCAATTTTATGAAAATCCTACAATGGATGTTTGGACATTGATATTTGGAGTGTATTGAAGAGCCTTTAAGGCTGGGTTATCGCTTGGCGTAAATCCTTAGTCGTCATTGCTCATCCGATCGCTCCCGATACGTTTTGGCCACTTTGGCCTAGGCAAATTGTTGCCCAGACCAGGTGACCAGACGTCTGGTGACCAAGTCCAGACGTCTGGTTTGGACCTAGAGCAAAAATATATGCATGTAGATTAATAAAAAAAAGGGCAGAGACTAATTTCAGACGTTTGAATTATAATTTCAGACGTCTGAAAGGGTTTTAGACGTCTGGTTTGCCAAACTAGACGTCTGGAAGGGTTTTTTTGGAATTTCCAGAACCTAAATCCAGACGTCTGGATGGACCCCCCAAACATCTGGAACTGTGTATTTTCGCCTGTTTAGGCTTTTCTTGATTGAATTTCCATTGTTTATCGATTTTAGTTGCTCCGATTAGTTGTTATCACTTTTATCGACTTTGATGACTTCTTTTTCGGGATTTTTGGGAATATCCATTTTGATGGATTTGGTATCGATTTCTTTGGATTTAATTCACGTCTTCATATGTGAATCTTTGGTGATTGATTGTTACTACAATCATTTTTGTGATTTGTCACTTCTAAATACAAAGGTTTCTATACTAGTAGTAAATATTCAAACTCTTTCATCATAACGATTTCGACACTATTTTAAATATAAAGCTCTCTTTTAAAACTGTTTTCCAATCTATTAGTATATATAAACCTTTACCTCATTCGTATGAGAAATCTAATTAAACGGCTTAGTAAAACAAGTGGTATGAAACGCTTGCGTTTACTTCGTCGGTTAATTCTTGGACTTGTTCGATTGAACTCTTGTGATAATTTTCGAGTGGAAATCTACAATCTGTTCATAAATATTTAAGTTAAGCCAGTGGTTATGGGACATGAAGCTAAACTCATTTATTTACTAGCTTAGTGTAATCGACACTTCTTGATGATCGATGATGATCATTTTATGGTTTAGACTAGCGTTATGCGATGTCTCTTTGTCCACGTGGGGGACTGTACCTCGTTCTATTGAGCTTCGTCTCATTTCTTTTATGGGCTAGCGACCCATGTTCTTTTATAGTGTTCGGTTAATCGGATGTACCATTATTGTACTACATCGATGTCCCGACTTTTCGGTTCATTGGACGTACCGTTATTGTACTGCGTCGGTGTTCCGAATTATTTGAGTTTCGGTTCATTGGACGTACCGTTATTGTACTGCATCGGTGTTCCGAATTATTTGAGTTTTGGTTCATTGGACGTACCGTCATTGTACTACGTTGGTGTTCCGAATTATTTGAGTTTCGGTTCATTGGACGTACCGTTATTGTACTGCGTCGGTGTTCCGAATTATTTGAGTTTCGGTTCATTGGACGTACCGTTATTGTACTGCGTCGTTGCACCGGCTCTATGGTTAGCGACCATGGAATAGTGTTCCATTTGTGATACACGTGTTGGTGAGTTTTCATGCTCTCGTTTGTGATAGGCCTTCCATCTTTGTGATTTCTGGATTTCTGGTTGATGATTTCTAGAATTTGTGTTTCACCAATTTTCGTGGATTGGCATTGTTATGTTTTGTCAATATTTGTGTTTTGGTGAATAATTTAAAGAATGTGATTCTTTTTGGTGTTTGGAGATTCTTGGGATATTGTATGATTTTTGTTGTTATTTGATGCATACTTGACAGGGTATGGCATTTTTGTTATCATACGTTTTTTGTCATATCTCTTATCCTATCTCATTTTATCTGATATTTATAGCTAGACTGATCCGTTTATTATTTTCTTCTTAAATAATACTCGGGTTAGACCGAGGTATTTCAGGTGCTCCTGCTTGACTTCTTATCAGGGATTATCATCTGATTTTTGGCTAACTACTTTAGATTAGTAGTTTTTGTTATTATACACTTGAGATATAGACTCCTTGATGTATAATTATTCTTTTGTCTTGCACTTGTATCTATTCTTGTGTGATGTAGTGGATCTTGTTTGACCACTACTTTGATGTACACTTTTATGTGTTATATTCATATCTGATTCCGCCTTTGTGATATGAATGTCTGTGACTGATTTGTGTTATGCTTATTTCTATATTCATTTCCGAAGTCCACCTAGCCACTGTGTGGTAGCTTTGAGTTTGTATTGGATATGTCGGATTTCCTCTTGAAATGAAATGTACGTTATATTATCTGACATATCGGTTCTCGCACAAAGCAATTACAGAGATGGTCGCTCCTCAACAGCCTTATTTTTCATGCTAGTCGACGGCATTACCCCGTAGTGTCCTTGGCTAGTGTGAGTATAGAGGTGGGGCGTCACAGCTTGGTATCAGAGCCAAACTTCGGAACAATGTAGAATAATCTAGCAAGGATCATTGTCCTAAGTCTTTTTTAGGAATCGTGCCATAGGATTTTATTCGAGTCTTCGTACCATTCTATCCTATTTCTTTTTATGATGCCTTGTTTTATCAATCAAGACTGTTTGATATTCATTTTGAGAATAACCTTTTTCCTCTTCTTTCTTTCTTTCTTAAAGAAGAGAAAATGGTTAGACCAGGCCATCCCAGCGCCGGTCAATCCAGTGCTACTCCTCAGGATGGAGTATTTATGTCTGCTCAGCAACTTCTAGATCTTGTGAACAATGCCCAAGATGCAGGACTCGTTCCAGTGCCTACTCACCCTAAATCCGGGTTTGCATGCTTGTGTAGTGATTATACCGCTTTGGGTGGAAGGCCATTCAAGGGTTTCGAAAACATTATAGAAATCCAAGCTTGGCTTAGATCATGCGATCGCATCTTTTCTTGCATGAATCTTATTGATCTTCATCGAGTCCAAGTGGCTTCTAGCATGCTCCAAGAAAGAGCATTAGACTGGTATGAGCTTTTGATTTCTGAAACTATTGAAGCGAATCTTACTTGGGAGCAATTCCGGGAAAGATTCGAATTGAAGTTTGTGCCGAAGGCTGAAAAAGTGACTTTAGCCCGACGCTTTATTGACCTTGTTCAAGGTGAATCTTCTGTGGCAGATTATGTCGCATCTTTTGAATCTCTCTCTAAATATGGGGTAGAATATATTAATACCCCATTGAAGAAAAATCAAAGATTTGTCTATGGGTTGAATAAGAACCTCAAAAGGCCTTTACTTCTGAAACTAGAAGTTTCTTTCGATCAGCTTATAGATATCGCTCTTCGACTTGAAGAGGCCGATAAAGAAAGTGATGTTGAAGTTGTGCGTGCCAAACAGAACTTCAACAATAACATGAAGAGGCCTATTAAGTTCAAAGGCCCCAATCACAATCCCAACAAGAAAGGGAAGCAAGAAACTTCGGTAGCAAAGGCTCATCCCTCTAGTTGTGGACGATGCTACAATTGTGGTTCTACGGACCACTATGAAAATGAGTGCCCAAAACCTTTTTTTTGTCATTATTGCAAAGGTTTGGGACATCTTTTATCTTCATGCCCCAAACTTCCAAAGAAGAGAGAGAGAAAGCAAAATGTTGTTCAAGCCCCTAGTGACACTTCTTATGGTCAAGGTATTTCTCCTTCTATCCTTGATGGCATAATTTTATTTCGTGATCTTTCTATTTGATTTCTTTTGATATGGGTGCGTCCCACTCTTTTATATCAAAAGAACTTGTTGATTCTTTTTCTTTAAATATTATGGGCTTGATGATTTCACTGAGAATTGCGAATCCGGTTGGTGGATCTGCAACACTCAGTTTACTTTGTGAAAATGTCGAGATTATTTTATGTGATTATTCTTTTCGAGCCGATTTGCATGTTATGCGTTACTTAGGCTTCGAAATTGATTTTTGGGGAGAGGATTGGCTTGATCATTATTAAGCCCACATCCTATGTCCTGAGCGGACTATATATCTTCGACATTCTCAATCTGTTAAGCATATTTCTATTGTTTTTAAAGATTTTGATTTCCAAATTTGGTGGCCACATTTTATTCTTTAAACCCACTTGATGAAGAAGATGTTATTTCTCTCATTCAAGTAATTTGTGAATTTTCCGAAATATATTTGAGTTTGTCTTAGGATTATCACCTAAGCAATCTATATGAATTTTGCCCCTGTATGAAGATGCATATATGACGATTTGAGAATAATATGAATTTTGGTTTAAAACATGTTAAAATACCCGATATGATCGTTTATTTAATTTAATTAGATTAAATATGGTGGTAAAAATATGTACATTTACGTGCACATCAACCACACATGTCTAACTCAAACCATTCAAAAGGGAAGCTTGTCAATGGGGTTAAATAAGAAAAATAAGAGAAAAGAAGGAAGGCAAACACAAAATCTCGCAGCGGAATGACAAAATATAATAATCAAATAAACAGTTCATGAAGCAGTTTTACAATATACATTTGATTTCAATTTTTACAACGTAATTATAGTACAATCAACAAACAAACCAAAATAATGCAACGGAATAATAATAGTAAATACGGTCTAGCAAACTCCATCTTCATCTTCAAGGAATAATGTCTTCAGTCAATGAAATACTCAGTCTGACCCGAGCGTAATGAAAAGGCAAAACACTCGAGTAAAAACTAAAAGTTCTTATGTAAGTTAAATTAATAACAAGTAAATATGAGTGTATTAGCTTCAGAGATATTTATGGAATTTTACACCTCCTATCAAGTGTACAACGTGCATGCAATAACTTAAAAGATGTTATGGGATTTTCCACCTCTTAGATGTCCATCAAAGTATCTATATATAGTAGAATAAACTATATATATAATTTCTAATTTGTCAAATAAATATTTTTCTTAGCATTAAGGCTTTACATTAATCTCCCTTAACACATTTTTAAGCATTGTCCTACAGTTTGCCTTGTGACATAACCAGTAACGTCGGTAGTTAGGGAGGGTCGTGATAAGACAACACTAAAACAAAATCGTAGTGGTCGCGTATAAGGATAAAAGTATGACAAGGCACGTGAGGCAATGCCCAAGGTAGGATTCTACCAGTTTACCCATTCTGACTGGTCATAACCCCTAACGGTAGACCGAATCCACCACCCCCAAAATCAAATCAAGGTGCAACGATCGAGTCAAAATTATATAGCAATACAAAGGGGTGATGGCCCCTAAAGGTAGCTAACCCATTGGCCAGATATAGGATCATGTTTTAGTCGTTTCAAATTGACACATGTGTCGAGGTCATCCATCATCGTTCTCTTTCTTCATTCTAGTAAATGCCGCGAATTCAACGTCTACATTCTGGATAACATTCACTACGCACACAGTTATTAAACTGGCTCCGGTAGAATAATAGAGAGTATGCCATTTATCCGGACGCGGTCTCTTTAATGACCAATCGTCCATTTTACACACTGCTTAGTCCTTTTAAATTTCAAAAACAAGTTTACTTCATATCAAAATATCAGATTTGCTTACAAATCATTTCGAATTCGAAATAGGTCATACCTTCAAAACATTTGTATTAAAATTAGTGATATAAATCTAAATAGTTCCCCTTTAAAATAGTTTGAATATTGAAAATGGTTTGAATAATTAAAATTAGTTTAGAATAATTAAAATAGTTTAAAGATTGAAAATAGTTTAGAATATAAAATAGTTTTAGTATAACAAATAGTTTTGAATAATTAAAATAGTTTGATTAATTAGAATAGTTTGTATATTAAAACAATTTGATTATTAAAATAGTTTTTATATTAAAATTGTATATATTAAAACTGTTTCTTCTTTCACAACAAGGTTCAAATTCCAAATCATAACAAATTCAATTTTTCGACTTCCAATTCAAGTAAACTTCATATTCAAAATTCAATTTAAATCACCCTCAATTCAAACGATTTCAAACTTTACTTCAAATTTGTTTTTAAATGATTTATTCAAAGGCTGAAAGTTCCAATTCAAATTCTCATTTGAAACAATTAAGCTTAAATCAATTTCCCATCCAAACTTTGAAATACCAGTTTAAACCATTTTAATTAAAGTAAATTCAAAGTTTAAATTAAAATTTAAACCTTTAAAATAATTCACTTCCGATAGATTTAAGTCATTTCTCAAATTTCAGCTTACGATTTCAACTTTAATCCTTTAAACAACTTCATTTAAGTAGTTACAATTCCAACATTTCAAAACTCAAATTAGAAAATAATTAAACTCATACAAATCCAAATTTTATTTCTTTAAAACAATTTTGATTAAACCAAATCCGGTGTCCGTATATAATTTTCTACCCTATGGCCAAGTGATCATTTATTTCAATTTTAATTACATAGATGGGTGTATATCATTTCAATCCAAAATTAAATGACATAGGTATATATCATTTCAACCTATTTCTTAGTTTGTTTCAAATAATTCAAATGACAATTTATAGGAAGTTAAATAATAAATGGGGTAATAACAGGAATATATCAAAATAAATCAACAACCATACATCCAACATCAATCAATAGGCATCCAATAACAATCAACATCCAAATCAACCAATATATCATAACCGTTACTAATTATCAGTTGTTAGTGTTTAACTAGCAATTAAATTCGTTATTAATTTAAATGTCAATTTAATTCAATATAAAATTCAAATTAATTTAAATGTCAATTTAAACTACCTAACAACATCCATTAAATTTTTATCACTTCATGGTGTCAATTTAACTAACATAAGAAATTTTAGTATTGCCTGAGTGGATTAAATCACTCACCTTTGATTTTAAGTCTATTAAAAATCCAATAAATGACAAAAATTTCAACCATCTCTAAATTCAACCAAACTAGTTTCATGATGTCCGGAATTTCAATATGAGTCTAATGGAAGAAACCTCGCGTGAATTGTAGCTCGTATGCAAAAGTTATGTAAGTTAGAAGTTTGAAATTTTAAAATTAAATTAAAACAAATCGAGGGCAAAATGGTAATTACCCAAACCAAACCAAACCAACCCTATCCTATCATTTGAACCCATCAGCCGCCGTCTTCACTTGCCGCTGCGCGCGCCTAGATGCCGCAATTCGATGATCGAACACAACCGTCGTGACCGTCGCCTTATGTCGCCCCTACGCCGAGCTCGCCGTCACCTCCGGCGCCCCCAATCACCTTCGACCATGCTTCGAATGCCACATATTTACGGCCAAAATCTAGCAAATTCTGAAGCAATTAGCTCGATCCAACCGTACACCTTGTAGATCTCGTCGAGCACTACAACTTTCATTTAGGCTTCGTCGTGAATAGATGAGAGATGAGAGAGATCCAAGGGAAATAAGAAGGAGAGTTTCTAGCCGTAGAAAAGGATAGAACAGCAGCCATAGAAAAATTAGGGTTTTGATATATTTTAATAATATTTCAATCTCGATTTGCATGCCTATTTATAGCGTAAGGCCCAAACAGCCCAAACTCCAATCGATGCGTGCTGACAGGCAATCTATATGTAAAAAGGCCTTCTAAACACAATGAAAGTAATTTCGAGGCCTAATTCTATTGTATACTAAAGTTAACGTTTTATCGTTTGATAAAATTTAAATTAAATTATATTCAAATAATTTACCAATTCCCAGTTATGGACAAATACAAAATTTTACTTTACAAATATGTTATTACGAACCTCGACGTTCATTAATAATTCGATTTTATTGTTATTACACATTTGAATCAATTTGAATAATTACATTTCAAAAATAAAAAAATTCATTTGAATATAAACCGATTTAATCACTTTTAAGTTCTAAATTAAAAGTTTCTTTTTATCATTCTTGATTAAACAGGAATTAATAATCCTTTAAAATTAAATTTTCCATGTTAAATCCAAGATTTAAATATTAAATTAGTTTCAACATTAAATTACAATAGTAATAAAATCCTAGTTCATTATATTACATCCAATTTCCTTTTCAATTAAAACATATGTTTCCTTTTTATTTCCTCAACTTACTCTTTTATTTTAATTCAAACATATGTTTCTATTATTACGTCCGCTAATTACAATTAATTTTCTCTTTCCTTTTATTTGAAAGATTCAGTTACATTAATTTCTCATTGATTACCAATCAATTTCAAAATGGATTAAATAATGAGACGAGAAATAGAACAATTGTTACATCTTAGTAATTTAAACACATTTATATCCAAATTGAACTTTTATAATTATATTCCAATTAGAGATAAACATTCATTTCATTCTTTATAATATTACATGTGCTATTTCAAATATTATTATTAATATGCAAATCAATATTGTTTCACATTTAATTGATTTGGGTTATCATCTTTTAACTTATTGAAATTTGTTATTTAAGGATTTTATCTTAGATTATACCATACTTCTAATAGCCTTTCCATTAATAAATAGTAAAATCTTTATTTGTAACCATTTTTATTCAACAATTATATTAAATTTAATATTTTTAAATGGTTGAAAATACGTGTTGTTACAATCTCCCCCACTCAAAACTTTTCGTCCCCAAAAAGAAACAAAAAAGAATCAAGAAATTTGATATATTTAATTCAAAATAGTCAATATATAAACAATTAAGCTTATATATTTAAGTTTAATATAAATTTTAAAAAAACTCAACTTCTATGAAAAAAATTTAATTCCTACATTTACGAAAAATTTCGGTAGCATGTCCTTTGCACGGCTAGGTCCGGAAAAATAACAATATCAATAATTACATTGTATATATCTTATTTCAATAAAAAAATATCCCAGAGCATGGGGAAAACAATGAAATACCGCTACAAAAACCATAATCTGAAAACGTACCTATTTGTCGGGCAAACAAAACACTATTTATGAAACCAAAAGCAACAACCATTGCTTTCATAAACCTGTATCTTACTTGCATAATCGAAAAGAGTTAAAACTATGTAAAAGGAGCAATATATTAGCTGTTCCAATCACTAGCACAAGCAACACAACATATATAATAATCATATGCAAACAAAAGCAGCACGACCATTATATGCAACAAAAGAATCCATCACACATCCATAGCAACCAAAACTAATGGTTTGTCCAGGTTCAGAAATTTTCATCGTAAATGGGTGATAAATAAACTATCAAGTGTACCTTATGCTCAATGGCCTTAGGTAATTACTTAATAGATTATTCATACAACCTCAAACGATTTGAAATGTCATTTCCCAAACTTCCCATAAACCAAACAACATAGAATTTAAATATTATTTAAGTTTGTACGGTGTACATATATCATTTGTACACAATATCAATTCTGATCGCTTGCTTGAATACATAAATTTCACTTTTGAACTAGTATTGTTAACTTGACTACTCTAGTGCGGACTCTGATCCGATTTCTTGGTTAGAAATATCCATTCTCCTTGCATAGCCATAAACTAAGACAGAAAACGTCAAATTCATATCAAAAATTCGTATCAAATGTTCACCGTCAAGAATCGAACGAAAAATCTTAACTCGGACTTGTGTGAATTACCACAAATCATGTATTCGAATCTGGATCAGAACTGTTATGCGAATAAAATGATCTATGAACAACTTACATATTTTATTCTATTGGTTTCTTTTCACATCATTTACTTTTCATTTATTTTCAATTCTCATTCATCCATGTAAGGTCGTCTTTTATTAATTTACATTCATTTACTTACATAAATTATTTTCCATTCAATAATAAAAATCATCAATGAATAATTCTTAAAGTGTTACATATGTTTCTTTGAAGTTTAATTCACATTTATTTACTTATATAACTTGATTTCCATTTAATATTAATATTCATCAATGAATAATCTTATACTTAAGTTTCTCTACCTTTTTATTTATATTTATTCCTTCATATATAGTATCACTTAATATTAAATCTATTTATGAATCATTTCAACATTTTCTTAAGTTTTTATAACATTTCCTGTACATCTTAACTCTTTATTTATGAACATAATTTCATTTTGAAACGTTTTTTATTACTTAAGTTTTTACGTGCATAATATTCCACTATCTTTTCATTTACAAGTTACAAAACTTCAATTTTTTATATTTTCATTAAACACTTAGCTAACTTTATCTTTAGATTTCAATTTGGTAGTTTCCAGCTTATAAATTAGTCGAAGATTCCATTTTATTACAATAATTGAAAATCGTTGATTACCAGAAAACTTAAGATCTAAATACCGGGTTTCATTTCAAATCATCTTGAAATATTATATACTTATATCTTTTGTATATCAAAACATATTTAGGAAATATAAATCAAAATTTGTTTATCAAAACAAATGTGTAGTGAAACTATAATAGTGGACTTCACACTTTGAAACTCGAAAATGAATGTCGATGATGTCGCGATTATCACCGAAATTATTTTCCAGCAATAGAAGAGGGGAGTACAGAACTTACTTCCTTTTTAAAATTCTTTTAAAATATTTCTTTCAAATCCTATTTGAAAATATTTCTATTTACAAGTACTTTCAAATAACTAATATTACCTTTCCGAAATCTTTGAAAACCAAATTCAAACACTAGAATTTAAGTTCTCAAATTTTCAATTTATGTTCGTGTTATTTGTAAATCATAATTTATAAATCATATTTACATAATTACGTTTTCTTATAACATACAATAGTTAATAGTTTAAAAACCTTGACTAACCAACAATAAATGAATATTATTATTTACTAACAAACAACACAACAAAATCACAGTATCAATTTATGGAAAATTACTTTTCAAATGCAAAATAAAATATAACATTAGGTAAAATTATTTCATTTGCCTATTTTTAAAACAATATTGTGTCGGTTTACCCTGTTCAAGTGTTTAGAAATCCCTATCGATGCCATAGCATCTTATGTACCGATCGGAATTCATAAATACTCAACAGAACAAATTAACATAATACAAAATATTTTTATAGGACTAACAAATATGCTCTCTCATATATATACACTTAAACTCATTCTAGGGTATTACTAACCCTATTTCTAATGAGTTTATCCCCAACAGGCTAAGGTATCTTTAAACCAAAGCTTTGATACCAACTGTGACGATCCACCTTTTTGGACGATTCAAGTCGACAATAAACCACTGTTTAACGACGGTTTTTCTATGAGTTAGACAATTGTCAAAAAAATTATAATAAAATTACCGCAAGCGCACGGCTTATGATTCTAGTACGTGGCGAGTACGGGTCGATCCATAAAGAATTGTTAGATTCTAAATTTCTATTCAATCAAATTAAACCAAAGTTGAGAGTGATTAGCTAAAAAGTAAGAAAATGACAAAAAGAAAGTGATAAAAATATGAGAGTAGAAAGATAATTTAGAGATAATTTCCACTCCCTATATCATATAAATCAACACAGCATGAAATTATGATCTCTATTTTTTTAGTCATTAGTTAGTGTAATTGATGTGTTTATCATAAGTATGGCCTATTTATGCTATTAATTAGCTCAACATAAGCCATCAAACTATAACACACCCCTTAAACCACTTACAAACTCATATGAAAAATGACAACAAAGTTGAAAATAAAATCTATTTTAAGTATGACCTATTAACTATGAATTAGAAATATAGACCATCAAATTTTGATTTCAACATTCACTTCATTACCATCATCATGTAGATGAAGAGGTAATTATTGTTTGTGATTGTTTAAGCATAGCCTATTTGGTGTCAACAATATATGCTATCAAATTCAAAGCAAAAACAACAAGTTAAACCACTCCAAGCATTGTCATTAAGCACAAAAAGAGAGCATAGATTACCAAATTATGTTGAATCTATAATTAGAGAGCTTCATTACCCCTAAATTGAAGGGGTTTAGCCTCTCATATTTGTTATCATATGAACAAATATATATTGCAACATAGAACAAAAACAAGAAGGAAAAGAAAGCTAAATGAAATAAAAGCCAATTAAAAAGAAATAAAACTATTCTACTTGCATGAATAAATGAAACTACACTACTAGCATGAAAGGAAATAAACAAGAAAAGAGAAGAGCATGTATTGAAATTGCATAAAAAAAAGAATTACATAAAAGAAATGGCTAAGTAACCATGAAAAGAAAGAGAGCTTTGTTTTATTTTTCCTAACTAATGAGCTAAGAGAGCCTAAGAGAAGAGAGGTTACATGAAGCATAAGGGGTATTTATACATGTATGAAACTCTAATCCACTTTTTTGGGAATGCCCAAAATACCCTCTTAGGAAGTGTGGAGGCCAAGTAATCATTAGCATCAAATAATCATCGTTTAACTGTGCACGAAGCTTTAAACTCTATTAGCATGTGCATTAGCCTCTAATTTGTACGTTAAGATAGGTGGGTAGGTGGGGTCCTCCATTATCATGAGTTTGAATTATTTTCTTCTTCATTCATTTGTGCATGCATATTTTCCATGAAACCCTCTTTCATTTGAAGCCAATTTCCTACAAAATAATGTAGAAATTTCCAAGTAAATTTTCATAAATTAATATGTGCACAAAAATGACCATTTTGCCCCTATATGAAGATGAATATATGACGATTTGATAATAATATGAATTTTGGTTTAAACATGTTAAAATACCCGATATGATCATTTATTTAATTTAATTAGATTAAATATGGTGGTAAAAATATGCACATTTATGTGACATCAAATACCCCTACACTTATCTTTTTATTCGTCCTTGAATAAAGGAAAAAAACTAAGATAAATCTGTTTTCGTTGGGAGCATGATTACATTGAGTGTATGCAACAAGCTGTTAAACCTCTGGGTGTCCCCAGTAGGACGAGTGTTGTCTCGTGAGGGTTTTCAGCGGATACTGCCCACAAAATCCAAATACAAAGTGAAAATAATTACAAAATGCAAGATATATTTACAAAAGAGATGAATGCAAGTTTTTGAAAATGTTTACAAATAAAGGATTTTACTTTTAAATCGACACAAATAAGTTAAATATAAGTTTTGGTCATTGTCATGAAAATTTAAGTCATTTACTCGTCAAAACATCCAACAAAAATCAAGTTATCATACCAAATAGACTATAGTTTAACTCGTTATTTCGGTTGATAACATAGTGTAACTATGAAATGGATCCTTAGTTGATTATCAAAGTTTATCAAAGTGGTATTTTCATTTTTTTTCAATAACAAGTCAAATTAAACAAGTTAAAATAGTGTTTGGATTTCATTTGCTTACTCTCTCTATTTTTTTGAAAATTTTATTGATATTTACAATATTTACATATGCCTAACTTAGATAAACTGAGGCCATATATATTACCCATGCATTGCCTTGCGGACTTATGTAAGGGCAATACAGAACGTGGCGAGTGAACACACAAGTGTGAACACTTATCGACTGTAGGCGTTATTAATAAAAGAATTTTTTTATATATACACACACCTAACTCAGATAAACTGAGGCCGGATATACCGATCGTGCACTGCCTTTCGGGCTTACGTGAGAAGGGTACAGAGCATGGCGAGTGAACACACGAGTGTGAACACATAACTCTAGGTGTTAATAAAAATTATATACATATATATAAATATATATATATATATATTTTGTTTTTTGTTTTTTTTAAAAGAGAGTTTTGCAAAATCATCTTAGCATCATTTAACTTAGAAGACCAAAAAAATGTAATATCCTTTACTTTAAATTCACCACTTTTTTAAACAAAGATTTTCAATTAGGATATACTTCATAATTATCACCATGAACCTACCTATATACTAGTTAAATCATCATTATTTGTAATCAAAATTTATTTTTATTATTGTTGAGAAAAATAAATTTTCAAAAATTTAAATTTAGTAACCAAAATCTTATACTTATCCTATAGTGTTTCTTTAAAAATAAATCAAAATGCTTAAATTTTTTTGTTTTGATATTTTTTTGTTTTTTTCTTAATTTTTTGAGTTTTTTCCTTTAGTTTTGGAAAGAGAATGCAAAATTAAACCATGAAAAATTGAAAATGAAAATGATGAGACTCCCCCCACACTTGATTTTGATTGTGTCATCATAGTTAACCCAAGTGAAAGGAGAAAAATAAAACAAAAATAAAAAGATGACCTATATTTACATGAAAATGAAAAAATTATTATTTACAAGAGTTCGGAAAGTATATCTCAAAAAGTAAATGAAACGGTCTTCCAAAGACCGATTCATTTGTCTCGTCAAGTATGCGAGACATAGCTTAAGCTCGAAAAACCAAACCATAAAAGATTTCAAAGTTGTATGTTCATTTGGAAAAAAGAATGTCGTTTTATTAAAAATCGTACGAGTTGTTTTGTTTTCGACAATTTTTGAGGTAGATAAAATGATTGTTTGAAGTTCAAGTTTATTCACCAAATTGAAATTCAAGCTTATCATTGAAAACTTCTTCAGAATTATCGATTTCAAAATCAAAATGGTAATTTATTTAAATCTTCCCCTTCGGATTCACCAACTCGTCTTTGAAAAGTCCATAAAATTCATGTTCATTAAATTCGTCTTCCTTTGTTGGATTATCAACAACTTCATTGCTTATATCATTTTCAAAATCCAAAGTTGTTGTATTCAAATTTTCAAAATTGGAAAAAGGAAGATCGAAATTTAAATCGAGTTTCTCACCCTCAAAAGAATTGAAATCCAACTCAAGTATCAAATTTTCAGCAACTTCATTAAGATCAACATTTTCAATTTCAAAAGTTGCTGTTTGAAAATCGTCGATTTGGGTAAAAGTTAGATTATTACTTGACTCGTCACACGTTGGGATTTGATCTTGTTTATGACATTATTTCATATATGTTTCAATCAACAAATCCGTGTAATTATTGTGAATTTCGTTCATTTGCTCAAAAAGTCAAATTTGTAATTATTAACTTGAAAATTTTCACTTTGAACTTGTTGAGGACAATAATTGTCAATTTCAATAAACGGTGGATTATTATTTGATTCTTCACAAGTTGGGATTTGATTTTGTTTCTCACGAAATTTTTTGTATGTTTCGTGCAGCAAATCCTCGTATTTTTTCATTTTCTCAAATAAATCAAATTCATGATTATTAAATTGAGAATTTTCAATTTGAATTTGTTGAGAACAAAAATTTTCACTCGCATCGTAGTCGAGATTATTCCCATTGCTAAAATTATTTGAAAAGTTCTTCACATTTTCATTTTGATATTGAAATTCACTTTGGAGTTCGAAATTGAATTGGCATGGTTTATACACGAAATCGTTTGAATTTTGAAGTGAATTCAAATCTTGATTCTTTTGAAAACTTTGACTTGAGTTATATCACAAACCGTTTATCCTTGAATTTAGTGTAACGAGTTCAAGTAAAGACGAAATGTTATTTTCAAGAGTTGAGGGTTGTTCATCATTTTGAAAATTTTATTGTTCGAAATTTGAATTATTTACACAATAGTTGCTGTTAAAATATCCATAAGAATTTGGAGTGAAATTATATGGATTATATTGATTTTCACAACTATTATAAAATTCATGTAAGTAGGGGAACTCAGACATTTACAAGAATTTTTTTGGGGTTTTTTATAAAGGAAAACTATTTACCAAAAGGAAATTTGATTTTTTGGATTTTTTTTTCAATTTTTTTTATTTTAAAAAACTTCAAAGGATTTAAAAAAACTAATATAATATTTTTTAGTTTTGGGTTTTTTTAATTTTTTTTGTTTTCTATAAAAAAATTATGCATGAACTAATGCAACTAAATGAATGCAAGGTTTTAATTACAAATGATTTATCCTAAGTAGCTCCTAACCCAAAATTGTATAATCACACTTTGTCTTAAATCAACAAGATAGTTCTCAGCCAGGTAACGGGCAGGATTTATCGGTGCACCACGAATCACCATAGCAATGCAACTGAAGGTTTAAGTACCTTCAGAGAAACAACCACTATAATATTTACGAATCACCATAATATTTATAAATGGTTATTGCTCTGCCGTAGCCTAGACACCGAGAATTTAAATTGTTCGAAAAAGACAATTTGTCAATATACAATTAAGTGTTATCGATGTCTAATCGTTATTATTAATCAAAATCTAAGATGAAATGCAATACTGAAATTAAACGTGTATTAAAAATGCTACTACGATGAAGTTTGTTTTTTTTTTGAAATTTTTTTTAACTGCAAGCAAACAACAATGCAAGGCAAATAAAAACAATAGATATGGGTTAAAAGCAGCAAAATTTTTTATAAGCAAGCAAGCAGTTATTTTTTAGCAAGCTAAGCGAAGCAAACAACTCTTCCAATCTGCTTTGGCAACCTGAAAATAAAAACAAGAAATATATACAATTTTTTTAAATCAAAGAAGAAACTAAAACAAATTAAATTCAAAACAAAGTAAACTTAAAAAAAGTAAAAAAAAAATTGAAAATAAAACAAAAGACAAAAGAATGCAAACTTTTTTTTACTAAAAGAAACTCAAAAAACAAAGTTATATTTTACATATAAAGAGACGTGAGTTTCTTTTTGTTTGTTAAATGAAATCAAATACCCAACAAGCCCAAATGCTGAATGAAATCAGTGTAACTAAACTTATAATCCTCTCTCCTTTTATTTCGTTAACAATAGATAACTCGTCGATACGAATGCCAAATCCTAATACCGAAATTCCAAAGTCACAAATCAGAAATTCGATTCCAAAATTTGATTCTCGGGTTCAGACAAGATAGATGCGGACTTAGGATGAGTTGCAGCGGTAGCGATTCCAGGCAAAGGAGATGTTGCAGAGTTCGATTTGGGGAAGATGCCGATTCGAGGATGGTTGAAGTGCTTTAGTTCGACTTTGGGGCGTGAGATGGTCGCGCTGTTGTTTTGGGTGTCGCGGTGGTCGTTTGAGAAGAAGTCTGTTGGCAATTTTGAGTTTTGGGGATTGGCAATTGGGTGGAGAAGAGTCGAGTTTGAGTTCAGGCGTGAGTTACTGTTGTTCGATTGTGGCAATGAGTTGTAGGGTTCTGGTAATGTTGTATGGAGATGAGTGGCTGTGATGAGTGGTTTGTGGAAGAAATGATGAATGTTGGCTGTGGCAATGGACAGTGGGTGGTATAGTGTGACGGTGGTTATGTTTTTTTTTCGTTTTTTTTCGAGAGTATTGATTGTCAGAAGTAATGCAGTGGGTGGTATAGTGTGACAGTGGAGTAGCAATGCAGATGGAAGTGGTAGTTGAGTATGGCAATGGGTGATGGGCAGAAACTGCTTGCGACTGAAGTTTGCTATGTTGTTATGGCTGCACTGTTTGTTTTTATGTAGAGTGGTTGAGATACTTGCTGTTGTATGAAGATGATGTACTGATAACTGCGGCTGCTATTGTGGATGATGGAGCAGTTTCAAGGATGTGTTGGTGATTGTAACAGAATTGATGTTCACTGTTTGGGTTTGAAGGCAGTGAGTTCGAGGTTGATGATGATGGACTAAAGTTGTATGTATGTAAGTAGTGGTGATAGGTAGTGATGTGAAGGAGTATGTGGTGATGACAGTTTTGGGTTGGTCCTGACTGGGTTGTGAATGGAGTTGGGGCTGAAGTGGAACAGTTTTATGTATTGTGAATGGAGTTTGATGTGCACGGGATATGGCCAGAGAGTGGTGATAGGAAAGCAATGTAACAATAGCAGCAATGAAATGTTTGTACTGTATATGGTATAGGGAGATGGTTGAGTAAGGTTGACAGAGTTTGTAAATGTAACAGGCAGAAATCGAAGTCGTGAGTTTGAAGCAATGTAGATGAAGTGTTGAATGGGGTGATATGAAGTTATATGGTTGAGGGGAATGATTGGGAAAATGAAGGTAGAGGAAGTGTTAATGTCCACAGTTTTGGTGCACAGAAGTGCACAGAGCTGTTGTTTGTGGCATTTTTGAACTGATATGTTGTTTTTGAACTGATGTGGTGTTTGTGATGTTTGTGAGGAGCTGTTGCGAAGAAGCTGCTGGTTGAATTTGTGGGAGAACTTGGAGTAGTGTAGGCTGTTGTGACCAAAGATGAAGTGGGATCTTTTGGAAAGAAGTTGTTGTGGAGGGTTGTGTGGTGGTATGGGGTGGTTTGTTCAATAGGCAAGGGATGTTGATGGTCTGTCAGGCAATTCAGGTGATGGTTTGAAATAGAGATTTGTTGAAGTGTTGTGGTTACAGGTAGATAATTTGGTTGCGGGTTGAGGTGAAGTGTATTGTTTGCTATTTTGTGGTAGGCACTGTGTTGTATGGGAAGAGATGGTTGCGCAGTGGGCTTGCAATGGGATGATGTTATATAGTTTGCACTGTAATGTGTTTGACTGAAGATGGCTTGTTTGATATTGTATGATAGTTGATGTTGTAGTCTGATGAAGTGGTAAGTGAAGGTATAGGGGATGACAGTTTGGGAATGTTGTAATATGAGTGTGGTTGCAGCAGTAAATGGATGGAGTGAAGTATGATGTTGGTTATCAGTGATGATAGTGGTGAAGAAGTTGAGTTTTGTGGTGGTATGTTGACAAAAATGGTAGCAGTGTTTGCAATGAGAAATGCTTGTGGTGTTGTGATGTTTTGGAAGGTGGCAGGGGAATGTTGAAGCGAGTTTGTGAACAGCAGGTGAATGTGCACAGATGCACAGAGGGAGGAAGGGGGAAAAAAATAGAACAATGAACTGTTTTGTTAAAAAAATTGTAATTGTAATGCAAAAAAAATTGAAAATGGAATAATTATTTCTTTCTTTATGAAATGAACTTGTATAATTTTTTTTAAAAATATGCAAATGCAAATGGAAAAAGAAACTAGAACAACAAGCACACAAATAACATAAAACAAAAAACCACACACAAACACATAATTTTTTTAAACGCAAATTAACACACAAAACAAACACAGACTAAAAATCAAAAGAAAATAATTCGAAGAATAGAAAATTAAAATCAAAGCAAATTCCCCGGCAACGACGCCAAAAACTTGTTTAACGACGGTTTTTCTATGAGTTAGAAAATCGCCGAAAAATTTATAATAAAATTACCGCAAGCGCACGACATACAATTGTAGTACGTGACGAGTACGGGTCGATCCGTAGGGAATTTTTATATTCTAAATTTCTATTCAATCAAATTAAACCAAAGTTGAGAGTGATTAGCTAAAAATGTAAGAAAATGACAAAAAGAAAGTGATAAAAATATGAGAGTAGAAAGACAATTTAGCGATAATTTCCACTCTCTAGATCATATAAATCAACACAACATGAAATTATGATCTCTCTTTTTTTGGTCATTAGTTAGTTTAATTGACGTGCTTATCATAAGTATGGCCTATTTGTGCTATTAATTAGCTCAACATTAGCCATCAAACTATAACACACCCCTTAAACCACTTACAAACTCATATGAAAAATGACAACAAAGTTGAAAATAAAATCTATTTTAAGTACGACCTATTAACTATGAATTAGAAATATAGACCATCAAATTTTGATTTCAACATTCACTTCATTACCATCATCATATGTAGATGAAGAGGTAATTATTGTTTGTGATTGTTTAAGCATAGCCTATTTGGTGTCAACAATATAGGCTATCAATTCAAAGCAAAAACAACAAGTTAAACCACTTCAAGCATTGTCATTAAGCACAAAAAGAAGGCATAGATTACCAAATGTGGAAATTAGCCACAAGTGCCTCTTTAGCAAGTAAAATTAGTTTCTAGGACACACAACTGAAATAATTACTTTCAAGGACAAAACGTAAAATAATTAGTTTCTAGGGCCTAAAAACCTATGAAATTATGTCCTTGAAAGTAATTGGACTGCTGACTTTGTCCTTGAAAGTAATTATTCTGCTGATTTTGGCCTTAAAAGTAATTTCTTTGAATGTGTGTCCTAGAAATTAATTGGACTGCAAAGTTTGTCCTTCTGGTGAAATGCCCCTTACCAAATTATGTTGAATCTATAATTAGAGAGCTTCATTACCCCTAAATTGAAGGGGTTTAGCCTCTCATATTCATTATCATATTAACAAATATAGATTGCAACATAGAACAAAAACAAGAAGGAAAAGAAAGCTAAATGAAATAAAAGCGAATTAAAAAGAAATAAAACTACTCTACTTGCATGAATAAATGAAACTACACTACTAGCATGAAAGGAAATAAACAAGAAAAGAGAAGGGCATGTATTGAAATTGCATAAAAAAGAACTACATAAAAGAAATGGCTAAATAGCCATGAAAAGAAAGAGAGCTTTGTTTTATTTTTCCTAAACTAATGAGCTAAGAGAGCCTAAGAGAAGAGAGGTTACATGAAGCATAAGGGTATTTATACATGTATGAAACCCTAATCCACTTTTTTGAGGAATGCCCAAAATACCCTCTTAGGAAGTGTGGAGGCCAAGTAATCATTAGCATTAAATAATCATCATTTAAGTGTGCATGAAGCTTTAAACTCTATTAGCATGTGCATTAGCCTCTAATTTGTATATTAAGATAGGTGGGTAGGTGGGGTCCTCCATTATCATGAGTTTGAATTATTTTCATCTTCATTCCTTTGTATTCATTTGTGCATGCATATTTTCCATGAAACCCTCTTTCATTTTAAGCCAATTTCCCACAAAATAATGTAGAAATTTCCAAGTAAATTTTCATAAATTAATATATGCATAAAAATGACCATTTTGCCCTTATATGAAGATGAATATATGACGATTTGAGAATAATATGAATTTTGGTTTAAACATGTTAAAATACCCGATATGATCGTTTATTTAATTTAATTAGATTAAATATGGTGGTAAAAATATATACATTTATGTGCACATCAACCACACATGTCTAACTCAAACCATTCAAAAGGGAAGATTGTCAATGGGGTTAAATAAGAAAAATAAGAGAAAACAAGGAAGGCAAACACAAAATCTCGCAGCGGAATGACAAAATATAATAATCAAATAAACAGTTCATGAAGCAGTTTTACAATATACATTTGATTTCAATTTTTAAAACGTAATTATAGTACAATCAACAAACATACCAAAATAATGCAACAGAATAATAATAGTAAATACGGTCTAGCAAACTCCATCTTCATCTTCAAGGAATAATGTCTTCAGACAATGAAATACTCAGGCTGACCCAAGCGTAATGAAAAGACAAAACACTCGAGTCAGAACTAAAAGTTCTTATGTAAGTTAAATTAATAACAAGTAAATATGAGTGTATTAGCTTCAGAGATATTTATGGGATTTTACACCTCCTATCAAGTGTACAACGTGCATGCAATAACTTAAAAGATGTTACGGGATTTTCCACCTCTTTGATGTCCATCAAAGTATCTATATATAGTAGAATACGCTATATATATAATGTCTAATCAGTAAAATAAATATTTTTCTTAGCGTTAAGGCTTTACATTAATCCCCCTTAACACATTTTTAAGCATTGTCCTATAGTTTGCCTTGTGACATAACCAGTAACGTCAGTAGTTAGGGAGGGTCGTGATAAGACAACACTAAAACAAAATCGTAGTGGTCGCGTATAAGGATAAAAGTATGACAAGGCACGTGAGGCAATGCCCAAGGTATGATTCTACCAGTTTACCCATTCTGACTGGTCGTAACCACTAACGGTCGACCGAATCCACCACCCCCAAAATCAAATCAAGGTGCACCGATCGAGTCAAAATTGTATAGCAATATGAAGGGGTGATGGCCCCTAAAGGTAGCTAACCCGTTGGCCAGACATAGGCTCATGTTTTAGTCGTTTCAAATTTACACAAGTGTCGAGGTCATCCATCATCATTCTCTTTCTTCATTCTAGTAAATGCCGCGAATTCAACGTCTACATTCTGGATAACATTCACTACGCACACAGTTATTAAACTGGCTCCGGTAGAATAATAGAGAGTATGCCATTTATCCGGACGCGGTCTCTTTAATGACCAATCGTCCATTTTACACACTGCTTAGTCCTTTTAAATTTCAAAAACAAGTTTACTTCATATCAAAATATCAGATTTGCTTACAAATCATTTCGAATTCGAAATAGGTCATACCTTCAAAACATTTGTATTAAAATCAGTGATATAAATCTAAATAGTTCCCCTTTAAAATAGTTTGAATATTGAAAATGGTTTGAATAATTAAAATTAGTTTAGAATAATTAAAATAGTTTAAAGATTGAAAATAGTTTAGAATATAAAATAGTTTTAGTATTACAAATAGTTTTGAATAATTAAAATAGTTTGATTAATTAGAATAGTTTATATATTAGAACAATTTGATTATTAAAATAGTTTTTATATTAAAATTGTATATATTAAAACTGTTTCTTCTTTCACAACAGGGTTCAAATTCCAAATCATAACAAATTCAATTTTTCGACTTCCAATTCAAGTAAACTTCATATTCAAAAGTCAATTTAAATCACCCTCAATTCAAACGGTTTCAAACTTTACTTCAAATTCGATTTTAAATGATTTATTCAAAGGCTGAAAGTTCCAATTCAAAATCTCATTTGAAACAATTAAACTTAAATCCATTTCTCATCCAAACTTTGAAATACCAATTTAAATCATTTTAATTAAAGTAAATTCAAAGTTTAAATTAAAATTTAAACCTTTCAAATAATTCACTTTCGATAAATTTAAGTCATTTCTCAAATTTCAACTTACGATTTCAACTTTAATCCTTTAAACAACTTCATTTAAGTAGTTACAATTCCAACATTTCAAAACTCAAATTAGAAAATAATTAAACTCATACAAATCCAAATTTTATTTCTTTAAAACAATTTTGATTTAACCAAATCCGATGTCCGTATATAATTTTCTACCCTATGGCCAAGTGATCATTTATTTCAATTTTAATTACATAGATGGATGTATATCATTTCAACCCAAAATTAAATGACATAGGTATATATCATTTCAACATATTTCTTTGTTTGTTTGAAATAATTCAAATGACAATTTATAGGAAGTTAAATAATAAATGGGGTAATAACATGAATATATCAAAATAAATCAACAACCATACATCCAACATCAATCAATAGGAATCCCATAAAAATCAACATCCAAATCAACCAATATATCATAACAGTTACTAATTATCAGTTGTCAGTGTTTAACTAGCAATTAAATTCGTTATTAATTTAAATGTCAATTTAATTCAATATAAAATTCAAATTAATTTAAATGTCAATTTAAACTACTAAACAACAACCAATAAAATTTTATCACTTCATGGTTTCAATTTACCCAACATAAGAAATTTTAGTATTGCGTGAGTGGGTTAAATCACTCACCTTTGATTTTAAGTCCATTAAAAATCCAATAAAAGCCCAAAATTTCAACAGTCTTCAAATTCAACCAAACTAGTTTCATGTTGTCCGTAATTTCAATACGAGTCCAATGGAAGAAACCACACGTGAATTGGAGCTCGTATGCAAAAGTTATGAAAGTTAGAAGTTTGAAAATTTAAAATTAAAACAAATCGAGGGCAAAATGGTAATTACCCAAACCAAACTACAACTTTCATTTAGGCTTCGTCATGAATTGATGAGAGATGAGAGAGATCCACGGGAAAGAAGAAGGAGTGTTTCCAGCCGTAGAAAAGAATAGAACAGCGGCCATGGAAAAATTAGGGTTTTGATATATTTTAATAATATTTCAGTCTCGATTTGCATGCCTATTTATAGCGTAAGGCCTAAAACAGCCCGAACTCCAATCAATGGGTGCTAACAGGTAACCCTTATGTAAAAAGGCTTTTGAACATAATGGAACTAATTTCGAGGCCTAATTCCATTGTATACGAAAGTTAACGTTTTATCGTTTGATAAATTTTAAATTAAATTATATTCAAATAATTTACCAATTCCCAGTTATGGACAAATACAATATTTTACTTTACAAATACGTTATTACGAACCACAACGTTCATTAATAATTCGATTTTATTGTTATTACACATTTGAATCAATTTGAATAATTACATTTCAAAAATAAAAAATTTCATTTGAATATAAACTTATTTAATCACTTTTAAGTTCTAAATTAAAAGTTTCCTTTTATCATTCTTGATTAAACAAGAATTTATAATCCTTTAAAATTAAATTTTCCATGTTAAATCCAAGATTTAAATATTAAATTAGTTTCAACATTAAATTACAATAGTAATAAAATCCTAGTTCATTATATTACATCAAATTTTCTTTTCAATTAAAACATATGTTTCCTTTTTATTTCCTCAACTTCCTCTTTTATTTTAATTCAAACATATGTTTCTATTATTACGTCCGTTAATTACAATTAATGTTCTCTTTCCTTTTATTTGAAAGATTCAATTACATTAATTTCTCATTGATTACAAAATAAATTTCAAAACGGATTAAATAATGAGATGAGAAATAGAGCAATTGTTACATCTTAGTAATTTAAACACATTTATATCCAAATTGAACTGTTATAATTATATTCCAATTAGGGATAAACATTCATTTCATTCTTTACAATATTACATGTGTTATTTCAAATCTTATTATTAATATGCAAATCAACATTGTTACACATTCAATTGATTTGGGTTATCATCTTTTAACTTACTAAAATTTGTTATTTAAGGATTCTATCTTAGATTATACCATATTTCTAATAGCCTTTCCATTAATAAATAGTAAAACCATTATTTGTAACCATTTTTATTCAACAATTATATTAAATTTAATATTGCTAAATGGTTGAAAATATGGGTTGTTACATGCATTTACCTGCAATTTTCATGGGTTTAATTTTGTAACTTTTGGTCTTATTCTGGGTATGATTGGTTAAGTAGATATGATGCTAGGATATTTTGCCAGGATAGGAAGATATCATTAAGACACCCAAATAGCCATGATCAAATTATATGCTCAGTAGAAAATTCGAGTTTATATGTATGTGCTTTATTGGGTGCAAAGGAAGTGGAAGGTGAGGTGGAAGCCGAGACGAGCTATTGAGTTTCAAATAGTTCTTGTACCTGGAGCAAAATCCATAAGTAGTAAACCTAGTAGAATGAATATATTGAGATAAAAGAGTTAAAGTGCAGCTGGTGGACTTTGAAGGAAAGAATTTTATTAGACTAAGCAGTTCGCCTTGATGAGCGGCTGCGATGTTCATGAAGAAACCGTACGAGTGGTTAAGGATATGTATTAATTATCGTAAGTTAAATGAGAAAACGATAAAGAATCGATATCCTTTGTCGAGAATAAATGATTTGTTTGATTTGTTGAGTGGAGCCTAGGTATTTTCCCAATTGGACTCAGCAACTGGGTTTTATCAATTGAGAGTGGCGGAAGACAACATTCCATTAACGACATTTCAAACAAGGTATGGTTCGTATAATGGTTAGTCATGCCTGTTGGACTGACCAATGCGTCTGCTTTCTTTATGGATTTGATGAACCGAATATTCCGAGAGCATTTGGACAGATTTGTATTTGTGTTTATAGATGTCATTCTGATATATTCTAAGAATGAACGATATTATGAGTGTAACGACCCGTATTTTACATACCCGTATCTTACATATCAGAGGATCGTAAAAAAAATTATTTTATTCTTACGAGTTCGTATGATTCTATAATTTTACAATATGACTCTTAGTGACATTTTACACATCTATGATTTTTCTCGAATTTCCATGTGACAATTTTTTTCTTCTGAAAACCATGTTTGAGCTATAACTTTTGATTGGAGTTGAATTACGGTCTCAACTAGTTCCATTGCTTCAAGATGATGGTTTTCCTTTCCGTAGGGTGGTCATAATAGAAAGACGGATGTACGGTTAGAAAGTTATGTCTGTTTAAGTTTTAACAGCTGCTGTCCAGAATTAGTGTGTAATTAATTAAGTTCACTAGTAAACCCATTAGTCTAATTAGAGGAACACTATAAATCGGGCTGAAGAGTCAAATTAAAAAATTTCCTCTCTCTCAAATCGGGTTTAAACTCCCATTAACTATAGATTCATTCAAAATCATCCAAATTACCCTCTAAATCAAATTAGATTGAAGATTAGTGAATAGATCATTGGCTAGAAGGTATAGATCATTGATTTGGTTGATTTGAAGTGCTTTCCATCGATGTCCTCTTTGGATCTAGAGACAAATTGGTTGAATTTGGTAATTGGTAAATGGGTTATATCTTCTCACTATCCTATGCATCTTCTAGCCTAAATTACATGTTGACATATGTTTATGACCTAAATTGATGAATTTTAAATATAATTTGTAGTAATAGCCTTGTAATTCACCTTATTCATAATCATATGTTCATTGATTGCTTAGATTTGAATTAAAAATTGTTTAGTTGCTATAATTCCATATATTGCTCATGTGATTGGATGCGTATGCATGTTATTCTATGGCTGTACGTTGTGCTTTGATGTTGTTTGTTAGTGTTTTTGATGTATAGGAAGATAAGTTGGTGAATTTGGCAAATCGAAGGCAAAGTTTATCGAAATTGGATGAAACTTGGAGGAAGGGCTATGGAAAATAGAAGGAGCCTGCATGATAGTTCACACCTCATGATGTGTTAAAGTTATAACTCGACGACGAGTTACCAACTTAGGTTGGCGATGAGTTATCAAATTAGATCGGCGATGAGTAATAATGATTGGTTGGAATTGGAAAAAACTTGAAGGAGAGGATTAGGAGCATAAAAGGAGCTTACATGATAAGTTTCACTTTAGGAAGAGTTAAGGTTATAACTTGGTGATAAGTTATCAAGTTAGGTTGGTGACGTATCAAGTTAGGTTGGCGAGGAGGTATCAAGTAAGGTTGGCGATGAGTTATAATGGTTGGTCGGAATTGGATGAAACTTGATGGAGAGGCTCAAAAGCATAGAAGGAGCTTACATGATAGGTCTCACTTCAGGAGGAGTTAAGGTTATAACTCGGCGATAAGTTATCATGTTAGGTTAGCAATGAGTCATCAAGTTAGGTTGGCGACGAATTATAATGGTTGGTTGGAATTGGATGAAACTTAGATAAAAGGCTTAAGAGCATGGCAATTACTTACATGATAAGTCTCACTTCAGGAGGAGTTAAAGTCAAAATTCAGTGTCGAGTTAGTGGGATAGGTTGGGGTCGAGTTATGGTGTTAACTCATATGAGTTGGTCGACTTGATGAATGGGTAGAGCTTGGCTAGTTGAGTTTGTCTATGGCAAGATGTAGGAAAAATAGGCTAAGTCTATGAGTTGATGCCGGTTAAGGGCATAGGTCGGTACCGAGTTATCACGGTGGGTCCGGTGATGGTTGAACTTCTAAGGACTGGAGTAAAGGTTCTATAGATCACACTTGAGGTGTTAGATTATTCTCATTAGGGTTGGATGACGATGTAACAACATGATGAAAGCTATGCATCTTCAGTTTGTGACTTGTGGTGGGAGTAGGTACCGAAGATAGTAGCTCTATAAAGGAGAGAGCTATAAAATGAGGAATGTGGTGGGTTTCAGAATATGGAAACTGGATTGAGCAAGAAGGGCACGGTGTCCAAAAGGAGTAAAGGAGGGCTCGAATGAGTACATGCTAAGGAATCGTTAATGCTCTAAGTGTTTTCTTGTGTACTCTAATCAAGGGTATTATAAGTGGGGATGCCCATGGGTTAATTAAAGGACCTGTATACCCTGGACCAGTGGCTTTGGGTCTAGTGTCTAGCCTTGGGCTATAAGACAAGTATCGAGCTTTGGGCTTAGTGATATGAGAGTACATAGAAAACCGCGATTTCCACTAGTCCCTAGCAGTAAGGAGGCTATAGGAGTTATCATATATTCAGGACATGGGGATGAGTGATAGTGGGTATTGCTTGATGAATGCTACGATTGCTTTCTTTAGTGGGCTATCACTCGTAGACATCATCGGGATTAGATATGGGAGATAGTGATATCTTGACATCCACTATTGTATATTGTATGGTACCTTTAGATATTGTAGAGTAGCATATTATAGTGGTATATGCTAACTCTTTAGTTGCAGAGACATATCATGTATGGTTCATGTACTTTTGTTCCTTACCATAGTTACATATATAGTATTTTGAGATTCACTTACAGCTCACACCAGATTGTTGTCTAACCCAAGGTTTTATGCTTTGCTTCTTATTATCTTAGGTGCTCTTAAACGAGTAAACTAGATAACAGGTCTAGGTGGCGTAGTAGTTATTCGAAGGACGAGCTAGATGGGGCTATCTCGTATTATATACATATATGGATTTCTATGCTTTTCCGCTGAGCACATTGTGGAGCCCGTGACAGTGCTTGCTTATTTCTATTGTTGAGACAGTTTATTTGAGTTTATTTCTATTGTATGAACTCTACTACATATGATGTATAACTCTGTGGATCTATTACTTTGATGATGGCTTGTTCATAAAATTATTACTGCATCTTCTGTTATATATGTGATATTTTATTTTATCCATGTGCTGTGAGATGTGATAGGTTATATGCTGTTTTATTATTATTCATCCTGATGATCATCCTATATCAGCCGGGCACGACTACAACACACTACTTGTATACTATTGGTGCCATTGATATTGGACAGTTGTCACATTTGATATCAAAGCTTAGGTTATGTGATTAACCTAATGTGATACCATGATCCAATAAAGATAAAGAAGGAGTTATCGCCTTAGACTGGATCTAGAGTGTATATATACGAGAGAGTATGTACTTGTTATAAGTTTGGTTTTCAAAGCTATATAATAATATATTATGTAGTATAAGTCGTATGCACATGAGCACTATGGACACGGTTTTCTTTATGAGAGACGGATCATTCTTGTGACAAATAAGAATGAGCCGGCATATAAGGAATAATATGAGATCTGTTTTAGGAGTTGAAGAAGGAATAGGATCAGGAGTTGTGAGGCCTGATTTTCAAGCTATGGTCAATGCTATGATGGAAACGATGATGAGGAATGCTCCTGGTATGGCTGTTGGTGGAGGTGCTTCTGTCCAAGCGCCTAGGGATGATTTCACTATGTTGAGCAAAGATTATTCTACTTTGGAAGGAAAGTCATTTTGTGGAAAAGAATCACCCATAGAAGTGCAAGATTGTATTGATACTTGGGAGCGCATCTTTAGTGATATGGAAGTGGATGATGCTATGAAGAGAAAGTTGGCTTCTAGACAACTTCAGGGATGGGCCATAAATTGGTAGGAAGCCATGACTATTGCTACGTCTGAAGATTACTTTAGTTGGGAACAATTTAAGGCAAGGTTTGAAGAAGGATTGCGTGGAACCGGCAAAGGATAAACAGGTTGTAAAAGCGCATGCTTTGGACACAGTCCCGACTTTGTCGAGTGCTCCCTCTGTGAAGGAGAAAGGAAAGGGAGTCGTTATTTAAGTGACATGGCAAATAGACTGGGATTGAGACCCGAGATAGTAAACCGGCCCTTAATCATGACAAACCCTGTTGGAGGCTCTACCATCCTGTGCATGGGTTTGTAGCAGTTTAGTTTTATCAAGTCATGGATGCTCTTTTTTATGTGCTTGCTTTGTTTTGAATCTTTTTGGGTTCAGGGCTATCTTAGGAATGGACAGGCTTAAGAAGTATGCGATGATAGAGGATTGCGAGAAGCTATTGGTGACAATCAAAGATGTGGAAGAACGAACGATAGTGATTGGTTGCCTACCAGAGTATGGGGTGATGGTTAGCTTTCTATATTCGCTAGAGGTTCTACAGGAGGGGTTGTCTCTGTGTCGATCACTAGAGAGTATCTGGATGTCTTTGAGGGAGTGACCGAATTTCCGCCGCATTAAGAAATCAAGTTTTTGATAGACTTAGTGAAGAAATCCAGACCGATAGTTATGCCTTTAAGACGCATGGCGCCTAGAGAGCAGAAAGAATTAGATGTGGAAGTGAATGACCTATTAAGGAAAGGGTTCATTCGAAGGAATATATCTAAGTGGGGTGCACCTGTTGTATTCGTGACTAAGGCGGATGACTCTTCGAGGTTGTGTGTGGATTATCATGAGCCAAATAAAGCGACGAAGAAAAACAAGTATCCACTCCTGTGTATAGATGACTTGTTTGATCAACTGCACGGTGCAAAGGTGTTTTCTCAAATGGATTTGGCAATAGGATTTCACCATATTAGAGTAGCATAGGAGAGTGTGCCTATTACTATGTTTTTTACGCCGTTGGGTTTTTATAAGTGGTTGGTGATGCCATACGGGTTAACCAACGCTCCAACATACTTTGTGGATCTCAAGAATCAGGTTTTCAGGGACCTGCTGAATAAATTTGTGTGTGTGCTCATGGATGATATTCTGATCTACTTTAGAACTAAAGAGGAGCACAAGACGCACTTGAGGATTGTGCTAGAGATATTAAGGAGGCACAAGTTGATAGTGAAGTTCTCTAAGAATCACTTTTGGAGAAAAGAAGTGAGATTCTTGGGTTATATCATGTCGAGACAGGGTATAACAATGGACCCTACGAAGGTGGCAACGGTACAAGGTTGGAATCAATCAAAGAAAGTTATGAATGGAGGAGTTTCTTAGGATTGGCTTCATACTATAGACACTTCATCAAGGACTTCTCAAAGAAGTGGCACTGTTGACTAATTTGATGAAGCAGAATCATATTATTGTTTCAGGCGTGAAGTATGAGCATGAGTTTGTGAGTCTGAAAGAGAAGTTAACGAATGTACCAGTATTGACCATTCCAAGTAGAAATGAAGAGTTGACGGTATATGCAAATGCTTGTGGTATTGGACTGGGTTCGGCGTTGATGCAGAAAGGAAAAGTTGTTACCTATCCTAGTTGATAGCTATAGCCGCATGAAAGAAAGTATCCAACTCATGATTTAGAATTGGCGGCGATGGTTTTTGTTTTAAAGACGTGGAGGCATTATCTGCTAGGAAAAAGGTTAGGGCTATTTACGGGCCACAAATCCTTGAAGTACCTTTTCTCTCGAAAGGACCTCAACCTTCATCAACAATGGTGGTTGGAATTCTTAGCCTCTTATGATTTTGGTATTTGCTATACATTGGGAAAAGGGAATGCAGTCGCGAATGCATTGAGTATAAAACATGCAAATTTAGGGGCAATGTTCTTGGAATGGAAACATGCAAATTTGGGAGCAATGTTCTTGGAATGGAAGCAGATAGAGTACACTGCTGGATATGATTTCAGAGCTCATTGTGAGTTGGAACCAGAGATGTTGGCACGTTTGTCGATCAGACCTACTCTAATTGAAGGGATTGGTGCTAGTCAGATGTAGGATGCTAGGCTGGCGGAGGTCATAGTGAAGGTAGTAGAAGGAGTAGACTCCGAAGACATGAAGCAACATGAACTCGACCGAGAAGGTTGGCTTCATAAGAATAGGAGATTATTTGTTTCCGATGTTGATGGTTTAAGAGATGAAGTGTTACGAGAGTTTCACCATTCCAAGTTGACCATTCATTCCGGTGGTAACAAGATGTACCGAGATATGAAGCGAACCTATTATTGGGAAGGTATGAAGAAGGATGTAAGGGCATTCATCTCGAAGTGTATGAATTGTCAGTTGGTAAATGTAGAGCAGAAGAAACCTAGTGGATTGTTGTAACTGCTAGATATTCCTGAATGGAAATAAGAACAAGTATCGATGGATTTTATAGATGGACTGTCAAGGACTCGAGTAGGGTAGGATGGAATTTGGGTCATGGTAGATCGGTTGACCAAGAGTGCAAGATTTATACCCGTCAAGTCAAGTAAGATGACATCTAAGCTGGCAGAGTTGTATGTAAATTGGATAGTGCGATTTCATGGTGTGCTAAAGAGCATTGTGAGAGACCGAGACCCTTTGTTCACTAGTGGGTTCTGGAAGAGCTTACAAGAGGCGTTAGAGACTGAGCTTCATCTTAGTACAGCTTATCACCCGCAAACGGATAGGCAGACCGAGACTAAGTCATATATTGGAAGATCTCTTATGAGCATGCATTATAGATTTTGGAGGATCATGGGATGATTATTTGCATTTGGTGGAGTTTGCATACAACAATAGTTAGCAGCCGAGTATTGGTATGGCTTCGTATGAAACATTTTATGGCCGACCATGTAACTCTCATTTATGTTGGTGGGAAGCGGGTGAGAAATCGATACTTGGACTAGATATGATTGGAGAGACATCGAAGAAGATTGAGATCATTCGGCAATGAATGAAAGCTGCTCAGGATCGATAGAAAAGCTATGCGAATAAAAGATGAAGTGATTTGGAATTTTCTGTCGGAGATATGGTATTTGTAAAAGTTTTCCCTCTAAAGAATGTAGTTTAATTCGATAGAAAGGGGAAGTTGGCACTGAGATTCATAGGTCCTTTCTCGATAATCATGAGGATTGTGAAGTTATCATGTAGGGTTGACTTACCTTAAAATATGGTGGGCATGCACGATGTTTTTCATGTCTCTTATCTACGGAAGTTGGTGCATGACTCAGGCATGATGATTACACCGGATCAGCTAGAAGATGTTGAGATAGAACCAAATGTTTCTACATCTCGTAGGCTGCTTTATATTCTTGGTTACGATATGAAATAGCATAGAGAAAGATATTGAAGCTAGTAAAAGTATAATGGAGTAGAAGTGATGACGATTGTACGTGGGAGACGGAGGAGAGCACGAGGACTTCGTGTCCAGAGCTCTTTGAGTGGTAAGAGCCATTGTTTATTGTATCTATTTTCACCATTGTATATTATATCTTATAGGTTAGTATTCTTCATGCTAGGGTAAGGTCACCTGCACTATTGGTTGCATGGCTACTTGTTTGATATGTATGATCGTTGCTTATGATTGGTAGGCTTGCAGGATAACCATGGTTGCTTATAACTTGGCTTGTTTGGGGATTTTGAGGGCAAAATTCATAAAGAAGGAAGAATGTAACGACCCATATTTTACTTACTCGTATCTTACGTGTCGAAGGATCGTAAAGTGTTAGCACCAAAATTGGTCACTAACCTCGTAGAAGAAGATTGTGAAGAGATATAAGTGATGAAATCAAATTAAACTGAGAAGACAGTGCTAATCTAAATACAGAAAGTAAGAACACCAAATTTATAGTGGTTCAGCGTAATTGCCTACGTCCACTTTGAGGTTAAACTTTATTGATCTTCTTTATAGTTGATTACAAATACAATTCGTGAATCAAATGCTTGAATGAAGTTGTTAAGTAGAGAAGATGAGTCTTGAAAATGGCAGAGTCTCCCCGGTGTTTTCTCTCCAAAAAAGGGATCCATTTCACTGTGACCCTGCCCCTCTATTTATAGGCAAACGTGGGCTGGATTACCCAAGTGGGCTTGATAGCCGAACGCTCGAGCCCAGGCGCTGCATGCCGAACCAGGTACGCCGAACGCTTCCATGCTGAACGGTCCTTCCATGCCGAACGGTGCTTCTGATGTATGGGAAGTGTAGGATGGTTGCAGTGAAGCCGAGCGTATCTCTGTTCGAAGCTCTTGACCGATCAATGTATGTAGGTCGAATGATATCGTTACCTTGCGTAGTTGTGCATACTGAATGCCTTCTGAATGCCGAACGCTCTAGTTGCCGAGTTATCCTATCGCCGAGTTCTACTGACGCCGAGTGCCTCTGGATGCCGAGTACTCCGGATGCCGAGTACTCCGGATGCCGAGTACCATGGGATGCCGAACACTAGTTGACGCTGAGCATAGGTTGTTGCCGAGTACTACGCCGAGTTATCTCGATGCCGAGTGCTTTTGGATGCCGAGTACTCCGGATGCCGAGCAGTCTCGTATGCCGAGCAATCTTGATGCCGAGCGTTGGTTGATGTTGAGTGTCAGTTGACGTCGAACACTGCTGAGTACTACGCCGAACACTCCTGGACGCCGGACACTATGGATGCCGAGTACTACGCCGAGTACTCCTGGATGACAGTTGCTTCGCCGAACCCTCCTGGATGCCGGACACTCTCTGATGCCGAGCACTTATTGCCGAGTACTAGTTGCCTGGTCAAATCCCCAGGAAACACTTGCCCCCCAAAGTGTATTGCGTGGCCGAACGTGATGCGCTTTGAATATGTTACAATCTACCTCGGAGGTACTTCTTCAAGAATGTTAGCGAAGGAGGTGCGAGACGAACAAGGTTGGGATGCCGAACGATACGTTCGAAGCCGAGCGTACCTCGTGCGCCGAACGCTCAGGTATTGACCGGTTCTACCGGGTATAGCCTCTTCGTCTTCTACCTCCCTCTATATAACCAGGCGCCCTTCCACCATTTTCTTTTACGTCTTCTTTATTATCACTCTTAGAGATTTGCAATCCTATCAGATATAAAGCCTATATAATCCATTCTCAACTTCGATCGTCGAATTAGGTATCCTTCCTCTAACAATTGCACTACTTCCATTTTAGGTTCATCTTATGGAAACAGAGTATTTCCTTTAGTTGTAAACGCGTGGCTAGTGGGAGTGGTTCGCTCGTTTTGAGTTGTCTAGTTGGGGCTAGCTCCTCCGTGCCGAACGATAGAAAGGTAGATGGGGTGTTGGATGACATAGTCTTTGCCGGGCGATCCGTCTCTGTCGTTCGGCGTGGATGGAGAAGGTGTAGGGTGGAGTTGAAATCGTGGTGGAGCACCACTTTTAGCCGGACGATAACCCAAACCGAACAGTCTTGAATGCCGAACGGTATCAATGCTGAACAATTACTAAAATGTAGAGCAATAACTTAGCCGAACGATGACTTTAGCCGATCAATACAATTGATACGCCGAACATTGACTTTAGCCGAACAACACAACTGACATGCTGAACGATGACCTTAGCCGAACAATACAATTGACACGCCGAACATTGACTTTAGCCGAACAACACAATTGACATGCCGAACACTGACTTTAGCCAAACAGTACAATTGACATGCCGAACACTGACTTTAGCCGAACAGTACAACTGACATGCCGAACGATGACTTTAGCCGAACAACACAATTGACATGCCGAACACTGACTTTAGCCGAACAACACTTAGGTCGAACCAGTACCTTAGTCAAACAAAGCAATTGCCGGACAATTATTGGACCGGATAATGTCTTTAGCCGGACAATACAAATGCCGAACAACATTAAAAATGCCGAACAGTATAAATGTCTAACTACACTTAAGCCGATTACTTTAGAAATCATCTGTCTTCTGAATCTGGGACTGTAATCACCTCAAGGCGAGCTTTCTGAGACGGTCAGCGATGACGGTCTTTGAAGACGATGATTCGAAGCTAAATATTACATCTTTAGAACCTTTAGATTCTTATTGCCTGCACACAATTGCTTGCACTAGTTCACACACCACATGGGGGGAAAAATCGTGTTGCTAATTCTAACGTTCAACGTTTTTTAAGTATAGCTTTCTCAAGCATTTAGCCAGGTTCATTATTTATTCGGGATGTCGAGAAAATCTAGTTCTGCTACCATATCTGACAGGCCTGGGCCGTCAGCAAGGCAAGGAGTCGCTGATACTTCTAACCCGTCAACTTCTCCTGCTCATAACTTGGCGCCCGACGCTCTGGAGGCAACCATCTTACTAGACAATCCGATCGATTCTCAAGCCTCGAAGATCAACGAAGCTGCTCTGCGACGGATATGTTCTATTCACGGGATTCCTTTTGCCGACGTGTTAGTTCCTTCAAGACACGATCGCCCTCATCTGCCCCCAGTCGGGTACACTACCTGCAACAAGTTTATGTGTTGGATGGGCAGCGTGCCTCCATTCAACTTATTTCTCCGGGATGTACTGCAGTACATAGACATAGCTCCGTCGCAGTTGCACCCGAACGGCCATGCATTTCTGTACGGAACTTATCTACTTTTCATGGCTGTCTTCTCCAGACCTCCAACCCCTGGTGATATCAGATACATTTATATGTTCAAGAGACGGAAAGACAGTCCTTCCTTTATATTTCTCGAGCCATACCACAAGTGCCAGATCTTGACAGGGGCATGTAGCAAATTCGCCCTGTACAAACAGGAATGGTTCTATGTGCGCTGCCCGTCTGGTTTTGCTAGGAGATGGGTTGAAGGCAGTAAGTCTCTCTGCTGAATCGTTATTCGTATTTAATTGGAGTCATGTTTTTCCTAACTCTTCATTTCATCTTTTCAGGTATCAACCCGCGTCCGGAAGGCCGAGGATATTCTGAGGCTGTTGAAGCCATTAGAGCCCTTCCTGCTGAGGATCGAGACATCCGGACTATCATTTCAAATGAATCGCTGTCGGGGTTCGGCTTGCTAGCCCCTGGTCGTCGGATCAGCCTTCCAGAAGGTGTTACAATTCCCAAACCTCCATCTGGTAAAGGGAAAAAACTTGCCGGACCGTCATCGCGTCGCGTTCCCGACACGCACGAAGAAGGCGAGCGCAAAGAGGATGATGCCCCCGAAACTCAGGGCGAGAACGTGGGTCCCGCTTGGAATCCGGCAATCGAAGTTCAGGATATTGAGACATCATCCTCCCCTTCGAAGGGAAGGAAGAAGCTGAAATATACGGTTCAAAAGGAGAAAGTTGGTGGCACCTCAAAATCTACACCTATCCCTCCTGAGAAAGAGGCTTCTTTGCAACATCTGGAAAGTTCTCTGAGGGGTCTATCGAACCTTTCTATTCCCGAAGACATACTTAATTATGGGTTCGATGATCCTGAAGCTCTCAAATTCTCTTCGCCCACTAGAGGCAATGTAGGAGTTCAACTCCCGGCTCAAGGAGACAATACCCCGATTAGCAAAGATAAACGAACGGGTCCGTCGGAGGGAACACTAGGACACACACGCACATGCGCATTCCATAATATATTCAAGTCTTTTTAATTCGTGAATTCTCCTTAACTCGTTGTTATCTCCCTTCTTTGCAGGTGATATGGGCCGCTCACACGGACTTGATCGCCTTCAGGGGTCTTCTATATTCCATCACTCCGGACGGGATTCCGGTTCAGGCAGACGCCGGGACCGAGGTGATTATGAAGATAGGGACAATCGTCCGCGCGAGTCGTCTCACCGCAAGAAAGCACACTATCAATCTTCCCAGTCCCGCGATCTTCCTCCTCCAACTGAGCCGGATAAAGAGAAGTCTTTGCAGAAGGGTTATCAGTCTGATGCTGCTCGAGAACAACATTCCAGTTCATCGAGTACGAGGCAAGTTTGAGAGCAACGTAAAAGAACGGAATTCTCTAAGCCTCCTCCTCCTATTCCTGCCGTGGACCCAACTGTTGCGGAAAAGATGGTCGACCTTAAGGCCAAGTTTCCGAAAATCTGTTTTAACGGTTTGAAATTCCTCCCAGCCATCCATCACATTCCTGGGCACGTGAAGCAAAGTGCCATTGCCTGCAACAATGACGTCTATGTTCAACATGACGCATTCGTGCACTTGGTGGAGAAGATCTCGGAAGTATCTGTCGAGCGTCAACACGAGATTGACCGTCTGAATCTGGAGGCTGATAGCGATAAGAAAATCATCAAACTCCAAGACGAAGAGCTTGCTTCGTATAAGTCAAAGCTAGAAGCCGCTGAACAAGGTGCGAAAGATACTGCTGAGGCAGTTGCTCGCTTAGAGGTGGCTCACAAAAAGGAGCTTGACGAAGCAGTTCAGCGCAGCGGCGCCCTTGCCCTAGAAAAAGACTCTGTCCAAAAAGAAAGGGACGCGCTCGCTACTCAAGTCAAAGAGCTGAAAGAACAACTCTCCAAGGAGAAAGAAGACAAAATAGCTGCTCAGGAAGAATCGCAGCGATATTGTGATGAGATTGTTGCTACCCGACTCCTGAAGACAAAGCTCGACAACGAACTTGCCGGGGTCGAGAAAATGAAGGATGAGGCCCGTGAGGAGGGCAAAAGAATGGCTGTGGAGGAGCTTGATTCTCGCCTTGAGGCGGCCGCAGAGGCCGGCAGGGAAGAGGTCAAGAGTATGTTTGACCCGCTGATCGCCGAGTACGGAGCTCGCGTCCTTATGCACCGCGACCTAACATTCTTGGGCGACGGCTACCACGAATCCCTGGCTGAGGCATGGGAAACTCTGATAAAGATCAAGAAGTCGAGTCAGGCTCCGAAGAGATCGACGAGGATGCATTGGTGAAGGAGTTCCTGAGGGGGAATGAGCCATCGGATTTATCCGCAGCATTGGCTCTTTATGGCAAAGGCTCTTCCCCTTCGAAAGAGAAGAACGACGAGGCTGGTCTGTCAGAGGCCGACGCTACTACTCCTCATATCGCCGCTCCTTATGCTGCTCAATCGGCCGGTCGGTCGACGCTTGATCCATTCGAGCAGCATGCCAGTTATGATCCCGAAGATCCCAGGCTCGGCGTTCATGTGCTGTCACCTATCCTGGAGGGTGAAACCCCGCGCGCCATCGATAGCCAACCGGATCCTGGTAGGAAATTCTTCTTTCTCTAGAAGTCGAAGAGATCCCGTCATTTTTCAGCAATGGTTATTCGTTCTAATGCCCACTTCTTATATTTTCATGCAGGTTGTTCTGCCGCCGAGCTAACTCCGAGGAGCGATGACGCCAAGGAGGAAGCAGGGAAAACAAGCGACGTTGCTCACGCAGGGGTAACTCCCGGTCCAGACGCTCAAGTGATCGGGGCACTTGATGATGACAAACTTGATACTTCGTCTCCTGCCGAAGGAAGCGATGAAGTTAAAATCACTGGCGCCTCTGAACATACTTCAGAGACGAGCATGAAGGACCGTCTCGCCGACGAGGAGAAGAAAAAGGTCAAAGTCAAAGTTGAATCTGAAGTACTGGAACTCACTGACCCGCGGAGCAGACCTTTGAAAATCATTCTCCCGGGCAGGTCCAACCCGCTAGATGTTCCGTCTCCTACTCCTGACTCCGTCTCCCTAGCAAGCAAAAAGTCCAAGAAAAAGCGTGAGGGAGAGGAGTCGTCGGAAACACCAAAGGCAGACAAGAAGAAGAAGTCGAAGAAATAATCGATGCACTTGTTCAACAAGTTTCCTGATTAAGTTTTGTAATTGTTTTTATCTCCCATGATTTGTAGTTTGTATAGAGAGGTCTGAATTTTGTAGGAGTGATCATGTATCCCCATTTTGGACTTATTGAATAAAGTTTTAGTTTCTTTTTTGTTTGAATGATTCTCTTGTCTTTATTTGGTTTGCTGACTAATTGTAGCCATAACTCAAGTTCTTATGAGTTGCATTATCTCCCGGTCCATTCTTGTGCTGTTCAAACATTTTTGGACATGGCGTACCTCTCGTTCCACATCTTTCGAGTACTTGGACTTCTTGCTGACTCTGTGTCCCGGGGACTTGGAGGCTTGAAATAGATTATGCTCTAGTCCGCGCTCTGGGGACTTAGAGTACTCCGATCCGCGCTCTGGGGATTCGGAGATTTGGAATCGTTTATACTCTAGTCCGCGCTCTGGGGACTTAGAGTACTCCGATCCGCGCTCTGGGGATTCGGAGATTTGGAATCGTTTATACTCTAGTCCGCGCTCTGGGGACTTAGAGTACTCCGATCCGCGCTCTGGGGATTCGGAGATTTGGAATCGTTTATACTCTAGTCCGCGCTCTGGGGACTTAGAGTACTCCGATCCGCGCTCTGGGGATTCGGAGATTTGGAATCGTTTATACTCTAGTCCGCGCTCTGGGGACTTAGAGTACTCCGATCCGCGCTCTGGGGATTCGGAGATTTGGAATCGTTTATACTCTAGTCCGCGCTCTGGGGACTTAGAGTACTCCGATCCGCGCTCTAGGGATTCGGAGATTTGGAATCGTTTATACTCTAGTCTGCGCTCTGGGGACTTAGAGTACTCCGATCCGCGCTCTGGGGATTCGGAGATTTGGAATCGTTTATACTCTAGTCCGCGCTCTGGGGACTTAGAGTACTCCGATCCGTGCTCTGGGGATTCGGAGATTTGGAATCGTTTATACTCTAGTCCATGCTTTGGGGACTTAGAGTACTCCGATCCGCGCTCTAGGGATTCGGAGATTTGGAATCGTTTATACTCTAGTCCGCGCTCTGGGGACTTAGAGTACTCCGATCCGCGCTCTGGGGATTCGGAGATTTGGAATCGTTTATACTCTAGTCCGCGCTCTGGGGACTTAGAGTACTCCGATCCGAGCTCTGGGGATTCGGAGATTTGGAATCGTTTATACTCTAGTCCGCGTTCTGGGGACTTAGAGTACTCCGCTCCGTGCTTTGGGGATTTGGAGATTTGAAATCGTTTATACTCTAGTCCGCGCTCTGGGGACTTAGAGTACTCCGCTCCGCACTCTGGGGATTCAGAGATTTGGAATCGTTCGTACGAGTCTGTATGTCGCGCAGGATAATGTAATTTATCATCCAATTAAGAGATATAGAAACTTCATAGAAAATATGGCTTCAAGCCTTTATTAATGAAAATCAACTAAATCGCTCGATTACAACTTTAAAAGGAAACTAAGTCATTATTGAATGGAAACATGCAGGAAACAATAGTGCCTATAACAAGAAAGGGAAACATGCTAAATGTAATAGTGCCGCAAATGTTCACTGTTCCATGCTCGGGGGAGTGTCGCGCCATCAACGGTCGCTAGCTTGAATGTTCCTTCTCCAAGCTTCCGTTCAATGGCGTATGGACCTTCCCAGCTGGGATTCATGCGTGATGGTACCGGGAAGACTCGTTTCAGAACGAGATCTCCCACATCAAAGATTCTTGGGCGGACTCTGCCGTCATAGTGACGCTTGACTCGATGTCTGTGCGCCGTCGTCCTTAATTCAGCTTCTTCCCGCTTTTCATCGATGCAGTCCAGTGATTCCAGCAAGAGGTTTTGGTTCGTCTTGGGATCATAGTATGTCACTCGGTGCGATGGAACTTCAAGTTCCACGGGTATAACGGCTTCAGAGCCGTATGCCAAGGCGAACGGAGTGTGGCCGGTCGCGGACTTGTGGGTAGTTCTATACGCCCATAATGCTGTCGGGAGTTCATCTACCCATTTGCCTCCAACCTTCTCCAGACGCTTCTTTAGTATGGACTTGATTATTTTGTTAACGGCCTCGACTTGTCCGTTAGCTTTTGGGTGTGCAACGGCGGTGAACTTTTTCTCGATGCCGTACTTTAAACAGAACTCTTTGAACTCTCTACTTTCGAATTGCGTTCCGTTGTCTGCAATGATGGTGCGTGGAAGGCCAAAGCGGCATATAATGTTTTGTACAACGAAGTTAATGACCTTCTTAGAGGTGATAGTGGCCAAAGGTTTTGCCTTAGCCCATTTCGTGAAATAGTCGACTGCAACTATTGCGTATTTCGCACCACCTTTGGATAGAGGCAAAGAGCCGATTATGTCAATTCCCCAGATCGCAAATGGCCAAGGACTGATCATTTGTGTGAGTTCCGTTGATGGAGCCCTCGGGATTTTTGCATATCTTTGACACTTGTCGCATTTTCTTGCGTAGTCCGCGGCATCCCGGTTTACGGTGGGCCAGTAATATCCATAGTGGAGGATCTTCTTTGCTAGCGTTTGCCCCCCAGTATGGTCGCCACATTCCCCTTCGTGAACTTCCCTCAAGACTCGCTTTGTTTCATCATGAGCGATGCACCGTAATAATGGGACTGAGAATCCTTTTCGGTACATGGATCCACCCTGCATTACGTACCGCGCAGCCTTCCGAAGGACCTGTCGTCTTTCGCTTCTTCTTTCTGGTAAAGCCCCGGTTGTCAGGTACAGTTTGAATGGGGTTATCCACGAGTCCTTCTCGATTTCTGTTTCCAACACGCGATCGATTTTCATCTCGTCTATGCTCGGGGCATGCAAGACTTCAACGGGATACAATCCCATTTGTTGAGCATCGTCGGTACTTGCGAACTTAGCCAACAAGTCGGCTTCTTTGTTCTGTTCTCGCGGGATATGTGAAATGTCATAACGCTCAAGATTTGATAGTAGTTCTTGGACCTGAACGAGGTACGGAGCAAGCTTTCGTCCTTTTGCTTGGTAGTCTCCTCGTACTTGGTAAACCACCAACTGCGAGTCACAAAAGATTTCGACTGATTCGATCCCGAGTTCTTTGATGAGCTTCAAGCCAGCGATCAGTGCTTCATATTCAGCTTCGTTGTTCGTAGCTGGGAAATCGAGCTTCAGGGCATAACAGATTGATCGGTTTTCCGGAGTTATAAGAACTACGCCCGCGCTGGAGCAACGGTCGTTTGATGCAGCGTCAGTGTATAATTTCCATCGAATGGGGGGAATGATGTCGTGATCGTCCGGTTTGATGGGTATGGTAAATTCAGCGATGAAGTCTGCTAACGCTTGCCCTCGGATGGCTCTCCGTGGTAAGTACGCGATATTGAATTGGCTCAACTCGATGTTCCATTTTAGCAATCTTCCAGAAGTTTCCGGTCGTTGAAGTACCTGCCTCAGGGGTTGATCGGTATAAACACCGATTGAATGCGCTTGAAAGTATGGGCGCAGCTTGCGTGATGCAATCACCAAGCAATAAGCCAATTTCTCGATTTTAGGGTAATTCTTCTCTGCCCCCGTTAAACGCTTGCTAACATAATATACCGGCTTCTGGACTCGATCCTCCTCACGAACCAAAGCTGCGCTTATCGCATGAGGGGATATAGCCAAGTAAACGTACAGCATCTCATGGTCAACTGGTTTAGATAGCATTGGTGGGCTCTCCAGATGCCTTACCAGATTCCGGAATGCTTCCTCGCAGCTAGACGTCCATTCAAAATTTCTCTTTCCTTTCTTTATTATGTCAAAGAACGGGATGCACTTGTCAGTTGCCTTGGATATAAATCGACTCAGCGCAGCTACTTTTCCGTTCAAGCTCTATACCTGCTTTATAGTCCTGGGCGCTTGTACATCTCGAATAGCTTGGATCTTTTCTGGGTTGGCTTCGATTCCCCTAGCGTTGACGATGAATCCTAAAAACTTCCCTGATGCAACGCCGAACGAACACTTCAGCGGGTTGATCTTCATTCCATAAAACCTGAGTATGTTAAACATTTCAGCTAAGTCTTGAATGTGGTCGTTTGACCGTCGTGACTTCACGAGCATGTCATCCACATAGACTTCCATGGTTTTGCCCAGCTGGTCCTTGAACATTCGATTCACCAAACGTTGATAAGTTGCTCCAGCATTCTTCAATCCGAAGGGCATCACTATATAGCAATACAACCCGACATTTGTAACGAAGCTGGTGTGTTCTTGGTCTGGAATATGCATTGGGATTTGGTTGTATCCTGAGTAAGCATCCATGAATGACAGTAATTCGTGTCCTGCGGTGGAATCGACCAACTGATCGATCCTAGGCAACGGGAAACTGTCCTTAGGGCATGCTTTGTTCAAGTCGGAATAATCTACGCAAGTCCTCCATTTCCCATTCGCCTTCTTTACTAGCATGGGGTTGGAGACCCATTCCGGGTAGAGGGCGTCGCGGACGAACCCATTTGCTTTGAGTTTGTCCACCTCCTCTCCAAGAGCGGCGGACCTCTCCGGATCCATTCCTCTCTTTTTTTGCTTGACTGGGACGTATTTCGGGTCTATGTTCAACATATGACTCGTGATGGCGGGAGAAATCCCACACATATCAGAATGCGTCCAGGCGAAAACATCAAGGTTCGCCCGGAGAAAGTCGCTAAGGTCTTCAGTCATTGCGGGGCCTAGCTGTGATCCGATCTTCAGTATTCGCGACGGGTCGTCACGGCTAACTGAAATGTCAACAGTTAATTCAGCCGGTGCCGCCTTCTCTTCCCTGGGTTTCTCATCGTCGTCTCTCAGATCTATATCTCCGTAGATCCGAGAACTATGCCCGAGCCAGGGCTCGGGCACTACTTGTCAATTATCCGTATTGAGGATGCGGACGGGATCGTCCGCAACCTTTCCTTTCTCCCTCCGGTGGGCCTCTCAGAGCTCGGCCACATAACAGGAACGACCAGCTGCTTGATCGCCGTGAACAACGCCTACTCCTTTGTCAGTCGGGAACTTCAAAGTTAAACACCACGGGGCTAATGCTGCCCTAAACTCCGCCAGGGCTGGCCGGCCCAAGAAAACGTTATATGGAGAGCCCACATCCAAAACTACAAAGGGTAGAATTCGCACTCTCCGACGCTCGCCTTGTCCCAGTTCAACTGGTAACTCGACATATCCCACTGCATCAGTTGCAGCGCCGTTAAAGCCGTGGATACGGGCTTTGGATGGTTTCAAGTCTTTTGTTTCTAGCTTCATTTGATCGTAGGCCTTCTTGAAGATGATGTTGACTGAACTTCCAGAATCGATCAGAATTCTTTTTACGTATGCTGGTCCGATCGTTGCAGATATGACCATGGGGTCGATGGTCGGAGCGTCTACCTGATCAACGTCTCTGCTTCTGAACACAATATCGTCTGTCATTACGCGCTGTTGCTTAGCAGGGGCTCCGTCCTCCATGTTCGAACAACACTCAAAATCTGCATGCTTCAAGGAACTTGCATATCGCTCCATTTCCTGCCAATTCTTATCCGCGGGGTGAGGCCCGCCGATAATTGTATTTATGACCAGCCTACCAACGGTCCGGGCAGGCTCCTCGGGATGACGTGGAGCCGGTGCACGACCTGGGTTCGACGTTCCCTGTCCTCCTTCTTGTGGATCCTTCACAAATTCTTGCAATTTCTTCTGCCTGATCAACTTCTCGATAGCGTCGTGCAAGTGTCTACATTCTTCCGTATTGTGTCCATAAGTCTCATGGAAGCGACAATATTTCCCGGTCCGCTTCTGTTCTTCAGTTGATTCTTTTGGACGTGGTTTTCTGTACTGAAAAGTATTGCAGGTGGATAGGTAAATGTTTTCAAGTGGGGCGTTTAGCGGAGTGTACTCGCTGTAGCTTGGAATTCTCGACTTCCACTTTCCTGCTTCTTTCCTTTTCCTTGACTTCTTCCTCCGGACTCTTTGGGCTGCACAGGCTTACTCTGGACATTGACTTGGACCTTTCCCGAATTGTCTCCAGATTGCTTCACAGCAATGTTGCTCTTGATTGACTCTTGGGCAGGTCCCGGTGCCTTATCTCATCGTACCCACCTAGCTTCCTCTCTTCTTATGAACTGGTGTGCCTTGGAGTAGAAACGCTCTAGCGTAGCCGGAGGTTTTCCTGCCAGCCAGTCTCCGAATTCAGAATCCGGATCTACACCTCTCATTACAGCCATTAGAATTGCATGGTCATTGGGATTACTGACTTCAGTTGCCGCAACGTGGAATCTTTGTAAGTACTCCTTCAGCGACTCTCCGGGATTTTAGATTACACTTGACAGAGACATCACGTCCTTCGGGCGTGTAGTGTGTATCCTGAATTGCTCAATAAACTTCTTTGCCAACTCCTCGAAATTTGATACGGATCGCGGAGGAAGTCGGGTGAACCACATAGTGGCGATCCCAGATAGAGTAATCGGAAAGCACCTACACTTGGTGGCGTCATTTGCTCTGGTTGAATCCATCATCCATTCATACCTCATTACATGTTGTTTGGGGTCAGTCTTTCCTTCGTATGCAGGAATAGTTGGCATGCTAAACTTCTTGGGGTACGCCGCTTGCAGCACAACATCCGTGAACGGAGTATGACTTCTTGACACTCCCCAGTCGTCATTTGATAAGCCCTGATTTTCTTTCATCAGTTGCCTGATCATGGCCGTCAGATCGGGTGTCTGTATGGAAGCTGGGAGGTTGGAGTCAGTTCTACGCGCCTGTCCATGCTGATGCCTCCTTTCTTGGCGATCTGCCAATCGTGCGTCTTGAGGCTCAACATTATTAGCATTTTGATGATCTGGAGCTCCATCCTCCATCTGTACTCCGGTTCTGAAGCTTCCAGTTCTGGCTTGGTCGCGGTCTCCAGCTGTTCGAACAGCAGCATCTGCCCTTGCAGCTTCAGTCTTGCGGCGTCTACGCCTGGGTGGTTCATCAGAAGAAGTAGAGCTGTCAGATGAGGAATAAGCAGCAGGATTGCCCCCAGCATTCTGTTGCTGCTGTTGAGTGAGTTGTGCCATCAGGTTGGCATTAGCTTGCATCTGTTCTCCCAGTTGTCTCCTGCATTCCCTAAGTTCTCTCATCAAGTCATTGAACTCTACTCTGGTGACAACTGGAGTCTGTTCTTGAGCGGCAATCCCTGCACTCAGGATCGCCGGTTGATTGCTAGGTCCTGCTTGTTGCACGCTAGCAGTCTCTCGGGCATCTGCATTAAGAGAAGCTGACCTGGTACGTGGTCTTGCCATTGTAGAGTTATTGGTATGAACTCTGAGTAGAATCAACGGATGTCCTATCAGTAAGTCGGATCTTCTTTGGGGGATTTGTTCAATCCAGTAGCTTCAAAGCAGATCCTTGAGGTCTGAGAATTCGATTCTCAGTGAAAGCACCAAAGTGTTAGCACCAAAATTGGTCACTAACCTCGTAGAAGAAGATTGTGAAGAGATATAAGTGATGAAATCAAATTAAACTGAGAAGACAGTGCTAATCTAAATACAGAAAGTAAGAACACCAAATTTATAGTGGTTCAGCGTAATTGCCTACGTCCACTTTGAGGTTAAACTTTATTGATCTTCTTTATAGTTGATTACAAATACAATTTGTGAATCAAATGCTTGAATGAAGTTGTTAAGTAGAGAAGATGAGTCTTGAAAATGGCAGAGTCTCCCCGGTGTTTTCTCTCCAAAAAAGGGATCCATTTCACTGTGACCCTGCCCCTCTATTTATAGGCAAACGTGGGCTGGATTACCCAAGTGGGCTTGATAGCCGAACGCTCGAGCCCAGGCGCTGCATGCCGAACCAGGTACGCGGAACGCTTCCATGCCGAACGGTCCTTCCATGCCGAACGGTGCTTCTGATGTATGGGAAGTGTAGGATGGTTGTAGTGAAGCCGAGCGTATCTCTGTTCGAAGCTCTTGACCGATCAATGTATGTAGGTCGAATGATATCGTTACCTTGCGTAGTTGTGCATACTGAATGCCTTCTGAATGTCGAACGCTCTAGTTGCCGATTTATCCTATCGCCGAGTTCTACTGACGCTGAGTGCCTCTGGATGCCGAGTACTCCGGATGCCGAGTACTCCGGATGCCGAGTACCATGGGATGCCGAACACTAGTTGATGCTGAGCATAGGTTGTTGCCGAGTACTACGCCGAGTTATCTCGATGCCGAGTGCTCTTGGATGCCGAGTACTCCGGATGCCGAGCAGTCTCGTATGCCGAGCAATCTTGATGCCGAGCATTGGTTGATGTTGAGTGTCAGTTGACGCCGAACACTGCTGAGTACTACGCCGAACACTCCTGGACGCCGGACACTATGGATGCCGAGTACTACGCCGAGTACTCCTGGATGATAGTTGATTCGCCGAACCCTCCTGGATGCCGGACACTCTCTGATGCCGAGTACTTGTTTGATATGTATGATCGTTGCTTATGATTGGTAGGCTTGCAGGATAACCATGGTTACTTATAACTTGGCTTGTTTGGGGATTTTGAGGGCAAAATTCATAAAGAAGGAAGAATGTAACGACCCATATTTTACTTACTCGTATCTTACGTGTCGAAGGATCGTAAAGTATTTTTATTTTATTCATACGAGGTTGCATGACTCTGTAATTTTTGAATATGACTCTTAAGGAAATTTTACATGTCTATGATTTTTTCTAAATTTCCACATGACCATTAAGGTCTCAAAATAGTTACATTGCTTCAAGGTGATGATTTTACTTTCCGTAGAGTGGTCATTAATAGAAAAACGGATGTACGGTAAGAAAGTTATGCCTATTTTAAGTTTTAACAGCTGCTGGCTAGAATTAGTGTGTAATTAATTAAGCCCACTGGTAAGCTCATTAGTCTAATTAGAAGAACACTATAAATAGAGGGCACGAGAGTCAAACAAAAACTTTTCCCTCTCTCTCAAATCAGGTGTAAACCCCCATTAACCCTAGATTCATTCAAAATCACCCAGATTACTCTCTAGATTAAATAAGATTGAAGATTAGTGAATAGATCATTGGCTATAAGGTAGATATCATCGATTTGATTGATTCAAAGTGATTTTCATCCCTGTCTGCTTTGGATCTAGAGACAAATTGGTTGAATTTGGTAATTAGTGAGTGGTTTATGCCTTCTCACTATCCTATGCATGTTTATATGGTAGAATTATAGGTATTGACATGGTTTTTAGTCTTAAAATCCTATTCTAACCTAAATTACATGTTGGCATATGTTTATGACCTAAATTGATGAATTTTAAATATGATTTGTAGTAATAGCGATGTAGTTCACCTTATTCATATGTTCATTGATTTCTTAGATTTGGATTAGAAATTGTTTAATTGCTATAATTCCATGTATTGCCTATGTGATTGGATGTGAATGCATGTTATTCTATGATTGTATGTTGTACTTTGAAGTTTTTTGTTAGTGTTTTGGATGCATAGGAAGATAGGTTGATGAATTGAGCAAATCAGAGGCAAAAGTTGGTCGGTATTGGATGAAACTTGGAAGAGAGGCTCTAGAGCATAGAAGGAGCCTGCATGATAATTTGCTGAGCGTACGCTTTAGATTTTAGGGTTTTATATCTAATGGTTAGCACTGATTTGAACCACTATAAATATAGGTGCAGAGCCTCATTTTTGTTCTCATTATTTTTCTCTTGCCTACAAAAGCTCTCATTTTTCTATCTCTTCTACACTTTCTTAACAACAAAATTTTAGATCTAATTCACACGAATTTAGATCTAAATAGAAAGAGAATAGAATTAATTAGGGAATTAGGAGTTGGTTCAAATCAAAAGGCTATGTCAAAGGTAAAACCCTAGATCTGAGTTTTATTTGCTATTTCTAATCCAAATCTCTTTCTTTTCTCTTTCAAATATTATAGGTCTGTAAATATATCGTTTGTTATTCCAAATGAGGATTACAAAGGAGGTGAATATAGATGTTAGGGACATATCTGAAATAAAAACACGGAGATTTGGAAAGCTAGCAATGTGGGTGGATTTAATTATATCTTTTACGTTTATGATATATTATCGTTAAATTCTCGTTAAATAATTTTATTCAGTATTTTAGTAATTAATTCTGCTAATTAGTTATGCTGAACTATAAGAAATTTACAATTATTTACATCTAATTTGAAGTTATAATTGAGCCTAAATGCTAGTTTCTTTTTATTCTCTTTGTACGCGAATAATATAGTTAAAAAGAAAATTCGTGATTATGGATTAAAATGGGAAAATACTATATTAGATGTAAAATAAGAAAAGTTGGAATAAAGCTAGAAAAATGGAATTCTGCAATAAATTACGCTAAAACGGAAATAATAAATTAATCTAATAACTTGATTTGGAAGTAAGTAATAGATTAATTGGTTGGTTTAGAAAATATGATACATTTCTATAATTTAATATTTAAAAGATAATGATAAATGTAACTGCAAGAATAAAAGAAAGAAAAAGGGAACTAGTGTAAAATAGAGAAACCACTGTATTTTACACTATTCCAAAATAATAAAAGAAATACCTTACAATTACGAATTATTGTTTATAGTATTATTTAGCATTAAAATATGGAAACGGATTTTTAGTATAGTTTTCATACCCAACCAAATAAAATAGAATTACTTTCTAGAATAGAAGAAAATCAAGTAAATTATTAGAAAAGAATTTGAAGCTGTAAATGATAATGAACCTAGATCTACATTTACTGCGCAGACTATACAATAAGACAGTTATTATGATAAGTGAATTATATAATATAAGAGAATTAAAGAGAATTATATATCATAATAAAAGAAGACAGATTAGAACAGAAAAGAAATGTTGGAATTATGTACGGACTGTAAAAGAAGAGATAATGACAATTACAGGTAGAATTATAACATAGGTTATAATTAAGTAATAAGAACGGAAAAGCTTGTTTTGAGACATTGAATAAATAAATGAGCAATAATAATGGTAGAAGCTTATTTAAATAATTTATATTAAGTCAATAAGAAAATAAAGCAGGAATGATAAAAGATGCTTATTTTAATGAACTTAAGATTTATATTAAGTTAAATAAGCAAGATAATGAATGTGGCTCATACCAACAGCATTCCCTATTAAATAAATGAAAATCTCACAATAGATAGAGGTGAGACGAGGGCAAGAATATGCTAATTAGGGTAAATAATAGCCTACAGAATAAGAAAGTAAACTAAACGCAAATTAAAAGATTAGACTTAGGGTCTAATAAAAGAATTGAGATGCGTTTGGAGTAGCCCAAAGGATAAAGCGTCTAACGAAGTAGTTCATCATGGATTTCAGAAATGGAGAAGCACGTCCAACTTAGTATTTTTGGGCTTCAAGGAAGTACGAGACTTCAATGGGACGTGAGGATACTCTAGGATGGCCCTCTGGGTAGGCCTAACGATGCTACACCCCCGGAGGCAGGTCTGTAGGTGTTCCATCAACAGAGTATGCCTTGACTGCATTTGCATTGTAGGCCTAATGAAGAAGACCTTTGTAGGCAGTCAGATGGGCTTGGTGTTCGGAGTAGGGTATTCGTATGTCTAGTACTTGCAAGTAAGTTTAAGGATAGTTGCATGCGGATATCGGCCAGCATCAAGACCAAGAGCGATTTTGGGAAAGACTAGAGTTAAACCCACAAGGCCAATGATTCTTTCACTATTGAGACACTGGATGAGGGGCACCGCCATTTGGATGTTAGATTGTTTGCAGTAGAGCACGACCACTTAACTCTTTAGAAGTCTTTCGGTTAGTTGAGGTGTGGCTGCGTGGGGCCATAGCCACGATAAAAATGAGACAGACCAACTAGAATATCTATATTGTAGGCCTAACGAAGCAGTCCTTTACAGATATAGAAAATCCTCTATTGAATTTCGTACAAGGTAGACCTTGTTGGCGGGATTCAGATAGTAGGCAGATCGATTACGTAGTCCTCAATGTACGCACTGGGTGGTACATTGTGGATGTCCGAGCACTGGCATAGACTAGTACGGACGCGATTTACGTTTTCATAGTAAGTAGTGGAGCATCTGTATTGTAGGCCTTACGAAGTAGTCCTTTACGGATGTCGCTACGGAACGCTCGCGGAGCAAGACGATGGAGTATCTGTATTGTAGGCCTTACGAAGCAGTCTTTTATAGATATAGCTACGAAGCAAGACGATGGAGCATCTGTATTGTAGGCCTTACGAAGCAGTCCTTTACGGATGTAGTTACGGAGCGCTCTCGAAGCAAGATGATGGAGCCCTTTTCGAGGAGGATACGGAAGGTACCATGGGTGGTACCTAGGACCAATATGGTCATTGGGCATATAGCTACATATATGTATATATTAGTTATTAGGTTTTAACCTACTATGGAGTAGATGGGCACGGTTCACGAACAGAGGCGAGAGTATTGTAACCTAATGAACCTAATATAAGAGTAAATGGAAATAAAACGATATATGTAGAATTAAGCCTAGAGGTATATAATTTATTCATTCACTATAACTTTTGTTCTGACCCCCTCCTCATAACATCCTACAGGTTAGGTAGATGGCAGCGACTTCTCTGCTTTATGACACTTGCTTAGAAAGTGTTATCATTTGGGTGAATATTTACTTACTATTATATTTTGGTCAATCCCGCTGTGAGATAAATTATTGAGCTCTGATATATTTTTCTTTGCCTATTTGCAGGATACCAGATACCCAACTCGGGCTTCGGTGGGCTTGGTTTTTAGCATTTTTGCGAAAAATCCGGACCACTGGAATTCGAGTTGTCACATTTGGTATCGGAGCCTAGGTTTAGGATTCCTAGGTAGATAGTGAGTGAACGTATTTGTATTTTTGAATAAAATATAAATATATTATATACTAGAATCCAAATGGTCCCCAACCATAGATTTTAACATATGTAAAGTTTTTAGAAGTATATTTGTGCATAGTTTGCTAGTTGGGTTTGGGATGACCCAAGTATGTAGAGCCCTTTGTTATTACCGATTTTGTAACGACCCGCCATTTTGGACCATTCGCATCCATTATAAGTGTATAGGTAGACACTCATGCCGGAGTTGAATTGCTCAAAATACCGCGTTGTTAATTTAAATTTGGCAAAACTGAACATATACAGTAAATAAATAATCACAGATCACAGACACAGAGTAATAAGTGCAGCGGAAATAAAAGAGATAGTAGTTCATGAAGCTACTATATGAATATATAAAATACATCAGAGTTTACAACAGAAGAGTAATACGATACATTAGAGTTAAACCAGATACAACAGAAGAGTAACATGATACATCAGATACAAATCAGAATGCATCACTGGAATCATCGAATACTGAAGCAGAATAGATGGCTGTATCTTCAAGCAAAGCTCCAACTCCAAAGGTGAGTCTCAAAAGCTGAACCACTCAGTCTGACCCGAGCGTAAAGCAAAACACAAGACACTCGAGTCAGGATTAACATTCTTATATTAATAAATCCAACTCAAGTGAAATAGCAATTGAAATACAAGTAACTCAAAGGATGTTTGGAATAACCATCCTTTAAGGATCCGTTAAACTATCTACTAGGTAGTAATGTACGATAAGTAGATAATGTCTATCAGTAATAATAAGATATCAAAATAGCGTTAAGTCATGGCCCATTCCACCCTTAAAACATTTTTATTCCCAAAAGCATATACAAGACCGTAGTTTCCCCAAAACCGGAAGTCACCAGAGGGCAATCCATATACCAAAGGTACAAATCAAAATCATAGTGGTCGCGAATAAATGGAATACAAGTATGACAAGGCACATGAGGCAATACCCAAGGTAGTGATACTACCGTTCGCCTGATCCGGACTGGTGAGAACGCAACGCCGCAGCGCCCGCAACACCGTGAAACAACACTCCCAAAATCAAGGGTGCACCAATCGACAACAAGTATAAGTAGTTCGAAGAAGTGTGTCCACTTGAGGTAGCTAATCCTCCATTGGCCCGGCACAGCTCCTGTTTTAGTCATTTCCAATTTGACACAAGTGTCAAGGCTATCCATCATCGTTCACTTTCTTCAGTCAACACGATCACCATTCCAACCACTTCATTCTGGATCATCACTCCGCGTATAGTTATTAAAGTGGTTTCGGTTCAGATAGAGAGTATATCCATTACCGATCCCGGTCTCTTTAATAACTTTCGTAATTATTACACTGATTGGTCGTTTATATATTCCAAAACCAAATCAATTTCAATTTCAATTTCAATTCGCAAACCAACATTTCATTTGTTTTTCTAAACCAATTTCCATAATTTACGTTTCGAAACTTCCAAATTTCCATTTCAAAGTCTTATAATTCAATTTCAAAATTTTATTTAAACAATTCAAATATTGATTCAAGTTCGTAAATAAGTTTCATTCCAAATCATTTTAAATAAATTTCATTTAACATTCAAATCAATTTAAACTCATTTATCGAATTTATTCAATATTCGTTAAATAAATTTATCATTCAAAACAATTCCTATTAAATTTCCAATTCATTAAATCAATTCAAGTTCAACTTCATTAAATCAAAACTTACAATTTTGAATTAAACTAAATTCCTCAAACTAAATTCTTTAAATTTCAAGTCTTATATTAATTTCAATAAATCACATTTTATTTCTTGTTAAAGAAATTCAATTTCGCTTATTTACTTACTTAAATAATTTTCCAAAAACTTACTTAATAAAGAAATTCAATTTCAATTATTTACGAAACAAAAATTCACTTATTCAAAAGTTCAATTTTACTTATTAAAGAATTCAATTCAATTCAATTTAATCATTAAATAATTCAATCTTATTTAATTATTAAATAATTCAAAACTTAATTATTAAATAATTTCAAAGTTTAATTATTAAATAATTTCAAAGTTTAATAATTTCAAACTAAATTATAATTTCAAAACTTAATTATTAAATCATTTCAAAGTTTAATAATTTAAAACTTAATTCAATCATTTCTCAAATTAAACAACATTCTTTCATCGATCACATTGTAAATATTTTGTTTCAGATTATTAAATATTAAAATTTCCTTTCATTAAAATCCAGATTTCAATTTCATTTCAAACCCATATTATTTATTCAAATAAAATCTTCGTTTTATTTTTAAATCAAATTATTGACCAATCGGGTTTTATTTAATTTCCTATCCTAGGTCAAAGTTCAATTTGGGTATTTATCATTTCAACCCGATTCCAATTAAATTCCAAAATCAAAGCATAGTAAAGGGAACTTGCAGTGTGATAACAGGGATGGTGTCAAAGTAAATAAACAAGCAATAACAACAAACAATAACAATCCAATAATCAATTCAAATAATCCCGAAATAACCGTATTAATTCGCATTGTTATTTGTACGAATTAATATAATTATTTCTAGAATCTACACTATCATTTCATGTAGATTAAAGATTATTACATTACGGTTTTCACTTGTCATTCAATTTCAATTTTCATACATCATCAATTTAACAACATACATTCAGTGGTTCAAAATGTAATTAAACAAATCCTACGTGTCAATAAATTCAACAGTTAAAGGGGTCATATTATACAAATGTCAGTTAATCAAATTCAACATTTAATTATCCTATATCAAGTTCAATTTCATACTATTTATCATTTTAACATTGACAATTTAACATCCAATATAAACATCAACAATCAATCAATTATTAGCCAAACTATATTATCATCGCATAAATAATTAACAGATAATGGTGTCAGATGTCACAGGTGAGCTGATACAGGCAATAGCATATATAACAGTGAAATCAACTAACAGCAGCATATTTCAATTGTCGCTTCAATTGAAATCAAATTTAATAAATAAAAGAACGTTAATCGTGAGTGAGTGCTCACCTTCCGAGGCTAGCGACGAACGGAATGAGAAGAGTTACGAATCCAAGCACGAATTTTGAAAGTAAAGTTAGATTGATATGACTTCGATGGACAAGCTGATAGATGAGAAATAGATAAATCAATTAGGATCAGTTTTGATATGATAAGGACTAAACAATGTATCATATTTTCTTTTCCTTGAAATCAATTCTTTTTTATATAAGATAAATACTAAAGTAAAATAAATATTCATACATTATATAACAGTTGCAAGCAAATACTTAAAACACAAAATTTTGAAGTCAATACGTCTATATATATTATGACATACTTAAACTTTCTGTTGCTGTCAACCTACTCTAAAATAAATGTATAACAGTACATTAGTATACATACAAATACCAACATAAAATTTCGTTTAATATATATATCCTTTATAACTTTAACTACAGCATATACACCCTCCTACCTAGAATAAAATCTAGTAACTCATGTTGTATATACTCTTTGCAAAACATATAACTAACATTTCTACTGTATATATATATAATGTCTGCAGATTCCAGCTACAACTTTAATTATTGTATATATATCAACGTAAGCTACTTATAACCTATACAGCTATATTAAAATCACTTACCATTATATACAATCATATAACTCAACACTTATGTACCCACAGTAATATATATTTAGATATAAAGTATGTGACCTATAGAACTATATCAATACACACACTTAGACCAAAAATTCGTATATACTATTTTTTTTTAACACAATAAATAAAGTTTGTATATATCCTTTCAAATGCGATATAATATATTCAAGTTGACCGTTCTTTTCAAAATCAGAAATCTCCAACTTCAACAAAAAGTCTTTCAGATATCAAAGAAAAGCCTAGCTTCAACATTTATTCCATCTTCAACGTCATTCTCTCTCAAAATTCATATATACTAATATGTATGTAAACTACATATAACCGACATAAGTAAACTGGAATGACTAGTATAACTTAGAAAACGAAAACTTATATAACAGATAACTTTATATGGTCACCTAGAACTGTAACTTATGTATATACCGTTATATATATAATTAACACATATTTATAAACCAAATATATATAGAATCGTACTGTAAATATAACTTGATATATAAGTATATATATACTCACAACAGATAATATAGCTTAGATATTCATAAAGCAATCAGATTCTATACAAACTAATATATATAAAACTTATAAAACAGAATATATAAACTTTTATAACTTATATGTATTGAGAACCCATTACAGATGTATACAAAAACTGTCATACACACTATATTATATTTAATACCTTGCTTCAAAACAAAAGGAGAAACCGAGAGGATGGCGTTAGGGTGAAAGTTTCTCGGCCATGGGGAGATTGGGTCGGGACAACTGCGGGGAGGAGTAGCATGCGGCGGTTGATGGAGGGAGGCTCGGTTACTGGCGATGCTTGCGTTGGCGAAAAGGAGCAGGGTCTGGTGCTTGCTTCTGTAGGTGATTTCTTCGGTGGTGGCAATCGGTCTGGTGCTTGCCTCTTTGCATGGGATGGGGTGTACACGTGGGGTGTTGTAGAGGTACGTGGCTAAGGGAAAACAAGGTGAGAGAGTAGATGAGCTGTTGCGTATGGGTGGAAGGATCTGAGGCGTTTGGTGGAAGGTGCAGGCGGATAGGCTGACAATGGCACGGGGTGATGGTTGAAGGCGTAGGCTGGCATGGGTTTGTTGTTGGAGGAGGGTGGCAAAGGTATAAAGGCGTTCGATAGAGAACAGGAGCTAGGGGAAGAGAAGGAACTGTGGTTTGGCTTGGAACAAGATTTGAAGGCAGCTGAAAAGAAATATTAAATTTTGTTTTAACGAATAGGCTTCAGAAGTTTGAATAGGAAGATGTAGGACCGAAAATCACAATATATTCAATATAATTTGAAACGGTGGTAAAATGACTAGTCACGAAAATAAATGTTCTTGAAATATTAATGGTTAAAGACCATTCGTTATCTCAGGAAGTAAACAAAAGGGCAACGGAACCAAAGGTAACAATTGGATACCGATTCGCTTCCTTATTTAATCGATTTCACGGTCAATCGGACGTCAAAACACAGGATTGAATATACCGCAAAGATCAGCACGACGAGACGATCAAAACGGTACACAGATATCGGTGGTATGATCATCCAATCAAAAGTCGATGTCGGTACCGAAAATGTTGCTAATTTTCCAGAAATAAGATAAATGGAGCAATAGAAGTCCAAATTTGGAAAAACGACAAACTGACATCTTGCTCAGAAGATGGTTTAGAATTTTTCTTTGTAAAAATATTTTGGTTTTGAAAACGTTTTATTTCCAACGCTTTTTAACTGATTAAATTGAAGTGAATTTACGCGCGAAATAAACTTCCATATTTTCGGACGAAAATTTTCCAGTTGCTATGTTTAACTAGACGTATTCCAAATATTAAATTTTTATTTCAAAATTTTATCGTTTAAAATTTCACAAAATTTCAACTAATTACGTTATTAAAACCGTTGAAATTTACGGGTCGTTACATTCTCCCCCACTCAAAACTTTTCGTCCCCGAAAAGGAACGAGGTAGGAGAATAGAAACAACCAGAAAGAAAAACAGATTTGAAAAATAAAATAACAATTAATTCAAACCATAAAAATTCAAATTTAGATTAATTGATATTCTATAATTGATTTAATCCATTTAATTTTTCTAAAATTAATCTCAACTATTTCTAAATTCATTATTTTATTATCCAATTATCTTCAATTTACGATTTCTAAAACCATAAATTTGAATAGTCTTTTATTATAATCGTATTTTTTAGCAATTTAAATTCTTCTTTATTCCAAATTATTGTTAAATTTATTCTACTTAATATATCTACTCACATATATTTAACCCATATAAATTAATTTAAACCATAAAAGTTCCGATTTAAATTAATTTACATCTACTAATTTCTTTTAAATTCAAGGTATTTTCATATATTGATCAAATTTCAATTTATTAATTCTTTCCAACAAATTTATTTCATTATTAACTGAGTTTACTTATTATCCTATCTAACTCTATTGACATCTTTATAATCAAAATTTAGTGTATAACATTTATTATAAACCTCAATTTTATTTATAAATTTAATTTATCTTATATATTATCCAATTACATATTCAACTTCTGAATGATTTAGGTAAGTTGTATTAGAATGCAGTTGAACAATATACAAATAAAATTTCTCAATTCAATTATTCAAGTTTAAATATTTATTCCAAATTATGGTTTTATTTATAATTAAAATCATCCTTTAACAAAATTTAAGAATTAGATTTCCGATTAACTTTAAACAATTTAGAGTTATATATCATATATTTATATCAATCAAATTAAAATTTTAAAATAAGATACCTATATATATATATATATAAATCAAATTATACTAAAGAAATTCAAATCAAAGTATTATTATTATTTTCTTTTCTCAAACAAAACCGTAGCAAAGCTATAGAATGGTTTCTCCACTTCGAAACTCGAAAATGAATGTCGATGATGCGGCCGCCATCACCGAAATTATTTTCCAGCGACAAAGAGAAGAGCACTGTTTTCAATATTTAGAATTCTCTGAAAACGATTTTTATTCAAAAATACTTTCAATAATATATACTTTAAAATTTTAAAAACCAAAGTTTGAAATTACTGGAAATTAAATTCTCAAATTCTAAATTTTAAATTCATTTAAATTTCAAATCAATTTATAATCCATGTTTAAAAATTCATTTATTTATATTATGCAATAGTCAATAGTTTACAAAACAATAAATGAAAATCAATATTATTATTTCAGACAACAAATTCATTAACAGTTTAATTTCAGAAAACTTATATTTATATATAATATAATCATACAAAACTTTTATTTTATCTACCAAATTTGAAAACAATATTGTGTCAGTTTGCTCTGCTCAAGTGTTTTGGAAATCCTATCGATAGCGTTGATCAGACGAATCGATCGAAAACCCAAATCACATCAACAACACAAACAACACAATATATAAAACATTTTTAATATAAATTTTCAAATACACTTCCTCGCTCGACCATATAAGAATAGATTTCAAAGCAAAGATAGAGATTCAAATTTGATAGACTCAAATCAAAGAGAATTTCGATTCGAAGATAGGTTTGAAACAGAAGATAAGACAATTCAATTACCACAATCGGGAGATGGATGAGTTTATTTAATTCACGGGCAACCTTAACCGGGTCATCCGTAACTTCAAGAATAAGATCGATGCTGAATTCCAAGGCAAATCTACATTCGATCTCATGAAATAAAATTCAGGTATAGCAGGACATAGATTTCATCGTAAACCGAGGATATAGAAATCTCCGGTAAATCGATGCTATTGTGAAGGAGTTTTCACTCCTTTTATAAATAATTCGAAGATTGGCGAGACCGCCGATCTATTATAGATATCATTCAGAATGGAGTTATGAGGTGCTCCAGAATTGAAAGAAGACAAATAGTGAGGGACACGAATGAATTTTGAAACCACAGGGAACGTTCCAAAATTCAAGGGAATTGAGTCAAAAGGAAGAGATTGAAACTCGAATGAGAGTGATTCTGTAAATACATTTACCCTATATGCTAAGTTTTGCCTAGAGCTACCAAAGCTCTGATACCAACTGTAACGACCCGCCATTTTGGACCATTCACATCCATTATAAGTGTATAGGTAGACACTCATGCCGGAGTTGAATTGCTCAAAATACCGCGTTGTTAATTTAAATTTGGCAAAACTGAACATATACAGTAAATAAATAATCACAGATCACAGACACAGAGTAATAAGTGCAGCGGAAATAAAAGAGATAGTAGTTCATGAAGCTACTATATGAATATATAAAATACATCAGAGTTTACAACAGAAGAGTAATACGATACATCAGAGTTAAACCAGATACAACGGAAGAGTAACACGATACATCAGATACAAATCAGAATGCATCACTGGAATCATCGAATACTGAAGCAGAATAGATGGCTGTATCTTCAAGCAAAGCTCCAACTCCAAAGGTGAGTCTCAAAAGCTGAACCACTCAGTCTGACCCGAGCGTAAAGCAAAACACAAGACACTCGAGTCAGGATTAACATTCTTATATTAATAAATCCAACTCAAGTGAAATAGCAATTGAAATACAAGTAACTCAAAGGATGTTTGGAATAACCATCCTTTAAGGATCCGTTAAACTATCTACTAGGTAGTAATGTACGATAAGTAGATAATGTCTATCAGTAATAATAAGATATCAAAATAGCGTTAAGTCATGGCCCATTCCACCCTTAACACATTTTTATTCCCAAAAGCATATACAAGACCGTAGTTTCCCCAAAACCGGAAGTCACCAGAGGGCAATCCATATACTAAAGGTACAAATCAAAATCGTAGTGGTCGCGAATAAATGGAATACAAGTATGACAAGGCACATGAAGCAATACCCAAGGTAGTGATACTACCGTTCGCCTGATCCGGACTGGTGAGAACGCAATGCCGCAGCGCCCGCAACACCGTGAAACAACACTCCTAAAATCAAGGGTGCACCAATCGACAACAAGTATAAGTAGTTCGAAGAAGTGTGTCCACTTGAGGTAGCTAATCCTCCATTGGCCCGGCACAGCTCCTGTTTTAGTCATTTCCAATTTGACACAAGTGTCAAGGCTATCCATCATCGTTCACTTTCTTCAGTCAACACGATCACCATTCCAACCACTTCATTCTGGATCATCACTCCGCGTATAGTTATTAAAGTGGTTTCGGTTCAGATAGAGAGTATATCCATTACCGATCCCGGTCTCTTTAATAACTTTCGTAATTATTACACCGATTGGTCGTTTATATATTCCAAAACCAAATCAATTTCAATTTCAATTTCAATTCGCAAACCAACATTTCATTTGTTTTTCTAAACCAATTTCCATAATTTACGTTTCGAAACTTCCAAATTTCCATTTCAAAGTCTTATAATTCAATTTCAAAATTTTATTTAAACAATTCAAATATTGATTCAAGTTCGTAAATAAGTTTCATTCCAAATCATTTTAAATAAATTTCATTTAACATTCAAATCAATTTAAACTCATTTATCGAATTTATTCAATATTCGTTAAGTAAATTTATCATTCAAAACAATTCCTATTAAATTTCCAATTCATTAAATCAATTCTTAAGTTCAACTTCATTAAATCAAAACTTACAATTTTGAATTAAACTAAATTCGTCAAACCAAATTCTTTAAATTTCAAGTCTTATATTAATTTCAATAAATCACATTTTATTTCTTGTTAAAGAAATTCAATTTCGCTTATTTACTTACTTAAATAATTTTCCAAAAACTTACTTAATAAAGAAATTCAATTTCAATTATTTACGAAACAAAAATTCACTTATTCAAAAGTTCAATTTTACTTATTAAAGAATTCAATTCAATTTAATCATTAAATAATTCAATCTTATTTAATTATTAAATAATTCAAAACTTAATTATTAAATAATTTCAAAGTTTAATTATTAAATAATTTCAAAGTTTAATAATTTCAAACTAAATTATAATTTCAAAACTTAATTATTAAATCATTTCAAAGTTTAATAATTTAAAACTTAATTCAATCATTTCTCAAATTAAACAACATTCTTTCATCGATCACATTGTCAATATTTTGTTTCAGATTATTAAATATTAAAATTTCCTTTCATTAAAATCCAGATTTCAATTTCATTTCAAACCCATATTATTTATTCAAATAAAATCTTCGTTTTATTTTTAAATCAAATTATTGACCAATCGGGTTTTATTTAATTTCCTATCCTAGGTCAAAGTTCAATTTGGGTATTTATCATTTCAACCCGATTCCAATTAAATTCCAAAATCAAAGCATAGTAAAGGGAACTTGCAGTGTGATAACAGGGATGGTGTCAAAGTAAATAAACAAGCAATAACAACAAACAATAACAATCCAATAATCAATTCAAATAATCCCGAAATAACCGTATTAATTCGCATTGTTATTTGTACGAATTAATATAATTATTTCTAGAATCTACACTATCATTTCATGTAGATTAAAGATTATTACATTACGGTTTTCACTTGTCATTCAATTTCAATTTTCATACATCATCAATTTAACAACATACATTCAGTGGTTCAAAATGTAATTAAACAAATCCTACGTGTCAATAAATTCAACAGTTAAAGGGGTCATATTATACAAATGTCAGTTAATCAAATTCAACATTTAATTATCCTATATCAAGTTCAATTTCATACTATTTATCATTTTAACATTGACAATTTAACGTCCAATATAAACATCAACAATCAATCAATTATCAGCCAAACTATATTATCATCGCATAAATAATTAACAGATAATGGTGTCAGATGTCACAGGTGAACTGATACAGGCAATAGCATATATAACAGTGAAATCAACTAACAACAGCATATTTCAATTGTTGCTTCAATTGAAATCAAATTTAATAAATAAAAGAACGTTAATCGTGAGTGAGTGCTCACCTTCCGAGGCTAGCGACGAACGGAATGAGAAGAGTTACGAATCCAAGCACGAATTTTGAAAGTAAAGTTAGATTGATATGACTTCGATGGACAAGCTGATAGATGAGAAATAGATAAATCAATTAGGATCAGTTTTGATATGATAAGGACTAAACAATGTATCATATTTTCTTTTCCTTGAAATCAATTTTTTTTATATAAGATAAATACTAAAGTAAAATAAATATTCATACATTATATAACAGTTGCAAGCAAATACTTAAAACACAAAATTTTGAAGTCAATACGTCTATATATATTATGACATACTTAAACTTTCTGTTGCTGTCAACCTACTCTAAAATAAATGTATAACAGTACATTAGTATACATACAAATACCAACATAAAATTTCGTTTAATATATATATCCTTTATAACTTTAACTACAGCATATACACCCTCCTACCTAGAATAAAATCTAGTAACTCATGTTGTATATACTCTTTGCAAAACATATAACTAACATTTCTACTGTATATATATATATATAATGTCTGCAGATTCCAGCTACAACTTTAATTATTGTATATATATCAACGTAAGCTACTTATAACCTATACAGCTATATTAAAATCACTTACCATTATATACAATCATATAACTCAACACTTATGTACCCACAGTAATATATATTTAGATATAAAGTATGTGACCTATAGAACTATATCAATACACACACTTAGACCAAAAATTCGTATATACTATTTTTTTTAACACAATAAATAAAGTTTGTATATATCCTTTCAAATGCGATATAATATATTCAAGTTGACCGTTCTTTTCAAAATCAGAAATCTCCAACTTCAACAAAAAGTCTTTCAGATATCAAAGAAAAGCCTAGCTTCAACATTTATTCCATCTTCAACGTCATTCTCTCTCAAAATTCATATATACTAATATGTATGTAAACTACATATAACCCGACATAAGTAAACTGGAATGACTAGTATAACTTAGAAAACGAAAACGTATATAACAGATAACTTTATATTGTCACCTAGAACTGTAACTTATGTATATACCGTTATATATATAATTAACACATATTTATAAACCAAATATATATAGAATCGTACTGTAAATATAACTTGATATATAAGTATATATATACTCACAACAGATAATATAGCTTAGATATTCATAAAGCAATCAGATTCTATACAAACTAATATATATAAAACTTATAAAACAGAATATATAAACTTTTATAACTTATATGTATTGAGAACCCATTACAGATGTATACAAAAACTGTCATACACACTATATTATATTTAATACCTTGCTTCAAAACAAAAGGAGAAACCGAGAGGATGGCGTTAGGGTGAAAGTTTCTCGGCCATGGGGAGATTGGGTCGGGACAACTGCGGGGAGGAGTAGCATGCGGCGGTTGATGGAGGGAGGCTCGGTTACTGGCGATGCTTGCGTTGGCGAAAAGGAGCAGGGTCTGGTGCTTGCTTCTGTAGGTGATTTCTTCGGTGGTGGCAATCGGTCTGGTGCTTGCCTCTTTGCATGGGATGGGGTGTACACGTGGGGTGTTGTAGAGGTACGTGGCTAAGGGAAAACAAGGTGAGAGAGTAGATGAGCTGTTGCGTATGGGTGGAAGGATCTGAGGCGTTTGGTGGAAGGTGCAGGCGGATAGGCCGACAATGGCACGGGGTGATGGTTGAAGGCGTAGGCTGGCATGGGTTTGTTGTTGGAGGAGGGTGGCAAAGGTATAAAGGCGTTCGATAGAGAACAGGAGCTAGGGGAAGAGAAGGAACTGTGGTTTGGCTTGGAACAAGATTTGAAGGCAGCTGAAAAGAAATATTAAATTTTGTTTTAACGAATAGGCTTCAGAAGTTTGAATAGGAAGATGTAGGACCGAAAATCACAATATATTCAATATAATTTGAAACAGTGGTAAAATGACTAGTCACGAAAATAAATGTTCTTGAAATATTAATGGTTAAAGACCATTCGTTATCTCAGGAAGTAAACAAAAGGGCAACGGAACCAAAGGTAACAATTGGATACCGATTCGGTTCCTTATTTAATCGATTTCACGGTCAATCGGACGTCAAAACACAGAATTGAATATACCGCAAAGATCAGCACGACGAGACGATCAAAACGGTACACAGATATCGGTGGTATGATCATCCGATCAAAAGTCGATGTCGGTGCCGAAAATGTTGCTAATTTTCCAGAAATAAGATAAACGGAGCAATAGAAGTCCAAATTTGGAAAAACGACAAACTGACATCTTGCTCAGAAGATGGTTTAGAATTTTTCTTTGTAAAAATATTTTGGTTTTGAAAACGTTTTATTTCCAACGCTTTTTAACTGATTAAATTGAAGTGAATTTACGCGCGAAATAAACTTCCATATTTTCGGACGAAAATTTTCCAGTTGCTATGTTTAACTAGACGTATTCCAAATATTAAATTTTTATTTCAAAATTTTATCGTTTAAAATTTCACAAAATTTCAACTAATTACGTTATTAAAACCGTTGAAATTTACGGGTCGTTACAGATTTATAGCATACAAATAAGCCTGTTTTGAGAGAAAATTTGTATCCATATGTTTTAGGAAGTAGGGAAGTTCCTTAGGTATAGTAGGGAGAGTGTTTTTATTTTGGGAAGAATAAGAGGTTTTAGTATGAAGAAAATCCACTTTATGTCTAACCCTATAAAAATGAAACTTTTGAATTAAAAAAGTTGAAAAATATATTTGTTAATATATTTGAGGAATTAAATATTGGGTTTTTGAAAAAATAAGTGGTATGAAATTTGAATTGGTTTTTATATGATGTAAATTTTGTTAAAAGTGAATTTCTTTTTGAAGAATTATAGAGCTTGTATAGCTCGCTAGTTTCTTTGTAGGTAAACAGTGATTTTAAATATAAAAACCTAGAGTGTGTTAAGTATCGAAAATGTAGGTTACAACATTTATTGTTGTAATAAATGTTTTTAGTAAAAATAAAGGAAGCATAGATTATGACACTATTGTTATAGTAGGTGACTCCCAGAGTAAACGTTTTTACATAGCATACAGGATTTATTAATATTTATTTTAATTGAATCCATAATTAGTATTTTTGGGTTGTAGTAATGGTGTTTTACGCAACAACATTTTGGACCCAAATGAGTTTTGGAGATAATTTCTAAAGTGGTTTGTATGTACACTTATTATATAAGCACATGAAAATATTTTCTAGTTATAAAGAAGTTTTAAAAATGGGTTCTTTTAAAAAATAATGTACGATAAATTAATGAATTTAGTAGGAAATATCTTATGTAAGTAAATATAGAGTAAACATACCTTAATCTATTGAAATGAAATGAATAATGATATAATTTTCTATGAATCACAAATAAAGATATTTTGTGCAAGCTATAAGGAATACGTGAAAGAGATGTATAAGGTATGGAAAGCGCCATATTTTGTTTAGCCTATTTCGATAAAATATAAAATAAATTCCTTATAATTTCACATAAACATGAAATCCTCCTTTAAAGGATTCATAATAGGTTTTAACGTTAATAGTTTCTCATAAGAGAAAGTAATTCCAATACATTAAGGTATAAAACCATTAAGAGTAGTAAGTTAGTAACTCCTTCAAGGTTAAGTAATTTGAATAGTAGGAAAGTTAAGAGATTTTTGATAAAATAATTGTTCTTATTTACCCCAGTTTTAGTAAATTTGAAAATCTATATAAAAAAGGATATTTTGAAAACATGCGTGGACATTTTTTTTAAAGTCAAGAAAAAAGGAAAATGTTTTAAGAACAAGCAAGACATGTTAAAAAAAAGATGGTTTGGTGGAAAAGTAAATAAGTTTTTGAAAAGATAAATTTTAGAAGTTTTAATTTTTGAAGAAAAATTGATAAATACCAAACCAAATCAGACTTTTAAATATGGAGTAGATTGGAATCATTTCCTAGGTGTAACGGGAAAAGTATAAGGTTATAACAGTAATTACTCTTAGTAATAATAAAAGTTCCCGTAAGGTGTATAGGACACTAGTGAAAACCTAGAAATGTTGCTTCATGTGTGCAGACTATAGAAGAATAGTGAAATGATATTAGTAAGATGATAAGACACACGTGGTTGGGATAGGTAGACATTAGTTGGGGAAAAATGAAAGGTAAAGAGAAAATTTCCCCAAGCTTAGTTGTCTTTTTAGATAGAGACTACATAGATTGAAACCCTTATCCATTGCAGTAAATGAGACTTAGTTATTCCTTTTTGAGCATGGAATAGAAGAGATAGATCTTATTCGTCATGAGTAATACAACATAAGTTGGTAACAAGCAATAGGCGACAGGAAGAGTATATGAGTTACTTGGATTCCTAGAGTAGGACATTTCTGTGTCAAAGTGGACATGGTCCTAGACCTCCTTGCCCTAGATGATAGCTGTGTTTAGTTGCTGTAAAAAGAGAGAGAGAGAGAGAGAGAGTAAAAGCAGAATAAGATAACCAAAAGGAAAATAACAAATTTAAAGAAAGCGACAGAAACATCAACAGAAAAATTTAAAAAGATATATTTTCTTGTGTAAACTGTGCTTGGGGGAGTAAATAATTTTTTTTAGAATAGTAACCTAAATCCCAAGTACGGAGGAAGAGGTGCGCAAAAGAAACTCGGAGAAATATGAAGTTTTTCCATTTTCCACCTTCTTTATAACATAAGAAATCAAATTTGGAAAATTAGAATTTTCTAAAAATCGAAAATTAAAAGTTGCGTGGTAGGTTTGGTCGTAAAAATTTGTTGAACTATGCTCCCATTCGGTAGGAGTGTGGGAAAAATTAAATGAAAAATGTTTTAAAAAGATTGCATTCATATAGAAATTGCAAGTATATTTAGGATGTGTGCATCATGTTTTATAAGGAATTTCTAAAAGAAAAAGCATTCATATAGGAGGTACCGCATAGAAATTCTAGTACATGCATATATTTTATGATGTATTTCACTTTGCACTATGCATGGATTGTTGCAAAATTGGATGTACACAAAATAAATGTGATTAATACGAGAAATTACATAATTGAACCCTTATCAAATTTCGGGGATGAAATTTCCTAAGGGGAGGAAAATGTAACACCCCACATTAAATTACAATTATATATGCAAATAATTTAATTAAGTTATATACGTTAGAAATTTTAAAACAAAGAAATGTTTGTAAATGGGGCAACTAATTAATATTATTTCGAATACATATATATTTGTGTAACAAATAAATTAGAGAGAGAAATTATATAAAATCAATTAATAGGGAAGATTAATTGACGGTGTTTGTTTAAAAGGGAAATTGATATTTAATTAAGTAGTAGAGGTGATTAATTGACAGGAACTGACAAGAAAGGGAATATATAGTGTAGTAACTAATTGATATGATTAGAAACATATATGTTAGAGCAAGAGAATAAAATGGAGGAAGAGTAATTTATGCAAGCAATCAATTGCCAATTAATAAACATGGAGACTTATGGTAACATATATAATTAAGATTGTGATTCAAAATTCAATTGCAAAATATATGCATCCAATAATTATGGGAATAAAATAAATTAATATGCATATATGTGACGAATTAATATGATGTTGATTGGCATATTAATTTGGTAAGAAATCATAGTGCAGGCAGGGATTAATTGGATAGTAAATTAATTCTATGTATATATGAAATCTATTAATTGGGCGATTAATAGGGAAATCTTATTTAAAAGAAACGTCACATTTAAAAATATATGTTTCCATAGATTGTGAGAGAGAATGAGAAAGTGATTAATGAAAAGATTGTTGGAGAATCAATTTGAAATAAAAACAAACGTAGAAGAAAACATATTGATTTAATATCCATAGTCCAAGCGTACGCTTTAGATTTTAGGGTTTTATATCTTTATATCTAATGGTTAGCACTGATTTGAACCACTATAAATATAGGTGTAGAGCCTCATTTTTGTTCTCATTATTTTTCTCTTGCCTACAAAAGCTCTCATTTTTCTATCTCTTCTACACTTTCTTAACAATAAAATTTTAGATCTAATTCACACGAATTTAGATCTAAATAGAAAGAGAATAGAATTAATTAGGGAATTAGGAGTTCGTTCAAATAAGAAGGCTATGTCAAAGGTAAAACCCTAGATCTGAGTTTTATTTGCTATTTCTAATCCAAATCTCTTCATTTTCTCTTTCAAATATTATAGGTCTGTAAATATATCGTTTGTTATTCCAAATAGGGATTACAAGGGAGGTGAATATAGATGTTAGGGACAGATCTGAAATAAAAACACGGAGATTTGGAAAGCTAGCAATGTGAGTGGATTTAATTATATCTTTTACGTTTATGATATATTATCGTTAAATTCTCGTTAAATAATTTTATTCAGTATTTTAGTAATTAATTATGTTAATTAGTTATGCTAAACTGTAAGAAATTTACAGTTATTTACATCTAATTTGAAGTTATAATTTAGCCTAAATGTTAGTTTCTTTTTATTATCTTTGTATGCGAATAATATAGTTAAAAAGAAAATTCGCAATTATGGATTAAAATGGGAAAAATACTAGATTAGATGTAAAATAAGAAAAGTTGGAATAAAGCTAGAAAAATGGAATTCTGCAATAAATTACGCTAAAACGGAAATAATAAATTAATCTAATAACTTGATTTGGAAGTAAGTAATAGATTAATTGGTTGGTTTAGAAAATATGATACATTTCTATAATTTAATATTTAAAAGATAACGTTAAACGTAACTGCAAGAATAAAAAAAGAAAAAGGGAACTAGTGTAAAATAGAGAAACCACTGTATTTTACACTATTCCAAAATAATAAAAGAAATACCTTGCAGTTACGAATTATTGTTTATAGTATTATGTAGTATTAAAATATGGAAATGGATTTTTAGAATAGTTGTCATACCCAAACAAATAAAATAGAATTACTTCCTAGAATAGAAGAAAATAAAGTAAAGTACTAAAGGAATCAAGTAAATTATTAGAAAAGAATTTGAAGCTGTAAACGATAATGAACCTAGATCTGCATTTACTACGCAGACTATACAATAAAACAGTTATTATGATAAGTGAATTGTATAATATAAGAGAATTAAAGAGAATTCTATATCATAATAAAAGAAGACAGATTAGAACAGAAAAGAAATGCTGGAATTATGTACGGACTGTAAAAGAAGAGAAAATGACAATTACAGGTAGAATTATAACATGGGTTATAATTAAGTAATAAGAACAGAAAAGCTTACTTTGAGACTTTGAATAAATTAATGAGCAATAATAATGGTAGGAGCTTATTTAAATAATTTATATTAAGTCAATAAGCAAATAAAGAAGGAATGATAAAAGAGGTTTATTTTAATGAACTTAAGATTTATATTAAGTTAAATAAGAAAGATAATGAATGTGGCTCATACCAACAGCATTCCCTATTAAATAAATGGAAATCTCACAATAGATAGAGGTGAGACGAGGGCAAGAATACGCTAATTAGGGTAAATAATAGCCTACAGAATAAGAAAGTAAACTAAACTCAAATTAAAAGATTAGACTTAGGGTCTAATAAAAGAATTGAGATGCGTTTGGAGCAGCCCAAAAGATGAAGCATCTAACGAAGTAGTTCATCATGGATTTCAGAAATGGAGAAGCACGTCCTACTTAGTATTTTTGGGCTTCAAGGAAGTACGAGACTTCAACGGGACGTGAGGATACTCTAGGATGACCCTTTGGATAGGCCTAACGAAGCTGCACCCTCGGAGGCAGGTCTGTAGGTATTCCAACAACAGAGTATGCCTTGACTGCATTTGCATTGTAGGCCTAACGAAGCAGACCTTTGTAGGCAGTCAGAAGGGCTTGGTGTTCGGAGTAGGGTATTCGTATGTCCAGTACTTGCAAGTAAGTTTAAGGATAGTCGCATGCGGATATCGGTCAGCATCAAGACCAAGAGCGATTTCGGGAAAGACTAGAGTTAAACCAACAAGGCCAATGATTCTTTTACTATCGAGACATTGGATGAGAGGCACCGCCATTTGGATGTTAGATTGTTTGCAATAGGGCACGTCCACTTAACTCTTTAGATGTCTTTCGGTTAGTTGAGGGGTGGCTGCGTGGGGCCATAGCCATGACGAAAAAGAGACAGACCAACTAGAATATCTGTATTGTTGGCCTAACAAAGCTGTCCTTTACTGATATAGAAAATCCCCAACTGAATTCCGTACAAGGTAGACCTTGTTGGCGGGATTCAGATAGTAGACAGAATGATCACGTAGTCCTCAATGTATGCACTGGGCGGTACATTGTGGACGTCCGATCACTGGCATAGACTAGTGCGGACGCGATTTGCGTTTTCATAGTAAGTAGTGGAGCATCTGTATTATAGGCCTTACGAAGTTGTCCTTTACAGATGTAGCTACAGAACGCTCGCGGAGCAAGATGATGGAGTATCTATATTGTAGGCCTTACGAAGCAGTCCTTTATAGATATAGCTATGGAGCGAGACGATGGAGCATCTGTATTGTAGGACTTACGAAGCAGTCCTTTACAGATGTAGTTACGGAACGCTCTCGAAGCAAGGCGATGGAGCCCTTTTCGAGGAGGATACGGAAGGTACCATGGGTGGTACCTAGGACCAATATGGTCATTGGGCATATAGCTACATATATGTATATATTAGTTATTAGGTTTTAATCTACTATGGAGTAGATGGACACGGTTCATGAACAGAGGCGAGAGTATTGTAACCTAATGAACCTAATATAAAAGTAAATGGAAATAAAATGATATATGTAGAATTAAGCCTAGAAGTATATAATTTATTCATCCACTAGAACTTTTGTTCTGACCCCCTCCTTATAACATCCTACAGGTTAGGTAGATGTTAGAGACTTCTCAGCTTTATGACACTTGCTTAGAAAGTGTTATCATTTGGGTGAGTATTTACTTACTATTATATTTTAGTCAATCCCGCCATGAGATAAATTATTGAGCTCTGATATATTTGCCTTTGCATATTTGCAGGATACCAGATACCCAACTAGGGCTTCAGTGGGCTTGGTTTTTAGCATTTTTGCGAAAAATTTGGACCACTAGAATTTGGGTTGTTATAAGAGGCTCAGGAGCATAGAAAGGAACTTACATTATAAGTCACACATTAGGAGGAGTTAAGGTTATAACTAGGAGACGATTTATCAAGTTAGGTTGGCAATGAGTTACCAAGTTAGGTTGGCGATGAGTTATCAAGTTAGGTTGGCAATGAGTTATCAAGTAAGGTTGGCGATGGGTTATAATAGTTGGTCGGAATTTAATGGAACTTGAAGGAGAGGGTCATGACCATAGAAGGAGCTTACATGATAAGTCCCACTTGAGAAGGAGTTAAGGTTATAACTCAGCGATGAGTTATCAAGTTAGGTTGGCGACGAGTCATCAAGATAGGTTGGCAATGAGTTATAATGGTTGGCTGGAATTGGACGAAATTTGAAGGAAAGGCTCAGGAGCATAGCAGGAGCTTACATGATAAGTCTCACTTTAGGACGAGTTGAAGTCATAAGTCAGTGCCAAGTTAGGAGGATAGGTTGAGGTTGAGTTATGGTGTTAACTCCTATGGGTTAGTCAACTTAATGAATGGGTAGAGCTTGGCTAGTAGAGTTCTATGGAAAGATGCAGAAAAAATTAGCTAAGTCTATGAGTCGGTGCCAGGTTAAGGGCATAGTTCGATACCGAGTTATCACGATAAGTCCGGTGATGGTGGAACTTTTGGAGATAAGGGTAGAGGTTCTGTAGCTCGTGCTGGAGGTGTTGGCTCATTTGCATCTGGGTTGGATGGCGATGTAACAGCATGATGAAAGCTATGCATCTTCAGTTTGCGACACGCAGTGGGAGTAGGTACCAAAGATAGTAGCTCGATAAAGGAGAGAGTTGAAAAATGAGGAACGTGTTGGGTTCCGGAATAATGGAAATTGGATTGAGCAAGAAGAGCTTGGTGTTCAAAAGGACGAAATGAGGGCTTAAATGAGTACATGCTAAGGAATCGTTAATGCTCAGAGTGTTTTCTTATGTACTCGAAGCAGGGGTATTGTAAGGGGAGACGCCTATGGGTCAACTGAGGGATCTATATACCTTGGACTAGTGGTTTTGGGTTTAGTCTCTAGCCTTGGACTATGAGACATGTATCGAGCTTTGGGATGCGTGATACAATAGTACATTGAAAACTGGGATTTTCATTAGTCCCTGGCAGTAAAAAGGCCATACGAATTATCATATATTCAAGGCACATGGATGAGTGATAGTGGGTATTGCTTGATGAATGCTATGGTTGCTTTGGTTGCTTTCTTTAGTGGCTTATCACTCATCGATATCATTTGAAGTAGGTATGGGAGATAGGGATATCTGGACATCCACTATTATAACCTATCTGGACATCCACTATTATATATTGTATGGTATCCTTATGATATTGTAGAGTAGCATATTATAGTGTTATGTGCTAACTCTTTGGTTGTAGGGACAGGTTAGGTATAGTTCGTGTACTCTTGTTCCTTACCATATTTACCTGTATAGTATTTTAGGATTCATTTACCGCTCACACCAGACTGTTATCTGATTCAAGGTTTTATGCTTTGCTTCTTATTATCTTAGGTGCTATTAAATGAGTAGACTAGATAACAGGTCTAGGTGACACAGTAGATGTACGAAGGATGAGCTACATGGGGCTATCTCGTATTATATACATATATGGATATCTATGCTTTTTTGTTGAGCAATACTGTGGAGTCTATTGCAGTGCTTGCTTATTTCTATTATTAAGACAATTTATTTGAGTTTATTTTTATTATATAAACTCTACTACATTCGATGTATAACTTTGTAGATCTATTGCTCTGGTGATGGCTTGTTCACATAGTTCTTACTACCTCTTCTGTTATATATGTGATATTATATTTTATCCATGCGCTGTAAGATATGACATGTTATATGCTGTTTTTTTATTATTCATCCTTATGATCGTCCTATATCGACCGGGTATGACTACAATGCACTACTTGTATACTATTGGTGTCGATGGTATTAGGCGGTCGTTATAATGAGATTCATCTTAGGGTAGTGTTAGAGACATCGAGGCAACATCAACTAAAAGAGAATTTTTCAAAATGTTATTTTTGGAAGAAAGAAGTGAAGTTCCTTGGTAATGTAATTTCAGAGAAAGGTTTATCTATAGATTCAGCTAAAATTGAAGCTATTAATAATTGGGAAGGACCCAAGATTGTGACCCAGGTAAGAAGTTTTCTGGGGTTAGCTGTCTATTATTGGAGATTCATCAAGGATTTCTCTCATATAACGGCACCTATTACTAAGATAACAAGGAAGGATGTAAAGTACGTTTGGATCGATAAATGTGAAGAAGCATTCTAAAAGCTAAAACATTTATTGACCAATGCGCCTATGTTAGTTGTTCCACCGTAAATTGATGCACGTAGGACAAGGTTAGGAGCCGTGTTAATGCAAAAAGGTAAAGTGATTGTCTACGCTTCTCGACGGCTTCAACCGTATGAAATTAGATATCCAACTTATGATTTAGAGTTGGCTATGGTGATCTTTGCTTTGAAAGTATGGAGACACTGTGTTTTGGGAGAATGTTTTGAGTTATTTATGGATCAGAAGTCTTTGAAGTATTTATTTTCTCAAAAGGAGTTGAATATGAGACATCAAAGGTGGCTAGAGTATTTGGCAGCTTATGATTTTGATATTGAGTATACGCCAAGGAAAGGTAATGAAGTTGTGGATGCACTTAGCATGAAATATCAGAGTGTGGTGTTAGCTATGTTAGCAGAATGGAAAGATTTAGAGGCATTGACTACTAGGGGTGTATGGTTAAGGTTGATAACTAGTTTTAGTCAGAACACTACAATGTTGTCATGCTTGGAAGTTTAACCAGTAATGATCAAAATAATTGCTTCTAAGCCAAGAGATGATCCATTACTGACTAAAAGGATTAGAAGACTTGAAGATGGAACTAAGATTGATGATTTAAAAGATTTTAGTCTTAACCAAAATGGATGGTTGAGGAAGGAGGATTGGTTGTGTGTTCCAGATGTTTGCAACCTGAGGAAGGAAGTTCTTAGAGAGTGTCTTTGATTGAAGTTTACTATTCATCCTAGAGGAACTAAAATGTAATAAGATATGAAGAAGAGTTTCTACTAGAAAGGAATGAAAAGAGATGTAGGCTAATGGGTGACACAATGTTTAAATTGCCAGCAAGTGAAAGCCGAGCATTAGAAACCAAGTGGATTGCTTCAACCCTAGAAGTGCCACTTTGGAAATGGGATTCTATATCCATGGATTTTATTGATTGGTTGCCAAAGTCGAATAGGGAAAATGAAAGTATTTGGGTCATGGTAGATAGACTGACCAAGAGTGTACATTTTATTCTCGTTAAGTCTACATGGACAGCATCTACTCTGTCAAAGTTATTTAAGACGAATATTAAAAGACTGCATGGGGTACCTAGTAGTATAATCAGTGACAGAGATACTTTGTTTGCTAGTGAATTCTGCAAGAGTTTGCAAGTAGTGTTAGGTACTAAGTTGAAGATGAGTACCATCTACCATCCATAAACGGATGGACAAATAGAAAGAGTTACCAAAGTCCTTGAAGATTTTTTAAGGGCTTGTGTACTAGACTTTGGAGGGTCATGGGAAGACCATTTGCACTTAGTCAAGTTTTCCTATAAATAGTTATCAAACTAGTATAGGAATGACGCCTTTTAAAGCTCTTTACGGAACGCCATGCAAAACAGCTGCATTTTGTCTAAAGACCAGAGACAGATTGATTCTTGGCCCAGATATGGTAAGAGAAGCTACAGAAAAGATTGAGTTGGTCCGAGAAAGGAAGAAAGAAGCTCAGTCTAGGCAGAAAAGTTATGCAGATAAGAGGCGTAAGGATTTAGAGTTCTCAATTGGTGACCATATTTTGTGTATCACCGATGAAGGGTGTGGTACGGTTTGGAAAGTTAGGGAAATTGGCATGGAGATATGTTGGTCCATTTCATATCAAAGAGAGTATCGAAAAACTCGCTTATTGAATAGATTTAACGAATAATTTGGTAGGAGTCCATAATGTTTTTCATGTTTCTCATCTTAGAAAGTGTGTGCATGATCCAGAGACTAATATTGCACCGACTATATTTGGAAGATTTAGTAGAGGAATCAGATATGACTTTTGTCAAAAAACTAGTTTGTGTTATAGCAGGAGATGAGAAGAAATTAAGAAACAAGGCCGCCAAATTAGTGAAAGTCTAGTGGAGTGACAATGAGAAAGACTGTATTTGGGAGACAAAAGACAGGATTAGAGATACTTGTCGTGAGTTAGTTTGATGGTGTGTTCTATATCTATCATATAGACTTTTTGCTAATAGGATATGCTAGTATTATTGTTATGTGTTTGTCACACATGTTGCATGATTGTTACGCTTGTTTTTTCCTTATCGTAATTTCGAGGATGAAATTGTTTAAGGGGGAGCTTGTAACACCCTTATTTTTTGTTTAACATTATTCAGCAAAATTAGTTAGATAAACTAAATAGAATAATGTGAGGTGATAAAGAGAATGAGATTTGTTAACTAATTTGGGTTAGGCCTTAATTAATCAATTAATAAGATTATTTTAAACATAGAATAGAAAGGGATTAATGAAAAGGGCATAATGGGAATAGTTCCTTAATTCATTCCCTGAACCCTTCCTCTCCCATTCATTCTCATTTCATTTTATAAAATCAAAATAAAACCTAAAGGAGGCCGACCATTACCTAGAGAAGAAAGAAAAGAGGAAGTCTAAGGAAAGTTTAAAGGAATTAATCTACGTCAAATCTCAATCTCTTTTATCCAATCTAAGATGAATAATAGTTAACCATCTCATTTATTTTGTTTTGTTTTCGGATTTAGGATTGATTTCCGAATTGGTTGTGATAATATTACATGTTTGGATTGATGACATCATTATTAGATTAAATGATGGTTTGTTGGAATTTATGAAATTTTTTTGATGGGTTTTAAAGGCAAAAACCTAATTTTTGATCTCCTATTGACTTGAAATTTGAATATGTTGTGGAAGCATTATTTTAGAGATGGGTTTTCAATTTCGTAATTTTTCAAGTTCATATGAATATTTTATGAATTTTCTAAGAAGAAAAATATCTATATTTTCAGGTTTTTAATTATTAAAGATAATTAAATTAATATTTTAGTCTCAAAACTTCTATATATGGAAGAAGAAGGAAATTCAGATTTTTAATGATTTTTTTAGGGAGTTTCCCCCAATTGTCATGATTTTCTATGGATTTATTATTTTAGAAATGTTTTTAATTAATATGAGTTAATGGTATTAATTATAAAGGTTTTACAAAATTGATAAAGAAGGTTGAACGTGATGTACCAGTAATTCAGCAAAAGAAAATGAAAAGTGTTTTGTTATCCAATGATAATTCGATACGGTTCAAGAGTTAGTAGAAAGTTTTAACTTTAAAAGGAAAAAATAATCTGTTTTTAGGTTATTTACCGAAATGCTATTGGCATTATAACTTAGAGTCTCAATATCTTTATATTCATATAAGCTCGACGGCTATAAGTGATGATGCATGTGATAGCTACTCGATAGCTATGTGATGTATCCGCTTTCATAGGGGCTCGACACCTTGTGTTTTTAAAGGTTCGATATCTCATGTTTTAGAGAGACTCAACAACCCCATGGTTTAGAGACTTAACAATTTTGTTTTAAAAGGCCTGACATCCATAAGTTTTCAAAGGCTTAGTACATTATGTTTTTGAGGATTCGATATCCACAAGATTTTAGAGGTTCAGTATCTCGTTTTTTTAAGGATTCGACATCCAAAGTTCTTAGAGGCTCGGTGCCTCATGTTTTTCAAACTCGACAACCCTATGTGTTTTAAAGGCATGGCATCTTATGTTTTTAAGAACTCGACAACCCTATGTGTTTTAGAGGCACGAGACCTTATGTTTTTAATAACCCGGTATCACATGTATTATTGTGGCTCGATATATTTAGTGTAGGTGCTCAACATCTATATTTTAGCGGCTATACAGCCGTATGTTTTACAAACTTGAAAGCTATGTTGTAAAGGCTCGGTAGCCCATGCCTTCTAGAGGCTCGACAACCCGGCTTTGATAGCAATTGTTTTTAAAGCTATGTAAAGTTGATAGTGCTTTGGCACAAGATTTTGACTAAGTATTTGGGCTATGTTTTCCTTGTTTTACGAATGATTTCAAGTGGTTTATCAATTCTAAAGATAAATGTTTTCAAGGAAATGAAATAGTGTTTTAGTCCAATTTTGAACATATTTTGATGAATGATGTTATATGTTCTTGTTATCATTTGATCAGTTAAGTATACATATATTATCATTTTCCATACTCACATTTTCATTACCCAACATTACATATTGGGATTTAGGAATAGAATTACTAGTTAGATTATTCCAGCAGTGAGTATAGTCAGGCTAAACTATTAAGTGAGTAGAATTGCATCCATGAGATCAAATAGATCGATTGTGTTAGGATGCCTTGAATTGGTCAAAAAGATATGTCTCATGGATTTAAAACCAGATAAGATTTTAGGCGGGACTGGTGTAGGGTCGTGCCTTTTGCTTCAGCCAGTAGCTCCTGGTTGGTAAAGTTTCATGATTCCAGTGCCTAGGGCTTTGTCGGTAGTGATACTAAAAGATGTGTGCGCACAAAAAGGAACTCGTAGCTCTATATGCTCACCGTATTGTTTAATTGGATTTCCTTCTAACCATATTTGGAGATTTTGGGACATCTGGTTATGTTTTGGCTCGAGTCAGCCTGATAGGTTATTAATTCGCCTGTGAAAACTAATAATTTATAGCGACCCTTGGAAAACTATGATTTGAGACAAAAAGTCAATTTCATGGGATGGGTAAACTGTGAGGATACATAACCCTTTAATGACAAACTATCATAAACCCATATTGCATGCATATGATCATATCATATTTTGTTTTAATGGTTATGGTTGCAGGTGCATGATTTTTCTTAAGATTGGTATATTTTGATAAGATACTAGTGAGAGGAAAACTCGTTCCTTTCGATGGTGTAGTCTCACTATATATCAGTTTTGGTTTGAGATGGTATATTATTATTCACACCTGACTTTTTGTTTGACCCGAAGTTTCTATTTTTCCATTTAACGCTCGGGTACTCATTTGAGTAGATCAGAAGTAGGGTTTTCAGGTTAGACGAAGAAGCTTTCAAAGATGTGCAGGAGGCAAGCTAATATTAGGAGTTTATTTCCACTATGTTGTTTGAAGTTTATACTTTGTTCGAATTGATGCAACGATAGAATTTATAACTGTCAAGTAGCTAGGCTCTGATCATTGAAGGGGGCATCTTCACATGTCGCTCTTGGAATGTAATTGTATTTATTATATTTTCTCCGAACGTGGAATCAATGAGATTATGTAATGAATGTAAAAGTTTATTAATGAAATGTGTTTTGAAAATTTCGTATTCATATACTCTTGATGTTATAGATACAATTAACTGATCTCATTTTGTCATCGGAAAATAACACTATGGATGACTTCAGCATCAATAGCGCTTATTTTCAGACCTCAAATTGGGGGATGTTACACTCACCTATATCTCGTATAGGACCCACTTCTCTAGACCCGTCTGAAGCCTACATGAAAACCTACTGTCCTCATGCTACCTAGTTGGACTCATGCCATGGTCCGTCCGTAGCCTGCACTGTCGCTTAACATCCACTTCCTCACTTGGCATGCCATATCACTACAGGGGAAACAATATTATCATGACCGAATCACCTAATAAGTGTCATAGGACCGCATTCACATTGCATACATACTCTTGGGAGTCTATCTTGCGTCCCAGACTCGTTCCTATCCACATTCACCATCACATCACAATATCTTATCACAACACATATAAACAGATTTTATATTCTCTTTACACAACAACCAAACCATCCATATATCCATTCATTTCATATCACCGTCACTTTTCTTATATCCATTCATTTCATACCACCGTCATCCCTCTTGTCACGTCTCAGATCGCCTTCCAAAAATAAGAGTAAAACACAAATCGAATTACATTTTATTTATTTATATTGGGCTATTTGGCCAAGGTTCAATATAGCAAAATAGGCATGCACCAGTGCACCGGTCTATAGCCACTGGTAATTGGTGTGCGTTTCAGTTTCAGGTTTATAATTTTGGGTTTTGTAGTTTTTTATCGTTGTTCTCGCCTTCGGCCGTCGCCACTTCATCTCAGATCATAGGGGAATGTGCCAAGACTCTAACTTTAGGTTCTTAAACCCAATTTTGTCATTTATTTCACATATTTTAGTATAAAACTTTTAGATTTCTAGAATTTATATAAACCTAGTTTTCTAATCATTTATAATAACCAAATCCCTCCCAAACCCTGTTTATTTTGATTTAAAGTATAGATATATGATTATCTAATATAATATAGCCTATAAATCATCTCATATTGTTAGAATATGTTATACGTGGGGGAGAGCATAGATCACTCGCCAAATAGTCTATTCCAGTCCAAAGCTCCATTGTCCAAGTTTGATGTACCTCTTCCTTTGTAATCTCGCTTCCAAATCATCATTGGGTCATGGCATGTCTGCTAGCTTCGAATTGCCTTTGATTTCACTCGATTTCGTTAAGAACCGAGTGAGTTATAATGTTTTGATTGCAAGTAGTTTACTGAAGAATGGAGGATGAGGAAGAAGAAGTTATGGGGTTGGTTTCTAAAATAGGAAAAGTGGGGTACGTGCTTCAGTTTTAAGTCAAGGAGGGAAACAACCATATGTCCGCCAACTTTCAAATTCAAATTCAATTCGTGTAGCGTTTGTTCGACTCGACGACATTTTCGGCCATATCTCTCTCGTAGGAGCTCCAAACGACACAAACAACTATACTGCATGAATCAAAAAAAGAGATAGTCGTAACGGCATTGGTTTCATCATTAAACTCCAAAATCTTAAAATGACTATTTTTCCCTCCTTATATTTAATTAATTCATTAATTCCATTTATTTTCATATCATTGTATTATTATTATTATTTAATTAAAAATTTTACTCGAATTTTTGGGGTATTACATTCTCCTATCTTAAAAGAATTTATTCCCCAATATTCCTAAGGAATGAAGAACATAATGTAATGTTTATTTGATAGTATATATAGCAGCCTTGTTATAAATACTATATACAAGTTATTTCAAACTAACAATATATAATGGTATAAACAGTTACAGGTAGACATGCCATGAACTTTCAGTTTCTAACCATAAAATGCATAAATGCAGCTAATGCATCCTATACGAATGTGACAAAATGTCATATTAGGCATGATGCACAATATCCTAGTATAAATATTTATATTTCTATATGAATGCAAATAAATCATACATATAAACTTTTACAATAAACCATCCAAATCCTAATCCTACAATAATCTGACCAAGGAAATCAAATCAATATAGAGAAACATACCGAAAAAGAGCTGAGGATGTACATCCCTCATCTTCTCTTTAAGCTCCCACACACTTTGTGCCGAGTCGTTTCCCCACTGTACTCCAACTAGTTTCACCTTCTTGTTTCTAAGTCATTTCATCTCATGATCCACAATACAGGTTGGACAACGAGATGAACTTAGCTCAGATTCCAACTCAACCTCTTCCAATTGGATATGGCTATTACAGTCGTCGGATCGTGTATGCATTCTCACAAATGTGACACATGAAATTCACTATAGACTTCTTCTCTGGTAACACCACTCTATATTCCAAACTTCCTATCCTTTCTGGCATTAGAAACAGATCAATAAATATGTGTGCTAACTTCCCCTAGTTGCTAAATCTTACTACCCACTTTAACGGAGAAATTGTGACAAAAACTAAATCCCCCACTTCAAACTCCAAATCCTTTTTCTTTCTCTCTGCATATAATTTCTATTGATCCTATGTAGTCTTCTTCCTTTTCCTTATGAGTTCTACTTTCTCCACGGTATCTCTAACCATCTCTAGCCCTAAAATGATCTTGTCCGTAGACTGCGACCAGCACGAAGGTGACTTACTCGGTCTTCTATATAAAGCTTCAGACGGTTTCATGCCTATACCAGTTTGGCAGTTATTATTATATGATAACTCCACTAAAGATAAGTGGCCCTCCCAATACCCTCCAAAGTCCAGTATATATGCTCTAAACAAATCCTATAACACCCTATTTACTCTCTCTGTCTGTCAGTCGGTCTGTGGGTGGTATGAGGTACTTAGATTTAACTTCATCCCTAATGCCTCTTGTAAACTTCTCCAGAACTCACTTGGGAAAGGATGATCCCAGCCACTCACAAATCTAGCTGGAACTCTATATGGCCTAACCACTTCTTTAATTTACCGTGTCACTAAAGTCATCGTGGTTCTCATGCTTTTCATTGTAATAAAGTGTGCTCTTCGTAAGACGATCTGCTATCACCCATATACTCAATATCTTATCCCCTTCCAAATGAATAATCATTCTAGGGCAATGATACTCACTCAAGACCTCCTTTACCAATTCCTTACCCGTGGTACACATAGACTTTCATCTCTCCTTAACCTTTCCAATCTTTAGAGTAATGATCCAAATGGTGCGATTGTTTTGTACCAAAAATGGGCACAACACTCTTCGGAAGTTATTTGAAGAGATAAAATGAAGAACGTGAATGTAAAACATAAATTATCTAACAAAAACTCCAACAAACAGGAACGTAAAATGCAAAGACAAGCAATTTAGAGTGGTTCGGCGTAGCGCCTACGTCCACTATGAAGTTTTGATGATTTTATTGATTCTCTTTGAATGATTACATGCAATTACAGCGGACAACAGTGAATTACAGTTTGGAACTCGAATTCAGTAGTAGGAATAAGATGCAAGTCTCAATCCGACAGAGTCTGGACGCTTGAGAATAAAAAAAGATCCCTTTTCTGTATGCTCTGGGGCTCTATTTATAGGCATAAGAGGCTGAGATTTCGCTCAAACTTTGGGAGACTTGGTCTGGCACGTGAGGGGGCCCACGCGACCGTTTCCAGAAAGTTTCGCCTCGATCTGCGATCGATACGAATCCATTTCGTATCAATCAATATGATGTCCAATTAAGCTCAAATTTGGCAGATACACTCCTTAAAGTATATGCAAGCTTCTGTGAAAGTTTCATTGGATTTGGATCAGTGGATCGGGAGATACAGTCGATACGAAGTGAGATTCCTCGAAGGCTGTTTGGTTCGTCTCCATGGCTTTGACTCGATCCCTTCGTGTCGATGACTGCACGTGTTCCTGAGATGATGTGGCGTGCGCACTTCGTTTCGATCCAGTTTTCACTCCGTGTTGATCGCTTCGACTCCATGGATCTCGCCTCGTTTGCTTCGATGGATGACATGTCACCCTGGTTGGTTGACTTGATGGATACAAATAAGTCATTGGTCATGGATTCGAAGTGAGGTTTTCTGGTAGATACGAAGAACAGTGGCCCTATGGATACGAAGTAGACATTGACTGATGGTTGCGAGGCACGTCATCTGCCGATGGATACGAACCCGATCGATGCGAACTCGATGGGTTCGGACATTGCCAACTTGATCATTACGAAGTCACGGGAACTTGCCGATGTGAAGCGGATGATGGACACGGGCTGGATGGATACGAAGTAAGGTAACCTGATGGATACGAATAAGACATTTGGCCAATCGATACGAGTTGTACTAACTATCGATGGACACGAAATCGATCGATACGAAATCGATGGATTCGAAACACGGCTACCTCTATCGATACGAAACGGTGCTCCCTGATGGTTACGAAATGGACCACATCGATGGATACGAAAACATGCTCTTCCCTCCAACTTGTACCCATCATAACTTGAGCATATGAACTCGGATTGGCTTGAAACTTGGAACAATGGCTTCCTTTGCTCTCCTAGTCATGTTTCATCAATTGTAGCTCGATCCAGACTCGGACAAAATTCGTCGATATCCATGACAAGCGATATTTGGAATCCAATCAATTCCTTGGTATCCTGGCCTTGCCAAAAGGCGGGATAACATTTGCCCCCCAAAGTACCTCTTGTGGAAACATGACTTGCTTTGAAAAGCTGCAGGCTCTCTCTGAACAATTATTATACCTTTTGCTGAAAATCGTACTCTGTATTATTGTAATTGACTGCTGTGTAATAATGATTAGCCGACTCTTGTTAACGTTGTAGGCTCACGAGTCGCCGTTAGTTTTCTTGCATCGAATTTAGTATCGATCCTCTCCTGAACTGATTTGAAATTCAAGTTGAAACAACGCCTGATGGTTGTTTTCGAGTAGCTCCTTCGTATCGATCCTCTCCTGAATTGACATAGAAGGTTGAGAAGTAGCTTTTCACAGCGGTGCAGGTCAAGTTGATGGATACGATACGAAGGTTAGTATCGATGGTCATAGATTATGGTGGACTCTTCTTCGCATCGATGATCTCCGATGGATGCGAAACGGTCGTTCATATCGATGGGCCTTTGACAATCACGAAATTAAAGTTCGCATCGATTGACTTGTATCGTTGTGAGTTGATGGTTGTAGAAATGGACACTTCGAATCGGTTGAGTTTTACCATCTACAGGTGCCTTCCCTGTGTGCTTCATACCGATAGTGCGCTGTCCATTTCGTATCGATGGAGACTTTGGGTCAAGTGGATTCGAACAAAGCCTTCGACTCGACCCATGAGTCAACTGGTTATGTCCAGTCATGTGGACTGGGAGGCGAATCGACTCGGTTCTACCCTAGGCTCCATATAAATACCTGGGACTTCGTCATTTTTCACTTTTTTACCTTCTATTTTACTATTGCCTTTAACCCCTTGCGATCGATTCAGGAAGAGACAACAACTCCGTACTTTCGACTCGATCAGACTTATTCCTTCAGATCTTCGAATCCCAATCCCAAACTAGGTAAGAAACTGTGAATCTAAATGATAAGGCCGCTATGGATCCACTCTTTCTCCACCAATCTTCCCTTCTGGCAACTGGTAAAACCAGATCTGGCTCGAAAATATGATGGCCATGGCGTTTTTTGCAGATTGGAGAAGAAAGAGTGGAATAGATGATTTCGAATCGATATGGGAGTCGTGTTCGAATTGATGGGAGCAATGGTATTTTCCTAGATTTTGAATCGATTCTTGGGACTGACCAGTGACGACGCAGTTCGAACCGATGGTCATGGTGGTTGATCGTATCGATACGAAGTGATCGATTCGAGAAAATCTGTTAATGATTGTTACGAAGTCTTGAGCTTCAGATCAATATGAATCTTACGTCTACAATTGATATGAGAAATGTTGATTCGAGCGTTATCGATGTTAAGCTAAGACTTTTTCAATCGGTACGAACCAGGCAGCTCAGGATCGATATGAAGTCATCTCACCCTGATCGATACGAAGTTGGCCCCTGATAATCGATTCGAAACGTGTTCACCGGTGTTGATTCGAACTGATACTCTGATGGATTCGAATGACCTCCTCTTGACCGATTCGAACTGGTATCATGATGGACTCGAAATGAGCCTCTCGAGATCGATTCGAATTTATATCCCGATGGACTCGAATATATGACATTCTTTAGCATAATTCCGACGAGCTTCACTTTTGCATATCTGGACTTGACTGTTAAACCACACATTTGACCGCCTTTCGAAGCTTGTCGATGGAACTGTAACTTAGTAAAAAACAACGAAAATATAATGAACTTCAATTTGAATCAATCGTTAGCATCTGGATGGCCTGGTTGTGACGGTCAGCGATGACGGTCATTCCTACTGCTCCTCTAATTCCGTAGAATTTGCTCAAGTCATGCACAACACCTGCACTACACAACACATTCATACACGTACACTAGGGAATGCACGGGATTTTCATCGTCTAATGATGATTTCTCGTGAGTTAGCTAGTTATGGAATCATCAATTTCGCAGTAGCCAGAAACTCAGAACCTAACCCCTCCCAGACTTGAGATTCCGGACATCGAGGCCGAGGTCATCGGTCCAGCTCCGGACGAGTTGCCTGACGCGTCCTTCATCAATAGTCCACCTAACTCTATCCCGTCCAATATCTCCGAAGACATGCTAGGGAGAATATGCTTAAGGCATGGTCTATCGTTGGACGATGTATTACTGCCGGGACCAGATGACAGACCGCATAATCCCCCGGAGGGATATACTGCATTTAACCGACATGCATGCGCAGCCGGGACACTTCCTCTGTTTAACGAATACATAAGAGAAGTGTTGGCTTATCTGCTTCCTCTCAGCTACATCCGAATGGATACGCTTCACTCAACAGCTTGTTCATTGCTTTCATGGAGTACCTCCATCGACCTCCCCGTATGACCGACATCAGATACTTGTTCAATTTCAAAAGCCGAACTGACAGTCCATCTTTCACATTCTTGGAGTCTGTAAGAAACTGCCAAGTGGTCACAGGGTCCTGGACTAGACTGAGCTACTTCAAGTCGGAGTGGTTCTACGTCTGTTGTCCTCCAGGGTTTGCCAGAAGATGGCTGTTCAGACGTGAGTATCATCTTTTTCTCAAGTAGTTGACAAGGCAATTCATGAATGAAATTGAACTCAAATTTTCTATTTCTTTTCTTCCAACAATAATCCAGCGACCTGAAGGCGGGTACTATAAAGAGATAGTCCGGGTCCTCCAAGAAATTCCAAGTGAAGAAAGGAATATTGAATTGCTGTTGACGGACCGGAATCTCAGAATTCTCGGGTTGATTGGGCGGAGGCAGAGCATAAGGCTTGATGGTGCACTAAAGACTGTCTCCAGAGAAAAAGTCAAGCGGAAGAAACCCAAAGTCGTAGTAATCGAGGAACCTGACTCCGAAAGAACTCATACTGATGAGGAGCCGTTGGTCGAGCCTACTAATGCAACCCCGGATTCCGATGAAAAAAGAAAAGGCAAGGCAGTGGCCTTTAAACAGTCTAAATCTGGGAGGCAGCAGTCTGTGGTCTTAAACCGCCCCCCTTCAGGAATTAAAATCTCGGAGGCATCCTCCCTGCAAGCCGAAAATCAATTCGAAGGGCTCGCTGATCTTCCAATTTCGGACCTTGCGTCCGCACAACATGACGTTGAATTGGATGAACTACAGCATACCTTCGACGTTAGCAAACCTCTTCCCACTAGCGCGATCGACACTTCTGGTTGGTCCCGGGGGTTACACATCCATACACTCTTCACGGCACAACATAGTTTTCTAACTGTAAACAGTATATCATAAACGGTTACTGATCTTCCGTATTTTACTTTTCAGGTACGATGTCTGGACGCGGTTCTGTGCTTAGCAGTTTGTGCAACTAGCGCCGTTACTATGAGCCACGCAGGAGAGAGGGAGATAGAGACTATGATACGGGATACTCCAGTCAGGAGCAGTCTGATAGAGACAGGGGATATGTACGCCGGTCTCGATCTCGCTCTCCTCCTCCTCTCAGGATTTCTGCACCACCGCTAGTCGTAGTTACGCGTCCTCCCGAAACTTCGTGGCCCAAGCCGTCCTCTCATGCTCCTAGATCCGACCCTCCACATGGAACCGAAATAGCCACCTCCTTGTCCACTACATCTGTCGTGGCTGATTTGACCGGGGAAGGAGCAGCCAAACTTGCGCAAGTGAGGAAGGAATTCCTCGACATTTGCTTTGACGGTTACGTCTTCCCCCCACATCTGAGGAGAATTCCGCCAACGGCTGAGAATACAATTCACGATTATGTTGCGGACATATTCTTCCAGTACAAAGAGTGGGCGAGGGCCGCAAGGAAGGCATCAAAAGTGGCGTTTGATCGGGCCATCGCTATCGAAAAATTGCAGAAGGAGTTGGGTCAAAAAGACCGAATTGTGCAAGTGCTCAACGCCGAGGCCGAGTCTTCCCGTAAATTCGAAATGGAAGCTCTTAAAAAGGCCGATGACGCTACCTCAGCCATGAACAGAATGAAGCAAGAGCACTACACCGCTATAGAGGACATGGGTCATAGGAACACCACTATTACTACCGAGAGAGACGCCGCCCTCAAAGAACTTAATGAGCTGAAATCTAAGTTCTCCGAAATGGCGAGGGCGAAGGATGCGGCCAACGTCTCTGCGCAAGAAGCCTGTGATCAGGCGATGGTGCTTCGGAAGGAGAAGGATGCGGCTATGGAAAAAGTCCGCGAAGCTGAAGCCGGGGTTGATGAGAAGGTACGACAGGCGGAAGCCAGGATTGAGGCTGAAGTAGAAGAGCTACTTGTCACTTACAATGCCAACGTGCTAAGGCACCGAGATCTGACTTGGCTCGATGATTACCCGACAAATCTTTACAACGCCTGGAACCTACTGGTTGAGGAGGAGAAATCTGGGCACCCTGATGAAGCCATTGATGAATTCGAGCTGGAGAACCGCATACTTAATGACGATGAAAAGAAGGTTCTTCATGACTCCGCGATTTCTCACGAGAAGGAGAGGCTTGGCGCCCAGTCCCAGGAAGTTGGAGGAGGCTCTGGTGCTGAGCACCATACTGCGAGTTCCGAGATTGTCGTGTCATCTCAATCTGAGCCAACTTCAACGATCGACTCCCAGCCTATACCGGCTTATGATCCAGACCGACCACATCTATCTCCTATTAAGGAGCATCCTTCTGAAGTCGTTCAAACGACCCCGAGCCGAACCGAGGAAGGTACTCTGAACTAAATCCTTGTACATTTGGACTGAAGAATTTGTATGGAAGTGTACACTAACAAACGTTTCATTTCTCTGACCAGTGACTGAAGTCGCACCAGCTGCGCCTCCCGCATCCCAGGAATCATGCCAAGTGCTAGAGGCCATCATCTCTGAGGCGACTTCCGTTATGACAATAGCATCGGTCAAAGTAACGCAGGGGAGCTCACTCTCTTTCGATGAATAGATGATAAACAAGCTCCTTGGCCGACAGAGTGATCCCTTTGCAGACTTAATATTCGGCCTGGGCGGATTCTTGTCTACTTCTGATATTTCAACTCAGACCACTACGGCACATAGTGAGGCCAGAGCACAACGAGAAGCAACTATGTTGGCTGAGATTGATGCCGAGATGGCGGCAGCTGCGCATGGTGGCAGCTTGGATGGCAGAGCAGTAGCACAGGGTCCTACTCCCCTTATGATTATATCTCCCGGGGGCACGCTCGTTGATACTAGTGTGCCAGTCCCGCCCCCGGCTGTAGATCCTGTTCCTCCAACTCCTCCTACGGAAGCATTCCCATAGATTCCAGCTCGGAGGATGATGTCGACATCATGCCTTCGTCCGAGGGAAGCTTGCCTAAGGAGAAAGGCTCTAAACAAAAGATCACTGGTGGCTCCAGTAGTTCTTCGAAGAAGAAGAAGCTGAGGAGACAGAAAGATTATATAGACTTTTTTAAGCATGTGTTTCCCTTTTTGCAGTCAGGAATTTCGTTATCTTTTCTTTTTATAGGCCGTATATAGACGCGGGTTCGGCCCCTGCTAGTAGGAATTTTTTGGAAAGGCTCGTGTATGAACCATTGCTTTTGATTAGTTGAAATAAAATTTTGTTTCCTTGTTTCAACTTAAATTCCTTTTACGCTTAAATGTTGCAGTGTTCGAACTTCAGTCCGGTGTACTTGCATTATTTTAACGCTTAAGCATAGCTTGTTTTGTCTGCCAAGTCTGGAAATCTCTGACTTGAGTTGTGATCGGAGATTGAATCGGACTTGAACATCATGCAGTTTCGGGTAGTGATTAACACTTGAACCTGCCCCCAGTTCCGGGGTGAAGTTATGGTGATCAGCTTGCGATCGCAAGGAGTGAGGATTGAGCGATCGAACTACACTTGTTTCCTTATGAATCATTTTATCCACACTCTAGGGAAACAAGTCATCTCATAAGCTGTTGTTCACATCCTGGGAACTTAAGATTGACGTTAGTACTCCAACCCATATCCTGGGAAATTGGAGTTAGTGTTCATACTCTGACTCGCACTTCGGGAGTTCGGAGTTGACTGTTTATATTCCGCTTCACGCTCTGGGAATACGGAGTTGAATGTCTACACTCCGTTTCGCACTCTGGGAATACAGAGTTGATTGTTTATATTTCGCTTCACGCTCTGGGAATACGGAGTTGAATGTCTACACTCTGTTTCGCACTCTGGGAATACGGAGTTGATTGTTTATACTCCGCTTCACACTCTAGGAATATGGAGTCGAATGTTTATACTCCGCCTCGTACTCTGGGAATACGGAGTTGAGTGTTTATACTCCGCTTCACACTATGGGAATACGGAGTCGAATGTTTATACTCCGTCTCGCACTCTGGGAATACGGAGTTGGGTGTTTATACTCCGTCTCGCACTCTGGGAATACGGAGCTGAATGTTTATACTCCGTTTCGCGCTCTGGGAATACGGAGTCGATCATAGGATTATTACGTGTCAATCCTATTTAACACTGGTGTAATGGCTTGCCCCCGAGCTCGGGTTTCACTTAGCGAGTGGCCGGTCATATCATAGCCACTCTCTGTTTTGAATAAATCCCACTGTGTGATGGGACTTAGCTCTCCGTGCATCGTGATATCGTACATCGTATTCAATGAATCACAGCTCTGGCTCGAAGAGATGGCATTTTATTGCTGAAATAAGAAAATGCGGCAAAGTCAGTTGCCTTATTACAGAATTCAAATTTCGAAATGCAGAAACAAATTTCTAAATGGAAAGATATAATGAAATAAATGAAGCCTGTCATGTGTAATAGCGACGGAGACTCTCGCTGTTCCAGGCCCTTGGCAAATCAAGACCATCAATGGTCGATAGTTTGAATGTGCCATCTCCGAGTCTTCGTGTAATCACATATGGTCCTTCCTAATTTGGTTTCATGTGTGAAGGAACTGGATAGATTCTCTTGAGAACGAGGTCGCCGAGTTCAAAGGTTTGAGGTCGAACTTTGGTATTGTACAATCGGGCGACTCGACTTCGATATGCGGCTGCTCTCAAATCAGCCTCTTCCCGCTTCTCATCCAGTAGATCCAAAGATTCAGCAAGCAATATAGCGTTCGTTTTCAGATCGTAGTAAGTCACGCGATGGGAAAACACTTCCGTCTCGACTGGAATAACGGCCTCTGAGCCATAAGATAGGGAAAACGGGGTGTGTCCGGTTGCGGTCTTTTGAATCGTTCCATAAGCCCATAATGCCATAGGAAGTTCATCAACCAATTTGCCCCCGGCCTTTTCCAGTCGTTTCTTTAGGATGGATTTTATAACTTTATTGACAGCTTCAACCTGTCCATTTGCCTGGGGATGTGCGACTGCTGAGAATTTTTTATGGATATGAAACCGTTGAAAAAAATTCTTGAATTCTGCGCTTTCGAATTGGGCTCCGTTATTGGTGATGATGGTATGCGGGAGTCCAAATCGACAGATGATGTTGCGAACCACAAAATTTATCACTTTCTTTGTCGTAATGGTTGCGAGGGCTTCAGCTTCAGCCTACTTTGTAAAGTAGTCAACGGCGACGATGGCGTACTTCGCACCACCTTTTGCCAGAGGTAGAGCGCCGATGATGTCGATGCCCCACATCGCGAACGACCAGGGACTGACCATTTGAGTTATCTCGGTAGGCGGGGCTCTTGGAATTCGAGCGTGTTTCTGGCACCTATCGCACTTTCTGGCATAGTTTGCTGCATCTCGGTTCACTGTCGGCCAGTAGTATCCATATCGGAGTATCTTCTTAGCGAGAGCTTGCCCACCGGTGTGATCGCCACACTCTCCTTCGTGCACGTCTTGTAACACTTGTTTGATTTCCTCGTGTGCGATACATCAGAGGAGAGGAACAGAATAACCTCTTCTGTACATGACTCCGTTCTGAATGACGAACCGTGAAGCCTTTCGTAGAATTTGCCTTTTCTCATTTCTATGCTCAGGCAACGTTCCATTTTCAATGTAATTTCGATACGGAGTCATCCACGATTCTCTACTGGGAGCGGTTTCAAACACAAAATTCGTCTCTATTTGATCGATGCTTGGGGAGGACAAAGTTTCGATGGGGACAAGTCCCATTTGCTGTGCTTCACCTGTGTTGGCTAACTTTGCCAATGAATCGGCTTTTTGATTGCGTTCTCGAGGTATATAATAAATGGCATAATAATATAATTGATTTAGTACTTCCTGAACTCGAGCCAAGTAAGCAGCCAGCCTTCGATCCCTCACTTGATACTCTCCCCGTACTTGACACACAACTAACTGTGAATCACAATAAATTTCCACAGCGATAATCCTCAAATCTCTGGCAAATTTTAGCCCAGTTAAGAGCGCTTCATATTCAGCTTCATTATTAGTTGCATGAAAGTCGAACTTCAAAGCATAACATATAGATCGGCCTTCGGGCGTTTCAAGTACAACACCAGCGCCCGAACACCGGTCGTTTGATGCACCGTCAGTATACAACTTCCAGATGTATTCGGGGGATTTACTGGTTTCGGGCAGGTCCTCTGGAATGGTAAATTCGGCTATGAAGTCTACCAGGACTTGTCCTTGAATGGCTCTCCGCGGAGCGTAAGTGATATCAAATTGGCTTAGTTCAATGTTCCATTTGAGTAACCTACCAGACGTCTCAGGCCGCGTAAGGACCTGTCGTAACGGCTGATCGGTATACACAGTAAGAGGATGAGCTTGGAAGTAAGGGCGGAGCTTCCTTGAGGCAATGACCAGGCAATAAGCCAGTTTCTCCAGTCTTGGGTAATTTCTCTCAGCTCCTGTTAGCCGTTTACTAACATAGTAGACCGGTTTCTGCACTTTGTCTTCCTCCCGAACTAGAGCAGCACTGATCGCATGCTCCGACACTGCCAGGTAAAGGTACAACTGTTCGTGGTCAATCGGCTTTGACAAGATCGGTGGAGTGGAAAGATGTTGCACCAGTGATCGGAATGCATCTTCACACTCCGTGGTCCATTCAAAATTTCGCTTTCCTTTCCGGATCAGATCGAAGAAAGGAATGCATTTATCGGTGGATTTCGAAATGAACCTGCTTAATGCTGCTACCTTCCCGTTGAGACTCTGGACTTGTTTTATGGTTCTTGGAGTTTGTAAGTTCCTTATTGCCCAGTTTTTTTCGGGATTTGCTTCTATCCCTCGAGCGTTAACGATAAATCCGAGGAACTTTCCAGAGGCGACGCCAAAGTGACACTTTAATGGATTGAGCTTCATTCCATATTCTCGAAGAATGCTGAACATTGAATTTAAATCTCTAACGTGATCTGTGGAGAATCGAGATTTCACCAGCATGTCATCCACGTAAACCTCCATGGTCTTCCCGATCTGGTTGGCGAACATCTGATTGACCAAGCGTTGGTATGTTGCCCCGGCGTTCTTTAGACCAAATGGCATGACTTTGTAACAGTAGAGTCCCAGATCGGTCACGAAGCTAGTATGTTCTTGATCAGGTAAATGCATGGGTATTTGATTGTAGCCAGAATAAGCATCCATAAAAGATAGTAATTCATGTCTGGCTGTCGAATCTATGAGCCGGTCAATTCGAGGGAGTGGAAAACTATCTTTCGGACAAGCCTTGTTTAAGTCAGAGTAATCGACGCAAGTTCTCCATTTTCCGTTCGGCTTTCGAACCAGTACGGGGTTGGACACCCATTCTGGATACAAGGCATCTCGGATAAACCCATTCGATTGTAACTTATCAACCTCCTCTTTAAGGGCGGCAGATCTCTCTGGATCCATACCGCGCCTTTTCTGCTTGACCGGGACATATCGCGGATCAATATTCAGGGAGTGACTTACAATGTCCGGCGAGATCCTGCACATGTCAGAGTGTGTCCAGGCGAAAACGTCGAGGTTCGCTCGGAGAAATTCAACCAATTCCTGTTGTGTCTGCTTGCCTAGTTGAGACCCAACTTTTAGCATCCTTGAATCATCATCCTCATTGATTGGGACGTCCACAGTCACTTCGGCCGGAGAAGCTTGATTCTCCTTAGATTCGTCTTCATCTTCATTGTCCCTAGGGTCAAGGTCTTTCTGGAATTGGTTGTGGTGCCCGGGCCGAGGCCCAGGTATCAATTGTCAATCATCAATAGAATGGACGCAGAGAGACTCCTCTACGTCCTTTCCCTTTTCCTTTCGATGCGCCCCGCGCAGCTCAGCAACATAGCAGGCCCTTCCCGTTGCCTAATCTCCTTGGATGACTCCAATCCCGCGATCGGTGGGGAACTTCAGAGTCAAACACCATGGGGCAATGGCCGCTGTAACAACCCGAGATTTTACTATTATTTTGTTATCGTCAAACGACGATTAAAATTGTTGGCTAATTGCAATTGGACTTTTATAGGGTTAAAAACTCTTTTATAAAGTGTTAAATGGGTTGAAATTCTTTTATAAAATTTGTAAAGAGTTTGTGGACTTAGAGAAAAATTAGGCCGTTCCCTTTTCAAATTATCCAGCCCTTTTCTTTTCTTTTTTGAGATAAGGGTTTGTAACCGAATCCCCCTTCATTTTATTTCCCGTTCGTAACCCTAGTTCAAGCGAAAGAAAGAAATAATGGCGGCCACGATTTCCTCGTTCGTTCGCGTGTCCAGATTAGAGCTTTGAGAGATCGCCGCTTAAATAGGTGGTTGGTGCCTCGACTTCACTCGCGGCCGCTTCGTTAGCAATGATTAAGGATTCGAGATTTTGGGAGTTGCGTCCATGCTTATCTCGATCGAGAGCGCTGTGGATCGATGCTCTCTTCAAATTCGTTGCTTGCTCTTTGGTGGCTAAGTTGAGTAATTGTTATTACTCACATCTAATTCAAGAACTTATACCTGTGATTTGTGATTCCCACTGCTTTGAATTCGTGGGTTTTTCGTTTGTATACGAATGTTTGAGTCGTTTTGATTTACCTTGGCCATTCTAATTTGTTTGAATTTCTGGCTTTAATGACTTTTGATTTGAGTTTGACGATGTTGTTTTTTTTCTCGCCCTTGACTATCTCGCGACCACCACGGCTTGCTTCGTAGTAACTTCGGTCACTTGATTTTATATATGTGATTCTCTGACTTTGTAGTATCTTCGGCCTTGAATTTGATATCACTGACTTTGGGCATTTAATGATTTGGAATTGCAGTTGTCTTCGGCCTTGACGATGTTTGCCTTGATTTATTTGTTTGCCATGTTACTTCAACCACTGTCCAGTTTTACAAGTACATTGCGTATACATGTTTCTTCTCTTTGCTTACCTCTGCACATCCCTGGCATACTTGTTGTCACTGTAGTTGCACCTATTTGCATGTGCAATCCCGCAAGAGCCCATGTTGTCTAGTCATCATGTAGTATGCATTGTTCATATTATTTCTGTGATGCAGTTTATTTTGCATCTCCATTTGTACTCGAGTTATTCTATTGCATTGAGAAATGAGTTGCATTCATTTGTTTGACCCTTGCATATGCTCTTTGTTACATGTTAGAACTGTCTATGTCATTGCTTAGTGCATTAGTTTGCACTGTGCATTGGTTCGGACTTGTAGTTTGAGTTGCAGATTTCTTGTTGCATTGGCTTTAACTTGATTTGTTCAATATTTTCACCTGCTGTTCGATCATTGATTGTAATAATCAGTGGATTCTTGCTTTCGAAATAATTGAGTATCACCACGGTTTCGAAATTTATTGATTATATTTGAATTTTGTTGAGGATTTTGATTTGAGTTGGACGAAGTTGTTTTGTTCGACTTTGGCTATATTGACTACTACCTCCGGCAGCACTTCTATCCTAGTTCGATTTTACTGCTGTTATAAAACTATCTCTGGCATTTTGATTTTTCTTCTTGCTGCTTGATTATTTTTGTGTGGCTTCATATATGTGCATACATACCATTGTATGTGTGCATGCATATGTTGCTGACCCTACACATGTGGTTGCACTGTACTTGAGTTTGATTACGTTGTTCTTTGTAGTTGGATTGGTCGAGTCAAATTTCAAATGCACTTGAGTATGCAAATGCCTTTGAGCTTTTACCAGTCTCTGTTGCACTTTCGACTTCGTTTGAGTTTGCTGTCCGGTTGGATTTGAGAACCTTTGTGCTGTTTCATTGATTTGAGATGTTTGTACCAATTCTTTGTACATTTCATTGAGTCCAGTTTTGGGTGTTTACATGTTGGTGTTGGTCTGGGTTATGTAGCCGTGTGTTGACCCTTGATTTTACTGCCTTCAGTTTTTTATGGTGTTGATTTGGCTTGATTGCCTTTGAGTTAATTGAAGTTGTAGTTTCTGAGCATTTGTTGGTTCATCCCTTGTTGTCTCTGATCTTGCTTGATATTGGTTTGAGTATATTCTAGTGGGGTTGGGGTTTTTGACCCTGAGCATGTGTGTCTGCTACACATGTCTCACTTGTACATGTTGTTGCATTGCTCAATGTCCTCAATTGATTTGGGTTGTTTGTAGTGGCGAGGCAGTACACGCGTGCGTGTACTGCAGCCCTAGCAGGATTGATAGATTTAGTTGATATTTTGAATGTTAAATTGTTTCGTTGGTTCAATTCAATATTTTGAAGTTGTATTGGGAAATGGTTCATTTTGATTTGAGTTGGATCGCATTTGCTATATTACAGCATGATAGGGGGTTCTCGCTTCGCGGTTTGGTGGCGAACGGGAGACTCTTACCCCTACATGTCCCTTTTGGGTAGTATAAGGCCCTGGGTTGGTTGCGAGTCGAGAGGCTGGCTGTAAAAGCAAATTCGAGGTATCACTGTGTGCCACGGTGGGTCTGGGATGGTTGCAAAGCCTACATGTCGCCATTGGGTTGTCCCGTTACAGTTGGTATCAAAGCTTGGGGTTTATGGACATATAATAAAACATAACTTAAATGGAACATATGTTACAACTATTGGTCGATGTTTTTATTTGTGCTTTGAGTCAAAACTAAAGTTTTGAAATTATGATGAAATTTTTAAATATCTTTTTAAAAATAAAAGTGAAACTGTCTTTTGTTGATTTGATTAAATTGTGTTCTGTTTATCAGAGTGCGCAGCGGAAACAGTGAAACTGTCTTCGCTGAGTACAACTGATAATCTTTTTGATTTAAAAATCGAAATATGAAATTGAAATAAATTTCATTTGTGTTTACATAGCTGTGTTTAATTTGTTTCTTTGAAAAGTTCGAATCTGATTTGAGGATTCGAAGCGATTGCAGCTATGTGATTTTTGTTGAGATTTTTGCTGGGTTTCTTTTATGCTAATCAAATATTGATTAGATTTTGCTGTTTTGAATTATCTTCATTGAAGATATGTTCGAATGATTTCTTTATTCATTTTGTAGTACGTGCAAATTTGAGTTGCATGTTACTGCATTAATTTTACGTTGAACCGATGCTTGGTTATGAAACGTATTTTGTTGCCGTTATTTTTATAACGAGATTTTTACACCAATGCTAAATTTTTGAAGCACGGTGTTTTGTGGCATTTTTGATGAATGAAAATTTACTGATATTACATTTTGTTGTAAATTATTTTGATGAGATTTTGACGTTTAAAAATTACTGTCGCTTTGGCTTCGGTAACCGTCAAATTTTAAAAGTGGATTTTCAAGCGGTTATTCCACGATGCTGATTTTGAGATTCGTTTTACGATGTTTTGAGAAATACAATTTTCTTTTCGAAATTGTTACTAATATTGCTGCCTTAATCACGTGATTGGAAATCGTTTTAAAAATGAAAATTGTTTTACAAAATTTTTCAGTTTGCGCTTTCAAAAGAATGAGGAAGCGATTTAAATGATTCAGCAAAATCGAGGACTATGACCCCTTTCTTTTACTGATTCGCTTAACTCCGGACTCGTCCAGTTGAGAATGTAAATTGTTATTTTTATAAAATGAATAAAATTGTTTTCAGGAATTTTACAGTTTACGATTTCAAAAGAATGAGGAAGCGATTTAAACGTTTCAGCAAAATCGAGGACTATGACCCCTTTCTTTTACTGATTCGCTTAATTCCGGACTTGTCCGTTTGAGAATGTAAAGTGTATTTTTACAAAATACACAATTTTGCACTTTCAAGGAAACGATGAAGAGAATCAAATGATTTAGTAAAACACATGGTATGGGACATGTGCGTTTTCTATTTCGGTTAATTCCGGACTCGCTAATTGAAACTTCTACTGTTTTGATGAATTTGATGATTTTGTGTGCTTTCGAGCCACTATGTTGGACCTTCGGGTCATATGTTGGACCTTCGGGTCAAATACTAGTACTAGGCCTTCGGGTCATATGTTGGACCTTCGGGTCATTTGTTGGGCGCCAAAATTATGTTGAGTAGTTGGTAGGCTTCGGCCATTTGTTGATGCACGTGCGGCGAATTAAAAACTCGCCATCTGATGTGATCGATCCAAGCTTTTATGTTGATTTTCTAGTCTTCTTAATTGATTTCTAGATATTTGTTGTTTCTAATTATCTGCAGGTAATTAGATATCAGATGTTATGAGATTTAATTATCGTATCGATAATTAAATATTTGTTGATTCTGATTATCGTTTTTGATAATCGGATATTTGTTATTTCTAATTATCGCTTGTGATAATTAGATATTTCTTGTTTTTGATTATCGTTTTGATAATCGGATATTTGTTGTTTCTAATTATCGCTTGTGATAATTAGATATTTGTTGTTTCTGATTATCGTTTTGATAATCGGATATTTGTTATTTCTAATTATCGCTTGTGATAATTAGATATTTGTTGTTTCTGATTATCGTTTTTGATAATTAAATATTTGCTGATTTGAGATTTAATTATCGCTTTTGATAATTAAATATTTGTTGATTTGAGATTTAATTATCGCTTTTGATAATTAAATATTTGCTAATTTGAGATTTAATTATCGCTTTTGATAATTAAATATTTGCTGATTTGAGATTTAATTATCGCTTTTGATAATTAAATATTTGATGATTTGAGATTTAATTATCGCTTTTGATAATTAAATATTTGCTGATTTGAGATTTAATTATCGCTTTTGATAATTAAATATTTGCTGATTTGAGATTTAATTATCGCTTTTGATAATTAAATATTTGTTGATTTGAGATTTAATTATCGCTTTTGATAATTAAATATTTGTTGATTTGAGATTTAATTATCGCTTTTGATAATTAAATATTTGCTGATTTGAGATTTAATTATCGCTTTTGATAATTAAATATTTGCTGATTTGAGATTTAATTATCGCTTTTGATAATTAAATATTTGCTGATTTGAGATTTAATTATCGCTTTTGATAATTAAATATTTGTTGATTTGAGATTTAATTATCGCTTTTGGGTAATTAAATATTTGCTGATTTGAGATTTAATTATCGCTTTTGATAATTAAATATTTGTTGATTTGAGATTTTGATTATCGTTTTTGATAATCGAATAATTATTGATTTGAGTTTTCTGATTATCATTTTGATAATTAGATAGTAGATGTTTTCTGATCATCATTTTTGATAACTAGATATTTGATGTTCCTGATTATCGTTTTGATGATTGGAGATTAGCCAGTTTTGATGATTTTGAGATTTCCTAGTCTCAAATTGATCCTAGAGTATGCTGATTTCATTGAATCGCTGTTTTCTATCTATTTCTGTAAATAGTTAGAGTTTGTTGATTAAGAAATTTGTGTTTTCTAGTTAATTGCTGAATAACTAGATATTTGCAGTTTTGCGAATTGTGATTTGTGCTTTCTAATCATCTTTGTTGATAATTAGATTTTGTTGTTTTCTAATTATCGTATCGATAATTAGATGTTGTTGTTTTGTAATTTCTGTATTTCTAATTATCCAGTTGATAATTGAATGTTGCTGATAATTGTATTTATCCAGTTTTGTTGTTTTGTGATTATCTATTGATAATTAGATTTCGTTGAAAACTTGCAAATTTCTTTTATGAAAATAAAAGGTTTCTTTGGTGTTTGTGTTCTCGACCTTTATTTTTCTAGCTTAACCAGTTTATGTTAGAAAAATAATTGTTATAGACGACTTTAAATTATGAAAATTGCGGGGATGCAATTTTTATAAGGAGGGGAGTTTGTAACAACCCGAGATTTCACAATTATTTTGTTATCGTCAAACGACGATTAAAATTGTTGGCTAATTGCAATTGGACTTTTATAGGGTTAAAAACTCTTTTATAAAGTGTTAAATGGGTTGAAATTCTTTTATAAAATTTGTAAAGAGTTTGTGGACTTAGAGAAAAATTAGGTCGTTCCCTTTTCAAATTATCCAGCCCTTTTCTTTTCTTTTTTGAGATAAGGGTTTGTAACCGAATCCCCCTTCATTTTATTTCTCGTTCGTAACCCTAGTTCAAGCGAAAGAAAGAAATAATGGCGGCCACGATTTCTTCGTTCGTTCGCCAGTCCAGATTAGAGCTTTGAGAGATCGCCGCTTAAATAGGTGGTTGGTGCCTCGACTTCACTCGCGGCCGCTCCGTTAGCAATGATTACGGATTCGAGATTTTGGGAGTCACGTCCATGCTTATCTCGATCGAGAGTGCTGTGGATCGATGCTCTCTTCAAATTCGTTGCTTGCTCTTCGGTGGCTAAGGTGAGTAATTGTTATTACTCACATCTAATTCAAGAACTTATACCTGTGATTTGTGATTCCCACTGCTTTGAATTCGTGGGTTTTTCATTTGTATACGAATGTTTGAGTCGTTTTGATTTACCTTGGCCATTCTAATTTGTTTGAATTTCTGGCATTAATGACTTTTGATTTGAGTTTGACGATGTTTTTTTTTTCTCTCCCTTGACTATCTCGCGACCACCACGGCTTGCTTCGTAGTGACTTCAGTCACTTGATTTTATATATGTGATTCTCTGACTTTGTAGTATCTTCGGCCTTAAATTTGATATCACTGACTTTGGGCATTTAATGATTTGGAATTGCAGTCGTCTTCGGCCTTGACGATGTTTGCCTTGATTTATTTGTTTGCCCTGTTACTTCAACCACTGTCCAGTTTTACAAGTACATTGCGTATACATGTTTCTTCTCTTTGCTTACCTCTGCACATCTCTGGCATACTTGTTGTCACTGTAGTTGCACCTATTTGCATGTGCAATCCCGCAAGAGCCCATGTTGTCTGGTCATCATGTAGTTTGCAATGTTCATATTATTTCTCTGATGTAGTTTATTTTGCATCTCCATTTGTACTCGAGTTATTCTATTGCATTGAGAAATGAGTTGCATTCATTTGCTTGACCCTTGCATATGCTCTTTGTTACATGTTAGAACTGTCTATGTCATTGCTTAGTGCATTAGTTTGCACTGTGCATTGGTTCGGACTTGCAGTTTGAGTTGTAGATTTCTTGTTGCATTGGCTTTAACTTGATTTGTTCAATATTTTGACCTGTTGTTCGATCATTGATTGTAATAATCAGTGAATTCTTGCTTTCGAAACAATTGAGTATCACCACGGTTTCGAAATTTATTGATTATATTTGAATTTTGTTGAGGATTTTGATTTGAGTTGGACGAAGTTGTTTTGTTCGACTTTGGATATATTGACTACTGCCTCCGGCAGCACTTCTGTCCTAGTTCGATTTTACTGCTGTTATAAAACTATCTCTAGCATTTTGATTTTTCTTCTTGCTGCTTGATTATTTTTGTGTGGCTTCATATATGTGCATACATACCATTGTATGTGTGCATGCATATGTTGTTGACCCTACACATGTGGTTGCACTGTACTTGAGTTTGATTACGTTGTTCTTTGTAGTTGGATTAGTCGAGTCAAATTTCAGATGCACTTGAGTATGCAAATGCCTTTGAGCTTTTACCAGTCTCTGTTGCACTTTCGACTTCGTTTGAGTTTGCTGTCCGGTTGGATTTGAGAACCTTTGTGCTGTTTCATTGATTTGAGATGTTTGTACCAATTCTTTGTACATTTCATTAAGTCCAGTTTCGGTTGTTTACATGTTGGTGTTGGTCTGGGTTATGTAGCCGTGTGTTGACCCTTGATTTTACTGCCTTCAGTTGTTTACGGTGTTGATTTGGCTTGATTGCCTTTGAGTTAATTGAAGTTGTAGTTTCTGATCATTTGTTGGTTCATCCCTTGTTGCCATTGATCTTGCTTGATATTGGTTTGAGTATATTCTAGTGGGGTTGGGGTTTTTGACCCTGAGCATGTGTGTCTACTACACATGTCTCACTTGTACATGTTGTTGCATTGCTCAATGTCCTCAATTGATTTGGGTTGTTTGTAGTGGCGAGGCAGTACACGCGTGCGTGTACTGCAGCCCTAGCAGGATTGACAGATTTAGTTGATATTTTGATTGTTAAATTGTTTCGTTGGTTCAATTCAATATTTTGAAGTTGTATTTGGAAATGGTTCATTTTGATTTGAGTTGGATCCGTTTGCTTTTGGATTCATTGATCTTCTGAGTATTTCATAAGCTGTATTGGCGAGGCAGTACACGTTAGCGTGTACTGCAGCCAATCAGCATTGATGTTTTTAAATTGACATTTCAATTGTTTAAATTGATTTGGATTGCTGATGTGCTATTTAACACTGTTTAGTGTTATATCTACCGTTATCCAATTCTCTTATCGAGAGATTGGATATACGATATTTCTGTGACTGTTGTCTATATTGTTATTTGATTATTATTGCTTCTGTGCATTAATAACTGAGTTTGAATTAGACTGACCTGTGTATTATTTTCTTTTGAATTTAATACTCGGGTCAGACCCGAGTTATTTCAGGTTGTAGATTTACTGCTTTGAGTTGCTGTTTGAGCTATGAAGACTTTTCACATCTTTTGAAGTGGTCTTCGTCTTGTTGTAGTAGTCAGTGTGTCTCTTTAGGGTTGATATGTATTCACGTATATTAGTCGATAATGTACTTGTATATATAACTTCCAGAGTCGACAGTTGTAGTTGTATTATATGTATTGTATCAACTGTATTGTAACTAACATCAGTTATTATATATATATGAGACTTTTTGTTATCTGTGTTCCGCATTCTTTTGTATCTGGGTTATTATATATATATATCGTCCTAAACTATTATGAACCATTGTAGTTTGTTTTATACTAGTGATTGGGTATGTCGATGGGAGTAAATAAAGAAACGATGAAAAATGAAAAATATATACCGCTCCTATCGAGGTAACCAATACTAGTGTAAGGCCAACTACGGATGGCCGCTCCTATCCAGCCTTATTCTTTGTGATAACAGACAGTATTTCTTTTAATACTCTTTGTTATTGTGAGCATAGAGGTGGGGCGTTACAGCCGCCCTGAACTCAGCAAGAGCCGGTCGGCCCAAGAATGCGTTATAAGGTGAATCAATCTTTAAAACAACAAACTGTAACATCCGGACTCTCTGGCATTCTCCAACTTCCAATTCCACCGGTAATTCTGTTATTCCAATGGGTATTGTAGCACTCCCATTAAAACCGTGGATTCGGGATTGGCAGGGTTTCAAATCCTTCGCTTCCATTTTCATCAAATCGTAAGCCCGCTTAAGTAAAATGTTTACAGAGCTCTCACTGTCAACTAGGATCCTCTTCATCCAAGCAGGACCTACCTGGGCAAATATGACTAGTGGGTCAATTGTAGGGGCTTCGACCTTATTAGCGTCTCGGCTTCTAAATACAATATCATCAGACATTATCTTCTGTTGTTTAGCCGGAGTTCCATCTTCACAACTACTGCAACATTCGAAGTCCGCATGCCTGATCGAACTAGCATACGACTCCATTTCCCCCCAGCTTCTGTCTGCTGGGTAGGGACCACCACTTATCGTATTGATAACTAGCCTTCTGCCCGTACGAGCGGGTTCTTCCTGTCTCTCTTGATTTTGTGGACGATTTTGATTTGAAGGGCCCGCACCACCAGACTGCGGCGCCCGCACAAACTGATCTAACTTCCTCTCCCTGATCAACTTCTCGATGAGGTCTTGCAAATGCCGACACTCGTTGGTATTATGGTCGTAGCTTTCATGGAACCTACAGAACTTCCCTGTTTGAACCTGCATCTCCGACGAGGGCTACGGAGCAGGCTTCTTATACTGCACAGTGTTGCAAGTCTGTAAGTACATGTTCTCCAACGACGTATTCAACGGCGTGTAATTGTCAAACATTGGAGCTCTACATCGTGGACCTCGGTTCTGATCTCTCTTCTTATCCTGGCCATTGTTGCCTCTCGGCTGGGTTTGTTTGTTCTGTATATTTAACTGAACTTTTCTGGAACTTTCACCGGACTGCTTAACTGCTACGTTACTTTGTATTCCCTCACTACTGGGCCTCACATCGTCCTGCTTCCTAGACTGTTTCGCGTCCTCTTGCCGTAAGAACTGAGCGACTTTGGAGTAGAAACGGTCCAACGACGCGGGTGGTTTCCCGGCTAACCAATTTCCAAATTCAGAATCGGGATCGATCCCTTTGGTTAATGCCATCAAGATCGAGTTATCGTTGGGATTACTAATTTCAACACATGCTGCGTGGAACCTCTCTAAATAACACCTGAGCGTCTCTCCATAAACTTAGGTGACACTAGACAGGGTGTTAACGTCTTTCGGTCTAGCAACATGCATACGAAACTGCTCTACAAACCTTTTAGCCAGTTGATCGAACGAAGAGATAGATCTAGGTGGAAACCTTGTAAACCACATTGTTGCGATTCCCCCCAGAGAGATGGGGAAACTTCGATACTTCACTGCATCGTCAGCCCTTGCAGCACTCATTGACCATTCATATTTCAAAATATGCTGATTGGGGACACTATTTCCTTCATACATTGGGAGAGTTGGCATTCTGAACCGCCGAGGGGGTTCAGCGTATAATATCTCGTCTGTAAAAGGGGTATGACTACGAGAGATTCCCCAATCGTCATTATTGAGCCCCTGACTCTCGCGAATCATCTGATGTATCATGGTCGAAATATCTGACACTGGCACATTCTGGGCATGCTGAGCTAAGGTGTGGTCGGGTTCCACAGTGCGAGTTTGGACCGGGCGCTGTCGACGGTCCGTATTTCGCCTCCTTGGCTCATCATCTTCTGGGACATATGGTTCAGGAGTATGTCCACGCTGTTGATTGTTCGGTTCTGATAGATTTCGGGTATCAACCCTCGTTTCTACCGTGGCGGTCGTAGCGCGGTTGTCCGTGGTATACTGTGGAGCAATGCCTCCTCGTGTTGAGGGTCCTGTTTGGAAGCTGGTCGACGGCCCTGTCCTTAATTGTCCAACGGTCAAGGCGGGTTGATATCCAGTAGTTTGAGCATGACTCCCCTCTAATCGGGGATGGGTAGACCTGTGGTGATAGTCAGACGAGGCGGAACTATCAGTAGACGCACGGGAAACATCATCCCTCCTGGACCTTCTGCGGCTTTGGCGGTTTAGTTGGTTGGTCAATTCAACATTAGCGCGCAATTGCTCAGCCAACTATTGCCGACTTTGAGTCAGCTCCTGGAGCAACACTTAGAACTCTTGTCTGGTGACTGGTCCCGACGGATCTGAGTGAGCTGTGTTGTCTTGATTGGATGGTGGCGGCTGTGCAGGATTCTGTCTATCCCGATCGTCTTGATCAGCAGCTGTAGCGGCAGTTCTTGTACTAACCATGTTCAGTGGTAGAGTCCTTTCCTAGACTTTACGCAAATCTGAATAGAATGGAAGGATTCCGGATTAGAGATCTGGATCTTCCTCTTGGATTTATGCAATCCGGTATCGACGGTAGATCCAAGGAGCAGGATTGTTCTCAGTGAAAGCACCAAAGTGTTTTGTACCAAAAATGGGCACAACACTCTTCGGAAGTTATTTGAAGAGATAAAATGAAGAACGTGAATGTAAAACAGAAATTATCTAACAAAAACTCCAACAAACAGGAACGTAAAATGCAAAGACAAGCAATTTAGAGTGGTTCGGCGTAGTGCCTACGTCCACTATGAAGTTTTGATGATTTTATTGATTCTCTTTGAATGATTACAAGCAATTACAACGAACAACAGTGAATTACAGTTTGGAACTCTAATTCAGTAGTAGGAATAAGATGCAAGTCTCAATCCGGCAGAGTCTGGACGCTTGAGAATAAAAAAAGATCCCTTTTCTGTATGCTCTGGGGCTCTATTTATAGGCATAAGAGGCTGAGATTTCGCTCAAACTTCGGGAGACTTGGTCTGGCACGTGAGGGGGCCCACACGACCGTTTCCAGAAAGTTTCGCCTCGATCTGCGATCGATACGAATCCATTTCGTATCGATCAAGATGATGTCCAATTAATCTCAAATTTGGCAGATACACTCCTTAAAGTATATGCAAGCTTCTGTGAAAGTTTCATTGGATTTGGATCAGTGGATCAGGAGATATAGTCGATACGAAGTGAGATTCCTCGAAGGCTGTTTGGTTCGTCTCCATGGCTTCGACTCGATCCCTTCGTGTCGATGACTGCACGTGTTCCTGAGATGATATGGCGTGCGCACTTCGTTTCGATCCAGTTTTCACTCCGTGTTGACCGCTTCGACTCCATGGATCTCGCTTCGTTTGCTTCGATGGATGACACGTCACCTTGGTTGGTTGACTTGCTGGATACGAATAAGTCATTGGTCATGGATTCGAAGTGAGGTTTTCTGGTGGATACGAAGAACAGTGGCCCGATGGATACAAAGTAGACATTGACTGATGGTTGCGAGGCACGTCATCTGCCGATGGATACGAACCCGATCGATGTGAACTCGATGGGTTCGAACATTGCCAACTTGATCGTTACGAAGTCACGAGAACTTGCCGATGTGAAGCGGATGATGGACATGGGCTGGATGGATACGAAGTAAGGTAACCTGATGGATACGAATAAGACATTTGGCCAATCGATACGAGTTGTACTAACTATCGATGGACACGAAATCGATCGATACGAACTCGATGGATTCGAAACACGGCTACCTCTATCAATACGAAACGGTGCTCCCTGATGGGTACGAAATGGACCACATCGATGGATACAAAAACATGCTCTTCCCTCCAACTTGTACCCATCATAACTTGAGCATATGAACTCGGATTGGCTTGAAACTTGGAACGATGGCTTCCTTTGCTCTCCTAGTCATGTTTCATCAATTGTAGCTCGATCCGGACTCGAACAAAATTCGTCGATATCCATGACAAGCGATATTTGGAATCCAATCAATTCCTTGGTATCCTGGCCTTGCCAAAAGGCGGGATAACAGCGATCATTTACCTCATCCTATCTACTTCATAATATCAACCAATGACACATCCTGCCCTTGACTTACTCCAATACGATCCGTCAATGTTGGCCCAACCTCCATTGCCGCTAACAGTCCGGATGCATACTCCAAGCGTGGACTGAAGTTAAACCCAAATATGAACTCCAAACTTCTCCACTCTATCAACATAACATTTGTCTTTGCATGCTTCTTGCGCAAAGCATTTGCAACTACATTTCCTTTCACTGGATTATAAGAAATACCAAAATCGTACGTTGATAAAAATTCCATCCACCATTGCTGCCTTAGGTTCAGATCCTTTTACGAAAACAAGTATTTGAGATATTTATGATCCATAAATAGCTTGAATCTCTCACCAACAAATAAAGCCTCCATGATTTTAACGCGAATACAATACTAGCTAACTCCAAATCATGCGTTGGATAACTCTTCTCATGTTTCTTCAATTATCCTCTCGCATATGCTACTACCTTTCCTTCTTGCATAAGAACAACACCAAGACTAGTATCGCATGGATTGGTGTATGTGGTAAATGGTTTGGTACTATATGGAATAGCCAAAACTGGAGCACTCGTTGGTAACTCCTTCAAGCTAATAAAAGCCGCTTCACACTCCGGGCTTTAAGTATAAATCAGATTCTTCTTTATTAAACAAGTCAAAGGTGTCGATATCTTCACAAAATCCTTAATGAACTTCCGATAAAATCCAGCCATACCAAGAAAGCTATGAACCTCTGATGCATTCATTGGCATTTTCCAATCCCTAACTGTAGCTACTTTCCTTGGGTCCATAACCAATCAATCCGCGATACTACACGCCCAAAAAGCTGAACTTCATCTCTTCAAAGGTGATTCTTAAAAAATTTAGCCATCATCTGATTCCTTCTCAAAATATTTATCGCTTCCCTCAAATGAACTTCATGTTCTGCCTCACTCCTGGAATAAATAAGAATATCATCCAAAAAGCCCACTGCAAACCAGTTCAAATACTCCTGGAATACTTTACTCATCAAATCTATAAATGTGATATCCCGGAATTTTGGGCAATATCAATTTAATAATCTGCATTAAAAATTAAATTGATTTGATAATATTTGTTAATAAGATTTGAATTGATTTAATAATCTTCTTTTAAATAAATATTTAACTGATAATTTATATTTTAAAAGCTAATAAATTGTTTTCTATTTATAATGTATATATATTTGTATATATTGTAAAAAGATAAGCTTTGTTTTAAATTTAATAAATAAAGGCATGTTTTCTAATTTTAATATTTTTGCTAATTTGGAAATTTTGATATATAACTTTTCAAATCTATTTTATAAATGACTATATGATTTTAAACATAAGAAACTATGATTTGGAATTTAAAGATAGAGTGTTTTAATATTTTAAAATAAAATCTATTTTTATTTATATTAGAATAAAGCTTTACCTTGTTGATATTTGATTTATATATATATATATATATGTTAGGATGTAATCTAGATAATAATATTTAAACTAGATCATATTTATCAATACTAAATATAAGCATAAAATAAGATATGAATATGAGTAAATGCTTGATACTTAAACTTTAAAAATAAATAAACAATAAATAAATACATACATGGAGAAATACAAGACAATAAGAATGTAAGTTAAAAATAAATATTTAAGTTAGAAAATAGAAATGAATATACAAGTTAACATTTTAACAATAACTATAACAACTTTAAAGTAAAAACTTAAGTAAATTCTAGAGATGTATAGTCTTTAGAAATATATGTTGTAGGCAAGAAAATCATACAAGTACAGGGAAATAAGATAAGGCAAGAAATCATATTGTACATACGAATAAGAAGGGGGTAAGTATGCAAAGAAATAAGTCAAAGAAATAAAAATATATGCAAGATTGTACATACAAGATAAAAGAAATAGTATTGTAAACATGATAAGGTACCTTAGCATTAAATGTTATTATCTCTAGTACAAGCAAGATCAATTCAGCCTCCAAGAAGAAGAAAAATCTCTGACCCATTGTGTACAATACAAATTATCAGCCTCTGCACTTGTTTCTTATATATCAAGTCTCTTTTCTTTTCGTTCATAAACTAATGCATACCAGAGAATTATCAAATATGTAATCATCTCCTCTAAAACAAATGAAAACCAAAGCCTGCATTTTTCTTCAACCTGAGATTTAATCAAAGCAGGAACCTCTCTGTTTTCAAAAAACTGAGTCATCACTACTAGATCCAGTAACAAGTTTCAATAGCATGCAACTGCAGTTTCAAAACAAAGAAGCAATCTTCAGCTGTTTCAAAATTAAGTGCTTTGTTCATCTTCATTTCCAAAAATTGTGAGTAACATCACTTTTTAAAAAGTTTTAGTATATAGAATCTGTTTACATGTTCATATCTGGAATTAGTATGTTTGTATGTATATATATATTGGTGCATGTCTGTTTCCTGTGACATTCCTGTTCTTAGTTTTCAAAGCTAAGATTTTAAATCAAATCCATTATCTCTTGAACCAATCACTGTTAGGACTTAGAATTTAAACAAAAATTGTTTGTTTAATCATAAATTAAAGTTTAACAATTTATGTAAGAGGAAATAAATTGGAAATTACTCTGGAATCCAAAATATACAGGGAAGCTTAAGTTTGAGTAAAATTTCAAACACTCTAATTCATTGATTCATGGTGATAAACTGAATTCTTATCCTTAGACATGATTTTTAAAACTAAAATCAAGATTTTTAGTAATAGGAGTTAAGTGCAGTTCTTGTTTGAATTGGAAATGGTAAACTGGGATTTTCTGATGATCCTTGTATCTGGAGAGGTCGGGATCTTGGGGAAATGATGGAGGAGTGATTGTAGTTGATAGGAAAAATGGCTGATGATGATGCATTTCATCGAGGAGGCAGCGGTGGTGGATTCTTGGTTTGGAACCCTAGTTTTAACAAGGCTGGGAAATTCGATCATCTCACCTTCTACAGTTGATTGAGTGTAAAGGGGTCTTGGGTGATGGAAGCTTGGTCGTAGACGAGGAGTTGACCGGAGTTTCAGATTTTCTAGTGGTCGGAGGGTCGTGGACGGCGCGTTGTCAGGTTTTGGGGTGAGTTCCTGTTGATGGGTTCCAGGTTTAAATTTAACTAAAATTCAAATTCGAGTGAGTTAGAGACAATCTGGTGATCAAGTTAGTGTTTGGGGATGTTCGTCAACGAGGGAAGATCGTCGAACTTGATCGGAATCGATCGAGATCACTGTGCATGTGCACGGTGTTCATTGGTGGATGCTGTGAGTATGGGTTTGAGCAGGAATGGGTACTCGAGTTTTTCTCGAGTCGATTGAGGTAGTTGCTCGAAGTATTGTGGGGTTTGGCTCGAAGCATTTTAGGGTGGGCTCGGGTTGTTTTGTGTGTGTTTGGTTGTTACAGGTTTTAAAAACCTGTCAGGGTTTTTAAGTTTTAAATGGTTTTAAAATTTAAAAGCAGGGTTTTAAACAAAGTTTAAAACTAAAATTTAAGATATGGATGCAAATTAACTTTTGTCTCCTAGTTTTAAATAAATAAAGTTTTATAAAGATAAAATGTTTAAAACAGCTTTGAATGTTAAAGTATATTTTAAAATGATTTGAATTTAAATGAATTGGTTTAAAACTCTTATAAATTTCTTTGATAAATGATAAGTGTTTCTTTAACATTTGAATATAAAAAGGGTTTTGTAAATTTGATTTAAATTTTGTTAAAAAGTTAAATTTGTAACTATTTTAAATCTTAAATTTGAAATGAATTTAAAGGAAGATTTAAAGGTAAAATGTTTCAAAGGCTTTTGTTAATGATAATTAGAATAATTATAAAGGCTAATACTTTATCTTAAAGATTTATTAAGGTTTAATGATTTAGGATAAATTAAATTATTAAGTTAATTAAAGAGGGATTAATTACTTTAATTAATTAATAATTATGGATTAATAAATAAGTAATTAAGGGTTATAAGTTGATTAATTTAAAGGTTAATTAATTTGAAATTTAGAATCATTAACTAGATAAGTTAAGATTATAAATTAATGGTTAGGAATAAATTAATCAAGTAATTAAGGATTAATTAAGTTACAGTTAACACTTAATTAATTAAATAATTAGGATTAATTAATGGGTTATTAAAGATTTATTAACTTGTAATTAATAATGATTTATCTAAGTTTAATCACTTAATAGAAGTAATTAAAGAAATTGTTAATAGTTAATGAAGATCATTAACTAGAGATTATTAAATAATTAATTTATGTGATTAAATTAAATAATTATTTTTATTAATTAATTAAAGATAATCATTTGTAGAATTAATTAAGTATAAGTACTTGATGGAAGTAATTAAGGAGTTAATTACTCAATGTAATTAATTAAGTTTAATTTGATTAGTTTAAGTTAATTAATTAAGTTTAATTAATTTGAGATAATCATTTGATAATTTGATAGGTATGATTACTTAATGTAAGTAATATAGCATAATTACTTAGTAAAGTAATTAATGGGTAATTACAGGATGTAATTGATTGGAGAATGGAAGTAACTTGAGTTTAATTACTTTTTGTAATTAATCAAGGGATTAATTAAGGAGTAATTAATTTATAATGATGAAGTAATTAAGGGTAGTTAATTACTGGATGTGATTTATCAAGAGTGATTAATAGATGTAGATTAAGTAAAGATTAATTACTTAATGTAATTAATTGAAAAAGGCTAATTAATTGAAAAATGTAATTAGGGATCATTAATTTATATAATTAATGATGTAATTAAGGGTTGATTCATTTAGATTTATTAATCAATAATAAGTGATTTTGAGTAATTAATTAATATAATTAATTAAGGATTAATGTAATTAATTATAGTTAATTAATTAATAGAATAATTAAAGATTAATTACTATATTTGGTTAAGTATAATTAATTTGTGAAATTAATTAAAGGATAATTATTTGAATGTAATTTAAGGATAATTAATCAAGGATGATTAATTAAGATGGAAATTAGAGAATGGTTAATTAATTGATTTGTAATTAATTAATGGTTATGTAAGCAAGATTTATAATGATGAAGTAATTAATGTAATTTACTTTAAATTATAATTTAATTCATTTTAAATTAATTATAAAGGGTGTGATTATTAATCTTTGTTTATATATGGATGGATGATATTGATTTCCTTGAATGGTTTGAAATCTCAGATATGAGATAAGTAATGCTGTGTGATATGGATGCTTTGGTTGATGTATGATGATAATGTGAATTATCTGTTTGTGATGATAATATGAATTATCTATTGTGATATTATGAATTATCCACCTGTGTGTATATAGATAATTGAAATTGAATTGTTTTAACTTTAAAACAACTTGGCCTTAAAAGATACGTTTTGGATTTCGATGAGACCGGGATCGGGTTTCCAGATTTGGAAGTCCGAAAACCACATCGATCCAAATTAACGATAGGTCGTGAATCTCAAGTGAAGAGGAAGATTCAGAGTGCAAGGGTTATTGTCGTTAACTCTGAGGATGATTCAAAAATGAGTGTAACGAGATAATGCCTTCGGTTTCGTTCGAACCCGGAACGAACTTTTATGGATGGAATGCTTTCAGAACATAGTCAGGTGGACGATGAGCATTCTAAGATAGATGTGTTTTGATAAGGTAATCGTAGCCTAAAGCCTCATCAACCGGGAATGGCTAAAACAGGGGAGGTGCAGCAAGGTTAGTGGGTAGCACCCAAGTAGGATAAGTTTTCCCTTGTCTAGAGGTCCCTTCTTATTATTTCGGTTGTGTGGGCAGTTGATTACAACAACTGCTGAGGTGTCTTGTTCGGGAATTATCCAGTAAGGGATGGTTCCGGCCTTGTGTTGCAGGGGACTTAGGGTGGGTCCTCGGTACGGTGATCTAGGCCACGTACTGTGACGGGCGGTACCCCAGTAGCCCTGCCATTGTATGGAATCCAATTTCCAATAAGCGCCCTCGGATTTGATTGTATTACCCACTTGTTGGCTAGTATGTTGGAATTTAATCATGTAACAATTTCAGCTATTTCTTATTTACTTGTAAACCCTAGACCTATTATAATATCATAGAATTTCCTATCAAATGTTTGGTTAGCGTAAGGTAAAAACTTTTCCATGTTTATGTGTGGGAAGTCTTACGTGATACCTTTGTTTTCAAAGGATTTTCAAAGTTAAGCAACTTTAACCTGTTACTCACACCAGACCCATGTCTGACTCGAAGTTTATTTCTGTTTTCTTAAACTCTCGGGTACTCAAATTTTTACGAGTAGCCAAGGGATTCAGGTTAGCTTTGATGAATTGTGGAGGAGCAATGGAGCAGGAGGCTTCAGCGTTATTAATATATAGTTTTCCGCTGTGTTGGTATCTCTGTGTTGTATTTGAGTTGTATCGAATTGTATTAACTAGACAGGTGTTTATAACTATCTAGTACATGATGTATTATCTGTGTAACTCTGATTGATGTTGTATATTATGAAATACTTATGTGATTAATATATTATTCGTTCTGCTGTTGAGATTCTGATGTTATTTCTTCTTTCTTCTCTATCTTTTCTCTTTTCTATCCCTTTCTTTCTTAAAGATGATGTGACTTTCTGGTGATAGAAGTTGGGTCGTCACAATAAAGTAAACTAGAGCATTCATCAATCCAAAAGGCATTACCAACCACCCAAACAATCCATCAGGTGTGCAGAAAGCGATCTTCTGGATACTATCTTCAGCCACCCACAACTGGTGGAATCTAGTCCCCAAATCAAGCTGTGAGAAAACTTTAGCCCCAACTAATTGATCAAAGTGGTCATCAATTTAAGGCAGTGGATAGCGGTTTTTCTTCGTTGGCTTATTTACTTATTGATAGCCAACGCATAACTTGAGAGAGCCGTCTATCTTAGTAGCGAAAATGATAGGAATTTGATCGATAAAAAATTCGATACTTGCTTCAAATAAATACCTTTTATAACAGTTCTGATACTTGCTTATCCAACTCTCGTCTTTCCTTCGGAGCTATATGCCTAAGAGGCATCATCACTAGTCTTGCATCTTTCTCGAGATCAATAAAAAAATTCGATTTCTTTTCAGGGAGGAAGACCAGAAACTTCTTCCAATACATCAGAATATTCCTTCACTATGGGTATACACGATGGCTCTTCTTGTGACTCATATGGGACTTGTCTCCTTCCACAAAGCTTTGGAGTCATTCACCTACTGGCCTTGATCGTTCCATTATTTCAATTTGATCACGTTTTAAGCTGCCAAAGAGACAAGAATACCCCATTTGAAAATCATATTAGTATCGATCAAATGCCTAGCACATTTTGACTTCAAATTTATAGAGTCACCTCCAATAGTCACTTCAACCTTGCCCCCAAGTTTTTGAGCCATTTTGTCTTCGTCTCGACATTCATATTCACTTGAAAGCTGCTTGGTTCAAATGCTGGATAACATTTTCACCTTAAAGTATGCTTTTGTGAAAACAAAGCATACTTTGGATCAAGACAAACGATGAAGTGTCGGATGCATGAACTCTATTTGTTGACAACCATCACCTTAAAGTATCGTCTTTATTCTACAAGCATATGTTGCATTACTTAAAATAGATGGCATACCACTCTATGCAAAAAGTTGAGATTTACATCATCCTGAAACCCGTTTCACATCTCAATCAGGTATGCTTTCTTTCCTTTTCTATTCTCTTTCCTTTTTTCCTTCTTTTTTTAAAAAAATCAATAGCTTAATCATGTCAGTATCGATCGAATCATGTCGGTATCGATCAAATCATGTCGGTACCGACATGATTTCTGAATGTTTATTTACTAAAATAAATAACTCGGGACTTAGCATAATTTTTCACCTTGCACTTATTTGCTAGCCCCGAATCGTTTCCCTCTTGCAACTTTAGTCTTCCGCCATCATCCAAGCTTTTCTGACCTCGTCACTTAGCTACCTCCACATTTATCACCTCAACAACCGCCATCATTATCATCTTAGTTGATTTCTCCACCATCTTCATTAATTTGGTGTTGATTCCTTTTTTCCCTAACTCACTGTCTCCAGATCTATAACGAACAAAGTGGGATCTTGGACCATGTTGCCACCATGACAACCGTGGAGTGATGTCGATGTCATCACTGCCATGCTTTTGTCGTCGTTTCTTAGCTATGGCCAGGGGCTAATTGCGGCTTCAGTTCATGGTCGACCACTTTCCGACATCTCATTTTACACGGCTAAGTCAAAACTCGGGTCACCTTAGGAAATAACTCGGGTCACACTCAAAGTCAACACCAAGGATTCTCGGGTTCTCGTCAACTTCTCCATCACTTGATGCTAGCCACATATCTCTACCATCTATACTTTGGTTTTCCCATGGTCGACTACACTTTTCCAATAGCATTATTCACATATGCAAGGTGTTATGTTTTGCTTCACCGAATTTTGGTCAAACATGAATTATTCATTAAGCTTCGATGAGACAATTTTGAAGAATGGTCATGTCGAATGCACTCTGGCATTCAAATAAATTATAAGAGTCAACATTTTAGTTACACACCTCAATCTTGTGTTCCTGCAAAGGAAGCTCCATGTCGCTCCGAATAACGGTTCTGTTATCATTCATTTTGTGATAATGGGTAAGATCTGACACACAGTCCACCGTATGACGGAGCTCATTTTCCAACATGAGCGGGCTATCTGCATAGAGTTTTTTGTACACCATGCTTTAAATACATGATACACACTGCATATACCGACATTTCACACTACCCTGGTCGATGTTCAGAATCTGGTTGGTTAACACACGTCGACATCCGTCGAATCCTGCACATCGGTTACATGGGCTTTAATTAAAGCACATCTTTAAAGTAAAACATACCTAACCGCGTTCGCAATCAATCTTTTCGTGTCAAAATGACTTGATGATCTCTTTGTTTTAAAATTAGCACTAATCCTTCTACTCCTTCCGAGGTTGGCTCTTCCATCGATCAATCCACGTTTGCTCCATCCAGAGTAAGATGTTCTATAACAACTGAACTCTAAATGAAAGTCATTCTAGTGGCATAGCATTATGATTAGCTTCCTATACTAGATAAGTGAAGTGCTCCAAGAGTTTTGGATAACCCTTTGGATCAAGCTCTATCGCTGCTGATTACAAAGTTACTTTATTCTATATACCACCATCACGGGATTCCATAGAGTGACATTCTATTATAGACAATCGATCAGCAAGCACATAACCCATCTCAAGGCTACATTGCATGCAATAAATAAATGTGTTTAGGTGGAGTTATTCCACCCTTCACAACAAGTGCAATTACTTCATCTTCGTTTGTTGTCCTTACGGCTTAAACTGCCTTTAGTTGTTTGGACGTAAACCTCCTCTCCTAACATCTTTTCTTCATTCAGATTTTCTTTATCCAAATGCCTAACTCCTCTTCCATGCTCTTCACAGACCTTCCCGATCGAGATGAAAACAGAGCACATGCTAATACCCTAAGTATCCTAAAAGGAGCCGAATACCAATTTTGCACTACTTATTTCTTGCTCATCAATGAGAAGCTTCGCCAGTATGGCCTTCTACACTCCCAATAGACATGCTATTCCTCTTCCACTCCCATATAAGAAAATTTGAGTTGTTATTGGTCCTTCTACCCTCGTTCATGATTCTGATGAAGATAACCAAGAGAATGATGAAGGTCAAAAAGGTGAGGTGAACATTGATAAAGGAGAAGTATGAGTAGTAGAAGAGAACATAGCAGGGGAAGGAGATGAAGGAAGAGGTGGTGACGAAGGAAGATAAGAAGAAAAAAGAAGAGAAGAAGGAAAAGAAGAAGAGAAAGGGAGAGAAGGAGGAGAAAAGGGAAAGGATGAAGAAAATGATGAAGATGACGACAATGAGGACTATAGCCTAGGTGAGAATGAATCATACGGGGAGACATCCTGTGAAGGCGATACGGTCCATGTCCCATCTCACACGAAGCACTTGGTAATCAAATCTTCCCAACCGGCCCCTGGTCCAATTCTAGTACCAACTAGAGAGGTGACACCATCTGCAGGCTCTTCAGAGAATATCTTTGGCTCATCAAGTGACCTTGGCAATCTTTTGGCCTTTGGTAATGAGGTGCTACTTTCGAAGACATCTTGAATGCAAGTCTCGATGGATTTAGCTTTTAGTCTGGGGATCTCTTTGTCGATTGTGATGAAACCCATCTTTGCAAATCCCTGGACATGGTCCATAGAGTACTTTGGGAAACTTTGACACTTCACACACTTTTGCGATTACAAACACTAACGCTCTGCACTCATGCTTAATCCAGTGCTTTAGTTCTAATATACCCCTTCTTCTTTTCAGGTGCGATGAGAAGATATTGTTATGGCTATCTTCTCTCGGGCGTAAGCCAGCACCGTCGTCAACTCCAGATGCTTACACATAACATTCGGGCCCTCACTGAGAGATTAAAGATGAGAGAAGGCGGAGAAAAGAGAAAGAAAGATAGGATGAAGAGAATAGACAAAGATATCGAGAAGAAGAGAAAGAGCGCCGTGACCTGGAGAAACAACAACGAGATTTCGTGATTGCTCCGAGCGTAATACTAGCGCTTCTCAAAAGCATGCCCACTCTCAAACTCATCGATAACAAACTATGTTGACTCTAACCATTGTCACTACTACTCTTACCTCTCAATAATCCAAAGAAGTTTCAACTCATGCAGCTCCACCTTCGCCCCCTACATACCCATCTACAACCATCGGTCCTAGGATGTAGGCGAACTTTCCTGACTATTACCTAACATGGGTCATGTTTGATTGTTATTCTCGAGATGTCACTTGTTAAAAGGCCAACCAAAGGATGGATAGGGTTAAAGAAATTTTGAATCGCCTTTTTGAATGGAAGAAGCTGGACAAGGACCTCGTTGACATCAATAGGATCGATCAGATGCTAATTAGCTCATTTGAGTCGAAGAGGAAAGATCATGGCAAGATAACGGGAGCTACAAAATGGAGTTGGCTAGCCTCATTAAAGAGAGAGACAATGCATTTAAATAAACCGAACACTCTGAGGAGCTAATAGAAGAAATGTTGAGAGTTCATACTAAGGTTACAACAGTCATGAAGGGCCAAATCAAGACTGCTCATCAAGAAAATTCCGAGCTTGCGGCACAATCTAAGGCTAAAGAGGAGAAAATAAAGGTTCTCCAGGATGAGGTAGACAATCTTAAGACCAATTTAAAGACGGAAAGAAATACTAAAGCACAAGCTCAAGATGACCTCATTGAAGCCAAAAAGAAATCGAAGAGCTTAAGACAAGGGCTACTCAAGCTAATGGGGAGATGAATTGTAACACCCGGAATATTTAACATAAATTTTAGTAAGTAAAAAAAAATTAAATAAAAGGAGTAAAAAGAACATTTTCACAGCCATCCAAATTTGGCTACAAAACTTACACCATTGCATTTGTAGTGATTTTCTGGATGATTTTCATATATAACACTTCGAAATCAAAGTTCTTATGGAGAAGTTATGAGCGAGAGAAGATTTGAAATAAAATGAAGTTAAAGAGTGAGAAAAATTATACAGGTCAACCCTTGGCAAGGCATGGTAGGAAGAGCTTAGTCTTGAGGTGACTAGGAATAATTTTGAGGTGAGTGGGAACAATTTTGATTAGATGATTATTACGGTTAGGTGTAAACTATTCTAACTGATTAAGGGAGTTAGTAAATTATAATTTAAATCATGGAACCCTAATTTGAAGCCTATGATCTAGGGTAGAATTGAAATTGCTGTAAATGGTTAAATCTAACATTGATGCTAATGTACCTTTTTTGTTAATTAAACTGTAAAACCCTAATCTATAAACTTTAAATTGAAATTGACATCGAAATCGAAAGCATGGACTGGTTGAATTAGTAACTAGGGTTTACTGAAAACTGCTAATGACACGAATTAACGAAAAAATACAATCGATGGTTAAAATTAAACAAAACCTACAATTTTGAATACGACCGGTCGACCCCTGATCCTCAGTGGCCAACTAGTAGCAGTTGACCGGTTAGGATTAGCGTTCGATTTTTTAATGCATAAACTGCATAATTTAAACCTCGGCCTAAGGCCCAGGTTAGCAATAAAAATTATATGAATGTTAATCGCTTCTTTGAGCCTGCTTTGGGGGCAAAATGTGTATGTTAGAGATAGTAAGGCAGCTAGTTCCCTATCAGAGAACACTAGGTCATTGCGGTGTTGGATAAATGCTGTTTACCCAACTTGGGGTTCAATTATTCGATAAGGGGTAATGCTTAATGCAAATGACACTCATAGGAGGTTCCACAATAGACCTGTAGTACTGACGAGGATGCCTGCTGAAGTGTGGTCCGACATAATGAGAATCCTAGTATGCACGATTTCTGACATGATGTGATACAGTTTTGATGGTGAATCCTGGCACATGCAATAAGAGGCCAACACTACGATCAAGAGGTGGATACAGATGCCCACGATGTGACACTTCAGCGAGTCTACATTGGGTGTTCCCCCATGATGCATGGTTAGGATTACGTGTAGTAGTCAGGGAAAAATTGATTTCCTGGTAGCCTAGGGGTGGTGATATTAGTGGAGAGTAGTCTTCACAGTAGCATTATGCGGTGATATAAGTGGAAATTTATTTTCAGGTGGTCTAAGGCCAGTGTTTCCTTATTAGATAGCTCTAGGGGTAATGGCCGATCGTTAGATGCGAGGTTCGATCCTTGTAGTAGCCTATACAAATTATGGTGTAGGTGTGTATTAGACCAGAACCCTTAGTTAATGGACCCTAAGAATTCACGAACACTTCTATCACACCCTATGTCATCTAGAGTAGCATCAAAGTTAATTGCACATGATCATTATATTAAACTTGTACTCATTCACCAGACTTTTGTCTGACCCCCTTCTCTTCATTTTTCCTTACTACAAGTTGGCAGGTTAGCAGTTGATTGGGCATAGTACGTGTAGAAAGCAGCTTCACCTTGGAGTTCTCATATTCTTTATTGTCAATCCTGTAGTTACATACTGTATTAAATCTCTATAAAACATATATTGTACTTTGAAACAGTGTATATGGAAAATAAAGTGTTTTGGAGATTGTTTTTCTATAATGTCTATTTTTCAATTCTTATATTTTTAATTCCTTCCACTGTGAGATATGAAAGTGTAGAATGTCTTAGAATTTACCCATATAATTATGCATGTTTTACAATCCTAACAGCTCCTATTTCTCGATATGGCATGAGTCTGAAAGTCACTCTAAGCTTTGAATCAGCGTGTCGGGAAGTGCAGGTTACTACATTTGGTATTAGGGCCAGGTTTAAGATCCCGTAGTATTTAAGAATGTATTAAGAGAACGTAGTTGAAAAATCTTTGGAAAAAGTGGTTTTTTAAAATGTTTTTCGAAAAGTTTTCAAAAATGGGTTTTTAAAATATATATGTGTTTCCAAAAAAAATTCAAAGATTTTATCTATATTTCGAAAAATTTCTTATTCGTGCCTATACTATCTTTGGGAAAGTTGAAAATAATTCCCAATCACAAATAGTAAGAATGTGTACAAGTTTTAGAGGAATGGCTCTAAAAAAGCAGCTAAGATTCCGAGCATGAACATCCCAACATGGTTCTGTCGGTATCTAAAGCGAGGAGATAAGATTGGCCTGACCCGACTAAGGGAACGTAATTATAATTTTTTGATATGTGTATTAATACACAACACCTTATATATTTTGACTCATAAGGTGGTTGTTGGAGAAGTAGATAATTATGGTGTCATAAGTGGGATAAATGTTAAGGTTATAATAATTGAGGTGAAAAATAAACTTTTCACAATTATTGTGGTTAACACCATATAGAAAGGCTGGTAGAGGTTTCTTATACCAATTAGCTATAACAAGCAAATTATGGACTTAAGGATGAGTAAAGAAGATTAGTACCATAAGACCTGTATAATAGGAATATGATGTTAACAACATAAGGGGGGCTTTATAAATTAAAGGCAGATTTCCCAATTAAAGTGGAAACCATGTTCTCATATTTGTAGTAGTCGCAAGGACTCCTATTTATTTAAAGGTATAGCTAAAGTATTTCTATATTCAAGTTGGATAGTCTATTAAAAATAAACTTGAGTTAACCATCTTTGAAAAGATGGACGAAAACCTTATACACTTAAGCATTGTTAAGTATAAGTGGGCTTGGGTAATTATGTTGCTATTTTCTACTCCAATTTAAGTAAAAATCAATAATAATGTTTTCTAAAAGTTAAAAATCGTGGATATCTGATATTTTAAATAAAAAAGAAAGCGGTTTATGATTTTATATAAACTAATTAGGCAAACTTTATGTAATTTGTTTAACACTAAAAGTAGAGAATTTGATAAAAAACAATTTCCAATAACTGTTTTAAAGCTTTGGTCTTGTCATTTAGGCACATTTTTACACTTATTGTCAACGTACACTTTGCTTTTAATAATAGAACTTTTGAAAGAAAAAGGTTGAGAAGTATGTAAGATTCGACTTTCAAAACCTTTTATAAATAAGAAATGGTTAGTACTTGAAAGTATCTTTTATCAATGTTTTTGTTAAACTCTTAAATAAAAATAGTAATAAGTTGAAAATACCACATGTGCTTTAAAATAAGTTTTTGTGAAAATGTATTATTTATGAGAGAAAACTTTAAAATGGTGTGTTTTATGTACATTTTGCTAGATTAAGCTTAACTGTTTTGATAATCTAATTAAAGAATAACATGATCTTAGTAAGAAGGAAATGCTTGTTAAAATGATAAGAGAGTTTTACGGTTCTGAAAATTACTAGTTATGGGGAAATAAATTTAAAATCAAAGGTTTTGGTTTAAAGGGGTAAAGTGAAAATATTATGACTATCACTAAAATTTACAAGGAAAGAAATAGATCGGAGTTAAACATATAAGATTAAACAGCCCACTAGAACAGAATTGACTATGGAATTTGGAAGCCTTGAAATGGTTGGAACAGAAATAAAAATGGAAAACATAGGAATTTAGTGACTTTTAAATCAACGTTTGAAATGGAATGACAGAGTACTAGGTCAAACTTCCTATAGTAGTGAAGGGTGAGCACCATCTTGTATCTTTTGCCCAAGTATGGTTTCAATCGTAGAATCATTGTGTGAAAAAGTTTGGAAAGTATGATTTGGATAAAACATATTCTTGAATAAGGAAAGAGTAAGCCGAGATATTTTATTTTATCAATGGATGCTGCTAATGCAAGAAGTCATTCGGGTTGAAGAGTAAAAAGGGCCAAGTAGGGTTTACTTCAATTCTTATATAATGAGTTAAGTGAGAAAGGGGCAATTCCTTGATTTCAATTGGCAATCTAATTGGAACGGTAAGCGTAGGTTTGGCACTATATCAGCAAGGTCGTTACTATATAGTGAAGAATAGGATACATGTAGGCTATAAGCGGACCGGGTGGACGTGAGTGGGAGAGCAGCTCCCACAGTAGCATTATGCGGTGACATTAGTAGTAATTGGTTTCCACAGTAGCCTATGGATTGTAACGACCCGTAATTTTCGATAATTAAAATATTAAGTTTAATATGTTTTTTAGAATTTAATATTGTAAGAAATAAAATTTATGATTTATTAATAAGAAACATAATTTGAATATGATTTAATAATGTTGTTTGAATGTTATTGACAATTATTTTAATATAATTTCAATCAATTGAATTAATTGTAAAGTTAATGTTGTGATAATTGTAAATAAGGAAATAAATCCAATATTGTATTAATAATGAAATTGTAAGTTCTTTTATTTAATTGGTTTTAGTATATAATGTGAAATCAATTATTTGTACATAAATTTATAATCTTGTTGTAAATAATAAATTTATAAATGTGATTAGATTACTTAAATTTAACAATTGTTTATTTATCATCTCATTATTTAATATGTTTGGAATTAATTGGAAATCAACGAAAATCAATGTAATTAATTATTGCAGTTAATATGGTAAAAGATGATAACTGTAGAATAAGAATGTAATAAAAAAAAGTGAACTAGTGTCAAATGAATTCATATTGGTATTGGATGATTGAATAATAAGATGTAAATCAAAATAAATGAATTTATAGGAATTTAAATGTATAATTAATGAATTTATTACAGTTGTAATTTGAACGCTGTAATTTGTGCAATATGTAGATATTGAATCTGACATGGAAAATTTATTTAAAAGATTATAAATTTATATGTAATCAAGACTGATAAAATGGTTAACTTCTAATTTTGAATTTAAAAGTGATTAAATTAATTTAATAATAATTTATTTAATTAACGTGTAAAATAGCCATTTTGGCCACTGTCTCGGATTTCGACAAAACCAGTTTCATCGGAACCATAACAGTGAATTATTGTAAGATTTCAAGTTTCGTAGCGATCGAACTTGTCGTTTGATCGTGCGAGCTCGAAACGCCTAGAATCAATTTAATGAATTCAATTAAAAATAAGCTGATTTTAAAAGCTAACTTTTGCATACTTTTGAATTAGGATGTGGAACTTGTTCCACTGAGTTTAAAAATTTCGAAAACCTATATTTCGATATATTGGATGACCCATTTTCGTTTAGGGAACGAAACGAGCTTTTCGGGTCGTTGTTATCATTCCGATCTAAATCGATTTTGTCCATCCTTTTCTATTTCAGCCCTGCCTATATATAAGCTGTTATAAACTCTAGCTGTTTCTCATTTCAATATTTTTATACGTACATCTACATTCCTCTTTCTCAAATGACAGAACATCAAACCTAATTCCCAAATTACAAACCCTAATTTCAATTTCAAAAATCAATTTCAAAATTCAAACTCTCCAAACTATGTCATATTATATATCATTAGAAAACTCTCGACGAGAGCAACCTATTGCTGCTGTTCGTTTTTGCATTCGAATCACCGTTTGGCCAGAAATTGGCGATCTTTCTCAGCCGTTTATTTCTAGGGTTTACGATCCAACGGTGGATCTTCATCCGATCGACGATCGGGAAGCGTCGTTGGGAAGAGGATGTCAAGCAGCTCTCGGGGTGTTGTTCGTTCACATCACAGGTCATCAGAATTGCCGTGATTGGCTGTTCAAGGCAGTGGCGGTGAATGTTCATTTAGGGCAGCGGAGGCGTCGCGAGTGCACAGGTAGGGTCAGCCGAAGTTGAGCGATCCTCTGGTGATGTTTGATCTTGACGATGGTGAGCTTGGTGACGTGCGTTCATGGATTTAGATGGCGGCTGTACTTATCGAAGTTGCGTACAGTTCAAGGGTTAGGGTTACGTGATGGTAAACGTATTTTATTGTTTATTATTTTATTTATTGAATAAAATAAATTGTCTAACTTCCAATCTTAATATCTTTTGCATACTAGCGCGGATTCACGCGCGGTTTGTTTCATTGGGATCGTATCAAAATTCTAGACAGTACGGAACTGGTTTAGCTGCATTCTAAGACTGTTAGATTTTTAGTCTTTATTTGGATTTTAAATCGTCGATAAATCAAAAGTGAGTGTTTTAACCCACTCACGACTACTAAACTATCTTATGTTAGTTAAATTAAATTTATGATATGATTAGAAATTGATTGATTGTTGTTTGGTATGTTTAAATTGTCATTCCAGTCAAATTTGAATTATTTTGAATTTAATTGCCATTTAATATAATATTGAATTTAAATTACCAGTTAAATATCCATTAATGATAACCGGTTAATTGTTGTTATTTATTGGTTGATTGAATGCCGATTGTGATGGATGTTTAATTGTTGATATTGGATGACTGGATGTTATTATTTTATATATTGTTATCACACTGCAAGTTCCATTAGTTATTGTTAGGAAAATCACTATGGGTTGAAATGATACATAGCCGAATGATCTGTAGATTAGGGAAAAACATTATGGGTTGAAATGATAAACTCGAGCGATTTTATGGATTTTGAATTTTATTCGGGACTACGGGTTGAAATGATATATATCCATAAATTTAAATTATTACGGGTTGAAATGATATATATCTGTATCACTTGACCATAGTGTAGAAAATTATGTACGGACACAGGATTGGTTAAATTAAATGATTTTAAATCCTTAATTTTGAATCCAATTAAATGATATTTTGAAATAAAATTAGATTTATATAAACTGAACTATTTTCAAAATCCAAACTTTAAAATGTTGAAATTGAAATCGGTTTATTTGAATTGTTTAAAGAATTTAAATTGGAATTTTTAAGTTGAAATTTTGAAATGTAAATGAAATTTATCAAAATTGAGTTATTGTAAACGTTGGATATTTTAAACTTTGAAATCTATCGAATTTGAAGTGGTTTAAATTTGTTGTTCAAACATGGATTTGAAATTGATATAAAATGAAATGGTTTAATGAGAAATTGAATTGAAAGTTTAAAATTGAGTTTTGTTGATTTGAACCCTGGATATGGTCCAGATTTGTTGAAATGGAAGAAACAGTTTGATTTGATATTATTTTCAAATTAATTATTTAATATAAACTGTTTAAAAATCTATTATTTTAAAATTTAGATTATTTAGAATTTCAAAACTATTTACTATATAAACCATTTCCAATAATCAAACCATTTTATATTAAACTATTTTAACTGTTTTAAAATCCTTAAACTATTTAAACTATTAACTAATTTAACAATTAAAACTATATAAAACTATTTTAGAGCAATTTTAAACTATTAAAACTATTTTAAAGCTATTTTAAACTATTAAACTAATTTAAACTATTTTTAACTATTAAAACTATTTTCAACTATTAAAACTATTTTAAACTATTAAACTATCTTTAAACTATTTTAAACTATTTAAACTATTTATGACTATCCAAACTATTTTCAAAAATTCAAATGGTTCAAAGTTGAATCGTTTATATTTAAATCCTTGATTTAAAAGTGAATATGGTTAAATGATGTTATAACATACGTTGGAATTTGAAATGATATTTTCTAGTGAAATGACATATTTTGTGTAAATATGATGATTTTGAAATGAGAGTTAACCTATTTTTTGGTTTTGATTTTGAAATGAATATGATTTCGAAAGTGAATAATGATTTTGAAAGTGAATATGATTTCGAACGTGGTATGATTTAGAAGTGAATATGATATGTTGATATAAATTATAAATCGGTTTTGGAAATGTAAAAGAACCAACCGGTGTGAAATAAGCGTTTGGTTGTTAAAGAGACCGGGATCAGATATTGTTATACTCTTTGCCAACACTGAAAACCACTTTAACAGCTGTGTACGTGGTGGAGAATCCAGAATGAAGTAGGATGGTTTGGCGAACGTTACTGTATGAGGTAAGAACGCAGCCCTGAACCCCTCGGGTTAGCTTGATATGACTAAAACAGGAGCCATGTCGGGCCAAGTGTGGTCGCACCTCGGACCGGACACATTTATTCGATACCATATTATTATTTTGTGATTGATTTGGTGGCCACCCCTCGATTCGATTTTGGGAGTGTGTTTCGAGGTAGGCGGTAGTAGTTGTTATGCGTTACCAGCAGTCCAGATCCACAAAACGGTAGTATCCTACCCTGGGCATTGCCTCATGTGCCATGTCATATGCCTTATTGCGCCCACTATGAGTTTGGTTTGTACCGTACCTATGGAGTGCTCCTTGAGTATCCCACCGGTTTTGTGGGGCTTATAATATCTGTATAGACTACGGGAATTATATAAAAATGTGTTAAGGGGGATATGGGTAACGCTTTAACATTATTTTAATATTTTACTTTACTATAGACATATTATAATAGCGTATTGTACTATGCATGTAGATAGTTTAACGGATCCTTAGGAGATGGAATCCCGAACATCTCTTAAGTTATTGCACGTACGTTAGACACTGGATAGGAGATGTAAAATCCCATAAACATCTCTGAAGTCATTACACTCATATTTATTTACTGTTGATTCAACTTACATAAGATCTTTTAGTTCTGACTCGAGTGTTTTGTCTTTTCTTTATGCTCGGGTCAGTCTGAGCTTTTCAGTGTATTGAAGACCATTTATTTGGAGGATGAAGACGGAGATTAGTCTACTATTATTTATATTTATTCCACTGCATCATGTTGTTCCGCTGCATTATTTATTTAACTCCTGCTGTATGTATAACTCTGATTTGTATTGTAAATGTGTAATCAAATGTTATTTGTAAAACAACTTCATAAATTGTTTATTTGATTATTATATTTTGTCATTCCGCTGTGAGATTTTGTGTTGTGTTTTTCTTTCTTTTCTCTTCTTTTTCTTATTTACCCCATAACAATCCTCCCTTTGAATGGTTTGGGTCTAACATGTGTGGTTTATTGTCGATTTAAACCGTCCAAAAAGGTGGGTTGTTACATTTGGTATTAGAGTTTTGGTCTAGCAATACCTTAGCTTTGTGGGGTCTGACTCATTAGAGATAGGGAAGTAATACCCTAGAATGAGTCTTTCTGAGTGTATATATGAGAAAGCGTATTTGTTAGTGTTATAAAAATATTTTATATCGTGTTAATTTGCTCTATTTAGTATTTATAAATTCTGGTTGGTACATAGGATGTTATGGCATCGATAGGGATTTTCTAAACACTTAATAGGGCAGATCGACACAATATTTTTTGAAATATAGATAAATGAAATAATTTTACCTAGTATTATATTTTGTATATAAAAGAATAATTTTTATAAATGGATATAGTTGTATGTGATATGTTTGTTTGTTAGGAAGTGAAATTTTATAAATATTGGTTGCAAAATATGATTTATAAAAAAATGAATTTAATTGGAAATTTGAGAACTTAAGTTCCGGGATTTTGAAATTGGTTTTCAAAGATTTTGGAATATAATATTAGTATTATTTAGAACTATTTTCAAATATAAATATTTTCAATGTGATTTGAAAGAAATGTTTTAAAAGAATTTAAAAGGAAATAAGTTCTGTACTTCCCTCTTCTGTCGTTGGAAAATAATTTCGGTGATAACCGCGGCATCATCGACGTTCATTTTTGAGTTTCAAAGTGGGAAGACCACTGTAGTAGCTTTGCTACACATCTGTTTTGATAAACAAATTTTAATTTTACTTTCTTAAGTATGATTTGATATATATAAAAGATATGAAAATATATTATTTTAAAATGATTTGAAATGAACCCGGCATTTAGTTCTTAAGTTTCTATAAATTAGGGATTTCAATTATTGTAATGAAAAGAAATCTTAACTGTTTTAATAGTTGGAAACTGCTAAAATGAAAAATAAGAAATTAGAAGCTAAGTGATTAATGAAAATATAAGAAATTGGAGATTTGTAACTTGCAAATTAAAAGATAACGAAAAATTAAGAAGATGTAAATTATTGAATATTTTGTTAACTAAAATGAATAAGATAATTTGTATAACACTCTATTACTTCCAAAAAACATATATAAGACTTACCTGAAATATTTAAAAGTTGAAATTTTAAATAAGAATATGTAGCAGAATATTATACAAGTAAAAGCTTATAAACAGAATTCTTCAAAAATGAACCTGTGGTTATAAATAATTAGATAAATAAATAAAAATATGATGTATGAGAATATTATAAACTTAAGTTATTGTTTTGAAGTTATCTATAATTAAAGTGAATAGTAAAATTGAATACTATGTAAAATAAATGATTATAACCTCAGAAAATGTTGAAAAAAAAATCCAGAAATAGATTTAATATTCAATAATACTATATATGAAAGAAAAAATGTGAAAAGAAAAAGTAAAGCAGAGAAACTTAAGTATGTATTGATTCACTAATGAATATTAATCTTAACTGGAAATCAAGTTTTATAAGTAAATAATAACTATTGATTAAATTTGCAAAGAATTTGTATGATATTTTAAGAATTGATCTATTCATGTTCTAAATAATTGAATGGAAAATAATTTATGTAAATAAATGAATGTAAATAAATAAAACATGATTCTGTATGAATGAATGAGAATTAAAATAAGTAAAGAGTGAATAATGTGAAAGGAAACCAATAGAATAAACTTAAATAATATTAAAAATTCATTGTTGTTTGGGCTTATGGAATGTTTGGGAAAGGATACTTCTAATTGCTTGAGGATGGACGAATAATCTATTAAGTTATTATCTAAGGCTGTTGAGCGTAAGATAGACTTATTAGTTTATCCATCACCCTTGTACGATGAGAAGTTCTGAACCTGAACAAATCATTAGTTTGGTTGCTATGGATGTATGGTTGATTTCTTTGTTGCATATGATGGTCGTGTTACTTTGTTGCATATGTTTTATGTTGATTTGCTTTTATTAATAATTGAAACAACTAAATATTTCTCTTGTACATAATTCTCACTATTTTGGATTATATAAGTGGAATACAGGTTTATGGAAGCAATATCTACTGCTTTTGGTTTCATAAATAAAGTTGTTTGCCCGACAAATAGGAACGTTTTCGGATTACGATTTTATAGCGATATTTTATTGTTTTTTCCCGTGGTTTGGGATGTTTTATTTTGAAATGTGATATATATATATATTCTTATTATTGATATTATTATTTTTACGGACATATCCGTACAAAGGAGACTCAGCCGAAATTTTTTGAGAATTTGGGACTTAGAAATTTTGTGAAAGTGAAATATTTTCAAACTTTTATTAAACTTGGATATGGAAGATTTAATTGTTTATAATTTTATATATTTTATTCAAAATACTTAATTATGTAAGTTTAAAGTGTTTATAAATTGATTATTTTGAATAAAAATATATTAGTTCTTAATTCCTTCTTCCCTTTTCGAGGACAAAACGTTTTGAGTGGGGAAGAGTGTAACGACCCATAATTTTCGATAATTAAAATATTAAATTTAATAAGATTTTTAGAATTTAATATTGTAAGAAATAAAATTTATGATTTATTAATTAGAAACATAATTTTAATATGATTTAATAATGTTGTTCGAATGTTATTGACAATTATTTTGATGTAATTTCAATCAATTGAATTAATTGTAAAGTTAATGTTGTGATAATTGTAAATAAGGAAATAAATTCAATATTGTATTAATAATGAAATTGTAAGTTCTTTTATTTAATTGGTTTTAGTATATAATGTGAAATCAATTATTTGTATGTAAATTAACGTTGTTGTAAACAATAAATTTATAAATGTGATTAGATTACTTAAATTTGGCAATTGTTTATTTATCATCTCATTATTTAATATATTTGGAATTAATTGGAAATCAACGAAAATTAATGTAATTAATTATTGCAGTTAATATGGTAAAAGATGATAACTGTAGAATAAGAATGTAATAAAAAAGTGAACTAGTGTCAAATGAATTCATATTGGTATTGGATGATTGAATAATAAGATGTAAATCAAAATAAATGAATTTATTGGAATTTAAATGTATAATTAATGAATTTATTACAATTATAATTTGAACGTTGTAATTTGTGCAATATGTAGATATTGAATCTGACATGGAAAATTTATTTAAAAGATTATAAATTTATATGTAATCAAGACTGATAAAATGGTTAACTTCTAATTTTGAATTTAAAAGTGATTAAATTAATTTAATAATAATTTATTTAATTAACGTGTAAAATAGCCATTTTGGCCACTGTCTTGGATTTTGACAAAGCCAGTTTCATCGAAACCGTAACAGTGAATTATTGTAAGATTTCAAGTTTCGTAGCGATCAGACTTGTCGTTCGATCGTGCGGGCTCGAAATGCCTAGAAATCAATTTAATGAATTCAATTAAAAATAAGCTGATTTTAAAAGCTAACTTTTGCATACTTTTGAATTAGGATTTGGAACATGTTCCATTGATTTTAAAAATATCGAAAACCTATATTTCGATATATTGGATGACCCATTTTTGTTTCGGGAACGAAACAAGCTTTTCGGGTCGTTATTATCGTTCCGATCCAAATCGATTTTGTCCATCCTTTTCTATTTCAGCCTTGCCTATATATAGGCTGTTATAAACCCTAGCTGTTTCATTTCATTATTTCTGTACGTACATCTACATTCCTCCTTCTCAAAAGACAGAACATCAAACCTAATTCCCAAATTACAAACCCTAATTTCAATTTCAAAAATCAATTTCAAAATTCAAACTCTCCAAACTATGTCATATTATATATCGTTGGAAAGCTCTCAACGAGCGCAAGCTACTGCTACTGTTTGTTTTTGCATTCAAATCACCATTTGGCCAGAAATTGGCGATCTTTCTCAGTCGTCCATTTCTAGGGTTTACGATCCAACGGTGGATCTTCATCCAATCGACAAAACTTGGCATGAACATTCCTTAGGTCGTACGTAAGCTCCTATGAAAACTTCATAGCATTTGGACTTGTAGATTGTGAGTTATGATCAATGCTAACTTAGGTTTTATATAGGCTGTCGTGTTCGAATCAATACTTTTCGTATCCGTCTATTCGTATCGCTCTTTGGGCACGTGCTTACAAGTCGACATGGCGCTAACTCCTCGGATCGATCCACTTTTCATGCCGAGTGACCGAGTCTTATTCATACGCATGCACCTTATTCGTATCGATCATCTTTGCTTTGTTCGTATCGATAGTCTTTGCACTGTTCGTATCGATCATATTTGGTCCTGTTCGTATCGATCACATTGCTCTTATCCGTATCGATCGACTGCCATGTTATATTCATATAAAATCGAGTGCTTGGTTCTGTTTGTATCGATGGGAAATGTCTTTTTCGTATCGATCTATGGTTGATCGATACGAAGTATGTATCATGTTTGATTGATACGAATTAGACACTTGTATTGCAGTCGATGGATGCGAAATGGGCAATAGCCGATCGATTCGAAGTGGGCCTGCCTTATGATGGATACGAAGAAAACCGTCTTCGATGGATGCAAACAAGGCAGTTGCATGGCAATGGATACGAATAGACGACTGCTTGATGGATACGAATAGATGGCTACTTGATGGATACGAATAACAGACTATGCCAAGGCTTGATGGATACGAAGTAGCGCTTTTGAATGGATACGAATAGATGGACACGAGTATGTTGATTTCCTTAGCTTGCATCGATCGTATCTCGAGCATATGAACTCCGATTGACATGAAATTTTAAACGTTGGCTTCCACAACTTTGATTGTCATGTCATACCAATTCTAGCTTGATTCGAACTAGGACAAAATTTATAGATATCCATAGTAGACTTGTGTATTAATGATCTCCGGGACGAACCATCCTTGGTTTCCAGTCAAGTTCTTCGTGTCACGGCCTTGCCAAAAGGCGGGATAACATTTGCCCCCTAAAACATGTCTTTTGGTGAAAGGCGTGTTTTGAATAGCTTCAAATCCAATGTCGTGAGTCCATGTTTTATCCATAGCTATAGTATTCTCAATCAAGTTCGTGGTTGTTCGAAGTCGAATCAGTATCCATTTCAACCTGTGGAAATCGGTAATCAAATCCTATGGCCTCTTTGGACTATTGACGGCCACTTTGGATCCTTGCTAAGTCCATTCCAAACTTAACGATCGAATAGAAAGATCCTGTCACACTCCGGTGCTGCTTTCTATCCCTTGCACTCTGGCACCAGCGAGGGCATATAGCGATGTCTTGGTCATCCTAGACCGATCATAGCCTCTCCGGGCTCTTGCTGGATCACATCCTGTCACTCTTCGGTGAAGAGGAAATAGCGTCAAGTGAGCCGATCCTACCGCTCTCCGGCGAAGCGGCAACACCCCCTGCACTCCGGTCCAGCGTCCTTGAACATTAAGCGATGTCATGGCCTAAATCTGTGACGACCCGGAATTTTTGAATATTTGAAATTGGAATATTTAATTAATTTTAAATATTCAATGGTTAATTTTAACTTGAATTTCAAATATAGATATTTACTGGATAATTAATTTTTGAATTTAATTATCGGAATTGGGTAAATTATTGAATCTGGAGTTTTAAGCCTGTTAAAAATAAATTGAAGACTTGTAAAATTCATATTAATAATTCTGAAGGTAATAGAAGTTTTAAAATGGAACTTCAAAGTGTTTTGTTCAGTTTTGAAAATATAACATTTGAATCGAATTTAAAAATAGCCTTCCGAGGCACAGTCTCGGAATTCTACGAAACCGGTACCATTGGATCCGTAATATTGAATTATTACCGGATTTCAAATTTCGTAATTTTTGAAGCTATCGTGTGATCGTACGAGGTTAAAGCGCTGAGAAAATAATTTATCATTTTAAATCTAAATATCCTACATCAAATCACAGCTGTACCTTTCCTTTCAGCTTCTCCAAGACGCTTCTTTTACCTTCTTGAACATGATCTTATCTTGCTTCCTTTAAAACACGAGAAGCCTCACCCTTTCGTTTTAAAACTGCATACCTTATCTTCCTTCAGGAAATCAAAAATCAGTTCGTAACTAAATAAAAAAAAAAACAATCCACCACTTTCTCCTTTTCAAATTCGATTCGAGCCGAGTGTAGTCGCGATCGAGCAACGTCGCTCGCGCGAGATTGAAGTTGAGAAGTGGGTCGTGTAATGGAAGGCGGCGTGAGCAACTTAGGGTTTCAGCTAGGGATTCGATCGTGAGGAAGTGGATGACGCTGTCGACGTCTCGATTAGGGTTTAGGCTCATTGATGTCGCCGCTTGGTTTTGGGATTCGCGAAGACAGAGAGGAGCGACGCTCGATGGAAGAGCTCACGTGGCTGTTGGGTTATTTCACGATGGTGGCGTTCTTTGTTTCGCGATTCGATATAGTGGAGGGCAGTCGAACAAGGCATGGTAGGAGATGATGGAGGGAGTCGAACTGGGTTGTGCGACTACGTTCGTTCGTGTGGTCGTGGTGGTGATCGAGAACTGTTATTCCGTGACATCGAAGTCGAGCTCGACAAAGGGGGGAGGTGTTGGCGTCAGGGTCTGGTATGGTGGAAGTCTCGTGATGGATTGCCGTAGTCAAGGCTTCGATGCTCGGAGGAGGGGGAATCCTTTGGGTGCCGACTCGATACTGCTAGCAGGGGTGTTTCTGCAGGCTCGTTAGTTTTATTCCAACTTGTTAAGGTATTCTTTTTAGTTAAATCTAATTTAAATTTTATATGTGTATATATACACGCAGCAGAAAATGTAGTTAGAAGGATATATGTTACAGCAAGGTTAGAAAAGAAATACTGTTTAATATAAACACAAAACTTTGGAAAAATAGCAATTTTAAATGCTGAGCAGTTTAAATAAAATCAGATTTCTATTTTAAAATATATATATAATGTTTTACAGTAAAATATAAAAGCCATTTTATTCCAATTATAGTATATGTATATAAAAGATTTGGGTAATATAGAAGTTGTAAATGTTGTTAAATTTATAAATTCAAGGTTGGATTTTTGAAACTCGTAAAGATCATTTTTATCGGATGTGGTTTCCATTTAAAATAAAAATAATTATTTAGTTAAAATTGAATGGTTAACTAATTAATTTATTTAAAAGGGTTTAGTTTTAAATTTAATAATCAGTTAAATTAAATAAGGGAATGATAATAAATTGTTTGATTTAAAATACAAGTGTTGATAAATCGTATAATGTTTATTCAAGGTCCAGAATATTAGAGGAAGCAACCTGGATTGGAAATGGGATGCTAATAAAATAAAGGTGAGTTAATCTCACTCAGTTAAATTATAATTTAAATTTAATTGGTTAAATTTAAATATTGATGGATGATTGAATTGATTGATTTGATGGATTTGATTGATATGGTATATAGTAGTATATAGCAATATATACATATTGGCATATGTATATATTTGAGTTGTTGATATTCCCGCAATTATATAGCGGATGAGACCCTATGCGCCGCATAATAGCGGATGATATTTTATAAACCCATATACCGCGATATTCCACCTCGAAGTGGAATTGGTATTGTGCTAACGTCTGTGGATGCAGGGAAACAGGTTGGAGGGATCCAACTGGATTCCTCAAAATATTTAATTTTGTTTAAATATTCTGTGATATGATTGTTGATATCCTGTGATGATTTATATTGGATAATCTGGTTGGATTGAATTTCCCAGTATAATGAGTTATCAAAAGCAATTGAATTGGATTTTTGGAAAGAAATAAAAGAGTAAAATTTAAGTTAAGTAATTCTAGTGAATTCGAATAAATTAAATATGGAAAAGAAGAATTTTAAATAAACAGAGAATATTGAATTTAAAGAAAAACTTATGTGATATTATTTAAAAGAATAAATAATTTATTTTAATTCAATGTTTAAATGTAATTAAAAAGAAAGAAGGAATTTGGGAAATCTGAAACTTGTGTTTCAGTTTAAAGATTTTAAATCATAATGAGAAATAAAATCTGAAAGTTAATGAATTTGGAAATAAATGGATTAAGTAAGGAAATTTATTTCAAAGTAAATTAAATTGGAGAATCAATTATAAATTTGATTTAAATACTTTGGGATTTGAAATTTAAAGAGAAATGAGATTTTGAAGATATAAACTGGGTTTATAAAGTGAAATGGAATATCAGTGGATATTAGAAAATATAAATTCAATGTGGGAATTTATAAAAGGATATGGATTTGGTTTAAAAATAAATGTTGATTTATTTTTAAAAGATGGGAATGAGAAGTGTATTTCTCTGGATAGCCAAGTACGTTTTCAAAGCAATTTTTAATATAAGTTAAAAGTTCTAATTGTGTTTTTAAAAGCATGTTTTAGAAAATTGATTATTTCTAAATGTTAATTTCCTAAGTAAGTATGTTTTGGAAAAATCTATTCTTTTTAAATGTTTAAACTTTAAAGTAAGTATTTTCAAAAATATATTATTGTAGTAATTATATAAAAGTGATTTGCTATTATGTTTTAAAGGGAGAAATTTAGTTTATATTTATAAAGTGGTTTATTTTAAAGTATATATTTTTAATAAAGTATTAAAGTAGTTTAATTTCAATGTTATAAGATATATTTAAAATAAAGTGTTTTTAAATTATTTTAAAATTAAAAGTATTTTGTACTTGGTGATTCAGTGGAAATAATTATTTGGGAAATGTTTTCCGTAAGCGGAAACTGTTTTGAAATTGTTTTCAAATGAGCTTTGAAAATTTGAAAATATATCTTGGAAAGATATTTGGGCAAATAAATAATGTGGGAAATTATTTATTATGTGATGTTTGCTTGTGGATGTTAATTGATAGTTAAATAACCGACTATCAATATTGGCCAAATGCGCTGATCGTTTCGAAGAGATCGGGATCGAGTTTCCGTATACCGGGATTCTAGGTCTGGAGACTCAAATACCACTTCGATCCGGTTTGTACGTTTCGTGTAACGATTTCGGAGTCGAAGATGGAGCAGTGAAGTGCAAGGGCTAGTCGCTACTAATCCTGAGGATATTTCCAAAATGGATGTAGTAGGAATAGTGCCTTCGGTTCCGTTCGGACCTGGGACGGACTTGTATGGACGAATGCTTTCGTGACATCGTCAGGTGGACGATGGGCATTCTAAGGGATATGTGCTATAAAGGTATCGTTTAGCCTCAAGCCTCATCAACCGGGAATGACTGAAAATCAGGGGTTATGCAGCAAGGCTTCGTGGGTAGCCCCCACTTGAGAGTAAGGTCATCCCTGTCTAGATGTCCCTTTTATTTCGGCTTAGTGGTGCGGTTGCTGATCCCAACCGTGAGGTGATTTTATTTGGAATTATCCAGTAAGGGATGATTCCGGTCTTGTGTTGCAGGGGAGCGGGCGTACTCCTCGGTACTGTGATCTAGGCCACGTACTGTGACAGGTGGTACCCCAGTGCCTAGTCATTCGTTGGAAATCCATTCTCCCTACGTGCCTTGTACGGTATTTGTTTGTATACCTAGTATGCTGGAATTTAATCATGTAACAATTTCAGCTATTTTGATAAGTATTTGTAAATAGACACTATTATAATATCAGAGAATTTTTATAAAAAGTGTTTTAGCTATCGTAAGGTAAAAACCCGACATGTTTATTTGTGGCGTGGTCTTACGAGATGCTTTTGTTTTCAAAGGATTTTGAAACTTTAATAATCAATTTGAGTGTGATTTTCTCACGCTGGTTTTCCAGACTGACTCGGGTATTGTTTTACATGATGCTCGGGTCAGACCGAGATAAACAGGTTCAGGATATGATGCTGTGGAGCTCAGGAGACGAGCTGGATGACGATACGTACTCTCGTACTTGCTATTATTTTTTCCGCTGTGTATTCAGTTGTATGTTATGGATGTTGATGTACTCTGATGATGTATTCTGATGATGAATACTATAAACAGATATAGTTTTTGATTTGTGTAAAGATCTGTTGATATATATATTATATTTTATTCCGCTGCGATGGTTAGATTCTGATGTTGTTTTTTTTATTTTTCTTCTTCTACCTCTTCTTCTTAACTAAAATGGTTCGATTTTCCGGGTCAGGAAAGTCGGGTCGTTACATTTGGTATCAGAGCTTAGGCTGGCGATAACCTTGGCTCTGGTGGGAATTTTGAGAGTATTAATAGATATGAGCGCGTATTTGTTAGTGAATATAAAATGGTTTTATATTGTGTTGGTTGGTTTATTGAGTGGCATATGAACCTTCGTCGGCACAGTCTGGACAACTGTATCGAAGGGGTTTCTAAACACTTGAATAGAACAGTTCGACACAATATTGTTTTAAATAGGGTGAATGAAATAATTTTGCCCAAATTATTTTGTATATAAAAGAAATAATTATTTGAAATTATTATGGTTATATATTTGGATGCTTGGTTGTTAGAAAATGACCATAATGAGTTAGCCTCATTATTGAGTAGAATTGAAAACTTATAACCTAAGTTGAAGAATAAATTTATATAACAAAATGGAATTTGAAATATAGACTATAAATGAAATTTATAAATTGAGATAAACTTTATATACAAATGTGAATTACAAATGTGATTTATAATCAAACGAGATAAATTCATAAACAAATGAAATTTGTAAATGTAAATTGTAAATGTGACTTATAACTTGAAATAAAATGTGATAGAATTCCAGAGTAATGTTTGGATATTAAGTTGAATGGATTTTGAATTTGAAGTTTTGGGAAAGGTTTAAATTCCTTTGGATTTAAAATAGTTTCAAAGGTTTTGGGGAAATAATGGTGATATTATTTCATGAATATTTTTGAAATTGAATTGAAATCTGGTGGGATTTGGGATTTAAAAATGTTTGAAATGTTTCAAAGTGATAAAAGCATTAAATTCTCTTTCGGTCGCTGGAAAATAATTTCGGTGATGACTGCAGCATCATCGATGTCTATTTTCGAGTTTCCAAAGAGAAATTGCTACCAAACTGTTTTAAATTGGAAGTGATTGTGAACTGGGTTGGTTTTGAAATTCAAAGGGAAAATTGTTTGGTAAAAGCAGATTATTTTGGAAATTGGGATTTGATGTGATATACCAGATATGTATGAGTTATTTATGGATTCAAAATGGTTTTGAAATAAAACCGGGCAATTGAATTCTGGGAATTCTATTTAAAATTTAAATGTGGGAATTTAAATGAATCAACAATATAAAGTATAGAATGAAGTTGATTGAAATAAGAAGGGAATGGAAGTTTAATTATGGGATTATAATTATGAGATGAAAATAACTAAATGAGTAATATAAGTTGGTAGATAAAAGAGTTAGAGAACTTGAAGGTGAATAAAATATATTTGAATTTAACTTAAGATAAGTTAAATAAAATTGAGAATTGGAATTGAATTAAATGTAAATAAGTTGAAGTCGAATTGAATTGGATATAAAGGTAATGTAAAATGCTTATAATTGTGTAAAGAAATTCATATTCTTAAGTTCTTAAGTGTAATAATTTGAAAATTTGATTATAAAGATGAAAATGGACTTAAATGAATAGTCCCAGATCTTAAGTAAGTGAGTTAAAACTTATGAATAGAAATGAAATTGTAAGTTATAAATGGGAATTCATTACTTTGAACCATTAAGAGTTATAATTTGAAATTGTAATTATCAAATGGAAACGACTGAGATGAGCAATCTTAATTTTTAAATAAATCCAAACTTGAGTTATAAAATAAATTGAACTTAAGAAAATTAAGTGAAGTGATATTTGGAATTAAAAAGCAAGTATTTAATTTTAACCAGCGGAGGAACTAATTTGATAATAAATTAGTTAATGAAATTGAATTGTGAGTTAATGGAATTGGATTAAAATAGTGATGGTTTGGATTGCGAATGAAATCCAAATAAGTGAAAATAAATTGGAAATGGCCTGGTTATTAATAAAATAATTCCATATGAATTGAGTATGGAAAATAAAATTCATAATGATTGAGTGAATGCACCACTTATATTAAATAAATAAATGGATGGAATTTGATTAAATAAGAATCAAATGAAAGATGAAAATAAAACTTTAAAGGGTTGGTTAAATGGAAAATAAACTTAAGTTATTGACTTAAGTAAATGTTGAATGGAAACTGAACTCAAACAGAGGAGTGGTTTAAATAAGTTGAGAAATAGTTATTGAATGAATTAACTTGGATTGTTTTCGAGCTAAATAAAATTCAATTTTTGGAAGTTGGAGATGAATTGAATTTAAGGAAAAAAAATTGGAAATGAAGTAGTAAATTGAAGTAAGTTGAGATTCATATGAAATAGGAGTTCAATTTGAATATATACACTTCGGTGGTGAAGTAGTAAATAAATATAAGAAAATTTATATGAACTTAAGAATTGAAGAATGAAATTCTTAAGAAAATTGGTATTGGAAATATACTTAGAAATTTTGGAATGGAAAAATAAAATATATATACTAAGTGAATAGTTGAATTAAGACTAAAACTGAAGTTGTGAAATGGGATAGTTGTGAATAAAGGGATAACAATCAAAAAGGAATGTGAATAAAGGAGAATTGATATAACTGATAATCAATTGGAATTTATACGTAAGATGTACGTATATTATTTTATTCGCATAGCTATTTGGTCCAGATGTCGAACACAGAATTTCGAGATAGTTTTATCGATCCGAGTTGGAATTTTTCACTTGATTTTCAACGGCGAGCCTGGATATGGATTGTTATTTGATTCTGGATATTCTCTATCATAGTTGGTGGCTATGCAAGGAGAATGACGGTTTCTGATCAAGAAACCAGATCTGAGTCCGCACTAGGAAGTCGGGTGGACGATACTAGTTCGGAAGTGAAATTGTGTGATCGATTGAGCGATCAAATGTGATATTGCGTATGGATGATATATGTGCATCGTACGGGCTTAAGTAAAGCAAATATTGAAAATTTGTAAAGAAATGTCTAGAATGGTTTTGAAATTGTGATTGAATATTATTGCTTAGTAGGATATACAGGTGTATAAAAGCAATGGATAGATTGGGATTTTGATTTTAGAGGATAAAATTTAATGGCCCGACAAAAGGTATGTATTTGAATTTCTATATGAAATTTGATTGGGTTTTTGATCCAGCCACTTGGCTTTTTGTTTTCTTTTTGAGATTGGGAGGCTGTAGAGCCATTTTGTAGTAGTACCGAGCTAGCCGCGCAAAGGAGACGCTGGCGAAATTTTTCGGAAATTTAGGGAGTTAGAAAATTTTGGAAAATTTTGATAATTCAAAATTTGAATTCAAATTTAAATTTGAATGGATAAGTAGGTGATATGGGATACGACTTATGGATAGGTTTGGGAATGTTAGTAAGAGGGATAGTGTGTTTCTATTTAAAGAATTGTTATGGAAGGTTGTTAAAACTATTTGGATTGGGGAGATAGAACGGGTATCGAATCATTTCTCTTAACTAGTAATTTCGGGGACGAAATTCTTTTAAGGGGGGAGGAATGTGACGACCCGGAATTTTTGAATATTTGAAATTGGAATATTTAATTAATTTTAAATATTCAATGGTTAATTTTAACTTGAATTTCAAATATAGATATTTACTGGATAATTAATTTTTGAATTTAATTATCGGAATTGGGTAAATTATTGAATCTGGAGTTTTTAAGCCTGTTAAAAATAAATTGAAGACTTGTAAAATTCATATTAATAATTCTGAAGGTAATAGAAGTTTTAAAATGGAACTTCAAAGTGTTTTGTTCAGTTTTGAAAATATAAAATTTGAATCAAATTTAAAAATAGCCTTCCGAGGCACAGTCTCGGAATTCGACGAAACCAGTACCATTGGATCCGTAATATTGAATTATTACCGGATTTCAAATTTCGTAATTTTTGAAGCTATCGTGTGATCGTACGAGGTTAAAGCGCTGAGAAAATAATTTATCATTTTAAATCTAAATATCCTACATCAAATCACAGCTGTACCTTTCCTTTCAGCTTCTCCAAGACGCTTCTTTTACCTTCTTGAACATGATCTTATCTTGCTTCCTTTAAAACACGAGAAGCCTCACCCTTTCGTTTTAAAACTGCATACCTTATCTTCCTTTAGGAAATCAAAAATCAGTTCGTAACTAAATAAAAAAAAACAATCCACCACTTTCTCCTTTTCAAATTCGATTCGAGCCGAGTGTAGTCGCGATCGAGCAACGTCGCTCGCGCGAGATTGAAGTTGAGAAGTGGGTCGTGTAATGGAAGGCGGCGTGAGCAACTTAGGGTTTCAGCTAGGGATTCGATCGTGAGGAAGTGGATGACGCTGTCGACGTCTCGATTAGGGTTTAGGCTCATTGATGTCGCCGCTTGGTTTTGGGATTCGCGAAGACAGAGAGGAGCGACGCTCGATGGAAGAGCTCGCGTGGCTGTTGGGTTATTTCACGATGGTGGCGTTCTTTGTTTCACGATTCGATATAGTGGAGGGCAGTCGAACAAGGCATGGTAGGAGATGCTGGAGGGAGTCGAACTGGGTTGTGCGACTACGTTCGTTCGTGTGGTCGTGGTGGTGATCGAGAACTGTTATTCCGTGACATCGAAGTCGAGCTCGACAAAGGGGGGAGGTGTTGGCGTCAGGGTCTGGTATGGTGGAAGTCTCGTGATGGATTGCCGTAGTCAAGGCTTCGATGCTCGGAGGAGGGGGAATCCTTTGGGTGCCGACTCGATACTGCTAGCAGGGGTGTTTCTGCAGGCTCGTTAGTTTTATTCCAACTTGTTAAGGTATTCTTTTTAGTTAAATCTAATTTAAATTTTATATGTGTATATATACACGCAGCAGAAAATGTAGTTAGAAGGATATATGTTACAGCAAGGTTAGAAAAGAAATACTGTTTAATATAAACACAAAACTTTGGAAAAATAGCGATTTTAAATGCTGAGCAGTTTAAATAAAATCAGATTTCTATTTTAAAATATATATATAATGTTTTACAGTAAAAGATAAAAGCCATTTTATTCCAATTATAGTATATGTATATAAAAGATTTGGGTAATATAGAAGTTGTAAATGTTGTTAAATTTATAAATTCAAGGTTGGATTTTTGAAACTCGTAAAGATCATTTTTATCGGATGTGGTTTCCATTTAAAATAAAAATAATTATTTAGTTAAAATTGAATGGTTAACTAATTAATTTATTTAAAAGGGTTTAGTTTTAAATTTAATAATCAGTTAAATTAAATAAGGGAATGATAATAAATTGTTTGATTTAAAATACAAGTGTTGATAAATCGTATAATGTTTATTCAAGGTCCAGAATATTAGAGGAAGCAACCTGGATTGGAAATGGGATGCTAATAAAATAAAGGTGAGTTAATCTCACTCAGTTAAATTATAATTTAAATTTAATTGGTTAAATTTAAATATTGATGGATGATTGAATTGATTGATTTGATGGATTTGATTGATATGGTATATAGTAGTATATAGCAATATATACATATTGGCATATGTATATATTTGAGTTGTTGATATTCCCGCAATTATATAGCGGATGAGACCCTATGCGCCGCATAATAGCGGATGATATTTTATAAACCCATATACCGCGATATTCCACCTCGAAGTGGAATTGGTATTGTGCTAACGTCTGTGGATGCAGGGAAACAGGTTGGAGGGATCCAACTGGATTCCTCAAAATATTTAATTTTGTTTAAATATTCTGTGATATGATTGTTGATATCCTGTGATGATTTATATTGGATAATCTGGTTGGATTGAATTTCCCAGTATAATGAGTTATCAAAAGCAATTGAATTGGATTTTTGGAAAGAAATAAAAGAGTAAAATTTAAGTTAAGTAATTCTAGTGAATTCGAATAAATTAAATATGGAAAAGAAGAATTTTAAATAAACAGAGAATATTGAATTTAAAGAAAAACTTATGTGATATTATTTAAAAGAATAAATAATTTATTTTAATTCAATGTTTAAATGTAATTAAAAAGAAAGAAGGAATTTGGGAAATCTGAAACTTGTGTTTCAGTTTAAAGATTTTAAATCATAATGAGAAATAAAATCTGAAAGTTAATGAATTTGGAAATAAATGGATTAAGTAAGGAAATTTATTTCAAAGTAAATTAAATTGGAGAATCAATTATAAATTTGATTTAAATACTTTGGGATTTGAAATTTAAAGAGAAATGAGATTTTGAAGATATAAACTGGGTTTATAAAGTGAAATGGAATATCAGTGGATATTAGAAAATATAAATTCAATGTGGGAATTTATAAAAGGATATGGATTTGGTTTAAAAATAAATGTTGATTTATTTTTAAAAGATGGGAATGAGAAGTGTATTTCTCTGGATAGCCAAGTACGTTTTCAAAGCAATTTTTAATATAAGTTAAAAGTTCTAATTGTGTTTTTAAAAGCATGTTTTAGAAAATTGATTATTTCTAAATGTTAATTTCCTAAGTAAGTATGTTTTGGAAAAATCTATTCTTTTTAAATGTTTAAACTTTAAAGTAAGTATTTTCAAAAATATATTATTGTAGTAATTATATAAAAGTGATTTGCTATTATGTTTTAAAGGGAGAAATTTAGTTTATATTTATAAAGTGGTTTATTTTAAAGTATATATTTTTAATAAAGTATTAAAGTAGTTTAATTTCAATGTTATAAGATATATTTAAAATAAAGTGTTTTTAAATTATTTTAAAATTAAAAGTATTTTGTACTTGGTGATTCAGTGGAAATAATTATTTGGGAAATGTTTTCCGTAAGCGGAAACTGTTTTGAAATTGTTTTCAAATGAGCTTTGAAAATTTGAAAATATATCTTGGAAAGATATTTGGGCAAATAAATAATGTGGGAAATTATTTATTATGTGATGTTTGCTTGTGGATGTTAATTGATAGTTAAATAACCGACTATCAATATTGGCCAAATGCGCTGATCGTTTCGAAGAGATCGAGATCGAGTTTCCGTATACCGGGATTCTAGGTCTGGAGACTCGAATACCACTTCGATCCGGTTTGTACGTTTCGTGTAACGATTTCGGAGTCGAAGATGGAGCAGTGAAGTGCAAGGGCTAGTCGCTACTAATCCTGAGGATATTTCCAAAATGGATGTAGTAGGAATAGTGCCTTCGGTTCCGTTCGGACCTGGGACGGACTTGTATGGACGAATGCTTTCGTGACATCGTCAGGTGGACGATGGGCATTCTAAGGGATATGTGCTATAAAGGTATCGTTTAGCCTCAAGCCTCATCAACCGGGAATGACTGAAAATCAGGGGTTATGCAGCAAGGCTTCATGGGTAGCCCCCACTTGAGAGTAAGGTCATCCCTGTCTAGATGTCCCTTTTCTTTCGGCTTAGTGGTGCGGTTGCTGATCCCAACCGTGAGGTGATTTTATTTGGAATTATCCAGTAAGGGATGATTCCGGTCTTGTGTTGCAGGGGAGCGGGCGTACTCCTCGGTACTGTGATCTAGGCCACGTACTGTGACAGGTGGTACCCCAGTGCCTAGTCATTCGTTGGAAATCCATTCTCCCTACGTGCCTTGTACGGTATTTGTTTGTATACCTAGTATGCTGGAATTTAATCATGTAACAATTTCAGCTATTTTGATAAGTATTTGTAAATAGACACTATTATAATATCAGAGAATTTTTATAAAAAGTGTTTTAGCTATCGTAAGGTAAAAACCCGACATGTTTATTTGTGGCGTGGTCTTACGAGATGCTTTTGTTTTCAAAGGATTTTGAAACTTTAATAATCAATTTGAGTGTGATTTTCTCACGCTGGTTTTCCAGACTGACTCGGGTATTGTTTTACATGATGCTCGGGTCAGACCGAGATAAACAGGTTCAGGATATGATGCTGTGGAGCTCAGGAGACGAGCTGGATGACGATACGTACTCTCGTACTTGCTATTATTTTTTCCGCTGTGTATTCAGTTGTATGTTATGGATGTTGATGTACTCTGATGATGTATTCTGATGATGAATACTATAAACAGATATAGTTTTTGATTTGTGTAAAGATCTGTTGATATATATATTATATTTTATTCCGCTGCGATGGTTAGATTCTGATGTTGTTTTTTTTATTTTTCTTCTTCTACCTCTTCTTCTTAACTAAAATGGTTCGATTTTCCGGGTCAGGAAAGTCGGGTCGTTACATTCCTAGGCCGATTACAGCCACTCTGTGCTCTTATCGAACCCCGATCCAATTACTCTCCGGTGAATGGGGAACGACATTAAGTGAGTTGATCCGGTCGCTCTCTGGCGAAGCAACTCACTTCTCTCTGGGTAGGGTCATAAAGCGATTAATTTCAAATTGACTTCCAATATTCATCCTTTAACTCTCCGGTCAAAGGTTTATTTTGTGAAATTCAAGTTCATTTATTGAATTCAAATTCCAAATATTCAATCATAAACAAAGGAAAAATCTAGATACTGCCTCTCCGGGCAGAGCGGTCTATTACCATCTTAGAGTATGCCTGGGGATCTCTCCGATTCCCTTACATGTGTAAGTGGAATAGCCATTTTATTTTGAAATCAAATCTAAGAATTTTATGTAATTGACCAAAGTTCAAGTCCTGAACTTGGCCCTTGCCATCATGATCAATTGATGACGAGTCGTGATCCCGATCTAGGATTAGTTCTATTGGGTGCAGGCGGTAGTTGCTCAGGTCCTACGGCCGCTGTCTGATTGCTCACGTATTGTGGCAATCTACCACTTCTAACATGCTCTTCCACCTCATCCTTCAAATGGCGGCATTCATCAGTAGCATGCCCTTCCAGCTCATGGAATAGGCAATACTTTCCACTTCTACGTTCCCGTTCCGTGGGATCTCTCCTGGGTGGTTTCTGATAGGGGAGCTGCCCCCGAGTCTCTATGTAAATCCGTTCCAGGTTTGCCGTCAAGTCAGTGTATTGTTTGAATCTGGGTTCTTGGAATTTCTTCCGTTTGTCAGGACCATCGTATTTGTCATCCTGCTTCCGCTTTCCTTTGTCTGTCCCAGACTGTTCCTTGGAGGTTCCTTTGCCTTGCATGGCATTTATTTCCTTCCTCTCGGCGTGTGAATCTTCCAGCCGAATGAATCTCTCAGCCTCATGATAGAATTCTCCAAGATCTTGTGGTGGATCTCTTGCCAAAGAATCCTTAAATTTTGTACCTTCTGCAACTCCTGCTACCGTCGCCATCAAAATCATTGATTGATCCGGGCGATCTACTAAAGCCACCGTTGCATTGAATCGGAGTAGAAAATCTCTTATGGATTCTCCGGTCCTCTGCTTCATCGAAGCTAAGGTCATCACACTCTTGGGTCGCATCACGTGGACCTTAAACTGTCTCATGAAGTGTTCCACCAGCTCGCCCCATGTTCTAATTGATCCATTCTCTAGCTGCCTGAACCAAAGCGCAGCCAAATCTGTCAAATATAGAGGGAAACACCGTGCCATCACTTCCTCGGATGCCCCCCAACACTTCCATATGCCTGATGTATATGGTAATATGCATGGTCGGGTCTAACTTTCCATCGTAAGCCTCCAACGTAGGTAGCTTGAATTTAGGAGGGTTCCTGGCATTTCTGATATTCGAAGTGAACGGACTACGACTAACTTCTTCTAAGCCTCCGCTTGGCAATCCTCCCCTCATAATCCGTCGCACTAATCCAGCCATTCGTTCGTCTCCATCTAGGGGTTGTCTCCTTAGCATGTTTCCATCATGCCCCCCATGTCCCAGAGGGTATTCTGGGTAATATTCTTCATGTGGCTCATTCATGTTGGCGTTGGCTCTAGCCTGCTGAGCTCCATCTATGGGTCTTCCAATGTCAGATCCCGAGGGTTTGCCCCCAGGTCCTTGTTGATTGCCCTCATGCTCTACATTCTGGTTTTAGATCTGACCTTCAGCATTCTCTGTAGCTCCAGCTCCTTGTCCTATGTTGGCAGCAACTGTAGCCGGTCCAAGGTTCTGTGCTCCGACTTCTCTCATCTGCTCAAAGAAGCTCTACATTGTTTCTTGTTGGCTCTTCAGCAATCTTTCGTGCATTGAATCCATCATAGTTTCCGTCTCGTCCCTAGTGATGTAGATCGAAGCTGGACCTGCTCCATCTTCAGAAGAGGCCTCTTGACTCTCCTCATGTTGGCTCCTTTCTGTCCTTTGCCTTTTACTTAATTGCCTTGTCATAGTTTTTCAAATCTAAATCCTTAAGCCTTCAAATTTAATATCCCAGCGGTAGAATCCCTGAGTTCAGTTCTCAGTGAAAGCACCAAAGTGTTTGTGCCAAAATTGGTCACAAACCCCAAATATCGTGAAAGCACCAGTGTATGAACACAGATCAGCAGTATGTGATCACAAATCACAGATCTAAATAATGTAGAGAATAAAAAAATGAAGAATAATAAACTTAAAAATGGAAAGAAGTAGACAGAGACACAAGATTTATAGTGGTTCGGCTATCTCCAGCCTACGTCCACTTCAAAAGTTAATCTTTTATTGACTTTGCCCGTTGGTTACGACTGATTACAGCAGATTACAGTGGTAAATTTCGAGTACCATAGTGAACTTGGAATGTAAGAATGTTTTCGGCAGAGTCTGGACGTCGAAGAGCAAAACGAAGCTCCTATTTTTATAGGCTCTGGGGTGCTATTTATAGGCGTAGGATGCAAATATCTCGCTCAGATCTCGGGAGACCTCTTCTGGCACGTGGGTGGGCCCACGCGATCGATCCCACGCGATTTTGACTCGATCCATGATCGATACGAATGAATTTCGTATCGATCAAGATTTGACCCAATCGAGTCGAAACTTGGCATGAACATTCCTTAGGTCGTACGTAAGCTCCTATGAAAACTTCATAGCGTTTGGACTTGTAGATTGTGAGTTATGATCGATGCAAACTTGGGTTTTATATAGGTTGTCGTGTTCGATCGATACTTTTCGTATCCGTCTGTTCGTATCGCTCTTTGGGCACGTGCTTACAAGTCGACGTGGTACTAACTCCTCGGATCGATCCACTTTTCATACCGAGTGACCGAGTCTTATTCGTATGCATGCGCCTTATTCGTATCGATCATCTTTGCTTCATTCGTATCGATAGTCTTTGCATTGTTCATATCGATCGTATTTGGTCCTGTTCGTATCGATCACATTGCTCTTATTCGTATCGATCGACTGCCATGTTATATTCATATAAAATCGAGTGCTTGGTTCTGTTTGTATCGATGGGAAATGTCTATTTCGTATCGATCTATGGTTGATCGATACGAAGTATGTATCAATTTTGATCGATACGAATTAGACACTTGTATTGCAGTCGATGGATGCGAAATGAGCAATAGCCGATCGATTCGAAGTGGGCTTGCCTTATGATGGATACGAAGAAGACCATCTTCGATGGATGCGAACAAGGCAGTTGCATGGCAATGGATACGAATAGACGGCTGCTCGATGGATACGAATAACAGACTATGCCAAGGCTTGATGGATATGAAGTAGCGCTTTTGAATGGATACGAGTAGATGGACACGAGTATGTTGATTTCCTTAGCTTGCATCGATCGTATCTTGAGCATATTAACTCCGATTGACTTGAAATTTGAAATGTTGGCTTCCACAACTTTGATTGTCATGTCATACCAATTCTAGCTTGATCCGGACTAGGACAAAATTTACCGATATCCATAGTAGACTTGTGTATTAACGATCTCCGGGACGAAACATCCTTGGTTTCCAGTCAAGTTCTTCGTGTCACGGCCTTGCCAAAAGGCGGGATAACATCAGAATAACTTGTGTATAGGACTGGTCTTACATTATGAACAAACTGGTCTTTGGAGTTTTGCATTGCTTTTGATTCATACTTGCTTTTGTACATTTCTTCTGAAACAATGTATGATTTGCTGTGTTGCATGTGGACATTTTATATTCATCTCCATTTGGATACATACATACATTGTATGTATATATGTGTGTGTTAGTTCATGTATTCATAACATTTCAGTTGCATGTGTGGTTCTACATGAACTTGTTGTTGCATACATATTGTTTGGTTTTGTGTTTCAATGTTGATTTGTGTGCACTGGTACTGTTCCACTTGAATGCTTTGTATTGCTTTGAGTAATATTGCTTCATTCTTGTGTCATTTTCATGACTGTATTTTGTTTGCACCTGAGTTGAATCCATCATCGGCTTGGGTTTGACCTTGTGCTCACCTGTCCCTGCGATTTCTAACAAGCAAGTGTATATCGGTGTGCATGGCCTTGTGGCATGTATAGTGATACACTGTGCATGTTGCAAGTTGTTCGTGTAGATGAATTCAAAATAAATGAACGACGATTAACCCAAATAACTGAGGCAAATAACATTTTCAAAACACACAATTTAATTTTCACTGCAAAGTATTTTCTTTTTCAATTTTACCGCGTCGGTGTTTATTTTGCGGATAATTCAGATGCTGGATATAGGCTGGAACAAAGTTGAAGATAAAATACGAGTGTGAGTGAATATATGTAGTGAGGTCAAAATTGTAGGTTGAAATTTGTGATGTAATCGAAATTGTAATGTAATTGAAAAATGTATATATATAGTGAGAGCTCAAATTTGTACTATTTGAATTTGTAATAAAATATTTGTTTGAATAAAATATTTGTTTGAATATGAATTCTGTGTTATTTATTTTATTCATCAAATATTTATTTAATTATGTGAAAAATAAAATAGTACAATAACAAATACATTTAAACGAATATATATATATATATATATATATATATGTTTATTATCATCAAATAAAAATCATATACTAGCATATTCTACACAAATATGGACTTGAAATCAATATATATAGAAATGGTTTAATGAGAAACTGAATTGAAAGTTTAAAATTGAGTTTTGTTGATTTGAACCCTGGATATGGTCTAGATTTGTTGAAATGGAAGAAACAGTTTGATTTGATATTATTTTCAAATTAATTATTTAATATAAACTATTTAAAAATCTATTATTTTAAAATTTAGATTATTTAGAATTTTAAAACTATTTACTATATAAACCATTTCCAATAATCAAACCATTTTATATTAAACTATTTTAACTGTTTTAAAATCCTTAAACTATTTAAACTATTAAAACTAATTTAACTATTAAAACTATATAAAACTATTTTAGAGCTATTTTAAACTATTAAAGCTATTTTAAACTATTAAAGCTATTTTAAACTATTAAACTAATTTAAACTATTTTTAAACTTTTTTTAACTATTAAAACTATATAAAACTATTAAAACTATTTTAAAGCTATTTTAAACTATTAAACCATCTTTAAACTATTTTAAACCGTTTATGACTATCCAAACTATTTTCAAAATTTCAAACAGTGCAAGGTTGAATCGTTTATGTTTAAATCCTTGATTTAAAAGCGAATATGGTTAAATGATGTTATAACCTACGTTGGAATTTGAAATGATATTTTCTAGTGAAACGATATATTTTTAGTAAATATGATGATTCTGAAATGAGAGTTTAACCTATTTTATGGTTTTGATTTTGAAATGAATATGATTTTGAAAGTGAATAATGATTTCGAAAGTAAATATGATTTCGAAAGTAAATATGATTTCGAAAGTGGTATGATTTAGAAGTGAATATGATATTTTGATATAAATTATAAATCGGTTTTGGAAATGTAAAAGAACCAATCAGTGTGAAATAAGTGTTTGGTTGTTAAAGAGACCGGGATCAGATATTGTCATACTCTCTGCCAATACTGAAAAACACTTTAACAACTATGTACGTGGTGGAGAATCCAGAATGAAGTAGGATGGTTTGGCGAACGTTACTGTATGAGGTATGAACGCAGCCCTAACGCCCTCGAGTCAGCTTGACATGACTAAAACAGGAGCCATGCCGGGCCAAATGAGGTCGCACCTCCAATCGGACACATTTCTTCGATACCATATTATTATTTTGTGATTGATTTGGTGGCCATCCCTCGATTTGATTTTGGGAGTGTGTTCCGAGGTGGGCGGTAGTAGCTGCTATGCGTTACCATCAGTCTGGATTCGCAAAACAGTAGTATCCTACCCTGGGCATTGCCTCGCGTGCCTTATCATATGCCTTATCGCGCCCACTATGAGTTTGGTTTGTACCGTACTTATGGAGTGCTCACTGAGTATCCCACTGGTTTGGTGGGGCTTACAATATCTGTATAGACTACGGGAATTATATAAAAATGTGTTAAGGAGGATATGGGTAACGCCTTAACGTTATTTTAATACTTTACTTTACTGTAGACATATTATAATAGCGTATTGTACTATGTATGTAGATAGTTTAACGAATCCTTAGGAGATGGAATCCCGAACATCTTTTAAATTATTGCACGCACGTTAGACACTGATTAGAAGATGTAAAATCCTGTAAACATCTCTGAAGCCGTTACACTCATATTTATTTACTGTTGATTTAACTTACATAAGATCTTTTAGTTTTGACTCGAGTGTTGTGTCTTTTCATTACGCTCGGGTCAGTCTGAGCTTTTCAGTGTATTGAAGACCATTTATTGGAGGATGAAGACGGAATTAGTCTACTATTGTTTATATTTATTCCACTGCATCATGTTGTTCCGCTGCATTATTTATTTAACTCCTGCTGTATGTATAACTCTGATTTGTGTTGTAAATGTGTAATCAAATGTTATTTGTAAAATAGTTTCATGAACTGTTTATTTGATTATTATATTTTGTCATTCCACTGTGAGATTTTGTGTTGTGTTTTTCATTCTTTTCTCTTCGTTTTCTTATTTACCCCATAACAATCCTCCCCTTTTAATGGTTTGGGTCTGACATGTGTGGTTTATTGTCGATTTAAACCGTCTAAAAAGGTGAGTCGTTACATGAATAGTGTTACCTTATTGGGTTCTATCATTGTAGATGTGTTCCGACTATGCCTATGTAAATCTTAGAATTGTAGGGTCAGAAATTTACCCATATTTGAATTTGGAAAATATTGGTTAGTAGTAGTCTCTTAAACTTGTAAATTATGTGATAGTTCCAGATTTGTAGATTTAATTGACTGGTGCAAATAAAAATGTAAATTTAGTTATCACAATAGATTGTTGGGTAATTGATATGGATTAGCAAACACAAATCGGAAGCTATTATAAAATGGTAATGAGATTTAAGTAATATTATAATTCATTGGAGTATAGAGGGTTGCAATGTAAATTGCTATGAATTATCAAGTTCAGATTTATAAATAAAAGTGTATCGTTTGAAATGGCAAGGAATACGCCCAAAAAGAAAGAGACGTATAAAATAAGAATATTTAACGTATTTTGTACTGTCTATTTCAATAATTATGAAAAGGATAATTCCTTAAAAGTTCAAACATAACACAAATTCTCCTTTTGGATAAGACATAGAAATTTACACTGTCAACCTTTCCTTTAGGAGAGATGTATTTCTAATGCATTAAAATATAGAAACCCTTAAGTATAAACTAAAGTATTGGTATCATGTTTATTGCATTAAAATGGCAAGGCATCATTCCATAATGAGTTGTCCTAACTATAAAATAACTGGAAAAGTGATAAGAGGTTATGTTTGATAAAAAGATCTTGTATATGGGAGGACATTAAGAAATGGTAAATGTTTTGGAAGTTCATACCATAAAAGGTATCAAGGTTTTAAATCTCGCTCATCTCGGCCGAGATCTCGGCCAAGATCTCGTTTTCAAGCCGGGGCGATTCGAAATAGGCTATTTCGTTTGAATCTCGTCTGACCCAAATCTCGGACGATATTTCAGTATCTCGTTCGATATCTCGGACGAGATTTAATAACGAGATATCGACCGAGTTGTTGAATTTTGGAAAAAAATCAACTCTTCTTCCGTATTGAGCTAGCTCATCCTTTACCTTAATTTAAGCCTTCTTAATTGTACTTTTTTTAACCCTTATTTCTTGTATAAATCTCATTTAATATTCGTCTCTTATTTTACGGCAGTGACGAATGTAAGAAGATGATAAAATCTACATCGATTATGGTAAGTATTTCACTTTATGGTTTTCATTTAGGTTTCTGATCCAAATTAATTTACATCTGATTTCAATGTTCTTTTTTTGACACTTTCTTGAGTTTTTTCCTAACCCTATTTTTTGTGGCTATAAATTTTAAGCTTCACTTATTTAACTTTATGTTCCAAATGGATTCCCAATTTGATTTCATTTAGTCTTTGCTGCTATAATTTTTTTCCTCAAGGCTTATTTTCAAGTAATAAAGGAATTCTATTTCATCTATTAATTTCATTTGATGATTACATGTTCATTCGTACATCATTTTTTTGCTTTTCTTATAATATTACTAAATGTTTGAAAATTGTTTGTACTATATATGCTATTTTCTACATTTGTTTGAAATTTCTATGTTATTAGTTGCTTAATGAGATTTTGTTTGCTAATAATTAAATACGATAATCAAACTAGAATATTTTAATTCTACTTGTAGACATTTGTATTTGAAGTTATAAAATTAAGATTTCCCTTGCAGCACTATAAATCATAAAAGGTAGAAATGATATATTATATTGTGTAGAAAAGTTAAGAATGATCAAACAAAGTAAATGTGCATATATTATGGCTTGTTTCTTGTCTACTTTATCTCATATGACATTATATTGAACATTATTCATGAAATCTAGTTATTTGTTTATTTTACATGATACAAGTGATATTTTTCCATACTAAATTACTAATGATAAGCATGTGATATATTCAAGGTAAGTGCATAGTGTTTTCCTTAAGGTAGTGAATAGTATTATAAATTTAGGTGTATGAAAATTAATTTTCGACATGACATATACTCCGAGATAACTCCGAAATGAATTTTAGAAACCGAGATGTAAATCCGAGATGGACGACCAAGATGCACTCATCTCGTTCGAGATCTCACCCGATACGAGATGAGCTCTATAAATTCTTCGAGACGAGACGTGACCGAAATCCGAGATTTAAAACCTTGAAAGGTATCCTAGATAAAATTTTGGTCAAGATCGTTCAAGAGGTGGTTAATTCAAGGATTTTGGTCTCAGTCAAGAAAAAGATACTGTTATTTGCACACATTGAGAATGCATAAGTGATTTTCATAGGAAATAAGATAAGGAAATTTCGATAAGATTTGGAGGAAGAAGACTATTTACTCAATGAAATTCATAGAAGACTAATTTAGAATAAATAGTTGTATGCATAGCAGTCGCATGTGAACAAAGTACCACTTAGGTAATTATTACCAATGCTAAAGTGATTCTAAGTTATGACTTCAATTAATTTTGGGACTTTCATTATTAAAGATGAATGGGAAGAAAAACCAAACTTTCACTCGTAGAGCTTATGATGGATCCCTATAGACTCTATAACATATATACCCAGGCACCATGATTTTTAAAGGACTGGAGAAACCATTTAGAAAGAATATGAGATGATTTAAAATTGAATCGAATTGGAAAAGAAGTTTTGCTATTTGCAATAATTTAAGAAATCACTAAGTCTGGGTACCTTTGGGTAAAGTAGATAAATAGCAAAGTGTTAAGTAGGAAGTATCAAGGAAGGAGATACCGTCCACAGTTGAGTTGTCTCACTTGGTATCTAGAAGTTCAGGTGATTAGGTATACCACTAGATGAGTTAAGGCAACATGTCGTGCATTAAGGATTTCATAGAGCTACAGTTTTATAGGAGCATGTTTATGCTTAAGTTATTTACCATGGTGCATATCGACATCATTTGAGTTAGTAAATAGGATTGCAAAGAATTAGCTATGTACATACATTCAGATTATAGGTTTATGCCAGTGGTAAAGAATGAGAAGGGCGGTTAAAAAATGGATGGATTAATTTCATAGAAAGACAAGGACTGCACAAGATAGGCAGAAAGCATATACTGACAGGATACACATGGGATTAAGGACCGTAACAGTGACATGGTCTGGGTGAACATCTTGCCTTATCAATAGGAATTGGGTTGGTAGTTCGGAAAAGTTATCATTGAGAGTTGGAGAGTCTTTTTAAATTTTGGATAGAGTTGGGAGTTAGCTTATGAGCGGAGCTTCCTAGAAGGTCAGCGAAAGTTCATAATGTTTATTTAATGCCATACTTGCAGAAGTGTTAATGTGAAGCAATTATCATGGTTGAGTCATGTCAGTTAAGGAAAGTTAGAAAGGATAGGTGAGTCCTTTGTTTACCATGCACCTACCCGTATTTTGAACATGAGACAAATCGAATCTGTAATGAGATAATTAAACTGGTTAGGGTCCAGTAAGGAGACGATCCAATTGAGAGTACATGGGAGCTTGAGGAGAAAGTCCGAGCTACCCATCCCAAACTCTTTTCTGGTACTTTTCCATTTTAGTTAGAAAAGATTATTTTTGTTATTAGGTTTTAGCTTAGGTAGGGACCATTGGATGGTAGGAATGGTTGTAAACGTGTCAATAAGACATGTTATGGATGATGGATGCTAGTGGATGTATTGTTTGGATTGTTTCTTTTACACACTTAGGACAGTATGTCCTCTAGGTAGTACACTTACATTCACATTATCTCTTACTTGTTGTTTAGGTTGATGGATATTATGCATATGGATGTTGGCTGCTGTTTATTTTACTTGAGGCATGTGGATGTTGCATATGGATGAAATGGTTGCACATACATGTAGAATTGCAAGTATATTTATTTAGGATGTTGCATACATTTGGGATGCTTGGCACGAGCATTTCCCTGACCGTGGATCGACTAGATCAGGAGACAGCCCACTATTTGCATTAATACAGGATCACATGCATTTCACGTTTCATTTATATGTATATATTGCATTAAAAAATTTCTAATGATAATGATTGTCCATGAATTATGGATGAGTAGATTGTTGTAGCTATTAGTTGTTGTATGTGTAAGTTTCATTTTTCTATCTTTTGAGATTTTGAGGATGAAATCCTTTTAAGGAGGGAGAATGTAACACTCCAAAAATTTAATGAAAATTTAATATGAAAATTAAATTAAGTAAAAATAAAAATTTCAAAAACGTCCGAGTTTGGCTACGAAACTTGCACCATTGCATTTATAGCGATTTTCAGGACGATTTTCATACATAACACTTTGATTGCACCATCGCTTTCGAAATAAATCAACTTAGCGTGACAATCTTCCGTTCAAGCTCTGCATTTCCCTCCTTATTTTGGGGGTGGTTTCATCTTTCACTGCTCGAATATACTCAGGAATAGCTTTGACACCCCTTGAGTTCACGATAAAACCTAGAAATTTACCCGATGTGACTCCAAAAGAACACTTCAATAGATTAAGCTTCATTCCGTACTACCGGAGCATATCAAACATCTTAATGAGGTCATCCATGTGATTCATCGACCCTTCTTACTTTACTAGCATATCAACTACATAAACCTCCATTGTTCGCTTGATTTAATCTTTGAACATTTTATTCGCCAATCGGTGGTAGGTAGCTCCAGTGTTCTTCAAACCAAACGACATATCTCGATAGTGGTACAAGCTCAAATCGATGAAACTTGTATGCTTTTGATCTGGAATGTGCATTGCTATTTGATTACAGCCGGAATACACATCCATAAAGGATAACAATTCATGTGTAGCTGTTGAGTCCACAAGTTGGTCAATCTTCGACAGTGAGAAATTATCTTTTGGGCATGCTTTATTCAAGTCCAAATAATCGATGCATGTCCGGCATTTTACAATTAGCTTCTTGACCAACACGTGGTTTCATACCCATTCGAGGTATAGGGCATCATGGATAAAGCCATTTTCCTTTATCTTATTCACTTCTTCCTTCAGTACGATGGATCCATACGGACCTAGGTGCTCTCTTCTACTTCACGAGAGGGCATCTTGGGTCCACAATTAATGTGTGGCATGCTAACCATGGCAATATTCCACAAATATCAGAATGTGTCCAGGAAAACACATCCACGTTTGCTTGGAGAGATCCTTACAACTCCTTTCTCATCTTTATGTCAAGCTGAGATCTGACCTTGAGGGCCTTAGTAGGATCATCCTCATCAATCGGGATGTTGATGGTCAACTCCATTGGTGCCATCCTTGCATCCTCTAGCTTTTTTCGGGGGTCCATAGGTTTGTAAAACTTGTTATGGGACCCAAGCCAGGGCTATAGTTGTTATGCATCTGCGATCTTAATGCAAAAAACCTTTTCTTCAACTTTCCCTTTTTCATGTTGCTTTGCCTCTCTAAGCTTAGCGACATAGCATTTCCAACTAGTGCTCGAGTTGTCTTGAATAGTTCCAACCTCATTCTCAGTGAGGAACATCATCAGACACAATGGAGTCAGGGCTATTCTAAAATTAGAAAGGGCTGATTGGCCCAAAAAAGCATTGTGAGCAAAAATTTCATCAACTATTACAAAGGTCTACACCTGTACAATCTTACGGTCACCTTCACTCAATTCCATTGATAGGTCAATACATATAATAGGTTCTTTTGCCTCTCTGGTAAATCCTTCAATGTAGGATTTACATGGCTTTATGTCCTTCAAACCAATCTTCATCTAATCAAATGCATTCTTCAATAAAGTATTAACCGAGCTTTCACACTTAGTCAGAATCCGATGTAAAGTAGACGGCCCAACAATAGCCATAATCACCATGGGGTCAAGTGTTGTTGCTTACACCCCGACTTCATCTCTATCTAGGAAAATAATATCATCACTCATCATCTTCGGTTGCTTTGATAGCGCTCCATCTTCAATGGTAAAACAACTATCTTACGGTAAATGTTCAATGAACTTCTGTACCATTCCATCTCATTCCAGCTCTTCTCTGCTAGATGTGCCCTCCAATTATCATGTTAATCAAAATCCTACCTTTTGGTCACCTCAGCCCCTCTCCACTGGACCCAGGTCGATCCCTTTGGGTATTCTAGCCTTGAGGTCTAGCATTCTGTCCTCCATCCTGCAGGCTTCTTAGCTGCTACTATAATTCCTTTTTATGTATCAGATCTTCAATCACATCTCTTGAGTGACGACACTCAATGATATTGTGCCCATGAGTGTAGGGCTATCAATTTCCAGCACGACCCGAAGATTACATGGAAATTAGCAGGTTAACCTAACCCAATTAACTAGGCGGGTCATTTTTGGGTCAACCTGAATTTGACCCGTTTATAAACGGGTGGGTTTCGGGTTGACCCGTGAACTTGAATTTGATCCGTTTATACTTATATGGGTTGACCCGACCCGATTATAACCCAACCCGACCTGTGAATCCGATTTTGACCTATTTGTAACCTGTTTACGACCTGTTTATAACCCATTTATACCTTATATGGGTGACCAATTTATGAACTGACCCGACCCGACCTGTTTATAATCAGGTTAGATGGATCGGGTCGGGTCAACCCGTTTATAATCGGGTCGGGTTCGAGTTGAGCTATTTCTGACCTGTTTGATAAACGGGTTGACCCAACCCATTTAAAATCAACCCGAACCCGACTTGACCAGACCCAAACCCGACCCGACCCATTGACAGCCCTACATGAGTGTCATGGAAGCGACAATACTTCCCCGAGCGCCTTTCGGCTTTAGTTGCCTCCCTCTTAGGCGGCTTCTTGTAATTCTCCGTTCCTTGCATAATAAGATATATATATATATATATTCAACGTTATCGTTCAATGGAGTATAATCCTCTAACTTCAAGTACCTCAGATTTCTTCTTTTTTTACCACCAGTGCCCTGATTTCTTCTATTTTATTAGCTCCCACATTCACCACAATGCTACGGATGCTCTAACCTGTTTTCTTAATAGAACATTTTCACCACTTCATTTAACGATCTTCCATCATCATTTCCAATTGCCAGGTTTGCCTCTTCCAAGCGCATAAACTGGGACGCCTTGTAATAGATTCCTCCATAGTAGGTGCTGCTTTTTCTTTAACCATCTACCAAACTCTGCCTATGGGTGTATCCCTCGAATTAACGCCATCAACATTGTGTCCTCTTTTGGATTACTCACTTCAGTTACAACAATATTAAATCGACTTAGAAAATCTTTTACGGTCTCTCTGACACCTTGATGAATACTCGACAAGGACCGACCAAGCAGTGTGGAGCCTAAACTGCTCCATAAATTTTCTCACCAACTGATCAAATGAAGCTATGGACTTTGGCCCGAGCTGAGTGAACCACATCATAGCCACCCCATCTAAGAATATAGGGAAACACATATGCCTTACAACATCGGTTGTCTTGGCACCGTCCATGTTCCACTCATATTTCACCAGAAGCTGTCCAAATCTGTTGTCCTATTATACGATGTCATCGTTGGCATAAAAAACTTTTTGGGATACTCTTTCCATAAAATGTCATTAGTAAATGGGTTACTTCTAGGTATTGAGCCCAATTCTTCATTCTTTCTCCATTGATTCTCATTCAGTAATCTTCTTACCATAGCAGCGATATATTCTTGATTAGCTTGATTATGCGAATGATGACCATTAGGAATATCCCTAAGTGTTTGACTCTACAAACATCCTTGGTTCGTTAGATGATATCTAGGCTCTCCAATCTCTAGGAAAGCCACTTGCCTGGATCTTTGTGAGGCCTGGTTGGTTTAATGGCGTTCATTTGAGCACCAACATTCGGCGTTCTAGCGTTCTATTCAATCGCCTTATATATGATAAATCAGAATCAATCATGATAGAAAATGACTATACAACAGACATGAAGTCCCAAGTAGAGTCATATATACATCAATATATAGGTCACCTAACCTTGGGTGGCCTAACCCATATCTATACTTAGGTGAGGTATATCAATAGTATATTCCAATCTACCACTCCATTAGAACCAGAAGAGAGACCGATGGATGTATGCCCATTCTAGGAGCCCAGGGTCACCTAACCAGATCTGCTTCTACAGTCTTCAGTTACCTCGATGGACATCGTGACACATATTCACTAATGGCTCATATACACATAGCCTCAGTCACGACCCTGCTTTGCCCCTATAGGTAACAGACTGCTGGTCTATGCGATACGAGGAGCTATAGGACACATACCCTATGGGCCATCTAACCTAAATACCATGATATACGGCACCTACCATATGGGTCATCTAATCCAAATCTATGATGTGCATCAAATAATATATCCAATAAAGGTGTCGAGAATCTGCGACGTGACCCCAAAATCTGGCCGCTAGGGTGGATTTTAGCCATTTGGTTCTCTCCAACGTCAATAACAGGAGTACATCATGATAGTGGCAAACCTACCCCACTCACACCTATGAGCATCACCTCACGTAAGTATAACCTTATAATACTATTCACGTCATGTGAGTGTCATCTACATACAATGAATAACCGAATAAATATCACAGCAACGTCCCATACCACTATGTGATACTCAAACGTTTATTCAATGCTTGTAAATTACACTCAATCTCCACAATATTCTATATAACGAGTCCAATGAATAACTGATGAAACATTACCGAATGTCCAATACCAGATGGTATTATAACTTTGTTTATTCAGATTCCTCATCACATATAATTAAAATCACCCTAAAATCATCAAGAAGGATGCCATCACCATATCATACCAAATCACTAATTAAATAAATATCAATGGTGAATCTTTCATATGATCCAACTCAATATAAAAGAAAGGAGAAATCAAAAAATAGGATAAAGCAAATTCATCAAACACACACACACACACACACACACACACATATATAACAATTCAAATCAATATTTAATAGTAAATCATTCACAACATATAATCTTAATATGACCAAGATGAGAACATCAAAATCACATATAATCATTCTAGAATTAAATTGAATATTTAAATAAAATTTAAATTATTAAAATACATTTTTTATTTACTTAATTATATAAATATTCGTTTATAATTCTTGATTAAACATATTCGATTTAAAAATACTTTGAAATACTTAAAACATTAATTAGAACATTCCTCTTTACTTTCTTGAATTTATGTAAACCTTTAAATGTTTATTAAAAATCAAATATTAATTTCCTTTTTAATAAATTAATAACTTTATATATATATATATATTAAATACTAAATTTTAAATAAAAGTTTTCTTTATAAAATTATATATTTACTTTATTTAATTTCTTATATTTATTTTCAATGTAAACATAGTTTATTTACTATTAAAATATATACTTGCTAAAATAGGATGACGCGAGACTCAAACCCTGGTGGGTTTACAAAAGAGCACATGCACTTACCACCAGACCACACCTCACTTTGATATGGTTGCACCACCGGTCGACTTGTAGCGGTCGACCTATTGGAGCCTGTTGGGTTGACTACTTAACCCACCTCTTATCGCACATTCCAGTCAATGGTTGATCGACTTCAACCTCCAACCACTTCCTTCTTGCTATTAATCTCTCTAAATAGATGCGTAAGATATGTGAATTTATTAATTTTTATTATTTTATTTATTATTATATATTTTTTCCATTTTTCTTTCTTTTTTAAAAAAAACGGCACTAACCGGTTGCTACCACCGATGGACCATTAGCGGTCGACCGGTTAAACCTAGGCGGTCAACCGGTCAGTCGCGTTTTAATGTCCGAACTTTGCCAATTCTAGCGATCTGCACCTCCTATTCCCCGCTAACTCCACCAACTCAATGCTTACAACATTTGTTCCTAAACAACAATTCAATTCCAACATCTATGATATGAATTAAGTGGCTTAAGACATAGATTTGTGAGTTCATGCTCACTTGTAAGCTTCCCTCTTCTTCTTCCACTTGTTATTCCAACTCCTAGAACTCCAACGCATTAATGAAACCCAAATTTCTTCCTTGCATAAGTGGACATCGGTGTCAAGATGCACAAATCCAAATTTGGGAATTTATAGGATTTATTTGGATTTTATTTTGATTTTCAAAGTGGTGGAGTATGGTTAGGATTTTAGATTTTCTAAAGCTAGGTAATGAACCATGTAGGGTTATATTTATAAGTGGAGGTGAATTGTCTGGAGATAGAAGTTTCCAGAGCTTAGAAAAATCCTGAAACATGAATTTGGTTTAGGCTAAAGGATATTGGGCTTTGTTATATTAGTTGATTCATTTCTTTCTTTTTCTTTTATAAACTTTTTTCTATTTTAAAAAAATCATAATAAAATTCCAAATAATTTTTTTATTAACCACACATAATTAATTTTCTAATATTATAAAATTTTCTAGAATTTATTTCTTTATTTTAGTTGATTTAAATTTAAATATCCAATATACTCATTTTAAGCCCATTTACTAAATAATTTCCAAATTAATTTATTCATAATCATTAAAAAAATTATTCTCAAAACCATTTAATTCCATCTCTAATTACTTCATTATAAGTTTTTAATATTCCTTATAAAATCCAAAATTGTCCTTATTTAACCTATAAAATCCATTTTGGCTAATTAAATAATAACCATTATCTTTTATTAATTACCCCTAAATACCGGGTTGTTACATTAAGCCCTGACCAACATTGAATATTTAACATGATTTCTAGCATATTTAGTGATCAATATCATAGAGAGTAAATCTCACTCATGAAATACTAAGAAGCCCAAGCTCTAATTCAACCCAACTTTGAAGCTTTCTTACTTTCTAAAATCTGGCCCCAAATTTCTCCAAAATACAAACTTAAAGAGATATTTGTAAAGAATCTCTTAATTTGAATTTAGATATTCAATTAGGAATTTTTAGTGAAATAATGAAAGAGTTATGTGGAACTAAAGTTAGGAAATTCTAGTTTTTTTCCTTGAGCTGAGGAATAAGAAGGGAAATGGTAACGAATGAGGGAAAGTCTCATTTTAGAATTAAAAGGCAAATTCTGGTTGAATTACTCTTTTTCCCTAGCTTCTCTTTTGATCTTATTTTATCATGTTATCTGATTTTAACAAACTCTATATGTTTTTGATACATAAGTGACATTACAAATATGATGGAATAGGTCTCAAGTCCTAATTAATTCATCTTTAAAAAATATTCATTTTGAGTCACTAAATCGCTTTAGTTATTCAGTTCAATTAAAATGATTTATTTTGTTAACTACTAAGCGTTAAACTATGAATTGTTACAATATGTAGGATCTTTCATAATACTTGCAAGGATGAGTAAATATGTGTATATAGTTGAGTTGTCAACTAGACTATCAAGTATGCATAATTTATTTCATGTTATATATGTAGAAAATGTGCATGATCCTACTTTAATAGTATAACCGACATAGTTGAAGACCCGGAGATCAAGCCTGATTCGACCATACTTAGATGGTCAATTCATATAGTTATTTGAGATACGAAGCATTTAAGGAAAAAGATTGTGAAGTTAGTCAAGGTCTAATGGAGCGACAATGCTAGTGACTGTACATGGGATACCAAAGATATTGCTAGGATGTCTTATCTCGAGTTTCTTGGAGTTTAGTGGTTAAATGTATGTAGTATCTTCCATAGTACACTCATTGCATGAGGTGAAGTCACCTAATATTCCTTTTTATTTTTGTATGTTGTTCGCTGAGTATTATATATGCAACGACCCGCAAATTGACAAATTTAATATTAATTAATTAAAATATATTTTTGACTAAAATAATGATTTAGATGTTGTATTTATAACCGTTGTGTAGATCTTTTTGGGCTGAGCAGTTTAAAGTGTAAGTTCGATAAATTTGGAGTTACGGTTTATGAGATGATGATTTTAGTCGAATGGTTGTAAATGACCAAACATGCTTAACGCCTATATAAACAAACTTATCAAACCTTAGCAGACAACCCCTAGTTCAGAAAAGTCTTCTTAATCCTGAAATTAACCACCCAACTCTAATTTCAATTTAATCAAAAATACATTGAAACGTTGAACGAAGTTGAAATCGAGCAAATTATATATCAAGTCAAAGCTCTTGATAAGTCGAAACCTTAACAAACCATCCGTGATGATTCAATGATGAAACGACGACTAAGCGACGATCAGTAGGTATGTCATGTAGAAAACGACAAGCGGTGTTCGTCCATGGTGGCCGACTGCCCAAAAGGTGGATATATTGACCACAATAATTGCTAAAAGATTGGCGGTGGCAGAGGCGTTCAAGCGGGGTCCATCAGGAATGAGCTGGAGCGGTGGTTGTGGCAGCGACGTCAGATCGAGCAATGGTGGCTCGACATGGCGATGATTGGCAAAGGAAGTTAGTGGCTTAGGTTTTGGTCACGTGCGGTCTGGACGATTCAGAGAAAGGTGACTTTGCAATTTAGCCCTTCTATTTTTATTAGTTACAACTTAAACCAAACATCTTCTAATCGCTATAACTTTTGCATACGACTTTCGATTCATGCTAGTTCGTTGCATTGGATTCGTGGCGAGAGTCGGATATTTTGGTATATAGTTTGTTGGTTTTTTCAGACTATTTGTGAAAGTGTCTTAGCAGGATCAAAAGGTCGTAAGTATTTATATTTTAAAATATTAAATATATATTCACCACACACACCCCGCTGTTGAGATACTCATTTGACGATTATTTGAATGTTGCGAAGTATTTGGTGTGATATATGTTCTGGTTTGACTGTTTATCCATTTAATTGTTGTTTTGTTGGATTATGGATATTTTATTTTAATTATTTGTAGATTTGGAAAATAATAGTTAATTAATTGGGAATAATTTAAAACATGTAATTATGGACTAAATAAGATTATTGATGAATTATGGGGTGATATTTGTAAATGATCATAATTAATAATTTGTAATGAAATTAATGTTTAATTTTTAGTAAGGTTATTATTTATGAATTTATGGAGAAATCCATAAATAACAATAAAAATCATATTTAAAGTGAATTTGAAGAAGTTATCATTATTTATAAACTAATATTAATCATTCTAAACTAATCACGATACCATATAACACAAATAACATACATACATACTACTATACTACTATGTTGCATAGATTATGATAAATAATAATACTTATTATTTTTTCCAACTCCTTTCAAATCTCATAAACACTCAGGCCCAGCCCTTCCCCAAAGCGGGAGAAGCGACCGCTTAGGGCACCAAAACAGTTAGGGCACCAAATTATTCTCAACGGAGCGCGACTTTTCGAAGGCGAGGGTGATTCTTTAAGTATGGCAGCGATCAATCTTCAACAAACCTCGGATCTGAAGCGACATCTCAACATCGCAGTGGCATGACATCTCTTAACTTCAGGCAATGGCTCAACTTCACGACAACGACTAGGAGTGAATCAGAGGTGAGTTCTACTATTCTCTTCGGTAGTAGCAACCTTTGCAATCAAGCGTAGCTGTCACCAGGAACATCTACGAGAACGTTTCTTTCATTCAGTGATTAAAAGCAACTCGTCGATGACTTTATTTGGTGGTGGTAGGGCTTAGAGATTTGCGGATGAATTGTGTTTAGGCCTAGATTTTTATTTGGGTTGAAAATATTGGGGGTAATCAATTGAAATTTCAATAGATATACAAGTGGTAGAGGTGAATACGAAGGCACTTGAAAAGAAAAGAAGTGCAGTTGCTTTTTATTAATTTAAAATTTAATTTATTTTTGGTTTTATAATTAAAGTTTTTTAGTCCAATCAATTAGTTAACAAGAATTTTCGCTTCAACTTATCATTGAAAATGTTAACGGTACTAGCATCAGTTTGCGCATAATGGTCTTGTTTTCGTATTTCGCTTTAGGTATCAAAACTCCTAGGACCGGCCCTGTAAACACTCACTTCTTTCTTTCCATTTCTTTTTTTCTAACTCCTTTCAAATTATTCTTTCATAGTTCTATGTCGCTTTGTTGCAAATGCAACGTTTAACAGAGTAGCAATGTGATGTATTATAATTAACTGATAATGATACTAACAAAACCAATTTTCTCTTTATTCTATTTTATCTCTTTGCTTCTATTTTAGGAGATTGGTAAAGGGACTATAGATTTGGATAAAGGTGAAGAGTCATATTTTCAATATATTTAAAATTATTATAGGGAGTACTTAAAAACCTAGCCCCCCGTAACAAAAATAAACACAATTACGTAACTATCCACTTTTTTTTAACGACGTGTAAAAGCTAAACGACATATTCATACCATGTCGTAGTACTGTATTAGCGATACCGTAACATTTGTTTTCCTATCTCCGTCTCTTAAGATAAGAAAATCGTGAGTGCTCTAGTTGGATCGTTGAGCCACAGCTAAGTTCAAAGTAGGGGTGGGCATAAACCGCACTGCTATACGGAAACCACCCGCACCGAATCTTCTAACCAAAGCAAATACCTCAAACCGGACCGACTCGCATCGATACGGTTCGGTTGCGGTTTGGAGGACTGAACCGACCATATTAAACCGGACCGAACCGAAAATTTACACTAGTAATTTTATGATAAAAATATAAGCAACTCCCGTCACATTTTAGATTCTAACGATGATTCTATTTTTAGTGTATGTTGTTGTTATATTAATAATAATAATAATCATTGTCATAAAGGAAGAAGTTATAGTTTTAGTATAATATTTTTCATCTCATTTTTTTGGATAAATGCTAATTATAATTTTATTATAGTCATTTTATTTAATGATTATGCATTGATTAACGACGATGTTTGATTAATATACTAAAAAAATCTCACTCGTAGCTTAATGTCAAATTTAAATATTCATACAATTAAGAACTTATCTTTAATTTCAGTGCAACATTGTATGTTTTAACTTTAAGTGTAAAAGGTTCACACAGTTGTCTTCGTAAATTGATTGTTGATGGAAGTAATTCCCTTATTTCATATCTAATATGGGTTCAAACCGGACCGGACCAAAACCAGACAGTATTAAATTAAATCGAATCAAAACCGAACCGTTTAAAAGATTAGTATAGTGGTTTGTATTTTTTATTAACCGTTTGATGCGGTATAGAAACGGGTTGGGCTCCAAACCGTATCAAACCAACCCACGCTTACCCCTGGTTCAAAGAAATAAACTTTTCCGTTAACAGAACAAACATTTGAAATTTTTTTCTATAGATATCGACAGGTCCGCGTCATTCTTCTTTTACAATTTTGATGATATGTTACCGAATTTTCTTAAGGATGGTGAAATAGCAAATAGTTCGTTTTCAGAGCACTCTGCATCATGTACTTCCATTAACAGTTTTTTATTGGTTGTAGTACTTCTAAAATTATTCCCTTCATCAAAAAGTGGAAATTATGTCTACACCATAGTCATTTTCAAAAATATCGAGAAACCCTTCAGCCTTGTAACTTTACACATCGTCCCCTTGAAACTTTTGAAAATATAAAGCGCCCCGAAACAATATAGAAATACAAAACATTCTTTTTATTTATTTTTTGGTACTTTATGTAATGCAACATTGCATTCTTTACAACGCTACCAACATTACTTCTGTTTCGATCAGTGCATTATTAAAATGCAGTTTACGTAAATATTTTAAATTCGTATGTTTTTTTACGAAAATAAGTTGGATTATATTTATAAAATCATATATTTCACGCATCTAAATGACATAAACATACTAACAATTTTTTTAAAGATATTTACAGCTATGCAATTTTTTTGATTCATTGGACATTGCATTTTACGAATGCAAACAATCCGAATCATTATTATTGAACTCAATTTCAAAATATTGAATTTGAATTTTGCGTGCGATTTTTTCGTTGTGAATTTCAATGGTTCAATTTACAAAACTTAAAGATCATTTAATTAGACAGAATTCAGCCAGGCTTAGATTCAAATATCAATAAAATCCAATTCCGACTTGGTTACTGGAACTTCAAGAACAAACGTTTAAGATTTTCGATTTAGGCTTAAATTTGCTAAATGTGTGCATTGAAATTAATAAAAACATACACCATTACGTTTCGGTTCTATTCCTATCATTTCCACAAAATACCTTCTGGGCCAATTTAATAGACTACGGGTCTTTCCCTAGATTTTACAATTTCCAGGGTTTAGAAGAAACCACGAGTTCCCTTTCTTCTCCACTTCGCCCATTCCCATGCAACATTTACCCTGATCCCTTTTCACATTGTCAAATTTGTGGCCGCCGATGCTTCTTTCTCTGCTCCAAATTCAAGGTCTCCGGCCGACGCTTCAAGCCTCCAGACTCCAACCAAGAACGGTACGTATAAATATATATATTTTTTAAAATAATTTCTTCTTGTTACATGTTTTTTTATTGAATGCAAAGGTAATTATTGGTTTGAGCGGTAGAGAGGATCTGTTCATTAAGAGATCAATTTGTGACTGATAGGATTTGGTGACTGAAATCTGCAGTTGAGGTTGCTAATTTAAGTTCACCAAGTCTGCATAATTGAAAGCATTAATAAGTGCCAATTAATTTTCTGTAATTATTACTGCTAATTAGATTAATTTTGATTAGGGATAGGTGGCAAGCAGGATTTGTATCTGATAAATTCGTTTATTCACTTGTAATTGTGTGTAAAGAACCATCCATCGAGTTGTATGTAGACGATCAAAAAGTACAGTATAAAAATCTCAAGTTGTTCAGTCCATCCATTGACATGCAATTACTAGAGCTGAAGCATAGATTTATTGAGGTGAATGCAGAACTACTTCTTTATGTTTCATGTTTTCACCTCCATTTCTTTTCCTAACAAGGAACCATTGATTCGGTTGACTCTATCCTAAAGATTTTATACATACTAATATTTTGGCATTATCGGATCAGCTTGAAAACTTCATTATAAATATATATGTGTAAATATTTCCGATCCTTAATTGAAACGAATGGTGGATGTTAGTCAAAAAATGGTTGAAATTAGATGAAAAGTTCACAAGCTTATAACTTTGGCTTTGACTTTACCAATTGCAACTATTACAATGGAGAAATATTTTCTCCTATGAAAATTATAATGAATTGGCTTTAAAATCGGATGGATGGTTAGGTGTAGTTTAATCGTCCTACATGTTAAGAGAATATTTTTCATAGTTTAACGAATGAAGTTATCATGAATTACTTCCAAAATATGATAAGTTGTTTAAATCAATTATAAATTAATATGAAAATATTGTATTCATGTGGCATTTTAAGTTTTTTTCTTCTTCTTTTTACTAAATGGCATTTATGGTGAACTATATGATTTGCTACCCCAAATGTTCCTTCGGTGCTTTTCCCTGTGTACAGATAAGAAATTTATGATGCATAAGTTGGTGTGCTTTGTAAAAATATTTGTTAAATATGCATAAGCATACAATTTGTCAGTTTATATAATTTGGTTGATGTGTATAAGCACAATATATATGATTATTAAATAATTAAACAACTCCATACAATGCATTGTATGTTATACGGGTTTATGGAAATGTGCCCTAAAGGAAACATATTAGGATTTCAAAACGAATATCTCATTATATCATTTATTCTGCCCAAAACAAGTAAACCAAACTGTATTCATATCAGTTCAAATATAATTAATGTTCATCTTATTTTTTAATTTGTACCCTCAAGGTACATGGTAATTGTTTTCCTTTTATACTCACGGTAGTAATTTGGCATGTGGGATACATGTGGATAAAAATAATTTTTAAGAAAAAGTATATATTGAATTGGAAAGTAAATTGTAATCTAGCATATATTAATGTTTTTAATTATTTGAAAAAAGTATGATCAGAATAAATTTTGTAGTAAGAAGTGGTTCTAGGACGTTACATTCTCAAGTTGTGTTTGTTTGAAATTCTGAATATTGATCATTGAACAATGTTTGTTGAATACCAAATGTTGAATATGTCTGTTTATATTTTCATTTTTTTAGTTTGAATATATTTCATGAAATAAATAATTATTTTGATAAAAATGTCCATCAATATTAATACAACAATAATAAAAGGTGTAACCCAGTGCACAAGGCTCCCGTACGATAGCGGGTTTTGAGGATGTCGATAATGTACGCAGCCTTTTTCTCGCATTGCGAAAAGGCTGTATCATTACAACAATAATAAATGTAAAATATTATTGTTGTATTAAACAAAGCCTAAAGAAAAAAAAGTAAAATAGTAAACGGTTGTTTTATATGTAATCTATTTTTATTTTTAATTTAGATGTTTTAAATAATTTCAAAATATTAGAAGAATTAAATTTAAAATCACAAAAGACACACACACACATGTACGAGTAATAAATGAATTATTTCATTTTATTACGTTTTTAATATCGATATATATATTTGTCATAAATATGAAGTTTTCCATCAATTATTACTTGGTCTTATAATGGTAATATAATTATGCAATAATTGATAATTTTCTCTTTGACAAAAAATATTTCACTTTCATATTATTCTTTTAAATAAACAATATTTTTGTAATGTTAACCATAAAGTATACATGGTCAGTTAGTAATTTTTTTATCAATGTCGTGAAATAATTAGCCGGATCAAAATATTAAAAACTGGATAATCATATCTATTGTAAATTTTTGTCATTTGTTATCCGCTACAAGCCTACAACAACAAATAATTTTTAATGAAAACTATATTTCTTTAGTGAAAGCATGATTGAATAGGACCCAAAGAGAAGTAAGAAGTATTGTTTAGGTAGGTGTATAAATGGGAAAAAGATGTTAGCAAGCGTTCAAATATTGTAAGAGCTTGAAAGCATTACTCATTGTTTTTCACTAAGTTACATGAGAATGAACACTTATTAGCAAACAAATAAAAGCTCCTTAATACTGAAATTTCATATCATTGTCACTTTCTCTAGAAAAACAAAGCCTAAAGAAAAATGAAAATAAAAATAAAAAACAGTTGTTTTAATCTATTTTCATTTTTAATCTAGATGTTTTAAATAATTTCAAAATATAAGACGAAACAAATTTAAAATCACAGGAAGACATAAAATGTCTTTTTAAAAAATGTGTGTGTGTTTATGTGTGTGCACGCAAGTTTTTAAATATCGGATTTCGGTTACGTTTCGTCTTGGAAATTTTAGAGACTCGATCTCATATCGGAGGAGATCTCGGACGAGATGAGTCCATCTCAGGTGTTTGTCTCGGTAAAGCTCATCTCGGAACCATCTCGGGCTAAACAATATGTCAAAAATTGATATTCTTACACAACAATTTTTATGAATGCTACCATAAAAATAATAACTTAAACTCGAGTTGCAAACTCACTCCATTGTTATCAATCTACGAAAGAATATTCATATTCATAAATCATAATATGCTTAAACTAACAGAGTAACACAATACAGATAGATTATAGCTTACAACTCATGATCCATGAACATGAATTATTGTTAGACATAGAATATAAAAAAGATCCAAAACATTAAACAATAACACAGAAGTAAAACATACATTCGTAAGTAACATGCATGTAAAAAAAACGATGAACATGAAAATGCAAAAGATTGTAGAACATATATAAATATACGATATAGTCATATAGCATGCGAAACGTACATAAACATGATTCTTTTAAAGTCTTCTATTTACATACAAAATACACAAAAAGTGCATCCTGGTAAACCCAAATAAAACCAGGCTTTTACCATTACAAGCTAACCAGCAAAGAAAGTCATTAATATATCTTAAAAGGCTATTCTTCAAGTGACTCGGAATGCGATTCACATGTCTCATGTGGGGTTGTTCGGTTTGGGGAATTTTTTAGGGTTAATTTTAGCAATTAAAAGAGAGGGTTAACAATTGAAATAGTAGTAGATTATGGTAGTCAAGCTTCAATTTTTTAATTATTGTTTTGGGTCGGGTACAGGCTTAAATTTTAGCAAAATAAATGAAATAAAATCTCGACCGATATTTGAAATATCTCATCTTGGTCGGTATATCAATCGATATTGTCATATCTCGGCCGATATATTCGAACCGAGATTTACACCGAGATTTGCCGTTTCATTTCGGGGGAAGATCGAACCGAGATCTCGGCCGAGATATCGGTCGATATTTTCGAGATCTGAAACAGTGTGTGTGTATAAGCAGTTATTTAAACACAATAGATCTTGACCGTTGGATCCCATTGTGTTCACATATGAAGTTGAGATTAAGAGACAATCCAATGGTTGAGATCCATTGTGTCACTAATTATATCTTAATAGAATTCCCCTATATACACCACCTCCCAAATCACCATCCTCCATCCACACACGCATGTTAGGTTAGTTACTAACAATAAGCAAGTTGCTTTGTATATTATAAAATTTAAGAGTTCATTTTGTATATTTGAAATAAATGAAAAATTTAGACAGTTAAAATAACAGAATTAAAATAATCTAGACCAAATGTTGCATAAAGCACATTACACCTTTTATCGCAAACAAACAACAAACTCTTGAAATTTCATATCATTAGATTATCACTTTTTCTAGAAAAATGAAGTCTAATAAAATAAAAAGAAATGTAAAATTAGTTTTATATGTAATCTTTTTTTAGAGGTTTTAAATAATTTCAAAATGTAAGAAGAATACTGTCTTGAGCACTCTTTAGTCAGTCTATCTGTACATGCAGCTATACCTTCTTTAGATCTGCTCGTGTTGGCGGGGCGCACCTTGTATCTTTCCCTTTGCTACTAGACAGACATCAATTTAAAATCATAGAAAGTCATTTTCTAAGAAATTAGCTTTGTTCAACTTTATATAGAAAAGAAGTTTTTTGGAATATAAGTGTATGTATTAGTAACCAACGAAAATGCAAGTTAGTTTTTATAAAATAGAAAGCGAGAGTTCATTTAGTATATATAAAATAATTGAAAAAACTAAAGAAGTAAAATAACACATTAGACTAAAATAAACTAGACCAAACTGCTACATAAAGCACACTAAACCTTTTATCTGGATACTAGAACTTTGGCAATTGCATTTCCCATTTGCATAAAAATGTGTGAAAATAATTTAAACAATCGAAAGCTAATTTGGTATTTAATTTCAATTTGGCAACATAAACTTTTATAATTATTAAAACAAAAATAGGAAATTATTGTGAAGGACAAAATTTCTCAGCGTTTTAGCCTCAAGGACAAACCTTCGGTATTTTAACCCGAAGGACAACTTTCTTTAGGTATCAGTTTTTAGTTATTGATAGCAGTTTTTAGGTATCAGTTTGTAGTTATCAGTAGCAGTTTTTAGGTATCAGTTTTTAGTTTGGTAGCAGTTTTGAAATAATGTTTGTTCTTATGAATAATTTTGGAATAATGTTTGTCCTTATGAATAATTTTGGAAGAATGTTTGTCCTTGTGGTTAAAAGATTGAGGTCGTGTTCTTGAGGCTAAAAATATACAAATTTTTGTCTTTTAAATTAATTCCCCCTTATTAAAACTACTTTCTGTGTCAATTTTTTTTATATCAAAACTACTTTCTCATACAAAGGTCAAAGTTTATCCATAAAAAATAGTGGATTCAAATAAGTTGGAAATATATTAAAATTTTAATTCAAGGTCATAAAAATGTACTTTTTGTTGAAATCCAATTTATTTATAAGAAAAATCTTGTTATAAAATTGTATTTTTATTTCAAGAAAGTAAAATTATACAAAACTGTACATAACGAGTTCATCCATTACACCCAAAATAAACAACAAAATACAAAATTTCTTAGAATATAGATATTGAGATATCATATTTTCTCTTATCCGCTCACAATTAATAATTTTGAAAGCATAAATAGAAAATTTTGGTTTAGTATAAAATTGTTTTAGCATTAATGCATACAAAAAGGAAAAAAAATTGAACTGTGAATATTCATCTATACTATTATGTTGATAAAATAGTAAATAGCGATTGTAATATGTAGTGAAATACACATAATATTAATATACATTATTATTATTATCCTGATAATGCCAGATGGATAATTTTTGAATGCGGATACCATCATACCTACATCCGTATTCTTTTTCAAATTTCAGATATTTTTTCTTGGATCTTTCCGGCATCCATTGACATGTTTAAAATATATAATATAAAATAAAGTAAATAAGTAAACTGATATGAAGCCTTCAATTCCCGTTCCCATCATGCTCATGCCAAGTCCAGCTACTCTTTTCCATGTCCAATCTTGTTCCCAAATATCGTGTACAATCTTCCTTCATTAGAAAATCAGGGTTTAAACTCCCACCCAAATAATTTTGTTGTGCCGCTAGCTCCCAAATTCTCCACTGCCTTCACCTTTGTTTGCAGTGCTCTGCCACTGCCGCTCAGTGCTCAACATCGATCCCTCAGCCTCTACCTTCTCCTCCTCTGTCTACTGTCCGCGAATCAGGTGATTAGGTAATCTAGGTTAATGTTATTATTATTATTATTTTCCCAAATTTTGACTTATGTACAAATTTACTTATGTTTTACCAATCGACTGGGTCAGTTTTTTTAATTTGTTGAACATCTGTATTTGAGATCTAGGAAGCAAATTTACAAATTTTCCACTTTGCAGATTTTCAGATCTATAAGAATTTTGTTTGAAACCATTTTGCAATAAGAATGTTTACTGCTTTACAAGTATGTAAATTTGCTTTTAACATAATTTAAAAACAAATTTGTGGTAACATTATTTATTTTAAAAATGTTTTTAGATAGTTGATATAATGATAGAAAACAAAGATGAAAAAATAGTAGGCGAGATTTGGAAAGTAAAATTCTGGAGCTTACGATGAAAGGGTGAAACAACTCCAAGATGCGATATCAAAGTCATTAATGTCATGAGGAGTAATAATAGTTCAAAGGGTTCCAACCAATTTATTTTTCCAATATGAAATTTCAAGTGTCATGAAGTTTGGGAAAAGCAAAAAAAAAATTTCATTTAAACATTACATTCGTTGTTCTTCAAATGAATGATGGTGGTTTCTGATGTGCATAGGTTGCTTATTGGATTTTACTAACTATCCCCGTTACGGTTGTTTCCGCATGGAGAAGTTTTTCCAAATTAAAATTGATTAAAATTTATATTCAAACCACCATGTCACAAAAATGATTGATGAGCTAGCAACGATCTCAACTGAAAGTATGTTTTTGGAAAAACTTGATTATGACCATTTAATTGATGAATTCGCTACAAAATATGCAAGAAGTGTTTTTTTCCTGAACTATTTGAAGAAAATCGATCCTCGTTTTGTGTGAAAATCAGCTTTATGATTTTTTAAATTAAATATTGTAGTCTAATTGACACCTTTTGTGAAAAGCTAAGGTAGTGTTTGGTTTGTTATTTTTAGTTTTGAGTTTTCGTCCGTAAAAAAATGCACACGACACATTTATATTGTCGAAAACGACCAATTTAGAAAACGAAGTTAACATACAAAATAGAAAACAACTTTTTTTTTATTTTCCGCGTTTTGGGAAATAACACAAGCACGTGAAACAATCCATTCTTCCTTCCGTCGTCCCTCTGTTCTCTTCGTCCTTCCATCCGTCTTTCTTTCATCCTATCCGTCGTCCCTCCGTTCTTCTTATATTTGAGATACGTATTGAAAACCAAAAACATAAAATTCGTTTTTAAACCAAATACCACCTAATATTTTGTCTGTTGTAGTCTTCTTGTGATCTTATACATAATATCAAGATTTCCTTTCTATATACAAAATTTGACATGTTGAATACTATAGGGCAAAAAAATGAAGTGGGGCTTGGGCAATCGATTCTGTGGGCTGGTCTTGTCTATAATCCACCAGATAAACGGATTAATGCGGATCGAGTTTTTTGAATTGTATATGGAAATGGGTCAGTGTCCATTCGATTCATTGATAGGTTTATGTATGTGTTTTGGATTTGAATCCAGCATTATTTATTTTGAAATTCAAGGAGGCTTATTCAGACATCATGCTTGTTATAATATGTGACATAACATATTCTACCTTGACCCTAGAACCAAATGCTGAGTTTGTAAAATAATAGAATATGGATAAATATAAGCTGAAGGGTCTTCAAAATTTTCATCCTACACATTAAATATCATAAATACAAAATATAGATATGTAAAATTTTCAAATAATATATTAGTTTCTTTTAGAAGTAACTAATTTAACATGCGATGATATTTTCTGGGAACGTGAAATATTTATTCTTTATTTAGTAAAATAGAACAGAAAATATATTTTGGTAATACATGTGTTTATGTTGGTATTGCAATGAATGTGCTTGAAAAATGTGCTTTCAGAAAATAAATATACTAAATCAAAATCCATTTTTTTTCATGCAAAATTTGATTACAAATGGTTAAATAATGATACACCCAACATATATAGTTTATGCTATGCATATTTTATAAATAGATTAACAGTAAATTTTGCAAAATTAATTTTTATTCGAAAGATCCAAAGCTATATATAAAAATAATAATTAGCCATAAATAGATTCTTATAAAAACGATCATTGTATGTGGAGATAGAGTATTAAATAAGTAGAACAAATGAATCTATGAAGGTAAAACAAATAGCGAAGAACGAATATTTTAAAAGCGGTGTGTAGTTATATAATTGTATTGAGAATGAACATTTACAAATAGGAAAAACTGAAGGAAAAATTATGTAATAAATTTATTAGGATTGAAATTCGGACCTGGGATCTCATTTTATAACCAATCTTTTTATTAAAATTAATGAAGCACTTTTTGGAACCTGTAATCTGATTGTATACAAATAAACTTAAGTAAAGGGACATTCCGGAAACTTTATCTGTACCAAAAATTTGTGATAAAAACGACGTTACAAGTATTATCCAAGATGACCCTCAATCAGTTGTTCTTAAACTATGTTATTTTATGATTTCTTGAATTATTTTTTATCATTTATGTTTTATGCAGATCCAGATTTCTATGTTAATCTTCTCTGTAATTGCAGAACTACTAGAAATGATATTTGCTTAAAAGAATCAATCTTGCAAAACACTACTAAGGGTAATGTGGTTAAAATGTGAATACATTTTATTAAAACAAATTTCCATTCGGACAAACAACTCTTTAGCATTCATTGCTTATTTATTTTTATTTGTATGCGTGCGTTCGTGCGTGCGTGTGTATTTGAATTGTGAGATCACATCTGTAAACATTTGAATTTACTCTTGTCATCTAAATTTTTATGCTTTATGGTATAGATGGTAAAATGCAAGAGAAAATAAAGCTGTTGCATATTTTTTGCTGTTAATTTGATGTGTCCTTATTCTTTTGATGCCATCATTTGCAAACACTATTATTTCATGCTATAATCTGAAAACGAGTTTTTTCTTCCTCTCCAGATCACATATTTCTGATATACTGCTCAAAAACATTGTTGGATATACTAGGGTTTACAAATTACGGACCAGAAAACTTCTCATCTGGCAAAATAGCAATTGAGAGCTACTCCTTAGACGACTAATTCTGTGATCTGCCTCCACCACGAACCTTGTCAAGAACATCATAGTCGGTCATTCAAAAAAAGGAGATGCTAGTTGGTAAATTGGGAGCACTTGTTCGAAGGAGTAAAACCTTTACCTTGATTTCTCACCTGAAGGGATCGTCTCCTTCACCTAAAGCATCAAATGAACAATATTCTCTTCTCCACTCTTTGAGATCAAGTCACTGTGAGAATTCACCTATCTCTCGATATGGCTCTCTTTATGGGTTCAAATTTATGTCCAAGGTGAACTATGTAATCACTATTTAAGTCGTTTTTATCTTTTAAAAAATAAATCTTGTACCCAAAAATGTCAATAAGGTTCATTGTTTTACATTGATTGATCAATGATTATGAAAAAATCTTGATGGATTTAATTAATTTCATGTTCAGAATTTAAATGTCCCTTTTACAAGGAAGATGACCACTTCTGCAGCTATATTACATTCAGCTAAAGCAGAAGCTGCGAATTCAGGGCTAAAATTGCTTGTTGTTGGATCTCATGCTCAGAAAAGGGTTGGAATTTGGCTTTTCTGTTGCGCTGCTTGGGTTTTTAGCATGGTGGTGCTTGGTGGAGTTACCCGTCTGACTCGTTCAGGGCTATCCATGACTGACTGGAAATTTACAGGTGAAAGACCGCCAATAACTGATGAAGAATGGAACCATGAATTTGAAAAGTACAAGCAGTCTCCTGAGTATAAGCGGTAATGCTATAGTCACCTCATCTCCTTACATATTCACTTTTCAGTTAATTGATCATGTTTTGTACATTTTTTGGTGGGTATTTGAGCTTTTGCTTTTTTTTTTTTTGCTAATAACTAGGTTGAATTTGCAATATTCTTAGAACAAAATTTGGTTTCTTAGTCATATGTCATATAGATGAAACTCATTTTTTACACAAGACTTGCATAGTATATTTTCTGGATGAACACCATGAATGATAATGGACATGTTTTTTTATTACTTTGTTTATATCTTAAGCGTGCACGTTATACAAATTTAGATAGGTTTCTATGCCAAAATGCAGGTAATCTGCATATGGAAGGAAAACGTGGGACCCACCATTTTTTGGTGTGTCCTGGAACCTTTTTCTTTCTGTATGCATTTTAACGGGTTTTCCTTGATATGTATAGCACAATCCCCTTCTTTTTTTGAACACATACGCATTGCTTACTAACATCACATAATTGCTGTTCAAATTATTTTCATTCTAACATGAAAAAGCATCAGTCTAATAATATGTAGTTAATTTTGTGTTGTCTTATAGTGTAAACAAAGGAATGAGCATTTCAGATTTTAAATTCATTTATTGGATGGAATATGCACATCGAATGTGGGGAAGGGGACTGGGCATTGTATTTGCTTTGCCTTTCTCATATTTTCTTGCAAAAGGATATATCACCCGCCCTCTTGGACTGAGACTGTCTGTTCTTTTTGCACTTGGCGGAGCACAAGGATTGGTTGGATGGTGGATGGTAAAAAGTGGTTTAGAGGTATGCTTCTTTTTCTATCTCATATGCAATTTTTGAAACTATGTATGTTCTTTCCATTTGCACGCATAACAAATTGAATGGTCATATGATCCCTATAATGGAAACTTTTTTTTTAAACATGATTAATTAATGCTAATGGGATTTGATCTCTAGATAAACAATCCAGAGACATACACTAACCCGTAAGGGGGGACATCTTTAAATGGAAATTATTTACATTGTGAGCGCTTTAAAGTATGCTCTCTTTCATGCGCTATAATGTAACCATTCGTTTTTTCCAAAATATTATTACAGATGACGGACATTGTAATAGGTGGGTTGAAATGTTAAATCTTAATATAATGTAACCATTCGTTTTTCCATACTGAATAGTTGATATAAAAATATCAGGGCACAATCTTTTGAAAATCTGTGACACAATTGTTTTATGGTAGGAACCAGCATCTGAGTATGTGCAGCCAAGGGTTAGCCCTTACAGACTTGCCACTCACCTCACATCTGCATTTGTAATATATGGTGGAATATTGTGGACTGCACTTTCAGTTGTCATGCCAGAACCACCAACTGAGTCATTAGCATGGGTTCGAGGTGCTGCAAAGCTACGAAAATTTGTGCTACCTGTTTGTGCTGTTGTAGGCGTTACTGCTCTTTCCGGTGCTTTTGTTGCAGGGAATGATGCAGTAAGCATAAACACATAATTTCCATTTATCGAGTTTCAAAAGTAGTTCATATTGGCATTACTTTAAAATCATTTCAATTTGGCAATATGTTTCTTCCTTGTAGGGTCGTGCATTTAATACATTCCCAAAGATGGGGGACACATGGATCCCTGATGATATTTTTAACATGGAGCCACTTTTCCGCAATTTCTTTGAGAATACATCCACTGTGCAGGTATGCAATTCCATTATTTCGATTATGGCCATCACTGTATGAGTATAATTTTTTTGAACTATATTTCGCATATGGATTCCATTAATGATCGTTAAACTTACAATTATTTAAGCGCTTATTTTCCGTTTGATATAAATATTGTTAGTGGATAAAGTAAACTCGTCATCTTTGTTTTGAACATATACTTAGCCTAAGTATTCCCTCTGGTTTATTTTATGTGAAATCCTAGACAGTTTTCGCATAATTATGAAATAACAAGTTGGAAAATAAAAAAACACTGTTAACTATATGTTTCAAATCAGCAAAAGTATTGTAATAGGAATAGAGGACCATTCCCCTAATGTTATTTCCAACTGAAGATGAAACTGGTACTGCTTACACGAAAAAAGACGCAAGAACATTGAGTTAGTCTTCTGCAAATTTGACTAGCTATGTGAAAATTAAATAGTAGATTGTTAATCAGTCTTCAAAGCATATAAAGGCAGGGGTTATACTTTGCGATCTTGAGTAGCTTCAGACCGGAACTCACTTAGGAAGTAAGTACACTCTTAGTTAAATAGCTTCATCTTGAGTAGGATATGAGGAATGTTTCATACTTTGTAGTTTTCTGCTGCTGTTATATTATGAACTGAACTGAAATGAGAAAATGTGTTAATCTATGTTTGCTGACTATTCTGGAACTGGACTATGTTTGAAATTTATGTCCAGCTATTTTTAGTAAAGAGGAAATGTTGTTATGCACCTAATAAAACAGGCGTTACTATGATTTACTTCCAAACATGTTTAGTTCAAAGAAACTCTGAGAATCCCAAAGATGCCTATGCAGAGGATAACATTGAGTGCAATTATTTTGTTACTACTTTTCTTTCAGCAAGAATGTCATACTAATGGCAGGTCGAGCTTCATTAAAAAACTATATATACACCAATCGTTGTGATAAGGAACTAGTTTGGCCACTTTAACATCCACTAATGTACACGTTGAACAATATAGTTTCAAGCTGATATGATTTTGTATTTTTTTCCTCTTTCGTTACAGCTCAATCATAGAATACTTGCAACAACAACATTGCTTTCAGTTGCCAGCTTATGGTGGGCAGCGCGCAAAATAGAATTGCATCCTGCTATTAAATCTTTAATTGCACATACACTGGGCATGGCCTCACTTCAGGTAGTGGACCTTTAACAATTTCTCCCGACTCACGTTGAGATTGCACCAAACTATTTTCTTTGCCTTTGAAAACTTGTATTGACACGCTTTTAGAACGCGTTAGCGTAAATGAAAATCGAACAAAATTAGTTTGGTACAATCTCAAAATGAGTCATGAGAAATTTTGCTGAGTCAGTTTCAGCAAGACACTTTGAGAATCATAATATGCCTTGAAATAGTTCTAAATTTGTTATATGTTTTCAAAAAAGTGGTCAAAAAAAATCCTTTTTTTAATAAATATTTCTGCAAGCTTTAATGAATCTCATATAGTTCCTCAAGTGTTTCAAAATCAAACCTTCAAATGTTTTTATCCGTTTTCCATGAATAGTTTAAACAAAATATTTCATATGGGATTTCTACTTCTTTAACGAAAAAAGCAAAGATATTTTGATTTGAATAGCAACTTGAGTTTACATCAACTAATTACCATAAAATAAATACTACAGGTGACACTGGGAATTTCTACACTTTTATGCTTCGTTCCAGCTTCTCTTGGTTCTGCTCATCAGGCCGGTGCATTGACATTAATGAGCTTCATGATCGTTCTAGCTCACTGTGTACGAAAACCATCTCCTCATGTTCTTAAATCATTGGCTTCTCTTCCCAGTATCAAGAGCTGATCAAAATTCCTCGGTATAATGGTTTAGTTTGATTCAAGCCGATAAACTCATGTTGCTAATTACAGGTTTTTATAGTACACGCTAGATATATGATGTGACTACTACATCAATTTTGTATTGAAATGAGAATGTTGCCAAGGCATAGGGAGACAATCTTCTATCACAGAATAAGGCTAAGGCCCAATGATCCACTCCCTCGATTGTGCATTTTATTTGATTTTTCTAGTATGGTGATACTGTCTTTATGTGTACACAAGATCTTGCCTTTTTGGGACTTTGTTACAGTGTTATCAATAGACCTTTGTTGTTTAGTTTGGAAAAATAGCTTGAATTCTCGTCCTTTGTATTCGTGTGAATCTTGGAAGTGTGACACTAAGCATGCTTATCATCTTTCAAACATGCAACAATGTTTTATTTTTATTTATATTTATTTTTTATTTTTTACATGATATAATGAAATGTTCTTTTTATACTTTTCTGCTTTGGTAGTTGCTTTTTCCTTTTTCTTGCTTTTGATTCTTTGTAGTGAAAATTAGTCATTTTTGTCAAGAACTGTCTTAAAACTTCTCTTCAGTTTTACATCTTGACAATAGGTCTATGCAGATATTAAAAATTGATGCATCACTAAATGACGATTAGAAGTGCCGGATTTGGTTAGAGTTCTCATCTGAACAGTTTTACAGTTTCCATCGCAACATCAAAATTTGGGTTTTCGACAGAGACGGCGGAAGAAGTCAAGGTTGGTATCATTAAGTGCGGCACTTTGATGTAAAGTAGACTGATGGTGGATGAAGTTGTTTGTGGTTGTAGTGGCTTCAAAATCCAGTTAAAGTTGGAAGTGGGACTAACTCAATGTGGCAAGTAGTGGCATTGTGAATAATCATCGAACAAATATTTAAAATGTAAAATTTTTGTGGCAATGTAAGGTTTCTTTTTGAATAATAACATTCATCTCTACTATTAATAATGAAAATTCAATCAATATGATTTTCATCGTGTCATTTTGAAGTTTTGAAAATACCATAGATAGTATCACATCATGACCATCCATCAACGGAATCTCATCGTCGATTTGCGGCATCCATTATCATTTTCTTTTCAATCATCTATCAATAGAGTTTCACTATTAATTTGCATTCGAAAATAAAATTGTTGCGACTACCGAAACTTTTGGACTTATAATACATCACACGTTAAATTTTATTAAATAAACAGTAAACTCATGTAGCTGTTAGATGCACATACATACGATTTATACTATTATATTTTAAGTGCAAGTATATTGTGTATAATTGCACACGCAACACAACGACAAATGATTGTGCTATATTTTTTTATATCACAAATATTTAGTAGGCAGGCATTATGCATGACTCGACAATTATCCTACATGACAAATGTTTGCCTTTCAAATTGACAACATTTTTCTAGATATTAAAGTAACAACTTTTGAGTACTTCTGATTGACAACGTTTTTCTAGATATTTAAGTAACAACTTTTGAGTACTTCTGATTCAAATTTAACATTTGTAAAACCATTAAAAAATATAAGCTGATATAATGACTGATAATAAAAAAAAGATGTTGATTTCTAATACATTTAGAACAACAATTTCATAAGGATTTTTTCGTTGATTTGGGCATGTTTTGCAAACTTATAACACAAACATGCCATGTCTAAAGCTAATTACAAACATAAGAGAAATTTTGATCACCGCCGTGCTGGCAAAAATTGGTTAGCGACTTTTGAAATATATTTTTTCTAAAATATTGTCTGACTTGTTTCAAATGGCACACAAATACATAGCAGCTGTGTTCAAACTAACACATTTATACACCTACTATTATTCAAAACAATAAGGATTTTTTTTCCATTTAGCCTCATTTTAAAACTAATTATCGCAAATAGCCCACTATCAAAACTAATATCAAACGTAGCCTTGTTTTGGCCAGCTCAGCTCCGAGCTGGTCAAAACGTACCGGCGACTTTTCAAAAGTCGCTATTACATTTTTTTTGGACGAATCATTCAGGCGGCTTTTGGGAAGTCGCCAGCAGGCGACTTTTGAGAAGTCGCTTACTGGCGACTTCTCAAAAGTCGTCCAAACGAGGCTCTGTAACAAAACCAGAGCCCCCTTTCTTCCTCCTTCATTTTATCCCCTTCCTCTCCATCTCCAAAACCCCCAAAATCCACCAAATCCTAAATTTTCGTCCAAACCCAAAAATATTTAGCATTTTGTTCAACAAATTAGAAGATGACAAGCTCTTCAATGCGGGATGCGCCTCTAGGTATGGATAAATCAAAAATCTTTCAATTTAGGGTTTTGAAGAAAATTGCAAAATAATGGTTTTTAGGAATTGTAAGCAATCATTGATTGTTGAGATATGTTAGTATGGATGAAATCATTGTTAAATTGTTGAAAAACAATACGTAAATTCCTAGTGTTGATGTTGGAAAATAAATTTGAAAATCTTGTTAACTTGTATATGGGTAGATTACTCCGAGATGCTACTTGGATCTATTGATGGATCTGTCCTATATTTGCAACAACGACATCGAATGAATAATCCGGAATTTGTCGTGGTAAAATTCTTAGAGTTCGAAATGTATAAATATTGAATGGTATTGTATGTTACATGTTGATAATATTTTTGTGATATTTTGACAGAGCAATACTGCAGAAAATACCATAGATCATTCGTCTAAAATGAATAGAGTAACATCTGCTCATCCATGCGTTATACAGTTGATAGACCAAGCCGGATTTGGACGGGGTTTTAGGGCGGGGCACATCCAGTTGGATCATCATCTTATCACCGCTTTGGTGGATAGATGGAGGGCAAAGACATCTACATTTCACCTACGTGCTGGGGAGATGACTATCACGTTGGGTGATGTTGCGTGCTTACTTGGCATACCCATAGACGGTGCTCCGTTGACCAACCCCGATCCAGTTGATTATCTTAGTTTATGCCAAGAGCTCCTAGGTTTAACTCCTCCAGCAGATGAGTGGTGGGGAAACGAAATGATACATACACTATGGTTTAGGCAACAATTTGTGGATGGCATACCAGCAGACGCCATAGAGATTCAGATTCAGCAACGAGCCAGAGCCGTTATATTGCATATTATATGCTCGAGGTTGATATGCGATCATTCGAAGACACGGATATGGCTTAGATGACTTCCATTTTTTAGAAAACTTTGATGTTTGTCGCCAGTATTCGTGGGGCAGTGCAGTTCTAGCGTATACGTACTGCGAGTTGACGAGGCTTGCTTTGCAAGAGAGCGCAAGCATTGGTGGTTGTGTGAGTCTAGTACAGGTATGTCCATTATTTACTTTCACCGATAGTTATTTCATATTCTCTTATCCAACTGAAATCATGTGTCTAATTTTATTTGCAGCTTTGGTGTTGGACTTATCTACCCGTAGGTAGAATAACAATGAAGAGGATGGCGATTGATTTATCATTGCCATATGGTGCTAGATATAATTAATTCTGTAGTATACTACGTATAAGTGTTCGGATTTGAGAAGTTATAATTTTATATTTCTACAGGTGGGTAGGACCTAAAAGCACTGTTTCATCGCTGAGGCATCATGTTGCCTTCTACCATAATGAGTTCGATGTGCTAGACTATCATTCCGTGACTTGAACCCCATACGCAGATGTGCTTGGAAATCTTCCAAACTTATGTACCACTTCCATTTAGCTGTGGACTGCTCGTGTTCCTCTCATTTGCTTTAATGATGTCGCCTATCATCTTCCTGACCGAGTGATGAGGCAGTTTGGTATGGCCCAGCATTTACCGGAGCAACCACCGCATTACAGGATTGATATTGCAGTTGGGGAGTATGCTATAGCGATTGAGACATGGACCGAGCGCTACATGCACACGCAACAGGAACGCGAGTTCACATTGTCCGAACAAGAATATCTGTCTTGGTATTGGAACATCACACGTCGATATGTTCTTCGTGCCATCGATCCACCTACAGCGCCTCCTGTTGTTGTAGACCCTTACACTCTCAGAGCACCCCTCAAAAGGAATGTGGTACGTAGTACATGCAGTCTTTATTCAAATATTTGAAATTTATACTTTTTCTTGAACTTTATGTTATGGCAGGCGGACGACATTTACCGTGCGATCGAGATTGTTGACGAGCTTGCACAAGAGGTTCCTGAAAGGTCGCAGGGGAAATGCTTTAGTGTAAAACGCATCTTAGAATCTATTTTGGAAAGAAACAAGTTAACAAGACCAAGACCGCCTCCACCGCCTCCTCCACCTCCAGCATAGGCGGTCATCAAACATGCCATAGAAGCCCATGGCGTTCCTCCTACTACTCGTACATATCAGCGATGGAGACATCGAAAAGGCACTTCTTCATCTCAAGAAACACCGTTTGAAGTTGCTCCCGGCCCTTCACAGCCTATAGATCCTACGCAAGTAAGTGAAGAGAAGGATTCGCCGGATGAAATTCCACTGTCTATGAGGAAACCAAGACGAACTCCGCTAGAACTTCGTAGGTTGAAGTAGTGAGGATGGTATAAGTTATTGATATGCTTTGTCCGGTTCTGTTTTGTTTAATGAATTTTTGAAATTTTGGAATTAGTTGTTTTGTTGAATTGTTGGATGTCGGAATTGGAACGCAATTCTTGAATTGTAGGATGTTGGATTTTGAATTTAATTGTTGAATTGGTGGATGTTGTAATTTGAGTTGTTGGATGGTCGAATTTGATTGAAATGTCGAATTTTAATTGTAGTGAAGTTTAGTGTATTGTTGTAAATGGTGATGCAGGGTTTTTGTTTTGAAATCCTGCACAAACAACTGGGGCGACTTTTCAAAAGTCGCCAGCGGGCGACTTTTCAAAAGTCGCCCCAGTTGTGTGTGCATGGTTTCAAAACAGAAACCCTGCCCTTCAACCTTCCTCATATGTCACTTTACCAAATTCCAAATAAAGAACCCAAAACCTAAGCCACATCTCTCTTCCACAATTTCTATATTTCCCGATGAAAACGAACATCTTTTAGAGATTTGGAGACATAAAAAGAAGGTAAGATCCATAAGCACTATTAAATTTGTTTAATCTTTTGCGATTAAGTCTAACTCCAACATTGATATTTTCAAGAAAAAAGTTGTTGAAAATGGACAATTGGGAGCTTGACGACGAGACGATGATGAAAATGTATGACGAATTTGAACAACAACGAGGCTTTGCGCCGGTTAATGAAGGAAATGTTGAGGTTGATTTCGTCCCTGAGACGCAGGTTGAAAACTTGCCCCCCTCTAGGGTGGCGGTACATCAACATTGGCCGTGGCTAGTGGTGAATCAATACACCAATCACTTCATGGAAAATTAATGGATGTGCTAGCTCGTCGTAAGCCTAACAATGCTAGTTCAAGCCGGACACTGCCTTGGGTACTTTGTTATTGCGGAGATGAATGTGAAGTGGTTATGTGTCGGAATGAAAGGAATGCGGGCCGTCGCTTTTACCGCTGTGAATCGTAGAACGATAATAAGTTACAGCCTAACGATGTTGAATGTTGTAATTTTTTTAAATGGAAAGATCCGGAAATGTGTCCGAGGGGAGTTGCATATGCCCTTGAAATGCAAGCAGAAAATGCCCGTTTGGAGAAGTTGAACCTACAATATCGCAACGCACTATTGAATAAGGGCGTACCGTTCGATAAGTTGAGTCCTCGTACATTGTGGGAGGAGAAGTAAACACAAATTTGGGTGTTCATTTATATGTAATTGAATTATGTATCGTTGAACATGTATTCTGACGATTTATGTATCACTAGCTTACATTTGCATCTGTTTACGTATCACTTAGCAGTTAATATTTCTCAACTTACTTTGGGTAGTGTAATCCACTTCCAACACATAACATTCATCCTCTCAAATGAACATAGCACATGAAATAAAAACACAAACTATTCTTACATAAACAACATACGGCTTACAAACATCAAACCAATAATAACACGCATACGAAAACTAAGTAACTGAATTACAACGACTCCTTTTGTGACAGTGCATACCACATTTACTGCATCTATTCGGCCTTCGAAGCTGCATCTCGTCCATAATGCCTTTAATTCTGGTTGACTTAGGCCTTCCTGGAGCTTTCCTTTGTTAGGAACTGGAGATAGTGGTTTTGATGACAACAACCTTTGTAACTTATTTTATTATAACTTATATACTAACACTATTGTCTAGATATATATGAATGTTATTATGCAGGATATATATAAGGCATGTAATGATTATTGAAGACTGTACAGTATAAAGATCAAGAATGAAGAAATCAAGTTTGAAGACTCATGAGTATCAAGATCAAGATTTCAAGATAAGTGTCTAGTTTTGTTAAAACTTCATAATAGCATGGAAATCTTCATTCCAAATTTCATTTGGGATGGAACCCATTTCTACCTTCTTAGTGGCTTACAAACCCACGACAAGTAGCTTACAAACCTATGACAAGTGGCTTACAAACCCACAAACATCCTGGTTTTGTACAAGTTCTCGAGTCCTGATGTGATGAGATATTCTGCAGGAAGAAGCTTGCAAAACTACTTCAAAATGGTTTTCCAAAATGATTTTCAAAACTGCTTTTCAAAATATTTTAGCCTTAAAAATTATCTTTTCAAATGATTTTCAAAAAGATGTTTTAGCCTTAAAATATTCTTTGTTTTTGTTTTAAAATAAACTCTTGTTTTAAACTTCATTTGTTTTTAAAACTATCTTCTGGTTTTTAAATATTCTTTTATAATATATATATACTTGAGATTTAAAATCAAATTTATATATACATTCTAAAAATATATTTTTCTACTCTTCTTTATTTTAAAACATAGGAAAATTAGTTTATTTTACTCCAAAATCATTTCATCTTGTTTTCCTTTCAATACCATTTTCAAAACAAATTTTACATTGTTTTTAACTAAGGGATGTCGACATCATGGGATACCCTATGTCGACATGGTGGCCGTTCAATTCAAAAGTTTCAATTTTCAAAAGAAGTGTCTATTCGTTTAAATCTCTTCACGAATGGTTATGACCGTTACTGGTCTATAAATAGCCTTCACAGACGAATTTTTTAACTAACTATTTCCTTATTTTCTTCACTCCTTCTCCACAAATCCATATTCTAAAAGTTTCATATTTTTAAGATCGTGCCAAAATTTTGCCGAATTCTCAAGTGAATCAAATTAGAATCTCATTCTTGTTTGATTCTCTGCCCTCTCTCGAAGATCAAAGTGCTATTCAGAGTTATAGGATCAGTTTGTAATCAAAAGTTTATCGAGTTTCTCTATAAGGTGTGGTTGTGCCTGGAAATCAATTGGGTGATCTTGTGTCCCGTAAATCAAGAGAGTTTGCCCCGGACTCGAAGACAGGAGGGTACCTTAAGGCCTTTAGAAACTGAGGATTGTAATCTCGACATAGGTATAATAAAAATATGTACGAGGTGTTTGCCTTGGTGCAGGACTGGATGTAGGGTAACTCCGAACCAGTATAAAATCCAATGTGTTCTTTCCTTTTACTGCTTTTTATTTACTTTCTGCATCTGTGTTTGATTCTGTGATTGTTCTATGATTAAGTTCTGCATTTGTTTATATCATAAATTTTAAATTAGTCCATATAAGTCTTAGAATCCATTAAACACTATTCACCCCCCTCTAGTGTTAAATTAGCTTTAAGATCCTTAATCCGCACTCCCTTTCAGCCTTGCGGGGGGTGGAAGTACCATTTGACCTTTGTGTGGAGACCAATACATTTTATCGTGTATAGGATGAAATTCTGCAGAGTATGCCGCTAGGTAATTTTGAATGGAGTACTAATGTGATGAAAAATCACGATGAGCTCTGTTTGCACCATTGGCCACCGACGACAAGCAGCCATCACATGGGCGCAGGGGAGATGCTGCAGTAATGGGATGTTGCATGTACATGAACAAGTTTACCATCAATTATAACTTTGAATTCATCTTCGAAGTAATGAATCACTTGCCATTCAATTTGATTGAAACGGACAATCCGACAATGTCTAGCTTCGCTTGCTCTCTCCGCTATTTTTGCTTCCCATTTTGGCGTGACACGAAGTGCGGAATTCTTAGCTAACTCTCTTCATTGGCAAAAGTAATCAACGGATCGATAGAAGGTACGTGCAATAAGTGCTCTAATAGGCAAAGATCTTGCACCCCTAAGTTGGCTGCATTCGTTCATTTGTATGGCTACTCGATGCTCTAGCACTTCTTTGAGTGGAATTCTGAATAGGAATAAAACTGCACGAGAATACAAATTAAGTGTAATAAATAAATAAATTCAATATAACAGATCTCTATGTAATCACGGCTAAATGATACCTCTGACTCATTCGTGGAAAGCTATCCTGCGTCAAATGGGGATAGGTAAATTGGACATTTGGCTGCAAACTCATTAATGGATGAAAACCATAATACATTTGTTGTTGCCCGTATTGCGATATGTGCTGAGTCGGATTACTAAAACTAGGTGACGGAATTCCTTGCCTAGTACTCATGTTCCCCACCATTCTAGAATATTCTTCAATGCCAAAATTTGATACGAGTGCCGGTGTTGGTTGTTCTGCAACCGATCTTCTTATTTTCCCAACAAACAACTCAATATATTTGGTCGAAGCAACAAACATTAATTCAACATCGTCGTCGTGAACAATTTTGATTTCTTTGGATCCGGAATCCGTTGGCCAATTGCAAACTATATCAATATCGTACTCTTCCGGTTTTATCTTTGTTGCTTTGTAAACCGACTCTTTCAACTGCTCAAAAGTAGAACCTCTTCGAACTTTAGCCGGTTTGTAAGATCCACCAAGATATTTCCCACACGTTAAATTGTCAATAACCAACTCACCATCAAAATAGCATATGGTTGGAATAAAACTAGGAGCCATTCTACATCAACCAAAAAAAAATTAGTTTGCAGACTAATTTCAAAACTTAGGGTTTCTACTATATACCTTGATTGGATTCGATCTTACGACGGTTTGCTATGCTTGAGGTAGATCTTCGAAATATATTACTTTTAAGGAGATTAAATGAAATTTAATCAGGTTTTACAAAAAAAATTGAGGTAAAGGGTATTGGGGGTTTTTGGAGATGGAGAGGAAGGGGATAAAGTGAAGGAGGAAGAAAGGGGGCTCTGGTTTTGTTACAGAGCCCCGTTTGGGCGACTTCCCAGAAGTCGCCCAATTTTTTTTAAACAATCAGGCGAATTTTGGAAAGTCGCCTGTTGGTGACTTCCCAAAAGCCGCCTGAATGATTCATCCAAAAAAAATGTACTAGCGACTTTTGAAAAGTCGCCAGTATGTTTTGGCCAGCTCGGAGCTGAGCTAGCCAAAACAAAGGCTACGTTTGATGATATTAGTTTTGATAGTGGGCTATTTGCGATAATTAGTTTTAAAAGGAGGCTAAATGGAAAAAAATCCAAACAATAAATGTTGATGCTATACCCGTGGATAAGGGAAAAGAACTACGTTGGGGAGTGCATCCTCCGTTAAAAATATGTATTGTGGATTTTCGGTTGTAGTCACTATGTGAAAAAAATAAGAGAAGTGTTGGACGTCGTTTTTATGGATATATGCAGTATTCGCAGCACCAGATAATTCCTCATATGGTAATTTCTTCCAGTGGATAGATCATCCAATGTGCTGAAAGTGGATTTATGATAGGATCAAGGGTACGCTCTAAGGACAATTCTGTAATTTATTGAAAATTGTTAACTCTGTAATTAAATCTCATTCGAAATAAAATGTGTTCATCTTTCTCTTATATGCTTGTCATATTGTGAGATATTAATTAATTATATAATTTCAGTACATTAAACATAAAATCCTTAAATGATGTGTTATGTGATAGTAATTACAATATGTTGTAATTATGAGAAATTTATCACATTAAAATGGCATATTATTTTAAATATTCATTGTCAAGATGTTTTGAGATGAGATATTGATACATCCATCGAGACTGGAGTACATAACACTTTCCAAAACTGAGCAGTGTATTACTTATGGCTGCTGGGGGCTCTAAGATGTTATATACTATTAGTTATTAGATGAACATGGAATGACTCACTCGAAAGTTTTCAATTGGTTAATATAACTGAAGTCAAATAGAGAATCTTGAAATGAAGATCTCTCGGCTTGAAAATAATATTGATCTTCGATGTGGATATTCCGCTTTGATTATATTTAAACCATGGTGTTTAGTTTATCGAACGACTATAGTTGGGTTTGAGTTGAAACATTAAAAGTAAAATATTATTCAATAGAGAATTTGTCTTCTCGGTTATATGAGGTTGGTATCACAGTCAATTGCAGTCAACTCGAAGTCAAAGTCTCTGGGAAGAGTAGTACAGTTGATAATATTGTCGTTATTGAACCAAGAATTTGTATTTGGACTAATCAAGTTGAATGTGGAAGATATAGGAATTTTAACCAAAATCAAATTTCATAAGTCCTAAGTGAAATAGTTTTAACAAAGAGAATCGATGTAAATAACCGTTACCACCGGGTACCATTTATAATAATAGAATTGGATTTTTGGATGTGTAAGCGATAAATTTAGTCAGAATATCACATCGTTGGCTAAGGTAGGATGTGAACGTTAATATTCGAATTGTTCATATTAATCGTTGATTGACTTTACACCTCTATGTTGCACAACCGTAATGATGAATAAACCACATGATTTAATTAATTTATAATCGTTGTAAATTAATTAAACTAACTAATTTTTATGAAATATTAATTATTAATAATATTTTTGATTTTTTGAATGTTATTAGTATTCAATAAAATATGTATATTAAAGTTATATATGCGCATATCGATATACAATATCGGTAGAATATTTAAATTAGATTTAAATAGAATAATTACTAAATGGGTTTAGGAACCTTTGAGACCCATCTTGCCTCTTTTACGGTTGAGAAAAGGGGTGAAGGGAGCGGAAGGTATTCAAATTTGATTTAAAAAGGAAAAGGAGCGATTAAAGGAAGACAAAAGATCTCTAACCTTTAATTCTCTTTTATTACCTTCTTAAAACAAATTCATTCATTAATTTTTGCTCCCCTCTCTTCATCATATCTTTGCCAAAAATTCCATGGCCTTCATGGAATAAAATTTCCAAAATAAAATTCAAGTAAAATCAAAATTATTCTAGGTGGTGTTTGACTCTAGATCCTTACAATGTCCGGAGGCTGATTCAATTTAATCTAGGAGTTTTATTCTTTATTCAAGGTGTGATGTTTGATTACATCTCAAGGTAATTTTCTAATCTTATTTGATTATGTAATATATGATGTTTATACAGTTTAGATCCCATATGTGCTACATCTCATTTTGATTATATGTTCATCTTGTATGTATAGTTTAGATCCCAAACATTATATAGCGAATTTATATATGCCTGAGTTGTCTAGTCTAAGTTTGCTATTACTTTGGATATTAATGTTTAGAAAAAAACCATTTTGATCAGGAAACTAATTTTAATTAATTGATATAATTTTGTAAATTATTATATGCACAAACATAAGTAAGCTACATATGTTGATTACTTGAAATCTTTTTGAAATTGAATACATGTTTTGTATGTTTGTTGGTTTTTATGTAAATTCATTTAGTTAATTGTTTACATATATGTTTAAAAGTTGTTTCAATTCGAAATTTGTAAGTGGACTTTTGTGAAAAATCATAAACCTATTTTGAATCCTTTCTAAGTTAAAGCTGGATTTTTATTTATTGACTTTAAATTTTAAAACATATAAAATTACAAATTTTGAAAATATATTTTATTTTAAATTTAAAACATTGTTTGCAATTATATTACGTGTGTACATACGTATGTACGTACATTATTTCAACTTAAAGTTTATAAAAGGGACTTGCGTATAAAACCATAAATTTAATTTTAAATCCTTCACATTACTCAATTTTCTCGATAGCAAAAGAATTGCCAGCCAGCATGTCTAGCTCGACCCGATTCAAATCAATCTGCATGACAACAACAAGCAAACATGTCAAGATACAAACACCAGCTCTGCTCAGCTAACTGGCACGACTCAAGGCATTAACAAAAAACTCATTTGACTAGACCCGGTCCAGAAGTGACCAGCCCTTGGCTCGAATCAATCTTAGCCTACCTCTGGCCGATCCCATGCTGCCCGTCTCATCATAACGTTAATGACTCGGCTTGTCCTATTTAGCTTGTCTTTACTTTGTAGGCTTCAGTTACTAGCAATTGACAAAAATCATGCAAAAGAAGCTTCTCTCCAGCCTTATTTCCTCGAAAAGTTTACTATACGATACTGTTCATCTGATAAAAGTGCAACTATGCATACCAGCTGCTTTTCCACTATGGCATAACAACACCCCCTCCTGTGCCATGCCACCTTGCTCATCGCAAAACATGCCTCTAGTACGGAAAGCCAGCTGACGTGCTTCTTAACCATAGATTATATCGCATTTCCAACTGTCCTTTATAGGCTTAGGAAACCAGATCAATGGCCCAAAGTGATTCACAACCTTCAACTACATAATCTCAACCATTCAAAACTCAGTCTCAACAGCTATAAATACCCCTTGCCGTGCAACTTCACAAGTGTTCATAATTTCATTTCCAACATTGAAAAATATAAGGGCTCTTGAGTTTAGTAACATTGTAATCTTAAGTGCCATTAATTTCTTACCATTCTCTTATTGTTCCTTATATAGTAAGAAATCTTCACAGTGCACATACGTAAGCTTAGTCGAACCACTATACATCATGTGCCACTTTACTTTAATTGCTTCTCATTTTCAATTTGTAATTCTAGTGTTAGCAAGTAACCTTTGCTAATACAACACTTTATCATAATTTTGAGGTTGGCTAAATTTACAGTCAACATTTTGACGCTATAAGGAGGGCCTCCCCTAAGTTCTCTCTAAGTTTCTTTACCTTTCCTCTACTAAAAATATTCTCTTGTTATCGCCATGAATTCTAATGGTGATAATGAGGGAATCAACTCTAATGACTATGACACTAATGGTAATGTTGTTGCTGACACCGCTTGTCCCATCCCTGGGCTGAGTAATGACAGGTGGCGAAGTGTGCTTCAAGGCTTAACAAACGTGGGACTAGCCCATGACGTAAACGAGCGAAGGACAAGGCTAGATGCTCAAACAGTCATAAATTTCGGCCCTCCAGCCCCACTGGTGGTTGATCTAACTCCTGCCCAACCACCGTCACAGCGTTTACAATCTCATTAATACCGCCAAGGAGAGGGTGGTGCTTGAAACTCCAACCGAGTTGGCTCCTGTACACAATAGGGGATGCATGCTGTGCACGAGCTAATTGCTGTTGGTGTTATGGACACAAAATTGTCCATATACATAGAACAAAAGAATCGTCATTCCCTTTCAATCGAACGACCGTCTACTTTTGAACACCTTCAAGCGACAGATGGAGCTTGAAACCTGAGATTCAATCGTCTTAGTGGTGGTGCCCATGCCATCATAGTGAGCACATGCTCCCTCTGCACATTCCTAGTCCTATAAGGATGTAGCCAGGCCTAAATCAAGAGACATGCAAGCTAGGCAATCACGTTCGCCTTCTGTGTAAAGAGAGAGGTCCCCCTCTCCAATCCCTCATTACCATTGCCGCCCTCCATCTCATCATCATCATCGATCTCCCACTCCACAAAGATGACGGTTAAGTCCATCACCATTTATAAGCCAAATATGTCTGCAATGGATGGAAGCTGGCCTCCGGGAGGAAATGACCGGTCTTTGCCAATAACTGAATAGAATGCAAACCCAAAATGCTGAAGGCGAAGCACTTTCTGACAATGAGAATGGAGAACCATTCTCTGAAGAAATCCAAAGTACATGCATCCACAGATAGTATGCTTTTATGCCATTCCATGAATACTATGAAAGCACCGACTCATTGGACCATAGCACTACTTTCAATTCCATCACACGAGTCAACCAACTTTCTAGCCCCATAAAGTGTCTGCTCTTTCCATCCACTCTCATCGGACTAGCCTCCTGTTGGTTCTTACATCTACAACCAGGCAGCATTCATTCTTGGGCCTAGTTTTGTGCAAATTTCAAAACTAGGTTCTTCATTTCAAAGACCCATATTATTATGATTAAGGGGCTAGTTAACATCAGGTAGGACCAACCGATAATATTCAATCATATGTGAATCTTTTTAACAAGTAGTCCTTCCAAGCTAGGGGTCTTGACAAAAACAACCTGGTTGTGGCCCTTTGTTCAGGAGTAAGGTAAAATTCGAGGATGTGGAAAGAACTTCGAAAGAAGCCTGCCACATCACTAACTGATTTCTATCAATGGGCAAATGACATCATGCGAATGGAGGATGCTGATCTCTTAAAGAGCAAAGGCGATGCCTAGTGCTCTCACAAAGCCGCCCCCTATGAAAATGCGGACCACCAAGTCAATTGTCCATAGAATAGCAACAAAAGGTGCATGGAAGATGACATGTGATACAAGCCTAGGTATACTGATTATGCCTCTTTGAATCATGATATGGAATCTATATCTCTCACAACCAAGGATTAAGAACCTTACAAAAGACCACCCTCCACGAGAAGTGGGAAAAAGTTGGAACCTCGAGGTAACGACAAGTATTGTGAGTTCTATGAAATAAATGGTCCCTCCACCAACTAGAGTCATGTGCTGAAGGATGAGATCGAGAGACTGTTCAAGAAAGAGTGCTTGTGGAATGTGTTCGACACCATGTCGACTTAAGAACAGCTCGTAATAACTAGCCAACTCAACCCCAGTGACCTAACAACAATATCGCAGCTATAATTGACATTCTGACTATCTGTGAAGGCCTGCATGTGGTTGGAAGCAACTGAGGAGCACAATTTTAGCACCAAAGAGAAGTGGGCCAGCCAGCCAAGTTTAACCGCTGGAACACCCAACCCCCAAAGCACCCAGGCTAGAGGTAGGTTAACCCATCACATTCATACCAAGGATAGGAAACTGAACCCTTACTATAATTATTTGCATAGATCCACTGAAAAAGGAAATATTCGCATTGAGAATTGACTCGTCGAACAACTACATGAAATGAAGATCCCTTCCACTCACCACTTTTTTAGAACAAAGCATCCGATCTCGTATCTTTTTCCCCTAGGATGGAATTGGCCAATAAGCAACCAACCTTCTTACCTCTATCACGACCTCATGGTCATCACCATTGTAATGGCAAGCTCAAATGTACACAAAGCATTCGTGGATGGGGGAAGCTCAGTCAACGTCATGTTTAATCATGTTTTTAACGTACTCAAGCTTCTTGCCTCTATCCTATCTCCCTGTGCCTTACCCATTTATGGCTTTGGGTGGTGGCACTTTTCCAATGGGGACTACTTCCCTCATTACCACTATTGACAAAAAACCCTTGCTGTGGAGGTTCAAGTGAACTTTGTAGTAGTTGATTTCCCATCAGCTTATAACCTATTGTTAGGACGACCGACCCTGGTAGAGCTAGACGCGATTATCTCATATAATCTGCTCGTCACAAAATTCTCCATTAGAGGTGGGGTCAGTAAGATCTAGGGTGACCAAAAAAAAGTTAGGGAGTATTATGGGACCTCCCTCAGACAAGCAAAGAAGGATGTCCTCATGCTTTAACAAGAGCTCGCAATACTCAATCGCAAGTCAATTGGGAGAACCCTTGAGCCGGTCAGCGCACCTATTTATGCCGAGATTGCCTCCAACTTTGGGCAGAGGCATCCATATCAACGTATCCCCTATGAAGACACATGAGCACCACAACGCTTTTGTTCCATCTTGGAGTTAAGACAACCGATTTGGTGAAGTCGTAGTTATCAATGACATGTCACCTAGGAGAGTGTTCAAGCCGGTTGTGCTCTCACTTATGCCGGGACCGTCCCTAATTCTGAAGAAACCACTACCGATGGTGTATCACCAAGGAGTAACCCCAAGCCTATCAGTGCTCCAGTTCATGATAGGATTACCTAAAGCAATAAATTTAAAACTGGCCGTGTGTCACTCGAGAGAACCCTCGAGCTGACCAGTGCTTTAGTTTGTGCTAGGATCGCCTGCCACTCAGAAGAATGGAATGGCAAGGATCATATCACCTTACCCACTCCCCAATGAACAAAAGATCTTATCAAAGCATAGGATGAACAAGTCATACTCCATTGGCAAGTAAGCATGTCCAACCTGACAACTCCCACCCTCTCAACACCGGCAGACTCATTCATGTGAGATGGCGGTAACCTAATCTCCTCGACTCGAGCAGAGACGTCTATCCTAACGATAAGGCCATAAAGCACATTATTTATGGATTGGATAAATGTGACTTAGAAACCAAATCCTATCTCGATGTTGACATACTTGACCCCCGCATGGGAGATTCGAACACCAATAGCGAGCCAGCTACTCCACTCGACGCAATATCTAGATGGCGACAACCCTGCCATAGTCGTTTTGATCGGGATTGAGCTCAGCCGGAGCTATAAAATTTAGTCAAGTTCTTGAGACTGACATCTTCATTTGGGGCACATTGATATAACCAGCATTGATCTAGGAATCATTTTCCATGCATTAAACATCGATCCTAAGGCAACCCCCATCCTTAGAAATGTAGACCCTTCAACCCAGAAAGTATCAAGCTCCCAAAGAAGAGGCGGAGAACATGTTAACCAACGATTTCATCTGGGAGGTAGAATACCCGATTTAGGTAACCAACTTAGTACTAGTCAGAAAGCCAAACAGGTCTTGGAGAACTTTCATCAACTTCCCCAACGTCAACAAGGCATGCCAAAAAAACAGTTTTCCACTGCCTCGCATTGATCAGCTAGTGGATGTGACCAATGGACACGAGCTCCTCACTTTTATGAACACTTAATCTTGGTACATTCAAATTGCCATGCATGACCCGGACCAAGAGCATACTTCATTCATCACCAACGCCGGCTTATAATGTCGTTTAGGCTTGAAATGCAAGTGCAACCTGCCAACAGCTCGTCAATTGCATATTTTCTGAGTAGATCGAACGATCCATGTAAGTATACATGGATGGCATGCTAGTAAAGTCTAAGAAAGCCGGAGGTATATGAAGAACCTGACCGAGGTTTTCAGTATTCTACTGCAATAAAACATAAAGCTAAATCCAAAGAAGTGCTCGTTCACCATCCGATCGGAAAAATTCCTTGGTTATGTAGTAAGTGCAAAGGGGATTGAAGCCAACCTGATAAAATTCAGGCCATTTAGGTATGAAAATCCCTAGAATCATAAATCTAGTACAAAGCCTGAACATGATGGTAGCTACAATAAGCCAATTTATGTCCAAGGCGACCGACCGGTGTCTCTCCTTCTTTGACCTCATGAAGAAGGGAAACTCACTTGCTTGGAATTATAAGTGCACAAAGGTGTTCGAAGAATTAAAATAGCACTTGGTTACTCCTCCAATATTGTCCAAGCCCGTCGACTGGGAGGACTTGACCTACCACTCGATCAACGTTGCATGGATCAGAGAAGATGAGAAGGTTCAATGACCATTCTACTAAGTTACCAAAAGGTTGTCATTCCCAGAAAAAAGATATAGAAATTTGGAGAAGCTAGTTTTCAGCTTACTAATGGCAGCCGTAAACTCCGATCTTACTTTTAAGCTCATCCCATCAAAGTCCTGACCAACCAGCCATTAAAGTAGATTCTTGGATGACCTGACATAACGGGTCGGCTCCTAAAGTGGCGTTGAACTTGAATAAAATAACATCTTCTTCCAACCTTACACTTCTATCAAGGGTCAGGCCGTGCCCAATTTCATTGTCATGTGCTTAAATCTGGATGTCGATCAAGTATAGACCATCACAAGCCAACAAACTCGGCTAATATATGTAGATGGGGAGTCAAACGAGAGAGGGACTTGGGCTGGTATGGTCCTTGTCACCCTTGAAGGGAGAGAGTTTTTATTTGCGGTCTGCCTTGCTTTTAAGCCGACCAACAACAAAGCTAAATAAGAGGATGTTCTGGCTAATCTTAGAATGGAAAAGGAGTTGCACATGGATCCATCCATATGTTCAATGACTCATCACTAGTCGTTAATCAGATCGGCAAACCCTTCCAAGTTAAAGGCTGGACATTGGCCTTCTATGTTGCTGAGGCCAGGAAAATCATCATTACTTTCTCATAGTTCAAACTAGAGCAAATACCCATGGAGAAAAATGCCAGGCTGATCAGTTGGCCAAGACAATAAGTGATCAAAAGAAACCACTCTTAGGTTCCATTGGATATTTGGAGCGCCCTATGGTATAAGTTGGGAGAAACTACTATGGAGAATGACGCACTATCCATGGACAACTGGATGACTTCTCTAATCAAGTACATAGTGAATGAAGAGCTTCCGGCAGATCATACAGTAGCCCAGAAGGTCATCTACCAAGCTCCTCATTACACAATCATAGATGGGAAGATTTATAAACGAGGGTACTCCATACCACTTCAATGGTGTGTGTTCGAAGATGAAGTTGGTCAAATTTTGGTAGAGCTGCATGAAAGGTTTTGCAGGGATCATGCCGCGGAGAAAAGCTTAGCTAAGAAAGATGCATGATAATACTACTTCTAGCCTACTATGTCAAGAAGTGAAATCGGTGTCAACGGTTTGTGAAGATCCCCAAAGCCTCTCCTACCCTTCTCATTCCAATGACTTTTCACTAGCCGTTCGATACGTAAGTAAGCGACTTAATGGAAAGCTACACAAAGTCAAGGGAGGATACAACCATGCCATAATCGCCATCGACTATTTCACTAAAGGGGTCAAGATTGAGCTCCTTACTAGGTTCACCGCCACCAAGACTCTGAACTTCATCATCATTTGCCGGTTCGGTCTATAAAGAAGATCATCACCAACAATGGCATTCAGTTCGAGAGTGGACTCTTCGTAGACTTCTATGAAAGAAATAAGATTGAGAAGCGCTTCTCCTCCTTTTCCCATCCCCAAGAAAATGGGAAAGTGGATACAGTCAATAAAACCATCAAATCAGCTCTCAAGAAGTGCCTCGCGAAAGCTAAGGGAAACTAGTTCGAGGAACTACAGCTCGTCCTCTGGTCCTATTGCACTTCCAACCACACTTCAACCAACCATGCTATCTTCTCGCTTTCTTATAAGTACGAAGCAATGCTACCCATCAAGGTAAACCTTCCCTCTCCTTAGTGTCTTACCCACGAGTCCAAATGAAATGACGATCTACTTAAGCTCAGGCTTGACACCCTAGAAGAGCTAAAGTCAAACTCCACACTAAAGTCTATAAGAGGAAGATAGCTAAGCACTATAACTCCAGAGTGAAGCTTCAGCAATTCACTATTGGTGATCTTGTTCTGCGTTAGGTGTTCGCAAACATAAAGAACACGGATGAAGGAGTGCTTGGCCCAAATTGGAAGGGGCCATATATCATTAGCATTGTCTTTTCAAATGGCACTTATTGTCTCTCTTGCCCAAATGAAACACACTCACCTCGCACTTGGAATACAGAGCATCTGTGAGCCAATCACATATAAATGTAAGCAGCAACTATAAGGAGAAGAGATTGTAATAAACTTGTTTGAAGAATGTAATGAAGCTACTTCAAAGCCAATTATGTCAACACAATCATCAAGGCTATCCACTGAGGATGAGCTGCTTTACGTTATCCTCCCTATAGGGGACTGTCAATCCACTACAACAGAGACTACACGAGCCCCTCAATGTACCCCTCTTTGTCGAAAGACTATCAACTATAATGATCCACTCAACGCTCTTCCATGCCGAGGACTACCACCATTATAGGCTATCCTATGAGGGTGAGTTATCATGTGCTCACTTCCTTGTTTGGGGACTTCTAATCAACTTCGCCAAGGATCGCACAAGCCATTCAATGCTTCCCTCCTTGATGTAAGGCTATCCAGCTATGGTAAGCTAGCATGTATTCTCTTCCACATTTGAAGACAATATACCTGTCCCATTAATTTTGGGCGAGACATCTCTCCCCTTTGTGCTAAGGTGCATCGATTAGATGGCATGACTACAACGGTCCAAATTCCCTCACCTATGATGCCGATAGAGTTAAGAGTATGCCCTAGGGATAATTCTATAATTTATTGTAGATTATTGACTCTGTAATCAAATCTTGTTCGAAATAAATGATGTTTCTTTCTATTGTATACTTATCATAATGTGTTGTGTAAATTCATTATTTACTTTAAGTATATTTAATAGAAAAATCCTTAAATAATATGTTTTTGATAGTAATTACAATGTGTTGTAATCATGAGAAATTTATTACAATAAAATAACCTATTTTTTTAAATAATCCAAATTAAGATGTTTCGAGATAGGATATCGATACATCCGTTGAGACTAGAGTATGTAACGCTCTCCAAATGTTAGGTAGCATATTACTCATGGCTGCCAGGGGAACTAAAGGATCACACACTGATAGTTATTGGATAACTATAAAATGACTCACTCAAGAGTTTTTCTGTTATTTAAGATAACTAAGGTCAAACAATGAATTTTTAAGTGATGATATTACACAGTTATCCCTATTGAGAATACTGTTAAACTTCAATATGGACATCCACTTTGATTATATTAAAATCATGACATGGCGTCCATTGAACGGTTATAGTTAGGTCTGAGTTGAAGCATTGAAAGTGAAACACTATACAATAGAGAATCCATCTCCTTGGTTATATAAGGTTAGTATCATAATCAACTGTAGCCAATTCAAAGTCAACGTCTTTGGCCAAAGCAGTTCGGTTAATGATAATTTTTATTATTAAACCAAGGACTTTGTCTTTGGATTATATCAATTGAACGTGGCTGATATTGGAATTTTGACTAAAACCAAATTTCATAGGTCCTAAATGTGATATAGTTTTAACGAAGAGAATTGGTTTATATGATTGTTACTACCGGGTACCGCTTAAAAAGGTGAAATTGGATTTTACTCAAAATGTGTAAGCAATAATTCAGCTAAACTATCACATCACTAGCTAAGATGACATGTGAACGTTAATATTCGAATTATTCAATATTAATTGCCGACTAAATTTACATCTTTGAATCGCACTACCGCAATATTAAATACTCCAAAATACCACACAATTTAATTAAATTATAATTGTTATAATTGATTAAATTAATTAATAATTATGAAATATTAACTCTTAAATTTGATTTGATTTATTTGAATTAGTATTTTATAAAGTACATATATAAAAGTTATATGTGTACATATCGATATACGATATCGATAAATATTTAAATTGAATTTAAAATTGATAAATACTGATTGGATTTGGAAATATCCATGGGTCCATATAATCCATAGAAAGGATAGCCATACTAGTTGAGGGGAGGTGGTAAGTTGATATTTGATTGAAATATCTAGTTTGAATTGGCAGGGAAAAGAGGTAAATAAGGAGATCTTGATCTCCCCCTTTTGCTCTTTCCTATTATTAGTATAAACCACTCTTCCTCTCTTATTTTCAGTTTACTTTGAGCCTCTACTACCTTCCTCTCTTGGCCGCAAATACTATGGCGTTCTCCCCTTCCTTTCCAAATTAAATTTAAATCTATTTTAGAGGTATGGTGCTCTCTTCAGTTACTTGCATTTCTAGAGGAGTACAAATTGGATCTACGGTGTTTTGATTCATTCAAGGTGCACATTCAAGGCTACATCAATTGGTAATTGCTATAATATTTTGTTGTACATACATTCATTTATGCCAATATGCTAGTGTAAATCGATCTCTATTTTATTACGAATTTACATATATATTTGCTGTCCAGTTTGACAAATGTATATACGTATTCATTTAAATAAAAAAACCCATATACATTTAAATTATACACACATATACTTTTGGTCATTTAAAAAAAAATTAAAAATTAAAATGATATTTAGATAACTACTAAACTAAAAATGAATTTAGTAATTGTAACAACTAGCCTTTTCAACCCTTAAGAGTCGACAGTAATACATCCTCAATATTCACATGCCAAACATCCAAGTGCCCGAAAGACAAATAGTTAAGGTGAAAGAAAAAGAAAAGATAGAGACTAATCTCACATCACGATGAGTAATATATAATATACAACAACCTATCATCAGCTTGGACACTTATAATAGCATGTCCTTACAAATGCTAATAAATACAAGCAAGAAACACATCGGAAATAAAAATACAGAAATACGTCATGGAGACATCCAGCTCGTCACCTGAAGCTCCAAAGCATCCAAAGCTAACTCTGAAAAGTACTCGGGTCTGACCCGAGTATTATAAGAAATAACACCGGGATAAGTCTAGTAAACCAGCGTGAGAAGCTCAAATCACAAGGGTTGTTATATCTTATAAAACCTTTCAAAATAAAGGTATCTCGTAAAACCGCACCACATATAAACACGGACGGGTTTTTACCTTACGATGACCAAAACATTTTCAGTAAAAATAATCCCATGATATTATAAAAATGTCTAGGGCTTGAAAATAAATATATAAAATATCTGAAATGCTTGCATCTCACATTCCAGTAGTTGGTCATAACTAAGTCCGTAAGACACGTATTGAAGATTGGATTCCATTAATGACAAGGCTACTGGGGTACTGCTTGCCACAGTACACCTTTAGACAAATATACCGAGGGCCTCACATGGACCCCTTATGAACCAGAGCCAGCCTGCCCCTCGAACATGACAAGCCGAATTTCATCATTCCCCAAGTACTAAGGCTACAAACCTATTGCCCCTGGCCCCACTCTTCTCGTGCGCATGCATTCCAAATCCATAAATATCGATTCTAGATCAAGGAATGACTATTCCCAATGGTAGCGAACCACATAGCTCTGAAACATATCCCCTACTTTAGTCATTACCGAGTTGTGATGCTTGAGGATATGTTTTACTTTTCATATAGCAATCCCACTTGGAATGCTAACAATGCCCTCCGGATGATAATGCAATGCTAGCATTTGTCCGTACAAACTGTTCAGGATATGAACGGACTGAAGGCACCACTTCTACCATATCCATTTTGGAATCACCCTCAGGATTAGTAGTAAGTAGGCCTTGCATTTCAAAGAGCTCCATCTTCAATTCCATTATCTTCAAGAAGTCTTTAATTCGAACACTTGAGCTGGTTCGAAGTGGTTTTTGTATAATTCATACTTATTCGATCTCGGTCTCTTCGAACCAACATTCGATAGTTTTCAGTAAACTCAACTCTGGTTCTTTCAGAAATAAACAGACAATACATAAGAGCAGTGATCACCTCCTAACCATTTAAGTGGATGAGTTTCCTTATCATTTGTCCTAGAAGAACACACGTGTTTAAACGTACAGTCGAATCAACAAAGATAATTGTACCATATAATTCTCGTGTTTCTCCTAGATATTTCCAGAGTTAAAAATGGATCCAGATTTGATAGTCGATTATTTAAATATCAAGTAAACAACCAATCAAACATAGATTTAATTCTCTGTGCAATCCACTATGCCTCTTTAATAAACCCTTATTTATTAAATAACCTTAATTATTTACAAAAATATTCATATACTTATCTCACCTATATAAATATATCCTTAAACCAATTTACTTTCTATACTTGGAAAACTTTACCTTATATTTATACAATAGTATGAGTATGTTCACAAAACATTAAAGAAAGATTTTCTATTTCAAAAACATATTAAATAGATAAAAAACAATGTCATTCAAAACATTATTTACCATAAACCCAAACTACTTATCCTTTCAATGTTAAGTATGGAAAAGGCTTTCATACCAACATAATTAAGAAGGATTATTTATTAATTTTGAAAACTTGATTTTCATAAGCGATCGAATTCATGTAAAATCAAAGTTTTGTAAACCCAAAACCTTTTTCCAAAATTCCAATACCTCCTTCCAATTTATAACTTTAACCAACTTTTTATTTAAAAATAATTCTCTTTATAAAACAATTGATTACTTTAAACACTTTTTATTTAATAAATTATTACCTTTAAAACCTCCCTAATAGATAATTTATAAATCAAAACCCCATTAGTAATAATTAATTAGCTTTAAAACACTAATAATAAATAATTAATTAACTTAAACACTATTAATAAAAATATTAATAAATTTTAAACATCATTATTAATTGATTAATTAACTTAAAATATCATTAAAAAATTAAAAAAATAATTGACCTTTCAAAATATCATTGAACGAAGTAATAAATTAACTCAAACCTTATAAAATAATTAATTAACTTTAAACACCATACTTAAAATGATTAATTAACTTTTAAAAATATCATCAATTCAAAGACTAATTAACTCAGGGCATTTTTTCTAATAATCAATTAATTAACTAAAACATTGTTTATAAAATAATTAAACTCAAATTTGTTATAAAATATAAGTAAATTTAAAACCATAGTTTATCAAATTTGGAAAGAGGCTTAGCGCCAACAATGGTGCTTAAACAAGCAACCATTTCTTTTAGTTCAACATTCCAAGTCATATCACAATATTTACATAAGCAACACATATGTAAATAAAATCCATACTTAAAATCGATGGATAACACATCATCTAACCAAAATAAATCAACTAGCGTAAAAATAAATGTCTAAATCAATAAAATGGCAAAACGAGGATTTATTCCGCTAAATAGATGTCTAATAGTCTAATCAAATCTAAATATAGTAGAACAGTATTTTGTTCTGCTAACGGGATGTTAGTTCTGAAATAAGATTATTTATCTACGTTATTGTAGTTAACTTCAATAAAAATATTTCATCATTATTTAACACTTTAATAAATCTGTCAGGTAATGGTACTAAGGTGTTCTGCTAGCTAATACGAATCAAGTGCCGAAATCCATGGGTTAAATGGATCTAAATTGAGTTCATTATAGCTTTATAAAGTTTAAAACCAATTTAATTAAAAAATTAATTTACTAAAATATTTAAAACAAAACCACTCAGCTCAAGGACCACTTCCCAAATTCAACACAAACTAAACTCCTTCTCCACAAAACTCAAATACCAAATTTAAATTTTACCCTAAACAAAAAAACTGGAGCCAAAGAAAATAGTGCACGAACGTGCACATGCCCACCTCCACCACCACCTCCGACCCTCAATCATCAATCCGACACCACCCACAAATTCGCCTCGCCACACTCGACATAGCCACCACCTCGCCTTTACCTCCGATCATCTTCCCTTTATATCAACCCCATAACTCAATTTATAAAAAGCATGCCCAGTTTTAACTAGAGCACAAAATTCGAGCTTGACCCGCCACTTCACCCCACCTGGACCCATGCCACCACCACCAGTAGCACCGCAATCCTCCGCCTCACCTCCAGCCTTGATCACATCGAACTCGATCGCCCCTACCGCCGCCTGCAATCCAACAACCAAGACCACAAACAACATCATCCAAAACCCTAACTTGAGCTCGATTGTCCACTACCATCCACCGTTCCTCCAACACCCTACCCGCACCACTGCCTTAACCTAGACCTCCTCCTAGTGCCACAGTACCTCCCCTCGATGCTTTGATTATCGAAATTAAACAGATGACCGAAAACCGATCAACTAATTACCATGGCACAATCCAACACCCTAAAATTCCACTGCATACAATCATAATTGTGAAACCCGTTCGTCAATCCGAGCTTGTCGAAAAACTGACATCATATGACCACTTACTGTAATCGACATATATCTCACATTGTTCGTCAATCTGAGCTTGTTGAAAAACTGGCTAAGAATGGCCGTTGATCTGTTCGCATGGGTTAATGGAGAACATCTGTAAAGATTTTATGAACATATAGCTATGAAGCATGTTGGTTGTAACATCATACAAGGCATGTGATTTTGGCCGATAAAGGCGGCTAGTTACTAGAGTAGGTCTTCTTTTGGTAGATATGTTACAATACCTAATAACATGATGATACTATTTGTTGTTATCACTTGATGCCAAAGATTATTGAGTGAAGCCAAATATTGCTAATGCTGGAGCGGATGAATTGGGATGAGCTCTTGATGACAAGATGGGCAATGAAGGGTGGTCATAGGTGGGCTAAGATAGAGTCGGGCCATGGATGGTCGCTTTTGAGTCCAGTGAAGTCAGATGAGTTGGTTGTTTGCTGGCTTGAGTGTGTCGGGCAACCATGATCTTTAGTGTGCTGAGTTGGTCAAGCATGAATTGGGCGAGACTGAATATGGATCGACATGAACTGGGTTGATCTTATAAGTATGGGCCAGCATGAATTGGGATGGACTAAGCTGTGCTGGCAGGCTTAAATCATACTTTTGAGAAGTTTGAGCAAATACATAATTAGAATGCGATATTATAGACAATATGTATGACGTTACAAGTAACATGCTTCATAGCCGCATGTTCATAATATCTTTATAGATATTCTCCATTAACCCATGTGACCAGACCAATGGCCAAGAATGGTTTTCGCCTAATTTATTATGCAATCATATCCATCCACTGCCCATATCAGTTGCTATAGATATCCTATGCCATACAACATCAAAGGAGTTGAATCCTTGTTATTTCTCAACAAAGAATTGCCCTTTAGCAAATTAAACAAAAAAGCTCTTAAGATTAGCTAAAAAAGTGCTTAATTTCTTGTTATTCTCTTATAATTATGAGATATCAATATAGTAAGAAGCCTTCCTTGTAGATGTAGCAAGCTTAGCTGAACCACTCTATATTTTGTGTCATTTACCTTATCTTGCTTGTCTTATTCCTCATTTTCAATTTTTAAGCATAGTGTTAACAAGTAACCTTTGCCGATACAAATGCATTAGTCTAATTCTAAGGCTTGATAAATTTCTAACTAACATTTTGGCAAGGAGGGCTTCCCCTAAAAGATCTCACCTTTCTTCACCTTTTCTTCTCTACTTAAAAACCTAGTCCTACTGGTGAAAACTAAGGTAATAACTCTAATGATTATGAAAATAATGGTAACACTACCACCGGTTTGTCCCATCCTTAGGCTTAGCAACAATATGTGCCGAAATGTGCTTCAAAGCTTAATTAGGTTGGATGCTTAGGCACCTATGAACTATGTTCCTCCAGCCCTTTCTATGGCTGAACCGACCCTAATCCAACTAACTATCCCAGTTCTTACAACCTCATGAATACCACCCTGTGGAGGGTATTGCTTGAAACACCGGTCCTTATAGCTCCTGTTTACGACAGGAGGGTGCATGCTGCACGTGGTCTAAGTCATGTTGTCGAGCTTGACCCTGAATTGGCCATGCCTAGAGAAGCAAGACATCGTTGTTCCCTCTTAGTGGAATGTTCATCTACTTTTGAATTCCTCTGGGCCACAGACGGAGCTCTAGACTAGAGGTACAAGCATTTTAGTGGTGGTTCTCGGTACGCCTAGATCAAGAGAAGGGCGAACTGAGCATTCATGATTTCCCCTGGTGCATAGGGAGAGGAGATCTCCTACTCCAACTCATCATCATCACTGTCACTCTCCCTCATATCATCACCACCGACCTATTATTCTAAAAAGACGTCGGCTGAGCCCACAACCTTGCTATGTGTCACCTAGGAGTACCTCAAGCCACTCAGCCTTCTATTTCGTATCGAAACTGCCAAACATCATAAAAGAACACAGCCAAACTTGATGACCTTGCACCTACCTCTATCTATGAATACAACTGGGCTAAATGACAAATGCTCGTCCCCAAGCTCATTTATCATCTCGGCGATCATTAAGATAAGTTTTACTTAGTCAAATCCATATATAGTTCACATGAACAGGCCATAATCAATGCGTGTCCCATTACCATACGTTGCTATTATTTATATCTTGTGAAAACGTTTAAGCTTAGAAAACGCAAGGACAATGTTCGCTACTTAAAATATGCCACCTTATTAAACAAGCACAAATAAGGAGAGATAGATAAAAGTACTTAACAGGTGTCACATGTCAAAAAAAGTTCTATTCATTCACCAAAAGTACAGGGCATAAATCCATTTCCGTTGGAGTTATAAAAAGATAGCAAAAATATATTTACAAGGCCTAGCCACTAACCGACCGGAGTTAATCTGCTCCTTTGCCAAAATAGCCGGCATAGCTTTCCTCGCCGCCTCCATCTCATTAGCCACCTCTACTATAACCTTGGCAAGGGCATGAACTTCAAAATTGTTGATGGAGATCGTTAGTTGGTAGTTTTCCCTAAACAGGGTCCTCACCACGTTTTTTCTCGGTCCTTCCACTTGGTCTCCTCTGCCACCCTGGAGGCCTCCACATCAGCAGACCACTAGCATCCAACTAGATCCTTGTCCAGATCGGTCCGTAGTGTCTGGCATCCTTTTCCGTCTTAACCAAGCTCTCCCTTAGCTCCTCGTATGCCTTCTAGCTCCTCTCCTTAGCCTCGGCGTTAGCCCCCGCTGTCTCCTTCGACTTTTCTCCCTTAGCCTTGGCTATCGCCAAAGCCTCCTCGGTGGCCTTCAACTTCACCTCGGCTCCCTCTTGGACTTGTAAATTCATCACGGATCTGCACAGAGCATTGTACAGCCTAAACACCAAACAGTAGTAGAGTATAATGCAAAAGGAAGAAGACAAGGTTTGAAAGCATACCGGTAGGGCGTATCGAGTGTGTACACTGATCGTAGTCTCCAAAAGATGCTGATTGTAACCAGATCTGGGCCGGTGAGCATAAGATAGGAACCCAATAGCCATGAGGTGGAAGGACCTAAGAAGCCAGTCAAGATCATCGTGATCCCGGGCTTTAGGGATCTCTAAAGAAACAACCAATTAAATCTGGTGGGTCCCCCTCGAGCGATCCCCTCGATATCACATACTTACAAGTGCTTGGCATAAGGGCCAGCGGTCTCACAAGTCGAGGGCTCTTCTCTCGTGACCCTCTTCCTCTTCTAGGTGCTAGAAGATTGGGGACTTGACTGTTGTGTACCGATGGGTAATTTAACAATCTCATTGATTGCAAGGGGCGTCACCACAAGTGAGCATTAGAAGCCTAGGGGAATATAATCAAAAGCATCAAAGGAGAGTTGGTTGGCCATAGAATCAAGAAAAAGCCGTAGTTAGTTCAAGTGCAAGGAAAGAGAGTTCAAGTACAAGTAAACTACCATTTGAACCTGCCCAGCCTTGTTCTTGATGAGGGGCGTGTGACAACCCGCACCCTAGTGGGCTTGAATTTTTGCTAAATTGAAAACCCAAGTCCACAAATTATGGATCGTTAGTTTTTTATGTTACAAATAAATAAATAAATGAATATCAAAGCACTATCGATATAACTCAAATAGTAAAGTATAATAAATCATACAGTTACCGACTAAGATTGACACTTATAATATATAGTGTCCTTATCAGTGCCGAGCATGCGTAAGAAAACCTGTACTTCCACTGTTCCCGACTTGCACTGGTACATGTCCCTCTAAAGTTATCATGTGGGTTGTAATGAGGAAGGGGTCAGAACAATGTTCCGGTGACTAGTAAATTATGCAGTTTATATATAACTCTAGTTTATGCCGATTGCCTTCCATCACATATTACGTCCTTTTATTTTACCTAGTCATCTCGACTCCACGTACGCGTACGATACGCTCTGTCTACCTAAAGTAGATCATAACAACACGTATATACATATAAGTACCATAGTCCCCCTTTGGACTAAGATGCTATCCCTGCTAATATCCATAACCCAGCACCTCGTCAAGAACCATTATCAACGCAGTATCACATCCCCGTTGTCGTGCATACCAAGGAACTCCCGTAGTATCTAAGAACGGCGTCACAATAGTTTAGTCATATTCTATTCGCTTTAGGGTTTTACTTACTTGTTTGCCTCTTATTATGGACTTAGCTCCATAGACCATGGAGGACTCGACTCCTCGGACTACGCCACTCATTTTGAAAGACCTCACTTAAAGGTTATCTAGCCTTACCTCCTAACAAGCAAACAAGTAACAACAGTGGCGGTGCATGAACTAAACGTGACCTAAACTATTAGGAGGTGTAGCCTTTTAGGTGTAACCCTTGTCTTTCCGCTGACCACTTAGGATCGATGACGTTCTCGACCTATGTATAACTCTTACTCTCTAGTATGATACCTAAGACACTAATATAGTGTCGAGCCTTGTTCACCTTCCCATTTAGATTGCCTAATGCAATCAAGGCAATACCCCTACTAAAAAGTTAAAGCAGACCCTACCAGGGTATTCCTTTACCTATATGCGAGCATATATAATTCCACTGGTCCTACAGTTGGATATGTCCCACATAAGTATAATGTATACACAACCGCTGCTAGCCTACTTGCGGTAGGTAGACTTATGTTGTGTAACACTACCGACCTCGCATTCCAACCTATTTTATTGACTATCAGAGCATTACTGATATAACTCACAATAGGATAGTAAAGTATAGTAAATCATATAGTTACTGACCAAGATTGACACTTCCAATATTTAATGTCCTCGTTAGTGCTGAGCATGCATAAGGAAACCTATCCTTTCACTGTTCCCGCCTTGCACTAGTACCTATCCCTCTAAATCTATCATATGGATTGTAACGAGGAAAGGGTCAGTACAATGTTCTGGTGACTGGTAAATTATACACTTTATTCATAACACTAGTTTATGTCGATTGCCTTCCATCACATGTTATGTCATTTTATTTTATTTAGTCGTCTTGACTCTGCGTATGCGTATGATATGTCTCGTCTGCCCGAAGTCGACCATAACTACATACATACATACATACATATATATAAGTACCATAGTCCCTCTTTGGACCAAGATACTATTCCTGCTAGTATCCTTAACCTAGCACCTCGTCAGGATCCATCATCAACGTAGTATCATGTCGTCATCGTCGTGCATACCAAGGAACTCCCATAGTGCCTAATAATGGCATCACAATAGTTTAGTCCTATTCTATCTCGTCTTGGGGATTCATTACTTGTATGCTTCTTATTATGGACTCAGATCCATAGAGTATGAAGGACTCAACTACTCGGACTACCCCACTCATTTTGAAAGACCTCACTTAAGGGTTATATTGCCTTACCTTCTAACAAACAAAAGAGCAAAACTGTGGTAGTGCATAACCTAAACATGACCTACAGTAGTAGGAGGTGTAACCCTCGTCTTTCCATTGACCGCTCAGGACCGATGATGTTCTTGGCCTATGTACAGCTCCTATTAATACCATCGTTGGAGGACCACATCTGGCTGACAAAAGCTGGAATCACTACAAGAATCTCGACTTTCAATTGCACCAATGTATAGCATTTTACCCCTTACATTCCATGGAAACTAAATCAAATAAATAGATATAAAGTATTCAACGCTATGAAATAGGCGGGAAACATTTTTCTTACCGCGGGGAATGAAAAATTCATGTCTTCGAAAACCCTCATCTTCTTTTCTTCCTTTTCTTCGTCACTTTCAGGAAAGAAAAAAAAAGGAAAAATGCACGGTCGCAAAATTCTCCCAATCCAAGCCCGACAACCTCTTCATCACTTGCTTCCTCTCCTTCTATAGTCAAGATCCCTAAATCTAAATCCAGCCACCAAAAAAATTCGCGATCGTCGATCCTAATCTTTCTCCGCTTATTTCAACTGCCTGGAACCCTAGTTCTAATGCCTAGAAATTAAATAGTCATGAGGTAATTTATTCAACCTTGTTGCAGCTTCGGTTATATTTAGTATTAGCATCAAATTGAATAATCTCGAGGCAACTTATTTCAGCTGTTTTTTTGTTAAATCATCAACAATAGATATAATCAAGCTTATTGACAGTATTAGCATCAAATGGCAGTTGGGTAGTAATAGTTTCACACGGATCTTTAGAGAAGTGCATTTACCATCAGTAGGATCAACCCGGTTGCCAAATTTGACATGTTACTTTATATGCATGCCTCTATACGTAGAAAATGAAAGAAAAAACTAAGTACTGTTGTTAAGGCAGCCCGAACCTTCACTGAGTTTCTGTGCCTTATGTAGATTTGTACTAGTTATTATTCAAAGAAGAATGGCATTAACAATCAGCAATTTTTAGCGATAAATTAAATACAAAATATATCCTTACTCGGTAAAACATAATGACACTAATGTCTAGAGAACTTAGCACTTAAGAGCAGAGAAGAAATGTCATGGCCAAAAGTATATTATTTACATGTAAGTATGTTGTGTCTCAGGCGGTTGATTCTTTGCTCAGTTTGTGAAGTGTTACTATAAGTGTTAAATTTCTGCTCAATGTTAGATGATACTGTTCCAAGTTGATTGGCAACATTCGCTATCACTTCACTTACATATTGATTTGTTGACCCATTTGTTGCTATATTATTTCATTTGGACTACTACCACTACTTTGACTCTACTTCATTATAAAGTAATCTGTGTTGAAATATGATTTAATGTTTGGGTTTAAACGATTGTTGTTTAATGATCAATTCTTCTCCATCATGTTCCTACTTTTTGTGGCTTTATTATGATCATAATCTGGTTAGCTTATGCTCTCTACATTATTTAGAAACTCATATTTGATTAGCTTAAAAGGTATATATATATATATTTTGATTATACTATACTAAAATTATTATTGGCAATTACATCACCACAGTTGGACAACAACAAAAATCTGACATCAGCTAATTATTTGCTGTAGATATGCAAAGAAACTAGTTCTTATATCTAGATAGGTTCATATAAATTACTATTTCTAATACTATGCTCTTATTATTATAGCTTGGTAAAGTAATTAACATAAATATATATAATTACCTCTTCTTTTGAAATCAACAAACTGGTTGTTTGCTATATCATTTGTGCATGATTTCAGGCTTTTGGCTGTAGCATTATCATGTATTAGTTTCAGTTGACCTACAAGTTTATTTCGTAGATAATTCAACAATTTCATTATTATTTTCATTACGTACATCAAAGTGATGGGAAAATCCTTCTCGCACTTCATAACGAGCTCTATTACAGGATGGAAGAATTGAATTCTAACTCTTTAAAATTTGTACTGTAGTTCCTTTTAAACTGTCAACAGTGTTTGAGTATGAAGGTTTTACTCAAAATTAAGAAGCCTGATGGATTACATTTGCTCGCCACTACAAAACGGTATAAATGGTAATTCTCTTTTCTATATCTGTTTCAAACAAATGAAATTCTCATGGTAAATATAAATGGAATTTTCACAAATTTTATTTTCACTTTCTTTGGATGAAATTTCCTTCCTCTGTTTTTTCGACCTCTATCATTATTCAGTCCAAATGCAATCTTTGTTTTAGTACTCTATCCCTATACACTGAATTTACGTTTAACATATAAGCTATAACGGCAACGTTAATAATGACTGCGATAATATAATGATGGTAAAAGTGTAACTATGCATGCTATATACTTTAGTTAGATGCTCAAACTAAGCCTTAGAAATCATCCATAACTTACATATATATATATATATATCAATAATGTATTTTATAAGTTTTTTTTGGTGGGTCACTATAAAAAGCTAAGAGGTTGCCATCCAAACTAATTCAAGACGAATGAATTGAAATTTACACTTCAGACTACTCCTCCAAGTGAGCACAGTACAAGTTTTGGATATGCTTTGTATAATACCAGCCAGAATTTATACTTGTATTTCAAATTTACGCTTGGTTAAGTTTTTTATATTTAATTTGTTTTGAATTCCATTTGTTTGTAGAAAAAAAAAACTGTAGTCTTCTTTATTTATTCATCAAATCATGTATTTTGTACCTATTACAAGAAGTGTTTTTCCTACCTCTTAGCTTTAGCTATGAGCAAGTCTAAGTTTTTTTTAATCATTTCATTTGAACAAAGGAATTTTGTTTTTTCCTGTGAAAGTCTAACATATATTTACATAGAAAAAAGTATCGAAATTTGCAAAACAAATATCTGAAACATAAACAAAAATTTCAAAAATTACCGATGATTGTAACGAAGAATGGAAAACAAAGTTTTAGATCTTGGTTTAAAGTTGATATGTTAGTTAAACGGATTAGACAATAGTCGAACAAATTATTGGATTAAACAATAGGCTATCTGTTTTGATTTACCACTTTATGTCTCATTTTGAATGTCAATCTAGTTACCTTTTATCGCTCAGGACCGAAGCAATTGAAAGAAAAAATGATTCAACTTGACATATTATTAAAATAAAAAATAGAATTTTCCTTTTCTTTTGTAAATCTTGGATAATAAATTTTCTTTTATTAACATTCTCCTTTCATTTCACTTGATAATAGTTACAATAATTGTTAATAAAAGAAATTGATTGTATAAAGAGTCACATGTGTTCGTCATCTCAATCGCTCTCAAAGTTAAATAAATACCTTTTATTTTTTCATATTCCAAGGCATTTCTATGTCACCAGCATATGTGCCCACGTCATACATGTCACACACTAGTTTACGATAAAACAAACAGTTAACTTTATATGTATTTTATTTCAGAAATATGAGTTTGTACAGTAAATATCTTTCGACCGCTTATATTCACTTGCAGTTTTAAGGAGTAAAAGTATTGAAATGTTTTTTTTATATTGAGGGATATTGATCTATATATTGAGGAGATTATATCTACATGGAATTAGCTTTGCTCAAAATATTTTTATCTGAAACAATCATTCGAAACATTTTTATATGGAACAACTGACGATAAATGAGAAAACGAAAGAATGGAGGATGCAGAGAGGATATGTATATACATATATGAACATGTATATCATAGTTTGTACAATATAGTAGGCGAACATATAGGTTTCATAGAATATATGAATCTATTTGTAGCATGGTCTTGAGGATCTGTTGGAACCTCGAACTCTCAATCATCCCAGTTCGGTTCCTGCCGGAGCTAGGATAAATTTGGGTTCATACGTTGGTTTCAGATAAAGATTCATAAATAAATATTCTTTACTATAATTTTGAGAATTAACCAATAAAAATAGTTCCGAAAATTGTATATAAATAAAAAAGAATCTGTTCCTCAAATTAAAGCTTCACATTTTAAGATTGCCATGAAGTGAATTCAATGTCTGTTATGAAGCTATTTTATTTTTATACAATTAGAAAAGATAGCGTGGAATAGCTTTGAAAGTGTGAAAGAGAGTAAAACAAGAAGATAGGAAGTAGTGTAGAGAAACAATTAGAAAAATAGCTATCTTTTTTAGTGGCAAATTTGAGACACAATTAGGATAATTATGTGTATAAAAATCAACAATTAATTAATAAAATGTTTATCCAAATACTCACTCAATTCAGAAATTGAACTTTTACGAAACTTTTACCGAAGCTTTGGAAATTAACGAGATGAAAAACAAAAAAAGTCCAGACCTGGTAAACCGAGTTCTCAAACTTTAGTTTGTAGTTTGTACATAATAAGAGGTGAACAAATTGGTACAGTATGAAAGCTAAAAATATAGGTTTTTAGCATAGTGATGGCATCATTACATGTTCAATATCAATATTTACAGAAAAAGATAGCCCAAGGCCAACTGTCTGGGTTATTCTGTATATTATGTAAAACAAGATCACAAATATCAACTTGAACATTAGTGTGTCAAGCTTAATGAAATATTCAATTCCATGGTGTTCAACACTACTAGTACGAGATAGATGTTCTTAAGTAATAATCCCCGTGTCACTTATATTGTTGTTTTAGCTTTGTGCACAATATTTGTGAAAATCACCAAATATTTCATTTCATATACTTATAACTTAATTTCAACCATACGCTCCTAAAATGCCATCTATTTTGTGACAAAAAGAAAACCCTAAACGATATTACAAATGGGGCAACAGGGGTAATCTATTTAGCAACCACATCTCCAACTTTGGTTTTGACCCTGATCACACCTTTAGAAAATTTAACTGGTCCACTAACTACTTGTATATCTTGTTAAGGTTACATTGGAAAATATTTATCTGGAAATGCATATGGAAAAAGTGTAAAGCTAGGGAGCTACTAGTATCTTGATGTCATTATACCTATAAAACTCTATGACTGATATTTGCTGACTAGCCGATACTAGATTTAGCATTTGATATACCTAAACCACATATATTTTGTACGGTTGTACCGACGCATGTACATGTGTATGGACTTACAAACACTTGTTGAGAGAATGGGATGACTTTCTGCTAAAAACTTGTTTCTTCTACTATATTTTTCCTTCAGGGAATGGTTGCGTTTGCTCTAAATTATTGGTTGTTTTCAAATAAGATTCTAGATCCTGTGCTTGTGGTGTTGTATGTCCCACTTCAGCCTCTAGTATCTGCATTCCTGTCAAGATTATTTCTTGGAAGTCCAGTTTATCTTGGAAGGTATGGCATAATTTCTGATGTTTATTTTTTACACTATGTTTTATGAACATAAAGTCAACCGCTTTATAATAGCATTTCCCCTAAAAATTTATGAAACCTATTGATAATGTAACCGGCTTTTACTGTCTCAGCATGGTAGATTTGTTGGGATGTATTTTGCAGTAAATATTTAAAGGAAAAATATCATGTAAATGTTCATGGATTATGCAAGAAAAATGTCATAATTCAGGTATTTAGACATACTACTATTTTTACAATTAATCATTAAACTGACAATTTCAATACAAAAGTGCAAATCTTTGTGGTAACAAAAGAATAAAAAAGAAGAAGAAAGATTAGCTATTGAAGCATTTTAGCTCTCGAGATGGGAAGAATATTATGCATGCACATCCCATGAGAAATTAGCATCTCAATGATTTTTTTTCGTTCATTTTTTATTTATTATTTCATTAGTTAATAAATGAATGAAATGAGATTTTGCCATGCATATTTACTAATTAAGTTTCTGCCATGTATATTTATGTATGTGGTATGATATTAATATTGTATTCAAATATTATAATGTCATAGCTTTATTATACTTCCTAATTTTCTATAACTTCAGTGTATGTGTTCTAAAATCTCCTACACATTTTGTGATACAGGATACAAGCAAAAAATCACCAATGAAGTTGATCAATGAAGTTCCACCGGTAAAACTTGATGGTCGCACTATCGCTTGTGAAGGAGGTATGTCACTACCACAACTTCTACATTTAACAATACTCTATTAATATACATAATTTTCTTTTTGAAACCATGAAATAACTACATATTCAACCTCCATAAACTGATCTAGTTATATGAGTTGGAGTTTGGGTTGTGGGAATACAAGTCATATTGTGTAGCGGATTGGATATTGGGTTGTTGCATGGGAATAAAAAAGGAGTTTGAGTGTTTATTTTGAAAAATAATGAGTTAAGTAGACCTATCAACGGATGCGGATATGTCCGCATTCGAAAATTTAAATCCACATCTGATATCCACGGTTGTTAAAGAATTAACATTCGGATCAACGTCCGCATCCGTAGATTTTTTTTGGATATCCGAAAATATATGTATCCGTTAATCGTAAAAGTGAAGTGCAGGAAAAAGTCCCAATAGTGAACATTATTTTTGATGTACATATCTCCAACTAAATAATTTATTAACTTGAAAAAAAATTCAATTTATATTAATTAAAATTTGATGTAATAATTAACAGCTGATTTTATTTTTCAAAGTTTGGTTGCAAAAGAATATTTTTCTCATTCATTTAGAACTGCCTAGGAAATCATTATCCAAACATTCCATAGTTAGTCGATTATAAAAACATCAACTATAATTTATTTTCTACAATTTGAAAAGACCTAACATCATATATAAGCTTTTTTCAACTTTAGCACGCCGAATTGAACTTGTCTGAATTTAATGTTGAACTAATCCAACTATAGAAATAAATAAATAAGTTCACTAATATAGGACAGTTGACATCATAATTGAAGCTTAATCAAATAAGCAAAGTAAAGTTGTTATCATAAAAGAAGCTCCATGGTAAGCACCTGACTTGCGCTTGCTGTAACAACAGCACGGTCGCTGCTGCAAACAGCAGCTCTGTTGCAGCTGTTTACAGCAGCACTGTTGCGGCTGCTATCAATATCGGTAAATTATGTCTTTATGAAACTATGTATTACTTGAAATTGTGAAACTATGCTCGCACTTTAGACTTCTGAATTTATGAACCTATGCCTGCACTTTAGCCTTTGAAATTGTCAGCCTGCACTTTAGCCAGCAATAGTTATAACGTATTAGCCTGCTCTTTAGCCTTCGAAATTGTCAACTTTCTTAGAAGTGAAACGACTGACTGAGTATCCCCTCATTAAGATTTTATTTCAGCTGAGAAATATAAACAAATCTATCTTGATGCTAAATTTACTTAAGATTCATCATTTGAGGTACTACAATAATGAAGGAAAACTCTTATATAAGGGCCTGTTATATATGGGGTTGAAATGGAAAGTTTTATATTGGATGAATTTGTTTGATGATTGTTCATGTGATTGACTGATTTTGATATGGAAAGTAGGGATTTAGTTTTCATATAGAACACGGAACAAAAGCTTGCCCACTAATCTCAGTTTCCATAAGTTTTTTGTTTTGTGTATTTGATGTAGCCTGGAAAGAAGTCTTAGGTCGCTCACGACCTAAGGAGGAGATTAACGAGTTAACATTTCGTGAAGAATTGTGGAAAGGTCAAGTTTTAGGTCGCAGCCGACCTAACAAAGCTCTTAAGTCGTTTCCATGACTTAGTGAAGATCGGCAACGACCTAGTGGGAATGTGCGAGCTAACGAGAAACTGGAACGACCTAACATGTTTTTAGGTCGTGTACGACCTAACGAGTTGGAAGATAGGTCGCTGGAACGACTTACCGAGTTAACTTGTGTACGACCTAATGAGATAAGAAATAGGTCGCTGGAACGAGCTAACAGGGTGCTACGACCTAACAAGTCACGACCTTTGATAGGTCGTAGGAGACAGGAATGACTTAAGATAGGTCGTTGGGTGATCTGGAGAGTTAAGTCGCGAGGACTTAGGTCGCAAGGCTTAGGTCGCAAAGTTTCTGGAACCGCTTATCTTTTAGGTCGCAAAGCTCTGGATGCCGTTGAATCTTAGACCGTGCCGCTGATATCTTAAGTCGTTGGGTGTTAAGTCGCTGAATCTTGGGCCGTAGATTCTTATGCCGCTTTACCCTAAACCGTTGATTCTTAAGTCGCAGAAAGATGCTGTTGTGTTGCTTTGTCAAGTCGTCATCTGTTAACTCGTGGCATTGTTAAGTCGCTATGTACTAATGTGTTGTATTTTGTAAGTCGTTACATATCTGTTTTAGGTCGCTTACATGTTGTATTGTTTCTTTGAACATGTTGTTAAGTCGTTCTGTTATAAGGCTTAAGTCGTGATGTTTGTAAGTCGTAAGTCGTCTGAATTTTTAGGTCGTGACTGTTAGGTCGGCGACGACTTAGGAGTTGTATATTTTTTCTGTTTTGCGTGTTGTAGCCTATAAATAGGCAAGTTGTTCATTTGTAAAGGTTGTTGATTTTGGAATAAAATTCTCTTTTGTTAGCTTTGTGCTTTCATTCCAATTGGTAGTTGAGTGTAATCTCCTATCTCCTCTTTCGGTTAATCGAGTGCGCTCGATTCAACGATTGCAGAAGCCGATTCGCGGAATCAAGTGCGCTTGATCAATGCTTGAAGAATTGAAGATCTTTGAACCCGGTATCGTGCGCGATCAACGAGTTCGAGATAGCTAGAATTCGGTATCTTCGGATCAACGAATTTGGGCATTTCAGTATCTTTCAATCCATCGACTATTACTTTCACCGATTGAAGATTGTTTTGATTAATCCGCTGCGTTAGTTTTGGTATCAAAGCTTGTTCTAGCCAATCATAGCTAGATCGAGACTTGGAGCCTAATCAATTTGGAGTTTGAAGTGTAGATTTGAACACGACCGAGAGTTTGAAGCATTGGGTCGTGCATTACTTTGAAGATTGAAGTTCGGATCTATCTTGTTTCGAGAATTTTGTTCATCGTGTTCTTCGCGATTTGCAACAAAAGTGGAATTTTCGATCCATTTCATTTTGGATCAAAGTCCGAAAAGTGTTTGAATTTGAAGTGTTGAAGAGTTTTGTGAATTTTCAAATATGCCACCAAGGAGAGCTAATCGACATCAAAACGTTGAAGCTTTGTATCGAAGAGAAGAAGCTGATGAGATGGAGCAACGAATCAATGAAAACTTTAGTGAAAAGCTTAACGAAGGAATTGGACGGTTAGAGAAGATGATGTTAGAAATGAATCAAAATCGGAGAAGGGTTTCACCTGAATCTAACCATGGGGGAAGTAGAGTCTCGCCACATTCCAATCAAGACAGAAGTGTTGACGATGATCAAAGGCGTAGGAGGAACGTCGATGATCGTGAACGGAGGAATGTAGATAGAAGGGATGATGGTGGTAGGCGTGAAGGTAGTAGAGATGAGGGTGGACGAGATAGACAACGATATACATCTGATTTTGAAGAGGAGTATGATGGTGGTAGTGTTCGAGGATAAGGACGAGGACAAGGAAGAAATTACTCTGAGTATGATCACAAGTGGGAGTCGGGGATGAAGACTGAAATTCCTGAATTCAAAGGTGGTATGCAAGCAGAGGAGTTTCTAGATTGGGTGGCTAATGTTGAGGAGATTTTTGATTTCAAAGAAGTTCCAGAACATCGTAGAGTGAAGTTGGTTGCTACGAGGTTGAGGGGTAGAGCTTTAGCATGGTGGCAGCAAACCAAACTTACACGTGAACGAATGGGGATGTCAAAAATTGAGTCTTGGGAGAAGATGAAGAAAATGATGAAAGCCACATTCTTACCTTATAACTATCAGTCGCTTATGTATCAGAGATTGCAAAACTTGAGACAAGGGACGAAATCTGTGAATGACTATGCTGACGAATTTTATCAACTGATTGCAAGGAATGATATTATGGAAACGGAAGAACAACCGACGTCTAGATTTGTTGGGGGATTGCGAATGCAGATTCAGGATATGGTTAACATGTTTGATCCCAGATCTGTAGCGGAAGCACATCAGAAAGCGTTGGCTTGGGAGAAACAGGGACGACGAGGAGGTGGTGTGTTTACAAATTCCAATAATCAAGTGAAGGGTGTTAGTGGAAGTTCTAATGTTTCAAAAGTTGTTGCAAAACCAGTTGTGAATGAGGTTGGAAAGATGAAAGTCGGTAATGGTTTCAAATGTTATAATTGCCAAGAAATGGGTCACAAAAGTAGCGAATGCCCGAAGCCGAAGAAGAGAGCTATGATAGCAGAGGTTGAGGATGAGGATGAAGAAGCTGAATGTTCCAATTCATCACCTGATGAGGAGAAAGAAGAAGTGTCGGGAGACGAAGGTTACAATCTAATGATGAAGAGGTCCTGTTTAACACCAAAGCAAGAGGAGGATTGTAGTTGGTTAAGGAGCAATATTTTTCAGTCAACATGTACCATTCTGGGGAAAGTTTGCAAATTTGTTATTGATGCTGGAAGCTGTGATAATATAATTTCTTCAGAAGCTGTGAGAAAGTTGACGTTGAAGACGGAGAAACATCCGAAACCATACAAGCTAGCTTGGTTGAGGAAAGGCGGGGAGGTGAAGGTTGGACGAAGGGCGCGTGTGAAGTTTTCAATTGGGAAGAAATATAAGGACGAAATCTGGTGCGATGTGGTAGATATGGATGTCTGTCATTTGTTGCTGGGGAGACCGTGGCAATATGATAGGGCGGTGCAACATGATGGGCGTACCAACAGTTACAGTTTCATGTTTGAAGGTACAAAGATTACTCTAGTTCCAAAGAAGCGACAACAGGAGGAGAACAAGTTGGAGGAGATTGAAGAGCTCAAAACTTTGTTATCTTTGAAGGAGTTTATGAAGGAAGTAGAGGAGGAACCTGAAGTGTTTTTGTTAATTGGGCGAGAGAGCAATGAAGAGGTTGAAATTCCAGAAGAAGCAAAGCCAATTTTGAAAGAATTTGACGATGTATTTCCAGAGGAGTTACCAACGGAGTTGCCACCGTTGAGGGATATTCAACATCAAATTGATCTTGTTCCAGGAGCTGTGTTACCTCACAGACCACACTACAGAATGAGTCCGAAGGAACATGAAGAGTTGTAGAGGCAGGTAGAGGAATTGCTTGAACAGGGGCGTGTGCAGGAGAGTCTGAGTCCTTGTGCTGTACCAGCTTTATTGGAACCCAAGAAGGATGGGACGTGGAGGATGTGCACAGACAGTAGAGCATTGAATAAGATTACTGTGCGATATAGATTTCCAATGCCGAGGTTGGATGACTTGCTAGATCAAATAAGCGGAGCTACTATATTTTCGAAGATTGATTTGAAGAGCGGATATCATCAAATTCGTATCAGACCAGGCGATGAGTGGAAGACGGCTTTTAAAACCAGGGAGGGTCTATACGAATGGTTGGTCATGCCATTTGGCTTATCAAATGCACCGAGTACTTTCATGAGGGTGATGAATCAGATTTTTAGACCATTCATTGGGAAGTTTGTGGTGGTGTATTTCGATGATATTCTGATATATAGTGGAAGTCCGGAGGAACATTTGAATCATCTTAGAGAAGTGCTGAAGGTATTGCGACAAGAACAATTTTATGCTGCAACGAAGAAATGCGTGTTCATGACACATAGCGTTTTATTTCTAGGGTATGTTGTGTCGGAAGAAGGAATACAGGTTGACCATAGTAAAGTCGAAGCTATTAGAGATTGGCCGCAACCCAAGACGATAACGGAAGTTCGTAGTTTTCACGGGTTGGCTTCATTTTATCGAAGGTTTATTCCACACTTTAGTAGTGTGATGGCGCCTGTTACAGATTGTATGAAGGGTAAACAGTTTGCATGGACGGAGGAAGCAGGGGTTGCTTTTGAGCGAATCAAAGAACTCTTGACATCTGCACCAATTCTAGCATTACCAGATTTTCAGTTGTTGTTTGAAATACATACTGATGCGTCAAAGGTTAGGATTGGAGGAGTGTTGAGTCAAAGGGGTCGTCCTATTGCATATTTTAGCGAGAAGCTATCAGGAGCAAAGACGAGATACAGTACATATGATGTGGAATTTTATGCTGTTGTGCAATCTATTAAACACTGGAGACACTATCTATTTCAGAAGGGGTTTGTTCTTTACACTGATCACGAGGCATTGAAACATTTGCAAGGGCAAGACAAGATTTCAGCGAGACATGCATCGTGGATTGCATATCTGCAACAGTTTACTTTTGTTGTAAAACACAAATCGGGAGTGACGAATCGTGTGGCTGATGCTTTGAGTAGGAGGAATCATTTGTTGACAACAATGAAGGTTGAAGTGACGGGGTTTGACATGTTGCCGGAATTATTTGGGGAAGATCCTTACTTTGCGAAGTTTGTTGATAAAGTCAAGAATGGGGAAACGAATGAGTTCGTGATGGTAGATGGTTTTCTGTTCAAGGGAAATCTATTGTCCATACCTGATTGTAGTTTGAGAATGAAGATTGTAAAAGAGCTGCATGAAGAAGGACATGTTGGGAGAGGCCGTACATTATAGTTGATTTCACAATCTTACTTTTGGCCATCGATGAGGAAAGAAGTGGGAAGGTTTGTGGAGAGATGTCATGTTTGCCAAGTTTCTAAGGGAACAGCGACAAATGCGGGACTGTATATGCCGTTACCCGTGCCTGTAAAACCATGGGTGGATATCAGTATGGATTTTGTTTTGGGTTTGCCTAGAACTCAAAGGGGGAATGATTCTATATTCATTGTGGTGGACAGATTTTCCAAGATGGCACACTTCATCGCTTGTAAAAAGACAGCTGATGCCGTCCGGGTTGCTGAATTATTCTTCAAAGAGATATATCGTTTACATGGTTTGCCAGAATCCATTGTTTCTGATAGAGATACTAGATTTCTAAGTCATTTTTGGCTAAGTTTGTGGAAAATGGTGGGGACGAAATTGAAATTCAGTAGTGCTTATCATCCGCAAACGGATGGACAGACCGAAGTCGTGAACAGATCGTTGGGAAATTTGTTGAGGTGTCTTGTGCAAGACAATCTAAAGAGTTGGGATGTGAAGTTATGCCAGGCAGAGTTTGCCCATAATCATGCTGTAAATCGAAGTACTGGGTTCAGTCCATTCCAGATTATATATTCTAGTATGCCAAAAGGACCGTTGGATTTAACGGTAATACCACATTCAAAGGGGACAGTTAAGAAAGCTGCTGATTTTGTTGATGGGTTGACGGAATGTCATAAAATCGTTCAGGAACGATTAAAAAAAGCAAATGGGAAGTACAAACAATCTGCAGATTTGAAACGGAGAAACGTTGAATTTCAAGAACGTGATTTGGTTTATGCAGTGTTAACAAAGGATCGTTTTCCAGTAGGCACTTATAACAAGTTGAAAGCCAGAAAAATTGGTCCTGTGGAAGTTGTGAAACGAATTAATGAAAATGCTTATAAATTGAAGCTGCCAGATGATGTGTATACGTCTGACGTATTCAATGTTAAGCATCTCGTACCATATCATGGGGATGAGTTTGTTGTGGTGGATGCAGAAAGTGCAAATTCGAGGGCGAATTTTTCTCAACCTGGGGAGGATGATGTAGCCTGGAAAGAAGTCTTAGGTCGCTCACGACCTAAGGAGGAGATTAACGAGTTAACATTTCGTGAAGAATTGTGGAAAGGTCAAGTTTTAGGTCGCAGCCGACCTAACAAAGCTCTTAAGTCGTTTCCACGACTTAGTGAAGATCGGCAACGACCTAGTGGGAATGTGCGAGCTAACGAGAAACTGGAACGACCTAACATGTTTTTAGGTCGTGTACGACCTAACGAGTTGGAAGATAGGTCGCTGGAACGACTTACTGAGTTAACTTGTGTACGACCTAATGAGATAAGAAATAGGTCGCTGGAACGAGCTAACAGGGTGCTACGACCTAACAAGTCACGACCTTTGATAGGTCGCAGGAGACAGGAACGACTTAAGATAGGTCGCTGGGTGATCTGGAGAGTTAAGTCGCGAGGACTTAGGTCGCAAAGTTTCTGGAACCGCTTATCTTTTAGGTCGCAAAGCTCTGGATGCCGTTGAATCTTAGACCGTGCCGCTGATATCTTAAGTCGTTGGGTGTTAAGTCGCTGAGGCTTGGGCCGTAGATTCTTATGCTGCTTTACCCTAAACCGTTGATTCTTAAGTCGCAGAAAGATGCTGTTGTGTTGCTTTGTCAAGTCGTCATCTGTTAACTCGTGGCATTGTTAAGTCGCTATGTACTAATGTGTTGTATTTTGTAAGTCGTTACATATCTGTTTTAGGTCGCTTACATGTTGTATTGTTTCTTTGAACATGTTGTTAAGTCGTTCTGTTATAAGGCTTAAGTCGTGATGTTTGTAAGTCGTAAGTCGTCTGAATTTTTAGGTCGTGACTGTTAGGTCGGCAACGACTTAGGAGTTGTATATTTTTTCTGTTTTGCGTGTTGTAGCCTATAAATAGGCAAGTTGTTCATTTGTAAAGGTTGTTGATTTTGGAATAAAATTCTCTTTTGTTAGCTTTGTGCTTTCATTCCAATTGGTAGTTGAGTGTAATCTCCTATCTCCTCTTTCGGTTAATCGAGTGCGCTCGATTCAACGATTGCAGAAGCCGATTTGCGGAATCAAGTGCGCTTGATCAACGCTTGAAGAATTGAAGATCTTTGAACCCGGTATCGTGCGCGATCAACGAGTTCGAGATAGCTAGAATTCGGTATCTTCGGATCAACGAATTTGGGCATTTCAGTATCTTTCAATCCATCGACTATTACTTTCACCGATTGAAGATTGTTTTGATTAATCCGCTGCGTCAGTATTAGTCTCACCTATTAACCAACGATTAGATTGGTTGTCACCCATCTGTCTCACGATTAGCCTTGCATAGTTCATTTCAGTTACTTATATAATTACATCATACAATTGTTTATTTATCAAGAATCAAATTATATAATAGGATGTGCAAAGAAGATCCAGTTATTAAGAAGGTTAGAAATCCCTTTTATCACTTGAAGCTTGTGTTGTTGGATACATATTCTGTTAAATGTCTAAATAAGCAGAGTTCTGTTAAGTTTATATGAGTATTTTAAAAAAATTACTTGTTTAATCTAAAATGTGTGTTACGTAACTTTTGTAGTCTTCTTTCAAGATTTCATGAATTGGACTTGAGTTGTCAATGTTATGTTTTAAAATAAAATTTGAAAATCAATTATTAAAGGCAGTCATTCTAAATATACTGAAAGCCCATGCATATGTATTCAATTTTTGTTGAAGTTGCGATGGTAAAGAAAAACTTATTACTCCTTTCTTCTAGTTATGGTGTGCATATTCTGTTAAATGTGGTTCTGACTTCTAGTTATGGTAAAGAAAAACATATTTTGTTAATTAATAATGTCTTCGGTCCCTTGGTCATTGACGCTTTGTCTGAATTACTTTGGTAACTTACCTAAACTTGTGTATAAATGAATATAATTGGAGAGTAACGGAAATTAATATTTTAATGATGCAGTAGAAAACTTGGAAAAGATTATCGTTTCTTTCAACGTAATTTTTTAACAAATTATATTCTTGCCCATAAATACTTGGAATAGTGCTTCAAGGTAATTTGGGTCACTATTGTTTGAGTAACCTCTTCCATCCATTTTTTATTCGTATTTATTATTAGTAACTAGTGCGAATCCGTGCTTCACACATGGGTTGTGGTGAACATATTATAGTTAGGAAAATGGTTAAAATGGGTATGCAAGCAAATTTGTAACATGTCTAAAATTTGTGTGCGCATGTACGAGGTATTTGATATTTTCTAGATAAAGTAATTAACTTCATTTATGATGTTGAAACTAGGGAGAATTTCAAAACTGAAAAATATTTATGTATCTTGATGATGTTTGAACGTCGAACACTTTTGAAACCATATAATAATAGTTCTCTTTAGTAGTAATAGTATTAGATTATGTGTTTGGGATGGTCACGGCTCTTGCGTTGTTGATGATGATGGTGGGAAAACCAATATTCATGTGTGTGTAGATGTAAGATTGACGTATTGTGGTGAAATATTCATGTGTGCTTGAAGGTTGATGAGTAGTGAAGAGTGGTTGTGGATCTGATAGTGGCAAGATGCTCTAGTTTATAGATGTGGTAATAAAGGAAATGTGCTGTAGAGGTGATGGTTGTGAAGTATTTAGCATGGTTTGAGTTCTAGATCATGGTGTGGGCTGTTTATGTGACATGATTAATGAATCAAGCTTGGTCACTATTGTGTTTATTGAGTTTTGCATAATGGAGATTGTTTTGAGTATACCTGAGATTTCCATTGCTAAATAACTGTTAAATGCATCCTACTTATCATCTTTATTAGATTCATATCCGGTTGCTATTTGTTTGTCTTTGTTTTGAGGGTTTAACTAAGAATCAGTGTCTAATGGTTGATCTTTGTTGGAATCTAATACCACTTTTGAAAAGCTGCTAAGAATGGTTGACAGTATTATATGCACTTTGACCCTTATCACGGCTGTTAGATATTTGTTCATATCATACATAGTTATTTAGTACCATATCGTGGTATAAATTTAATCTTTGCATACTTGTTTTGTTTGTACCATACACATTCTGCTTTTTCCTATTTAGTAGAATTAGGGTAACTTAATTATTCTACCTTCGATTTTAAAGTACACAACATATCGACATTGCAATCTTGTGCTTTCTTGTCGCTCCATGTTATGAGAACCGATGCATAGAATTCTAGCCTTTTCTCCGGAGTAAGAGAACCATACACCCTTTTATTTATTCCCTTTAATTTGAACTATCATTTCTAGTGTTTGTTGTTGAATGTTTTAGTGTTTGTCTAATTTTTTTATTAGATTCGCCCAATAGACAAGAAGTTTGATTATCAAGTCGGGAACCTTTAAAATTTGGTGAAAATGCCAATAACAACAATATGGATGAAAACACAAAGGAAAGCAAAGAAGTGAACAACAATGGTGAAGATCCATCAAAGTCCAGACCAAATCCTGACATGCTTGTTCCTAAGTTTAATGTTGATGGCCAGGTAATTTATAATCCATATTTTTATTGACATTATACTTTAAACGTGTTCACTATGTTTATATATGTAAATGTGTTTGTTTCATACTTGTTAATATATGTAAATGCATAGATTCAGCATAATTTCAAGTTACAATGGATAATATCTACTTACATATTTTTTTGGCATGCAGGAATCATCTAAGTTTGTTGACAACTGGTATTGGGATTGAGCAAGGAGGGAAATATCACATAGCTATAGTGTATCATTTTGGTAGGTGAGTTGTTATGATGCATCATTTGTTAGGAGGACCTTCATTTTAGGAAGTTGTTGCAAATATGTAATAAAAATGAAATATATGTATCAATAGTTTGAACAATATGTATGAAAATATCATGTGTTTAATTTATATACTTTGTTTTTGTATGATGTTATGCATGTGAAATCTGTTATATTTATATGCAACGAAGAAATGGTATTATATAAGTGAAATCTATAATATTGATATATTTTATAATTAATTGATTCTTTTGAAAGCTAAAACAACAGTAAATAAAACTTGTAAAAATGATATTACATTTTATAGCGTTTTAAAAATGCTGTTGGAATGAAAATGCTATAGAAAAGTACCGCTATCGTAAAATACAAAACCCTATGGAAACAAGACGTTCTATAGCGTTTTGCTTTTGCTAATACACGTCAAGGGTCAAATATAGCGTTTACTTTTAATAGCGTTTTACAAGCGCTATGGAAACATGATTTTTTATAGCGTTTTGTTTTTGCTATTACAGTTCGATGATCTATTATAGCATGTCGTTCCAGAGCGTTCTCTGAAACGCTGTGGTAAACTATAATAGCGTTTTCCAAATGCTATAGAAACCCTAGTTTGTTTAATTAACTTTAAACACCATACTTAAAATGATTAATTAACTTTTAAAAATATCATTAATTCAAAGACTAATTAACTCAGGGCATTTTTTCTAATAATCAATTAATTAACTAAAACATTGTTTATAAAATAATTAAACTCAAATTTGTTATAAAATATAAGTAAATTTAAAACCATAGTTTATCAAATTTGGAAAGAGGCTTAGCGCCAACAATGGTGCTTAAACAAGCAACCATTTCTTTTAGTTCAACATTCCAAGTCATATCACAATATTTACATAAGCAACACATATGTAAATAAAATCCATACTTAAAATCGATGGATAACACATCATCTAACCAAAATAAATCAACTAGCGTAAAAATAAATGTCTAAATCAATAAAATGGCAAAACGAGGATTTATTCCGCTAAATAGATGTCTAATAGTCTAATCAAATCTAAATATAGTAGAATAGTATTTTGTTCTGCTAACGGGATGTTAGTTCTGAAATAAGATTATTTATCTACGTTATTGTAGTTAACTTCAATAAAAATATTTCATCATTATTTAACACTTTAATAAATCTGTCAGGTAATGGTACTAAGGTGTTCTGCTAGCTAATACAAATCAAGTGCCGAAATCCATGGGTTAAATGGATCTAAATTGAGTTCATTATAGCTTTATAAAGTTTAAAACCAATTTAATTAAAAAATTAATTTACTAAAATATTTAAAACAAAACCACTCAGCTCAAGGACCACTTCCCAAATTCAACACAAACTAAACTCCTTCTCCACAAAACTCAAATACCAAATTTAAATTTTACCCTAAACAAAAAAACTGGAGCCAAAGAAAATAGTGCACGAACGTGCACATGCCCGCCTCCACCACCACCTCCGATCCTCAATCATCAATCCGACACCACCCACAAATTCGCCTCGCCACACTCAACATAGCCACCACCTCGCCTTTACCTCCGATCATCTTCCCTTTATATCAACCCATAACCCAATTTATAAAAAGCATGCCCAGTTTTAACTAGAGCACAAAATTCGAGCTTGACCCGCCACTTCACCCCACCTGGACCCATTCCACCACCACCAGTAGCACCGCAATCCTCCGCCTCACCTCCAGCCTTGATCACATCGAACTCGATCGCCCCTACCGCCGCCTGCAATCCAACAACCAAGACCACAAACAACATCATCCAAAACCCTAACTTGAGCTCGATTGTCCACTACCATCCACCGTTCCTCCAACACCCTACCCGCACCACTGCCTTTACCTAGACATCCTCCTAGTGCCATAGTACCTCCCCTCGATGCTTTGATTATCGAAATTAAACAGATGACCGAAAACCGATCAACTAATTACCATGGCACAATCCAACACCCTAAAATTCCACTGCATACAATCATAATTGTGAAACCCGTTCGTCAATCCGAGCTTGTCGAAAAACTGACATCATACGACCACTTACTGTAATCGACATATATCTCACATTGTTCGTCAATCTGAGCTTGTCGAAAAACTGGCTAAGAATGGCCGTTGATCTGTTCGCATGGGTTAATGGAGAACATCTGTAAAGATTTTATAAACATATAGCTATGAAGCATGTTGGTTGTAACATCATACAAGGCATGTGATTTTGGCCGATAAAGGCGGCTAGTTACTAGAGTAGGTCTTCTTTTGGTAGATATGTTACAATACCTAATAACATGATGATACTATTTGTTGTTATCACTTGATGCCAAAGATTATTGAGTGAAGCCAAATATTGCTAATGCTGGAGCGGATGAATTGGGATGAGCTCGTGATGACAAGATGGGCAATGAAGGGTGGTCATAGGTGGGCTAAGATAGAGTCGGGCCATGGATGGTCGCTTTTGAGTCTAGTGAAGTCAGATGAGTTGGTTGTTTGCTGGCTTGAGTGTGTCGGGCAACCATGATCTTTAGTGTGCTGAGTTGGTCAAGCATGAATTGGGCGAGACTGAATATGGATCGACATGAACTGGGTTGATCTTATAATTGTGGGCCAGCATGAATTGGGATGGACTAAGCTGGCTGGCAGGCTTAATCATACTTTTGAGAAGTTTGAGCAAATACATAATTAGAATGCGATATTATAGACAATATGTATGACGTTACAAGTAACATGCTTCATAGCCGCATGTTCATAATATCTTTATAGATATTCTCCATTAACCCATGTGACCAGACCAATGGCCAAGAATGGTTTTCGCCTAATTTATTATGCAATCATATCCATCCACTGCCCATATCAGTTGCTATAGATATCCTATGCCATACAACATCAAAGGAGTTGAATCCTTGTTATTTCTCAACAAAGAATTGCCCTTTAGCAAATTAAACAAAAAAGCTATTAAGATTAGCTAAAAAAGTGCTTAATTTCTTGTTATTCTCTTATAATTATGAGATATCAATATAGTAAGAAGCCTTCCTTGTAGATGTAGCAAGCTTAGCTGAACCACTCTATATTTTGTGGCATTTACCTTATCTAGCTTGTCTTATTCTTCATTTTCAATTTTTAAGCATAGTGTTAACAAGTAACCTTTGCCGATACAAATGCATTAGTCTAATTCTAAGGCTTGATAAATTTCTAACTAACATTTTGGCAGGGAGGGCTTCCCCTAAAAGCTCTCACCTTTCTTCACCTTTTCTTCTCTACTTAAAAACCTAGTCCTACTGGTGAAAACTAAGGTAATAACTCTAATGATTATGAAAATAATGGTAACACTACCACCGGTTTGTCCCATCCTTAGGCTTAGCAACAATATGTGCCGAAATGTGCTTCAAAGCTTAATTAGGTTGGATGCTTAGGCGACTATGAACTATGTTCCTCCAGCCCTTTCTATGGCTGAACCGACCCTAATCCAACTAACTATCCCAGTTCTTACAACCTCATGAATACCACCCTGTGGAGGGTATTGCTTGAAACACCGGTCCTTATAGCTCCTGTTTATGACAGGAGGGTGCATGCTGCACGTGGTCTAAGTCATGTTGTCGAGCTTGACCCTGAATTGGCCATGCCTAGAGAAGCAAGACATCGTTGTTCCCTCTTAGTGGAATGTTCATCTACTTTTGAATTCCTATGGGCCACAGACGGAGCTCTAGACTAGAGGTACAAGCATTTTAGTGGTGGTTCTCTGTACGCCTAGATCAAGAGAAGGGTGAACTGAGCATTCATGATTTCCCCTGGTGCATAGGGAGAGGAGATCTCCCACTCCAACTCATCATCATCATCACTGTCACTCTCCCTCATATCATCACCACCGACCTATTATTCTAAAAAGACGTCGGCTGAGCCCACAACCTTGCTATGTGTCACCTAGGAGTACCTCAAGCCACTCAGCGTTCTATTTCATATCGAAACTGCCAAACATCATAAAAGAACACAGCCAAACTTGATGACCTTGCACCTACCTCTATCTATGAATACAACTGGGCTAAATGACAAATGCTCGTCCCCAAGCTCATTTATCATCTCGGCGATCATTAAGATAAGTTTTACTTAGTCAAATCCATATATAGTTCACATGAACAGGCCATAATAAATGTGTGTCCCATTACCATACGTTGCTATTATTTATATCTTGTGAAAACGTTTAAGCTTAGAAAACGCAAGGACAATGTTCGCTACTTAAAATATGCCACCTTATTAAACAAGCACAAATAAGGAGAGATAGATAAAAGTACTTAACAGGTGTCACATGTCAAAAAAAGTTCTATTCATTCACCAAAAGTACAGGGCATAAATCCATTCCCGTTGGAGTTATAAAAAGATAGCAAAAATATATTTACAAGGCCTAGCCACTAACCGACCGGAGTTAATCTGCTCCTTTGCCAAAATAGCCGGCATAGCTTGCCACGCCGCCTCCATCTCATTAGCCACCTCTACTATAACCTTGGCAAGGGCATCAACTTCAAAATTGTTGATGGAGATCGTTAGTTAGTAGTTTTCCCTAAACAGGGTCCTCACCACGTTTTTTTCTCGGTCCTTCCATTTGGTCTCCTCTGCCACCCTGGAGGCCTCCACATCAGCAGACCACTAGCATCCAACTAGATCCTTGTCCAGGTCAGTCCGTAGTGTCTGGCATCCTTTTCCGTCTTAACCAAGCTCTCCCTTAGCTCCTCGTATGCCTTCTCGCTCCTCTCCTTAGCCTCGGCGTTAGCCCCCGCTGTCTCCTTCGACTTTTCTCCCTTAGCCTTGGCTATCGCCAAAGCCTCCTCGGTGGCCTTTAACTTCACCTCGGCTCCCTCTTGGACTTGTAAATTCATCACAGATCTGCACAGAGCATTGTACAGCCTAAACACCAAACAGTAGTAGAGTATAATGCAAAAGGAAGAAGACAAGGTTTGAAAGCATACCGGTAGGGCGTATCGAGTGTGTACACTGATCGTAGTCTCCAAAGGATGCCGATTGTAACCAGATCTGGGCCGGTGAGCATAAGATAGGAACCCAATAGCCATGAGGTGGAAGGACCTAAGAAGCCAGTCAAGATCATCGTGATCCCGGGCTTTAGGGATCTCTAAAGAAACAACCAATTAAATCTGGTGGGTCCCCCTCGAGCGATCCCCTCGATATCACATACTTCCAAGTGCTTGGCATAAGGGCCAGCGGTCTCACAAGTCGAGGGCTCTTCTCTCGTGACCCTCTTCCTCTTCTAGGTGCTAGAAGATTGGGGACTTGACTGTTGTGTACCGATGGGTAATTTAACAATCTCATTGATTGCAAGGGGCGTCACCACAAGTGAGCATTAGGAGCCTAGGGGAATATAATCAAAAGCATCAAAGGAGAGTTGGTTGGCCATAGAATCAAGAAAAAGCCGTAGTTAGTTCAAGTGCAAGGAAAGAGAGTTCAAGTACAAGTAAACTACCATTTGAACCTGCCCAGCCTTGTTCTTGATGAGGGGCGTGTGACAACCCGCATCCTAGTGGGCTTGAATTTTTGCTAAATTGAAAACCCAAGTCCACAAATTATGGATCGTTAGTTTTTTATGTTACAAATAAATAAATAAATGAATATCAAAGCACTATCGATATAACTCAAATAGTAAAGTATAATAAATCATACAGTTACCGACTAAGATTGACACTTATAATATATAGTGTCCTTATCAGTGCCGAGCATGCATAAGAAAACCTGTGCTTCCACTGTTCCCGACTTGCACTGGTACATGTCCCTCTAAAGTTATCATGTGGGTTGTAATGAGGAAGGGGTCAGAACAATGTTCCGGTGACTAGTAAATTATGCAGTTTATATATAACTCTAGTTTATGCCGATTGCCTTCCATCACATATTACGTCCTTTTATTTTACCTAGTCATCTCGACTCCACGTACGCGTACGATACGCTCTGTCTACCTAAAGTAGATCATAACAACACGTATATACATATAAGTACCATAGTCCCCCTTTGGACTAAGATGCTATCCCTGCTAATATCCATAACCCAACACCTCGTCAAGAACCATTATCAATGCAGTATCACATCCCCGTTGTCGTGCATACCAAGGAACTCCCGTAGTATCTAAGAACGGCGTCACAATAGTTTAGTCATATTCTATTCGCTTTAGGGTTTTACTTACTTGTTTGCCTCTTATTATGGACTTAGCTCCATAGACCATGGAGGACTCGACTCCTCGGACTACGCCACTCGTTTTGAAAGACCTCACTTAAAGGTTATCTAGCCTTACCTCCTAACAAGCAAACAAGTAACAACAGTGGCGATGCATGAACTAAACGTGACCTAAACTATTAGGAGGTGTAGCCTTTTAGGTGTAACCCTTGTCTTTCCGCTAACCACTTAGGATCGATGACGTTCTCGACCTATGTATAACTCTTACTCTCTAGTATGATACCTAAGACACTAATATAGTGTCGAGCCTTGTTCACCTTCCCATTTAGATTGCCTAATGCAATCAAGGCAATACCCCTACTAAAAAGTTAAAGCAGACCCTACCAGGGTATTCCTTTACCTATATGCGAGCATATATAATTCCACTGGTCCTACAGTTGGATATGTCCCACATAAGTATAATGTATACACAACCGCTGCTAGCCCACTTGCGGTAGGTAGACTTATGTTGTGTAACACTACCGACCTCGCATTCCAACCTATTTTATTGACTATCAGAGCATTACTGATATAACTCACAATAGGATAGTAAAGTATAGTAAATCATATAGTTACTGACCAAGATTGACACTTCCAATATCTAATGTCCTCGTTAGTGCTGAGCATGCATAAGGAAACCTATCCTTTCACTGTTCCCGCCTTGCACTAGTACCTATCCCTCTAAATCTATCATATGGATTGTAACGAGGAAAGGGTCAGAACAATGTTCTGGTGACTGGTAAATTATACACTTTATTCATAACACTAGTTTATGTCGATTGCCTTCCATCACATGTTATGTCATTTTATTTTATTTAGTCGTCTTGACTCTGCGTATGCGTATGATATGTCTCGTCTGCCTGAAGTCGACCATAACTACATACATACATACATACATACATACATATATATAAGTACCATAGTCCCTCTTTGGACCAAGATACTATTCCTGCTAGTATCCTTAACCTAGCACCTCGTCAGGATCCATCATCAACGTAGTATCATGTCGTCATCGTCGTGCATACCAAGGAACTCCCATAGTGCCTAATAATTAGGCCTGTCAATGGTACGGGCTTCGGCCCGGGCCCGGCCCGAACCCGCCCTATTTATGCGGGTACGGGTTTTGCTTTTTACTACCCAAGCCCGACTCAGGCCCGATCCGGGTCGGGTACGGTTTTATCAAAACCCAGCCCGGTTGGCCCGATCCGACTATTAGTTTTTCGTCGTATCAAAACATGAGTGGTTATGTTATTTATTTACCATTTTGTTTGTTCAAATGTAGTTGTTTTTGCATACTTTTGTTATGAGCTTGACTACATCACCGTCCAATTTATATGTTAACATTGTTTGTATACAAATTTTACCAAAGTTGTAGTTTTAAAATATGGTTTTAACATAAATATTCTAAGTTAGGTATATAGTTATTACCCAGCGGGCTTAAAAAGCCCGACGGGCCGGGCTCGGATATTGGGTTGAAATACCCTGTGGGTTCGGGCCGGGCTCGGGTTTTAATTATTGTAATTGGACTCGGGTCCGGGTTTTATAATACCCGGACCGAACCCTGCCCATTGACAGGCCTACTAATAATGGCATCACAATAGTTTAGTCCTATTCTATCTCGTCTTGGGGATTTATTACTTGTATGCTTCTTATTATGGACTCAGATCCATAGAGTATGAAGGACTCAACTACTCGGACTACCCCACTCATTTTGAAAGACCTCACTTAAGGGTTATATAGCCTTACCTTCTAACAAACAAAAGAGCAAATAACTGTGGTAGTGCATAACCTAAACATGACCTACAGTAGTAGGAGGTGTAACCCTCGTCTTTCCGTTGACCGCTCAGGACCGATGATGTTCTCGGCCTATGTACAGCTCCTATTAATACCATCGTTGGAGGACCACATCTGGCTGACAAAAGCTGGAATGAAATGGAGCGTTACGTGAATGTTATCAGACATGTTGACATTAAATGTTGCTCGAACATGGAAGATAGTATTCCAGCAAAGTAGCAGCGAACTATGATAGATGATATCATATTTCGGATTAGAGATGCAGACAAGGTAGAGGCCCCTACGATCGACCCAATGGTGATCTCGGCCATGATCGACCCCACTTTGGTGAAAGAGATTCTGATTGATTGTTGAAGTTCTGTGAATATCATTTTCAAGAAGGCATACGACCAGATGTTACTAGAAGCCAAAGATCTGAAACCATGCAAATCCTGTATTCATAGCTTTAATGGTATTGCAAAGAAAGTGGTAGGCTATGTCGAACTACTGGTGGAGTTAGGAGATGGCAAGCGACGGAGGGTGCGGGTGCTGCCATTTGTTGTGATATATGTGAACTCTTCGTATTATGATTTTTTGGGCTAACCGACCCTTACTGAATTTAGGGCAGCTATCGCCCCTTGGTGTTTAACACTCAAATCCCCAATAAAGAATGGCATGGGAATTATCTATGGAGATCAGGGGACTGTATGTGCATGTTATGTGGCTGAGTTGAGAGATGCTCAACGAAAGGAGAAAGGAAAGGATATGGAGAAACCTCTCTGCATCAAAACTAATGAAACTTAGCAATCAACGTCCAAGCGTTGGCTCGAGCAATACTATCGGTCCTATAAAGATATAAATCCGAGAGATGAAAAGAGGAGCCCGAAGAAACTAAGGCTGCACCTGTTGAGCTAACGGTTGACATCATGGTCAGCCACGATGACCCATCACGTGTCCTGAAGATCGGATCACAGCTCAGTGCAACGATGATGAAGGAATTAGCTGGTTTTCTCCGAGCGAATATTGATGTGTTTTCTTGGACCCATTTTGATATGTATGAGATCTCGCCGACTATCGTGAGCCATGCATTGAATATCGACCCGAGGCATGTCCCGATGAAATAGAAACGACGTGACATGGATCCAGAGAGATATCTTGCACTTAAAGAGGAGATGGATAAACTAAAAAACAATAGATTTATTTGCAACGCCCTCTACTCAAAATTGGTATTCAATCTAGTTCTTATGGGAAAAGCTAATGGAAAGTGGCAAACATGCATCAAATACTCAGACCTAAACAAGGCGTCCCGAAATACAACTTTCCACTTCTGAGGATCGACCAGCTGGTAGACTCGACCGTTGGACATGAATTACTTTCATTTATGGATGCATACTCCGGATGCAACCAGATCCCGATGCACGTCCCCGACCAGGAACACACCAGCTTCATTACTGATCTGGGGCTATACTGCTATGTTGTGATGCCTTTTAGACTAAAGAACATTGTGCTACTTACCAAAGACTGGTCAACTGGATGTTCAAAGACCAGATTGGGCGATCGATGGAAGTATACGTGGATGATATGCTCGTGAAGTCACAGCGATCAAACGACCACATCGATGACTGGGCGGAGATGTTCAGTGTTCTTCGAAAATATGGAATTAAACTCAATCCCTTGAAATGCTCTTTTGGCGTTGCGTTAAGGAAATTCTTAGGTTTCGTCTTGAACTCCCATGGAATTAAAGCCAATCCTGAGAAGATTCAGGTGATAAGGGATATCCAAGTGCCAAAGACAATCAAGCAAGTGCAAAGTCTAAATGGGAAGGTTGGCACATTGAGCCGATTCATCTCTAGAGCCACCGATAAGTGCATTCCTTTCTTTGATTTGATCGGGAGAGGAAAGTGAAACTTCGAATGGATGTGGAGGTTGTGATTCATGAGGATGCATTCATTGTAATATATCAGCAATAGATCGAATTTGTCCTTTATTTCTATCCGACTAGCCTCCATAGCCTCTTCCTTAAGGGCCTCTATCTACGCAAGCTGTCTGTCAGCCTCTATTTTAACTTTGCGAGCTTCGACGATCTCCTCACAGTATCATTAAGATTCCAGCCGAGCCTCAAGTTTCTCTTGTTTTTCCTTCTCAAACTGCTTAATACGTAAGGCTAAGGCATCATTGTCTTTTTTCAACACATTCTTCTCCTTCTATAAGACATCTTTTTCAAGGGCTAAAGTACCATTGCGACGAACGCCAGTGTCCATTTTAGCTTGGTGCACTTTCGTTAAAAGCTCGACAGCTTTAGAAAACTTGCTGGCTTTTTTCTTAGCATCGATCGGCTCTATACCCTACTGCTTGACCTCCTCGTCCAAGTACTTAATGATGTCTTTGTCGTGGATCGCATCAAGAGTTAAGCGATCAATTTCATGTTATCTTTCCATTGACACCTCATAAATTCTCTCGGTCACATAGAGAGCTGTACTATGATGGACATAGACGCCATTAACATAAGAGCACTATGTCCTTGGTATGGAGGAATAACATAGGGTAAAGGATGATAACTCTTCTCAAATGAGAAGATATAGCATAAGTAAGCATATGTCACCACTTCAAATGAGGTAATTTCACTAAGTGTAAGTCCTCGAAAGAGATAGACTCATCAACCTGGCTCTGATACCAAGCTGTGACGCCCTACCTCGAGACCCACATTAACAAAGAGTATTACTGAATAATACTATCCGCTAATGCAGAGAATAGGGCTGGTTAGGAGCGACCATCTATAGCCTTGTCTTAAACATCTATTAAATACGTCGATTAATGCTCTAAATTTTTTTCCTTTCTCAAGTGGATCGACATATTCAATAAATGCTTAACACAAAACTATAGTAGCTAACGAATCTATCAATACAAAATATAACAACAGAATGCACAACACATCACATCATAGAACAACAGATAAACATATACACACACACACACACACACATATACAGATACATCACAGTATGATACAAAATGATACATCATAAGTGGTTCGAAAACCACACTATATACAACGAGTCAGAAACATACATATTAGAGTCAAACCAAAAAGACAACAACAACAAAAGGTGATAAACAGATATCCAAGCAGAAGTATCAAAGCGAAGCTAAGTCCAAAAGCAGGTATCTAACCTGAAACAACTCGGTCTGACCCGAGTATAAAATACATGGATCAGCCTAGCTAAAACAATCAGTTTAGTAAGATAAGTAATCATATGAAGCATAAGGTAAAGTGAAGGGTATCCTCTTGAATGAGAAGAAACAAGAATAAGAGCATGCCACTACTTCAAATGAGTTAATTCACTAAGCATATTTAGTCTCGAAAGAGATAACTCAACATTAAAACAACTAAGTATAAACATGCCTCATATCATCGGCATGATCCCAAAAATAACAATAATGGTTTAGAGAAACCATAAATCCTAAAATCTCAAAACTCAAACACACCGAAATGGCAATCACAAATATATTCTCAAAAATAGAGAAATCCAAAATCTTGAAAATACGCCAAATAATGGCAACACATATATCTCAAAAAGGAGATCAGAAATCTCAAATAAACGCCATAGAGTGGCAATTCTCAAATCTCAAAATAAACGCCAAGTGTTGGCAAACCCAAATCTTAAATATAGAACTCGAAAAGGAGTTCAAATTTCCAAAGATGTAATCGCCATATATAATGTCTCAAGCGGCTCAAATGGCCAATAATGTAAAAAGGCGATACACTTGGAAAATCACAAAGAAATCAATGAAATCATCTCAAAGATATAGCATGTGCTTATGGCCGAAGCCCGCCAAGTACTGTTCTCTTAAAATAAGGCGCCACGTCTCTTAGACAAACGTCCCAAAGGACAACATCCCCAAGGACAAATACGTCTCAATGGACAAATACGTCTCTTAGACAAACATCCCAAGGACAAATGACCCGAAGGCCCAGTACTGGCAAATACGTCTCTTAGACAAATGTGTCACAAACTCTCAGATAGGAACCTGAAAAGTGTTAACAGTGTGTCCCATACCACACGTTCTCACTAATCGATTTACTAACCGCTAGCCAATTTTACACCAGAAAGCAATAAAAATGTTTGCTTCATCTCATTGGCAAATACGACTCGAAGGTCAAAACGATCAAATGGACAAGTCAGGAATTAACCGAAAAGATAAACGCACGTGTCCCATACCACGTGTTTTACCCAATCGTTTAATTCTCATTCGTTCGAATAGTGCAAAAACGTGTATTTTATATATAAAATAATTTATTTTAGAAAACAAGCTTTTAAAATAATTTTTTGAAATCGTTTTTGAAAACAATTTTTGAAAATTCCCTTATTATAGAGAATATATAAATTTTATAGCTTGAAAATAATTTAAAAAATATTATATAATAATTATTACAAAAGCCAAGTTATTTCAAAAATTATTTCAAAATTATTTAGAAAACCCCATGCTCGAAATCAAGGAAAAACATCGAAAAATATCGAAAACCGACATTCGAAAACATCTCAAAATCGATTCATTTTGAATCACAAATTCACTAAAATATTGGTTCACCTATTGGTAGGCTTCATAGCCTTTAAAACAATTCAGAAATGTCACAAATACAAGATGCAAAAGTCGAAAATCGAACGGGAAAACAAAGCAGAACAAAATAAGTGCATATGCAAAAACAATACCCAGGTTTGAAATCTTCTCTGGGTTCAACTTTCAGACACAATTTGAATGGCTTAATGACCTCGGAATGGTCTAAAATTTGATATATACAAAGTTGAACAATTTGATTATGAACTGGAAGAAGATTCACTGAATTCTGACATGAAATGGTAAAGATATGAAATTTCAAACATGGAATCAGACCATGTTGATACCAAGCTGTGACGCCCCACCCCGAGACCCACATTAACAAAGAATATTTCTGGGTAATACTGTCTGCTAATGCAGAGAATAGGGCTGGTTAGGAGCGACCATCTATAGCTTTGTCTTAAACATCTATTAAATACGTTGATTAATGCTCTAATATATTTTTTCTATCTCAAGTGGATCAACATATCTAATAAATGCTTAATACAAAACTATAGGTGGCTAACGGATCTATCAGAACAAAATACAACAACTAAAATGTACATCACATCACAGAACAACAAACAGCAGATATATATATAGATACATCCCCAGTACAATACAAAATGATACATCATAAGTGGTTCGAAGACCACACTATATACAACGAGTCAAAATAATGTACATATCAGAGTCAAGCAAAAATACTACAACAACAAAAGGTGATAGACAGATATCCAAGTGGAAGCATCTAAGCAAAGCTAAGTCCAAAAGCAGGTACCTAACCTGAAACAACTCGGTCTGACCCGAGTATAAAATTCACGGGTCAGTCTAGCTAAAACGATCAATTTAATAGGATAAATGATAACATAATGCATGAGGATAAGCGTGATAATTCTTCTCAAATGATAAGAAATAATTCTAAGTTCATGTGATTACTTCAAGTGATGAGGTGGTATCACTAAACAAATGTGTAATCTCAAAGAGATAAACTCCATAACAAAAGCACTAAACATAGCATGCCTCATATCATCGGCATATCCCAAAACAACAATAATGGTTTAGAGAAACCATAACTCCTAAATAGGAGGAATCTCGAAACCCGCCATAATGGCAATCTCAAATGCATTCCCAAAAGCAAAATCTCAATCTCAAAAATATGCCATAAAGGCAATTACATATATCTCCAAAATAGGAGAATATAAATCTCAAATAAACGCCAAGAATGGCAAATCTCAATCTCAAATAAACGCCAAGCGTTGGCAAACCCAAATCTCAAATATAGAACTCGATAAGGAGTTCAAGTTTCCAAAGATGTAATCGCCATATATAATGTCTCGAACGGCTCAAATGGCCAAATATGTAAAAAGGCGATACACTTGGAAAATCACAAATAATTAATGAAATCATCTCAAAGATATAACACGTGCTTATGGCCGAAGCCCGCCAAGTAATGTTCTCTCAAAATAAGGCGCCACGTCTCTTAGACAAACGTCCCGAAGGACAACATCCCGAAGGACAAATACGTCTCTTAGACAAACATCCTGAAGGACAAATACGTCTCAATGGACAAATACGTCTCTTAGACAAATATCCCGAAGGACAAATGACCCGAAGGTCCAGTACTGGCAAATATGTCCCTTAGACAAATGTAACACAAACTCTCATATAGGAACCCGAAAAGTGTTAACAGTGTGTCCCATACCACACGTTTTCACTAATCAGTTTACTAACCGCTAGCCAATGCCACACCAGAAAGCAGTAAAAATATTTGCCTCATCTCATCGATAAATATGACCCGAAGGTCAAAACGATCAAACGGACAAGTCAGGAATTAACCGAAAAGATAAACGCACGTGTCTCATATCACATGTTTTACCCAATCGTTTAATTCTCTTTCTCATTCGCTCGAATAGTGCAAAAACGTGTATTTTATATAGAAAATAGTTTGTTTGAGAAAACTAGCTTTTGAAAACAATTTTCGAAACCGTATTCGGAAGATCTTTTTTTTAATAGATAGCTTTTGAAATAAATATTTTACAATATTTATAATTATTTTACTCATACTACTATCTCTACAATTATTATTTGCTATTTGAATTGAATGAATTAATTTGTTGATTGAATGGTTTACAATTTGGTCGAAAACTTGGGTGATTGTTGTTTTGTTGCTGCTAAAAATTTAATCTAAAAATTACTGCAGTAAAACAGCAATATCATGGTGAAAAATAATCCAAATTGACTCAATATTTTTTTTGTAGAAAGGTTATTCGGTTAGCTACAAGTTCTATTTTGACCACTTACATAAATTCTGTAGTTTATGTGGTCTAAACTGAGTTAGAATCAAATAGTATCGCTTTGTCTTTTGTATTTGCTGTGTTAAAATCCAAAATTAAAATAGCCATAACTTTTTATCCATAAATCCAAATTGACCAATTTTTTTGCTGTAAAGTTTAGACTTTTAGGAACAACTTTTGTGTTTTAAATTATTGAAAATTCTATGGTTTAATGGGTCTAAATTGCACTTCGAAACTGAAAATATGAATTGAGTTGTTTTGAAAAAAAAAGTGTTTTGTTGTTTTTCGAAGATTTTAGTGCTTGGTTTTTTGGATTTTGGTTGATATCTCATGTGTAATTCCTGAGTTTAAATTCATTGAGTCCATGGATTTAATTTAATTGAGTTTTGGTATAATATTAATACATGTATGGTTTTAAATAAGAAATTATATAAAGTTTGTGTATATGTGTATATATATGTATATGTGTGTGTGTGTATATATATATGTTTATCTGCTATTCTATGATGTGATGTACATTTAGTTGTTGTATTTTGTTTTGATAGATCCGTTAGCCACCTGTAGTTTTGTATTAAGCATTTATCGAATATGTCGATCTACTTGAGATAGAAATTTTTTTTAGAGCATTAATCGACGTATTTAATAGATGTTTAAGAAAAAGCTATAGATGGTCGCTCCTAACCAGCCCTATTCTCCGCATTAGCAGACAGTATTACCCAATAATACTCTTTGCTAATGTGGGTCTCGGGGTGGGGCATCACAGCTTGTGAATTCGTCAAAGCATAACTTAGGAAATGTGGCCTTGAGCTCAGCCATCTTCTCAGTAGTAGTGGCATCATGAGTAGTTGGGGCAGAGAGGGCCCGTCTGTCGTGCTTGCGGGTTGAAGTATCAAGACCTTCTGTGCCAGACTGACTTTCCGAAGGTTAACTGATTTCGGAAGAACCCAAATGTTGCTCGGGTGTAGTAGCCGAAGTGGGAGCATGAGGCGGCAACTTACTACTACTATGTGTAGTGTGGCGTTGACCAGCACCCTTGTGGTGGGAAGACCGAGATTTTGATTTTTGCTTGAACGATGAGTCCTTGGATTTGTGGCTTTGGTCTTCTCTTCCTTTATGACCTTCTCTATCTCGACCAGCGTCTGGACCTCGACTGAGCCCAAATTAAGAAGGTTGAGAGTATGCTGACCTCTTCAACCGATTATAGTTGCGAGGGCATCTAATCGAGCCTGTAAACAAAATAAAAGTGTATAAAAATCACTAGAGTTAAAAGTCGATAAGTGTCGTGCGGTGCAGTGCACGTGATCATGAGTATCCTAGTAGCCCCCCAATAGACCAGCTACTGGAGCTTTGCTAGCTGGAGTAATCTCTCACACATTAGTTGGAAGAATGTCAACGCCAAATCGAATAGGAGATTCAAAGCCCCTGAGGTTTAAATTGGAGAAATCATATTTCGCAACATCATCTAGAATTAGGATGTCCAATAGCCCATCGTATAAATTTTCTGGAGGTAGAGAGCGAGATTGATCTGTAGTCGCAGAGGTTGACTTGGATTACTTGGAGACCTACCCTCTGCGAAGCTGATAAACGAGCCTTTTTCTTCTTCTCTTTTCCGAGGCGAGGAGCTGTGGGCCTTGGGAGGATCTGACCGTAGACTCATGACTTAAGCTCACATCATCACGACAGGGCTCGTTAGCATCACCCCTCACATCGCCTTCTTCAGCGACATCCTGAGCTCCTTCAACTGGGGGCACAATAGGATCAACTTCATCACCTCCCTGCCCAACGCTGCCTCTTCTTTCTACAACTTTCTCCTTGGTGTTTTTTAGTAGTCCTGTGTTGCAGCTTCTTCTAGTAAGCAGAAGACAAGAAGGCGCTCGTCGATAAGAAGAGATCTGATGTCCCTATCTGCCACTGGTATAATTCTGAGCGCCACCATCGCCTCTGAGTACACGCCGCCGGTGGGACGTGGATGCCTACCTGCAACGTTCAGTAAAATTTGCTTAGTTCAGGATACAACTTGAATAAAAACACTTAAAATTGAGTTTGAAGTGACATTTACATCCTTCCAGCCATCGTTCTGCAAAACCATGGGGGCAACACACATAAAACTATTCATTCTTAAAAGCGCTCAGTTTGTTCCAAATGCCAGTTATGATCTGGCAATTAGTGACCGACTCGGCGAAAGTGTACGAGACGCTTCCCTTTCACCCAGTGAGATTGTAAATGAATTTGATGTCTTCTGGAGTCGTCTCACGGTATAAGAATTTGATTAATATCATATACATACAATGCAAAAATGCACAGCTGTTCGGATGCAGCTGAGCCAGGGCCAATCTTAGGTAATGTAACATTTTCCGAATGACCGTATTGAAAGGCGGAACGCAACCAACCCAGCACATAAACTTGTTGCATGTAATATACCCCCTGGGGACAAGTGAGCCCTATCGTTATGAGATGGGACTCGCACATCCTCGTATGGAATCCCGTGTTTAATGCACACTCTGTAGAGAGAGGCCTCATCGACCCTTGAACCCATGGAATCTTCCGGATCATTTAAAAATATGGCATCTTCTAAAGTGTCAGGAGCTGGCTCGATTTCTGCTTCTAAGTTCGAAGGAATTTCTAGCATCTGTTGAGAACTTTCGGGCTATTCAGATTGATGGCCTTGAGAGTTTCAAGAGGATATTGTTACTGAGCTTGATTCACCATCAGAATTGTTATGTGAAGTAGTTTGTTCAGTGCCTATAGCAGCTAAACGCTCCAAGCGTCTGGAACCCTTAACTATCAAACTTATCTGATAATCGTTATTAGAAAGATAAACATGTTCCCCCATGTAAAGTGTAAACTAATGCGGTGTGGTGCAGTGTTGTGCAGTGATAAAAAATTCAGGATTAAAAGCGACAACAGTGACGAGAATCTGGGATTCGATTGGAGTGACCGTCATCGCTGATCGTCCCAACCGGCTTTCACGTCAATGGTTGTGGATTTCATATAAGATATGGGATTAGTTGTCGGCACATTAGAGTACGATATTTACATTCAAGTTCATTCGAGACCATATATTATACTTTTTCCAACTTCAAGTTAGATTCGAAAGTGTGCGACTTTGGGTTCCAATGATTCAAGTCATATAAGTTCAAATGCAAAGTCTAAACATTTACATTCTAAGTCATATGCATTGGTATTTAAGTCAAAGTGCTAAAATCATGTTTGAGTCCAAGGTCGTACACAATCCATGTTCAAGCTCAAGGCAAATGTCCATGTTCAAGTTCGAATTCATGTGGCCTTATATGCAAGCGATCAAGTTCGAGTTCAATAAGCCAAAATCGCTTAAGTCCCCCTAGGCAAAGTGATCGTGCCCGATCCTTCACCTAGGCAACGTTGTGGTTATGGGCTTTCGAACTCCAATGCGCCTAAACCGATCCATATCACCAACCGATCCCCTAAATTCCATCATTCCACTTCCTTCCCTCCGACAATATCCAAAACCGATCCCTACATTTAATCAAGAAACTGATCGCATTACATCACCGATCACCTGGACTTCACCAATCCATCCCATCTACATTCCAATAAAACACTGATCCATTTACCCCGTATCCACAACCACTCCTCCTCCTTCGTATCCACACCGATCACGTTTCCCTCTTCATCACTTCACTTCTTCTCTAAAAACCAACACCGATCCTCACATGCCAACCAATGACCGAACCCTAAGTTCACAATCCACTAACATCAATAATCCCAATCGACTCATCACATAACCCAAATCTAAATCATACACTACCGAAATGAAACCCACATATATAAAGACGAGACTCGATTAATGAGGAAGAACTCGAAGTTGAAGGAACAAAGCAAGGGTGTTAGGTTTGGTTTGATTTGAGGCAAGGTTGAGTGGAGTTAGATGCTTAGATGCGATTGAAGGTGGTGATGAGGGTTGAAGAAGATGGAGATGGCTTCAATCGACAAAGGGATTGGATGGATTAATGAATTTCTCGAGTTCAAGCTCGTTAATAGCAGATTTGAAGTAATATGAGGGATCGGTTCTGTTATAGATGTAAATGAACGAAGTGAAGAGAGTAAGCTAATTTCCTAGCATATATATTGTATGTGGGCCGAACCCACAAGCCTGAAATCGGCTAAGTTCGTATAAGTGAAGGGATCAGATTAGAACCCATGCCTAGGGGATTCGTACCGATCCCTTACCAATGTTTAAAAAAAATGTGAATGGATGATGAAGAATATAGCAATGCAAATATATTTCAACTACATGATATTAGCAACGACCCATGAACGTGCACATATCCAACATTTGATTTCTTGAATTGACAGAAATTGAGTTCTCACTTGGATTTCTCAGAAAAGAAGTCACTACAGATAACCGAAGCCTTCTAACTCGATAGACATGCTCAATGGAACTAAGCATAGACAAAGACTGGGGATTGCACTCCGGATTTATATTGATGAATATCGACCAAGCATCATGACAAATGCAGAGAAATACAACTCTTCGGAAAGCAATTCAACAGAAGGGTAATGACTGTTCAGGAAACTGAATGGCATCCTTCACGGCGGCTGTAACTTGCTTCTATTCAAAGCACATCATGTTTGAAACAAGACGTACTTTTGGGGGCAAGTGTTATCTGGCCTTTTGACCTGGCTATATCTAGACTGATTGGACAAGTTAGACTCGATGATAGGCGAGGCAAACAACCCAAAGAGGTGATCATGGAGTCCAGAGATCAAACAGAGACAATAATATGAAGTAACGACCAAGTGAAACCAAGGGATAGACTCCACAGGGCATTCTAAGTATGGATTTATGCTTCCCCTAAGCAGGGGATTGGATCTGATCACTATGGCTATGAATAACTTGAATCAACAATTCAACTCAATGGATATTGATCAATATCTCTAAAAACATGAAGACAACTATGCAAACAACTTTGAAAACATGAAGCTAGCATAGAGGGAGACTCATACAACCGATCGTGCACCGCCACGTGGATGTCTCGACCGATCGGGGCTAATCACTCTACATTGAGAATTGGGCCTCAAAATTTTCTAGGTGGTTTCGTCTACATCTGGAGATTCCGCCGGAGAATTTTCAGGAAGATATTCGGTTGTCTACCACTATAAATACAGAGTTCATAGTTCATTTGAAGGGTCTTTACGCTGTTTTTTTCTTTGTACTCCATTATATTCACGGATTCCGATCTGATCCCTCTTGTACTTAGAAATCCAAGTAATTAATAAAGCTACTTCATCAAAGTGGATGTGGGCATTTGACGCCGAACCACTATAAATCTGTTTGTCATTGTTTTTTACTTATTTTTAGTTTGTTTCCTCTATTTTAATTTTGATTTCTTCATTTATTTCTCTACATATAATCTGTTGGGTTTTTGTGCCAGCTTTTGGTGCAAACGCTGCATATTTAATTATTTACGATCCGAAATATTCAAATGTTAATAACTATTTCGTTTGAACTCTGATCAGAAAACTTTGTATATGAAAATTGATCAAAAAATCATCACGAACCCAATGGTGCAAGTTTCGTAACCAAAGTTTGGCATTTGTAAAAATTCTGATTTTGACGTTACTATTATTAATTAATTTCTTTTTAATTAATTATTGTTAAAATTACGGGGTGTTACGGTATCCTCCCTTAAAAGAACTTCATCCTCGAAATTTCTCAAGGGCTGAATCATGTAACATAACGCACAATCAATCTAAACTAACCAATCAATTAGTGTATAACCAATTTTGCAACCAATAGCGTACAAGTGCACTGTGTATCACAACATATATGGCATGTATGTGGAATAATTCTAAATCGGTGCCTCTTATATGAGTGCATCTCTTAAAACAATTTTGAAAATATGATGCAAACAACCTATATATCTGGTAGTTCTATATGTATGCACACTTTGAAAATCAAAATCTTTTTTTTTTGCATGCATATTTTTCCACACTTCTACGAATAGATGTATAGATCGAACAATTTTTCATCCAATCCCAACCATCTAAAATCATAACACACCATTGCTAACATCCAAAATTTGAAATTAAATTTTTTGAACCTATATTCTTTATGCTAGAAAAGGATTTAGATGGAGAATTCCATATTTCCTTCCTTTTCTTATGTACCCTTTTTCCACTGTGTCTTGAAACCTTCTCTTTTACCCTCAATTATTCTCCGACTTTTCCAAGTACAGTCCATGTAAGGAAATTTACTTTTAGAATTTCAAACTTTCGAATAGAGTTTTTTTAAAACAAGTTTAGTTCACCTATTAACAAGGTATGGAATAAGAGATTTCATAGTCAAACGGATTTTTCCCTTATCACTAACTACCTTTTATTTTATTGTCACTTCCGCTGCATAGTAAAATTCATACTTGCTAACCCGTCGACTTTTCCTTATGCTAGGTATGTGGCATTTCAAAATTTAGAAATCTTCCTCTTTTATGCTCAAAAACTTTTTAAATTAAAATTTTGAAATAGTTGGAAACTATTCAAAGATCCATTTTTTTTCAAAGTTTTTCATAAAGGCATTTTATTTTTAAAATCAAAGGATTTTGAACAAAAATTCCCAAAAGTATATTTTTTCTTCCAAAACAATTCATGCCACATCCTACGCAATCGTGTTTTAGCCAATAGTTTAATGTCCGTAATAGACTCTATTCTATTATACAGTAAATGTAAATTTCAAAAACCTTTTCATTCATTTTAAAATAATAACCAGTACACAAGTTTATTTATAAATTTTGGTTTTTAAGGCGTAGGGATAGTGACCCGAGGTATCACCACAACTTTTCCTTGTTCTTCACTAGCCAAAATTAGTCTTCCAAACTTTTATTACTTTTTTTGGGACGTAACTTTTTTTAGTGGCTAATTTAATAAATTCCCTAATTTATTTTATAAATTTCCAACCTTTTATTTATTTATTTATTTTGCATTAGTAAAGTGTTTACATGAGATTCTCTTACTTACATAGTTTTCCAGTAAATAAAGCAGTCCATCCAGTTTTCAAGATGAACATTTCTCATAATAGCGTACACATTTTATACATCAGTAACAAATAATTCTTACAGCCCAAACATAAAAGAAACAATTACTGAAAGTTTCCCTTCAACGTCAATTGACATTTATGATACTGTAGCTCCATCATCCTACAAAAATTAAATGGACCTTTCTAACATGTCATTCCACTATAACACACATACCTTAAGTTCATTTTGGCTTCTAATAATTAAGGTCCACCCGTTACTTCTATTATCACATCCAATTATGGGATAAGCTGTGCATCCCCACACTGTACTGGGCAAATTGACTTGGCAAAATAACTTTTCCATCATCTGTCTTGCCTTCCTTAAGCTTGAGTCTACCAACGTCCTCTATGTGTGTTTGCCATCTTATTACCCTCTGTTACTATATTCTCTTAACAGTATTCTCAATTTTTTTGTTATATACTTTCTTTACCTTTGACCTTTCTTGTAAGCTTGTTCTATAACTCGTAGAAGTACACTTTGATACCATTCATCATTCCTTTTTGGGTTCTTCTTATGGCTTGCACACATGTCTAATAAAACATTCTAGGTTCTCACCAATATTCCTTACACTCTACGGAGATTCTTTATTGCTACTCTACGAGCAGTCATCACTATTTTCTTTATAGATATACCTTATACCCCGTCTTACCTAGGAAGTCATCCCTACCCACTCCACATTAAAATTTTGGTTTGGTTTTCGCAGCTTTTTTTCAGAAATTATAACATCAAAATTTTGAAGCATTGAATCCAAAAACTTTTATCTTTAAAAGTACAAACTTAGAAACTTTTTATTAAATTCCAAAAATAACTTGGTGTCTTAACTTTTAAAACTATAATTTAGGATTTTTTAATTAAGCTTTATTTATCAATTTCAAAAGAAAATTTTAGCAATTTAATTTAAAAAATTCTTTCCTTTTCCTTCAAATTAACTTTTCTTTTATAGCCCTTTTTCAACAACTAGAATTTTTACTTTTTGGATTTTTAACCCAAACAATTTATTAAGTTTTGCTTTTAAAAACTCAATTCTTATACCGAACCATTTCTTTAAAAATACACTTTATAATGTTTCCAAAACATCTTTTACAATTTTAAACAATAAAAACTTAAGTAGATAAGGACACTTTCATCCTATCATTTTCCTATTACTCATTCTATCTCCACTTTCAATCCTTGGCAGAGTCTCTAATATCATGTGAGAGAGACTTTTTAAGAGACGTGTGCAATCAACGTGCACAACAATGGAAAATATCCATTTTCTTTGTTTTGTCTTTAATTTCCTATGTTTCTTTTAATCAGATTACTAGCATAATTTGTAATATAACCTCCTAACGTCATTTCTAATTACAAACATTATTTTATAGAAATTTCTAATGTTGTTCCTATTATATTTTATAATGTTACTACTATTTAACCGTCTTCTAGCTAAACTGCTCTTAATTAAATTGCTCTTCTTATATACATTTTCATCTTAATTAACCGTTTTCTTATTGAACCATTGCAGTACGTTCACCTATTGCTTTTATTTTCGGTATTTAGTCTTCTTTCTCGTATTATATATACCATTTAAAACTAGTACCACTACCTACTGCCCACCCCTTAAAAGAATTTTACAACTTAAGATTTTTCATCTCAAAAAAATCAATGAGCAATGCATATGCTCTACATATTTTCTTCTAAAGAAATAGCTTTTTATTAAAACCCCACTTCCTAAAATTTTCAATTTAACTAATTTAAATTTCTACAAAACTTTTTATTTCAGTAAAATGTAGGTATTTTAGTTTTTCAAAAATTTAATATTTAATTACTTTTAAAAAAAATTTCTACCTTTAAATAATTCCTTTGAAAATCATTTCAAATGTATTATTTATATTTTTCTCAAAATTTTATATTAAAATCATTTCAACTTTTATAATAAATTATTTCATATGGGGTCGGCCTTCGAGTGGATTTTTATTTGTCCCTTCTTTAGACTCTTCTTCTTTTCTACTTAATCAGATTTATCATTTCCAAGAATATAAAATACGGCTACCATCTTAGAGTGATTACTACACACCTTCTTTGGGAACTTAATTAATTCTCACTTCCGTATATACGCAACATATAGATTCTTACTTTCCCCTCATACAGACCTAATGTACATCATTAATCGGCAATCTTGCTGGGATCTAGAACCATTGGGTTATCGGGGGACTAATTAGGGAGTCACGTACTATCCAACTTTAGGGACCTTCCATATGCTGCACTCATGCTCTTCTTAACTAAATGCTTTTCCATATGCCTATTTCCCATAGGGTAATTGTAACATCTCGACTTTTCGACGCTCGAAAATCGACATTAATACGTCCACTGTATCAACTGCCGAGCAATCGAATGCCGGAAAACCGAATTGTTATGGAGAAAAAGAAGAGGTAGAAGAAGACAGAAGAAAAAGAAAGAAGAAACAACAGAAACAGAAACAATATCTGAATCTCACATTCGCAGCGGAACAACATATAATAGATAAATGAATAATCTTTAAATCAAAGAACTATATCATTTTATACATTACATCAGAGTTTACAACAACAATATACAACACAACACTGGATAGTTATATAACTTGTCCTCATACAGAATACACAGCGGAATAATAATATCATATACAAGTGATACGCTTCGCCATCCAGCTCGCCACTTGAGCTCCACAGCATCTCCTGAATCCAGAATGACCTGATAACCTGACTCTAGACTGCCCGTGTGGAAATTGGTGGGCACCCAGAGTTTAGGAAGGAAACAATAAACTCCAGGTCAGTCATGGGACTGGTGTGAGAACTTAAAACAGTTTATCTTCACAAAGAAAATAAAACAATTTCACAATGCTTTTGGAAAATGAAACTACCATAAGACCTCCCGCCACACACACAATGCAAATGCAGAATTGGAGGAGATTTCTTCTTATGATAGTCAAAAATTACTATGCAAAATCATTCGATATTATTATCATTGGTGCATAGTGTCGAAAACATTTCGAAAATATAATATTAATCTTAGCCAGCATACAACCATTATTGTATGCCTACTATAGCTACTATGTTCAATAGCAGGTTACCGCCACATTCCATAGCAGGTAATACAACTAAAACCATACAGGTTCGTATTGTTTCTTTGGATTTCCAACAAATGGTCAGGCAAAGGAACTTCCTTACACCGAAATGGAAACGCCTCTGGAAAGACGCCCCGAGAGTCAACCTACTCTCTGCAAACACAAGGCCGACGCTACCTCACGCTTTAACCAAGCTGTAACTAGGTAGCTAACACACGAGCTATGCCATCCCCCGGTCGTTACCGACCTTTATCCGAGGATCCTCAATCACAAAGCAACAACCACAAAGTATAATAAATTTGCAGCATCAACATAGGTAAAATATCTGGGCTCCATACCATGATATCACCTTTTAACCAGAAGGAAATGACATACCCTAGGGGCGCTACCCCTAAAAACCTTTGCCGCAACATTCCTGTTTCGACCATTACCGGGTTGTGAGGCTCGACGAAGTCTCGTCCACAAAGCCACGCTTTGATCACAAATGATCAATAAATGATCATCACACAGCAAAACTCAGCATGCCACACTACCAAATTGGGAGTATATCACTGATAAATTTCAACTACATAACCTCTGAGCTCGTACGTCTCAGAGAAGGGTGTTAAGCTAAGAGAATAAATTCTCCGCCACCAACAGAAATGTATTTGAAAGAAATCAGCTTTATATCTCAAAATGTAATGTCAGACATGTAGCCATACAAGTCTGTTCCGGGTTCGAACAGAACCGAAGGCACTATCGAAGAAGCCCTTGCAATCCGGGTATTCACAATCCCGATAAAACTTCCCATCACAAAGGAAATCTCTATACCATAGCTAACGGTGCAGAGACAATCGATAGGTCATCCTATCGTTTTCACAAATACCCGGTCTTCACCACCGGTCTTCAATACGATCCATATCGTCGTATCACTAATTCGGAATGGGTTATATGACACAAAGGTCTTTTCCCGGCTAACCCGAATAGTGAGCACAATATTTCAAAACATATGGATATAGGGATTTCAATTAAGTCACAACTTATTACCCAAATCCTTCTTTCAAATGGTTTAACAAATTACCATTTTAAATCTTTAAACAAAAAGATTTACTTCATAAAGTTTACCCAGTTTCACAAAGATTCAGTCACAGATTTCCAAATCAATTTCCATTTCAATTTGAATTAACCTATTAAATCTTTAAATCAAGATTTAATTTATAGCTTTCAAAACTATTCACAATTCAAGTCTTTTATAATATAAAAGATACACCATTTGAAATACTCCTTTGACTTCAAAATAAGATTTAATCATAGTCACAAAGGTTAATTCCTAGTTTTTCCCAACTATTCACAATTTCATTTTAACTTGAGTTGTTTCAATACAAGTTGGAAATCTTTTCACTTTATGAAAGCTATTATTATTATTTGAAAACAGATAGTTTTCGTTTTGGGAAAACTGGTTACATTTTACACAAGTTAAACCCATTCAAGTATAAAACTTGAATATACATTTAAATTTCCAAAACCATATTTTAAATGGTTAAAAACCCAGATAAACACCCTGTATAACTTATAAAAATCTTTTAAACCAAAATTCCCAATTCATTGAATTCAATTTCAAAATATCGAATTCAAACTTAAATCAAATGATTTAAATTCCAATTCTATTAAGTTATTTAAAATAAATTTTATTTTTGAAACTCATTTTCAAAAACTTTCAATTCCATTTCCAAACTATTTTGGATTCAAAAATTCAATCTTTTCAAAATTGAAAAAAATATGCGACTTAACCGATTTCCACGTGAAATCCACATTTGTGTGTGTATTGTGTAGTCCACGGTTCTAACACAATAGTGTAACGACATTCAACCATCATAGATCAAATATAACAATATAATTGATAAGCGGTATAAATTATAACGCTTATCTTCATTCACAGATCACAGATATATATTATACAGATAAATAGATCACAAATCACACACAAATCAGAATATATCACAAAGCATCACACATCAAAGATGTCAAACAATTCAACATCCAATATAATTCAAACATCCATAGATAGGATTAATTAAATTATCTGATCAATTTAAATCAAATAAATTTCTATAAATAAATTTTACTAGTTATGGTAAATTAATAATCAATTAATTTCAAATTTATTTTCAAATTTATTTCAAGACACCAAATCAATTTCCAACATTTTCAAATTTATTTCCTTTTAAAAATAAATTCCTTTAGCTCTTCAAATCTATTTAAAAATCCCAAATTTAGATAAATTCTTCAGTTTATAGATAATATTTCCGAAATCCATTTATTAAGCCTTTTTTTCCAAATTTGAAATTTAATTCAATAAAGTTCAAAAATAAGACTTTATCTTTTAAAACTCCTTTTAAATTTATCCAATTATCAAAAATAATTTTTTCGATCAATTTTCAACTTGTATTTTCAAAAATCCAAATTTTCTTATTTCTGGTATCCATCGATACCAAAAATACATTTGGCTAAATTATAGCCGTCAACAATTTCAATCACAATATAATCACACAGCGATTATAAATAATCAACACACAACATATGAAATAATTTCAAATGTTTGAGGAATCCAGTTGGATCCCTCCAACCTGTTTCCCTACATCCACAGATGTTAGCACAATACCAATTCCACTTCACGGTAGAATTATCGCGGTATATGGGATTTATAAAATACTATCCGCTATTATGTGGCGCAATAGGGTCTCATTTGCTATATAATGCGGGAAATCAACTCCAAATACATATATAATACCAATTCAACTTCACTATTTAATTATCGCGGTATATGTTTTTAATAAATAACCTCCGCTTAATATACGTCGAATAGGGTCTATTTAACACAATAGATAACAATTATCATCCAATCCACACAATCAACACTATCAACAAATTTTAAATCTAGCTATTTAAAATTTAAATCGAAACACAATATTCGATTGAGTGAGGAGTTCTCACCTTGCTTTCAATAACGGTCGCGGCGTTTCATTTCAAATAAAATTAAATGCACGTTTAATTTTACTCAAAATTTTCGTTTACTCCAAACAACTCCAAACCAGCTCCATTATGTAGTGCTCGTCAATACTGTTCCAACGCAAAAAGTTTCGTTAGAAACGGACCTCGTATGAAGAAGTTATGATATTTTAAAGTTTGAACGAATTTATATAAATCAATTTCAATATTTAATTTTTGTTTTTCAAACCCTACAATCAAATCTGGCCACACGTTCCCACAAAACAAGATCTGGCCGTGTGTTTAGCTTCTTCCCCATCAGCCCATTCACGTTTGAACGAACGAAGACAACAACCCATTAGCCGCCAAGCTTCATCAATTTTCGCGACCTCCTCTTTGATCGTGACGACGATCCAACACCTTCAAACGAACGGCCACAAGCCCTCCTTCCTTTGGTCGCAACCCCATGGAACTCGGCTGTCCCCTTGTCTTGATTTTCGCGCACGAACGTGGGTGCTTTGATCTCAATTTCCCGTTGATTCGTTGCTTCGTTTTCGATCATCACCGTATGGAATCGAAGCTCTCGACGAGCTCTTTAACTTTGTAGTTGATCGTATTTGCTAATTCTTTACGGATTAAGAGGAGAAGAAGATGAAATTCTGGCCATAGAAATGAAGGTGGCGGCTGGGCATTGAAACCCTAATGTCTTTGCAAAATGAAAATAGTTGGCCTTTTATAGAAAATTGTTCAAAACACTATTCATCGAAAATTTTCTGAACTCCAAACGAAGCGTGCCGGCTGGCGTTTCTTAGGTTTACCCCACGTTCCGAACACAATGGAACGTGTTTCGGAAGCTAATTCGATCGTATGTGAGAGTTACTGAAATAAACGATCAAATTAAAATTAAACCGATTTAAAACGATTTCGATGCGTTTTGGCTTGCCCCGGACAAACCGTACATCCGATTGACACGAAATTTGAAACCATATAATAATATCACATTACGGATCCGATAAAACTAGTTTCGTCAAAATCCGAGACTGTTTGAAAAATGGTCGTTTTTACTCGTTAATTAAATATTAAAATATTCAATTTTCACAAATTAACTTTTAATTCAATTTTAAAGGTTCTATAACATCATTATAACTCCAATATGATTTAATATAACTTTATAAATCATTTTTAATCACATTTAATTCAGATTTCAATTATTTACCCAATTTCAAGTATTAAATTAATAATTTAATCGTCCAATTAAATTACTATATCGAAATTAAATTAATTCGACTTCCAAATCTTACTTATTAATATTTAAAATTAATTAAATATACAAATTTCAAATGACGGAAATTCTGGGTCGTTACAGTAACCGGGTAGGTGTACATCTTCAACTTCTTTTATTATTCTAACTCATGGTCGCATTGTTCATCTTTTCAGAATATGGTTGCAACTACTCTATAGTCAGAATTTTTAGAAATTGGCATATATAATATATAATTATAGTAAAAATACTAATAAATTCACTCAATGTTCCTTAATTATTAAGATCGACTAACCTAAGCTCTGATACCGAATATGACAACCCGCACCCCCAATAAGTCTGAATTTTCGCTAAACTAAAAACCAAAGTCCACCAAAGTACGGATCGTTGGTTTGGTATCATGCAAATAAATAAATGCATATCAGAGCACTATCGATATAACTCACAACAGAATAGTAAAGTATAATGAATCATAGTTACTGACCAAGATTGACAGTTCTAATATCCAATGTCCTCATTAGTGCTGAGCATACATATGGAAACTTGTCCTTCCACTATTCCCACCTTGCACTAGTATCTATCCCTCTAAATCTATTATGTAGGTTGTAATGAGGAGAGGGTCAAAACAACATTGTGGTGACTAGTAAATTATACACTTTATACATAACACTAATTTATGTCGATTGCCTTCCATCACATGTTATGTCATTTTATTTTATTTAGTGGCCTTGACTAAATGTACGCGTACGATAGGTCCTGTCTACCCGAAGTAGGCCATAACTCTCTATATATATAAGTACCACAGTCCCCCTTGGATCAAGATGTTATCCCCACTAGTATCCGTAACATAGCACATCGTCAGGATCCATCATCTATGCAGTATCACGTCGTCATCGTCGTGCATACCAAGGAACTCCCATAGTGCCTCATAATGGCATTATAATAGTTTGGTCATATTCTATTTCGACTTGGGGATTTACTTACATGTATGCTTCTTATTATGGACTCAGCTCCATAGAGTATGGAGGACTCGGCTACTCGAATTACCCTACTCGATTTGAAAGACCTCGCTTAAGGGTTATCTAACCTTACCTCCTGACAAACAAACTAGCAAACAACTATGGCAATGCATGACCTAAACATGACCTACAATAGTAGGAGGTGTAACCCTCGTCTTTCCGCTGACCGTTCAGGATCGATGACGTTCTTGACCTATGTACAGCCCCTACACCCTAATATGGTAACAAACACACTGATATAGCGTTGAGCCTTGCCCACCATCCTATTTAGGCTATCTAATGCAATCAAGGCAATACCCTACTAAAAAGTTGAAGCGGACCCTACTGGGGTATTCTTTCATCTATACGCAAGCATATATAATTCCATGGGTTCTATAGTTGGATATGTCCCACATTAGTATAATGTATACACAACCGCTGCTAGCCCTCTTACGGTAGGCAGACTTTTGTCGTGTAACACTATCGACCTCACATTCCAACCTATTTTAATGACTATGTCATTCTTATCTATCTGAATTATTAGCTAACTTTAATAATTCACACCCATCATAAACGCATACTTGGGGCTACATATACATATTGTTTAATTATTACGCTTCTAATGTTCAACGGTTCATAATATTTCCTTACTTTATCATACATTTACTTTTTATCCTTTTAATATTAATTTAATATCATTTACCGCTTTCATTAAAAGACCTAAATATCATTTTCTGTTTACTTTCCTTTCTCATTACTGAATTTTTATTTTTTTCTCTCTTTTACTTTACCACCCTCCCTAGTTTGGTAGACTTTCTGTATCCATATATTATATATACTTCTTGCCTTTATTCATTTTATTACTTGCCTACCTTGTTATCGTTTACTATTTGGTTTCCACTTGTCTCTATTGCATATATATATATATTAATTTTACAATTTAACAATTATTACTATCACAACTTCAATTCTTTAATTCATAATTAGGGATTTTTACATTTTAATGCATTGAATTACATCTCCCTCAAAAGGAAAGGCTAACACTGTAAATCTCTATATCTTATCCAAAAAGGGAATTTGTATTACGTTTGGACTTGCAATGTGACACCCTGTAATTTTAACAATTGAATATTTAAATGATTAATTTAAATATTCAATCGTCAAGTAACAGAACGCCCCTTATACTTGACTTTTACAAATGAGCGAATTGGGACTCGATACACCTACAGTCGAGTTTGGTTTTCCGATGCGAGTAAAATGAGTATAAACTTAACTATGTTTGGAGTTGAAGATTTTCGGAGATGGATGGTGATTACATGAAAGGAGATGAATTGGGCTAAGCCCATTTGTCTTGTGTATAAGTTGGCAAACCCTTCATAATTTCATTCTCATTTTCATTTTTCACGTTTCTTCTCCTCTCCTCTTCTCTAATGTCCTCCTAATCACCTCTTAATCCACTCTTAATCACGAAACCCTAAACCCATTAAATAAATTTCTAAATTCAAATAAAAATCACCATAATTCCTCTTTTCTAATTCTCTATAAATCTGCGAAGGAGTTGGCTTGGATTGGAGTATTGGTGTGCATTTTGAAATTTCAAGAGAGCTAAGATTGGGGTTTAGCGATTAGAGCTTGTTTTGGTGAAAGTGAAGGTAAGTGGGATGATTCTCCTCATTAATTTATGTTTTATACTTCATATTTTTGTTTATTGATGATTATAGAATTATATGAAGTGATTTATAGATTGTTTGAGTTGATTTGAGCTTATGTTTGTGTTAGGCTTATGTTTGTGTTATAAACATGATTATATTAACTCATTAATTGTTTAAGACCTTAATAACTATTTTTGAAAATAGTTAGCAACCTAAGAATTAGATTTTAGGTTAATTAAATGATTATAAGTGATATAGTGATAGATCATAGACTAATTACATGTGATAATTGAGTGCATGTTATTAGTTAGTAAAAATTAAACTAATTCAAATGAATTTGGGAATAGTTAGTATGCTAATTTAGAAAGTTTTGAACTCTACGCTTATTATTAAAGTGATTAGAGGGTTAATGAAGCTAAATTAGTATTTATAAGTATTATTTAAGTAGAAGAATGATTTTTGTAAGTAAAGAAGGTATTTTATAAAATGATATGATTTATAAAATAGAAAATGAAGCTCAATTAGTATTTGTATAATGGTTATATGATTTTTTAAATGAAGTATAGATGTTATAAATTGAAAATGAGATTTTATAAATAGTAATATGAAGTATACCTACTTTCAAGTGAGTTAATTAAGTATTTAAAGGCTTAAAATTGATTTACAAGCTATCAATATATTTGATAAAATAGTTGTAAGATTCTATAAAATAGTATGAAACCATATTAGACTTTTAGCGGAAAGGTTTGGGAAATAAAAGTAAGATTTGACTAAGTAACGAATGAGTTAATTATTTGAATATATGTGCACGTATATGAGTAGGGGCAAGTATATGTATACATGTATATGAAGATATAGAAAAATCAAAACATTGTGTGAAGTATAGCTAGAATGGTTGTCTATTTGGTTGTTTATATATGTATGCAATTGTTAGATTGTATAGAAATAATATTAAATACAAGTTCGTAGTGGGCATTTTATGTAGCTGTACCGATTATCGTGTATGCTAAGTTGCATAAGAATACACCAAGTCAAGTTATTGCTCCGGTGAAGTCCGAAATGTGACTTGTGAAGATATTGTGTGTTTGCATGAATATGTGTATGCACAAGCTTGCATGAATTGGTGTATTGACTCACGTATAAACTACACACAAGATAAGGAGGCCGGATATGTCGTTTTGGCATGTTAAAGGAAGCCAGGTCGCTATAATATCCTGTTGAACTCTACTCTTTCAAAGAGTGCATTTTGGTATCGAAACCGATTCTCGAATACTTATGGAATCCACTTCCAAAATGTCAACAACCGAACCCCGGTAGATGTACGATGTGATAGAAGTAGACTCTGGAAGCAAGGCGACTCATCAGGCGAAGCGTCGGAGGGAACAACACGCGGATCGACATCCATTCTGGATATTTCTCCCTGACCTAGGTTCATTGCCTGGGCCTGGCAATTTCAGTCAACTGAATGGGAAATTCAGTTGAATGAATGAGTGTGAAAAGGCATCATGAGGGGAAAACCACAAAAATAGAAGAGACTGAGGGATAAATCTCAATCGACTGATATCAGTCGATTGAAATAATACCTCGGTCGACTGAACTGCTGGGTAGTGTTTAACTTCAGGGAATTTCTTACCCATTCAAGCACGGTCCTTCATAGTGTCCTAGTATGGCTTTGGAGAGGCTTCATGCTAATCGAGAAAGTAGGATGCAAGGCGAAGCATAAGATCCAGATGTAGATGCAAGATGACGATGAGATATCGATCTTCGTTGATGGTAGGCTTATTTAATTATGCAATGCTATATTCGACGTGCGCGTGTATATACGACATCGGTGTTCCTTGGTGGTCTCGATGGTGAATTATAAGATAGATTTATGTGTACTTTAGTATTTTGACTCTATTTATTGTTGGATCCTGATAGATGTCTGGGTACGTTAGTATGATGACTCTATTTATTATTGGATCGCGGTAGGTGTTTGAGTACGTTGGTGTGCGGAACCTACTTATTATAAGATCGAGATAGATGTCTGGTTACGTTAGTGTGATGACTCTATTTATTATACGATCGAGATAGATGTCTGGGTACGTTAGTGTGCTAGCACTATTTATTATTGAATCATGATAGATGTCTGGGTATGTTAGTGTGCCGACTCTATTTATTATTGGATCGTGGTAGATGCCTATGTATGTTAGTGTGCTGACTCTACTTATTCTCAGATCGATATAGATGTCTGGGTGCGTTAGTGTACTAACTCTATTTATTATTGGATCAAGACAAATGTCTGAGTACATTAGTCTACTGGCCATATTTACCTTGAAACATTGAATCGCAATAGGCATTCGTAGTTGACTCCACCCATCAGTAATGACAGGTATTGATTTGAATTCCTTGGTTGTCTTCCATTTTTTTGTGCTATATTAGTCGTTTGGTATTATCATTGTGTGTAGCATAGTGTAGACTTAAATTATCACTCTTTTATCACTTCTGCACTTGTATACCGCGATTCCTTTTACCATAGTATATTTTTTATATGTGCCAGTCACATTATATTAGTTGTGCTGACTCATTGATTACAGTAGAAGAGTAGGTTGTGGTATGATCATCTATCTTTTGGATGGGTTTACAATACTTGTTTATGGGAAGTCTAGATTACCCCTGAGCTACGATTATGGAGAGGACTGGTTGTGCCTTAGGAGTTCCTGTTTATTTATATATAGTTTCATTATACATTATTTTGAGATAATTCTCCTTACACCAGGCTTTAAGTCTTGCCCGTGTTTTGTCTTTGCCTGTTTATGTCACGACAACTCTTGGGTACTCGATTGAGTAGTTTTGGGAATTAGGTGCTTTGGGGATACACTAATAGGATGCACAACTGGAGCATTTTTGAGACATGGCATAGATATTTTGAGATATATATATATATATATATAGACACACACTTGATATTTTAGTAGTACATGACAGACCTGTTATTTGTATATGAGACTGTTGCATCAGATATTTATTCAGAACTCTGTGCTGTTAGGAATTGATGTATTCTGACTTTGTGTACTGATATTTTTTTTATTAGTTGCTTCCGCTGATATGGTCTCTTATATATTATCATTTTATTCTATTCATGTATATTCAGTATATTATATGTTATCATTCCGTTGTGAGATCCTATCGATGTCTTGGTTTAGTGTTTTGTTCTAGTTTTACCCCAACAATCTATGTTTTTTGATATTCGGGAGTCTATCATTGATATGAAACAAAGAATTTTGGGTTTTCGAAAGGATGGGATGTTACATAAAAGGAATTATATTTTGTAGTTATTGAAATAGGTAATACAAAATACAGTAAAATATCCCTATGTTATACATCTCTTTCTTTTAGGTGTATTCCTTGTTATTCCAAATGATGCACTTCTATTTATGAATCTGAACATGATAATCTATAAAAATTTACATTGCAATACACTACATTCCAATGAATTAAAATACTACACAAATCCTCGTATGTGATAACTTTAATTTATATTTTTCTTTCACAAGACATTTAAATCTACAAATATGAAACTACTACATAATTTATAAATTTCATGGGCTACTACTACCCAAATATTTTCTAGATTCTCATACATGCAATAATACAATTATGTTATTAATCATAGAATATGTAGATAAGATATATAAATTCATTACACGTATACAATTTTAGCCTATAACTCCAAGTTTACATTTAGGCATACATGAATAGATTTACAACGATATAAATCCAATATTATATAAAAATATATAATTTCCCACTCACCTTTTTAGCTTTCCAAATCTCCAGATCTAATCCCTATTATTCAGTTTGACTCCCTTTCTCTCCTTATGTGAATAATATAACGCAAGCATACATATATCTATCAAAAATGTAGATCAAAGAAGAGATTTGGATTTAATTTAGATTTTAGATCCGGATTTATAATTTGCCTTAGCTTTGACGATTTGATTCGATCCTATTCTTCTTCTCGATTATCTTTTGCTATTCTCCACTTATATATACGTACATAACTATAACTATTTTTTAGAATTAAAAATTTTAGTGGAGAAGAGAAAATGGAAAAGCCCCGTCGTCGCTCTAAAAAATATAAGAAGAAAGTGAGGGATTAGGTCCATACTTATAAGGGTTCAAATCAATGTCAGCCATTCGATTAAATTATTTTAATTCTAGGTCGTTCGACCATGTCATAATCCTCCGTTTAGCGTCTCAATCGGTCGACCGCTAGTGGACGACCGATCAATGTAGGGGTTGACCTGTCGTAGTTAATTATGTTAATTAATTACGAATGTTTTATTTTGTTGATTTCTTTCCTTTCGACGAACCGAGATAATCTATTTATACATTAACTTTTCTTAAACACTAAGCAACAGTTAACGTTAACTAACATTAGTTTATTAACATTAATTTATTAACGTTAATTATATTTTATTTTCTTAATTGCATATATAATTATTTATGATCCAAAATATTCAAATGTTAATGACTTTTTCATTTGAACTCATATCGAAAAACTTTATATATGAAAATCGATTAGGAAATTGCCATGAACCCAATTTTGTAATTTTTGTGCCAAATTCTAGCATTTATAAAATTATATTTTCAACATTACTAATTAATTTCTTTTTAATTAATTATCGTTTAAATTACGGGGTGTTATAGGGTGGGAATGATGAGACCTAGCTAGCTACACTAGATTAATTAGCCTTGGCATGTGACTCGTTGGATGGCAAAACATCATACCAAGACTATGCAGTTAAAGATGTATTAAAGCGCGTAGAGCACTTCAAAAGCTACGCCTTTCCAATTTAGCACTATTAAACTATAGATCCACTTAAATCCCCACTATTTTCCGCTATGCCCACTAAATCAAGCATTTTTAGCACCCGCTTTAGAAAATTTAATATATAAACATTAGTTTGACCATTTCTCTTATAAATAAAATTAACAAATTTAGTGCATAGACCTAAGTTCAAATCCTAGGCGCTCGACATAAATTAGAACTCTATTCTACTCACCAAATTTAAACTACATGGATCATGATATTCTTTGGTTTTATTATATGAAAGTGAACAATGTTTCTTTTTCCTACACAAATAATGTTGGAATGAGAATAAGTCAACTTCAGAGATTTTATTTTATATCCAATAAGATTTCTATACAAATGATGTGGGATGTCAACTAGTTGTTCTAGGTCAAAAGTCTACCATTACGATGTCAGCACTACATAACTAAGTTTGTCATAATCAACTTGTTGATGCTCTCCATGCTGCTCACCGTTAATCACGTCATCATAACCTCGGTTCTCGTTTATAATTAGCCAGGCATCACAGTTTAGTAATGTAATCTTTGAGTAGTCTCTTTCCTTCATGGCTGGCTTCTTTGACGATGCGCCCCATTCGACAATCATGGCCCACGCCCCTCTCAAATATCCTACCCGATGGAGGTTTGCATTGGTCACATGACCTTTAGATTCCTTAAATTGCTAGGGCCATCTTCAATAAGTAACATACTCACTAAGCGCCCTAAAGTTGTCACTGGTAGGATTAAGAGCAATATCTATCAAAAGAAAGATAAGAAAGAAAAAAAGAAAGAAAGTTGAAGGAAAAATAATAGCAATGAAGATTTAATAGGGACTCAGAAACCATGTTCCTAAGTTCGGGATTGATTGCGTGAGGCATAAAAAATTATTTCCCCATCTAGCCCATGGAGGCTTTGCTCAGAACACCCATGAAGATAACATGCTTATTGTTTGCTTAAAAATTGAAATATGCATCGATTGGGTACCCAGCTTCTTTCTCCAGTTGGAAAAACATTTTGATTAAGTGGGTGGTCGACCCAGGAATCTTGAGATCTACACAAGCATTGTAGACCCCACATAGGAACTTGTAGCTATTAGTAGTAAGCTAACCGGGGGCAAGGTTGAAGGTGTTGAGGATAGAGACAATGAAGGGGTGTATTGGAAGAAACGCCCCAACTTTAAAGTAACCCAGGGACTAAGCAAAGTAGCTGGAAGGAGGATGATCAGATCGGTTAGAAGCAGAAAGATACCTTACCATCCCAATGTTGTACCTATGCCTAGCTAGGCAGTCGACCAAGTTCATGGTCCTATCCAACAGCTTGGATGCTTTAAGAGCTGAGCTGTCGCTTGATGTTGATCCAAAAGTGGTCATCTGAAACATAAGAGGCCTTAGTTAAACTACTACAACCAACACCTAAGGCCTAGAAAGACCCAAGGGCTTCCTTAAAATAGAAGTTAGACAGCCGTCTTTATGGCAAGCCCGGGTCGGGCGTGCCATGAAGGCCGATTCAAAACTCAAACTTCACTCTCCTAAGCTAAGTGACGGCCCTTATCACCCATATCTAATACTTCTTTTTATAGCTTAAATCCCATATCCACTAAGATAGGCCTAATACTGTGGCCCAAGATGTTAATTAATTCTCTTAAAAAATCGAATGTGGCTGGAAAGTTGGCCAACGTCGAATGACCACCGTTAACGTGGTGACGATGATCGATCGATGCGCAAAAGATGACCAGAAAAAGTAGATTTTGACTACTCAATGTCACAAAATCAACTTTAAATCAGAGTGCTTCAAACAACGAGCAAAAAAATTAAAATGAAATAAGGCATTATTTATGGTGAAAGCCATTCACAAGCATTCAAAAAAGAAGATGGGAAGAAACTCACTATTTGCAAAGAAGCTGCTCTAAAAATTTCTAGTTTTGGAGGTTTTTAATGGTAGAAAACAATTATTTATTTCAGTAAAGAGTGGTGGAGAAGAAGAGAAAGGGTATTTTATATACCTACGCCCTTGATCGTGGCCGTTGGATTTAAAAGATATGATCTCGGCCATCTGGGTATCATGCCACGGGCCCCATAACTGAAATGTCATAATATTATTTTGAAAAAGGAATCGTCTCGACCAACCATATGCTGACACATAGTGCATGGATTAAATGCATGGCAGGAAGTTCAATCGACAGGATATGTGTGACTTGCAAAACCCACTTTGCTCACAGAGACAGGCTTGGGGGGAAAATATTGCTTAAATTTCTCACAAGTATGATTAAGCCTGCCAGCATAGCTTAGCCTAGCCCAATTCATGTCGGCCCACACTTATAAGATCAGCCCATTACAAGCCCGACCAACTCAACACACTCAAGATTGTGGCCACCCGATACACACAAGCGGGCATACATCATCTGATTTAACCTAGCTCAAAAGCGATCCATCCATGGCCCAACTCTATTTCAGTTCACCTATGACCTGCCCCTTATAACCTATCTTGTCCTCACGAGCTCATCCCAGTTTGTCCTCTCCAGCCTTAGCAATATTCAACTTCAATTAGCAATTGTTGATGCTAAAAATTGTACAATGCCCAAAAACCTGTAGGATAATAGAGATCTAGCAAAAACTATATGAAAAGAAAATAGAACTCCAGAATTTTAAAGTGGTTCAGCAATCTCTGGCCTACGTCCACTATAATTTATTGATTATTTGATTGAAAGACACCAGTACAAGGGATTGAAAAATTCTTATAGCCTAGAACAGCCAATAGCGTCAACCTTAGTGACTATGAGGAGGAGAGATAGGAGATGAAAAATAAAAAAGAGCCAAAATCCCTCTTCCAGTAGCCATAGGGTATGTATTTATAGTGAAATCGCCTAGTAGCGCTGAGGACCTACGAAATACGAAGTCTAGATCCAAGCCCAAGTGTTCAGAACTAAGCTTCCAGGCCTACATTCCAATAACAACAACTCAATACCGAAAGGTTCCTCTCGGTACCAACAAGTTTTTGTAAGTGGGATTTTCCCTTCTTCTTTCCATTTTGCCTCCTATCTCAGATCTATTGTGTTCTAAACACTATTACTGGAAGGTTGAGTCAATTTTGATAGTTCCCAATACTGATTTGTTCATCTCTGCTTTCTTTTCTTTCTTCTCGAGAATCCTTAGAGTTTTCCGTCTACTCTTCAAGAAAAGCACTCCATAACGAACACTTGAGTTAGTGCTTCACATGCAGTAGGTTTAGGGAGCCTAATGGATAATAAAAAAGGGTCAGTACCGAGTGGTTGGGATTGGTACCGAGTGGTCCCTTTTTGGTCATATGCCTTTGAAACTTTCTGAATATGGCCCTATTACCCTTCTAAGTATGTTTCCAAGTTCGTGAATCATTCTGTCTTATCTTGACATTCTAATTTCAATAAAAAACTACTTGGTCAAATACCCGGATAACAATAATCTTTGGCAACAAGCGGCCGACCATGTCTATACACAAGAAGCTTCTTATCCTTTTTGTCCCATGGAAAGGGTAAATAAAAAATAGTACAGTAATGTGTACTAGGTACTGTATCATATCTGCCAAAAGCATGTCTACTCCTGCAGCAAGCCTCCTTTGTCAACCCAAAACATGTGCCTGTTCGATGTTACAACAGGCATGCTTCATAGCACATGTTCATAATGCCTTTATAGCTATTCTCTATAACGAGCACCTTATACCCCCAGCACCCAATATACCTGTATAGTGCGTTGTAGAGGTGCCATATCGATGCAAGATGACCATCAAGGGTTGTAAAGTAAATAAAACAACACAGAACCTATCGTATATCTCATAGCGCATCGAATGAAATATAACAATAAACATCTCAAATATAAAATAGGCAAGACAGTAAATAACTAAATGAATCACAGAATCGGAGTAATAGATCAATACAATATGCATCATAAGAAATAGAGTTATACATCCAATAATAACACATAAACAATTGTCTCTAGGTAATAAAGGAACTAGCAAGCTCCATAGTACTATGCAGCAGAATAGCAAATGAGTAAATATAATAATACGAGAGAATAGCCTCTTGCTTGCCACCTGTCCTGCTCCACGTGCTCACCAGATCTGATACCCTTAATATACTCATTTAAGAGTACCTAGAGTAATAAGAAGAAAAGAATAAAACTCCAGGGTTAGACGATAGCCTGTTGTGAGCGGTTATAAATCTCTAAATACTAATATACCATTATGATAGGACAAATGGTATAAGGGACCATACATTACCGTCCCTGCATCCAAAGAGTTAGCAGATGTACAAAATATATGTTACTCCACATCATAGTCATCATGGGTGTAGTACAAATATATGCTACTCCACATCATAGTCATCATGGGTGTACTATATATCATAAGGGGTATCCAAATATATATACATCAATAATATCAGCATCAAAAGACATCCCTAGAGTGATAAGAAATCAGGCTAACATAACATTCATCATCCGTCCTCACATTCACTCATTCAATGCATTGGATATAAGATCACTCGCCAACCCATCACAGTTAAGATCAGAGTATCTATCACAATAGCCTGCATACTGGTTCCTCAACACTCAAATCCATGCCACTTAGTTGGCCAGGAATAAGACTAACCATCACGTCAATCCAGGGTAAAAAACGTTATATCTAGAATAAAGAGCCATCATACTCCAGGAACCATCACGTCCCCAGTGTATACTCCCACCCTACGAGTACCCTAAGAACCCTCGAGTATTAACCATTCCTTGGCACACGTCATCTATAGTAGAGGACATCCTGGAACTGATCTCATGACTCCCATCACAAAGTCATTATGGTAGAGATGATCCTCTATAGTCATTATCAAAATGCCATCATATGACTCGTAGCCTTTCCCTAATAATCCCTTTGATCCGACTCATAGTCCACTACTCTGTGCCTCAAAGTATAGCTATCCATCATCAAAGCCATCACTTCACATCACAGAATCATTATTTTCGAGTCACGTGTCATCGTCGCCGAAAATCGTTAAAAAAAGTCATCAAAAACTCAACTCGGAATTTACTTGGGTTCTCACCCAAAGCAGATCCCGAGAATACCAAGGTTTGGCTCAAAGCAAACATTGGCCCAAAGTCGTGCCCAGATAATTTCATAAAATGCCCAAAGCATTCCTAGAGACCGGTATCGATCCCTCCCTTAAATGTTTTTCCTCCTGCCTTCACCGATCTAAGAATACCCTAGGTCAAGCCCGAAATTTCTCCCTTGCTGGCCCCAAGCACTCCCAAGGATCGGCACTGATCCCTGACTTAACTCGTTTTGTCCTCTTTGTTAACACCTCGGAATGATTTTGATGATAACAACCTTAGTAACAATAATACATTCATATAAAATATGCATACTAATGTATTATCAAGTTATATAGTATATAGTGCATTATATTATACAGGTATTAAATCAAAGACTGTACAGTATAAACTCAAGAAATGGACATAATGACTCATGAGTATAAAGAACAAGATATGAAGATCTCAACACTATGGTATAGTATATAGAGTCATAGAATATTGTTAAAGTCCCTGGTTACAATCTTTGATTTCCATCTTCTCATTTTCTCATTCTTTATTTTTAAAACAAAGTTTGTTTTTAAAATAATTTTTAAAATATTTTTAGAATGTTTATAAACTATGAATTATTTTACAAAGTACCAAAATATTTTACAAAGCATAATATTTTCAAAACATTTTAAAATAAACAAGTTTTCAAAATACACTAGCCTATGTCGACATATAGGCAAATGATATGTCGAAATACATGTCGCTAATTTGAAAATTCAAAATTTATAACGAAGTGTCTATTCGTTGTAACTCTTTGAGAATGGAAATGTTTATTTATTCTCTATATATATGGGGTTTCAAATGAATTTTTTAACAACTACTTTCTTATTATTTTCTCTCCTCTTACTCTGCCAAAATTTCTAGTGAAAATTTATTCGAATCTTCTCAAATTCAAACTAGAATCAATCCAATCATCATTGTATTGATTCTCTACTATTTACTCTCTGATTTCAATCATCTCTCTCTCAATCAAAGATTAAAGTGTTATCCAAGAGGTTATAGGATCAATTGTAACCAAAGATCAAGAAATTGACTTTGGAAAAACCATCAAACTCTGGTTGTATTTGCATGGGTATGATTGTTGCCCATTCAAATCAATTGGGTGTGCTTAGTGTTTAAAAACTAGGTGGGTGCGCTTATGTCCTATCCAAATCAAGTGAGTGTATCCAGAGATCGGAAAATCTAAATGGTGTGTCTTGTAACCTTGAAATCGAGATTATATTGGGTTTGCCTTCTGCCTGTTTAAAGATGGACATTTGGAAAGAAATCTGTACAAGCAATTGTACGGGACTGGATGTAGGGTAACTCCGAACCAGTTTAAAAATCCTTGGTGTAATCTCTTTAATTCTCTAATTTATACTTTACAACATTTATACTTATCTGTGTTTGCATTTGTGATTGTTCATTCTGTGTTGATTAATAGTAATCTTGAAAGAATTTTAAAAAGATTCATAAAAATTAGAAAACACTATTCACCCCCTCTAGTATTTAATTAGCCTTAAGATCCATAATTCTACAACCCATACTTGGTATTAGAGCATTGGGTTTTCAAAAACTCGTAATTTGATTTTTGAAAAGTTTTAATGCCTAACAACATTGTTAGTACATTTGTTAATACTTTTATCGAAGGACAATCTACTGCTAGACCCTCACTTTTTAATGGCAGTAATTACACTTATTGGTCATGTAGGATCAAGATCTATTTACAATCTAATGGTTTAGATATTTGGAATGTTACACAAAATGAGTATACTGAACCACAAACAAGTTTTGTACAATGGACTGCTGAAAAAAAGGCACTTGAACATGATAATTCAAGAGCCATGAATATTCTATTTTGTTCACTGGATAAAAATGAATTTAATAGAGTGTCTATTTTTAGATCTGCACATGAAATTTGGAGAACACTACAAATTACACGTGAGGGCACTAGTAAAGTTAAACAGACTAAAATTTCCATGTTAACTGTTCCATTTAATTATTTAAAATGAATCCAAATGAGTCCATTTCTGACATGTACTATAGATTTCAAGATATAGTGTAACGACCCGTAAATTTCAACTGTTTTAATAACGTTATAAATTGAAATTTTGCGAAATTTTAAACGATAAAATTTTGAAATATAAATTTGATATTTGGAATGCGTTTAGTTAAACATAGCAACTGGTAAATTTTCGTCCAAAAATATGAAAGTTTATTTCGCGCGTAAATTTACTTCAACTTAATCAGTTAAAAAGCGTTGAAAATAAAATGTTTTCAAAACCAAAATATTTTTATATAGAAAAATTTTAAACCATCTTCTGAGCAAGATGTCAGTTTGTCGTTTTTCAAAATTCGGACATCTTTGGCTCCGTCGATCTTATTTTTCAGTGTTTTTCTTGCATTTTCCGTAGTAGAAAAATTCGAATTTGTATAATTCAATCATACCACTGATATCAATATACCGTTTTGATCGTCCTGTCGTGTTGATCACCACGGTATATTCAATACTATTTTTTTTGACAGGTGCGTGGTGGAATCCGCATGAATGGTAAGCGTATCGGTACGGTTTTGAACTTTTTGAATTCAGTTGTCTGTTCATTTAACCACAGTGTAAATTCCAAAGGTCATTGGCATTTAATTTCATTGGATTCATCTTTTATAACCTTTGCTATTCTCCACGTTCTCAATTTATTCCATAGTTCATTTTATTTACCGGTTCGCGATTTTTCATTTACCTCTGTTCACTCCTCATGCTCACGCGCCTTCATCTCCCCACCTCTTCCTTTACCGCTCCTTTATTCTTGTTCATTTCCTTCACTTCAAAGTGAGAAAAAAAGCTATAGCGAGGATTGTTCCAACACTTCTCTTTGCCTCATGTTTCATCTTCTTCTTCCCATTCCTGACCGATCATCTTAGCACCTCGTTCACCCATGAACGTCAGCAGCCTTGCTCCCCTTTCCCTTGGCCACTTCCGCCTCTCTCTCTCCTCCGCATGCCATGCTCGGCAACGCAACTCGAAGACAGCAAAGCCTTGCCACTGCCCACGCTGTGCCAACCTCTGCCTTGCCACTTCTTCGCCTTTCTACCGCTACCCGATGACAACAACAATCTCCAGCGACCAACGATGCTCCTCTCTCCGCCTGTCGAAGCCCTTTTACCTTTCGCCACCAAGCAGCCTCGTTTTTCCCTGACCACTTCGGCCATCCCACCGTCCACGCGAGCATGGGCAACAACCACCAGAGCACCGTCCACCTCCTTCCGCCTGCTGCCTTCCCGTCCCATTGGTCTTCTCTCTCGGTAGTAAGTATTTATACTGTTTATATATATATATATATATATATATATTGGAAAAAAGGAGAAAAAAGTGATTTTATCTTTGTTTAAATAAGGTGATTCTTCGAAAGTTGCTTCCAGCTTTAAGTATATATATGACTTGTTATGATTCTCTGTTTATATTTAATAGCTTATATAATACTTAATGGTATATAGATATTTATAAAAAGAAACTTATATGTTACGGTAAGTATATAAGTAAGTCTAAAGTGTGTTTTACCAATATTTTATAATTGCAGTTTATATGTACGAAATATGTTAAGGATATTATTTTAGTTACGGTTTACACATCGATTTTGATTTTAATATGCACGAGTTTAAGTTATTATATATACATATGTTATGTTATAATTTATATTGACGGTTTAGGCTATAATATATATTAGTTTCAAAATTTATATAGTAGTATTTTGATCTTTGGAAGCTATATACATGCATCAGTCTAGACATTAGCAGATAGGTTTACTGTGGCATTGATCTCTAATCACATTCCATTCGAATATGTATATATAATTACAGGTTATAGGCATATTATCTACGGAAAGTATTATATGTTTTTATTATAATGCTGTTTATATATATATATTTTTTAGTCTGCATATGCCGCTAGTTATATTTAAAGTTATATATAGTCCGTTGGATTTCTAATGGTATAAGTTGATAATAGTTTATATATATAAGTTGCTATTTATATTTGTAGTAGTGTATAACTTATTCTTTACATTTTTAAGTATAAAAGTTGTTTGTAAAAGGTATATACGCGACCTGTATATTTTATACAAATTTGGTGGGTTGTGTTTAACTTGTGTGTTAAATATGAATCTTATATACATAAGTATGCTTGAGTATAATTTTTCAGTGTCTAAATTTATGATGGTTTAAAATTACATACGTTTATAAAATAAGTCGTTATCTCAAATTTTGTAATGTATATATGTTGATTTTATATATGTGTTTTAATTTAAAAACGATGAATTTTGAAACACATATATATTTGATATATGTTCGAATTTAGAATATGATATAAATAAGTTCACTTATATCAATTATCTCCATTGATCCCGTCCTGATTTGATTTCATCGATTTCTTATCCATCAGCTTTGTTCGTCGAAGCGCGTCCATCTAGCTATGCTTCGGAATTCGTAGCTTGTTCTGTTGTCAAATTTCTCTAACCTCGAAAGGTGAGCACTCACTCACGATTAACGTTCTTTTATTTATTAAATTTGATTTCGATTGAAACGACAATTGAAATATGCTGCTGTTAGTTAAATACACTGTTATATATGTTAGTGCCTGTATCAGTTCACCTGTGACATCTGACACCATTATCTGTTAATTATTTATGCGATAATAATACAGTTTGGCTGATAATTGATTGATTGTTGATGTTTATATTGGACGTTAAATTGTTAATGTTAAAATGATAAATAGTATGCAATTGAACTTGATATAGGATAGTTAAATGTTAAATTTGATTAACTGACATTTGTATAATATGACCCCTTTAACTGTTAAATTTATTGACACGTAGGATTTGTTTAATTACACTTTGAACCGCTGAATGTATGTTGTTAAATTGATGATGTATGAAATTGTAAATAGATGACAAGTGAAGAACCGTAATGTAATAATCTTTAATCTACAATGATAGTGTAGATTCTAGAAATAATTATATTAATTCGCACAAATAACAATGTGAATTAATACGGTTATTTCGGGATTATTTGAATTGATTATTGGATTGTTGTTATTGATTGTTGCTATTGCTTGTTTATTTACTTTGACACCATCCCAGTTATCACACTGCAAGTTCCCTTTATGATTTGATTTTGAATTGAATTGGAATCGGGTTGAAATGATAAATACCCAAATTGAACTTTGACCTAGGATAGGAAATTAAATAAAACCCGATTGGTCAATAATTTGATTTAAAATAAACGAAGATTTTATTTGAATAAATAATTAAGTTTGAAATGATTTAATAATTAAGTTTGAAATGATTTAATAATTAAGTTTGAAATTATTAAACTTTGAAATGATTTAATAATTAAGTTTGAAATTATAAAATTAAGTTTGAAATTATTGAACTTTGAAATTATTTAATAATTAAGTTTTGAATTATTTAAAAATTAAATAAGATTGAATTATTTAATGATTAAATTAAATTGAATTTTTGAATAAGTAAATTTTACTTCGTAAATAATTGAAATTGAGTTTTCTTTATTAATTAAGTTTGGAAAATTATTTAAGTAAGTAAATAAGTGAAATGGAATTTCTTTAACAAGAAATGAAAATGTGATATTTTTGGAATTAATGTAAGACTTGTAATTGAAAGAATTGATTTGACGAATTTAGTTTAATTCAAAATTGTAAATTTTGATTTAATGAAGTTGAGCTTAAGAATTGATTTAATGAATTGGAAATTAAATAGAATTGTTTTGAATGATAAATTTACTTAACGAATATTGAATAAAATCGATAAATGAAGTTAAACTGATTTGAATGTTAAATTAAATTAATTTAAATGATTTTGAAATGAAACTGATATATGAACTTGAATCAATATTTGAATTGAAATTGAATTATAAGATTTTGAAATGGTAATTTGGAAGTTTTGAAACGTAAATTTTGGAAATTGATTTGGAAAGACAAATGAAATGTTGGTTTAGAAATTCTATTTGAAATTGAATTTGATTTGGTTTTGAAATATATAAACGACCAATCGGTGTAATAATTACGAAAGTTATTAAAGAGACCGGAATCGGTTATGGATATACTCTCTATCTAAACCGAAAACCACTTTAATAACTATACGCGGAGTGATGATCCAAAATGAAGTGGTTGGAATGATGTACGTGATGACTGAAGAAAGAGAACGATAATGGATAGCCTTGACACTTGTGTCAAATTGGAAATGACTAAAACAGGAGCCGTGCCGGGCCAATGGAGGATTAGCTACCTCAAGTGAACACACTTCTTCGAACTACTCATTACTTGTTGTCGATTGGTGCACCCTTGATTTTGGAAGTGTTGTTTCACGGTGTTGCGGGCGCTGCGGCGTTGCGTTCTCACCAGTCCGGATCAGGCGAACGGTAGTATCACTACCTTGGGTATTGCCTCATGTGCCTTGTCATACTTGTATTCCCTATTCGCGACCACTACGAATCTGTTTTGTACCTTTAGTATATGGATTGCCCTCTGGTGACTTCCGGTTTTGGGGAAACTACGGTCTTGTATATGCTTTTGGGAATAAAAATGTGTTAAGGGTGGAATGGGCCATGACTTAACACTATTTTGATATCTTTTTATATTACTGATAGACATTATCTACTTAGCGTACATTACTACCTAGTAGATAGTTTAACGGATCCTTAAAGGATGGTTATTCCAAACATCCTTTAAGTTACTTGTATTTTAATTGCTATTTCACTTGAGTTGGATTTATTAATATAAGAATGTTAATCTTGACTCGAGTGTCTTGTGTTTTTGCTTTACGCTCGGGTCAAACTAAGTGTACCAGTATTCGAGACTCGCCTTTGGAGTTGGAGCTTTGCTTGAAGATCCAGCCATCTATTCTGCTTTCAGTATTCGATGATTCCAGTGATGTATTCTGATTTGTATCTGATGTATCGTATTACTCTTCCGTTGTATCTGGTTTAACTCTGATGTAACTTATACATTTATATAGTAGCTTCATGAACTACTATCTCTTTTATTTCCGCTGCATTTATTACTCTGTGTCTGTGATCTGTGATTATATTTATTTACTGTATATGTTCAGTTTTGCCAAATTTAAATTAACAACGCGATATTTTGAGCAATTCAATTCCGGCATGAGTGTCTACCTATACACTTATAATGGATGCGAATGGTCCAAAATATCGGGTCGTTACAGTTGGTATCAGAGCTTTGGTAGCTCTAGGCAAAACTTAACATATAGGGTAAATGTATTTACAGAATCACTCTCATTCGTGTTTCAATCTCTTCCTTTCGACTCGATTTCTTTGAATTTTGGAACGTTCCCTACGGTTCCAAATTTCATTCGTGTCCCTCACTATTCGTCTCCTTTCAATTCTAGAGCATCACATAACTCCACTTCGAATGACCCTTATAGTGAATCGGCGGTCTCGCCAAACTTCGAATGATTTGTAAAGGGGTGAAACTCCTTTATAATAGGCATCGATTTACCGGAGATTCCTTTATCCTCGGTTTACGATGCTATCTATCTCCTGCTATACCTGAATTCTATTTCTTGAGATCGAATGTTGATTTACCATGGAATTCTGCATCGATCTTATTCTTGAAGTTACGGTCGACCCGGTTAAGGTTGCCTGTGAATTTAATAAGCTTATCCATCTCCCGATTCTGTTAATTGAATTATCTTATCGAACTTATTATCGAATCAAAATTCTCTTTGATTTGATTTCCATCAAATTTGAATCTCTATACTTATTTTGAAATCCATTCTTGTATCGTCAAGTGAGGAAGTGTATTTGTAAATTAATATTTAAAATGTTTTAATATAGATTGTGTTGTTTGAGTTGTTGATGTTGATTTGGGTTTTCGATCGATTCGTCTGATCAACACTATCGATAGGATTTTCAAAACACTTGAACAAAGCAAACTGACACAATATTGTTTTCAAAATTTGGTAAATAAAATAATCTTGTAAAATTATATTACATAAGTATAAATTTTTTGAAATTGAATTGTTAACTGAATTGGTTGTCAAAAAGGTAATATTGGATTTTCACTATTTGTTTTGTAAATCATTGACTATTCCAACATAAAAATAAATGGAATTATAAAAGTTGGTTTATAGAATTATTTAGAAATTTAAATGAATTTAAAATTTAGAATTTGAGAATTTAGTTTCCGATGATTTCGAACTTTGGTTTTAAAATTTTAAAGTATATATTATTTAAAGTATTTTCGAATAGAGATCATTTCCAAAGAATTTTAAAATGTTGAAATCAGTGCTCTTCTCTTTGTCGCTGGAAAATAATTTCGGTGATGGCGGCCGCATCATCGACGTTCATTTTCGAGTTTCGAAGTGGAGATACTATTCTGTAGCTTTGCTACGGTGTTGTTTTGAAAAATATTTTGATTTGAATTTCTTCAGTATAATTTGATTTATATATATAAGTACCTTATTTTAAAATTTAATTTGATTTGATAAATATATTATATATATCTCTAAATTGTTTGAGTAAATCGGAAATCTAATTCTTAAGTTTTGCTAAAAGATGATTTTAACTATAAATAAAACAAAAATTTGGAATTAATATTTGAACTTGAATAAATTGAATTGGGAAAATTTTATTGGTATATTGTTCAACTGCATTCTAATACAACTTACCTTAAATCATTCATAAGTTAAAATGTAACTGGATAATATACAATATAAAATAATTTTATAAATGAAATTTGAGTGTTTATAATAAATGTTATACACTAAATTTTGATTATAAAGATGTCAATAGAGTTAGATAAGATAAAAAGTAAAACTCCATTAATAATGAAATAAATTGTTTGAAAGAATTAATTAAATTTGTTTTGAAAGAATTAATAAATTGAAATTTGATCAACTTATGAAAATACCTTGAATTTGAAAGCAATTAGTAAATATAAATTAATTTAAATTGAAACTTTTATGTTCTAAATTAATTTATATGAGTTAAATATATGTGAGTAAATATATTAAGTAGAATAAATTTAACAATAATTTGGAATAAAGAAGAATTTAAATTGCTGAAAAATATGATTATAATAAAAGACTATTCAAAAATTTATGGTTTTAGAAATTGTAAATTTAAGATAATTGGATAATAAGATAATGAATTTAGAAATAGTTGAGATTGATTTTAGTAAAATCAAATGGATTAAATCAATTATTGAATATCAATTAATTAATTTAAATTTGAATTTAAATGGTTTAAATTAATTGTTATTTTGTATTTCAAATCTGTTTTCTTTCTGGTTGTTCTATTCTCCTACCTCGTTCCTTTTCGGGGACGAAAAGTTTTGAGTGGGGAAGAGTGTAACGACCCGTAAATTTCAACTGTTTTAATAACGTTATAAATTGAAATTTTTCGAAATTTTAAACGATAAAATTTTGAAATATAAATTTGATATTTGGAATGCGTTTGGTTAAACATAGCAACTGGTGAATTTTCGTCCGAAAATATGAAAGTTTATTTCGCGCGTAAATTTACTTCAACTTAATCAGTTAAAAAGCGTTGAAAATAAAATGTTTTCAAAACCAAAATATTTTTACATAGAAAAATTCTAAACCATCTTCTGAGCAAGATGTCAGTTTGTCGTTTTTCAAAATTCGGACATCTTTGGCTCCGTCGATATTATTTTTCAGTGTTTTTCTTGCATTTTCCGTAGTAGAAAAATTCGAATTTGTATAATTCAATCATACCACTGATATCAATATACCGTTTTGATCGTCCTGTCGTGTTGATCTCCACGGTATATTCAATACTTTTTTTTTTGACAGGTGCGTGGTGGAATCCGCATGAATGGTAAGCGTATCGGTACGGTTTTGAACTTTTTGAATTCAGTTGTCTGTTCATTTAACCACAGTGTAAATTCCAAAGGTCATTGGCATTTAATTTCATTGGATTCATCTTTTATAACCTTTGCTATTCTCCACGTTCTCAATTTATTCCATAGTTCATTTTATTTACCGGTTCGCGATTTTTCATTTACCTCTGTTCACTCCTCATGCTCACGCGCCTTCATCTCCCCACCTCTTCCTTTACCGCTCCTTTATTCTTGTTCATTTCCTTCACTTCAAAGTGAGAAAAAAAGCTATAGCGAGGATTGTTCCAACACTTCTTTTTGCCTCATGTTTCATCTTCTTCTTCCCATTCCTGACCGATCATCTTAGCACCTCGTTCACCCATGAACGTCAGCAGCCTTGCTCCCCTTTCCCTTGGCCACTTCCGCCTCTCTCTCTCCTCCGCATGCCATGCTCGGCAACGCAACTCGAAGACAGCAAAGCCTTGCCACTGCCCACGCTGTGCCAACCTCTGCCTTGCCACTTCTTCGCCTTTCTACCGCTACCCGATGACAACAACAATCTCCAGCGACCAACGATGCTCCTCTCTCCGCCTGTCGAAGCCCTTTTACCTTTCGCCACCAAGCAGCCTCGTTTTTCCCTGACCACTTCGGCCATCCCACCCTCCACGCGAGCACGGGCAACAACCACCAGAGCACCGTCCACCTCCTTCCGCCTGCTGCCTTCCCGTCCCATTGGTCTTCTCTCTCGGTAGTAAGTATTTATACTGTTTATATATATATATATATATATATATATATATTGGAAAAAAGGAGAAAAAAGTGATTTTATCTTTGTTTAAATAAGGTGATTCTTCGAAAGTTGCTTCCAGCTTTAAGTATATATATGACTTGTTATGATTCTCTGTTTATATTTAATAGCTTATATAATACTTAATGGTATATAGATATTTATAAAAAGAAACTTATATGTTACGGTAAGTATATAAGTAAGTCTAAAGTGTGTTTTACCAATATTTTATAATTGCAGTTTATATGTACGAAATATGTTAAGGATATTATTTTAGTTACGGTTTACACATCGATTTTGATTTTAATATGCACGAGTTTAAGTTATTATATATACATATGTTATGTTATAATTTATATTGACGGTTTAGGCTATAATATATATTAGTTTCAAAGTTTATATAGTAGTATTTTGATCTTTGGAAGCTATATACATGCATCAGTCTAGACATTAGCAGATAGGTTTACTGTGGCATTGATCTCTAATCACATTCCATTCGAATATGTATATATAATTACAGGTTATAGGCATATTATCTACGGAAAGTATTATATGTTTTTATTATAATGTTGTTTATATATATATATTTTTTTAGTCTGCATATGCCGCTAGTTATATTTAAAGTTATATATAGTCCGTTGGATTTCTAATGGTATAAGTTGATAATAGTTTATATATATGAGTATATATGCACGTCCAGGTGGACCTGCATTTAATTACATGAATATTAAACTCAGCTCCTTGAAATCAAACTTAATACACGAAAACTCCTCCTCAAAATAAGATTGTAAATTAGGTCTCTAGAATTAAGTTACTGAATAATTGTATACATTTATGCAATTATTCAATGAATAATTGCAGACATTTATGCAATTATATCATAAAATTGCGTATATTTGTCTGTAATTATTCAGTAAATAACTGCAGAAATTTCCGCAAATTTTTTGCGAATAATTGCATCTGCAATTCTTCAGTGAATAATTGCGGATAATTGCGGAAATGTCTGCAATTTTTGGATATAATTGCATAAATGTATGCAATTATTCACTGATAATTGCATAAATGTATGTAATTATTTAGTAGTTTAATTCTAGAGACATAATTTACATACCTTCTTTGGCAATGTTGTTTGGTGCATTTTGAAACTTAATTAGGACTTTAGTCAAACAGTCTCAATCACAATATTCATGCATTTATGGTTACACCTATGGAAGTATATTTCACAATACCATTGCCAACATAAAATGAACCCGAAGCAACAATCAAGAAGACTGAGACAACTAAAGAACATTCATAGAGCTAATAACTTAAAAGCTTTCATTGTTTCATTTGTTACGACTTATTTTACATTACTAGAAATGGAAATAATACTTATACTTTTACATGCATATACTCATTTAGCTAATGTGAGCTGTGAGCAAAAAATTTATCAGAATACATCATCTTTTCAAAGTTCTATTAACAGTGAGAATTTAACTAACATGATTTCCATCGTGGCTTTTTGAAATTTCAAATTTGAAAGGTGATTTTGATATACGACCATGTTTAGAAATTTAAAAGGTGGCTTCCAATAAATTATTATTATGGCCAATTTGGAATGCATCACTTAAAATTAAAGATTTCATCAAAGTCATTGGCAGTTTTTATGACTGCCAATGTCTATGAAAGGTCCAACTAAATTTTGAATAGATAAATATGAACAAATTACGCAAAATTTAGACTTTATAATCTTTGGGTACATTTCAGTAAAACATTATCCAAGAAAATAGACAATGTATAACTTAGTAAAATTTATTTGGCAAACAATTATGTACTCTGACTTCAACTTGAATAAACTCTATTGCAATTCCTAATGCAACTTCATCTGAATATACACGATCAAGCTCCCAAAAAAACGACGGCTATGCCTTCTAACTATACGCACATTACCAAATTCATATTTCTATCCAAATCCAACATCAAAGATGAAACCCAAAAGCTAACTAATATTTCAAAATTCATCTACTAATCAACTGCAAGTCTTATTTATAAAAGTGAAATGACCTGATCACAAAATAAAAAATAAAAAAATTCCAAAAAAGGAAGCAAACTTCACACATTGAAATGTCCGGTGTATAAAAATAAACTACAAAGAATCCAATCATAGTATGAAATCACACCACTTGTCGTATTCATCTGTTGTGGAAAACAAAGCACTTTCAAACAATAACAAACATATTTACATAAACAACTTAAGTTACATAAACGCATCAAATATTCCTACATAATTATCAAATTCATGATCACTATTCGGACATATAATCCACATCACCGCTGTTGACTTGATCTGCACCGAGCCAACTCAATAACCCAACATGAGCTTCACCATTCAATCTTTGAGCACAATACTCTACTAACATGCTCCAAAGATCTCCAACTGTTCATCCATGCATCATGACTCATTGTGTCACCTGCCATACATACATATATGTGAATACCTATTTTGCCATACATCCTTCTGAATATTATTTACAATTGTTTTTACATATTTTTTTTCCTTCTAAAACACTTTCATATGAAAAAATATCATCATACCCATTTAAATGCGTTGGCATCATTGGTCTCTTACTTTCCAGTAAGGCATCGGTCGTTTCCTTCTCTATAAACAACAATGTGTTTTTTGTGCTTCGGTCCAAGCTTCTCAATGGCTTTCTTCATAACTGAATATCCACATGTAATCCTGTATGTAATCTAATCCCTTGTACAGTGCATGTATATCAAGGAGTTTCAGCAAAATATAAGCATATTTCTTGCTATAGAGTTGCATATAACAAGGATAAGAAAGCATGACCATGTTTTACGTGAATTTGTTGAAAAGGTGAGACTATTTTCAATGTTGTGTTATGTCCAACTCAAATATAAAATGAATTATAGATAGAAGTAACATATAATGTTTGCTGTTAATTGTGCTAAACATAAAAATAAAAACAGTTCATGCATGAATTAAATTACAACAAAGCACCCTAATGTTTTCCATATAACTTAACGCCAAATATTGTCGTTGCAATTTATGAATGCTAAAAATTAAAGATGAAACTAAGAGTTAACTTAACCTTATATGGTTAACCCACTTCTATATATGCTGCAAGTTATGAATGTCCTGACGTACAAACCTCCATGCAAACTCAAATATTTATGTTCATATGCGCTCATCCAAAGCTGTATACAATAAAAAAACATAATTTTCAGTTTCAGCCATTTCTAGTAAACTGCAGAATGATTTGCAGGCTCAATGCATTCTTAGATAACTCAAACTTAGACACATGTATAAAAATACTTATGTAGCAGATATAAACACGTGTCGTTTTCAAAATTCAAAAAATGTAATTCCATTAAAATATAATCAATTTTTTCACATGAATATCATAAATTTGAAAAACCCATAATACTAAGTTAATGTAAATCACATTAACATGTAGGTTAAGAATGATGTGTAGAAATGAGTTCACACTAAAAGGAGCGGTTCTAGGTTTCTGAAAAAGTGAGCATGAATAAAAATTGAGAAAAAGGGTAAGGACTATGGAAGATGGATGGTCATATGCAGTAATTAACTTAAAAGGTGGATAGATTTAATAACTGCTTACCAAATATTACTAACTAACCAAAAGATAAGAAATTAACGTTAGATAAGAACATAAAAAAAATTGCAATCTACAAAACAAAAGGCTATAAAATTAAAAATATTAAAATACCTTGGGAGCAAAAAAATGCTTAACAACAAATAGATTAGTGTGAGAATTATAGATTTGAGGAGAATCAATGTGCTTTTGTTTAAGGAAGGAGAAAAATTCATGATAATGACTCATAGGTAATTACCGGATTAAGAATGGGGAAACCATATGATATTAAATTGAGAGAATTAATTTAGGTTTTCGAATCGATTTTCTGGTGGGAGAAAAGTTGGTGAGAAGAGGGAGCATGGATTGGAAATTAGAACAGAGGAGAAACTAATTCGATCATAGGCTTTAATCTAGAAAGCAAAAAGTTTTATGTGTGCATTATTGTTACTCATACAAAAATAATAGCATAAAATTATTGAGAAATAAAGTAATTAATTACCTAGTGGATCAAGAAGGAAATATTAACTTCTACAACAGAGATTCAACTGAACTGACCTAATGTTGAGAGAATTAAAGTTTCAGAAACCATAAATTCATCATCTTCATACTGATGATACCACAGAAAAAGAGTGGAATTGAGTCTATTTTGAATGAAAAGTTGCATATTTATTTTCCTATGCCATTTTAGCTTTAATTTAGAAAGCAAAGAGTTTAATGTCTTCATTATTTTTACTCATACAAAATTAATAGCATAAAAATAAAGCAACTTTTAAGCTAGAAAATGCTACATTAAATGTCTCTTTCACCACACTTCAAAACATCTCACAACTGACCTGACATTCCTCCAACCAAACGCCACATTTCAGATCACTATAACAGTCGCATTCACCATCTATGACATCATCGCAGTCTTCCTCCATCATCATATCAACTACAAACTTCATCTAACAGCTCCTACAACAATTGAACTGCACTTTGTAACAATTGCACTTCATCTAACTGATCAGACTGCAACACTCACAACCTCAGCCAGTCCACACTTCAACCTTCTACTGCATTTTATTACACTTAGCCACTTCTCACCAAACATTATTGCTTCAATCTCCACAATACCATCATTTCTTTCTTCACCGTTAATCAGTTTCATCATCATACTTCTTCCTTCACGCCAACAACAACATAGCCATCTTCATTCAATAACAGTGCCACCACCATTACACTGATACATTTCAGCCACTGCACTTATCAAACCATCCACTGCTATTCAAATACCCCCCTGAAATCACAAACTACATCATAGTGCCCTTCATCGAACTCTACTCACGAACCCATGAGCAAATTTACTGCGCATTCCAACATCGCCTGCGAGCACCATCACCCCAATTCTCCTTCAACTCAACTCGCCTACCACCCTCGAAATCGCGACCAAATCAGTGAACTCGCGACTTCATCGCATTCCAACCACCACTCGCGGCCATCCTCTTCGCCATTGATCTTCGCGACCACTCCATTCCCAATCGAATTCGTGAAAAAAAAACCCAATTCGAATCAACTGTCGAACCCACAGCGCAAACGAACTACCTCTTTCTCCCAAATCTGGACCGCAACCTCATCGTCTTGTGTGCCTAAATCACTACAATTTCCTTTCCGGAATTTAGTTTCCGAATCTGCAGTCGCGTTAGATCTGAGGTCGTGTCTAGCTTTGTAGGAAGGAAGAAATGAGAGTAAGAGTTTTAATTTGGGGAAGGCTGAAAGAAGCGGAAGTGATAATGGATCGTGAGTCGAGTTGGATGTGGATGTAGACCAACGTTTGTTTACATCGACTTTAGGATCTGGCTTTTTAGGTTTATTTATTCTAGGAGAGGACGATGCGAGACTTTTTAGGTTTTTTAGTTTGGGGGAGGACGAAGTGAGAAGAGTAAATGTGGTGAGAAGCAGATGCGAAAGAAACGGTGCGATACGAACAGCGTGCGAAGGAAAAGAAATAAAAGGGTATTTTTGGGATTTCAAAAAGACACCGTGCAAATTAGTTTATGGTGTTTTCATTATTAGTAGTAAGGATAAAGATAAAGATAAGTTGCTATTTATATTTGTAGTAGTGTATAACTTATTCTTTACATTTTTAAGTATAAAAGTTGTTTGTAAAAGGTATATACGCGACCTGTATATTTTATACAAATTTGGTGGGTTGTGTTTAACTTGTGTGTTAAATATGAATCTTATATACATAAGTATGCTTGAGTATAATTTTTCAGTGTCTAAATTTATGATGGTTTAAAATTACATAAGTTTATAAAATAAGTCGTTATCTCAAATTTTGTAATGTATATATGTTGATTTTATATATGTGTTTTAATTTAAAAACGATGAATTTTGAAACACATATATATTTGATATATGTTCGAATTTAGAATATGATATAAATAAGTTCACTTATATCAATTATCTCCATTGATCCCGTCCTGATTTGATTTCATTGATTTCTTATCTATCAGCTTTGTTCGTTGAAGCGCGTCCATCTAGCTATGCTTCGGAATTCGTAGCTTGTTCTGTTGTCAAATTTCTCTAACCTCGAAAGGTGAGCACTCACTCACGATTAACGTTCTTTTATTTATTAAATTTGATTTCGATTGAAACGACAATTGAAATATGCTGCTGTTAGTTAAATACACTGTTATATATGTTAGTGCCTGTATCAGTTCACCTGTGACATCTGACACCATTATCTGTTAATTATTTATGCGATGA